>CM037033.1:47382564-49882564 GCA_020882235.1 Schizaphis graminum | reverse complement strand
GTGATAATTTCTTGATCGTCGATCAAACACAATTTAAAATCGATATTTTAAAAATATTGTTTATAGATATATTTTTTAATCGAATACAATGATAGATAAGATAATATTTAATATATCAATATTAATGTACCTATTGTGGTATAGTTAATTGTTGCATAGTATGTCTTATTATCTCAATATTATTACATCAAATATTAAGATGACGCCATACCCACATATGTTGCCTGTTTTACTAACGTACATCATAACAAATTTTCGTTCAGCAGAATACATTTTATGATGTTAGCTTTATTATTAGAGTAAATTTACTTATAATCAAATTTAAATGTAAGAATATTATCTAGACAATGACATATGATTTTATTGATATTATCATTTTAAAGTTTTTATATTTTACATAGTTGTAACTCACTTTAAATTTATAATATAATTAAAAGCATATGTCATTGTCTAGATAATATTTTTACATTTAAATTTGATTATAGGTAAATTTATTCTAATATTAAAGCTAACATCACAAAATGTATTCTGCTGAACGAAAATTTGTTATGATGTACGTTAATAAGACAGAAACAATATATATATTGTATATATATATATACGCGGGTATGGCGTCATCTTAATGTTTGCACAAATATTATTTGTTTATTTGGCCGTTTGGGACTGTGGTGCATGTGTGGTTGGTGGAATCGCGGTTATTTACTATATTATAGTAATAACCGTGCCAAACTGCCAATGACCTTTTTAGAAAGCTAGAAAATATTAAATGCGCACAATACATAAATAAACTTAGTGTTCCTCGATAGTATTAAATATTTAATTAAAACTTTAAAACTGGTATATTATGCAATATGCTACACACGAACGCTAATATTTACCAGTTCATCATAAAATCACTTCTCTGTTGAAAATACCTAATATCATATTGAATCAGATGTGGTAATAGTTCCTACTTTTCCAGGCCCAGACACTGGGTACTTCAGATGCGATTGGATCTTAAAAGTTCTACAATTCTTCTACATTTTAATATATCGGGACAAATTTAGTTATTAAACAAAAAAAAACATTTGTTTCATTTGTAGTAATAATTATACTAAACAGTTAAAAAATCAAGAATAATTATTATTCTTTTATTAAAAAAAAGGTTCAAACGTTTTACTAGGTATTAAATTATGTTATATTTGTTAGGTGTGTATATTTATAACTATGGCTCATAATATGACTTATGAGTTATGACTGCAGTTTTCTATGACTTTTTGGATTAGAATATCTCATCATGAAAACATAGCCTCGACCAATCCCTATAAATATAAAATAACATTATATATATGCAATTCGTTCATTACTGCGGGACTATACATATATTATATCATACAAAATGAAATACTGAGGTCTGAGAGTTTCGTCGACGAAAACAATTTGCAGTAGTACAACACAACAAGAACCATCTATCATATCCTTCACTATACTTACGTAAACTATATATAATCTCATATTATGTATATGATATACAGGTACTTCGTACTTGTGCTGCAGTCTCGGCCGGCGTACCGCCCACTAGCGTAACGAATTAAAAATAACACAATACCTGTAATAGTGGAGAAATTTCTTTTTTTTGGCAATTAAATTATTTAAATTGCATTACTTTTTTTCATATAGCAATACAAAAATGTTATTGCCAGAAAATCGTTACTTGTAAAATATATTTGCATACTATAATACCTATATCAATTGATTCTTAAAATATATTTTAAAAAAGTGATGAGTAAATTGATAATTTTACTACGAAAATGTAACTTAAATTACATAAAATAAATAGTATTTAAATTGCCATTAAATTACTTAAAAATTAAATTGTTTACAATCAGGGGCGTAATTACGGGGGGGGATATGGGGGATAGATCCCCCCCTTGAGCTGTATTTATATATTGTCTTATACCTATGCAAAAAAGCCCTCCACAAGTTTGCCATAGAAATTTATTTTGATCCCCCCCATAAAACATTCTCAATTACGCCACTGTTTACAATAACTTATAAGTTATAACTTAACATACTTCCAAACACATACAATTCCATTTTCCATAATGACAAAAAGTTTTATAAACGTTCTACCGCTCTGATAAGACTTATGTCAGTGACATTTTCAATTTTTCACAATAGTAAATTATAGTAATGATCAGCATTTTGGTAAATGTAACCATTTCGAAGCGGTTTTCATACCTACCTACAACCAGGGGCGTAGCCAAGGGGGGGGTTATCAGGTCACAACCCCCCCCATGAGTTTTTTTTTGCTACATGGAGTAATGCTAAGCTTTTAGGGATTTATATAAATATAGGTAAGTTTACCAACAAATTTTGGAAAACCCCCCCCATGAGAAAATCCTGGCTACGCCCCTGCCTACAACCTATACTTACCGAGACTGATTCTCGATTACAACATTCGTTACACCACTACTATATAGTAGTTTTTTATATTATGTCTGTATGTACAAGTGTTCGGCTATAAAATACAATATTAGCTGTTGACTCCTGCCTGTATTTACGTGTTTGTAATTATACACAGAGTCGTACACAGGCACACAGCGAGGTGTGTTAGGTATGTGATATAGATAATACGATAGTAGATACTACGAACAAAGAAAAATATTTATTTTATACTTTTATTATAATAAAATGCTAATATCTAACTAATCTAGTATAAAATTATACAGACAAAAATTACTAGGCTTATACCTACACAGCTTATAAATTATAATTAGTTATGGGTAACACGTCAACAAACAATTTAACATAACATTTCGAGGGGCGGGGAGAAGCCTATTATAGCTTATAGCTTTTCAAACCTCGAACCAAGTGCCTATTTATATACTTTATATTCATCGCGTAGATAGGTATATATTCTGTACGAGTGGTTAGGTTATAGGTTGCTTATATTATACTTTGCACGTGATTGAAATCATAAAAATATGATATACGCACATAGGTATACTCTCATCTACCGCCTAAATTTCAAGACCCGCTCTGCTATTTGAAGACTTAACGGGAAATTCATGACTCAAATCGCAAGACACTCGACGCGCGAGTCATTAACGATTGGCCGACTACTGGTTTTACCCGAGAGACTCGAAAACCTTCATTGCGATGACGCAATTTTGAGTCAAGAACGAGATGAACGGTAAAATAATGCTACAAATACAAAAAAACAATATACCACAATAAGTAAGTGTACCCAAACCGGTCAAACCCTAACAAATCTTGTTTTCGAAAAACGCCTATCAAACAAATGGAAACGAAAACCGACTGTAGTATAGATACAGTATAGGTACACTGTGCACTATATAGTGCGCTGTCGTCGTAAATCGTAAACACCAGTGGCGTCCGCAGGGGGGGGGGCTAACGGGCTGAAGCCCCCCCGATTGCCCGTGTTATTGTTTTTTGTTTTTATATTTACCTCGATTTAATATTTTTGTTTCTTAAATCGTGTGTTTACCTATTTATAAACCTGTGACAATTGAGTAATTATTTATTTTCAAGCCCCCCCCCCATTGAAAAATCCTGCGAACGCCACTGGTAAACACTTTAGCGTGACGACCGAAATAATATTTGTAGGCACCAGTGGCGTCATTTGAGGGGGGTAACTTGAACATTTGCCCTAGTCTAACATTTACATCAACCTTAAGTCGGCACATTTAAAAATTGTAACAAGTATTATTTTTAATTACTAAAGCCATTGTTATAAATCATAATATTGAAAATTGATTTGAGTCAGCAAATCAGTGTGTAGTTGCCCTAGTAAAACAAAAACTGAAATGACGCTACTGGTAGGCACTAGGCAGGTACTACAATATTTTATATTATACATTGTTACATCGTGTCGTAGGTTACGCTGACGAGTAACGGAGAACTTTCATACTCCACTCCGGTCGTCGAAACGCCGACACGTTTGCGTAAAACGCGCCGAGCCTTTCACCGGGTCGCCGGCGTTCCCGTCGGTCGAGAAATCGCAGCCACACCGGACCGCGCGCGCCAACAACCGACAACGCCGCATAGGTCGCAAACGTCGTGGCGGTGGGTAGCGGTGGACGGGTCGGCCGGCGATGTGGCAATGTTCAATGTGGCGCGGCGTGCGCCACCGGCGAACAGAACAGCTAACGGCGGCGCAGCTGGTCGGGTGTAACGAGTAGCGAACGGCAGCCTCTCACTTTTTTTCGCTTTTTTACCACCCGCCCGCCGAGCAACAGAGTGCCGGAGTGCCATTGTTTGCGGCAGCTGAAGCGGGTGGGCGAGGGGAACATCACCACCACCACCACCACCACCGTGCCGACTGCCGCCGATCGGCGGTGCCCGTGGTGGGGTCGGTGAGTTTGCGAGGCTTTATGGGTCGGCGGCGGGTGGTGGTATCGAGTAAACTCCACTTCCACTCCCGTTGTTTTTGTTGTTGTTCTCCGACGACTATCGCTGTGGTGCCGCCGCCGATTGACCGCAGTCGTTCTCGAATTTCCATCCGTTGCGTTTTTGCCACTGGCGACGCGCTCCGTCCGCATCGCATCGTGACTATTGTTTATCCGTTATTAAATTATTATTTGTATCGTTTCCGCCGTCCGCGCAAGACGACGGCCGAAGCGACATTTGTATATTTTTGCACGTAGACATTCACGAAATTAGCGCGCGTTTGTCGACGGAGTATCTATACGTGAATAATTGATACGCTGTAGTATTATTGACATTATTTTTGTTATTATTATTTTTGTCGACGTCACTGTCGCGATAATAATATTATTATTTTACTGTATTACCGACTGCGACCCGTCGCCTACCGATCGTTTTGTGACGTCGTCGCTATTGCTGTTTCGGCGATTTTCTTTCGTTTTTCCCGAGTGCGACAGAGAAACGGAAGAAAGAAACATTGTTCGCTCGTCAGTGCGGTACCTTGTAATATCTTATTATTATTATTATTATTATTATTATTATCATTATAAAAACAGTGCGTTTGTCGTGCGTCGTTGTTCGGTTCAATTCGATTTTGTCAGCAAACTAGCACAGCCCCCCACAGAACACGCGCCAGGCCGTGGCCCGTGCTGCCCGTCCGTGTGCTGTGCGTGCGTGGCGAACGCCATCCTGAACGCGGCGAAGAGATTTTGCCGTCGACGTCATTACCAGAGATTACGAAGACGACGACGACGTACGCCCCCGTTCGCCGCCGATAGGTAAGCGTCAAGCGGTTATTTAGTATTTCTAATTTTTATCTATGGTAAGCAAAACAGAAATCTGGCGGCGGCATTGGACGTTGTAGCTGCTAACCACGGTCCGCCGCGGCCCATGTCGTTTCGGTTGAGTGAATGTTGTCTATGGCGTTTGTTGTGGTGGGGAGGGGGGCGAGTAGGGCAATGGCGGACCAATTGAATTTTTTTTTCGCGTCCAACAAATTTCATCGCAGATAGGTTCCTACCGACCTAGTATTATTTATAGTACTATAAAGTATAAACCTTTCCTATCCAATCTGTACAATCGCGTTGCGTCATTATTACCATTACGAACACCGTTATCGTTTTCGTCGACGTCCCATTTGCAGGTATGTGAAAAGCGATGAAAAGTGATCAATGGACGCTATAATGTTATAATCGTCGTGTCCTATTTGCATTTTGGATACCTACCAGGTACCTAGGCGACGGTTATCGTGTCTTTTGAAGTGTATTTTTATTTATGTAAATTAAGTAATTTAGTTATGTAAAAATTAAAAAAAAAATTGTCGTTAGCTTAGTTACCAGTGACAAATAGACATTTCTTATAATAATTAGGCGAGTAATTAGGTTATAATTTATTTGTAGCAGATCACTATATTTTATGAAAAATATTGGAATAATTTAATTAGGTAGGTAGAAATCTACTTAATTAAATCCTTAAAATATAACTATAACATGATTAATTGAGTATAAAAGTGGCTTAACTGAGGGCCCGCAGACCACGCGTTGCGGGGGAGGTGTACAGTAATTTGGGGCCTTTGGTTAAAGTAAATTTAATTCCCGTGAAAAAAAATTGAATAATTGCTTTTTTAAATTAAATTAGTGTTATCTATGCGCAGTTTAGATATAAACATGTTAGTTGACAAGTTTATCCAAAAAAATGCTAGAAGATCGCAGTATTGTGTAATATTAAATAAGTATTGTTATTTTTTAACATATAACAAAATTGTAATTAAAATAAGTGATTTACCTCTATCAGATTAATGTTTAAACTTAAATAGGTATCTACTTAAACAATATTTTAGGGGCCTATTTTTGTGAGGGGGGCAAATTTTTTCGTTACGCAACTGAAGCATAATTAAAAATTTTACAATACAATGAATACCGAGTACAATTAGTACAATATAATAAATATTACATTGTTATCAATAATTCACTTTTAATAGCGTTTTTATTATCATATATACTGTGTGATCCTATTATATTACTTATAAATTTTTTTGTTATATTCATTGTCTTAAAGTATGCAGCTTTTGGCATTTTGCCACAACACTTATAAAAATGGTATGGTTCCTTTGTTCACTAAAATTTCTGAAAGCATAATGATTGAAGGAATTTTTAAATTAAAAATTTAAATAACTAACATTTTTTCTCATGTTTTTTACTAAAACTGTTTTACCTTCTATAGGTATGAATAAAAACACAAATTTAAACACAAAATGTCATAAAAAAAAAATTTTTAATTACATACCTGAAAAACTAGTATGTACTTCAAGATTTAAAAATTTTTCAATTCTTAAAAAAAATTGGTGGAACTACAATTTTTAAACAATTCAAAAATTAAATACCTATTTCAGCAAAATGGATTCGCTGACATTTTTGTAAAATCAGAGATGTTATTGTTAAAATATTACCGTGAGTTCCGCTTATTGTGATCACATTGGTTCAGATCATTTTGATTCTATTAACCGGTTGATTCCATAAAACATTTTTTTTTTTTTTATTAATGAGTATATTTATATGTATATTAAAAATTAAATTAAAATAAAGTAAAAAACTATCTATTTTTGATTGTACTTGAGATTCGACTAATTTCATTCTCATATTATCCTGAAATTAAAATTTTGTATTCAATTAATATAATATATACAAGATTTTTAATTATTTAAAATTAAATAAATAATAATGTATGTACATTGTACCTATAACTTTTGAAACAACTGAAAAGTATCGTTTTCACTAGGGATGTGTAACGCATGAGCTACTCAACTCAGTTCAACCAACATTTCAAATGCAATTCACAAACGACGAATCACTGATAACTTTTCACCATATTTTTTAATAGCTCCTTTTAACTTTTTCAAAACAATTCTTTTTAGTGAAAGTCTGAAATACTATTAAACGAGAAAAATGTTCTTAGAAATGATTCAATTACCGGGTACTTGGTGATTCTAATAAAAGGTTAATCATTAGTAACATAAGATCTGATTTTGGATTACCAATTTATTTTAATTCCAATAAACCAGTGGTTCTTAACCTTTTTCAAATGACGAAACACTTAACATATAAGGTTTTCGTGGAACACAACTGTAAAATACAACAGTAATTATATACATTTTTTAATATTTTTCTTACTTATTTTAAAATGTTGGCGGAACACTTATACCAAGTTCACGAAACACCAGTTAAGCACCACTACAATAAACAGTTGATTCTATTAACCAGTGATCACATTAAATGGAACTCACTATATATCTAAAATTATTAACATTCATACCAGTAGTTAAGAGAAATCTACACCATTATAGAATAAACCTATAGACCTATTTAGGTCTTATATAGTTATAAGCGTATTTTTTGGTACCTACTCGGGTACCTAATATTGTTAAACTAAATTTATTTTTAAAAAATTGTATTAAGTTGATCCAAAATGTGATTTACTGTTATATTTATAATCTTATGTGTGATATACCGACTACCCTTCTATATTTGCTTCTTAAAATAGCAATGTAGGTACTTATTAAATTTTTATTGTAAAAGTGTTTTTTAAATTTGATAAAAAATCTTGTATTTGTACTTATACATGCTTATTAAAATTATATTTCCTATGTACTGGTATTGTTTATACCTAATTCCAAACCTATCAGACAAGTTCATTATTTCTATCATACCTTAATTATGTTTACTTTTGAAGTATTTTTTAGTATACCTTATTTAAATAAGGTTAAAAATGCCATCCAAATATATTTTCTTACTGATTCTTGACTTTTCTTATAAATGTCCACCATAATGTTGGTTTGGTGCCAGGTTCACAGCTAAATGGTGACATATTGATACTATAAGAATACAATACTTAAATAGACATAAAAAATTTAGTTAAATCAATGTTATTAAAGTATAATTTATTATAATATATAGTTAACATAAGTATTGATTATTGGTAGATCACACGTTTAACATTCAACTGCAATACTTTATTATAGATTAGGGTGACCAAACGTCCCGTTTAAAACGGGATTGTCCCGTTGTCCCGACAAACTTCGAACGGGACGCTTTTTGTCCCGTTTTTAGAAGATGGTCCTATTTTAATCCCGTTTTTTAGAAATTATTACATTATATTTTTAAAATAAATCGATCTATGAAACAAATCTAAAATAGTTTTATAACCAAATTTATAAATAACAGATAACAGTTTTCGTAAAACAAGAATCTAATAAATAATTAAATTAGCGGTAGTGTTTAATAATAAAAAGAAAATTTTCCTATCTAATTATTTAAAAAAATTGTATTAGTTTTTAAATGCTACATTATTGTGTTAATTAATGATAATAAAAAAATATTAATTATTTAATTTAGGTTAATTAACTCAAAAAAGTAAAATAACAATATTCATTTTTTAGGGGGGGGGGGTAGCAACTGTCCCGTTTTTTTATTTTTTAAAAATGGTCACCCTATTATAGATAGCCTTTGGGCGATATATCACATATTGAACCGGTCTCATTATATTTTGCATATATGCATAAGTAATATTCTACCTATGCGTCCTATACCTACATATATAATATTAAAGTGTCTATCTATCACTTGTCTACTTTTTTTAAAACTTCAAATAACTTTTAACTTTATCTGAATAATTGCTATGTTGCGTATAGAAATATGAATTGTGTGTATTTATGAAACCTTGATTACACATATTATTATACATGATGAAATTTTTTCTAATGACATATTTTTATTTTATTTTTAAATTTATATTTCTTTCCGTCAATCTTAATGCACTTTAGTGTAGTATACGGTATACCAATAGTTTATGAATATGAAAAATATAATAAAATAATTTTTTTTTAAATTTATTGTTCAATTTTTAAATTGAGTTAATAGTTACCTAGGTACAATTTTATTGTAACAAAAAATAGTTAGTAGGTACTCCGGTCAGTACTAGTATATTATTGTGTTTTTTTTTAGTTTCTAATGAAAACATGTATATGTACAAATTGTATGTTATTAAAAGGACATTATCATTACTGAACTAATAATCATTTTCATTATTCCATCTATTGCTCTTTATATTACTTTTGTTCGTTCCATATAACAATATAGTTAATAACTATTATTAGTCATTGTTTTGTTGTATCTTGTTTATTTTAAAATGGATTACCTACCTACCTAATTATAATAATTATGTGACTATACCTAATGTATATTATAACCAAAAAAAATTTTGTTTTTCTTGGTACCTACCTAAAATATGTATGTTATGAATCAATTTTAATTGACTCTTAAAGGCGTAGACCAATTAATCAGATTTTTTATTATGAATTTTTATAATTAGATCAATAAACCTATTTAAAAATAATAGCAAACAAGCACTTTAAATTTAAATAATACCTAAAGCAAATTATAAAATTGTATATGAAGCACATTTTGCAAATTCTGAAAATGAATTGTCTATCTTGCCTTATCATTAGTTTCCTTAATTACATTAGGAGTAAACGTTTGATAGTAATTTGTTATTGAGATGTCTAGCTCTATTAGATAAGTACATCCTGAGATATTATATTTTTAAATGCAACCATTAATACTGAACTTGTAACAAACTGAGGTACATGTTAATTTTAAGCTTGTGTAGAACAATGATATTTATAAAAAAAATTTTTTTGTAGGTCAACATTGCTCATTAAATATTATTCAATGCAAATCATCAATATGTACAAACCAATTCGTCCAAGGAGAAATAGCTTACCAAGCAATGTACATAGAAGTAAAACAAAAAATGTACCTAAAGCAGAATTCAATCCAACTAAAAATTCTAAAGTGATTCATGAATCAAAAAAATCCAAATCAAAAACGCCTATTTGCGTTAAACAGCTTAATTATAATGAATCACATACAAAGAATGTTAGAAAATTTATGGATCATAGTTTGTCTGATGGAGATGAAATTATAGACGATAAAGCAAATTTTCATAAAGTAGCTAAAAACAACCAAATAATAAAAGATAAAAGACCTCATATATTATGTTCCCAGCCTATTGACACTCCGACAAGATATCTACAAGAAGTGCCATTACATCACACTCCCCCATCCTACGAATCCCCACAAAAATATGGTCCTTACAAGAAATTTAAAGAAGATGATATAGAGCAATTGGTTATTGAAAAATATGCCCTGCTCAAACAACTCATGAACATCGATGAACGATGCAGCTCACCTAATGGTGATAACTTTTATGCTGGTGCCAAATTCAATAATTGCCCATCTCCTGGAGATTTACCATTGCCTCCAATGCAATGGCTTAACTCTTGTCAAGCACAAGCAAAATCCATGCGGCAAAAATCACCTCTTATCTTCAACATAACTATCTAAGATATTCTTCAGAATCTAAATTTTGACAAATGTTTTTTTTTTCATTATTATTATTTGATTTTACATTTTAATGCTTATTGTGATTTTTTCACTATAGTATACTCCCCTCCACCATACTATATACCCCCTCTTCCCTTTATTCATGATGAAGTTGTCTTTTAAATATTTTCAACATTTTAGTTATATTTTATACATTATTATGTATAATAACTTTTATTTTATTTTATCAGTCTCTTTTTCTTAACTAAATTTTTTAATCTTAAGTATCATAATTATTTAAATGTAATGTTTTTAATTGTTTTTTAATTATTTAATTTTTTTTTATTGTTTTTTTGTGACAAAACTCTCATCATGGACTGATTTTTGCATCAGTATCTAGTCACTTATTTAGGTGAACTACAAGTTTATTGCAATACAAATATTAGTACATAGATAGTTATGAAAATTATTATTTAAACTGCTATAATATAATTGAATTGAATTGCTGATTGGTTGTAATATTTATGAAAATCAAATCTACATTTAATAAGACAATTTTTATATATACCTAGTTGTATTATCAATCAATATGTTATGTCATCAGACCCACCCCACCCGATATTTAAATTTAAAAAAAAATTATGTTAAGAAAAAATAATTCATTTGTTAATGTGATATTTGTGATAATAATAAAATCAGCGATTCAATTTTTATTTTTGTCAGTTATTGGTAAAATTTGTATTTGAATTAAAAAGCTATGAAATTCAAAGAAAATATAACATAAACATGTATTAGTTCAATCAAATATATTTGGAACTTGTCATCGTTCCTTTAAATGTTACCTTTTAATTTAATATTTATTCATATTTTAATTTAACTACCAATTTTATAAATAATGAACATAAGCATGTGAAAAAAAAAGTTAAAACAAATTTACTTCAAATACACTTTTTACCTTTCTCTGATATAATTTAAGTGCAATTGTGATACAGAACAATATTATTTTTTTTAAGGTTTACTTACCATAATTATATTACACATAGTGAGCCCATATATGTGTTGTATCTTGTGAATGTTGTAACTTTTAAAAAGATTAAATGAATGTATAATGTTTAAAAGATAGATTGTTAAAAAAAGATGCGAATGAATTTAAATTGTATGTCAACCTCTCTTAAGTAATAATTAATAAGTATTGTAGTTCAATATCACAGATTATTATATACTAATTGTTTTTTAAAAACTATTCCACCGATTGTATCAAGTAGAATAGATTTAGTGTCTTAATGTGTTATAGAGGTTGGTATGCATTCATATCAAAGATTATCATACGATCAAAAATGTAAATTGCTATAAGTGATGACTTAAAAAAAAAGAATGTAAAACAGCAATATGTTGTTCAATTGTTAACAATACATGCGTTTGTACTATATAATATGTCACTTATGCAATATTAATTTTTTGGTATAGGTTTTCGCTATAAATAATATTGACATACAAAGTATGTGATTGAAATAATGGGCACAAACCATATCCCATTGAACTCCTTATGTTGAGCATTAGGCATTAATCTGTTAAGGTAGATGGATAATGAATAATTCTTCAAATTAGTTTTAAGGAACACAGTATGTGTCTGTTTTAGTGGCTATCCTATTATTGTTGATATTATACATATAAGGAATGCGGCCATTGGTGTGATATTACTGTGTTATTTTTTTATGATAAATTATTTTATTATTGTTTAAAAATATATGTTAAGAATATTAATGTTGAATTGGAATTTTTTCTGTGAGACTGTTACAGTTAAAAAAAATTAAGTATTCCAATCCATTATGTGTAAGATGAATCACCAATATTCAAATGTATTTTTATTTACTTAAATTGTTTTACAAATATCTTTAAAATTGTTATTAATGTTAAAACATTTAGTAGTGTTTTCTTTTTCAATTAGTGTAATAATTCAACTTGATACTAATTTTTTTTTTATCATTAACTTTAGGAAAAAATGTAAAAACCAAAAAAAAAGAAAAATCAAAAAAAAAAAAAAAAAAAATATAGTAATAATAATGAAATACAGCCATTCCTAAGCTGTTAGTATTCCTTATACGATCTCATTCTTATAACAATACTACTACAAGTACTCTGCATATATTTATTTATTCCTTTCTATATCAGTTTTACTATCACAACAAAATTAGTTTTTCTTTAAAATAATTCAAATCTAAAAATATTCTCTATATAGCACAAAAATAAAACTCAAAATCAATACAATTTTTCTTTTTAATAAACGCAGTGCATTTTTATAATTAATTAAACCGTGAATAACATTCCGCCCGATATTCATGTATAAAATCACAATAACTTTTATTACTTAAAATTAATTTTTTTCAAATTGGAAATGGCTATTTATATTTACATACATAAATTTCTCCTTGTATTGAACCGATTGCAATAATATTTTTCCTGTATGAAAAAAAAATTATTAAATAATTACACATACAACACTAAAACTTTTTAAATTAAAACCTTTTTGGGTTGATTTTCATTGCAATTATATCGCAAGATGCAAATTTTTTGATTGAATCTGTTTTCCCATTTGTTAGATAGATTTTAGTAAGTTCTCCATTTTCTTCGCCAACATACACTATAAACTCATTTTCTAAACTCCAACATAATCTGGTTATTAGTTTTTGATTGAAAATAATTTTTAGTGGATCCTTCTGTGAATAAATTACATTTAATCTTAAATATATTCAAAATTAATAATTTATTTTTACCAACTTGATACACATTGTATAATAGTATTGTACAATCAAATTGAGTAATGATAAATATAGTAGAATTTTTGTGACAAAATTGTATATTTTCAATCATTAATGAATATCCATTATATGTTCTAACTTTTACTGCTTCTAAAACTTGGTCTTCTGTAACGCACAATTTAATAAAGATGTTGGTTAAAAATATTAATCACCGAAAGTACAAAAAAAAAATCATAAATATTATGATAACAAAGCTCTTGCGGCTTAAAATTCTAGGTAAAAATTATAATAAATTAATTTAGATCTAAACTTAATATTTTTATACAATATATTATTCAAAAATTAAATATTAACATCATCTGTATTAAAATAATAGGTACATATTTATACTTATATACATTGCAATATTTTCTGTTAAATTTAAAATCAACATCAATAGCCAAGTATATATGTGAAGTTCATATTAATGTACTAATTTCTATAATTTAATAAAAAAAAAAAAAAAAATTGCACGGTTCAAGTAATAATCCTGTGTACTTGTCATAGTGGACTAGGCCTATTGGGGAAACCACTTAAAAAAAAACGCACCTGACACACAACCTCATGGGTGGTGTGGAATAGTGTGTAATCACCAATTTATTTTATTTTAAATTCATAAAAGATACCTTTAATGTTTCTTGTTGTTCCGCATAAATGACTAGACATTTTTCCGTTTTCCAGAGCTACTAAAAAATGTCTGTTTGAATAATCGAAACATCGAATACCAACTTTTCCTGGAATCCCAACTAAGTACCTATAGATAAGTAGTGAGGTGTTTATTATTCATTAATTATACATACTAGGTAATATACATAATACCTATATAATTACTAATTATTTGAATTCAGATCTTAAATTTAGTGATAAAACTAACAAAACCACTTAAAATAATTGTAATATACAAATATGTATATTGTATAATATACATTTTTTGTTAAAAAATATCTGTTTATTTTACATTTTGGTCAGTGCTAGAATTTTGATCATTTTTACAATTATGTGGATGTTCTATTATTTTATTTGTTTCATTAGTGATCACTAATGAAGAGATTAGATATAGAGATTACTAGAGATTGGATTTTCATATAAAAAATACATATTTTGATTCTAACATGATAAATTAATTTCTGCCAGAGATTACAGTTTTTGATAAAATTAGCTACATTTGATTTTACATATTTGGTCATAAATACATGTTTTTATATACTTCACAATTATTCTATTTTTTCTCCCATATTTAAACAATATTAGTAATTTAACAAGTTGAGTGCCTTTCTGATGTATACAGTGTGTTCCCTTCAAAGTTCAGACTGATTAAAAGCTTTTCATAAGTAAACCAATAGTAAATATTTGTATAGTACAATATGTTGAGTCAGCAGTATTGACCGGACATATTTATGGCGTAGTTATATGAGTTACATGCTGGCAAACAATCATTATACTCAATGTGTTAAGCTTCTATAATATTATATTTTCATTTATTTCTAGATACTTTATCAGCTGAAATATCTCTTTCAAATTTAGTAGCAAACCATTCAATATTGTTCAATAACATCAGTTGAAGTTGAAAGATCTTTTAATCAGTATAATGCAGGCATGCCCAACCCACAGCCCGAGACTATTTTATAAAAATTATAATTTATAAAGAATTTTATTTTAATATACTAAAAAATATCTTGCAAATTTAATTTTAATATAAAAAAGCGGGTAAGTGGGTATCGCTCTGCTGTATATTAGGGGGTGGGGTGGACCTCGGACTATGGTAGGTTAAATTTGAATGCAATGATAGGTATCATTGTATACGAAAAACGATTCTGAACGAAGATGATTTGTCAGTTTAGGATATATTATATTTAAATATTGTCATATATTCTATTTTGAAACAAATAGTATAGTTACTATATGTTACTATAGTTACTTTATAGTATCTGTTTATTAATAAAAAAAGTATTTGGCCAACATACGCATTATAAGCATATGAAATTTAATTTAAATTTTGACATATTTCGTATAAATTCGAACTTTAAACACTTATAAAAAAAATTGTGACAAACGATTTCGGATTTTTTATTATCACTTTAAGAACAATTTATAAGAAACCTTGTATTAAATTTTCAAGATTTTCTGGCCACCCAAAAAATTTTTATCGGCATTTGAAGAAAAAAAACTTAGAAATATCGAAAATTTAAATTGTCTATAAATAGCTTAAAAAAAGGTCAAAATACTTAACTACCGTTAATAGATAACCATAATATAAACATTTGATGAAAATTTCAAGTATTTACAATGATTCGTTTTTGAGTTACAGCAAAATCAAAAAATCGATTTTGTTGAGAAAAGTGATTTGTTCGTAAAATTGCCGTTTTTTTGTCACCTTTTTTTTGAAAACTATTTGAAAATGTTTACTTTTGACACCCCCCCCCCCAAGTACCAACTAGATGAATTTTCCTATTCAAAGAGGGGCTGAAGTCAAAAATCGGAGTATTATTACTGCTCAAAATGTTGTCGTCAGACACAAAAAAAAAAAAAAAAAACACACATCATTGTAAAATCAATACATTCTTCACTTCGTTCAGAATCTAAAATGTATTGGATTTTAGAATATTTATAGAAATATATTAGTGTAAAATTTGGGCTTGTTTTTCTTTACGGCCCGTAGTATAAATATAAATTTCGAATGTGGCCCGCAAGTTGAAAAAGGTTGGGCACACCTGGTCAGTGGCGTCATTTGCGGGGGGGCAAGGTGGGCATTTGCCCCCCCCTTGTCATCAGTGGGCCGCTAGCGGCCCACTGATTAGTCGGTCGATTTTATGCAAATAGGACATAAATTGGGCCATTGGGGTAAAATTCCCCTTAAAATATGTCATCATATACCTAGTAGCTAGCTAATAGCATTGAGTATATATTGTTAACTTAATGCTTAATACTAAATACTAATAGGTAATATTGGGTATCCTTCTACATATTATATTTTGTATATACCTATGTATTAATTAGTCATTGTTATCTTTCAAAAATGTATGTTATTTATTTCTAGAGTAGGTAACCACAGTTATCTCAGATAACCAACTTGTATGTAGGTATATAAATACAAGTAATACAGTAAAACTTCCGTTAACGGTCACCTCTGTAGGACGGTCAGGTTTTTTGGTCCCATAAAGTTTTATGCCATGTATTGTCACCTCTATTGGACGGCCACCTCTAAATATCGATAATTATTTATGGTCCCTTTGGTGACCGTTAATTGAAAGTTTCACTGTATAACTATGTAAGAAGGCTGTTTGTATTGAGATAAAAATGTAATTGTTGGTGAGTGGTTTTTTTTTTAATTATGGGCCGGTTAAAACTTTTGCCCCCCCCCCCTTTCAAAACCTGAAATGACGCCACTGCACTTGGTATAATGTATAAAGCAGTTTTACGACAAAATAAACAGTCATTTGAATTTGAAAATTTAAATCAAGATAATTAATCATTTATTATCATTATTATTATTTAGCTACACATATTTATATATTTTCTAGTATAATTTTTTCACTAAGATTCCATAAGATTTAATTAAATTTTAAATAATAAATTTTAATATACTTACATATCTTAAGTTTTTTAGCACATATTTATGAATATATTATTTTGGTTGTATATATATAATGACAAAAAAAAAATATTAATCACGGATATTTATTAAATAAATATGAATATAATATGCCTACATAAGTTTTTTCAAATAAATTCTAAAATGCATTTTGTTGCTATATTTTTGCTTGACAAATAAGAAGTCATAATAGGACATGAGAACACATCTTTTATGAATATACCTATAATAATATAATTTATGTACGCAACTATTTCAAAATATAAATATACATTTTTATTTATATATAATAAGTTGCAAGTGTTACAACACATACACAAATTTTATATTTTAAAATTAAGAACTAATTTTATTGCTATGTAAAATTAGTTATATCAATGTGTATAGATGTACCATATATTTAAATAAAATATAATTTAGTTACTTATGAAGAAATTAATTAACATTATTATTTTGAATTATTTAATTTCTGTTTACCTGTATATTCGTTGAGTAAATTTTATTTTGTCACTCATCATAGTTCCCACACACACATATCCATCTTTTCCGGCGGTTATCAATACCACACGAAGATCAGATCTCACAAACCATAATGATTCAGATACAGGCTGTGAATGCCATTCAAGGGAGACCATAGACATATTGTCATTTGTGTTGCAAATCAATAATTCACCTGAAAATAATGTTTAGCATTATACGTTCATTGATATATTATAGTAAATGTAGCAAGTACTAAGTATATCTAGTACAATAATCTTTATCAGTAACGGTATCATATAAAATTGACAATTATTTTGGCAATCTACACATAGCTCACTGATGACATGTGAAAAATACAAACAGATAGTTCATACAAATTATTAAAGTAAACTATTAAATATCCCTTAAAGCAAAGTGGATATTCTCTATTGACATGGATAGAACATTGTTTAATAATACCCACAAACATTTAATGTGGGTTGTTTAGGGGTAATTGGTATGGAATCCAATTTGTGGGTTTATAAATGTGGACTTTATTATTAGTGCTTAACATAACAAATATGGTATAATACAATACCACTACTAGGGATTTGGTGACTTAGGTGCAGGTCAAATACTGTAAATATTAATATAATTTAGTGTTTTGGGAGCTCTCTCGTGAAATGATGAGGTCTCAGTGCACCCCTGCTGGTTGTGGAACTGGTATAAAGGTTACGACACTAGTAAACTACATGTTGATCACTCAGGCAACGCTTATTTATTGCATTAAGTGTTAAACAATTACTTATAATAGTGAGTTATAAATATTTTAAAACTAAATAAATCAATGGCATCATTTTAAAATTGAGAAAATTACATTATGGTAATATTGTTAAAATATTATATATATTTTTTTATAAATACTTGAACTGTTACCATTATATAATCCAGCTGTTATTAGATATTCATTGGTTGGATGTGTAGCTAAACATGTTACACAAGAAGTGACCTCCAGCTTATTAGATACAGTACTGCCACTATTTTCTAAACTGAATTTCATATAGAAGATATGTTATAGAATTTATTATTCATAATCATACTATTATAAATATTAAATAAATAGTAATTTTCATAAAATTGGATACAATATTACAACAATATATATAACATAATTATTATATAACAATATCAGAGATAATTTACTCACTCCGACATAGAGTAAACAAATACTGCATTTAAATGATTACACCACTGTGTATGACAATGTTCACCAGTAGCTACCATTAACTTGTCACCGCTGCAATTCCAACCAAGTGCACTGATATTTTTCTTAAAAATCAATTCAAAACAAATTATTGTAGTACATCATTAAATATTAATACTGTTCTGATATTAAAGACCTATTAAAATGTTCAATTAATTAATAAATATGAATTAGAACTTATATTTCACAAAAACATTGATATTTAAAATAATTCAATTAATATAATATGTAAGAAATAGGTACTGATACTAGTCTAAACTACTCTAATGACTAAAATCTATAATAAACATGACTAATTATAATATCTGAGAATAATTTACTAAAGTTTTTTTACTAAAGATAACTCATCAACATCTCAAACTAATTTCTTAAATTATTCTTCATAGCTTAGTAAAAATTAATTTTAAAACTACCAAATTTAAATTACTTTATATTTATCATAATATTCATTCAAAACTAGAGAATAATAACAATATTGTTAAAATACAATTAATAAGATCTTTTATTCTAAACAGTCAACACTATATTTGAGAAACAACAAATAATTACCATTCCAAATGTAGGATTTTGTCTTAAAGATACTTTAATGGTTTTGTCATCATTTATATCTTTCTGAGTTGTCTCTAAATAACTATTCATTTTTGGCCAGTCATTACATTCAGTCTTTAAAAGTCTTAATCCTTTTTCCAAACAGCCATTTAATGCAACAAAATCAATATTTCCAATATCAATGTTTTCAATGGCATCAGTCTGCGTCTAAAACATTCAACAGTAAATGATATGTTGTAGGCACAATTGATGATAAATTTAACCAACTTGTGAAGTTTTCACATCAACGGTATCACATGATTTGTCCTCAGTGAATAGTCCATTATATTGGCTTGATTTTTCGGTTTTCCTGTTTAAACAAATAATTAAAAATAATTTATAAAAATATTAAACTAGTTTTCTAACATACCCCCTTTTATGCGTTTCAGTGTGGTTAAACCCAACTACATTCACTGGACTGTCACTAAACATTATATTTTAATTTTAAATATATTATATTGCTATATTCCTGATAATTAATTAACAATATAATTTATCTAGGTAGATCAGTATAATTTAAAATGTAACGCTACAACAAATCAATGATACAGTTGTGAATGTTGTTACTATGGTGATCAAAATTATCACAATAATAAATTGTTAGACAGCTTGTTATTATTCGTTACCTATTCAATATTCTCTAATCCCTACCTTTTAATAATAATTGTCAAAATAAAAAATACTTTAAATGTAATTATGTAATGCAATCCCAAACTTATTTGAAAAACACTCGTACATAATTTCTATAAAAAAAAATTAACACATATCATACATATATCTACATGATACTCTACATGTAACTTATACTATTACTAGTATTAGTGTATTACTTATTGTAAAAATTAGTTTTTGTTACACCTTATAATAGGTAAGTCATCGTAAGTAAGTATAGAGTAGTTATAACATAAGATCGTATTTGGTTCCCAATCAAACAAAGTAAACTGTATACTGTATAATTTTTATTTTGTATGTAAATTAATTTTCAAGTTGATATATTTTTTTTACCACGGTTTATCGTCGTTTGTAGGTGTTTATTTGTTTAATTGTGTCGATTTATTACTGTATTACAGCATTACATAAATTACCTCCTACCTGGTTACCTATCCTATTATTCATTTAGGTTTATAGGTACCTATAAAAGTATAAAATCAAAATGTATTATGTATTATGTGTTTATATAAAATTATATTGACATGGTATTAGTTGTTTGCTACTATTTAATATAATAATTAATAATTACTTACTACCGATTAAAAGTTCTCGAAGTAATTGATATTATCTGATATCATTAATATCTAACCACATTCAACGTGTACAATTTAATATTTTTGCCTTTTTACCTATTCAGCTTTTCAGTACAACTTGTTGAATCAAACCGAGTTTGACATTTTAGTGGTAGGTAATCGGTCAAAAAGTCCGTTTTAAAAAAAGTTGATCAAAAAGTTAGACAAAAAGTCTGAAAATACAAAATATTTTGAAAAATTAATATTTATTTTAAAAATGTCTGCAGTCATTATATATTATATACTTCTTGGCTAACACTAAAAATGTGCTCGGATTCTTGTCCAACTTTTTTTAAGACGAACTTTGTTTATGGACTTTTCGTCTGCGATTCCATTTTAGTATAGCTCAAAACCTTTGTATTTATTATCAATACTAGGTAGTACTTATGAATTAATAATAAATAATTTTTAATGGTATATTTATACTGTAACAACAATATAATAATATTTTATTCATATAAGACATGAACATTTTTAACATTTAGTCATTACTCACAGTGGTGGATTTAGCGTCAGGCAAAGTAGGCAGTTACCTAGGGCGGAAAATTTTTAGGGGCAGCAATTTTAGGCCAATATTTTAAAAAGAATAGGTATACTAGATTTTTTTTTGATTTTCTAATGTAAAGTGATTACTTTGGACTTTGGAGGATGGCAAATAAAAATGTTTAATATTTAAATATAGGTAACATATTATTCTTGTTAGTTGTTAATATAATTAACATTTTATATCTTCTTTATTTTATAATATATAACAATAAATTATAAATGTCCAAGTAAATTATCGAAATATCGATAATTATATATATTATATATTATATTATATATTATATATATTATCTAAATACTAACCATAGATAACATATTTCGTTATTTTGTTATTTTTACTAATTCGTAAAAATGATTAATTATCGGTCGTGGGTCGTTCGATCGCATGCGTACTCACTACACGCATAATACATAAATATATATTATATGATATATTTTATACGAATATGGGTGTCGGGTGACGATCGGTTCATATTGGAACGATACCTAATCTAATTATAAACCAGTCACTTGTGAATATTTTTATATATTTGTACGTACTAAAAACAAGACGCATACAAATGAAATAGTTTATTTTTCTCATTATTTATATGTTGTATAATAAAAAGAATGCATTTTTAAGTTTGATTATTTGTTATTGTTTTTTATAATAATATAATTTAAATTTGATTGAACACGTTAGTTTGTTGAAGGACCTTAATTATATCTATATAATAATTATATTTAATTGGTAGAGCAAATTTATTCAAAAACATGGTGATATTATAATATTATATTTTAATAAAAATGTTGTATTGGTACTATTTACTTGATTAGAACAGTTTATTAATATAACCAATAGTTATTAGTTATTGTTTAGTTTTAGTATCAGTATTTATGATTTATTTTTTTTAGCAGTTATGTTAAATAAGTACTTAAAAATATGTTTTCTCGTTAATAAGTTTAATGGAGTGGCCAAATAAAATTTGCCTAAGGGCGGCAATTGTGTAAATCCGTCTCTGAATTTACTCATGTCTCATTAGTGTGTTTTCGATAAAGAGAAATTAGATAGGTAGGTATACCTATTAATATTTTATTAATGAATTAACTCACAATAACGTTGTTAAAGATTCCGGGAATCATCGTTTTTTATCAGCAATTAAAAAAGATTGGATTCAAAAATAAAATAAAATGTAATTATAATTAATTATGAATTATGATTTATGTATAAACATTTACACATTTTACACATAGATGTTAAACGGTTGATATACACTTATATTTCTACCATATTGTCATTATAAAATACGGCGTATAATATTTATACATTTATTTGTTTATTATATAGGTATATTATGTATAGCATTAACAAGAAATGCTTCAATGTTATTACCTGTATAACGTATAACATTATACTATAATATTACTTATATTAGTTAAATTACTTATCAGTTCTTAGTTTCTTACTTAGGTACTTACCTATAGGCTATAGTTTTTATGAACTGTTTTTGTAACTTAATTACCCATATTATTCGTTAGACCTTGGACGAAACATCTAAATTCTTCTTATCTCTATCAACTACCAAATAGTTAGTTTAAAATTAAAATTTACGTCCGTATTGTAGCGAGTGGTATCTACTTGCCCACATTCTATATACATTCTTTATACATAGACTTATAATGTCTTATAGGTATACCAAATAAAATCAATGCTTTTTTTTCAACAAACTTTTCTGTTACTTACCTTCTGTTATACATTTAAGGGTTCGTTTTTAAATCTTCTATTACTTTTTTTCTTCAATTATAGACAATATTAGAATTAATAGATATAGTCTAATTTGACCTTGAGTAGACTTGCTAGGTAGGTAGGTATACATTTTTTTATTTTCGCTCTATTACTCTTGTAATGAGATACCTAGTTGCATTTTATTTAACTAGGTAGTTTATTTTATACACTGCTTTAATGCTTTCAACCACAAGTAGTTTATTAAATATAAATGTGATTACTTATCTATGATTATTTTAAATTGGTTCATCTTTAAATTCGGTTCAACGTACAAAACATGTAACTCGTTTTAACAGACAAAAACTATGTAATTTCCATACTGATAATCTAAATACTAATTCACTATCAGTAAATACTGAATTATATTTCTCATAGAAATCAAAATTATAATAGCTTATAGACAATAGTACCGAGTAACATAATAATTTAAGTATAAGTAATTCGTCATTATATTGATTGAATTTGATAGGTATTTACTTAAGTTTTTATTTTCAATTATGAAAGTACCTAGGTATAAATGTATAATATAAATATAATAGTAATGCCTCCATCATACATTCATACCACCCACTCGGTGTCACGGGGGGGGGCGTGACCCCACGGGTTTGTTTTGGTGTAAATTTGAATAATTTGATCAGCCACCCTCCTTCAATAGTTAAATATTTAAATTACAATTTTACCTCCAGGTATATTTTTAAAATGTATTTACTATTTATGCTTTGAATTTTTCAAAAATCTGAATTGATATTTGTACGATTAGTTTGTGATAATATCGTAATTCATTGCCAAGGTTTATACGGTTTATAGATTATAGTCATTTTTCGTTGTAATGGTTCACCGTTCAAATGTATAATGTAATAGGTATCACGTTAATGTGTAACAGGGAATAACCATTGACATAATATAAAATAATATTATAATATATTTATATTATGTCAATGGAAATAACTTATATTGTAGGAGGTTACTATTCGCAACAATTGACATTCGAGATAGTTGTATACTTGTATATTTATGTAGTAATAAATAGTAATAATAAAATATCGGAGCAATAGATATTTGCTGCACTGGTGCAATAACAATAAATCAAATATCGAAAATTGAATTATTTTAAAAAACTGCTAAATTATCATAAACTATAAAAATAATTTTTATATTATTCGCAGTAGGTACCTAATTTAAAAGTCGTAGTAGTGGTTGTCATTATCAGTGTATCATAACCATGTGACAGTCACAATAGATAACCCACACCCGGCTAGTGCGATTACAAGAGTTTGTGATATACAGATACTTTTAAAAAAGTCACTTCTGCTATTCATTTGTTTGTTAATTATTTTCACCAAAATATACTCACATTTTTGTTACAACGATGTTTTATATCATTGGAGTAGGTTTAGGGGACGTCAAAGACATCACAGTTCGCGGCCTCGAAATCGTTCGAAGTGCTAAACGAGTGTACTTAGAGTCGTATACATCTATATTACCAGAAAACAAACTTCAACTGGTTGGTAAATATCAATAAATGTTATAGTACTATTTGTAGTTTTTGGACACACATTAATTATTGTTTTTCAGTAATGAAATTAAACCTTAAATAGGTATCTATAATTTATTGAGTCTAAAATGTAATTTATTTGTATAAACATTTAGTTAAGCTAACAAATTAACTTATTATATATAATAATATTACAGATTGTAAATATATTTTGTTTAAATAATAAAACATTTTTAAATACTCAACTATTCGTGTTGAGTCATGCACATTCAGTTATAATAATTATTGCGGAGACCAAGTCTTATGCATTTAAATAGTAAAACATTGTTTCAGTTTGTACTGGTGGACTGTATATTTTTAATTGTATTTAAAAAATCAATTTATTAGTACCAGCAAAATTTGTACTTGCGTATTGCCTGCGCTAATAAAAATTCATCAGACTAATTTTTTTAATTTTTTATGATAAAATATCATATAAAAACATTTTATTTTTTTAAATTGTGTTTAAAATTTACAAAGGTCATTTTTTATTATCTCATTATTTATTAATAATGTGAATACAAATTATAGTGGTATTATGCAGTAGTAAAGTTATTAAACATTTTTGTTTTTTTTTTATTATACTAATAGTTATGGAAGTCCAGTTAATTTGTTATTGATTTAGGTAGTTTGATTGTTATGTAAGAACCTAAAATTCAACAAAAATTACTATAGTATACATATTATTAAACTATACAAATGTAAATATGATAGTTAAAATTATACAATATGCTTTATATAGGAAAAGTTTTATGAAAGGCAATTGATTGAAGCTGACCGAGAGTTAGTTGAACAAGGCGCAGATGAAATATTAGACAAAGCAAACGAGGACAATGTAGTCTTACTTGTGGTTGGTGATCCTTTTGGTGCAACTACTCATGCTGACATATTGTTAAGGGCACGAGATTTAAACATTGATACTAAAGTGATTCATAATGCTTCTATTATGAATGCTATAGGATGTTGTGGACTTCAAGTGAGTTAATATTTAAATAATAAAATTGTATTACGATCATCATATTTATAATAATAACTAGAGGTGTTCCGGGTACCCGATCATCGAGTCCAAACACCTGATATCATATTCAGTACCTGACCAATACTCTACTTGTTACCTGGCGTGTTATTAAAAGTTGACTTAGACAGTACCCAGAACCCGGTGTAATACTATATTTTTTCCTTGGAATATAACTGTTACTACCCAGCTTATTGACTAATTCAATAATTAAAAAAAATGTGTGCCCACAATCAACCAAACGAAAATATTTTATACATTATTTTTATTATTTTAGAATAGTATTTTGCATTATTGCGCATTAGTAGAAAAAAGAAATAGGATATTTTCATGGCTATAGATACTATCTATTAATTAATTATTTTTATAGTTATAAATAACTTGGTTTTAACTTTTAACAGAAATTTTTATTCGATCCATACCTGAGATTCAATTTTAACAAACATTACTTAAATACTCGGTACCAGGTTTGTTAAGAAAAATATTTACCCAGAACACCTCTAATAATAACATAACAAACATATTGTGCACAAACTAAATATTAAAATATTAAGGACTAGAATTTACCTAAGTCCAAAGTTAGTCACAACTTTGCAAATTTGATGTTTTCTCCAACTATTTTGTCATATCCAACATAAATATATATTTTAAATACAGAAACATATTTATAGTCTTTATAAGCTATTAATTACATTTGAATAATTATTATGTTTGTTTTTTCTTTACTTATGTATATAATTTTTATACTAGTAAATCTAAATATTATTTTTTTTCTATTAAAATTATTCTATTTGAAATATTTTCTTTTTATTTCTAAATAAGGAAAATGCTATGTATAAAATATGTATAAATGTATACATGTTTTATAAAGCTAGTTATATATTTGTACCTACCTTTGAACTTTTAAAACATTAAATATCATTATTTTTTATTTTTATTCTCTTGATTTTTAATTAAGTATGGTAATTGAAATGAAAAAAGTCTGAATTTTTAAAACTTCAAGAATTTTTGTTAAATAGGAAAATGATAAAAATGTAGCTCAGTTGTAATGAGTAGGTGGATAATTAAGCTAGTTTTAACATAAAATATTAATGAGAGAGATCCAATATCATACCTAAGTGATATAACGATTTGAATCCACAAAAACATCAGCATGAACAGTCCCAAAATATTCATTTTTTAACTTGTCAGTCGATAGCTCATTATAAAAGGATTATCATTCAAGTACTCGTAGATACAAAATGTGAGATAAAAAATTTTCAAAAAAAATTATTTAATTTTTCACAGTTAAAAAATAGTTAATTTTTGCTAGATTTTCATTTAGCGTGGTAGATTACCGAAACTGGAGAACAGATTTTGTTATTTAGGGTCTTATTAGATTCACATTGACTAGGAGAAGTGTTGTGAAGATTTTCAGAACTTTATCATCAATCGTTAACTTACTACAAAGCTATAAAATTGAAAAACATTAAAATTGCTTAATAAAATGTGTTTTATTTTTTTTTTTGAAGCTCTATAGTGAATTAACTATAAAAGGTAAAGTTCTGAAAATCTTCATTGCTCTTCTAGCCAATGTGAATCTAACAAGAACCCTAACAACAAAATCTGCTCTCTGGTTTCAGAGATCTATCTTACTAAATAAAAATAAAAATAAAATGCATTATACAAACGTATTGCATACAATTAATCAATTTCTAAAAATTGAAAATCAAGAAGTTTACATGCCGATCTCTGACTTGGCAAGCATTATTTTTTTTCAAATTTTTATTATTACCTACTTTTTTCTCTATTTATTTTTATTTTTATATTCACTTATTATGTATATTTTCAAAAATTAATAATCTTATATTTTATGTAATTTAATACTCTAATACTGCGTTTAATGAGACTAATGTACATAAACAAGATACATTTGTAATTAGAATATATATCTGTAATAAAAAAAGTATTTTTCTTACACATTTTTTGTTAAGCTAAAGTTCTAGATATTCAATGTTAAAATAAATTATCCATATTCTACATATAAATTATCTTAATTGTTGATAACCAAATATTTTTTTAATAATATGGTTATTTTTTACTTAAGTTATATCATTTTGGAGAAACAGTGTCTATACCTTTCTGGACAGATAATTGGAAACCTTCAAGTTTCTTAAACAAAATTAACCAAAACAAAGCTAATGGATTACACACCTTATGTTTACTCGGTAAGTCAAAAAATGTTTTAAATCCTAAATAAGCTATAATAATTGGCTTTTTGTAGATATTCAAGTAAAAGAACCAACGTGGGAAAGTATTACAAAAAAGAAAAAAGAATATCAGCCATCAAGATTTATGGAAGTAAAACAAGCATGCTCACAACTATTACAAATAATAGACAGTAATGAATTTGAGGGAGAAAATTGTAAGTAATATTAATTAAATATGAAATACTTGTTATTTATGTTTATGTAAATTTTTCATAGATGTTACCAGAGAAAGTTTGTGTGTGGGTGCAGCGCGTATTGGATGGCCAGATCAAAAAATATTGGCGGGCACATTAGCTGAAATGGCCAATGTGGATATGGGTTCACCATTACATTCAATCGTTATTGTTGGTACACTACATCCTCTTGAAGAACAGTTTCTTAAACAGTTTTATATTGAAAGCAAATAATTAAATATTTAATAAGGTTAATATGTAAATTAAAATTGTTTATTAAATATTTTTTTACAATTAAAAACAAAAAATATTTATTTTTTTACTTTTTATAGTTAATTTATTAAGAGGATGTCAGCGCATTGTTTTTTTTCTCTCTCTAGCTCACGTACAACGTAGACAAAACGCATTTACATAGTCTGAGTAAAACTCGCTCAATTTTGGTTCTAGAGTAAATATACCTATTATAAAATTTAATTTTGACAATATTTCTGAGTACAAGACGATGAGTTTTTTTCAAAAAATTAAAATTTTGAAAAGTTAAAGGTTATTTAAAAAATATTGTTATTCATAGCTATTTTTAAACGATATAATTAACGTTGTATTGGGAATAATAAAAAAAACTTCGTCTTATACTCAGAAATATTATCAAAATTTAATTTTATAATATACTTTGTACCAAATAAGAACGCACCGGGCGGCCACAGACAAAACCGGTTTTGTTACGTAAATTTGGTGCGCTCTTATTTGGTACAAGGTATAGGTATATTTACTTTAGAACCAAAATTGAGCGAGTTATACTCAGACTACGTAAATGTGTTTTGTCTATGTTGCGCGTGGGCTAGAGAGAGAAAACAAACAGTGCGCTGACATCCTCTTAATATTAAGATATTAAGTACCAAGTGTTTTAAATTATTGATTTAAAGTATGTTATACTGCAAAATTTGGTCTCTATCTTACAAATATCTAAATGTGTGTTTAATAGACCAATTTTGTGTTGGTAATTTTTATATTAATTGAATGGTCATGTTATCAAAATTATATAAAAAACATTATTTGGGTTTGTATGTTGGTTTTTTATGGTAACATTTTTAACTATTTAATGACACAAAAATTGCTTGTGTAAAACTGAAGTTGGGGATATAGCTTTGTGGAGGTGTAGAATTAAATTGATTGACCAGAGACTATATATAGTTGGGTGCGAATAGTGAAGAAAATAAAGATATATGTATGAGTGTATGATATTAAATTTTAAAAATGCTCATAATTTGCTTAAAAATTGAAGTATTGTAAAAATCAATCTATAAACTCAGATAAATAAGTTCTTTCTTTAAGTTTGATACTAAGTTAATTCAATTAATATTAAATCTAATGACACAAAATTGGTTTACTGAATTTAGCAAACATTAACACATCATTATAATAATAATACATAATGTAATACATTAACATATTATTAGTTTTTATCAATATCACTGACTACTTAATATATATATTTTTTAAGTAACATACTAAAAACTAATAAACAATAGATTTTATATTGTATAGACTGAACTAGATTAAAAAGGAGAGACAAATTGAATAATTAATAACAACCTAAAGAAAGATTTCACTTTTTTTTTTTTTTGGTGTCGCTCAAGAATGAATAACTGTAGAGAATTAACATTTTTATTTTTTACCAAATGTTTATATCAGCGGTTCTCCAACCCATGGTCCATGGGTAGCGTGGAATTGTCCCGTGGACTATTTAATATTAACATTACTAACGTATATTTATATTTGAAGTATTATTATGTATGAATAGTATAGATATATACAAATATATGAATACTATAATAATTAGTCATTAGTGGACCTCAAAGATTTTTTAAAAAATTTAGTGGTTCACATGGGTGACTAAAAAGGTTGGGAACCGCTGGTATATATGATTATTTTCTATACATTATAAAATTTCTAAAATATTTCAACTTTTTTTAATTATATAATATAGACATTTGAAATTTTAAAATGTATTTCTATAAATGTTTATAAAAGTTTCATTCAGCAAAAATAACTTGGAAATGTAAGATCCCAAATAAATCATTCTTATAGTTAAAAATAAAAATATTTTAAATACAGTCACAGTTAATTTGTGTTAGCATTTAAGTCGAGCTTTAACAAATTTCGTCCTAAACTACGAAAATTTGCATATTATCTAAATGACAATTTATAAGTTGTGCAATTTTTATAGTTAATACTTGAACATTTAATATAAAATTCTTCATCAGTTTTTCATATAGAAATAAAAAATCTATAAACTATATAATATTATGCATAATTTTTTATCAAAATTTTAATTTTTAAGTAAATTTTGGACGAAATTACATGTTTAAACTGTTTAAAGTATGAATAATAATATTTTTTATTATTTTATAATAAATTAAAAACGTGTTATTCGTGAATATTAATTTTTTTAATTTACTATTGTATTTTATACACACAATATTTCAAAATGCAATGTTTGTAACAAAAATGTATTAAACCTAATGTTTTACTATTAGTAAAATTAATTAATGAAGATACCTACCTAAAAACAATTTTAAAGAACATAACATTAAATATAATTAGTAATATAGGCTTATACGAGTACACTGTTTCCGCTTAGAATCGCTTTTCGTACACAATGATACATTGTAGGATTAAAATTTAACTCGTCAACCATTGTGCACAATGGCTCACTCGATACCTATACCTACCATACAGCAGATTGATATCCTCGTCTTACTCACCTTTTTCCTTCTTTCTGTCGTCACCTTTTAGGATAGTGCTCGTAAAAATGCTTCAATAATTAATTTAGGGGGTGGGTTTTGATAAAAAATTAGATCAAGTTGGTTCGGGCCCCAGGGAAAACTAAAACATAAAAATTTTAAAAAAAATGGGAACTATTAAATTAAAGTACCTAATTAAACCAGTTTTAGACAAAATGTATTTTGTTATAACTTAAAAACGAATAAGCGTAGAAACTTGAAATTTTCATCAAGTGTTTATATTATTATTTTAGATTTTTAGAACCATGATATAATTTTTAACATAATTCGAAAATTTTTTTTTGTGAATGTTTGAACAGCAAAGCTAAATTAATTTTTTTCACTGGAGTTCATATTTCTTTGTCCTCTCAAGATCAAAGTGTGTCTCCTGAATATGTTTTTAATTTTGATTGCAGAAATAAATAAGTTATAACAAATAATATAAATAATATTAATGTGTAAGGTAAGTGCTAAGTACTACATAAAAGAGGAAAGATTTTGGTAGTTACAACCTCCACAGATTTTTTTTGTTATAATAATCTATTAAAACCCAAAGGTTAACTGTTAAATAATTAATAAGTGTGTCTCCTAAAATCAGATGTATTTTAGGATCTACCTTTTTTCTCCATTTGAAACATAGCACCGGGTGGGAATGCACTAGACCAGCGGTTCTCAACCTTTTTATATTCGCTTACCACCTACAAAGTTTGAAAAATTTTACGTACCACCTGATCATTTTTTTTACTTATTTATAATATATACGTTTATGTTACGTGTATAGAATTTTATTTTATTAGGAATTACAAAATGATGGGAATCAAGTATTTAATGTACAAAAAAAAAAATTAAATTAAATATGTACAAACCAAATAATATTTAATGTTAATAATGATTCATTCCAATTTTTTTTTATAAAGGGAGATTTTCTTCGCGTACCATCTATGAGCTTTCCGCGTACCACTAGTGGTACGCGTACCATAGGTTGAGAAACGCTGCACTAGACAGCTGTGAGATGCATGCATTAGTCAATAGTTAATTGCTGAAAATTCGATTTGGCATACATCGTTGGGATATACCCAGGCCTACATGGTCGCCGAATGCCAAGCAGGCCGCAACTGTTCCGTTTTAAAATATCAATAAGAAAATAAATTATAAAATACTAAACCTAATATATTATTTTGATTTTCGATACATGAGAGGTCTATTCACGCGGAATACATGTATGTGTCCTGACAGTGCATTCGTGTAGTACAGCGGTTCCCAAGCTTTTACGACCATGGAAGTGGAACCTTTAATAAATAGTTTGTGTTACGTGGAAGGTGGAACCCTCCTTTTTAAATAGGTAATATAAAATAATAAATTTTAATAATATAAATAATCCAAATATAATATAAAATTTTTTCTCACTTATCACATACATCTGGTGGAACCCTTAACTCTTGATATTGTCCCGGAACACACTTTACAAACGCTGGTGGGTGTAGTAGCTCAAAAACGCAAGTTTTTAATAAATTGAATTTTTAAATATTCAGTAAGTTATGTCGTTAAGATTTTAATAAATCAAAAAGTATTTTATGTAACATTCAAAATGTTGGTATAGGTACTATATAATATTAATTATTATTGATAGTGTGTAGACGTGTTGTAGGTACTTACTTATAAGTACGAGTACGTAGTCGTACATTTATTGAATTGAAATACAATTAAAAATTTTTTTTACTTGCTACACCAATGAATTTAAATTTTATTCAAATTATTTTTTTTCAATATAAAATATAGTGTAGCTATTAAAAATCATAACTATTAATTAGTTGTAAATTACAAATATAATTTTTAATAAGTATTATTAATTGAAAAAGAAATAACAAAATATTTGACATTTGTAAATAATACAAAAAATGCATATCCATTTACATAATTTAGTTGAGTTAGAAAAAAAAGCCCCTAACAACATTCATCGAAGCCCCATCATATAGGAAAAAAAGTCCCGTACTGGCCGTACTAATTAGGTAAATACATTATTTGTTATTTTATTATAATATTATTATTTACAAAATTAAATGTAATCATTACATTTATCTATGTAACACTTCTATTTAACATCTAAAATTTAGATGCAATCAGTGCAATGATTGTCATTTGTATTTCAAAAATTAATTTTTTTAAATTATGTAGGTACAACGTACAAATCACAAATGACATTATTGACAATGTGCAGATTGCAGTTGAATATTATAGATATGATGTTAAAGAAGATTTAGAATAGTTAAATAGATAGATATTTTAATAATTATATTTTAGTATGTAAATCATAATAAAATAAGGAATAATGCATTTAGTTGGTACGGGGCCTTTTTTTCCTATGATGAGGCTTTTTTTTCCGATGAATGTTGTGAAGGGCTTTTTTTCCTAGGTTTATTACTTTTTTAATCCGAAATTTTTGTTGGCATATTTTAAAGATTAAAAAATTATATTTTTTTATATTATTTAATTAGGATGAGATCGATTACCTATACATTTATATGTAGGTATGTTAATGATTTTTTACTCAGATTGGCTAAAATAAATAAATTTCTAAATATTTTGAGTTTTTTTGAATTATTTATAAAAATTTTAAATTTTAATTTTTTTAATTTTTTTTCTTCTATAATGACGATGAAAAATTTATAAAAAATTAAAATTTAAAATTTTTATAAATAATTCAAAAAAACTCAAAATATTTAGAAATTTATTTATTTTAGCCAATCTGAGTAAAAAATCATTAACATACCATACATAAAAATTCTTGAAAATTATATAAACAATATCCCACTTAAATTCGTCAAAATCATGGTAATTTACAAATGACAAGTATTTTGTAATCAAATAAATGACTAAAAGTTAAATTGCCTATATTAAAACGTATTATAAAATAATAAAATAGAAATTAGAAGTATTATAGGTAATATATTACGCTGATAGACAGTCTCCTTTCAGAATCGTTTTTCTTAAACAATGATATATTCATTGAATTAAAATTTATCGCATGCTTATTATAGTGACCCACTTGATACCGACTGTATAACAGACTAACAGAGCAATACCCCTTATAACTATAGCCTATATACAAACTAAATCCAAGTTTACATCTGAAATTAGTAATATAAGTATTTTCTTTACTAGAGAAAGCGTCTTCAGAGATAAAAATAAAAAACATACCTCGCCAAAAAATCAATACCTACGTCATTCTGATGTATGGCTCAAAATCTAAAATCGAGATAAGAGTGATAATATTATAATATCTAACAGTTGAAATATCACCTTTCCTTCTATGGTTTTGAATCTTCCAATATTGAAAACATTTAAATAATAACTTACTACTAAATAATATCGTTATTATAAAACTATGAAATTTTAGAAAGAAAGTGATTTAATCAGATGCCATTATTGTTCGCTGCCTCCAAAACGTTGTCTTATCACGTTGTAATTTTTTTGAATGTAAATTAATTTTATGTATAGGTATTGTAATTGTATCTTGTATAGACGTGTAGGTCGTGAAGTACGTGCCAAGATATAGGTGTCTATGTTTACTTATTAATAATAAATTACTACCTATATTTATATTGGTAATATTTAAAAAGTTATTAGATTGTAGATAATTGATATATTATAGATGGATCATGGATAGCTTACATTATGATTTATGAGTGTTATTATGACGTAGGTACCTCCTATCCTAATTGTAGTTTAAATTTGTGTTAATTTTCTATGGATTTATTAATGGAGGCATAAATAATACTTCTAAATACTTCTTTGCTTAAATGTTATTTATATCAGTACATCACACTATTACAGTGAATGATATTTCTGTGTATGAGTTTATGGTAGGTATGGACCGTATTCATTATTTAGTCATTTTATAGTTTTCAATTACCAATATTTATTGACTATCCGTTTTAACAATCGAGCATAAATTCTAAAAAAAATCGCTATTCTTTGCAAATCTGAATTTTGTTGGTTTTGCAAACGTGCGTGTTTTTAGTTAATTATAGTACCTATGTATCTATCTAGTTATTCTAATTTTATTTATTCTATCTAGGCATTATTATGTAACCAAAGAAAAGAAAACATAGGCCATCAATTTTATGTTCAAAGTTTGTAAGTTTGTACATTACAATTTATTTTTATATTTTTAAACGTGTGAGTTAATTTTAAAACTTAAACATTGTATACCTATATATATATGATTAATGTATAATATCTATAAACATAAATATATTATACAAATGACAAATTATTTAAAACTATATTCTAACTTTTAAACTGTTATATTATTGTTTTAGAAAAATTAGTTACTACATCGCGTTTATACTTCTCGTTTATGTTACATATTTTTTTCTTTAACATAATTATTATCATTAAGACTACGCATATATCACAACCATTATTAAGCCATTAAGTCAGTTGTATGTATATAATGTAAATTGACGATTTTCATTTAAGTCGTAACCGTAAACATTTTTAAAGAAACCGTCGTCCTTTATATTTTATATTTACAGTCGTCTTATCTTTTATATGCATGTATATTGTTAAAAAATTCATATTCGCCGCAGCTCCAATAGATTTTGTTCGAGTTATTAGATGTTATACAAAAATCAAAATAATATCAAAACTTTATTAACAACAGTTTTGTTCATCATGATATTTTTAACGTAAGTACCTATTAAAAAAAAATAATCAGTGTAATTATGTATAAATGTTAAATACAATGTATACTTTTGTATTACTTTACCCACGAGGCCACGAATTACAGTATTTTAAGGTACAATATGGTATAATATAATGTAAAAAGTACCTACCTATATCTATATTTTGTTATTGTCATAATATTGCAGCTACTACATAGTACTGTCTACTACTTGTTTACGAATTAAGTCTGAGTAGAGGTGGAACAATAAATGTAATGTTTTTATAAAGATCCAGTTTTTTTTTTATCTATATAAAATTCAATAGTAAAAAAAATGCATTGATTGTCAAGTTAAAGCGTGATTTTTGATAAAAAAATTTTCGATTTGTGTAAGATACATTTTGTTCAATAGTTTGAAAATATAATTCAAAATTTATCGTAAGTTGTGCTGAATGCAATTAATAAAATGTTAAAAATACTTAGTTACATATAGGCGTCACTAAGGGGTATCAAGGGGTATCTTTGCTACCCCCAAAAAATCTTAGATTTAGAAAATATATTCAATGTTTATTATTCAAGTGTATACTGTGTACTGTATTATTAAAATAATAATAATCATATTATATAATAGTAATTATTCACTTTCTAAAAATAAATGCAATGTAAATTTGTCGTATATAATTTTTTTTCTATCCCAGAATTTGAATTCTAGTGACGCCTATGCTTATAGTTACGATTTTTTTTCGCAAGTGTCTCGACATTAATTTTTTCTAAATTAATTCATTAAAATTACTAAAATATATAAATTATTAGATTCTGAACGCAGTGAAGAATGTATTGATTTTACTATGATGTGTGTTTTTTTTTTGTGTCTGACGACAACATTTGGAGCAGTAATAATGCTCCGATTTTTGACTTCAGTACCTCTTTGAATAGGAAAATTCTTCTAGTTAGTACTTTGAGGGGTCAAAAGTAAACATTTTCAAATAGTTTTCAAAAAAATCGAAAAAAACCAAAAAAAAAGTGACAGAAAAACGGAAATTTTACGAAAATAACCACTTTTCGACAAAATAGATTTTTTGATTTAGCTATAACTCAAAAACGAATCATTGTAAATACTTGAAATTTTCACTAAATGTTTTTATTATGGTTATCTCTTTACAGTTAAATTTTCAAAATATTTTGACCATTTTTAAGCTACTTATAGACAATTGAAATTTTCGACTTTTTTAAGTTTTTTTTCTTCAAATGCCGATAAAAAATTTTTGGATGGCCAGAAAATTTTGAAAATTTAATACAAGGTTTCTTATAAGTTGTTCTTAAAGTGATAAAAAAAAATCCGAAATCGTTTGTCACAATTTTTTTTTATAAGTGCTTTAAGTTCGAATTTATACGAAATATATGTCAAAATTTAAATTAAATTTCATACGCTCATAATGCGTATGTTGGCCAAATACTTTTTTTATTAATAAACAGATACTATAAAGTAACTATAGTAACATATAGTAACCATACTATTTGTTTTAAAATAGAATATACGACAATATTTAAATATAATATATCCTAAACTGACAAATCATCTTTGTTCAGAATCGTTTTTCGTATACAATGATACCTATCATTGCATTCAAATTTAACCTACCATAGTCCGAGGTCCACCTCACCTCACAGCAGAGCGATACCCACTTACCCGCTTTTTTTTAACTTTAAAATTTATAAAATACCATTAGTTAACTTAACAGAAACACTTGAAAGTTTAAATTATACAATTACATAATTTTTAATTTAAATTTCAAGTTCAAATGTTGACAAAAATAGATATTTTAATCCGTTAATTGAAAAATAAAGATTTTAGTTATGTTTTTATAATTTAAGTAATAATTAAATTTTATTCTGCATATTTCGTTTTAGATTTTGAACAGAGTGATGAATGTATTGATTTTACAATGGTGTGTGTTTTTATTTTTATTTTTGTGTCTGTCATCACGTTTTGGAGTAATAATAGCTAATGCTTATGATTTAGATAGACTATTGAAATTTTCGATTGAAAATTCCGATAAAAAAAATTTGGCTTTCCAAAAAATCTTTAAAATTTAATAGATTTTTTATAAGTTATATCTTCGTAGTAAAAAAAATCAAAAATCGTTTTTCACAGTTTTTGTTTAAAAGCATTTAAAGTTTAAATGTTTACGAAAGTTGTCAAAATCGCGAAAATTTGCTAGGAATTTTGAAGTAGAAAATTCATAACATTTTTGTGATTTATACCTAACGTTAAAATATAACTCAACAAAAGATTCTCTATAACTTATTTTTCAAAATCGTAAACAAAAATTGTAGCGTCAATATAGAAAAAATTTTATGAGCGCATAAAATTTAATTTTTTACAAAATAACGATATATTATAATTTAAATATAGCTAATAATATAATATATATCCTACTATAATTATATCCTAGACTCACAATTCATCTCTGTTCAGAATCGTTTTTCGTATACAATGATACTTGTCATTTCATTCAAATTTATAACAAATTCATAATGGATATTATAATAGTGACCTACTCTCCGTCTCTACTATACAGCTAACAGAGCAATACCCACTTACCCACCCATTTTTTCCTTGTTTATACCTTGTTTATTTTTCACGAAAAAATAGTTTTAATTACTATAATATTTGCAATTAATTTTATTCATTCAACCTAAGGCATTACTACTATAAAAATTATAAGTATTAGTAGAATTATACTAATATTAGAAATTAGAATAGATATATTATAAAATGTCCTTTGAAATATAAACTAATAGACAATACTTTTTTAAAACCATTTTCCGTATGCATTGACTTCAGATCTTCTATCCCAAGGGGTATCGTATATATTCATGGGGGTATGCCATAGGAGTAAGTAATAAAGGGAAGTAAAAATATCGTATACATTTTTTTTCAGGGGGAATCCCCTCCCCGGAAACCATACTGAAATAAACACTGATTGATTTGTCATTAAATTTAAATTTAATACACCCATTACAATAACCTGTAATAAATGACGAGGTAAATAATTCTACACCTACAACAGCAAAGCGAGTTATCCGATTTTTTTAGTAGGTACCTACTACATAAACTATTAACGGGGGAAACGGATAAAGAGTACATTGTGTTTGTGTAAAATTGAATACAGGTATCGAATTTGAAAAGTATCTAAATTATATGGTAATTAATAGTTTTCGATAACTATTAATGCTTGTAATATTTAAATGGCTAACTGTTATAATACTATTATGATCATTTTATTATTTTTCGACTTCATAATACTTTACAAATATTGGGTGTTAAAAAAAATAACTGATGACAGAGGAAGCCATTCAAATTATTATTATTATTCTTTTTTATTTTTATTTTTTTTAAATTATTTGATTTATATATATTATGAAAAATATTAAATACCTTTAAGTTAAATACTTTAACTTTTAAGTAATACCATTGATTATAGAATAGACTATTCTATAATCAATGGTAATACACATTGATTAAAATCCTTTATCTTCTGTTTAAAAATTGAATGAGGTTTTTTACTATGTTTCAAAAATATTAATTAGAATTTCAATCCTTCCTATATTTACATAAATGGATTATTATCTATAGAATTAATTCTAATTAATATTTATTCTTCTGTTGACGATAAAAATGTTCATTCATGATTTATTAATAAGTAATAATTGTAAAATCGCATGATTGCGTGTTTGTATTTAACTTAGTAGATACCTATACTTACGAGTATAAGTTATAAGTGATAGTTTATAAGTCAGAAAAGTAGTAAATACATAACTATAGCATGGCAGTAGACAGTAGATTTATGCTTTTTTGTGTAAGTAGAAAATAATAATGTATTGAAACAATTCATTAGTGCGTGCCTTAAACACATAATTTAATATTTGTCACAAATGTATTTTAAATAAATAAATTCTTACAGTAACTATAATACATTATATATATATACGTTTTTTTTTTATCAACCAAGATTCTGTTGTATTATTAAATGTTTATACGCATAATATACTAGTAGGTATTTTAAAAACGAGCTTGTTTTATACTATGTAATAGATTTCATTATGTAATTATTATTATAATTCCAACGACCCACGTTTATATTACTTAAATTAATTAATTGATGTATATAAACTAAGTACTCGTATCTGATTCTGATAAACAACTAAAAGTATTAGTCCAGTCATTTAACGATTTTTTGAAGAATTAAATCAGAAAAGTTTGAAACTTTGCAAAAATTTTCTTTATAGGCTCCTGATTATCTAAAAAAAAGTCGTCATCCCTCCGAGGTCCGGAAATGTCCGTCATCTTGGATTTGATGTGCGATTTTTCAGTTTTTTTAAATTATCTTTGAAAAATACTAATTTTATCTCCAAATTACTTCTATACAAAAATGTAGCTGACAAAATTTTGAATAAATATAGTTTAATTTTTTTTTCTTTAACTTGAATAGGTTAAGAGCAAAATTTATCCATGTATTATAATATTAGACGAGGTGATACTATGTATATATAGGCTGCAATAGTTGGCGACGCGCCGCGTCGCACTCATGTCCATTAGAAAATGCAATTGATAAATTGCTTTATTTATATATTTTTTTAAAAATAAATATTCTTATTCTAATTCATTATTTATATTATAATACATTAAATAATTCATTTTTTTTGTTTGGATGATGGACCATAATATATTGTTTAATCCTCGTCATCATTTGCATTATCATCGGATTCGTCTTCAATACTTTATTGTTCGTAAAAACATGAAATTTCGGTTAAAATTTATTATATAAATCATAAATAGTAAAAACTATAGTAGTTATTAACTAAACTATAAATAAATAAAAAATATACATGGAATAGTCGATACCCAGACAGTATCGTTATCATGGTTTTAATTTTATTTTCGTAATAGTATATTTATATTTTACTAAATAATATGCGGTGCTCATATAATATGATTATAATATTTAAATTATTTATTATATAGTGTATATCAATAATAATGTTTATTTGTAATATATTAATATATAATATAAAAAAACCGTAAATATTGCGTCGCCAACTTGCCGCCTATATTACATATAAATATTATTATAGCTCGCCGCGTCTAATATTATAATCCGTGGATAAATTTTGTTTTTAATCCATTCAAGCTAAAAAAATAAGAGAACTATATTTTTTCAAAATTTTGTCAGCTACATTTTTGTATAGAAGTAATTTGAAGATAAAATTAGTATTTTCAAAGATAATTTAAAAAAACTTAAAAATTGCACATAAAATCCAAGATGGCGGACACTTCCGGATCTCGGAGGGATGGCGACTTTTTTTTGGATAATCAGGATCCTATAATGAAATTTTTTGCAAAGTTTCAAAACTTTTCGATTTAATTCCTTAAAACACCAATTTTGAAGCTTAAATGACTGGACTATATGTATAACTGCATATAAAAATGTAGAATCGTGTGAAAATAATTTCGAAATAATTTTATACCTACATTAGTCATAACGCCTATAGGTATTAAAATTAGGACCAGAATTTAAATGCCCTAAAAACCATAAAAAAATAACCAAAAATGTCTTTTCAACATAATAATTAATAATGCCATACAAATGACCCAAACTTTTTTGATGGACTTACAAGCGATAGTATAACTTCCTGTATTATTAATATTTATTTATCTTAACTAAATTAGGTAACAGTAGGTATATACATAAAAAAAAATACCAATCCTGGGTACGCATAATAAATAAATAATATGCTCGAAATAAACAAGATCGTATTATAACTTCAACTAACCAATTATAGTTATTATTTATTTGAGTTCTGCCGGTAAAGATACTACCAATATCATAAACACTGTAGATAAAGACGTGATCAACATTCATAAACAGAACAATTGAAATTTAGTTAGGATAAAATATACCTAAAAATTAGCCTAACCTAACCAAATATTATGAAAACAATATATATTAATAAAATATTTTGAATTTCCTAATTTATACTGAAAGTTAATATAATAAAAAGTCGTAACACCATACAATTATTTAAAAAATTAAAAATTGCGAAAAACGCATAATAATAGTTTCGTCTTATGCAATATACAGACCAATACATGTATAAAAAAAAAATGAACGTAATAAATATGCAATATTGAATAACAAAGCTGATTTTTTGTCGACTGAATTGTGATTTATGATGATTCAAATGATGTATTTGCACTGAGAAAAAAATTTAATCAATAATATAATTAATTTTTAAATTGCAAAAAAAAAATAAATATATAACCTACTTACAATTCAATTTTTATTAATATTGTATATTTTTATTTTTGTATATAATATATTATAGTAAATAGTATAATCAAATATGTTTTAATCGTAGTTTTTTAAATGATTTTAGTAGAAGATAGAGAGAGAAAAACCATGAATTGAATGGAAAGTGCCTATAAGCGGTAAAAACCTAAAGACGCCAATGCGTGTATTATAAGATTATAACGTGTACCTATATAGTAGGAAATTTTTTAGTAGGAAATTTGTGTCGCCGAAATGTCAGTGACATTTGTCTGTGTTTTGTCACAGTTAAATCTTAAATGTGAATATTTGGTGGCAAAATATTAAACGGATAAAGCGAAAACATTATTATTATTTTCATTAGTCGGTATGTATGAACTATAATATATAATAAAATAATCGCTACACATTGATATGTCTGTTGTCTGCGCGGTCGTTAAATTATACTATATAAATTAAAAGCGGGTCGACAATTTTTTTTTACCATGTATTTTGTTGTTGTTTGTTTACGCGCGTTACACGTAACTACTGAGTTTGTGCAAAAGGGTTGTACAATGTATACTATATAGTAGTCAGTAGCTATACATGCACTATGCACGTATACTTATCATATATATATATATTGGTATACACATTATACATATTATGCTAGACAGTAAACACGAATAATAATATTATAGATACCTACTGTTGTGATTACAGTCTGTTATTGCTTATGCCGAATTGCAAACGCAGCGGCATAATATAATAAGAATATTATCGATTGGTCACAGTCTATACCGGTGTCACCGTAGTAACCGGACGAATGTTGGTGAAAAAGCGGTGTGCCGCGAGTTTAAACCATGGATGGGGCCAACGCGGACGTTAACATGGCACAGGTCAGAGACTTGCAAGCGTCGCTATTCCCGATTTGTACGAAAGGTACAATCATTATTATTATTATTATTATTATTTTTTTTTTGGGTAATAATAATATCATGTTTCGTGTTAACTGCAATAATGATAATAATGTTTCCGAGCACACGCGCGTCTGTGCGATCGATGAGTACCTACAGACGAAAGTATTTTAAAAAATAATGTTGTAATTGTCTCGTATAACATTTTTTGAAATATTTGCATAACTCAGATATTATTTAATCGTATTTTCGTTACGTCGCAGGCATGTTCATCATTATATACATTATACACATAGTTTATTATTATAGTGCGTAATCGACGCGTGTTCAGTTTGATATGCCAAAATTAAAATTTGAAAAATAGACGTACTCGTAAATTGTATCTCGTAAAGTCGTTAACAATTATGATTCAACATTTCAATGATCCTCGGCAGTATATTGCGCATTTAGTAAGGTACCTGCCTAATTTGTATACCTACCTACAATTGTGTTTATGTGACTTCCACTTATTATACAAATTTTCGTAAATTTGTTTAATGAAAAAATAGGTGTTATGTATAATATAATGTTTAAAATAATATATTGTATTCTACGATAAATAATACTTACTGTTTTATTTCGTTTTGAGATTGCAATAAGTATCATGTCGGTAATATAGTATTTATGTTATTAATGTTATACCAAATTTGCATTTAAACTATTAATAAGTCGTTAACAAACGCCGTATAAAATAAAAATTTAACCCTTATGTCGTTATATAATATGTGCCTATATAAAAATAGTTATATATTATACTAGCTTATTATTTGTTTCTCGAGTTCGTGACATCACACGATAAAATGTTGTGCAGTATCTTCTCAAACTCAATCAATTTATATAATAGGTATGACGCTATCATCGTGTACAATATGTTATGTTTTTGATTAATAGCTCGTGTTACATGCCAAAATGCCATTGTTTTAATATTCATATTTCAGTATTAAAATGAAATCAATTTACGAATAAACTTATATCCACTTTGAGAATCTATACCTATATAATATAATATTATTCTCCTGAGTTTCTTACATATTATGTCACGTCGAGTAATAATAATAAATAAATAATAATATATTATAATACCTAACAGTTACACGCAGTATTTTAAACGAATTCTGATGTCTTGAATGTCGTTGAACATTTACTTTTCAGTATATTAGAGTGATAAGAGAGCGCATAAACCGTTTGATAAAGTTTCGAAATTAATGTTGCTGTATAAAATATTTTTTCCACGGCAGGTTATAACAATTTTGAACACGATTAATATGCAGCGTAAATACATTATATTGTAATGTAATCTATTTTTTATTGGATACAGGTGCATTACCTACTTAAGGTATTATATAATATATTGACTTGACAAAAAATAAAAAATAAAAGATTGAGTTTATTGTACAGAATAGTTATTCATTACTAATTTTAAAAATATTATAACTAGTTATTCCTTTTTTCCTATTTATGACAGCTGGCGAGGATTTTAAGGGTGGTTTTATTTCTTTTAATCGTGAAAACCCAAATAGATTAAACCAAATTTAAATAAAAATGTATAAGCAATATTATTGTAATATTTCGTTTTTTTTGACACGTGGATTTTTATTTAAAGGTTCGTTTTTAAACAATTTACTGAATCGTACATTGAGAAACAGTCAAATTGATATAAACGCGGACGGCGACACAAGGCAGTTAGATTCTAAATTACGAGACGTCAAAGAAGTTTATCCGTTAATGAAAGAGGTAGATTGTCCTTACCAAGCTGCAAGATGGCCAATGGAGTGTCAAGTGAGAAAATTAACTATACAATGTATTATGAATTCTTATGAAGTACTTAGTACTTGCAAGCCCAGATATTCAATTTCACATGATTAGATATATTCTTAACTCACGCGTAGTTACGTAAAAATGCTTCCACACATTTTCCATTTTCACTATTTATACTTAAATTTTTTAATATTTATCTACTATGTTTTCGATGTGACATTTTTTAGTATTTTAATAAAAATACATAGTTAAAATAAACTATTTAAACTAAACAATTTAATACTATATGATTGTTTAATACATAGGTAGGTACATATAAATATTATATAATATGAATATATATTTTTTGTACATTGAGAATATATTTTTGAATTATAAAATGGTTCATATTTCATTCTAATGTCATTTAATTTTGATTGTATGATATTGATGTTAATTTATACATTAATTATAAGTTTAAAAATAGATAAAAATTTCTACTTATTGATATGTATTATATGCATAATGCATATATTTGTAATAAAAACACTAACCGATTTTATAGTAAATCACTATCTTGTTTTAATATATATATATATTTTTATCTTTGCAATTTCTTTTATTTGAAGTAATAAGTTAAATTTAATTTAATATTGTCGGTTTAGGTCCTAGACGATCCTGTTATTCACATTCACCCACCGTCTGCGTCATATTCAGAAAAAGAGCCTCTATACAAGTTTACAGGCAAAGAAATACAACCAAAACAAGTAGGTGAAGATTCAGGAGAAGTAATATTTAAATATTATCCTATCAGTAGCGTGAATTATGTAAGTATTAGGCCTAACCTAACCTTTTTTTTACCAATACAAGTTTAATTGTTGATCTTTTATAATTTACAGTTTTGTCGTTCAGCCGTTGGTGGTAGTGCATGTTCTCCAGCACATAGTAGCCAAGACCCTTCTGACTTGATTTTTGAATCACGTTTTGAATCCGGTAATCTAGCCAAAGTTGTCAAAATAACCAGTACGTATTATGAGTTATCACTAAGATCAGATATGTATACAAATCGACACACCCAATGGTTCTATTTTCGAATAGAAAATACAAAGAAAAACATTAAATATAGGTAAGTACAATATTTCGTTAAAAAGTTTAAGATAAATAAATTGTTTGCAATCAAAAATAATATTTTTAATATCTAATTACTATTAAAAAAAAATAAATAGTATAATGGGTTGGGGCCTTTAGTTAGACCTGTTTTACTACCTAATTTTTGTTTATGGATACTAAATAATTAGCTTAATATTCTTATTTATTAAATATTAAATAAAAGCTTATACTTACTGCACATTTTAAATTTATTTATGCATATAATATTGTTGCATATTTTGTAATTTTATTACGAATTATATTTGCATCATAGGATTTAACTACTTTTTAGTTATAAATAATATCGCATTTATGTATTTTGATTTCACTTAAATAAATATAATTATTTTAAAATTGTCTTAACACAAAATATATATAAGTGATATGATTAGTTTTTGCATTTTATTAATTTACCTAATCATACAACAAACTTTAATTTTATATGATAAAAAAACAACTTGTATTAAAATTAGATTAAATTAGCATAGAAATGAATTATTTTATACTTAACTAATTTAATGAAAAAAAAAATCAATTATGTTATTACATAAAAAACTATTAAGAAAACTCGTTTTTCAATTATTTGCAATTGTTTGGTGATATTTTGAAGTTGATCGGACAAAGTAGCGGGGGGAGGAACTTCATGTACATATTTGAAAACTAGATTTCAACAATTATATTATTGTTTGATACTTTCATATAATACTCGTATGCTCAATATACTACTATAGAAATTATAATGTGTTGTTGTGATTTAATTTTGGCCGGCCGGCGGCATAAATATTTCTTTTTAAATTCTAGGTATTGTATATTTTATTATAAATTGTCCCTTGAATAAACACATTATTACTTTATTAGTTATTAAGTTTAAATTAGTAAATGTAAAGTTCATAATATTTTAAAAAAATATAAAATATATGAAGAATATAGACATATAGTAGCATTAACAATGCATACTATGTATTACACAATCACATATAGGATGACAGTATTTTTAACAGACAAAAAATTCTACATACAGCAGAACTCCGATTATTCGGATTAATTAATGTCAATGGTGGTCTGGATAAACAAATATCCGAATGATTGACATAAGATATATTAAAAATTATATAATTGTATGAATATATGTATTTATCATTAATATGTATGTAATATAATTTTAAATTTGTAGTAAAAAACAAATAATTTTATTATAATATTTAACTAAATGAGAATTAGCTATAAATACAAAAACATATTTTAAAAGAAAAAAGAAATACATTTTTAATTCGTTAATCTTTTTATCATCTGGTTGATAGACATTCGGATAATTATTGGAGTTTTACTATATATAATATGTGTACATTGTGTACTGTAATATACAAGAAACTATACTGCAGTTTAAAAACAAATAAAAACAAAAAATAACACAAGATGACAACCACATTTACGCATATGAAACAATACACGAAGAAAAATTTTAAAATTTAATAGGAACAAAAATTAAAGTAAAATTAATTATTTTAAAACAATGTTCATCTCAATAAAATATATTTATAATTAAAGTTAACAAAACATAATCTTCTGTTCATGCAAATCATTTGTTTAAATAATGACCAATACAAATTAAAAGTAAAGGTTTTTCTTATAGTAAATTTGTAAAGAAGTGTCTGTTGACTGTTATCGTTTATTATTATAAAAAAGTTTACTCCATGGAAAAATCTTTTAATCGGACGAATTGGTTTGTCATTTGAGAAATTCTTAGAACAATTGAAGATCTGGAACTATATCCTAGAATCTAGATTACTAGAAAAAAAAGCTGAACAATTAATATATTTTTCGTTATTTGTATACGGTCTTATAATTTTTTTTTTTTTTTGAAAAGGTGAAAATTCAAGTAATTTAGAACCTTTTATTGAAGCCTATACAAAAAAAACATTACACGGGTAATTTATTTGCAATAAATAAATAAAATTTTCATTATCTCTAAAGCGTAATAAATGAGTTTTTAATTTATGTTATTATTTTGTTTTATACGTTACTTGGTTAAAATTTGAATTTCTGAGACATTATAAGTGGTTCAATTATGTAACTTGTAATTGGTAAAATTATGAATACATTACTTAAATGTCTTAAATAGATTAAATATTAATATTATGATATTATATTTAAAATATAACTCTTGTTTTAATAAAAAATTTAATTTCTAATTTGCATTATTGCTAAAATGTACTTTTATTAAACTTTCCTATCGGGTAATATTCAGTAGACATATTTTCCCCGGACTTTTAATCTCAGATATATTTACTTATGGTACTTATGATGGTATTTTATTTTTTAGCTGGGCACTCATTACACACACACACACACACAATAAACATATATACACACACATATAAATTTATTTTTAATATAAATATAGAATAAATTAATATACTTTTTTTAAATAAGTACTTATTGTATATTTTAGATTTTCTATTGTCAATATGTATAAGTCTGAAAGTCTTTTCACCGCTGGTATGAAACCGCTGTTATATTCAACTAAAGATGCAAGTCAAAAAAACGTAGGCTGGAAACGTTGCGGGGAAAGCATCGCATATTACAGAAATGATGCATCGTAATTTTATGATTAAATGTTTATTAATTATTTACGTTTTTAAAAAGCACATCGATACTTTTGGTATTATTTTATCATTGTTTTTGATATTTTCAGAAATGGTGATAGTGAGGATAATCCGCGCTATATCTTTTCATTTCTCTTAGAGTTCCCACACGATATGGATACTGTATACCTGGCCTACAACTATCCATACACATATACAGACTTACAAGACTACCTGATAAAGCTCAAGGTGATTCCGTATTAGCTAAAATTACATTGACTATCATAACTTTATTTTGATTTTTATGGATAAACTTGATATAACGTAAATGATATTTTTAGGATGATCCAGTTAAAGCGGTATTTACAAAGCTGAGAGTTTTGTGCCGAACATTAGCTGGTAATAATGTGCATTACTTGACTGTAACGGAACCTTGTCAAGAAGAAGATCCCAAAGTATATTCTAATTATTATTCTTTATTATCACTGTATCAAAGTGTTGTTTTTGTTCATGTATTTGATTTTAATGTGTTGTAGCAAAAAAAAGTGATTGTCTTAACAGCACGTGTCCATCCATCTGAAACTCCATCGTCTTGGATGATGAAAGGATTTATTGATTTTTTAACTGGTGACTCGTTGCAAGCAAAGGTAATTTAAATATAGATAAATTTTATTTTTAGATTATTTATTGATTATTTATTTATCTCTCTCTCTTTCTATATATATGTATGTATGTATGTAATTATGTATATTTATAATAATTGTAAAATGGATATTTAAAAGGAAATCGAGAGTGCATATGTTAAAGTAATAGAACGCGTGTGTCAAGTATTAATGATGAGAGTAAATGTGGAGAATTAGAAAGCTTAAGACTATAGAGGTTTTACATAGTTCAGCATTGAGTTATTTTCCATTCTCCTTGGTAATGAATAAAATGAAGAAAGACATACAGCATTAAGTTATATTTGCAGAGGATGTTATGTTAGTAGAAAAAAGTCTGAAAGCAATTTTTTTTTAATACCTATACGTAGGTACAACTAAAATATTGGACTATGTTAAAATTTTCTGTTTTTTAACTTATTAAATTTCCTTTAGACTGAGTCAGAATACAAATACAGTAGAATCTCGGTAATCCGGCCGTTCGATAATCCGTTACGTTCAGTAATCCGGCTATATTAACCTATACGTACCAATGTATAAATATGACATATGTATTTGATATTTTTATGTAAAGTTACTATTGTAAACGATAAAGTGTTAGGTAAAACTAAGTATAATAATAGATTAAATCCGAATAAACTTATTAGATATTTTATTTTTATTCAGTTAACGTTGAAATACAATAAGATTATTCATTTTTTAATAATTAATAAATATATTTTTTAATTTTTCAATAAGTAAAATAAAATAAAATAAATCTACAACCGTGTTGAAATAATAAAATAATTAAATGATAATGATTATTATCACCAGTGCAGTCGATAACGTGAATACGGCATAACAGAATACATTTAACCACGAATAAATGATTGTATTTCTATATTATAAACATTATATTTTTGATAAAAATACGGCCGAAGGGGGGGGGGGTTTCAACACCCAACCCTCCCCCCCTGGCTACGCCACTGAATCACCGAGATTCTACTGTATATAATTCAGCTACCTAATATAAATGTATAAATGTATAATACTATAATATAAATTAAAAACCTGTGGTTGAATTGAAAATTGAAAATAATAAGATATGACTACGAGATTTAAAATTCTAAAAATCAAATAAAAAATGTCTCGATATTTTATAGGCTTTATTATCTGGTAAAAAAACGATGCAGTATAGCCTTTATCGGAGCAACATTTTTATTGTATTACAATTGAGCAATGACCATGTTTTTTAATTTTTTTCCAACGTTGCCAAATTCATTCATATACAAAATATAAAGAATTAATTTTGTAATTCTGATGTATAAATCATTGTCCGTGACCTGTGTACATATTATATTGTATTATTGTTATCCGAGTTTTGTGTCAATTCTCATTTCTTAATATTATTATAATGATATTGCTTGATATATTTTGGTATTAATAAATATTTTATTAATCTGTTATATGCTCAACCATACATATATTACCATATTATTTATTATACTTTGATACTTTTTAATATTTTGTAGTAAAATATGTTTTACATTTTTAATAAATTAATGTCAATTCTTTTAAGTTTGAGTTTTTAATTTACATATACGCGTTTTTCTTAATTTCACGTGAATACAAAAATTTAATAGTGTCGTTATTTTCTTGAAAAATAAACAAAAATTATTAGGTAAGTAGATACCTAGCTTGTAACTTTAAATGAATTAAGTAACTGGTTACCATAACTTTTACTTGAAATTTAACTATTCTTAATGATGTACGTAAATCAGAAATACGATTAAAAGATTTTTATAAACTGATAACTTGTGACTTATAACAATTGTAACTTGTGTTTAAGTCAAAACGCAGTTGTTCTTGTTAAATTAATTATATGATATTAAAACATACGTAATTTTGTGTTCAATCGCATTAGTTTTATGGGTAAGTACCCGTGGAAAATTTTCTGTAGATTTGTAAGTGTGACCAAAGTGGTACAATATACTCAATCCAATAGCCTTTTTTTTCAATATTATAGGTACCTATTTTAAACAAAGTACCTATTAATTAAAGATTACTTTTCCATATATACACGATTAGAAAATAAGGGACTTTACCAACTTAACTACTATACTTATAGAATAATGTACTCTAAAATAATACAATATATTATAGGAATTACGGAATCGTTTTATTTTCAAATTGATACCCATGTTGAATCCAGACGGCGTAGTTGTTGGTAATAGTAGGTGTTCCTTAAATGGACGGGACTTAAATCGACAATATCGTAGCGTTATTCGTGACGCTCACCCGGTTATTTGGCATACAAAACTTATGCTTCGAAGGTATTTATTTTGTACCTATTTATTATATTATAATTTATTTATATACTTACCCTTAATTTAAATTTATACACACACAGTGAGATTATTTTAAATCTTAATAATTGACTTATAGATTATAACTTTTAATACTACTTTTACCCATTTTAAACAGGCACATTATTCCTGCACATTTAATTTAAATATAACTCATACATTGCACTGAGACACTTCTCAGTTCTCACCTACTGTATAATAAAGCGGTACTAATTTGCTCACTTTTTTATTATAATAAAACTTATATATTTTGTATATTATTATAGTTATTTTCTTATAGAATAGTAAGCTTTTAAAAACTGAAGTTTTATTATTGTGTAAAAAATTATTCGAGTTTTTTTCGTTAAATGATTAAATAATTTAACCCTTACACAAACTATGATATTAATCAATAAATACATATATAATGTGATATGAATGTTATTCTTTATTTTAAGATTAATTGAAGAACGTCAAGTAGTGATGTTTTGCGATTTGCATGCACATTCGAGGAAGTCGAACATTTTCATGTATGGATGTGAAGGGAAAGGCCATGAAGGGAGAAAACTACAGGAGCAAATATTCCCACTTTTGTTACACAAAAACGCTCCGGAAAAAGTATAGCCGTATTTATTTATCTCAGCGAAAAGAATAGGGAAAATAACGTAATTTATTGTGTTATGTACACACCGTCACGCCGCAGTTTTCGTTTGAAGATTGCAATTTCAACATTCAGCGTTCTAAGGAAAATACGGCTCGTGTAGTTGTTTGGCTGATGGGTGTCGAAAACAGCTACACAATGGAAGCATCATTTTGTGGTTCATCTCTTGGTTCTCGAGCAAACACTCATCTCACCATCAAAGACTTTGAAGATATTGGACAGACGTTTTGTGAAACCTTGTTGGACTACTATAACGAGGATCCTCGAAATGTTTGTGACTAGACTGTTTATTTTTTTAATATAAATATATAATGCATCATATTCTGAAGTCATAAAATATTTATTTTATAATAAAAATAATAATTATTTTCAGATTGTTTTTTGTTTTTAGGAAAAAATGAAATTGAAAATATGCAGCCGATTAATGGAACAAGGCTCCAATGCGGAACAACCAAAGAATATAGACATATCCGATTATTCGAGGTGAAAACTATAAATATATGTATAAAATAATATATCGTTGACGACGTATATAGTCAAATCTATTGTCTAAAAATTCAAGTTTTAATATAAAATTAATATTTTGTTAAATAATTGAAAAATATTTTAAGTCAAAAATAAATTAAATACAACACGGAATCGTTACAACATTGTTGTACAAATCAATTATTCATAACTATATTATTCTAAACTTAGTTGGTCAGAAAAATATGAAAAGAATAGGTATATTATTATTATAAGCAAATAGTTAATTATTATTTATAAAAGATATTTTTTTTTGAAATTAAAAATACTTTGCATATTGCATATCAATAAAGATAATTTATTATATCTAATTTTATAATTAAGCAATTTTCCATTAATTTAATAAGTTTTTTGATTATTTACTAATTTTTTTACTAAGAATTTAGTTAAATATCTTGTAGGTAACTTAACTAAATAAGTAATACTACAAAAGACAATGCCAAATAGTAGGTACATATTATTTTGTATTATACCTCAATTGTTATGTATATTTATACGTTTACGTATATAAATACATATTAACTAAAGTACATATTTACATAAACATAATATAGCGTAGGTATACTTATACTTAATACCTTTTAATTTATTTACATAAATATACATAATACATTACTATCTTTAAGATAACTTTCAAAATGTTTGTATAATAATTTCACTATCTTGGATTGAAAACTGTTTATGTTGATATGTTAAAGTGACGAGAGCTCATCGAGTATATGTGAAGAAATTGTTGACAAGTTGAGTTTTGAAGAAGATGTTACAGCTCTGACGCAACTATCAATTATTGTTCCTCCCAGTACACCAGTTGTGCCGAAACGAAAATCAAGAAAAAAAAAAAGAAAATCAAAAGATTGTAATACGAAAATTATTACGCCGTAATAACTATTTGACTATTGTAATTACTTGTAAAGCTTTCAATGTTCTAATCTGTAACTTTACAGGGTAATTTATTTTATCTTCTGATTATTATTTAGATATGTTGAACAATGTTATGATAGTCATTGGCGGCTATTCTTAAAAATATAGGTGTAGCGAAACATAATAAGAAGTAACCATCCCCCCTCAATAATATTCATCCATAAAACATCCCATCTACTGAATAGTTTATTTAACATATTAAAAAAATGATAGTTACTATTATACGACTAAATTATTTCAAAGTATATGTATTCACTTACGAAAAATTACATAGACAACCCATCCCACCCACCTCTAATTAAAGGTGTAGCAGGCGCTACACCTATACTATAGCCAATAGGATAGCCGCCACTGACATGGATATTCTAAGATAAATGACAGTCTGTATCTTCAAAACAATTATTCCTTATTTATTGTTATAGCAGGAATAACGAAAAGTATAATTTATTAATAAAAATAATAAAAAATTTAATAGATACAGTTTTTAAATTTTCAAATAGTAAATTTTTTTTTTTGATTTTGAACATTTATTCATAAAATTAAAACTTAATTAAAATACTATAATTCAGTTAGAATGGTATTTAAAGGTAGTTATTTTAATTCGCTATACTACCTTGAAATATTAAATGCTAATGATATTGATTGTATAGGCACTTAAAGCTAATACGTCATATTTATATAATAATTATTAATCTGATAAAACACACTTAACATTTTCAGAAAAATATTTTATACCAGAAGTCTAATTACATAATATGAATTATTTATCAACTTTAAATTTTAAAATCCAAAATAAAATTTTCGTTTTTAACCACAAATATGATCATTAAAGTTGAAACTTTCTTATCACTTTTTTAAAAATATTGCAAAGAATTAACATTCTGAAAATTTTCGTGTCCAACGTTAAAATATATCACTGTATAACAACTTTCTAGAAAATAATGTTAGTTTAAACAAGTTTCAACATTTCATCAAATAATGATTTAAAAATTAAAGTTAACAGTATTTGCATAATTTATTAACGCATTTTTTAAGTTATTAAATATTACTGCCATTAAATATGTTCATCCCATTAAAATGTTAAGTATTTTTAATCTCAATAAACTAACCTCTATAGCAGTGGTTGTCAACCTTTTTGGGTCTACTGCTCTATAAAATATAAATAAAAAAAGACGAACAATTGCTTCAATAATATTATCATTTATATTTTTAAGTTAAGCTTATTTTTTTTTTTTTTAATATTTGTTAATATTTATTTAAATATTTAAATAGTGATTATACAATTATTATATTATCATGATCCATAAATTTTATATTTAATTTTTTACGGTGAAAAAATGTAAACATCTATTTATGTATATAAATAAATTAAGAGAAAACCTTGAATTGGATCCCAAATTTTAAAAACAACATAAATTGGGTTGTGGCATATTTTATCGAGTACAAGAGTTGGGTCCGTTATATTTATTTATTTTGGAAAAATTTAAGTTAAGTTAATTCAGTCCATTATCATTACTTATTAGGAGTCACAAAATAGAAGTTGAATAAAAAATATCCTAAAAATTTTTTTTGTTAATTTACTCATATGTAAAAATTAAAAAAATATTTAACTTATTATTACATTTTTTTTTCATAAAATTTACATTAATACTCGTCATAGCTTATTATACTCATAGATAAAATCATAAAATATTACTGTGGACTCAATTCGAGTATTGTCAAAAAACACCAAAAACTCAGGTTGGGTTTAATATAAATGATAAAATATCTCGGGACCTAACTCCAGTTTTCCTAAATTAAAATAAACATAAAAATATATCTAAAATAATACATCAAGTGATCTTTTTATTTATCTAGATTCTAGATAATGCTCAACACTATATCTGAAATAAAATAAATAAACTTAATCCTGTGCATTTGTAAGCAAGGAGGTGCAGGGGTACATATAATTTCCATTACTCCTAACGGGCGTATAAAAAAGTTTTCTTTTGTATTGTATTCTAAAGGTACGTAATAGGTACTCGTTATTGTAATTAATGTATCTGTCAAAACTTTTTTTTTTAAATTCAATGATAAAATAATATTTTTTATTTTAATAAGTTTTTTGGAGTACTTATGTAATAAGCTGGTGTTTGGTGAAACTAATTTATTATTCATAAAACAATAAAAACGATTAACAACAAAAACATTTTTTTTTTAAATGAGCTCATTTTAAATTAATTTTGTGTTCATAATTATATTATTAGTATATAAATAGAGTGTTATCACTGTTATCTAATGTTTGATTAATAAACAGTTAATCAGTAGTAAATTATAAAAGTTTTTATTTTAAAATGACCTTTTGTTATTCCAAGTCATATAAGACTAAATTATAAATAAGGATATAATTTATAATATATATATATATATTATATATAAATTTTTACATTGGTTATTATAAATAGGTAATAGGTACATGGGGCTATGGCGGGCTATCGCATGATTAAGCAAAAAATACTTTTTTACGACACGATTGATCAAATTTGTCAGCGTATCAATGAATGTGTGTGAAGTTGCCCCCCCCCCCGAATTTTTCCAAATTACACAGAACAAATTGCAATTTTAAAAGCTCGAATTGTAAGTAGGTAATTGTAAGTTGAATTTTTGAATTTGTAAGTAACTGGGAGCAAAGTGTGACCGAATTAAGATAATTAAGGCTATCTTCGCACTAGCCTAATTTATTGTTTGTAATATTATTATTTGTATTATAAAATTAGGTCAATAGATAACAAACATATTTTATGTACCTATGTATTGATAAAAATATTTATACCTGAATATTAAAAACATTTCAACACGGATTAATAAAAATTTCAACAAGAAAACAATTCTGCATTTTTATTAATTTAAGATTCAATTTTAACATGCCCAACTCACCTACTGCACAGCAAATTAGGATCCACTTGTCCTCTTTTTTATGTAATATTTTGTAATAAAAAGAAAAACACATATTTTTAGTTTTAAAAAAATATTCAAAGAATTATAAATTTAAAAAAAATAGTATCTATATTAAAAAAAATCCAAATTTTTATGAATTACAATTTACAATTTAACTATTAAAATATTTACTTTATTAATGTAAATTAAAATGAAATGAGTTAAAGTTTATATATATTGTCAGCAGTACATATATATATATATATATAATTAGTTCTTTAGAATATAAAAGATTGAAAAATTCGTAAAAATACAAAAAAGAATTTTCAATAATTCTGTAGAGTTCATAAAATGGAGAATACGCGAAGTTGGAGACTTAAATTTAAATGATAGTTGTGAGGTAATAAATTATTTGTAAATTCTAGAAATAAGTTTCTAAATGATTACAAACCTGACCGGGATCGATCGTCTACTGTGAGAGCCAACTTCACTGAATTTGGCCCCATTCACTAAATTTATTTCGATCACAACTTTGCTCTGAGCAACTTTAAAATTCCAAAAATCAACTTACAATTACTTACAAATTAAACTAAATAACTTACAATCTGTCCTGTGTAATTTGGTAAAAGTGGGGGGCTAGTGCGAGTCATAAATTCAACTTACAATTACTTACAAATCGAGCTTTTAAACTTACAATTTATTCCGTGCAATTTGGAAAAATCGGGAGCTAGTGTAAAGTTAGCCCCCAAGTTAATTTTGATAATTGCTTTGAACTTATTAACTTACTAATTCCAAAATTCAACTTCCAGTTACTTACAAATTGAGAATTTTTAACTTAAAATTTACCCGGTTGAATTTGAATATAATAGGGATGGGGAGCAACTCACACACATAAATACAAAATATGACTTACTAGTTTTGTCATTCTGTAGTTTATGTTGTAATCATCTACGAAAAGTTTATATTTAAGGTGAGGTGTTTTTTTCTTTTATTATTGATTGCTACTAGAAATAGTGAGAGCGGATACTTGAGATAAGCAATTTTCTACATAGTAAAACGTGTTGTATGTTGTACATTTACTCTGAAAGGTTGATTAGTTAAGAAGCTTACCCAACATTTCAATATACCGTGTCCGTGTGTCACAAAAGCAGGGTACATTTTTATCACTCATTACTCTGTGAATATTTTTTAATTCTGTTTGCAGGACGTTAAGTTAAACTAGACAAATGGATCATAAATTTCTATGATTTTTTTAACTTGTGTATTTTGCGCATGTGCAATAAAATTTCATTTTTTTAAATAGCAATAACCCCTATTTTTTATACCATTTTTGAATTAATCAATTTTTTTCAAGCAGCTTTCATCTATCAACATGTATTCTAAACCCAAAATTGGCGAAATTAAAAGTAGGTGTAGCTTTAAAAAAAATGTATTAAATTAAATTTTTGTTTTTAATTTATGTATTTTTTCGTTCTAGACACATTAGAGTAATAAATTATTTACTATCTATGAATTATTATTTTATTTTATTATTACACATTATTAAATTATAGAAATTATGGATTATTTATTTTTAAAAAACATGTATTTTCATAAAATAAAATTCTAAATTTCTATGTTTTTTAACAATACTGTACATTTTTATTTACAATTTAATTTACAAAATTATTTTATAAATTATTCGAAAATCTTTCATTCTGTAGAGTTGAATAGAACATGCCTGAAATCTAAGTAACATTCATAAATATATGAATAGGTATTTATTGTGTGTTTTTTTCGTTTCATCAGAATTATTTTTATTACTAGTATTATAATGAGCATTGGTTTTTTTTTTGTTATCTAATTAATCATATTTTATGGACTGACAATTTTATTTACTAACAATGGAATATTAAATAAACAAAATCATCGGTATTGATTAAATTAAATTGTAAATAAAAATATATATCATTGTTAAAAAATAAAAATTTAGAATTTTATTTTCTGAAAATACATGTTTTTTTAAAAATAAATTATATATAATTTCTATAATTTCACACTGTGTAATAATAAAATAAAATAATAATTCATAAATAATAAATAATTTATTACTCTAATAATAAATGTATAATGTATCAAACAATGATAAGAACGAAAAAATACGTAAACTAAAAAAAAAATAAATTTAATAAATTTTTTTAAGTTATACCTCTAATTTCGCCAATTTTGGGTTTAGAATACATGTTGATAGATCAAAGTTGTTTGAAAAAAATTGTTTAATTCGAAAATTTTATTAAAAATTAGGGGTTATTGCCATTTAAAAAAAATTTGATCAAATATGGTTGATGTTACATTTGTATCACTACAATTAACAACATATTGTTTTAAAATTAAACATACTTGAAATATGATAATTTGAGATTTACTTCTTAAAATCAATTGGCATATAGGTACTGCGTATATTTTTTGAAACGTCCATCATAAAATGGCAAAGATTAAAATGCCTAAAACATATTTTATCCCACATTCTTGTGTTACATAAACTTAAGGATTTTAGCCATAGATGTCTTTGATCTTTTGGAAATCTTAAATTTTAAAAAAAAATAGAATAATTCATTTTTATATTAAATGTTAATTCAATAAATTTTTATTAACGAGTGAAAAGACAAGGCATCATCAGTATTTGGAACCTGCACAATATAAACATTTATTCATTTTTTTTTTTTTTAATTGAAACTTAAAACAGTTAAAACACAAAATAAAATAATATTTAAATTAAAAATTGGCACAAATCAAATTAATAAAAGTGTTGTTTATCATGAACCAGTATCTATAGCTGCATGTAATAACCATTATGGTAACTAGTAGACTTCGCTCACAGTAACCGTGTACAATAGGTATAGGGATACATACCCCATGTCCCATACTCACATCCATGTATACTCGTATATCATCTATGCCTGATGTCTCCATATCATGTCATATGTCTTACGTATAGACGTATTTAATTATGATAAACTATTATGATAGTCTACTAATGTTAAATTTTCTATTAATGTATCTGGATGGGGTAGTTGATCAGACTCAAATATATAAAATTAAAATCACATACTATTTTCAACGGTGTTAATATAGAATTGCTGGAATTAATAGTTAGAGGATTCTAGGTGGACTGGATGAACGTGAAACAAAACCACAACCTCGATAAACAGTCCACTGTCCACATATACAATTATCGACTTATGGTAAGTAGTAAATGCTTAGCTTATAATTTTAACTACTGTATTAACCTCAATGGACTCGTTTTCCGACTATAATCCTTTTTTGTCGTCAAAACTATAATACCGTTCAATTATCTTCGATTTATTTACATTATTTCACTAAAGTGATAACTAGGTATGCAAACAACAGTTCCTGCAGGCTGCAATAGATTAATGCAAACTGTTAATAAATTTATAATTGTTTTTCTCAGCTCATCAAATTTAAACTCATTCAAATCATATTGTAATTATTTAATTCTTAACATTTAAACGCACTATGCTTTTTCCTCTTAGTTGTCAAAATAGATACTTTCCACATTTTCAGAAATCTTTACTTAGTGGCAAGGTTTTTATGAGTGCTGACCTTTTTAATCCAATTCTATCAAATGCTGAAAATTAGCTGAAATAAAAAAATATTGTGTTTTTATGAACATTTCTTGAAGTTGAAGCCTTGTCAGTAATTCACATCTTTCATTATTTTCTGCAAACTACACCAGCACTTGGAACCTTCTGCAAGCACTGTATTAGAATAAACAGGACTTGGTCCGTGTTCATTTAGATACACTATCTACTATATATAGTTATATACTTCAATAAGACAATAAATCAGATTATACTAATTCAATCAAGGTTCTTAAAAGTTTTATCTTGGAATATATGATTTCATCCTTAAAATTTCTACCTATCACTAAAAGCAAGTCTATAACTCCGAGTGTCCATTGTGTAAGAACCTATATTCAATCTGAAAATCGCCATATTAATCAAAATTGAACTCCAATGGAATAGTTTTAAATTGCAAAAACCCAACAACTTTACAAAAATTTCTTGGGATCACGACATACTTCTGTAGCTCCAAGCTTAGGTGTCAAACTTGTAATAAATTGCTTCAAACCTTCCTAAATTTTAATACTTCATCACTTAAGATCTAAGATCGTCTCCATCAACATACTGTTTGAAAATTATTTCTAACACAGCCTCTTTGGTTGTTAGGGGTTAACGAAAAAAAGTAGTATTACTTTCCACCATACTTCTGGTTGCTGTTTCTCATAATGGCATTAAACAAGTGTTTGTATGTGTGATGTTTTGATTTTGCATATCAACATGAAGATGATATTTGAAGTTTACACGAGTTGGCAAATATCGTGTTTTAAATAAATGTGGAACTATGCGGTTAGGTTAACATTCCTAATAGACAATAGTATTTAATATCGCCCTATGACCCTTAGTAGTAGAGCATAAAAAAAAAAAAAATCAGAAAGAACGTTAAGCGAAAACGATAATAACATCAACAGGCAATGCGATGTACTGGATCGGGAACTAATATTGTATATTAATGATGAAATAAGTAAGTCCTCTATAAGAGGTGGTGTTTTTAATTAATTAATTAATCAAAAGTACTCACGTGTATAATGTTCTGCCTATATGAATATAAATAAAATATATATAATAAAACAGTTAACCAATTTAAACGATAAACAAAAAAATTTTTGTAGTATAATATAATGTTCTATAATTCTATATTAATATTTAAGAAAATAATCATTAAGTATCATATTAACAAAATAATTACCAAATAATCATTTATTAAATGTATACAATTATTTATTTTGCTATACTATATTTATATTGTTTATTTTTAGTTTTTTACTTACTAAAGAAAATTGCGTTTTACATTAGCCAGAAAAAAAAAATTCAAATATCTATCAGTAGCACAAATTAGCAAAAATATTTTAAAAATTATATAGTATCTAGTATCTAGTAACTAAAACTAAATACTTATATAAATATTTGGTAAAAATTTAAAGTATCTACGATTATTTATTATTGAATAAAAAATAAATTAAATTAAATTTTGTCCAAAACTAATTTTTAAAAAAAATCTCCGTTTTTCAGTTATTATTTTTGCCTATTATTTTGAAAAATACTGGGAATTTTCAATTAAAACCTCTCAAATGTATCAATAAAATCCAATTTTCCATCAGAAACCACCGTCAAGAAAAAAGATCAAAGTATTTTTTTCTATTATAAATCGTGTTAACATGCACAAAAAAAAAATCAAACATCATTCTAAAATCATTAATCAATACATTCATCACCCAAAATCTAAAATTTTTAAAATATAATTATAATATTATATATTATACAATATTATATTGCATATTCGTTGCACCATATTAGCATTGTAAACATAAATCACGTAATCATGCGTATTTTTGTTACATAACGAAATTAGGTCACTCGTATACGTCATATAAAGATGACCGAATGTATACTGTGATAACTGCGTTATAGTATTGCTTAGGTATGCAGTTATATTATGTTATATGTACCTACCTACGTCAGTTTATCTCACAAGCATAATACAAATATTGCTAGCTAGAAGATAATTTATTTTTTATGCTTAAATATGTGTTATAGAGAAAGATTACCTAATTATAATAATATCGTATTACCGGTAATTCATTCATTTTAATTATCACTAGCTATCATTCTAGATGAAATACTAGACCATTTACTTGTTGCATTCAAAAACCACTTAATATATTATTATAATAGGTACCTAGATAAAGTACTTTTGCAATTTTTATCTTATCTATCTGGCTAGATTCTTATTAGGTAATACAGGAATACAATATAATTAACAAAATTAAAATTCATCCATAATAATAACTAAAATTCTCAATAATAACTAAAACCACACTTCAAAATAAAAAACAAATGTGATCGAAAATTATTGACTCTTTCAATTTGTTATATTATTTCAAAAATCAAACAAATAAATATAATAATAGTTAAACATCATATCATTTTCCGCGTCCTTTTAGCAAACCAACCCATAAGAATAACTTACTATGTAACAGGAAATTGTATTTATAATTATATAAACGACAAATACATTTTACATTTTACTTAATGCATTAGAAATGCCTTAATAGGTATATAATTGTGTATCAAGGTCAGAGAGTAAATTTTTTCAGTCGTTGGCGACGTAGTGTTTGAAACGGCCAGACTATATTATATTATATTGATTCCGCACGATCTACACATATTTTTTGTTACATCTCTATCGCTTCCAAAACTGTCTCTTTCAATATTACGACAATTGTTACGGACTCGTGGATTTCACCGACTTATTTACTAGAAACGTTTATGTTCAATACGAATATTTTTGAATAGAATGTATTAACCCGTCATTGATGTTGCTAATATTTTTAGGTACATCGTTAGTGTCGCGTTAGCGTTTCACTTACTTATTCAAATACACGTCTAAGCATATAAATATACTATGGTACTGATAAATTTCAATATTAGATTGTTATAGTATAATAATATAATAAAATAACAAGAAAATAAACCGAAAGTAAAAACAGTTTAATTATAAAATATACTATACGGTAAGGCGATCAGTGACGGGCGAGTATACAACGCTAACTACACGGTATTATTACGTATACGGCAACGTCGGCAACATTGGGCTTCGATAACTTTGGAAGTTTATTTATAATTTTTAATATTTTTCCGTAATCATTTTTAACTCAAAGGAAATAACTCAAGGAAGCATAATATAATATATATTATATTGTCATGATCCAACAATATTTAAACCAGTGATTCTTAAAATGGTAATTGTGTGAGCGAAATGCTCATAGCGATACCAACGACGGGTTAAATAGACATTAACCATTTCAGTCATCAGATCTTGACGAATTCCTAAAAATGTAAAAACATTATTGTAAAATGATAATTATTGATATTTAGAGTTCATTCAAAATCAAGGATTTAATATTCGACATATTGCGTATTTTAAACTTATCAAACTGTAAATACCACATTAGGTACTTATAATCTACATCCAGTCATAGTGGTATTCAACAACCATAACGACTGAATAAATAATCGTCCAAAAACTATATAATGTTTAAAATAATATTAGGTATGTCCCATGGACTAAGATAGAGAGTGTGTTTATGATATTTGTTTCATCGTGATATAGTTTTCAAACCACTGTTTTTTTTTTTCAAAATCGTTATGGTCGCTGAATGTCAAGATGAACTGAACGAGTTTAAAAGTGGTTTTAAAAATACGCATAGGTACACGAAAAGCAAAAAACAGCTATTATTGCAAGATTTTCGGTTCAAGAAATCGAACAGTCGAAAAGAATAAGACCAGTCTACGACACGGAGTTACAAGGGGCCACATATTAGGTTGTCCGAAATACCTAACTACAATATAAATAATATATAATATAATTCGTATTTACTGTAGTCACCATAAACGCCTTCACGGCAGGACCAGACTATTGTACTATTGTATTAAGTACTTCACTGTTTTTTACGTCGTACTTCTCATACTCTGCAATAATTCACATCGTGAATATTCAATTTAAACATAATACATTATTTCAACTAAACTATATGTAGTGTGTAGTGTGTACGATCTATGAATAATTAATTGTTCATTAACACTTTTACACGACTTAACGATATGGCGCATAATAATGAACAAGTTCTTGCCGTTCTATAATTGTTATATATACCTATTGTGTATTATATTATTGTATTGACGTATTGTATGGGTAATAGGTATCTGAATTCGCCAAACTATGTTATATAGAACAGCGCCGGATTAATTCATCTACCCGCTGTGGTATTTGATAAAGATACAAAACGTATCTGATACGTTCATTATATAATTCTTATATTGAGCAGTACTTACTTATACCGGACGGAAAAATGTCATTTTCCATTTTGAAGTTTTTTAAATATATATTGTATAATCAGTGCACTGTTTGTTTTCTCTCCTTGACTAACGTGCAATAACATAGACAAACCGCATTCACGCCGTATAATTTTTTTTTTATGTTTTTGAATAAAATCATCCATTACAAAAACGATAGAGAATAATATATTTGTGGGTATGATATTATATCGATAGGTCTAAATATTTTTGCAAAACAATTTAAACATCGTTTAAAATTACATTCTTATTTTTTTTATTTCGAGTCGAATACAAAATTAAATAACAATAAAATATAAAACCGAAATGTCATTCCTTCAAAAATATTATCCTCTATAAATTGTAATAGATTTTACTTTAAGATTACTTAAAATCATAAAAAAAACGATTTTTAAGTGAGCGTTTTGTCTACGTAGCGCGTGGGTCTGAGAAAGAAAACAAATTGTGCTGACATCTTCTTCAATAAATTTAGGTAGGTAGGTATATTCTAGAAAAATTAATAAAATAGACATGTGCTTTATAGGTAATTATTATTGTACTCAAATCTATAGTATTTATGTAGGTATTTAATATCTAAATCTTAGTTCATAGTTATACATCATAATTTATCATCAGTGTAGGTACTAGGTAGGTACCTACAATATGATTATAAATCATAATATTGTAATAATATAATATGGACTGGGCGTCCAGTGTCCACTATACCCTATCGTAGATTATCCAGTTTAAATTGTTAGAAAAAGACAGCCAATGACTGTGTATAATATGATAGGACATCCACATCAAGACATCAAATTGAGTGTAATATGCTATCTTTTTTTTTAAATGTTGTCATCTTTGTTGTTCACGTTCTTTCTGTCTAGCTAGTTTCGCTTTTATGGGCATATTATAATATAATCATAGATGGGCCAATTTGTGTAGTGAGTATTACTTACTACTGTCTACTACTCTCACTCAATGATGAAACTGGTTTTCTCTTCAATGCGCAGTACAATTTATGAAATATGTCTATGACCTACAAGCACTTACTGGTAACATCGATAAGGGGGTTTGGACACAACGTTATCATTGTTTGCCTCAACGACGATAATAATATTATCATTCCTTGCCTTTCGGTTATCATATTATTTTATTACGTATTGATAATACATTTATTATTTTTCAGTAAACGTACTTAGTACTTACCAAGGTTTATAGATTATACAGGTTGCCTCAATCCGAAATTCTGAAAAAGAAGGAGTGGGGAATATTATTTCGTGAAGTCATTGTCGTACAGCTATCGTACAGCGCGTGGCGTACATAAACATTAAAACATACTACACTTTACCAAAGTACAGATTACACACAATATTATGAATAAAGTCCCGGATAAAAAAAATCAGTTGCATATTATATAAAAATATGTAAAATATTAAATTATATTAAATTAATTGATCTGCAGATTTATTTTCATAAAAACGTTGACACAAAGTGTTCAATGGGGAATTTCAAATAACAAATTTATTAAAAATGTTTTAAAAAAGTAAATCTTATACAATAATATTATTTAAAAAATATAAAAATTTATTTATTCATTTGTAAATGAATTCTTTCTTATATTTTGACGTATTTATTTTGAAAAAATAGGAATATCTGCAGATTTATCTTCATCAAAACGTTGACATAAGGCGTTTAATCGAACTTCATAATAAATTTATTAAAAATTATAAAAAATGTATCTTATATAATAATATTATTTAAAGAATAAAAAAATGTATTCTATCAGTTATAAAAGATCTCTTTCTTATATTTTGACGTATTTGTTTTAAAAAATTAGGAATATCTACAGATTTATCTTCATCAAAACGGACAAAACGTTGACATCAAATGTTCAATCGAACTTCATAGTAAATTTACTAAAAATTTTGAAAATGTATATGTATTAGCAGCATAACAATGTTCTTGTTCAAAACGTATGGTTTTTTACGGTTCAAATCGGTAATTAATGCACATTGCATTGATGAACTTATAAAAATTATTCAGGAAAAATGAAAAGCGAAGGAAATTATATTTCGTTTCATCGGTAAGTACATAATACATATAAAAATATTTTTATCTTGTGAGTGTAGTGAGAAAAGTTAGTTTTATAGCGTTCATATAAGATGTATCTATACGTTTTTACAAATTTACAATAATTAAATTTATTAATTAATTAATAAATACTTATAATTCATTGAAGATTTGTATATTTTGTATTATGTGAATTATATTATATATATTATTTGAACATATTTAGATATTTATTTAGATTGTGAGTGGTGCTTTTAGATTCTGAACGAAGTGATGAATGTATTGCATTTACTATGGTGTGTGTTTTTTTTTTTTTTGTGTCTGACGACAACATTTGGAGCAGTAATAATGCTCCGATTTTTGACTTCAGCCCCTCTATGAATAGGGAATTGAATCTAGTTGGTACTTTAGGGGGGTCAAAATTAAAATTTTCTAATAGTTTTCAAAAAAATCGAGAAAAACAAAAAAAAAATGACAGAAAAATGGAAATTTTACGGAAAAACCACTTTTCGACAAAATCGATTTTTTGATTTTGCTGTAACTCAAAAACGAATTATTGTAAATACTTGAAATTTTCACCAAATGTTTATATTATGGTTATCTCTTTACAGTTAAATTTTCAAAATATTTTGACCATTTTTAAGCTACTAATAGACAATTGAAATTTTCGACTTTTCTAAGTTTTTTTTTCTTCAAATGCCGATAAAATTTTTTTGGGTGGCCAGAAAATCTTGAAAATTTAATACAAGGTTTCTTATAAGTTGTTCTTAAAGTGATAAAAAAAAATCCGAAATCGTTAGTCACAATTTTTTTTTATAAGTGTTTAAAGTTCGAATTTATACGAAATATGTCAAAATTTAAATTAAATTTCATACGCTCATAATGCGAATGTTGGCCATAGTAACCATAGTAACATATAAAAACTATACTATTTGTTTCAAAATAGAATATTTGACAATATTTAAATATAATATATCCTAAACTGACAAATCATCTTCGTTTAGAATCGTTTTTCGTATACAATGATACCTATCATTGCATTCAAATTTAACCTTCCATAGTCTAAGGTCCACCCCACCCCCTAATATACAGCAGAGCGATACCCACTTACCCGCTTTTTTATAATTATGTAGTATGAGTAGTATGACGTATTGAACAAATTACTTCAATAAATTTTTATATTCCTATAACATTTCAATATTATTTAGTGTATATTTTGTATTATACTATTATGTATATTATATTATTATATTATTATATTATATTATATTATTTATATTATTTGAACATATTTAATTTATTACCTATATATTTGTATTACTTATGTATTTTTTTAGTAGTATATTTATTTCCTATTACCTATACTATTTAATACACCTTTTAAATAATATAAATAACTATTTCCCTGTTCTGTTTTATTAAATACATAAAATTAAAATAATAAATAAAATATAATTTATGGAAAATAAAACCAACACTAAAACTATAGGTACAGCCGCACCGCTGTAGTATACATCAGAATCTGTACGACAATGACGTCACACGGTATGTAGGAGCTGCGGAGGGTAGGCAATATAAACACGACTTTGAGGCAACCTGTATAATCTATAAACCTTGAGTACTTACTACGTCTTCGTAGGCTCGTAGCTACGTGCCTACGTACCAAAAAAAAAAAAACAATAGGTATTATATTTTAATATTTATTCGTTATTGCCATAAGGCATTGACATAGTATAATATTTTTATTAGGCTTACAGTTATTATTACCAATATTATAAATTGTTAATTATTTAATTTTGGTATCATAAATATCGAATAAGTTGAATGAATTTTCAATTTGGCGATTCATCGTAAGATAGTTAATTGAAAACACTTTGCAACTTTAACACTAAAGGAAACAATCAAACTCTGATCTCACCATGGGTTTATTACATAAAATTACTCGGTGATTCATAAATTAAATTGTCAAAGTCAAATGTTACGGTAAAGTAAAAATATACCTTATTGTTTGAATAGTTTATGATTTATATTCAACTATTAAACTTTTGATGATTACCCAATTCTCCCGTGTAAGGCAGTTATACTGTTCAGTGGTATTTACTAGGTTTTTATGTTTTATTGTTATCATTGATTCATTGGCAACATAATAATAAATTTGTTTTATATAATAGCTGTATGATACAATTGTACATAGTTTAGTAGATACTTAATTTATTTTACTTATATGTATTACAAAGTTTTGATCATTCAGCTAAGCAATTGCCATATTTATTATCGCTTGAATTTAGTAGTACTTTAAGTCGCATTTCACATCATAATATGATATGTATAATATTTTTAATGATGTAACCAATTTGTAATAAGTGTTATTTTGTAAAACTAAAATTTATATTTAAAGTGTTACCAATAAAATTCTTGTTTTTTTTTTTTGTTTGTTTAATATCTAGAATAATGCAATTTAATTTTTAAACTTGTGGGTTATTAACCTGTTTAAATTTTTAAATTTATTACTTAGTCAACCATTTAATAATATACTAACAAGTATTTCATTATTAACATAAGAAAGGGAGTATTCATAAATATGTATTATAATTATACTATTATATTTAAAAAATACTGGACATAGCTACCATTACTATTCATTAATTTAATTTTAAAGACATTTTATACAAAATATTAATATTTTATTTATAAAATGTATAATATTTTTATTTATTAATTACTTATAAATTAGATAAATATTTGTTACTTAGTCCAGTGTTTATTTATTATTCAAATTCAAGGAAAATACAAAATAACACATGAGTTTTTTTTAACTTTCTGAATGAAAATAGGTAATCAAAAGTAATAAATACTATTACTTATTAGAACTTAAAAGATGGACATAAGCACAATTTGAGGGAAGCTTGGGAGTTAAGCCCCCTTAAAAATTAATCATAGCCTCCCCAAAATGGTTTGTATATCCAAGGAGTATACACACAGTATCTACATGCAAATTATAATACCCCCCCAAATTTAAAACTTCAATTTATTGCGCCTATGAAGATGGATCTTTATTATATTTCAATTTTCATATAACATGATATTATTTATAGGATGATTATTGATTAACTAAAGACACTTACCTACCCCTTTTTAAATATACTTGATGATTAGGTACATTTTCAGATACTTGAGATTTTTGTGCTATTTAAAGATAGTCCTATGGCAATAAAACTTTTGTTTTTCAAATAGGAACCCCATTTTTCTGTAAACTGTTGGTAATATATATTTTTTTAATTTGTATGTATTTAAATAAAAATTTGAACAAGTAGTTTCTGAGTTATTAAATTTAAAGTATACAGATCAGGCACTACCAATCGGTGCATTATTTATATTTAAAAAATAGGTTAGATAAAATATTTGGCACCCTGGCTCATATTAAGTAAACACATAATTAATTATACATTAATATATGAATTATACAATATATTAAAATAGTTGAAATTAAATAAGTTATAATCAATCAAAAAGCAAATTTATTAGGGTTTTTTGAATGTAATAAAATATCCATATATACAAGTTGATTCACCAAGCATGCTCATTCCCATTTTTCATTTAATAATGAATTTATTCAAATTCTTGAGATTTTTTTTTAAGAAATGTCCAATTGGCCATACAAATATCGGTTTCTCAAATAAGAACCCTTTTTTTACTACAAATTATTTAATTAATAATGTTTTTAAAAATCCGAAATAGTAGTTTTTTGAGTCATTAAAATATATTTATTAAGAATAGGTACCTAATATTCTTTAATAGTAGTTTTACAAAAACATAAAATATTTCTATCAGTATAGTGTAGTATTTAATATTTGCTATACTTTTTTCAGTTTTATAAATTACTAGAGGCTGGTGAAACTCGATTACGGTGTGTAGAAGCCGCTTTCGAGGGGATTGAGTGAAAATTGTTTCATCGGAAAATCGACAAGGAATGGTGATCGGGTGTCTAGAAAGTAGAAATTAGTCACTATAAGAATTTGATAAAGTCGATTACCGTATTTATGAGTTAACAGTTTTTCTATAACTTATCAGTTATCATTTGGTGTATAAATTTGTCCTGTCGCATGCCCGGTTTTTTTTTTTTAATGAATAAAAAAAAAAACATGAAAAATGGTAATTGGGGATCTAGTTATCAGCTCTCAATCGATGCAAATCAATACCTGTACTTTTGACGGTGAAAGTTTGAAGCTGTTTTGTAGAAGAAAATGTTAGTCGATTTCCTTGTTTGAGTAATCCATAATCATCGAGGAAGTTCAATTTACACGCATCTAAACCTATCAGGTAGCAATCCTACTGTGTTGGATCACGGATGATGTGGGTGATGCACGGATGAAATTGTGTTTCTATTATATATCATGTTGTATACCCGGTTCATTTTTGAATGAATAAAAAAATAAATAAATACTTAAAACAGTAATTGGGTGTCTAACTATCGATCCTTAACCGATGCAAGTCGACACCTATGCTGGGCAATCCAACTACGATGGATTGTTATACCTCCTTACGTTAAAAGTCTAATGCTGTTTTGTAGGAGAAAAAGTTCAAATTACGTGTTAAAACTTAAATTAAATTATCAGATACCATCGGGTAAAAACTATTTAAACAAAATTAAACCTCCCATCAGGTAGACAATCGACTATGTCTGATCGCGGATGATGTATGCGTAGCAAGTGAAATCAAAATTTGTATGAACTCGAACTTCAAATGGTATAAAGTTCCTATACAAATGGGCTTCGAATCAAATATCAGTGCTCTACGTAATACAATATAGGTAGTGTAAATTTAAGCAAAAACAATAGAATATCAGCGTCCGCGATCTTATGTGCGAAAATAAAAAGAACGAAGGAAAACGTTCGGAAGACTGTCACCGGCGGTCGTACTCGTTACCGCGATCGCGACCGCTATGCACGTAAATGGCGAAAAAGCCATATACGTATGGCTTTTAAAAGACGCAAATTGCGTGAATACAAAAAGAACGGGTTGGAAAAACTTTGTCTTAAAATCTTGTGAAAAGGTGTAATATTCATTCTGGTATAATATTTTCCCCGAGTCACATTGTCCTAATTTTTATTTTCCTGTGTGTAATTTTCCTGATTTAAGATGCCTAGATTCCTAAATAATACTTTCCAGTGATATACCTATTTTCCTAGTACTTAAATTTCTAAGAACTATTTTCCCTGGTAAAATTTTTCTGATTTTTATTTTCTGGTGTAATATTTCCTCGTGTAATTATTGTCCTAGTTTTTTATTTCTGTATATTATTTTCCAAAATATAATTTTTTTTTTTTTTTTTTTTTTATTGAAATCAAAATAAATGGTTACAAATTAAACAAATTTAACAAATAGGTACAGTTTTGATTACCTAACTCCTGTAAGCTAATAGCTTGTGTTGGAGGTAGGGAGTTATTACATTTACCAATAAAATAAAATAAATAATAAAATAATTAGGTAATTTCTTATAGTATTACGTACATTGACTTATGAATATGAACACTTTAAAAAAATATAATAATAATAATAGAGAAGAGAAGACAAAGTGATGTAAAGTTTTAACATAAATAAAGTAGTAATACATTTAGTTGATACAGCATTTTAACAATAATAATATAGTGTTATATATATAAATAACATACAATCCAGCAATAATTCACAATAAAGAATAAAATTAATACACATAATTATTCAATTCTAAAAATATATATTTATATAATAATCCTTTATTATTAATTTTTTTACTTGTAATAATATTTCTTTTAAAGTCTAGAGGCATAGAATTGTAATAAGTAGGGCCTAGATAATCAACAAATGTTTGTCCAAAAGATTTATAGGTATATTTAATTGGACAATCATATCTTCTAATTTCTCTTATATGACTATTATCACTATGTAACTGATCAATATCAAGTTGTTTAATAATAAACATAATTGCCATTTTTTTATATAATTGTCTTACTGGCAAGACCCCTAACTCCTTATAATTTTCAATTGTTGATCCTTTTAATGAAAGCTTATTAAGGCAAATTCTAACAATGTTATTTTGATTTATTATTAGGTGATTTATAATAGTATCTCGAAGGCCACCCCATACTAATAAACCGTACTGGAAATTGGATTGGTATAGAGCAAAATAAACTAATCTCATTGTTTGCTTTGAGACTATTTTATTTAGTTTGGACATATTATAGGTTATGAAGCGTAGTTTCCCTAATAGATTGTTAACATGTAAGTTCCATTTCAGGCGATTATCAATAATTAATCCTAAATATCTTATTTTTATAACTTTATTAATTTGCTTACAGTTAATTGTGTTACAGTTCTTATTATTAGAACATTCGTGTATTGAAATGGAGCTAATAGTAGAATCAGATTTGTTAATAGAGAACGGAATAAAAACTGTTTTTTCTGTGTTTATGGATAGATTTCTTTCTTTCAATGTTTTTAAAATTTTACGAAAGCCAGTTACAGATTTTTCATAAACACCTTCCCATGTATTATGTGAGAAAAGCAGACAGGTGTCATCAGCATATGTTACTATTGAACCCTCAATGTTGAGATCACAAATTTCATTTATATATAAAATGAATAAGATAGGGCCTAATACACTACCTTGAGGTACTCCATATTTAATTCCATACATGTTACCATTAATTCCATTAATTTTAACTGTTTGTTTTCTATTAGTTAAATAGCTTTTGAACCAGGTTAGACTACACTTATTTATTCCAAAGCTGGGCAATACATTTAATAAAATATCGTGATCAACCGTATCAAATGCCTTAGCTATATCTAAAAAGATTGCCAATGATTTTTTACTATTATCTAATGCGCTGTACAAAAACTGGGTAACTTTATAAAGGGCATTATCAGTACTCAACCCTGGCCTAAAGCCAAATTGGTTTTTTGATAAAAGTTGATTTTTTTCTAAGAAAGATATTAGTCTTGCTTTAATAATTTTTTCAAAAATTTTAGAATAATTACTTAACATGGATATTGGCCTGTAGTTGTTCATATTTGTTTTATCACCACTCTTAAATATCGGTTTAATATCCGCTATTTTTAGTTTATCCGGGAAAATACATCGCTTTAGACTTAAATTATATATGAAAGCAAGGGGATCCACTATGTATTTGCCTATGTGTTTTAGGATTTTCACGGTCACTCCATCCAAACCCGCTGCCGTGTCATCTTTAAGACTATTTAAAGTAATAAGTATATCTGAAGATTCAATTGTATTAGAAAAAATTTCATTAAAAGAAATATTTTTAATTTTGTGGTATTTTTTTAATGTAGGTGATTTATTTGTTATATTTTTCGCGATATTTGTGAAAAAATTATTAAACGTATTGGACGCGGTTATGGGATCATTTTTAGTATGTATTTCATGTTCATTAAGTTTTATTTTGATAATTTCATTATCACTTATACCTTTAGATCCTATAATTTCATTTATTAGTTTCCAGGTTAATTTAGCGTTCGAGTTTACATTTTTAAATTTTGTTTGGTAAAATTTCTCTTTTGCTAGTCTTATAGTTTTTGTGTAATTATTTTTGAATTTCTTATAATGTAAGTTTAACTTAATATTATTAGGGTGTTTTTTACATTTCATTGAAAGAGACTGTTTGTGTCTGGTCGAAGTTAATAAACTCTTAGTCATCCAATCCTTTAGTCGCTTATTTTTAGCATTCATTAATACAGTAGTTGTTGATTTATTGATTGCATTTTGAATTATATTTTCAAAGACATTATAGCATTTATTGACATCGCTGAGTTCCTTATACACTTCATTCCATTTTTCATTAAGTAAATTAGATACAATTTTATTATAATCAATAATGTTATACCTTTTGTCATTATTATCTACTTTGGCATTGCTAGGTATAGAAACACATATTGTACAGTGATCTGTGATATCTGATAGTATCACACCCGAATTAATATTATTCGTTTGGTTTTCGTTACAATTAATAAATATGTGGTCTAGACACGAATGATTAAAACCCGCAGGTAATCTAGTAAAAACATTTATAAAAGATACGAAACCACATTCAGACAGTAGATTTAGATATTTATTATTTTTTTTTTCTTGAACACCAACAATATTGATATTCATGTCACCTGCAATTACGGTTAACGTGTTACTATAATTATTTTCTTTAATGAGGTCACTTAATGTTTCGATAAAGACATCATTATCAGTATTGGGTGACCTATATATACATAGTAAGTTAATTGGAACAACTGTATTGGGAAATTGTAATTTAACTATATTTGAGTCAACGAAATTATATTCGAAAAATTCTAAGCTCAGGTAATGTTTGACAAAAACCATTACACCATCATTTTGATTTCTCTTTATGGATGAAAAGAACAAGCTATAGCCGTCTATTTCATAGTTACAAGATAATACATTATGCCAGGTTTCAGTAAGAATAATTATATCAATATCATTAAAATTTTTATCATTTCCCAAAAACAAAAGGAGCTCATCAAAGTGAGCATTAACACTTCTTATATTACAACATATTATATTAAGGTAGTTACTGTTGATATTATTTAAACATACATATTCATTAAATGATTCGTAATAATTTGTTTTATAATTCAAGTATCCCTTACATAAATTTTCCATTACAAATTTTTTTTTTTTTTTTTTTTTTTTTTTTTTTTTTTTTTTTTTTTTTAAGAGTGCGTATATATTAGGTATAGCAAATTAAGTTAATTTTGTTAGAGACAGTTCACTGTCTACTAGAAATGCTTTCGAGTTATCATTTTTTTTTATAAATAGCTTTGTATCTTTAAACCAAACATATCTATATCCCGATTCACGAGCAAATGTTTTAGTTTTAAAGAATAAATTTCTGTTAAATTGAGTTAAGTTATCATTTACATAAATAGCATTATTTTTCCACTCAGCATCAACATTAGTACCTGTTAACTTGGTTTTCCTGGATAGGTCAATCATTTCTCTTTTGTTTTGTTTCATAGTTAACTCCGCAACGATTTTACTTGGCCGTGTATTGAGCTTTGAGTGAACACGAAACGCATTTACAACTTCGATTTCCAATTTTAGAGATGCAGCAATTTTTTCCACTGTTTTCTTGCAATTTTCATTATTTATCTCAGGAACACCAATAATTTCCACAAAGTTATCGAGAGCTTTTTGTTCTAAATTATTCATTCTTTTTTGCAAAAAATTAAGATCATTACGCAGATTATTATTTTGCTCTTTTAATATTCTATTTTCTTCCCTCATAATGTTAATTGATTTCACAAGTTCTTGTATTTGACTACCAAATGTATCGAACTTGTCGCTCATAAAATTTACCGATTCAATGAGATTTCTGAAAGATTCATTTGTTAGCACTTGATCCTCTTTAATATCCGCATGAGTAATTATAGGCGTTTCTGAAATAGAATCATTAACGGCGTTTTTACATTTGATACAGCACCAATTTCGTTTTGCACTTTTAGACATTTTTCTAAAAGCCGTTTCCCTTAGCGCAACACAACCAAAATGGTGAAAGCCATTACAAGTTGAGCATTTTATTTCATCTTCATAAAAAACATCATCATTACATATATTACATAACATTTTATGGCAAACTCGATATAACACGTAATCACTAGGTAAATGACTATTAAGCGTTATTAATAATAGTAGCAGACATACAATGAAAACACGTAGGACGTATGACAGTATTAAGTACAAAGTACGTAGATAAGCGAGCGACGCGGAGCAAGAAACCTCCTATCGTCGTGGCAGCTGACGATAATGTTCCTGATTTATATTTTTCTGTGTAATTATTTTCCAGCAAAATTATATACATATAAATTATCACACCCTCTCAAAAAATTAAAAATTAGCTGCAACACCAAAATTAAAATCAATAACACCCTTTCCCACCACATATGTGAAGCCGATAATAACAGTCTAATATGAATTTACTAAGCACTAATTATATTAAGAATAAATTACGGCTCAGTACGTATTTGACAGCCGATCGTGTAGCACGTATTTACTGTATCACGAGTGCGAATTTTATAGCATACCACTGCTGGACACACATAATACACGGGAAATATAATTGTATTATGTAGTTACTTACCTTATCGCATAATGAGCAATGTTAATAAGACGGGCAGACGGTCTTTATCACCGATCATTAGAAAACCAATATTGACTAAACTTCAAAATAAAACGAATTCAACAAAAATTACCAAGCCTATAAATGCATTAACCACACAATCCACTTTGCCTTGTCGTACAAATAATACATCTATAACCATTTCCTCTACCTCACCCCTAACACACCTAGTACGTCGTCATCTGCACCATCATCTTCAACGACTTTCGTGAATATAGATATCAACAGCCCAGAAGTACATATTAGTAATACCACACACTTCTCGTAATTACGCTTACGCGGCAGCTAATGAGAACTCTCCCAGCAGTGAACAGGCACTTGCATTCAACTCAATGGACAGTATACCTCAAAGAGATTATATCCTCGCTATAAGAAACATAATATCGCCAAAAAACATTGTTTTCGTCTTCCGCATTTCGAAAAATTGTTGTTGTATTTTTCTTTATGACAAACAATTACTTGATTCACTTTTAGAATCTATTCAATTTGTTACAATTAACAATCATGCATTAATACAAATACTTACTCATATATCGTTTCAAGAGGATAGTCATATCACTCATATCCAATGTCTGTCCCTCTATTTCCGACCAGGTTATACTAGACGTGCTTAAAAATATCAATATTACTCCCGGTTATGAAATTGCCTACCTCAAAACTGGCATCAGTATCGAGGGATATATGACCATATCTTAAGTTTTCACCGTCAATTTTCTATCAAACATGAAAACGTACCAAATCTCCCAGGATCTTTATCATTATTTCACAATTAGACCGATTTCAGAGTATTCTTTACCGATGACAGAATTACATGCTTTTTGTGCAATTCCACCGACCACACTTCTATCACCAGCAAAAAAATAGACGTCATTCCCCAAACTTAAACCAAACCTATACAACCTATTTCCATGAAAGATCCTTCTGTGAAAAAACTTTTATAGAAGAACCTTCCGTACACTCCCTCACAGACATTGACACCCAAAATACGGCCATATACGGGGTGTATAAATACACAATAAAAAACATTCAAATCCTATCAAACAATGAAATGAATCACAGAAGATTATCAGATTAATGGAATTCTCCATCCTCCGTTCCTAAATCAAATTTATAAAATTGAGAACCATTAGATCTCACTTAATGACTTACTTAAAATGCCTCATTCTAACACCTCATCTCTAGTAACATTATCATCACCCTTCCGGTAAACATATCAGTCAACGAGGCTAACGATACTAACATTGACAGAAGAAGCAAAAAAAGCTAAAGTAGATAGATCTATATCTAACTCCTCATCCAAGATAGCTGAAAAATTATCCGCTGGTCTCAAACTAGCTGAGGACTTCTTCTCTAATAACCTACTTATCTCTCTAAGCCAATTCAAATATTTAATAGAAAATTACACCAACAAAAATGTTAATATTCATAGTATCTGTAAAGACATCAACTAGGATATCAATTCTCTAATGCTCTTGATAGATCAAATACGACCTAAATTCAATGAACTACCACCAAAGCTTAACTTACTAAATTAACAAACTTCTTATTCTAAGCATTACCACCACCTCAAGACAACTTTCTTTCTCTACAACCACATGCAGCTAAATCATAGCAATTCTATCACCAAATCAATTGTTCACAATTTTATTTATCAATACATAAATACAAATTTGTTAATAAAAATAAATATGACAGCTAACATTATACAATGGAACATAAAATCTAAATAATCTACAAAAGCACTATACCGACATCCACCGAGCTATTCAACCTATCGCTTTCTGCTTCTAAGAAATCAACTTAAGATCCAATACCATGCAAAAATATAATGTATTTGTTAAAAATCGCCATTCGTACCTCTATGCAAGTGGCGGAGTTGGTATTTTCGTTAAAACCTCTTCGAAAACATCAAAATTTATATTCATTCTTCACTTGAAGTTATTGCTGTCTCTATACGCCTCAAAACTCCCTTATGCATCTGTAACATTTACTTATCGGATAGTACTAATCTATTACTTAATGACCTTAATGATATCATTAAATAACTATCCAAGCCTTTTCTTTTTCTCGGTGACTTTAACAGCCGAAACAAAATCTGAGGATCTAATCACACTTATGCCAGAGGCAGGACGATAGAAAAATTCTTAGGAAATGATAAAATAACATAACTTAATTCTGGGGAATACACACGACACAATGCAGCTCACAACTCTTTCTTGGGTATTGATCTCACAGTATTATATTAAATAGTGCTTTCGCTCCCGATATTGCATCAAATGTTCTTACAGAATACAGTACCAACGACCATTGTCCAATATCCATAAAATTCCTCAATGAATCAACCAAAATTCACACACTCTCCCGAGGGTGCCTTAAAAATCCACTTTAGAATATATTATAAAGTCTATTATAACACAACATCTTATTGACAAACCGATTAATCTTGAACTCGCAACAATTCAAATTCAAATCCACTTAATTATTGACAATTTTAGTAACATTATATAAGAAGCTGCTAACAAAACCATTGGCAGAACTAATACAAAATTAAAAAGAAAAAGAGTGGAATAAAGACTGCAACGATGGATGTTTAGTATTATGTAAGATATCGGTATCGCCTTACCGTGCAAATACGCGATTGCGGTCGTTCAAATAATAAGCAGTCTGAGTCCTAATCACATACCGGGAAATTGTTTGTTCGTCTTAATAATGTTCATGTACCTCGTATATGCTTTGTACGTATAAGTGCAAACATAACACGTACATTTGTTGATAAGTTTATATGATGACTCCAACCCCATAAGGACATCAGCCATCGCATAATAAAAAAAGCTTCAAATTCGGTTCCTGTTACCGTGGATGATATTGTTCGCTCTATCTCGGATATTTGTATGACTCAGATTAATATGTTTGGAGAGTGTAAAGCTATGAATTTGAGTCAATGCACTGAACTAGTCAAATTAATAACAATCATTAATTTCCTTAAATCCCAAATTGTTGAGATTACATTGGAAAATACCACTCTCCGCTACGAAATTGATACCCTCAATAACAGAATTTAATTTTTCGGGAAAAATTTGAGGAGGTTTCAAATACCATGCTTCAGTTGATTTAAGAACTATTGTTATAACTGTATAACTGTGTTCACGAAATACTATAGTGCATGGTTTCCAAAAGTCTTCATCTAATGAATCTATAGCCAGAATTATATCGGATATTAAACTCCTTGACAAAGCTTCATCCATGTAATTTGTCTCTTCCACAGTACCCCAAATTATTTGGGTTGGACCACAAGAGGAGTGGTAAACCTTGACAACTAAAGGTGATTCTTTTGTTTAAGGTCTTAATTTTGTAACTGTCTTCAACTCTCATAGGGGAACATTATTGACCTTAGCTTACTATCTTCATCTCATGTAACCACACTCCCCTTGAACGTCAAGAAATCCGTCGTATCTGCACTGAGCTCGATAATCGTAATAAGAAATGTGAACACAACGTCTCCATCAGGTGGGGTTCTATTTCCTTAATGATGGTGGTGTTTGTAGTAACCACTTTCATCATCCATCTTCTTCGCTTTCAAAAAACTATATCCCTACATGCATTCATTTCATTGTTAACCCCTAATTGTATTATTTGTAAAAATCTTAAATATTTTATGAATAAACTATTTACAAGAGTTCTACTCATTTAAAAATAAATTTATCAAAATTAATAAAATTATTACTTTATTAAGGCCAATTGTCCTGTATGGAGCAGAAACATGGCCTCTGAGAAAGACTGAAGAACGAATGATGGCAGTGTTTAAGAGAAAAGTACTCATGAAAATTTATTGAGCATACTTTAATGTTCTCACAAATGAATGGAGGAAATTACACAATGATGAACTGCAATCCCTTTTTCAGAGACCGGATACACTGAAAAAGATAAAAAAAAAAAAGAAGGTTGGTTTGGGCAGGATATAGCTGAAGGATGAGTAGTAGAGGATAGAGATAGATGGCAGTATGTTTATCTAGAGGTATGGTTTTGAATGGTCGAAACCAAATAAGAAGATAAGAAGTATCTTTAAATTATAATATATATACTTTAAAATTGTATTACCAAAATGTTTGAGGCCTTAGATCAAAATGAAGGGCTACGGGGAAAAACGATATTAGAAAATATTCCTAAAATGTTCATTATGCAATTTTAAAGTTCCAGAACTCAAAAACCTAAGAAATAAAGAACGAAATATTTCAAAAAAATTTATTGTCATTATAAAACTAATTTTACATACCTATAACGAATAATAAAATAATAATTTAATTATTCAATTCTAATTTTGTTCTATTATCATATGATATTTTTTTACGTATGAAGACATAGCTCTTTAATGATATAAGCAATGCCAAGCTTAATTTTTCTGGTTATTCTATTTTTAGATGCGATAAAAGCATACATTCTAGTAACTTCTCCCGTTGTGGCGGGTTCTTATTGCAGTTAGGAATAATTTACGCCTACAACTTGTCCCTACTAGTGTACAAAATGTTGAACAATATTTATGTAAATAATAGTCTCTGCTCTTATTAGTGTGGTATACATCCCTCCTAATGCTAATCTGTCACTTTATGATACTTATGCTAAATCAGTTAACCTATCTTGAGAATCGCTAAATTGAGATCTAGGTATATTTTGAGGTGAATTCAAGTTACCAGGATTATCTTGGAGATCCACTAACCAGGACCTTATTTTTAGTGGCACAAACAATGATAAATCCTCTTTAATTATTGTTCAGTTTCTCAATATGGATTCCTTTCAGTTAAATTCTATTCGCAATATTTCTGATTCCTGTCTCCCGAATTATGCAAGATGATAATCATTTAGATGACACGTTTCGTAATTTCAACAATTTTGATTTTGACTCATTTGTCATTGCTTTAACTGATAATGACTGATCTGCCTTTCAGCCAACAGTGAGCTAATATTTCTGCCCTTCATTGGTATAAGAATCCATTCATGATCCTCTTCAGTGGTTCGTATCACTTAAATCCTTTCGCAGATCATCCTTCCCCTCTCGGATTTCAAATTTCTACTGCTTAAAAAAAACAGCGCATAAAAAATTTAAAATAAATGATCCATTTCATGACTACATTTTTTCCTATCAACGTGTTCAATGTAATACTATATCCAAATCATGTTTAAAGGTATACGTTAATATTACTCAGACTTATCTTACCTCAATCCCTGTGATTTTAGTATTTTATAAATAATGGACGTAACTTTTCTCATATTCCCAAACAATTATATTTAAATGATATTTCCTCTAATGTACCTGACATTACTGATTATTTTCTTATTTTTTTGCCTCTGCTTATGAACTACCATTGTCTGCCTCAAACTCTGCTCTTATGAATATTAAACTTCAACAGTTCTCTTTCTTTCTGTCCCGATTATCTATCTTCATTAAGGAAGTATCTGATACTCTTAAAATACTGTCCAATGTCCATAGGTTGGGCCCTGATGATATATTAGCTTCTCTACTATTCAAATATCTTGAAATACTCTGTTCCTTGGTTCACGATATTTTTGACAAGTTTCTCATGAAGAAGAGTTTTTCACCTGTCTGGAAAATTAGCTATATTACTCTAACTATAAATTTGGTAATCCTAATCTAGTCACAAATTATAGACCTATATGGTTCTTTGTATTTTTATTTTTTAATCCGACATATCCTTAGAGATAGAGCCCAGGTTTATGATATTTTTACCGACTTCTCTAATGCGTTAGATTCTATTGATCATACTTTTCTGATCTACGCACTGGATAAGCTGGGTATTGGTTTTCGTCTTTTGTCATGAATTCACTCCACGGAGGTTCAGTCTTACGATCTGACGTGACAACCAAAAAGTGTATATTTATAAAGATATTTTTGAAGCTATTTATCTTGGATGAGTATGCATAACTATGTGTAGACATGACATATCTGTGAAAAAATAAAAACACTGAATCACAGACCATAAAATTGGATGTAACCTAAAACCAACATCAACCTTGAGAGGTGCTGAACAACGATCTAATATTCTAATGAATCAATCCAGTAAATAGGCGAAAACAATTTGAAAAAGGTTTAAAGACTTTTTATTGACAAGTTTTATCATAGATGGACTATCTTTATTACGTATTGTTATTCGTAAGAAATCATAGAATATAAAAACCAGACTTTGATAGGGAGATCAAGACCCCCGGTGATAGACAAGACGAACTTACTAAAGAATCTTCGTGTGTATAAAAATAGGCTGGAATCTTCCGGAGCAGATCGAAAATTATTTTGTTAAAATTTAGATGATATTCTTAAAGCAAATGCTCTAATCACAAAAATATTTACTAATAATATATTTAAAAAAAAACTTAAGAATAATATGGTTAATTACTAGCTGAATTACCTATCTTTGATCGAAGCAGTCTTAGACAGGGTATGGTTTTTAACGAGTTCTTATTATATTAAATCGTTTAAAGCCTGGATATGGTTGGTTAGTCTTAGTTTATTAATTTTGGTATAAAAATAAATAAAAAGAATAATATAAATAGGACCTAAAAACAAACTTGCCTCGGAAATGTGAAATTATGGAAAATGGAAATTTGGCTTATCTTTTGGAACATAAAAAATGTGTACACTTTTCAAACCAAGAGCAGCATATGCTTAGTCAAAGAAATTACGAGATATAATATAGGAGTTACGCCTTACAAGAGATAATATGGGACGACAAAGATACCTTGGATCTCCCATACAGAACCATTTTCTACGGAGAATGTAATGTTCGAAGACAATTTAGAAAGGGTTTTGCAGTGCACAAAACTATAGTCCCTTTGTTAACGGAATTTAAAGTATGAACCCTAGGATATAAACATTGACAATTAAGGGGCAATGCTTTGGTATCTCTTTTCTAAATGGAGATGCGCCTACGGAAGAAAAAACACCAGAGGAGAAGGACGAATTCTATGAGAATTTGGAACACATCCTAAATGAAACCCCACAAAGCAGAATTAGGATAATCCTAGAAAAAAATTACTAACGTAACAAGCGAGACCACACTTAGACTTGAAGACTTTGCAAGTAGTGAGGGACTTATTGTGAAAAGCACAATGTTCCCACCCAAAGACATCTATATAAGGGGACTTAGAAAGCACCTAATGGTAGATATACCAATCAAATTGACCATGTCCTAATTAACACAAGGTTCAAAACTGTTTACATGATTTCAAAACAGTCAAAGGAGCTGTGTCCTATGTCACGTGAAAGACATACTGAAGGAAGCCGAGACCAACCATAGAGCTAACAAAACTTATGAATTATATCAGAAGATTAATGCAATGAGGGATGGAAACAAAAAACGCGAAAGAGTCCTTAAAAATGAAGATGGCTTTTTAATTACGGAACAGGATAAAATTCTAAAAAAATGGAGACTGTTTTTTGATCAATTGCTTAACTAACCCAATTGATATATTCACATAGATAACATTAGAACCAAACGACATTGAATGCCTTTCTCCAAGTAGAATAGAAATAGTAAAGCAGCTAAGTAGACCAAAAAACAATAAAACACCAGGGGAAGACGGAATACAGGAAGAAATTCTAGAAAAATCTGGATGATGAAACATTAAAAAGAATACATGATATTATCGAAAATATATGGTCTGAGGAACAACCCAAAAGACTGGGGTGCTGCGTTAATCTGAAATATTTATAAAAAAGGAGAGCCGCAAAAATACAGTAATTACAGAGGTATTGCGTTATTAAATACAACATTTAAAGTCTTAGTGTATTGTATATTAGACAGAGTAGTATCCATTGTAGAAAATATATAAGGCGACTATAGGGTGGGTTTAGACCCAAACGATCTACAACTAACCAAATGTTCATATTAAGACAAATTATCCAAAAACAAATAATAAGGATGTACACATATTATTCGTAGATTTTAGAAAAACATACGACTCTATCCACAGAGATAGCATCATTAACATCCTCAAAGATTTCAGATTCCCCCCCCCCCCCCCCCAAAAAAAAAAATTATTAATTTTATTAGAGCCAGTTTCAATCACACGAGTATACAGGTAAAGATAGGTAATGTAACATCACAGACACCGAGAGTAACGACAGGACTTTGGCAAGGAATGCATTGTCTCCAGTTCTATTTAATTTAGTATTTGAGAAGGTAATACGTGAGATGAAAATTTTAGAAGAAATTACTTTAGGTCAGAGTACAATTGGACATTAGCATATGCAGATGATACGCTCTTCTTGGAGAAGATTTGGATATAATAAAACGTTAAGGAAATAAACTAATAAATACGTCAAAAAAGTAGGCCTAGCCGTCAATGAGGATGAAACAGAGTACCTATAGTGGCTAGCCGAAGAGACAGAAATGATGGACAAGAATAATATATCGAAATAGAAGAGTATAAATTCAAAAAAATATCATAATTTAAATATCTAAGGTCGATTATAACGAAGGATAACTATGTCAAGACAGAGGTTTCATCAAAGATACAACAAGCTAATAGAGGATGTTATGGACTAGAAAAGGTATTGAAATCGTGTATATTATATTATACAAAAATGTTTCAAATCCTTGTAATTAATATTTTGTAATTGCAATAAAATAACTAAAATCATTATTCTTAGTTTAAATATTTAATTTTTTCCTAGTTTAAACTTTAAACTCCATAAACAATTTGTACTTATATTTTTAAATTTTAGATTTAAGTATTATAAAATATGGATCTAATTAACTTTTAGAAACTCTTCTCAATGTTAAAAATTAAAATATTTTTAAGAAAAACTCATATCATCGTAAAATTAATACATTCATTAATCCGCTCAGAATCTAAAACAGAAAAATTCAATACTTATATAATATTAATTAATTAATTTTTTATCAGGGTAATAACCCTGAATCATAGTACTTAAATCCAATAAAGATTAATGTTATCAAGCATTGCGTATTTATTATTGTCTTCTGTCATTGTTTATATGACGTCCAAAATATTAAATAAGTATTTATTAATGTATTAAATGTAAAATTGTTACTACAAGTTAAAAATCATCATTACAGAATGAATATTTAAAAATTAATATTTTATCAGTATAATATCATACTAACAGAACAAAAACGAACGAATTACTCTTATTTTAGAATAAAATTGCATAAAATACCATATTTTAACATATTACCATTCCTACAGATCCATTCGTATTATATTTTTATAAGTTTCATCGATAGAGAGCGCCATATAACTTATAATTTCTGACAAAAATAATTAATTCTAATGGGGATTTTATATAACTATTTATAAGCAACTATCAATTAACACTATAGTACGTGTCACGAAAATATGCGCCATGTAGCAATTTCTCGTTGATTGTTCATTAATTGCTTAGAAAATAAAATAAGTAGTGATATTGTAGCAATTGTTGGGTGGCCCAATATACAACAAATCACTAAGAATCACTGATTTATGGAGAAATTGTCACTTGGAGCGCTGTTGTGAAATTTTGACACAATCCCAGTATCCATAATCTTTACACAGTGTTATTTTTATTTATATCATATATTCTTAAGTCCAAATAATTAATTTTAAGTTCTGACTGACGTGAAGACGTTTACTCTAGCACTGTTAAATCGCGTTTAAATATTATCCCATTTCGTATCCTGTAATTTAGGTCCTACCTGGCTACCTCTAATGTTTGGCAAAAATACCCGATAATTAAACGTCGGGTTACAGCGGTACGTGTAATGATCTATATTTCCAATCGCCACTCTTGACACTGTGTCGAATACGTTTAAGTATTATCAACCACATGACTACACGACTGCAGCTGCGTTGTCTTGATAATTTTTATAGCTTCATTGTTCACGTTTTTTTAATGAGTTAACTACCTGTAAATAAATTATTTATAATGGCAGTTTACCAACAGCGCCTAAAATTACTTTTTTATAATATACCAATTGCGCTCTATACATTTTAGGATCGATACTCGATAGACCAGTTGAAATTTATAGGTACCTTTTATACATTTTAGGGTCGATATGCCGATTTTACTCAAAACATTTGACAATACCTAAGGAAATTTTATTAGTTAATTAATAATTATTATTATATAATAAATGGAAACACTAACCGTTTTTTTTTGTGAGTTTTAATACATAATTAAATAAATAAAGTTTTTTCCGTAGTTTACAAGTCTCCTATTTTTTGATCGTCAATTATTCAAAATTAAACACTAGTTACATTACATTATTATTCGTTTCATAAAATTCCCAATACTGTCACAAAATATATTATACCCAGTTTCTATAACCAGTAATCAATTGATCAATAAATAAGTTTTAATATTCAAGCATTTTGGTATGTGTAATACAAGCGCAATTGATATACTTATCATAAAATATAAGGAGTGCAATTGGAATACCGACCCTAAAATATAAGAAGCCCAATTGGTATACTGAACCTAAACGTAAATTTCGTGTTAGGGGACATTAGACCATATGCCCCTTATGGCTTATAACACGCATATAACTATAGTCCTGTAATGTATATTATTACCGACTGTTTAGGCGGATGTGTCCCTCCGACCCTCACTGTATATTTTAAGCCAACGTCGTAAATTGTTAAACTGAGAATATTTATCTTATTCAAGAATAATTGGGAATTAGCAGTTTGTTTGAAATAATTGATAATACCTCAGTATATATAAATCGGTGATATCTGTATAGTCGGTACCACTGGTATCAGTGACGTTTCGAAAATATTTTTTCGGGGAAATCGCTCCAAATATTTTGACTGGGCAAATAAATAGTTAGAATGTATTTATAAATGAAAATTTAATAAATGTAGGTATTCTAGTTCAGTTCAATAAATTAGCATTATACAATATTTATATTTAACTGGTTTACACTAAGAGTCAGCATATAGGTAACAAAACATATGCTGTATAGTTGTAGTACCTAGGTATGTATTATAGAAAACAATAATTATATAGGTAATATTACATTGTAAGTATATAATGTCTAGGGTATTTATTATTGGAAGTTATAAGTTAAGTAAAAAATATTTATTACAATAGTCAATAATACTAATGTTAATTCATAGTACAAACAAATATCAATATTCATTTTATAATAAAATAATGATATAATGATTAATGGTTTATTAAATGTTCGATCACTTAAACCATTGAGTTATATATTTTATTAATTAATGATTATAATGGACTATTTATCTTGGTGTCATTTTTTATGTCTCTCAAACGAAGACCAGTACTGAGCTTAATAGTGATAATTATGTTAATATTATGCATGTATTTATTCTATACATGTATGCGTGTATGTGTGATAACTGATAATATTTAATATGTTGGTATGGACGTGTGAATATGCAGGTATATATTAATGTACTTTGAATCATCAAATTATGTTTGTATAAAATTCATTATTAAATCATTTAGGGATCATGTGATATAAGCGAAACCAGTCACGTGATTCTGATCTTACAAGATGATTGACCTATCACATACCTAGTAAAAACTCAGACAGAAAGTCATTGAAAATTGATATTTTTGGAATTTAGATGTTTGGGCCAACGAAATTTTAAAAGGCTACTGATAATTTTGCCTCAGTTTTCCCTTACTCGGAATAATAATAATTTATTCCAGTTCTATAAGTTCTATAGAATTTTAAATCAATGGTTAACAAAGAGTACCACTGGGAGCCCCGGAATATCATTTGGTCTAAAAATGATTTGTAAACCCAAAATACCCGGTAAGTCAACCCCCGGTGGAATATGATTATGGGCGTGTCGCCGTACCTTATTTAGGTTTAGGTTAGGTTTTATGCGGTTGAGTATGGTGCCGGGACAACAAAGAACAACATTTTTTCTATACGACTGAATGCCAAATCACAATCTGATGCAACATTGCCGGATTGTTATTACACATTTATAAATATATTTTTAACGGAAAATGTCTACGGAGTGGTGTTATACTTCCTCTTTCTAGATGAACTACATTTCCGTTTTAGAAAATAAATATAAAAATTAAGATTACAAAAAAAGTTCTTAATAATAGGAGGATTGCCTAGTATCGGCAATTAAAAGTAGTAGATAATCTACTAAAATAACTTACCGTATACGGGTAACGGGTCCCTAGAATTATCTTATATTTCTTACATCGATAAAATGTTTTGTTATTTTTCATTACATATTTATATCAACTATCAACATTTGAAAATTCCTATTTTATTCTATTTTAAATTCAATATTATTAAATAATATTAAATTATTGACACTATAGGACGCTTTTAAATAAATATCCTCCAGCCCACTGAATCCAAAATAAATATTCAGGTGAAACAAAAGCACCATTTGTGCTGTATTCGTATGCATGCTTATCAGTTTAGTATAGCCAATATGGCACAACACAAGTATTATTTATACACTATCTAAAAAGAACTGTTTTATAAATATATTATAGGCTATAATACAAGTATAACCCGGGTATATAAATAAATATAAATATCGAGTATTCCAATTTCAATTACTGCTACCTAATCAAAACATTACGAGAATAATCAATCACATTAAAATGTCGAACTCGAAGATAAAAATATCATGAAAAATATAGATAACTGATATAATATTAGATTTTCATAGCTGAATCAGTCGTGGTGTATCTGTGAAATGTAATTATGAAAACAGATTTATAAAAAATATTATTCATCAATCAACTTAACAACTGAACACGAACAAAACACAACAATGGTAATTATTGGTAATTATTCTTTTCTCAACTTTTAATGTTAAAATATTTAATTTCAGTAAAAAAGTTTCTTATCTAAATTTTATTCAAATCAAATAATATATTAAAATATCTTAATAAGAATGTTAATAATATCCATATAAATGTTGTAAATAATTGAACTGATATTACTTTTATGTCATTCGATTATCTATTATAATATTACTAATATTTGTACTCTGTAGTATTGTCTTATAACTACATGAACTATACTTATAGATTATGAACTAAGTACTAAAATGAAATAATATTTCTTGTAAGTTTGGTACCTAAATAATTAAATTTTTCATTCTTTAGGTACCTACCTAGGTATTCTAAACAAAGTGGATATCACAACATTTATAAATTATAGTACATATAGTAATATTACTGATATTATTTAAAAAAAATACGTGGCTGCAACTCGTTAATTTTTATTAATTTTATTAATTTGTATTACTTATTAAATACTTCAAAAGGTTACGAAATTATTATCTATTATAGTCATATGAATATTAATATATTGAATAATTTTTCTCGTGTAAATGATAAATAAATTATAATTATATTTCAGCTGGTGTGATTTCCTACTTGACTCTGGATTCTAATAGTAATATGATGATATTTTAATTTATAAATATAATAATAATATGAACAAATTCATTAATAGCACCTACAGGATTAAGACTATATTTTTTCAAATACAAACTTGAAATTTTGATAATATTTTAATAATATTTCTGAGTACAAGACGATAAGTATTTTCCATTATTCCCAACACAACGTTAATTATATCGTTTAGAAATAGTTATAAATTATAACATTTTTAAATAACCTTTAACTTTTCAAAATTTTAATTTTTTTAAAAAAAACTCATCGTCTTGTACTCAGAAATATTATCAAAATTTAATTTTATAATAAGCACTCTAGAACCAAAATTGAACGAGTTCTTCTCGGACTGCCTAAATGTGTATTGTCTATGTTGCGCGTAGGCTAGAAAGAGAAAACAATCAGTGCGTTGACATACTCTTAAGTAATTTAATTTTAAATTTTAATAAATTAATAATTCCCATAAGTCTGCATGCCTTTTTACCCGAATGATCGTATTAGAATTGAGTTCTGACATCAGTAGTTTTTTAATTTTACAATGAAACTTTGAAAGTATGTATAATTAATATTGTGTCATTGTTTCGAAAATCTTCAATACATTTTAATAATAATTTTCAAATATTATATAAGTAGGTACATCTTAGTCATCTGACTTACATACAATTTTGTCATAAAGCATTTAATTTTTTTTCCTATCAGAATCGCATACCTAAATAATTAATATTACATGAATTATGTATAGATATAATATATATGTGTACGTTTATAGATAATAATGTTTATATGTACATACTAATATGTTGTCTATGCTTTATTGTACTAGTAAAAAGAAAGTATTAAATATTATGAACTGTAGAAAACGTACCGAATGGAAAATTACGAAAAAGTTCAATATATTGTATATCATATTAATTACTAATATAAAACGGAAAGAACCCTCGCCAAGAAAATTACAGGGGTAGTTATTCCGGACACTAGGTATAATAATAACTAATATGATCTCGCCCTTATTGCTTAAAACCTAGCTAGATAGGTAGTAAAATAAAAAAAAAAAAATTAGGAAAAACAAAATGTTGCATCCGAGCAGCGTGGTTTATTATACCCAAAGAACAACACATAATAATATAATGAAACGTGCTATAAAATAGACAAATTTGTTTCGTTTAAAATGTATTAAAAAAGACAATATTTGCCGGATTGGCCAAACCGGCACAGTGACAATGTAGTGCCGACGTAGGTAGGTAATCACGACACGTTATAATATTTACGATGTGGTATAATAATGTTATAATGTTTGCATGGTTCGTACGATCGGTGTCGCCGGTGACGACGCATAATGAAACATTGTTCAAACACCACGTCGTCTTGCGTGGCGGCCGGCGGGTGATGTTCCTGTTTCATAGGTGTAGCACCACGGCAATAACGTTAATAATATTTTAGGGAGACATCGTATTATAACTATTATATAAGTCAGAACAATATAATAATAGTCTGTTGATTTTCGTGTCCAAAGGGGAATCATTATTCTCCGCACCGGCGACGATTCAAGGTCAGACGTGCCCGGGCGGTTGACGCGCCAAGCGGCTATACACTATCGCCGCCTCTGTAGTCTGTAATGATCGCGCGTTCCGCGCTCATTGTCGGCGCGATCATTGACCGGCGGCGGCGGCGGCGGCGGCGGCGGCGGCGATACAAATAAAATATAATATCCCGTCAACACGCGCGCGACGATTTTGAGAACCACTCGCCACGGATCCCCTCGGTATGTGCACGATATAATAACGGCGGTGCAGCAGCTGGAGCTACGGTGAATGTCTTTCGTTTGTTGCGTTGGCGCGCTTGTCGGGTGTGCTCGTCACGCACAGGGCCCCAGCTGTTGAGCTGCTCCACCGTCGTCCGCCGCCATCTGTCGTTGTCGACGGCGGTCGATAATTTTCGTTATTTTTTTTTAGCGTTTCTCCTCTCACTCGCACACTCCGCGTAATGTGATATTTTCGGCGTTTGTTCAACGAACGATTTTTACCACTAATTTCTCTTGGCATTTCAAACATTTTTTTTTTTCACTAACGCGTCACTGGTTTCGTCGTTCATTATTTTACTACTAACATTACCTATGTTATTATTATTACAACCGAAATATCCTTTCAACGATGAAAATATATTAATAAAGTTATGTATTAAATGTGTTAATATTGTGCATTTGTGTTGATAATATTATTCTCATAGACAAACAATATACACAGCCTTATCCAAAACAACGAACAACAGAATTTGTTTAACACCCACCCTTTTAGAATACCAAATTATCGCTTTTGGTTTTAAATAACACGTCACACGGTCCCTCTACCTCATATCCGGCCTCTGTTTTGTTCATTTAAATTCATTTTTATTTTGTTTTTTATTCAGTCTGAACTGTTAAAAAAACAAATTTTGTAAAAACTTGAAGCCCCTTTTTGTTGTTTAACTTGTACAAGAATAACGCTGAATAGTTTTTAAAAATATATCTATTACACAATCATTGACCAAAACAAAACAATTAGCGTTAAGTGTATTATAAATTTATTATTATTTACTATAGTCCATAATGTACAATATAAAGAAATAAAGTATGTATAATATTAATATTTATTATGATATAAATTATAATAAACCTATTATTTTGAACGTAATTACGACGTTCGTTGTCAATTGTTATCGATAAAGTTTTACGACTAATTCAGGCATTAAATTATTATAAATGGGTAATCATTAAAATTTCATTACAGTAATGAATATATATCTATGTTAAGAAAGAAAATTCCTGTTCACGACGAAACGTAGAAAAACAAATAACTCGATAAAACACTACACAAGTGTATACACATTACACACACATACTTAATGTAATATAATAATTAATAGTACTTATTGTATAACGAAATAACTTGCTATGAACGATATTGTGGTTTGATTAATCGTATTTTTTATACCATCATAATATACAAGAGTTGCAAACATAGTTGAAATAAGCTGGTAACTATATTGTTTATAGTATCATGTCATATTTTTATAATTTACAAGCATTATTAATTATGAAATAAGTGAATAACAATTTATACGATTGTAATTCCTACATCTTGAATTTTAACTTTACTCAATGCGTAACATTTATATTTTTAGAGTATAGGTATGGTACCTTTTTACCGTATATCTATATTATATTATAAAGATCGTGCATGGTGTATGACTTAATTTTTTAAGAACTATTCTCACATATTTTAGTTTTATACTTTTAATATTAATTCTCTAATAGTCTAATTTTAGTAGTAACTATTCTATTATAACTATATTATTATTCATCGCACTTAAAAAAAAACAATATTTTTATTTTATTTATTATCATTTCTAGATATAGACAATCTAGGAATATCTTATTGTGAGTAATAAAAAAATATACATGTGTGTGTGTGTATGTGTGTATAGTCGAAAATGATATACCTACACATGTAAAATAACTATTTTTCAAAACATACATAATTTTATATTTTATATTTTATGGGAATTACCTAGCAAACAATATTTGTTTAGAATGACTTAAAAATGTCTAAATCAAATAAAATTTGCTATTAGAATAAATTTGTTGCAAACAATCATGAAAATATTTTTGTAAAATGATACATAACTACATTTAATGTTAGAACATTAAAATAGTCCAGAGATTTCACTGGACTTTTAACTATCAATTTTACAATGCACACACAATAATAAATTTTTCCATTGAATCATTGGAAAAAATACAAAGTCAAATGAATATTAAAATGTTTACCACAAATAAAATTATAGATAATTAAAAAAATGAACCATGTAATACAGCAACTAATATAATATGAGTAATAACACCAATTTAAAATATATGATTATATATTAAATATATTAAATTGTTTATCAAGGGCAGGTTATAGATATCAAGGTTATAAGTTTAAATTATTACTTATATTGTACCTACCTATAATATATTTATTATATATTTTTATTATATTTTGATCAACTATACTATTAACTATATTTTAATAAAGTTAATTATATACGTTCCTACAATATTTCAATTATACTAAATATACCTATAAATTCAAATTATGCTCTTGTGATTAATATTTATTATCACTTTTCACTTGACGGCTTATTAATAAATTAACTATGTCTATTTAAAAATACGAATTATTAAAAACTGTTGTTATGAACATTTATACTTGAAAATTAAAAAATGTAATATATTATATTTAATAGCACATGGTAGTAACGGTGTACCTACTCGTTTTCATACACAATCTCGATGTTTATAAAGAGTCGGTTATATAAATAAATTTATATTATACCAGAGATTTCCAACCAAAATGTCATTGAACCCTAGAGCAGGAGTTTCCAACCTACTACCCCCTGGATCCGACCCGCCAGCATATTTCAACCAATCCGCCAAGCTAATTTATGTTTTGAAAATGATATACTAGTATTCATTGTTTTTAATTTATTTAATTAGTCAAATAAAATTAATTAATCAATTCTTTCATTTAGTGTTATTCATAACAACTTATAAATTATAATAACCATACTTACATACTAATACAGTAATACTATAGCTAATAATAGAAAAACTTGTCGATTATACACTTATCTGACTTTCAGTATATCTACCACTCGCGCAGTTACGCGTTGGTTAGATTAGACTTAAGAACGACTTCGAAATAATAATAATGCTATCAAAGTCGTGATCGACAGATTTTTCTAATTGCGCAAATACACTGTAATATAGTAGGTATTATCTTATCTATTCTTCAATTTCATTACTTATTTATTCTTCAAAAAATGTTGACCGCGATGGAAAAGGTTAGAAATCCCTGCCCTAGAGTACTGCGGTCTGAAAACGAAAATTAGGGGGTTCTATACTGCCGTGAAATTATTTCAAATACAATAAGTAATCATACACATTTATATTTTATCATTACATGATTTTATGAAAAATATAACGTGCGTGTTTGATGCATTAGTTAATTAATTTTGTTATACAATATAAATGAACCGTATATAACTATAGCGTGCATTGAAATTATTAATAAATACTTTAGGATGCCAAAAAATTTTAGAAACCTCTTTATTGTACCAATGTCCCTATATACAATATTATAAATATTATAAAATAAAATAAATATTTTCATATGCAAACATACAGATATACTCAATTACCATAAAGGACAATTGTATGTATAATTGTATATCACTGAACCCATATATAAAAATTGAAATTAAAGGTTTACTAGTTCCGTCCCAGCTTTTTTTAATGAACATACTAATTCCGTCCCAGGTTTTTCTTAATGGATAATATACTAATTCTGTCTTGCATCAAGTCTTTTAGAAATAAAGATGATATTTATTTCAGTTATTGCACCAAATAATCAAATTTAACAATATCATATTATATAGAAATAAAGATAATATTATTTTCAGTTATCGTAGCCTGTTTGACTAACTATTTAATATTTATTGATTTTTATTATTCATATTATTACGATTAATTATAATTAAATTATGAAGATGTACTAATATTATGAATACCTATATTTTTTGTAAATATTTTATAACAACAATACAATACTATACATATTATATTTTATTATTATTTTAATTCTTCTTTTTTTTTTTAACCGGGACGGAATTGGTATAAAAAAAGATTCTCGGGACGGAACTCGGATGCAGCCTGTCATATAGGGGCCGTAAGCCATAGGCGGACATTTGGTTGAAATTTTAGGGGGGCTATAATAATCCAATGTAAAGTGACCCGCGGGGGCTTTTTAGCAAATTAAGTTTCGATTTTGGGGGCTATTAAAATATTTAGGGGGGCTAAGCCCCCCCCGATGTCCGCATATGCCGTAAGCCCGTAACAATAGTAAAGTTGGGAACTGAGGTACATAACGATATACAGCGAAACCCGTTAGGTACTTAGGTGTACTACACGTTTCGGTACACATTTTTTCAAATATTAAGAATGGACACACTGCTGGGTCAGGTTAGGTTAGATTTTTTTTTAATATAATATGTATATATATTTTAGATTCTGAACGAAGTGAAGAATGTATTGCTTTTACAATGATGTGTGTTTTTTTTTTGTGTTTGTCATCACGTTTTGGAGTAGTAATAATTCTCCGATTTTCGACTTCAGCCCCTCTTTGAATAGGAAAATTCATCTAGTTGGTACTTTGGGTGGTTAAAAGTAAGCATTTTCCAACAATTTTCAAAAAAATCGATTTTTTGATTTTGCTGTAACTCAAAAATGAATCATTGTAAATACTTGAAATTTTCACCAAATGTTTATATTATGGTTATCTCTTTACAGTTAAATTTTCAAAATATTTTGACCATTTTTAAGCTACTTATAGACAATTGAAATTTTCGACTTTTCTAAGTTTTTTTTCTTCAAATGCTGAGAAAAATTTTTTGGGTGGCCAGAAAATCTTGAAAATTTAATACAAGATTTCTTATAAGTTGTTCTTAAAGTGATAAAAAAAAATCCGAAGTCGTTAGTCACAATTTTTTTTTATAAGTGCTTAAAGTTCGAATTTATACGAAATATGTCAAAATTTAAATTAAATTTCATACTCTCATTATGCGTATGTTGCCAAATACTTTTTTTTATTAATAAAAATATACTATAAAGTAACTATAGTAACATATAGTAACTATACTATTTGTTTAAAAATAGAATATATGATAATATTTAAATATAATATATCCTAAACTGACAAATCATCTTCATTCAGAATCGTTTTTCGTATACAATGATACCTATCATTGCATTGAAATTTAACTTACCATAGTCTGAGGTCCACCCCACCCCCTAATATACAGCAGAGCGATACCCACTTACCCGCTTTTTTTAAATACCATTTTAGAACAACAATTTTTAAACAATTTTTTACAATAATACTTTTAAATACTTCTATACTTTTGTATTACCTAGAAGACACTACCATGAATTTGTTTACAACGGTTTCTCCTCAAAGAGCATTATGATTTATTATGGTTTCCATTAATAGAAATTGCGATTTTAAATGGTTAAGGCTATTGTTGTCTGTTATCTTATAATTATGTTCAAAACTGTGGACATATTTTCCTTCGTATTTATTTAGTTTAAAATCACTTAATTTAAAATTAACAATATTACAAAATTTACAATGCATTATTTCGCAAAACGTGTTTAAAAACTTCAGAAATATAAAAATGTATAATCCGTACTGCTTGTAGAAATTGATTCAAGCTGTGAATGAATTAAGAAATTATATTGATTATATTTCATAATGTTTTGTTCAATAATAAACATTAATCTATTATTATAGTTTGTTAAATATAGAATGTGATAAAGAAATGTTAATATCATAACATCTATTATAATATGTATATATTACGTAAATATATTATTTTATTTTAAAATACCTATTTTTAATTTTATTGTACCCTAACATGTCTTGACAAGTCATCTTGTATATTATGTACACTAAATTCTGTACCTGGGGTTCAAACCCCCTACCCTGAAGTTTTCTTACATTACGCAAACTTAGAAATTTAATATCAGTTTTTTTATTTATATAATATAGATTAAACCTTTAAATCAATTTTTGAAAAAGCTGAATTGCTTTAACAATTTTTTTATAAAAATTCCAAGAACAATTATTGCTCATCGACAAAAACTTGTTAACAGAATGCGTAAATTCGTCAATAAAGATTAAAGACAAGTAGTTTTAATGTATACTCCGATTTTTTTGACTTGGATTCACTATAAGTCTATAAACCGTGTTAAATATTCGGAAAAGACATTCGTCAGATAAATCCATACCAGAATGGCCTGCCGAAATACTTGAAGCATATTTTAACTGTAGCCAAAAGTATTTGTATTAAAAGTTTTAATAACTACCAGTGTTAACCGCAAGTCTGCAACGCTGATCGCTGTAAAGTAGGGGCGTATACAAGGAGGACGTGGGGGCCAGATCACCCCCCCATTGGATTTTTATTATTTCTTTTGTTTCTGCTTACGTAATGCATTATGCATTATAATGAAATATTTTGTGATATTATGATTTATCGAGCTATTGAATTATGAAAATTTTGTCAATACTAAATAGTAAATACCATTATAATTTTATTTTATTTGTAGCAAAGTAATATTTATTTAGTCGAAATGGTCAATAACGACTATGTTTATAGTTTATACTGTATTATAGCTTATTTTATTATTTATAAAGAAAATACTTTATATATAATAATATGTATGTATGCTCGACTAAAAGGGCTATGCTTCCACTGTGAGCCTGAGTTTAATGTTATCAGATATTATCGTTGTTATTACATTATGAGAAATAACTAATGAGATCATTATCGCTACGGGGTTTGTTCACCGCGTATACGTAGTAGTCGTAGTACACTTGTACATATTACGTATTTACGTACTACATACCTACCATTTATTTATCGGAAATCTAAAAAAAGACACTCACGGGGTTGTTGAAAATGTGTGAAAATGTATTTACGAACGGCTGAATGGCCTAACATTTATGCCAGTTTATAGAATTATTTAATTATAGCAGAAGTTTTAGACTAACTAGCAAAAAAAAAAAAAGAGAAAACTAGATTTGTTAATTTAGTTATTATTTATTTTATTTATACATTTAATGATGTAGCATTTTATAATACAGAAGTTTTGACTTTATGAAGTATGGAGTGAATAATCTACCATATTGTGTTTCCATTTAACTTTTTTTTTCGATCCTCTCCTTTCAGAAATTATGTCTACGCCAGACTACGCCACTGCTGGAAAGGAAATGTTTTCTTTAAAAATAATTAAGAACTATTTGCGAAATGCTACTGCTGAAGATAAACTGACTAGTTTGTGACTAGTCAGTGACTGGTTTAGCAATATGTAATGTACATACATGTAATGTACATGTCGGTTCTTAGGGAATAATTAACCGTTTTTTAAAGAAAAAAGAATTTATGCTGTAAAATTGAATTTTATTTTATATTATACATTATGCGTATTTAAATGATTATTAACAAATTTTATTAATTTATGTATGTGTACTGAAAATATATATGTTAATTGTTTTAAATGCATTTAAAAATTGTTCAATATTTTAAACATACCATTTAATAAGATTTAGACCCCACTCCACACGATAAATTTGTTCTGAGTACTTTATGTGTACTCAAATAGGGTATATATACCGTATATTTCTCTAAGACTCTAAGTATTATAAAGTTCAACATTATGAAATAAATACAGCACTATAGTCTACAGCAGTGGTCTTCAACCGGTGGGTCGCGACCCATTTTTGGGTCGCGTAAGTTTTAAAATTGGGTCGCAATAAGTCTTCTTTTTAAAATAAAAATTAAATTTATAAAATTATACAAGGTAAACAAATAATTTTTTAATTATTAAACTTAGAAAATTAATAAATGAAAATACCTACTAAAATGTAATTTTTATTTATTCAGTTTTAATAGTATTACTGCAAAGCATTTAGCAATCTTAGCTTTTTTACAAAGCTTACGTGGGTCTCGAAAAATGTAGGCCTAAAAAAGTGGGTCGCGAGTCCAAAAAGGTTGAAGACCACTGGTCTACAGCATAGAAAGCATTGAGTGAGAAATTGTGATGAATCTATTACATTTAAATTCAATGATATATCATTGCATACCTATCCGAAAAACGATTCTGAGTGGAGACAGTTTATGAGCCAATATCACCAAATATATTATTATTTCATATTATGTTTTTCGATATTGCTCTTAGGTTAAGTAATTTATTTTACTATTAGGTAGTAATACAGCGTAGGTTAAATTTGAAAATTGTATCGTATGTACCTATCCAATATAAGTTTAAAAGTAAAAGTTCCATGTGCCTCCACGAATAATGTTATTGAATTATAACAAAAAAAAAACGAATGCTATTGTATTCATGGTTCAATATATAATACACAATTTTGTCCAAATTTACCATGTCTATGTAAAAAATCGTGTTTATATTAGATTCTGAACGGAGTGATGAATGTATTGATTTTACAATGATATGTGTTTTTTTTTTTTGTGTCTGACGACAACATTTGGAGCAGTAAAAATGCTTCGATTTTTTATTTCAGCCCCTCTTTGAAAAGGAAATTGAATCTAGTTGGTACTTTGAGGGAGTCAAAAGTTAAAATTTTTAATATTTTTTAAATGAGTCGGAAAAAACCCTAAAAAATTGAGGGAAAACGGGATTTTTTACGCAAAACCAGTTTTCGACAAAATCGAATTTTTTATTTTGCTATAACTCAAAAACTGATCGATGTAAATACTTGAAATTTTTACCAAATGTTTATATTAGCGTTCTCTATACACAGTTAAATTTTCAAAGAATTTTGACTTTTTTTGAACTATATTTATAGACAATTGAAATTTTTAATTTTTCTAAGTATTTTTTTTTTAAATAACGATAAAAATTTTTTGGCCAACCAGAAAATCTTGAAAATGTAATACAAGGTTTCTTATAAGTTGTTCTTAAAGTGATAAAGTGATAAAAAAAAATCCGAAATCGTTAGTCACAATTTTTTTAAGTGCTTAAAGTTCGAATTGATACGAAATATGTCAAAATTGCGAAAATTTGCAAGTAATTTTGTGGTTGAAAAATCGTAAAATTTTTTTCTTTTATAACTAAGTTTTGAAAATTTGGTACAAGATTCTCCATACATTTTTCTTCAAATATCTGTAAAAAAAACTCTACCGGATGTGGACAAAAAATTTTTAGGAGTGTTTGAAATTTAAATTTTTACAAAACCGCGTTAAATAACGGTTTAGCCTCAAGTGATTTTTGATGTTTGTTATTCAAATAGTATAAGTCATAAATACTTGAAAATTTTACCAGTTATTTAGGTTGCCATTCTCTTTACGTGATTTGATTTTCAATAAATTTTGACTTTTTTTGAGCTATTTATAGACAATTGAAATTTTCAATTTTTTTTTTATCTTTTTTTTATAAATGTTGATAAAAAAAATTTAGCTGGGACAAATCACTTGAAAATTTTATTGAAGGGTCTACATAACTTGTTCTAACTCTCATTCAAAAATTATAAAAATACATAGGCACAATTTTTTTTTATTAGCATTTGAAGTTCAAATATTGACAAAAATTCGTCAAATTCATGAATATTTTCCACTATTTGGTAGTTAAAAATTTATAAATATTTTACTATCAAAAGCTAAGAATTGAAAATTTAATACCATGCTGTCCATAAGTTAAGCTTAGAATAATTATAAAAAAATTTGAGGATTATTCAATTTAAAAAATTTTACGTGTGTTTAAAGTTTTAATTTTAATTTGAAATCAAAAATACACGTGTAAAATAACGTTTTATTAATAAATAATTTTCGATTTTTGTTATTGTTAAAAAATTACTTAACGTAAGATCTTGAAGCTTTTACTTAAATGTTTGAATTTGTTTAAAAATAGAATATATGACAATATTTAAATATAATTTATCCTAGACTGACAAATCATCTCCGTTCAGAATCGTTTTTCGTATACAATGATACCTATCATTGCATTCAAATTTAACCTACCCTAGTCTGAGGTCCACTCCACCCCCTAATATACAGCATGTACTCACCCGTTTTTTTTTTTTTTTATTTTTGCAGGTTTTAGAATAAATTACTTATGAGAAACTTTATACTACAATTTCAAGCCTTGCCTATAAAAATCAAAATCGAATTTAAACTGCAAAACAATTTGTAAATATACGTAATTTTGACAAATGTTGTCACAATTAGAATTTTAAATAAAAAATTGTACCTATGTATTTTAAATATTTTTATGTAGCCATAATAGAACAACGGGTTGTGTGATTTTCTATTAAATTTACAAACTTGTGAAAAAACTTCTATTAATATTTATAGAAATTAAAATTTAATTTTCCAAAAAATTGTTTGGGAAAAAATATTTATTATACGATGTTAACGTAAAATGTTTATAAAAAATTAATTTGATTTTTTGGTAGACATTTTTTTTTAATATAATATGTAAAAAAACTTATTAAGAACCTTTTATTAAATATTCAAATCGTAAATATATAAAAATTATACAATTTTAACGAAATTCTAAATTTAACCGCTTTTAATTTAATTAACATTTTATAAGGAACCTTATTTCAAAAAATTTCAAGGATTTTTATATCAAGCAAATAATTATTTATCGATATTTATAAAAAAAAAATTTAAAAAATAGACATTTTCAAATGTCTATGAATAACTCAAAAAAAGTCAAAATGTTATGAAAATTATATAATGTTTAGAAAATTATCATATAAATATTCAGTGAAAATTTTAAATATCTATTGTTATTTGTTACCAGTATACAGACAAAAAAACATATTATCTATACAAAATTCTAAAATTCAATTGCAATAAAATACACGTTTACTTAATTATAGTTATTAATAATAATGTTAATTTTTCAGTATTCATTACTCTAATTATTATAATGTTTTGATATATCGCCATACTGGTTATATCTGTATAATAAGATGGAAAATGTTTTATTAAAAATTGTTTAAGTTTAAATATTATTTTTTGGACAAAATTAGCTGTAAATTTAGGTCAATGGAACTTAACTGTACAACAACACAATTGGGCATTAAAAGGTATATCTTAAATTTATTTATTTAAACTATATAATTTGACCTATACCTATATTATACTAGGTTTTAATAATATTTATGATATTAAATATGTGAAAAATGTATAGCGTAAAATATATTAATTAATTAATAAAAATAAAACATATATGACAAGCGATTGATTATAATGCAAGATATCAAAAAAAAATTAATAAATTAAATTAAATTTATTGGTTATTATTATAGATGGTGTTACGATATTATATTTTATTATAATCTGCTATAACTACGTCGGTATAGTGGAAAGGTATAGTGGTTTACTATTAGTAAACCTCCTTTCGCGGCCATGCGTATGGGAGTTGTGCGGCGTTTATCGATTTACATTGAGAAAGTTTATACGTGTTGGCATGACACACTTACCGCTTACGGCTTCGTTTTTGTTAATACGGCTTTTTAGTTTTAATTCAATAATTTATAATAATATGTAATTTCTAACTTTTAAACTTGTATATAGGCAACTTAAATATACAAAAAAAAAAATGAATACTTTACGTAAAGAAGTACTAAGTACACAAAATACCTATACCTATACACACAACTCACTACCTATGTATTTATCACGGCTTAAAATAAATTAAATATTATATTATAAATATTAATATTTAATCTTAAATCGTGGTATTTATTATATACCATAGAACCCGAAAGCGTGTCATGTTATCAAAAAAAATAGTTTACAAACATGAAGTAATCAATAGTAGCCTGTATTAGTTTTTTTCTTTTATTGTACACGTACAAAATATGGTCATATAGTCAAAACATATTTTATTTTATGTGTCCGAAAACCGAAAGTTTTTGTTCATTAGAGACTTAGAGTTAAGACTTTAAGAGTATTGTATTTTAGGTCGAATCATTAAACAAATATAAAAATTATGTGTTTAATATTTGTAGATATGGTTATACGAACATTGAACACCAATTAACGTGTCTTATACAAAGGAATTTGGTATTTTATTAAGATAATTTACATGTATCATTAGTTTGAAATATAACTAATTCACCGAGATTAATCGTAAATAACGCGTTTAGACAATCTGTATATTTGACGTAAATATTTACTATACTTAAATTTATCACAAATATAAAATTTAATGTATGTTTATGTTCAAAGATAGAGTATTTTTGGTGAATATTTGGTATTTAAATAATATTATCTGTAGATTATAATGTATATTTTCCGTATGTTCCATATTAAAACTTGGGAACTTGGCGTATACTACCTACATATATTCTGGGTATAATTTTAATACCTACACAATAGATATAACATGATGCTCCAAAAATCGACAGTAAAGACTTTAAACAGTTACCAATAAAGTTACAAAAAAAAAATGCATTTTAACCATATAAATTCTACTAAAAATGACTTTATTAATGATTATAATGATTATGATTTATATTATATTAATGACTTTATTATTATGTTCAAATAAATTAATTCTTAGAACACCTAACTTATTGTATTTAATATCCATGTAAAAATTAAAAACTATTCTATTATATTTTAGCTAGGTACCTGTTTTTATATAAATGAATATAAATACTCAATAACATATACATATTATGTATAATTTACTTTATATTATGTAATAACTAATATTCTTTCATTTTTCGGTAATGTTTACCGAAAAGGCGATAATATTTCATTTGGTACGAAACACGAAATCTTAATTCTTTAATAATTTTACTTTAAATTGATAAATACGTACGTAAATGTTCTGAAAATATCGTCAATAGCAAATAAACATATAATTATCAAAAACTAAATATAAAAGCATTAAAAGCTAAAAAAAACACTGATATAAAAGAACCAAAAATACATGTTTTTACGATTATCATAATAAAATACAGAAACAACTAAATAGTACATAGGTATATGAACTCAGATATGTATGAATCGAATTTAGTGTTTGATAAGCGATAAGCTATGTCCTGTAGTACTATGAAAAGAAATAAAAATGCTATAAATTCCTATCCAACATATTATACTATCGTCTATCGACCGAGTTAGGACGATTACCAGAGAACATGACACAAAATTAGTTTATAATATCTACATTAACGCCTAACTGGTCAGTGTAAATTAATAAGCACATTTGTTTGTAAATTTTTACATCACTTATTATATGGCTATACATAAATATACTTTTATACATAATATGTTTTACAATGATAATATACAGTGTCCCATGAGGATTTACCCATTGCAATATATCCTGAAATAATGGAGATATCATAATTCTGGTATTCAAGTTTTGAAACTATGAATTATTTAATACGATACCTACTGGCTACTGATATCATTGTATGTCAGACTGTTAGATACATGTGGCCCGTGTGCTCGTAATGTTTTTTTCGAAACTAGAAAAAATATTAAAAATCAGGAGATTAATGGAATGAAAATTTTGAAACGTCAATATTTACAGAAAAATGAACTCTACAAAACGGTCATCTTCAAATTTTTGAAAATAATTAAATAAAAAAATTTATTTTTTTAACTTTTTAAACAAACATTAAAATAAATTAAAACATGAAATAATTGTAGTTCTAATCCTTGCGAATCTTATTAAAAATACCAGAATTATGATATCTCCATTATTTCAGGAGATATTGCATACGGTAAATCCTCACGGGACACCCGGTATAAAATGGAAAGTAATGACCCTGAGATGTAAAGATCTTATGTACAACTTCATTGAGAAATAAAACAATTATAATATAATGAAATATTATAAAATATCATCTTAGTATAAAAGTGAATATAAAGGTGTAAAATAAGAAAAATGTATACCATCTATGATCTATCCATAGGAGCATAGTCAATATTATTATTTATTTATCGTTTGTGTCAAATTTATATTTATATTTTTATACTCGGGTTGATGCTCAATATTACGGATGATACCTATATCTTAAATGCTTTAAAAAAAAAAAACATTAATGTATTTCAAACTTTAAACGTTAATTGGCTCATCGCCTGCTAGAAGAAGAAAATTTGTACCATTGTATCAACCAAATTGTAGTTGTAATTATCTAACGAATCAAATAAGGATTAAAACTATTGTATATACTTAATTATAGTAATTATTTATTTATTTATTAGATAAAATTATATATACTATTATAAAAAACTAAAAGCAAGGTTATAGGCATCATGAAATACCTACTTAACTACTTAAGAGTGTTTGCTTTCCATTATTTTATCTAAATATTCTTATTGACGATTAAAACAAAACTTTAAAAATATCAAATTACTCATTACTTTATTTTTTATACATACTAATATAAAATATATATATTTATATTAATTGACATGACATAAATTTAAAATAAAAAAATAATGTGATAATTTTAAACCAAATATAAAATTAAAATAACAAATTTAACAACTAGAAAATCAATTTTGTTTTTATAAAATAATTAAAACTACTATTAAAAAAACTTATTTAAAAATAAATAAATAAAGATACAAATTTTAATTGTTGAAATTTAAAATAGAACCTATTAATTTATTCCATGTATAATATCATATTGTGCATATATAAATAATCAATGTCTTAATAATAATTTTAATATTTTGTAGGAGTAGTTTCAAACATTCTTACTTAATTAATCAAATATTTTTAAACATGAGACTAATAAAACACTTACATAAATAAATATAACTATTTCCAAACAGTAAACTAATATATTTATAATATTTATTAAATATTCCAATTATAAAGACAATATTTAATAAATAATTTGTTATTTTTTTTGTTAATTTATTTTATATATTTAACTTAAAAGTCATCTAAATATTTTTGATCCAAGTACAGGGTGGGGCACTGAAACGGCCGATTTTCATAGACAAATTATAAAATAAAAAAACCAAATAAAAATTAATTATTATTTATTATAATGAAGTATATAACATGCCATTTATTTTTTAAAAATTATGTCCTCAAGATGATGGCTATCTCTTCTCAAACATTCTTCTAGCCTACTTCGTATATTTTCCACTACACGGTGTATCACTTCCAAAGGCGTACTGGAAATTTCTTCTTTAATTTTGTTTTTTAGTTCATCAATATTTCGAGGTTTCTGTGCATAGACTTTACTTTTTACTTTTTAAATATCCCCACAAAAAGAAGTCACATACTGATAAATCCGGTGATCGAGGTGGCCAATGAATATCACCATTTTTGGAAATAATGCGATTTCCAAAAATTTGTTGAATAGCATTTATTGATCCTGAGGACATAATTTTTAAAAAATAAATGGCATGTTATATACTTCATTATAATAAATAATAATTAATTTTTATTTGGTTTTTTTATTTTATAATTTGTCTATGAAAATCGGCCATTTCAGTGCCCCACCCTGTATATTCCTAAATAACAATTAACAATCACTAAAAATATATAAAATATAATATGTTGTATAAATAATAAATAATTTATGTAAGCTAGGATTGGACACTCTAGACTGATTTATAAATTTAGCACCATACAACAATTAATCGTATTTTTGAAGAATGTAGAGAGTTCAATTAACTCAGAGTGGAACTCTAAATAAGTAAGTCTCAATTTAATGAATTTGAAACTAAATCTAGAAAATAAAAACAATATAATAAAATTCCTCCATCAAATAAATGTATTTGATTTGCTATAATTAAATAATTTAAAATTTAATTGTTTTTATATTATTACTTTTACAATTTCATCATGACCTAGTTGTCAAAGTCAAACCTTAGTTTTCATGGCCAATTATATGTATATACATTATATATATATACATTTATTTATAAACTAACAAATGTGGTATGGATCAGTATCTTGAGCAAAGAACAATAAAACAGAACAAAAAGTAAGAAGTAAGAGTGGTTAGGGTTAGTGTAGAAGTGGCACTAATTGTAAACAAAATGTAAGAGGATAGGTTAACTTGGTTATAATCTAAGCATGTTATGGAGAGAGGTGAATTGGTGGCAGTGAGAGTAGCTGTATAAATTACCATAGAAGGAATGAGAGAGAGGGGAAGACTGATTTAGAGATGGATAGACAGAATTGAAAATCTTAATACAAACACATAAATAGCTGGTGTAAGTAAAGAAGAGGGTAGACAGAGCTCTATAGAAGTATAGGACAAAAGTGTTTAACCCAATATAAATGAGAGCAAAGGACAAAAGAAAAAAGAACAAGAAGTGAAAAAAAAATTTAAAAATAAAACTATTGAAATATTGTGAATTTCACTTTTATGTTTAATTTGATTTATTTATTTTTTTACTAAATTTCAGTTCATTATGTAGAAAATATAGAAATATATATATATATAATATATAAATATATATATAGTTTTGTATATTAATAAAAAATAAGACTATATGTAAAAAAAAATGAAACATAATATTTGATTTCTAGTTTGTTATTGCTGTTTAAAATATTTTTCAATTTTTGAAATACTACTTTATTATTATTCTCCAATATACATTGAAGTACATAGCCTGAAAATAATCATAAATAAATTACTACAAAAACCTTAATTTCATAAATAATACAATTTTATGTAATGAAAAAAATTAGATTATCCTGTTCTACTACAGGTTATACTTAAATAAATCAACAAAAACTCTTATTTTGTTATGTGAGTATGAGACTTTTATATTAATTTCAGTCTTTTATTAATTGATACTATTATACGTTAGTAGCAGTGGCGTGCCCAGGAATTTTCTATGGGGGGGGGGATATATGTTATAAGAAAAGACCGGATTTAATTCCATTAAAAACACACAAGAACTGTATAATTATACCAAAAAATACATAAAAATTGCATAATAAATTGCACTGTAAAAATACAAGTCATATAAAAATTGATGAATGTATTATTTTTTTGAATTAAAATTAATAATTAAATATATTTCTAAATTATGTTCATTAAAATTAAATCTTTTATTACTTGAATTATGTTTGTACCTACAAAGAAAAAATACTTTCTACTTCTACTACACTAGTTATCAGTGTATATTAAAAAAAAACTTAATAATTTATAGGTGTTATATCTAAATAAACATCTGCTTTACCCAACATGACATAGTAAGATTTAATAGTTTTATATGTTATATCCTTTATTTTTTTTCAATTATATATTCATACATTTATCTATAGTTTTTTTTTCGTTTGGACCAGGAATATTTGTTAAAATATCTTCAGCTTTTCTAAACCTATTCAGTATTCATACTGTTTAAATAGCTTACTATTCGATTCTTCCAAGTTTTTCAGACTAATGGGTAACTCTGATAAGTGTAATTGTATGAATACTATAAACCACATTTGATTACTTTATATAATATATATTTATATTGTACAAGTTGTTTCAGATTTTTCATACTGGTGGGGATTAACATCGTTTTTTAAACTTTTAATCACAATTAAAAAATTTTCAAAATTATTTGCATAGAAAATTACAGAAATTTTAAATTAATTACTATTGTAAAATAATCTATTTATGTAATAATGAATTTAGTTTAGTTAAGTATTTTGTTCATTAAAACACCATATTAAAAAAAAATCCAAAAACGTGAGAAATTGCAAAAACTTGCATCATAAAATTAAATAGGCAGAGAATGAGAGGATATAGAGTATAATATAATTATAATAAAATATATATATTATAATAAATATGATTTATAAGCAATAACTTATTACTAATAATCAAAAGCAATGACTTTCTAAAAAGTAACAACTTTAATATCTAATAATTTGTTTTCCGAAAGTCAGCAAAAAAAAGTCAATGGGGGGGGGGGGACATAACCCCTAACCTCCCCCCCCTGGGCACGCCACTGGATAGTAGTATTATGTTATTTCATAGTATTTGTATTTTTAATTAATAATTTAGGCCTTAATGTAATATAGGTAACTATATTGATATTTATAATTTTAAAAATATATCCAACTTTGAATTATATAGTAGCATTTTTCTTTTGAATTGATTGTATCTGGATACATTTTATTCTTTTTACCATTTAATCTATTGATGATGCATTCTTGAATAATTTGTTATCTACTGTTTTTTAAAAATTTGAAAAAATAATATTCTATATTTTTGTTCGTTATATATTGTATAACTTAGAACCACATCATCACATTTATAATTCTATAATACTTACATAGTTTAACGTTTAACACATCCAAGATGGTAACACTAAAAATGATACAGTTGTGTTGTTAAAAATAATTTGTTATGTATAAATTTTTAATTTATTGTAATAAGACTTGAAAATCTATAATATTATTAATTTATATGTTAAATTAACAACTTAAATCTTAATATTATATAAATACATACATATATTATATATTATATATTATATATACACTTATTAAGGAGGATTCTTAAGCTGTAAATTAGGTATACATAATTAAAAAAAAAAATAACAACGAAAACAAATAAAATGTTGAATTCATGTTCCCCTTTTTCCAGTAAATGGATATTGTGTCAAAATTATCAGTAAATAATTTATTTTTACCATTAATTTTAAATTATTTCCTTCCATGCAAGTAAATTTATTTATTTAATAAATATTTTATTATTTTAAACTTTTTTTATTTATCTAACTCAGTGATGGGCAAAGTACGGCCCGCGAAAGTATTTAATCCGGCCCTCCGAGGGTCCATCGACATGGATAGTATATGGCCTGTATAGTATAAAAGTGTCATGTTTTTATAATATTATATGATTCAAGGCTTTAACCCAAAATGCATTTTTTCTATAATTATGGCCCTCCTCTAGAATTTCTTAAACTTTGTGGCCCTCTATTAAAAAAGTTTGCCCACCACTGATCTAACTATTTAATTACTAATTTATTACAAAAATATTGCTCCCAGCAATATTGTGTCTTCAATTGTTTTAAAATATACTATATTACCAATTAGTAGCCATTAGGTTACAGAAATGTTTAAGATTATTGAATAAGCATGATATGAGTAGGTAGTATAACTTCTGAGTTAATTTATTTCATTGTCACCTTCAGTTAATTTATTTCTTAATGTAAGCCCCATGAATTTAAAATATATTATAAATTATAATATTATGTTTTGTAAATTTTTATTTTTAAAATTAATATTAAATATATTATTTATAAATTATAACGTTTATTATTTATTAATAGGTGTCTGTATAAATAATAATTTATAATTAGTACACTTACATATTCATTAAATATAATATAAATTTAAATATATAAATATTAAAAAATATATAGGTACTAATATAAATACTAAACAGAACAGTTATAACTTTATAAGAATAACTATTATTGAAAACAAAAAAATAGAAAAATTTAACTAATATTAATTTTTTTTTTATATTAAAACGAAAAACCAAGAAAAAAAAATAATAAGCATAAACATTATATTATAATGACATTAATCTTAACAATGTTAGGTTAATAATCATGGCATGGATATTTTGCTGATAATTAAAGTATGAATGCAGAAAAACTTAGTTAATAATAATCATTAATTATATTATTTTACTTTTAATATTATTATCCATGGCGTTTGATTTGGTAAAATCAAATTATAGTTAAATTAAATGTTTTATTCTTACTATTCTATAAATGTAATTGACTAATACTATATGTATAATTATTTACATTTTAAAAATAAACATGATTATAATAATTTAAAAAATTTGATTATCATTTCAGGAAAATTTGTGGATCCGGTAAAAAATACATTAATATAATTTAATTATTTTATTGAATTTCATCATTGATTAAAATATCAAGTTTGGACCTAACTTGAAGGTGACCTGCAGCTATTAATTTTAGTATAAACATTTTTAATTTTTTTTAATTTTTAATTATGCAACCTATATTATATTAAAATACTATTTGTTAACTTTAAAAAAAAGGTATAATTCTAAATTGTATTTAAAAAAATATCTAATTTTTAACTGATTGAAGTTAAATTTTCTTTAATTAACATGTAACTATTAGTAGTTAAAATAAAGAAAAGTAAATTTTAATTTTAAGCTTAACTTACATTTTTCTATATTAACTTAAAGAATTAAAACTTGCTCAGTCTTTAAATATAAGCATTTATTTTTGAAGATTGTAAATCTGTTAAAATCATGTTATTGTGTCCAATTAAATGATTTCAAATTGCAATAGCAAATGTTCATCTTTGGCTAATGGTTTTTAGATTCTGAACGGAGTGATGAATGTATTGATTTTACAATGATGTGTGTTTTTTTTTTTTGTTTTTGTGTCCGTGTGCAGTATAACTAGTTGAAAGAATGCTGCAATTTCAAACTTTGGGGGTGGTTTCCGATGTCAAAGTGGATATCCTTGGTGCATTATAGAAGTGAAAAGTAAACATTTTCCAACAGTTTTCAAAAAAATCAATTTTCTAATTTATTAGTTATTCAAAAACTAATCACTGTAAATACTTGAAATTTTCACCAAATGTTTATGTTAGTGTTATCTATATACAGTTAAATTTTCAAAAAATTTTGACTTTTTTTGAGTTTTTTATAGACCACTGAAATTTTCGATTTTTATGAGAATTTTTTTTCTTCAAATGCCGATAAAAATTTTTTGGGTGGCCAGAAAGTCTTGAAAATTTAATACAAGGTTTCTTATGAGTTGTTCTTAAAGTGATAAAAAAAAATCCGAAATCGTTAGTTACAATTTTTTTTTATAAGTGCTTAACGTTTGAATTTATACGAAATATATCAAAATTGCGAAAATTTGCAAGTAATTTTGTGGTTGAAAAATCGTAAAATTTTTTTTCTTTTATAACTAAGTTTTGAAAATTTGGTACCTACAAGGTTCTCCATACATTTTTCTTCAAATATCTGTTTATGAGTGTTTGAAATTTAAATTTTTACAAAACCGCGTTAAATAACGGTTTAGCCTCAAACGATTTTTGATATTTGTTGTTATTCAAATAGTATAAGTCGTAAATACTTGAACATTTTACCAGCTATTTAGATTGCCATTTTCTTTGCGTGATTTGATTTTCAAAATATTTTGACTTTTTTTGAGCTATTTATAGACAATTGAAATTTTCAATTTATTTTTATTTTTTTTTTTATAAATGTTGATAAAAAAAATTTAGCTGGGACAAATTACTTGAAAATTTAATTGAAGGGTCCACATAACTTTTTCTAACTCTCATTCAAAAATTATAAAAATACATTTTTTATATTTTTTACTATTTGGTAGTTAAAAATTTATAAATATTTTACTATCAAAAGCTAAGAATTGAAAATTTAATACCATGCTGTCCATAAGTTAAGCTTAGAATAATTATAAAAAAATTTGAGGATTATTCAATTTAAAAAATTTTACGTGTGTTTAAAGTTTTAATTTTAATTTGAAATCAAAAATACACGTGTAAAATAACGTTTTATTAATAAATAATTTTCGATTTTTGTTATTTTTAAAAATTACTTAATGTAAGATCTTGAAACTTTTACTTAAATGTTTGAATTTGTTTCAAAATAGAAAATATGACAATATTTAAATATAATATATCCTAGACTGACAAATCATCTCCGTTCAGAATCGTTTTTCGTATACAATGATACCTATCATTGCATTTAAATTTAACCTACCCTTGTCCGAGGTCTACCCCACCCCCTAATGTACAGCAGAGCAATACAAGGGCGCCCGCAAGGGGGGGGGGGGCAGGGAGGGGACAACTCCCCCCCCTAGCTTTCCTACTAGTTAAAATAATTATATCCAAATTAAATATTCTTAAGTCCCAAAAATCGTTATTGGTACCAAGGACTAAGGAGTATTGATATTTCATATAGGTTAATATATAGTCGATAGGAAAATATTTCTTTTTTTTTAAGATTGTGAATTTTATCCAACTTTAAAGAGAAGTATTATTATATGACTATTCCACCAACAACTTGTAGTATAGAAAGGACATTTAGTAAATTACGTCGTATTAAAACCTGGTTACATTCAACAATGTGTGAGAACCGTTTATCTGGATTCTGTATATATTCTGTAAGTTAACATAGAAAAAAAATTGAAGAACTTAATTTATCTGAAAAAGTTATTAATGAATTTGGAAAAATAAAATAAAATAACAATTTGTGTTCAATTAGTTAATGCGTATAGTTACTATACATCTATAAGTGTAAAATATAATATTAATTATTCTATTACCTTTAAAAATTTTTTATAAATAAACCTAATACATTATACATTAATAGAAGTGTTTGATTATGAATAAAAATTAAAGCTATCCCAAGGCCGTAACTGAAAAAAAATCCGGGGTCCAACATTTTTTTAAAGTATAAATGCTGAAAATGTTTGTTCAATAAACTATATTTACCACTAAAATATTTCCACTTTTAAAAATTTCGGGGGGGGGCTTGAATCCCCCTCAGATAGGGATTTGGCTACCCCCCCCCCTGAAATTTGACCTGCGGGCGCCCTTGGAGCAATACTCACTTACCCGCTTTTTTTTTTTTTTAATAGTGGCTTACTATTCAAATTTGTAATTTATTATATTTGTGAAAATATCATTACATTTTGGTAGTTAAAATATATTTAAATTACTACAAACAATTAAAGCATAATATATCTGAAACTTAAAAGTATAAATTACAATATTAAGATTTAATTATCAAAGAACATATTGCATTTAACAGTAATTTTTGATAGATAAGCTCATTGTTACTGTGTTTTAAAGTGAAGTCTGCTATTAAAATTTTAAATTTAATAAAAATGTACATACTTATTAGTTAGTAAATGTAAAAGATAAATGGAATTATGGAAGGAAGCATAAGTATATAGTTAAAAATTTTTTTTAATTAGAATTGAAAAAAATTAATTATGAAGTGGGTATTAATAATATACCATTTCATTATAGGTCTTCTTAAATTTAATACAGTTAGTAAAAAAATTAGATTTAATAAGTTTATTACTGAATTCAAGAAATTCTTGGTATCATTTAACAATTTTTTCTAAATGTTTTTGATGTTTTTTGATTAACCATTTTCTTTATACAATTTTCAAAAGGAAAACAAGATGAATCATTAAAAGGGCCGAATTTTTTGTTGTTGTCATTAATATGATACTTCAATTTCTTAAACTAGGTACCTATTGGTTTGAAAAATGTATTTATTATCTGACTATTTGAATTTGAAACTGCTATTTTTATTTTTCCAATTTCAATTTCCATTTCTCGAATAGGTACCTACAGATTATTGCTTATAAAATTTCGTGTTTTAGTTGACAGACATAAAATAACAAATTTATAGTTCTGAAATCGAAAATCATTAGGTGTCACGTAAATTATTGATTGGTGGTTGTGGTAAAAACTTAAATCATGCTATAGCATAATAACATATTAATATGATCGCAGATTGTTTGGACCATGGTGATGAAAATGATAAAATAATTATAAGGTATCTTATAATATTATAAGATTACAAATATCTGAACGAAAAATAACAATTGTATTTAACATTTTCATTTTATCAAAATAGGAATACTCACTGACAGTGGCGTTCCCAGGAATTTTCTATGGGGGGGGATATATGTTATAAGAAAAGACCGGATTTAATTCCATTAAAAACACACAAGAACTGTATAATTATACCAAAAAATACATAAAAATTGCATAATAAATTGCACTGTAAAAATACAAGTCATATAAAAATTGATGAATGTATTATTTTTTTGAATTAAAATTAATAATTAAATATATTTCTAAATTATGTTCATTAAAATTAAATCTTTTATTACTTGAATTATGTTTGTACCTACAAAGAAAAAATACTTTCTACTTCTACTACACTAGTTATTAGTGTATATTAAAAAAAAACTCAATAATTTATAGGTGTTATATCTAAATAAACATCTGCTTTACCCAACATGACATAGTAAGATTTAATAGTTTTATATGTTATATCCTTTATTTTTTTTCAATTATATATTCATACATTTATCTATAGTTTTTTTTTCGTTTGGACCAGGAATATTTGTTAAAATATCTTCAGCTTTTCTAAACCTATTCAGTATTCATACTGTTTAAATAGCTTACTATTCGATTCTTCCAAGTTTTTCAGACTAATGGGTAACTCTGATAAGTGTAATTGTATGAATACTATAAACCACATTTGATTACATTATATAATATATATTTATATTGCACAAGTTGTTTCAGATTTTTCATACTGGTGAGGATTAACATCGTTTTTTAAACTTTTAATCACAAATAAAAAATTTTCAAAATTATTTGCATAGAAAATTACAGAAATAACCATGTTTCCGACCTTGTAATAATAGGTTTGAGAATCGGGAGGTAAAGGTATACCCGGCATTTCTTTTCTGTATTTATTTATTCTCGATGGTATTACTTTTAAGAAAGCTTTTTTTTTCCTAAAATAAACGAAATAAATTACATATTATGTACTTAGATTTTATATATTTTAAATTAATTACTATTGTAAAATAATCTATTTATGTAATAATGAATTTAGTTTAGTTAAGTATTTTGTTCATTAAAACACCATATTAAAAAAAAAATCCAAAAACGTGAGAAATTGCAAAAACTTGCATCATAAAATTAAATAGGCAGAGAATGAGAGGATATAGAGTATAATATAATTATAATAAAATATATATATTATAATAAATATGATTTATAAGCAATAACTTATTACTAATAATCAAAAGCAATGACTTTCTAAAAAGTAACAACTTTAATATCTAATAATTTGTTTTCCGAAAGTCAGCAAAAAAAAGTCAATGGGGGGGGGGGGACATAACCCCTAACCTCCCCCCCCTGGGCACGCCACTGGATAGTAGTATTATGTTATTTCATAGTATTTGTATTTTTAATTAATAATTTAGGCCTTAATGTAATATAGGTAACTATATTGATATTTATAATTTTAAAAATATATCCAACTTTGAATTATATAGTAGCATTTTTCTTTTGAATTGATTGTATCTGGATACATTTTATTCTTTTTACCATTTAATCTATTGATGATGCATTCTTGAATAATTTGTTATCTACTGTTTTTTAAAAATTTGAAAAAATAATATTCTATATTTTTGTTCGTTATATATTGTATAACTTAGAACCACATCATCACATTTATAATTCTATAATACTTACATAGTTTAACGTTTAACACATCCAAGATGGTAACACTAAAAATGATACAGTTGTGTTGTTAAAAATAATTTGTTATGTATAAATTTTTAATTTATTGTAATAAGACTTGAAAATCTATAATATTATTAATTTATATGTTAAATTAACAACTTAAATCTTAATATTATATAAATACATACATATATTATATATTATATATTATATATACACTTATTAAGGAGGATTCTTAAGCTGTAAATTAGGTATACATAATTAAAAAAAAAAATAACAACGAAAACAAATAAAATGTTGAATTCATGTTCCCCTTTTTCCAGTAAATGGATATTGTGTCAAAATTATCAGTAAATAATTTATTTTTACCATTAATTTTAAATTATTTCCTTCCATGCAAGTAAATTTATTTATTTAATAAATATTTTATTATTTTAAACTTTTTTTATTTATCTAACTCAGTGATGGGCAAAGTACGGCCCGCGAAAGTATTTAATCCGGCCCTCCGAGGGTCCATCGACATGGATAGTATATGGCCTGTATAGTATAAAAGTGTCATGTTTTTATAATATTATATGATTCAAGGCTTTAACCCAAAATGCATTTTTTCTATAATTATGGCCCTCCTCTAGAATTTCTTAAACTTTGTGGCCCTCTATTAAAAAAGTTTGCCCACCACTGATCTAACTATTTAATTACTAATTTATTACAAAAATATTGCTCCCAGCAATATTGTGTCTTCAATTGTTTTAAAATATACTATATTACCAATTAGTAGCCATTAGGTTACAGAAATGTTTAAGATTATTGAATAAGCATGATATGAGTAGGTAGTATAACTTCTGAGTTAATTTATTTCATTGTCACCTTCAGTTAATTTATTTCTTAATGTAAGCCCCATGAATTTAAAATATATTATAAATTATAATATTATGTTTTGTAAATTTTTATTTTTAAAATTAATATTAAATATATTATTTATAAATTATAACGTTTATTATTTATTAATAGGTGTCTGTATAAATAATAATTTATAATTAGTACACTTACATATTCATTAAATATAATATAAATTTAAATATATAAATATTAAAAAATATATAGGTACTAATATAAATACTAAACAGAACAGTTATAACTTTATAAGAATAACTATTATTGAAAACAAAAAAATAGAAAAATTTAACTAATATTAATTTTTTTTTTATATTAAAACGAAAAACCAAGAAAAAAAAATAATAAGCATAAACATTATATTATAATGACATTAATCTTAACAATGTTAGGTTAATAATCATGGCATGGATATTTTGCTGATAATTAAAGTATGAATGCAGAAAAACTTAGTTAATAATAATCATTAATTATATTATTTTACTTTTAATATTATTATCCATGGCGTTTGATTTGGTAAAATCAAATTATAGTTAAATTAAATGTTTTATTCTTACTATTCTATAAATGTAATTGACTAATACTATATGTATAATTATTTACATTTTAAAAATAAACATGATTATAATAATTTAAAAAATTTGATTATCATTTCAGGAAAATTTGTGGATCCGGTAAAAAATACATTAATATAATTTAATTATTTTATTGAATTTCATCATTGATTAAAATATCAAGTTTGGACCTAACTTGAAGGTGACCTGCAGCTATTAATTTTAGTATAAACATTTTTAATTTTTTTTAATTTTTAATTATGCAACCTATATTATATTAAAATACTATTTGTTAACTTTAAAAAAAAGGTATAATTCTAAATTGTATTTAAAAAAATATCTAATTTTTAACTGATTGAAGTTAAATTTTCTTTAATTAACATGTAACTATTAGTAGTTAAAATAAAGAAAAGTAAATTTTAATTTTAAGCTTAACTTACATTTTTCTATATTAACTTAAAGAATTAAAACTTGCTCAGTCTTTAAATATAAGCATTTATTTTTGAAGATTGTAAATCTGTTAAAATCATGTTATTGTGTCCAATTAAATGATTTCAAATTGCAATAGCAAATGTTCATCTTTGGCTAATGGTTTTTAGATTCTGAACGGAGTGATGAATGTATTGATTTTACAATGATGTGTGTTTTTTTTTTTTGTTTTTGTGTCCGTGTGCAGTATAACTAGTTGAAAGAATGCTGCAATTTCAAACTTTGGGGGTGGTTTCCGATGTCAAAGTGGATATCCTTGGTGCATTATAGAAGTGAAAAGTAAACATTTTCCAACAGTTTTCAAAAAAATCAATTTTCTAATTTATTAGTTATTCAAAAACTAATCACTGTAAATACTTGAAATTTTCACCAAATGTTTATGTTAGTGTTATCTATATACAGTTAAATTTTCAAAAAATTTTGACTTTTTTTGAGTTTTTTATAGACCACTGAAATTTTCGATTTTTATGAGAATTTTTTTTCTTCAAATGCCGATAAAAATTTTTTGGGTGGCCAGAAAGTCTTGAAAATTTAATACAAGGTTTCTTATGAGTTGTTCTTAAAGTGATAAAAAAAAATCCGAAATCGTTAGTTACAATTTTTTTTTATAAGTGCTTAACGTTTGAATTTATACGAAATATATCAAAATTGCGAAAATTTGCAAGTAATTTTGTGGTTGAAAAATCGTAAAATTTTTTTTCTTTTATAACTAAGTTTTGAAAATTTGGTACCTACAAGGTTCTCCATACATTTTTCTTCAAATATCTGTTTATGAGTGTTTGAAATTTAAATTTTTACAAAACCGCGTTAAATAACGGTTTAGCCTCAAACGATTTTTGATATTTGTTGTTATTCAAATAGTATAAGTCGTAAATACTTGAACATTTTACCAGCTATTTAGATTGCCATTTTCTTTGCGTGATTTGATTTTCAAAATATTTTGACTTTTTTTGAGCTATTTATAGACAATTGAAATTTTCAATTTATTTTTATTTTTTTTTTTATAAATGTTGATAAAAAAAATTTAGCTGGGACAAATTACTTGAAAATTTAATTGAAGGGTCCACATAACTTTTTCTAACTCTCATTCAAAAATTATAAAAATACATTTTTTATATTTTTTACTATTTGGTAGTTAAAAATTTATAAATATTTTACTATCAAAAGCTAAGAATTGAAAATTTAATACCATGCTGTCCATAAGTTAAGCTTAGAATAATTATAAAAAAATTTGAGGATTATTCAATTTAAAAAATTTTACGTGTGTTTAAAGTTTTAATTTTAATTTGAAATCAAAAATACACGTGTAAAATAACGTTTTATTAATAAATAATTTTCGATTTTTGTTATTTTTAAAAATTACTTAATGTAAGATCTTGAAACTTTTACTTAAATGTTTGAATTTGTTTCAAAATAGAAAATATGACAATATTTAAATATAATATATCCTAGACTGACAAATCATCTCCGTTCAGAATCGTTTTTCGTATACAATGATACCTATCATTGCATTTAAATTTAACCTACCCTTGTCCGAGGTCTACCCCACCCCCTAATGTACAGCAGAGCAATACAAGGGCGCCCGCAAGGGGGGGGGCAGGGAGGGGACAACTCCCCCCCCTAGCTTTCCTACTAGTTAAAATAATTATATCCAAATTAAATATTCTTAAGTCCCAAAAATCGTTATTGGTACCAAGGACTAAGGAGTATTGATATTTCATATAGGTTAATATATAGTCGATAGGAAAATATTTCTTTTTTTTTAAGATTGTGAATTTTATCCAACTTTAAAGAGAAGTATTATTATATGACTATTCCACCAACAACTTGTAGTATAGAAAGGACATTTAGTAAATTACGTCGTATTAAAACCTGGTTACATTCAACAATGTGTGAGAACCGTTTATCTGGATTCTGTATATATTCTGTAAGTTAACATAGAAAAAAAATTGAAGAACTTAATTTATCTGAAAAAGTTATTAATGAATTTGGAAAAATAAAATAAAATAACAATTTGTGTTCAATTAGTTAATGCGTATAGTTACTATACATCTATAAGTGTAAAATATAATATTAATTATTCTATTACCTTTAAAAATTTTTTATAAATAAACCTAATACATTATACATTAATAGAAGTGTTTGATTATGAATAAAAATTAAAGCTATCCCAAGGCCGTAACTGAAAAAAAATCCGGGGTCCAACATTTTTTTAAAGTATAAATGCTGAAAATGTTTGTTCAATAAACTATATTTACCACTAAAATATTTCCACTTTTAAAAATTTCGGGGGGGGGCTTGAATCCCCCTCAGATAGGGATTTGGCTACCCCCCCCCTGAAATTTGACCTGCGGGCGCCCTTGGAGCAATACTCACTTACCCGCTTTTTTTTTTTTTTAATAGTGGCTTACTATTCAAATTTGTAATTTATTATATTTGTGAAAATATCATTACATTTTGGTAGTTAAAATATATTTAAATTACTACAAACAATTAAAGCATAATATATCTGAAACTTAAAAGTATAAATTACAATATTAAGATTTAATTATCAAAGAACATATTGCATTTAACAGTAATTTTTGATAGATAAGCTCATTGTTACTGTGTTTTAAAGTGAAGTCTGCTATTAAAATTTTAAATTTAATAAAAATGTACATACTTATTAGTTAGTAAATGTAAAAGATAAATGGAATTATGGAAGGAAGCATAAGTATATAGTTAAAAATTTTTTTTAATTAGAATTGAAAAAAATTAATTATGAAGTGGGTATTAATAATATACCATTTCATTATAGGTCTTCTTAAATTTAATACAGTTAGTAAAAAAATTAGATTTAATAAGTTTATTACTGAATTCAAGAAATTCTTGGTATCATTTAACAATTTTTTCTAAATGTTTTTGATGTTTTTTGATTAACCATTTTCTTTATACAATTTTCAAAAGGAAAACAAGATGAATCATTAAAAGGGCCGAATTTTTTGTTGTTGTCATTAATATGATACTTCAATTTCTTAAACTAGGTACCTATTGGTTTGAAAAATGTATTTATTATCTGACTATTTGAATTTGAAACTGCTATTTTTATTTTTCCAATTTCAATTTCCATTTCTCGAATAGGTACCTACAGATTATTGCTTATAAAATTTCGTGTTTTAGTTGACAGACATAAAATAACAAATTTATAGTTCTGAAATCGAAAATCATTAGGTGTCACGTAAATTATTGATTGGTGGTTGTGGTAAAAACTTAAATCATGCTATAGCATAATAACATATTAATATGATCGCAGATTGTTTGGACCATGGTGATGAAAATGATAAAATAATTATAAGGTATCTTATAATATTATAAGATTACAAATATCTGAACGAAAAATAACAATTGTATTTAACATTTTCATTTTATCAAAATAGGAATACTCACTGACAGTGGCGTTCCCAGGAATTTTCTATGGGGGGGGATATATGTTATAAGAAAAGACCGGATTTAATTCCATTAAAAACACACAAGAACTGTATAATTATACCAAAAAATACATAAAAATTGCATAATAAATTGCACTGTAAAAATACAAGTCATATAAAAATTGATGAATGTATTATTTTTTTGAATTAAAATTAATAATTAAATATATTTCTAAATTATGTTCATTAAAATTAAATCTTTTATTACTTGAATTATGTTTGTACCTACAAAGAAAAAATACTTTCTACTTCTACTACACTAGTTATTAGTGTATATTAAAAAAAAACTCAATAATTTATAGGTGTTATATCTAAATAAACATCTGCTTTACCCAACATGACATAGTAAGATTTAATAGTTTTATATGTTATATCCTTTATTTTTTTTCAATTATATATTCATACATTTATCTATAGTTTTTTTTTCGTTTGGACCAGGAATATTTGTTAAAATATCTTCAGCTTTTCTAAACCTATTCAGTATTCATACTGTTTAAATAGCTTACTATTCGATTCTTCCAAGTTTTTCAGACTAATGGGTAACTCTGATAAGTGTAATTGTATGAATACTATAAACCACATTTGATTACATTATATAATATATATTTATATTGCACAAGTTGTTTCAGATTTTTCATACTGGTGAGGATTAACATCGTTTTTTAAACTTTTAATCACAAATAAAAAATTTTCAAAATTATTTGCATAGAAAATTACAGAAATAACCATGTTTCCGACCTTGTAATAATAGGTTTGAGAATCGGGAGGTAAAGGTATACCCGGCATTTCTTTTCTGTATTTATTTATTCTCGATGGTATTACTTTTAAGAAAGCTTTTTTTTTCCTAAAATAAACGAAATAAATTACATATTATGTACTTAGATTTTATATATTTTAAATTAATTACTATTGTAAAATAATCTATTTATGTAATAATGAATTTAGTTTAGTTAAGTATTTTGTTCATTAAAACACCATATTAAAAAAAAAATCCAAAAACGTGAGAAATTGCAAAAACTTGCATCATAAAATTAAATAGGCAGAGAATGAGAGGATATAGAGTATAATATAATTATAATAAAATATATATATTATAATAAATATGATTTATAAGCAATAACTTATTACTAATAATCAAAAGCAATGACTTTCTAAAAAGTAACAAATTTAATAACTAATAATTTGTTTTCCGAAAGTCAGCAAAAAAAAGTCAATGGGGGGGGACATAACCCCTAACCTCCCCCCCCTGGGCACGCCACTGCTCACTGACAAAGTGACAAATAAAATATTATATATAAACTAATAATTATCTCATTTTCGAGCGACAAAAATGAATTATTGTTTTATTTTACGGACCTCCGCTGCCCGCGACTGGTCTCGTTGACTCCCCACTCATTTTTGTGGGAGGCCTATTAATAATAATTGATTATAAACACCAAATAAGGAATAACGACTATTGAGTAATATAGTTCGAAATTGGAAGTCAATGAGTAGCACTGTAGCAGTGGCCAAAGGAATAAAATATTATAACGATTTTAGTTAAATCCACGACGATTGGTCGTGTAACGTGTTTGAAAATACTACCACCCCTTTACTTTTCCGTGTACTAATTCCAAAAGATTACTTTTATATTATAAAAGTATAAACTGTAATAGGGAGTCTCATACACAAAATAGAAAAAGGGATTGGAATCTCAGCTCAGCAGTCAGCTTAATATGTGCCAATAAGTCATATTTCTCATATTCATAGAAAATTCATTGTTGTCTCGATGTTCGTGTATTTCTGCTACGTGGGATATTTTACCAAGTATTTTCAGCATGTTATCTTTCGACGGCCGAAAAGCCCGAGACTGGCGAAACCAACGATATTATTTTTAGATTACCAACAAATAACAATAAAATATAAAAATAGTACAATCGACAAAATGTTATAATATTATACAGTTTTACATTATTAAAACTGGATCATTACTAATTAAAGTAAATTTTATTTTGGTCTTTTAAAAATATATCCATATCGTTTTACAACTGTAATTGTAAGCAATATACCTACACTGCTTATATGCAAGCCAAACTACTGCTGCAGTGGTGGATCCAGGGGAACTAAGGCAGTGGCGTAGCCAGGAGGGGTTTTGGGTGTTGACCCCCCCCCCTTCGGCCGTATTTTTATCAAAAATATAATGTTTATAATATAGAAATACAATCATTTATTCGTGGTTAAATGTATTCTGTTATGCCGTATTCACGTTATCGACTGCACTGGTGATAATAATCATTATCATTCAATTATTTTATTATTTCAACACGGTTGTAGATTTATTTTATTTTATTACTAAACCCCCCCCCCTAAAATATAATATTTTAAATCATGTGATAATTTAATAATTATAATTGATTACATAATATCTATTTTGGAAACCATTGGGAATGTTATTGCCGTTTTTGTAATGAAAGCAGATAAAATTAACATTAAAATAAACAACATAAATATCATTATAATGTATATATGGCTCAGAAGTAATATTTTAGGAGCCCCCCCCCCAAAAAAAAAATTCAACTGGACCCGCTACTGCATTGCTATACGATAATTTTAACAATTCCCAATGTTAGTTATTTGTGAAAACTGTGGGGAAATATTGTTAAAAATCACATTTAGTACTAGAATTTTCATCCTTAATTGGTGAATGACCAACTATTTACAGTAACTTATTGCTTTGGCCTGTTTTGTTTAAAAATGACAAATTTGATAAAGCAGTCTTGTTATTTATTTACCTACTTATTTCGACATATTATCGTTTTGTTCGTTTTGTAATTATACATGTCGTTTAATCAATTTTTATATTTGAGTACAGAATATAAAATTGGCTAAGTTATTAATCCTCTATTTTTAATACACTGCAGTTTAGTTTAAATATAATACAAAAGTTCAAATATGCAATAACAGCTTCTTTAGTTTCGAGTAACATACTGAAGTAGTTCTAGTAAGTAGTAGTTAAGCGTAGTACTTACCTTACCTACTTAGTTTTTAATCTAACTAATGATGTGTTCAATTTTTTATGAAAAATTATTGTACCTACCATAATTGTTAAAAATTTAAGATATATTATAAAAATGAAAACCGATAAATTAAAAACAAATAAATATAATTAGGTAAAAGCTAAGTAAAAGCTTAATACAATAGCATATCTGCATATGAATATATTATGTACATATTAATATTTTATGTAATCAAAAATCAAGAATCAAGACACACTTTTATTGAGATCGAATTGTAGTAACAGATATGCTTGGTTCTAGGAAGTTAAAAATTTAAACATTACTAATACTACGAGTATTAAGTTTTTACCAATTACCAATTTAGGCATTTTAATATGTAATACCTAATATATATTATACGAAATCACGTGTAATATTAAATATTTCGGAGTGAAGAAATTGTACTCTTATGTTTTCGGGGATAAGTACTTAAAAGGTACTAAAATATAATTCTTTTTTTAAATTTTAAAATTTGAACATTTTTGGAGCGTGTATGTGCAAAACAACTAGTAGTCTTGTAAATGGCAACACCTATTATTAGCATGTAATTAAAAGTGGACTTAGACAAAAATAAACATATCATATTTAAACTATTTTTATTTGATTCTCCAATAGTACTAATAACATCAAAATAACAATACAATATGATAATATATTTAGTTCTTTTAGTTTGATAATAAAACTGTGTAAATGTTACATTATTTAAGAAATTAATTCCACATACCAATGGTTCTCCAAAAGTGATTATATGAAAAAAGGTCTAATCTGAATTTAGGTTTGTTTTTTTGTACATTAAGTATGTTGTGGTCCGATTTACCAATTTAAGATGTAGATATATATTACATCCATACCTATAAATTATAATATAATGCCTAACTACTATTGTTTTTCATTTTATACCTAGATAACGATAGGTCGACCATCATAAATATATTGATATATAACCAGTGGTACTAGTGCTATAATGACCACTGTTGGGTAGGATTGCCGTATTGGACAAGGGACAAAGGTAGTAATGTAGGTAACGTAAGTAATGCGTTACGCAATTTCGTTAGAATTTACTCCGCATAATCAAAATGGAGTACTGTATAAAACAGGGGCGGCCAAACAGTCGATCGCAAACGATTTTAAAGTCGACCGTGTTAGAATTTATTTTTAGGCTACTCACACGAAAATTAATCATAGTGGTTATATTTTTTATTGAAGTCGATCCTCAAAGGTTAAGTATAATGTTAGTAGATCGCGGCCAAAAAAAGTTTGGCCACCCCTGGTATAAAATAATATACCTAATTATTTTTTATTTTTATGAGAATAAGAATAATAATTCTATAGTATATTCAATATTGTGACGCATTACCATTTTGATTTACTTTTACTATTGTGATTATGAATGTATAATAATAACATAATAATAATAGGTACCTATACTACAAATGTCTATACCTATAATACGGGCATAGGATAAACAAATAAATATATATATTTATATATAATTTTAACTCATTATAGTTTAGTAAATAATTAAAACTTAATTAGATAATTTATATTTTCAATAAATTTTTTTCGAAATACATATAACATTTCTCTATAAACAGATTATATTATGAACTGATATTTTAATATCAGATATTATAACGTGTCATATTTTTATACATATTTAAATTATTTATTGGACATTTTTTTAATTTTATCTAACTAGTATTTCTACTTTTGTTGCTTATCGAATGACCACGTTAAAAGCAAATTTAGAAATACCTACTTCCATAATATTATTGTTAACTATTTTTTTCTTTTGATACCGCGAAGATGAAGGTAGTTTATTTACTTTTTATATAGAGAAGTAATTTCATTTGAGTAATCATGTTTAATGAATAATGATATATTTAAATTTTATAATGAGGTATTTTTTTATATATATAGTATACGTAATATACTATAGGTATTATTTAATACTTTAATAGTGGTACTCAAGTTATCTGTTTATTTTTGATATTCGTCGCGTCAGTCATGTTAGACCATGGTGATGAAATAAATATTATATTCTAAATTTACAACGTTCTAATAATATCGCAAGAAGCAAATTTAATAAACTACAATATTGGTTCTTGTTTTGTTGCAACGTCGTTTGTGTTCGTGAATGTCGTATTCACATGACGTGTGTTGTCTCCGTCTTACTGACTTGGGTACATTGTAGCAAATTCGCATTCAGCCACATACATTTTTTGTTGTCGGCTAAAACAATTTGGCTTTAACGTTAGAATCAATTATTTATCCATTATCAAACTTAAAGGGAAGAATAATATCTGTGTTCTCTAGTTGGCTATTTTAATTATTAAGTGAGTTATATAGCTATAAGTGGCTATAAGATTTATAATTTAACAGAATAGACATGTATAGGAATAATTAATAATGTAATATATTAACATAATGGTATTTATTTAATAAGAATATTAGACATTGGAGTCATTTAGTTGTTGTCATAGACCATAGTACTTACAGAAAGTAATCCTATGTATACTATGATGGTTAATTCTACGGAAGAAATTTGAGTCAATCAAAAAAATAATTTCAAAACTTTTCTTAATCGAAAATTTAAATCAGGATATCTAATTAATCTATAACAAAATCTAAAAATGAAAAGAAGAATAAATGGCCTGAAATATTTGTTTAATCGGTAAGAAATTTAGAGTCTCTCCGTCACTTTATAAGTTATAACATATTTGATTAGTATTGTATACTTTAATCATTTTAAAACACATGTTCCATACTATATTATAATGTCAGTTTAAAATTAATAAATTTAAATGTATATACATAAAAAAAATACCTAACAAGTTTTTACCTGTGGCATAATATAAATTAAATATAATATATGTATACATAAATGACTAATATTTATAAAAATAAAAACCAATAAAAAATATACCTGTTCAATTGATTCGTAGTAATGATATATTAGATACACAATCTATACAAAAATATTAGAAGTAAGGATTCGAAACGGACTGTTTCCCAAGTAAAAAGGTCTATTTTCATTTTAAGGAATTGCATACCTACTGATTTATCTAATAACATGAAATCTATATTCAAAACAATTTTGGACTCTTAATCTAAATTTATTTATTGATCTCACTTCCCACTAACAACTTTTAAATAAATTTACTTCTAAAAATATTTATATATAAGTGAATTAGGTAAGGTGATTTTTTTTTAAAATAAATATAATAATTTGTTCATATAATCTAATCAAATATATTGAGACGTTCAAATCCGTTTTAAATTACAAAAAAATATGTTTGATTTTAATACATAATGCTTAAAATTACTCTTCATAATGTATTATGATTGAAAATGTATTATATAGGAGAACTGAGACAGATAGTATCTTTGTTTGCATGCCTGAAATGCGACGAGGGGGAGGCAAATGGTCAGTGGTAATTAACTAACAATCCAATTAATACATGATATATACTATTATCTTAAATCTTGTATTTCTCAGGCATGCAACCCGCAACCTACGGGTTGTTCAAATATAAGTGTCCTGATATATGTATATGTGTTTTATTAACTATAGATTATATACTATATATATACTCTGATATACTACTATATATTAATTATTATAAGCAATAAATAGGTATCTTATATTATTGATTATTAATTGTGCCTATAGAAAGTGATTATTGTTCCTATATAGATACATTACTTGGAGAGATATACATAGTCCTTAATTTGGGTACCTTTTTGTGTTTGTATTCAAAAATTGGCTTACTTGTATACTGAGTTTGCCGATACACAATAATTTGTCGATCAAAAACCAGTTTTTATTAGTTTTATAAAAATTCCTAATAGGCCTAAATATGTTTTTAGGCTCAATGAGAAAGTTTAAAATGTTGGTACAAAATCCAACATTAGCAGTTTTTATTTCAATTTAAAAATATAAAAAAAAGTGTGGTTACGATTTTAATTAGGTACAAAGCTTTTGTATATCAAAATTAGACAAGATTCGTCAAAATCACGACATTTTACAAATTATTTTATAATCAAAATTTTATAAAATGTTCAGCTAGTATGGCTTACTTAATCTTAAAGGTTTTATGTAAGGTCCTTAATTTAATAAAACTTATTGAAAACCAAAAATCTAAAAAAATATGCAACTAAAATTTAATTTTTATATTAATTTAAAGTTATACTTTGTATAAGATATTTAGATGAAGAATAATGGTTTTTATTATATTGTTATAATTGAATAGTTTAATATTATTATTTAATGAGATTAGAAACTTTTATGTACATTTTTATTTTACTATTCATAAACAGAATTTTCAAATTATATAGATTAATTTTAAACTTTTTTTTAGAAAAAAACCTATTCACTCTGTTTTATAGTAATTATTAATCAGTATTGATTCAAAAATTAATAACAATTAATTAATATGAGTATATTAGGTAAAATATGTATACTATTTAATTATCATAATCTATACTAATATTATAAAATTGAATAGTTTGTATGTTTGAAATCGCTTATTTAAGAAATTACTTAACTGATTTAAATGTAAGTTGTATCAATAATTTGGCTATAGTTTGGCGTTGTATAGAATGGCTTTTCATTTAGATAATTGATAATCTAAAATCAATATGTTTTGCTTATACATAAAGTTGCCATTGGTTACAGAAATAATAAAAAACAAAACATTGTTATAAAGCAGGGGTTGGCAACCTTTTTACCTACACGAGCTATATTTTTTACAGTTTTTATTGAGGATCGCATTCAAAATTAAAATATTTAAAATATAATGTATTGTATATATATATTACGATACATTATATACGATTAGATTACCTTCTCGCTCATAGCTTATCTCATGAGATGTGCACATTGTTGTATAATACTATAATAGTCATGATTAAATTAAATTTATATCAATTTAAGATATAAAATTGAAATTTTAAATACCATAAAATATATTTGGAGGGACGCAGCAAAAAATTCCTAGGGTCACGGGTTGCTGGTGCCTGATATAGAGTATACTACGCATTGTTATAGTATACATTTTTTTTTAATAAAACTAAATAATATTTAATTGTTCTTGTATTTTTCGCTCATAAACTCAAATCGATGAAAATGTCAGAAATTATTCTAAGAGATATCGAAAGAATTTAAAGAATGCTTTGAACTATATTAAAAATATACCATTTATTATAACTAATATGCAACAATCAGAAGCGTATATAAGATTTTCTTAAGGAAAGGGATGTGAAATTATTTTTTATTGCTGTTGTAATCTGTCGACTTTAGTTACTCCATGGCATTTTATAACAATATAACTGTACTGTATAAACCTGTTTTGAAAAAGGCGAGAGAAGGGATTTATTCTCCTATCCCCCCTACCTCTTACACCATAAATACGTCACTTGACACAATCGGACTGCTTAATGCTCATCGTAGTCGAATTAGTTCACAAAGCGAGGTGCATATTCATGTTAATTTATTTTTCTCTGGTAAAGTCAAGAGATAGCTAGTAATTAATATTATGATAAATATAATGTTTTCAGTATAAATTTATCCAACCTACTTAATTACTAATATTAAAATAAATAACTATAATAGCAATATAAATATAAAATTAAATATACCTACTAAGTAGTATTGGCTGATATAAGTCTTCGCTCAGAATCGTTTTTCAAAAGTAATAATTTATCATTCAACACATAGTTACTGTACAGCAGAAACGTTAGCTACTTCTTCACTTTTTATATTAATATTTTATTCCTTATTTTAATTTAAATTTGAAATTAAATTAGGTGAACACTGATTGTCGGTAATTTGGGTTTCCGAAAATTGGGCACAACGAATTGTATGTTAGTGAACATGAAAATTATCCTCGGATAATTATACAAAAATAAACAGTCTGTATATTATCTGGATAATTTGAACATTATCCGTTACATATATTTATTATACCCAGGGACGTAGCCAGAGGGGGGTCCATGGGTCCGGACCCCCCCCCCCCCAAAATGTCTTCGACGACATTTTTTTTAGAATCTGAGTTTTATAATGATGTTTTTTTTTGTAGTCGTAAACCTAATAATTAATAATATGTTAGGGAAAAAATTACAAAATGATACTGTTAGCACACACATAAATATATGTATAGCCATAAAGGTACTCGTAGGTATACGTATACCATATAGCTGGGTATAAGGTAGATAAATACATAGACCATAGACCCTCATATAAACTCATAATATTATTGTTAACTATTTTTTTCTTTTGATACCGCGAAGATGAAGGTAGTTTATTTACTTTTTATATAGAGAAGTAATTTCATTTGAGTAATCATGTTTAATGAATAATGATATATTTAAATTTTATAATGAGGTATTTTTTTATATATATAGTATACGTAATATACTATAGGTATTATTTAATACTTTAATAGTGGTACTCAAGTTATCTGTTTATTTTTGATATTCGTCGCGTCAGTCATGTTAGACCATGGTGATGAAATAAATATTATATTCTAAATTTACAACGTTCTAATAATATCGCAAGAAGCAAATTTAATAAACTACAATATTGGTTCTTGTTTTGTTGCAACGTCGTTTGTGTTCGTGAATGTCGTATTCACATGACGTGTGTTGTCTCCGTCTTACTGACTTGGGTACATTGTAGCAAATTCGCATTCAGCCACATACATTTTTTGTTGTCGGCTAAAACAATTTGGCTTTAACGTTAGAATCAATTATTTATCCATTATCAAACTTAAAGGGAAGAATAATATCTGTGTTCTCTAGTTGGCTATTTTAATTATTAAGTGAGTTATAGCTATAAGTGGCTATAAGATTTATAATTTAACAGAATAGACATGTATAGGAATAATTAATAATGTAATATATTAACATAATGGTATTTATTTAATAAGAATATTAGACATTGGAGTCATTTAGTTGTTGTCATAGACCATAGTACTTACAGAAAGTAATCCTATGTATACTATGATGGTTAATTCTACGGAAGAAATTTGAGTCAATCAAAAAAATAATTTCAAAACTTTTCTTAATCGAAAATTTAAATCAGGATATCTAATTAATCTATAACAAAATCTAAAAATGAAAAGAAGAATAAATGGCCTGAAATATTTGTTTAATCGGTAAGAAATTTAGAGTCTCTCCGTCACTTTATAAGTTATAACATATTTGATTAGTATTGTATACTTTAATCATTTTAAAACACATGTTCCATACTATATTATAATGTCAGTTTAAAATTAATAAATTTAAATGTATATACATAAAAAAAATACCTAACAAGTTTTTACCTGTGGCATAATATAAATTAAATATAATATATGTATACATAAATGACTAATATTTATAAAAATAAAAACCAATAAAAAATATACCTGTTCAATTGATTCGTAGTAATGATATATTAGATACACAATCTATACAAAAATATTAGAAGTAAGGATTCGAAACGGACTGTTTCCCAAGTAAAAAGGTCTATTTTCATTTTAAGGAATTGCATACCTACTGATTTATCTAATAACATGAAATCTATATTCAAAACAATTTTGGACTCTTAATCTAAATTTATTTATTGATCTCACTTCCCACTAACAACTTTTAAATAAATTTACTTCTAAAAATATTTATATATAAGTGAATTAGGTAAGGTGATTTTTTTTTAAAATAAATATAATAATTTGTTCATATAATCTAATCAAATATATTGAGACGTTCAAATCCGTTTTAAATTACAAAAAAATATGTTTGATTTTAATACATAATGCTTAAAATTACTCTTCATAATGTATTATGATTGAAAATGTATTATATAGGAGAACTGAGACAGATAGTATCTTTGTTTGCATGCCTGAAATGCGACGAGGGGGAGGCAAATGGTCAGTGGTAATTAACTAACAATCCAATTAATACATGATATATACTATTATCTTAAATCTTGTATTTCTCAGGCATGCAACCCGCAACCTACGGGTTGTTCAAATATAAGTGTCCTGATATATGTATATGTGTTTTATTAACTATAGATTATATACTATATATATACTCTGATATACTACTATATATTAATTATTATAAGCAATAAATAGGTATCTTATATTATTGATTATTAATTGTGCCTATAGAAAGTGATTATTGTTCCTATATAGATACATTACTTGGAGAGATATACATAGTCCTTAATTTGGGTACCTTTTTGTGTTTGTATTCAAAAATTGGCTTACTTGTATACTGAGTTTGCCGATACACAATAATTTGTCGATCAAAAACCAGTTTTTATTAGTTTTATAAAAATTCCTAATAGGCCTAAATATGTTTTTAGGCTCAATGAGAAAGTTTAAAATGTTGGTACAAAATCCAACATTAGCAGTTTTTATTTCAATTTAAAAATATAAAAAAAAGTGTGGTTACGATTTTAATTAGGTACAAAGCTTTTGTATATCAAAATTAGACAAGATTCGTCAAAATCACGACATTTTACAAATTATTTTATAATCAAAATTTTATAAAATGTTCAGCTAGTATGGCTTACTTAATCTTAAAGGTTTTATGTAAGGTCCTTAATTTAATAAAACTTATTGAAAACCAAAAATCTAAAAAAATATGCAACTAAAATTTAATTTTTATATTAATTTAAAGTTATACTTTGTATAAGATATTTAGATGAAGAATAATGGTTTTTATTATATTGTTATAATTGAATAGTTTAATATTATTATTTAATGAGATTAGAAACTTTTATGTACATTTTTATTTTACTATTCATAAACAGAATTTTCAAATTATATAGATTAATTTTAAACTTTTTTTTAGAAAAAAACCTATTCACTCTGTTTTATAGTAATTATTAATCAGTATTGATTCAAAAATTAATAACAATTAATTAATATGAGTATATTAGGTAAAATATGTATACTATTTAATTATCATAATCTATACTAATATTATAAAATTGAATAGTTTGTATGTTTGAAATCGCTTATTTAAGAAATTACTTAACTGATTTAAATGTAAGTTGTATCAATAATTTGGCTATAGTTTGGCGTTGTATAGAATGGCTTTTCATTTAGATAATTGATAATCTAAAATCAATATGTTTTGCTTATACATAAAGTTGCCATTGGTTACAGAAATAATAAAAAACAAAACATTGTTATAAAGCAGGGGTTGGCAACCTTTTTACCTACACGAGCTATATTTTTTACAGTTTTTATTGAGGATCGCATTCAAAATTAAAATATTTAAAATATAATGTATTGTATATATATATTACGATACATTATATACGATTAGATTACCTTCTCGCTCATAGCTTATCTCATGAGATGTGCACATTGTTGTATAATACTATAATAGTCATGATTAAATTAAATTTATATCAATTTAAGATATAAAATTGAAATTTTAAATACCATAAAATATATTTGGAGGGACGCAGCAAAAAATTCCTAGGGTCACGGGTTGCTGGTGCCTGATATAGAGTATACTACGCATTGTTATAGTATACATTTTTTTTTAATAAAACTAAATAATATTTAATTGTTCTTGTATTTTTCGCTCATAAACTCAAATCGATGAAAATGTCAGAAATTATTCTAAGAGATATCGAAAGAATTTAAAGAATGCTTTGAACTATATTAAAAATATACCATTTATTATAACTAATATGCAACAATCAGAAGCGTATATAAGATTTTCTTAAGGAAAGGGATGTGAAATTATTTTTTATTGCTGTTGTAATCTGTCGACTTTAGTTACTCCATGGCATTTTATAACAATATAACTGTACTGTATAAACCTGTTTTGAAAAAGGCGAGAGAAGGGATTTATTCTCCTATCCCCCCTACCTCTTACACCATAAATACGTCACTTGACACAATCGGACTGCTTAATGCTCATCGTAGTCGAATTAGTTCACAAAGCGAGGTGCATATTCATGTTAATTTATTTTTCTCTGGTAAAGTCAAGAGATAGCTAGTAATTAATATTATGATAAATATAATGTTTTCAGTATAAATTTATCCAACCTACTTAATTACTAATATTAAAATAAATAACTATAATAGCAATATAAATATAAAATTAAATATACCTACTAAGTAGTATTGGCTGATATAAGTCTTCGCTCAGAATCGTTTTTCAAAAGTAATAATTTATCATTCAACACATAGTTACTGTACAGCAGAAACGTTAGCTACTTCTTCACTTTTTATATTAATATTTTATTCCTTATTTTAATTTAAATTTGAAATTAAATTAGGTGAACACTGATTGTCGGTAATTTGGGTTTCCGAAAATTGGGCACAACGAATTGTATGTTAGTGAACATGAAAATTATCCTCGGATAATTATACAAAAATAAACAGTCTGTATATTATCTGGATAATTTGAACATTATCCGTTACATATATTTATTATACCCAGGGACGTAGCCAGAGGGGGGTCCATGGGTCCGGACCCCCCCCCCCCAAAATGTCTTCGACGACATTTTTTTTAGAATCTGAGTTTTATAATGATGTTTTTTTTTGTAGTCGTAAACCTAATAATTAATAATATGTTAGGGAAAAAATTACAAAATGATACTGTTAGCACACACATAAATATATGTATAGCCATAAAGGTACTCGTAGGTATACGTATACCATATAGCTGGGTATAAGGTAGATAAATACATAGACCATAGACCCTCATATAAACTCTATAATAACCATGTTGATAAGAAATGACACAGTACTAATTAGTAGGTACCTACTACCTACCTTTTTTTTTTTTTGACTTAACCCCCCTGAAATAAAATCCTGGCTACGTCCCTGATTATACCTAGATACATACCGACACTTCGTTTATAAGTTTTAAGCAATGTCTCATGTTTTTTTATCGTTTTTCATTTCACTTCCCATTTACAAACCGTTTAACAGTCATCAATATAAATTATAATAATTTGAAAATGTAATTCTACTTCTTGATTTTTATCCTGTTTAGATGTCACCGTCACTAACTGTGATATACTTGTGTCTACATTTATTGTCATCACATAAAATCAAATATATAAAAGATAAAGATTGAAATTAAAAAAAAAAATGATACGTAACTTTGTTTTTTTCAAATTATCATGCCTTCTGCTCGGTGTACATTGAAATATTGTGAAGAAATTCATTGGTCTTCAACGACTATTATATTAGACTATTAAAAAAAAAAAACACCCTAATATAATCAAACATATTATCAGTGATATGGTGCAAGCCTCTAGGTGTTTTTTTCTCAGCGGTTTCTGGAAAATAATTATTTTGATAAACAAGCAGTGATGCCGATCGGTCCTGATGTTTACCTCCGCGCCGACGAATCATCTTCGTCGTACGCATTATCATTTGATATGAACTCCCAGGGTGGTTACCGCCCGAGCGGTTAAAACCTTGTACAGAAGCGTTAAACCAACCCCCTCCTCATAAAAAAATCTGAGACGAACGCGCAGACTGTGGTTATCATGTATACTCAACACAACAACCACTGTGACACATCTTTTCTTTTTGTCGTTCGCATGACGCTAATGATACGCAAATTTTCACAAACTGCTCCACCCGTTGACTGCACCCATCGATCCTCATGGATTTAGTCTAGAACACCGTCAATGATCACCACCATCGTTTACCGATCAGAGGTTAAAAATGTGGATACCTTACCTAACTACGCACGATGCCATTCGGGTGAGATTATCACATACCTATATATGACTAGACTGTATAATATAGCGTATTAGCGTAGTAATAAATACATTTTGACCACGCTCATTTATATTTTTATAATGACACCGTAATAAGCCAGGTATATAAGTGGACACCGTTTGGCCATTGCTCAAAATGTCTGTCTGTTATCAGCGTTGCCGTCGTCATGTTTGTTTCCAACTACAAGCATCCCGCAGAGGGTTGTGTGATGATGAGATTTTTTCATCCGGCTGGTTCGCGTCTGTGATTACTGATCAGTGGTTCCCACATCTAATTTTTTCGAACAAATCGAATTCTAATTTGATTTAACAGAATTCGCTGGTTGGATGTCAGTTTTTTCACTCGGAACGCCAAATTAATATATTCCGTTTCCAATATGGCCGATTGTGAAGTATCTATGTTTCATTATTGCCCGTCTACAATAATTTATATCAAAACCAATGTATATAGGTGTACAGGTAACTATTTAAATTGGGTTTATTTTATCATTTTCAGAGTAAATATGATTCTATAATGATCATCAAAAATATCAGAACACTGAAGGCCAGATGATAGTACCTATATGATGATGTATGATCTTCTGAATAGATGCGTAACCTAACTATTATTTCCGTAGTAGGTACCTGTGTCCGGATTACTGATTACAATATGTTAAATGAAAGATCTAACTTGGATACACAACCAAACATCAATCTACGTAAGTTTTTTTATATTTATTTATATCAAAAATCTAAATAAAGACTTAAAACCTAATATAACTACATTTCATGTTAAATTTTCTACTTTATTATTAAGAACTTATTATAAATAGGTACCTGGCACAATGTGATTGGATAGGAGTGATCGCTTGTTTTTGATTCCCCAATCATTGTATAATATCAATAAAAATTGAGAATGTACTCAGTAATAATTCTAATACTTTTATGACTTGACATTTACTAATTTCCAAAATCGAATTTATTAGTCTATTACTTTCATCCTGGTTAATTACTTAATTAAGTTAATAAATTAGTCTACTTACACATAATTATGTACAATGACTATAGAAACCATCATATCTTATTCTCATATATTAAATTTCACTGAACTTCATAAATACAACTATGATCAAGCAATATGCAAAATTACATAATTATATTATAAATCAAAATATTGTGCATCACAACCCATGCATCCACAAATCACAATATAAATATAAACTTAAAAAATAGAAAGATAAAATAAAATATGTAATAATTATTTGCCTGACAATTGTCTATTATACTTGTTTATTTAAAGAACACTTTTTGGTACCAACTCAAACAAGTAGTTAGTAAAATAAGTATAATATGAACAAAAGATGTATAAAAAGGAAACGGCTAATATAGAAAATATAGTTAACTTACAAACATTATTATATTCTTCTTAAAAGCTGGATGTTCATTTATTCCAAAACATATTATAAAGGATATTTGTACATATTTACACTAGAACACTAAATATATTATATTATATTAAAAAAAAATCAATTATCTTAAATATTTAATCATTTAATTATCATTATACACACATTCAGTAGGTATAGATTTCTCAAATTTTCAATCAGTACCTGTGAAACTAAACGTTTGAGCAATGGAGTGCTTAAACTTTAATTTTTTTGTAATTGGTCATTGGAATTATCTCTTTTTCACACCATTATTTGACCTCATTATGTAAACACAGCTACTATTAAACTATACTATAGATATTAAATATTGAACAGTTTTTTAATGTTTTAACAATTCATCTAAAATAATGAGTTAAAAAATAAAATTAAAAATACTTTTACATTTTTATATTATATGTATATTATAGTATAGTAGTTTTTTTTTTTGAATAATTTTTTTATTTTTGTTAACTATGTTATTGTTATGCCTATGATTTTAAAAAAATATAAATATACAAAAATTATTTTTAATTTTTAAAAATGAATATTCAAAAAATATATATATTTATATTTTCACTAATTGCTGTTACTAGATTTTTTTTTTTTTTTATATTAATTATTAAATAATTCAAATAAAAAAAAAAAGCTTCACAATAATATTAATTATTAAAAACTATACTTATTTTAAACATTTAAATTAACCATTGTAGGTAATTAATATTAAAATTTCGATTTTGTGTTCCCAATTGTTATAAACATCTAGTAAAAAAAACTTCAACATTTAAAAATAAATAAATATGATAAAATATGTTAAAACAACTTAATATTTAAAGTTATTAATTAATGATTAGTCTGTTTCTTGTTTTATTTATATTACATTTAATTTTTATTTATTAATGGTAAATTATTTTTTACTTGAAGTTTAAGGTTGTTTTGTACTTGAATTAATACTACCCAAATCATCATAATATATATTTAAATTTAAAATATACTTTTTAGCTGAATATTTTTATGGCCATTATATAATATATGGTTCCATAATTTTTTTGCTTTTGATTCATCTGCAGTCTCAACGAAATTATTTTTTCGTGATGACCTATTTTGTTTTGTTTTATTTTCAATATTAAATAATTAAAATACATTTAAAAGTAATTTAACCATATATCGTCTATTCAAGTAATATAACATTTAGTAAGAAAAATTTTAATATAATGAGACAAAGGCAATAAAATACGAGTTTTATGAGGATGTCAACGCAATAATTATTGTTTTTTCTCTCAGACCCTCGCGAAACATAATAGATCAAACATTAAACGCATTCATGAAAATAGAATAATATTTTTGAGGCATGATACCTATATCGATTTGTTTAAATATTGTCTCAAATTAATATAACATTTATTTTTAATTTTTAAAGTCAATTATAAAATCAAATAATAATAAAATTTAACCTATAGTGAAACCCTCAAATTTATTATCCTATATAATTTTAGAAATAAATTATTTTACTTAACAATTACTCGAAAATCACAATAAAACGGTTTTTATGAATATGTTTGATCTATTATATGTTGTGCGTGGGTCTGAGAGAAAACAATTATTACGTTGACGTTCTTTTACTTAAAATATTTTTAAAAACTAAGTTTAACATTAGGCGTCCAAGATAAATAACATATAAAAAAAACGCAATATAATAGTTAACATTTGAACACACTATGACAGATTCACATACGATCTGTGAATTTGAGAATTTATTTAATATATTATATTATGTAGTGTGTCGTATCGTCCATAATATGCCAGTTGTCGTTATCGCGACAAAAATATCCGTCTTTCGGGGAAAACCAGATAATGTTACTGATTAAAACAATATATTAATATTGTAGTACAGAAAGTTTAAAATAACTTGAATTACGGGCGGTGATTTCTGATTTTTAAATTAAACCAACTCATTAAATTTAAATAATAATATCATATTATTATACAATATTGTTATTGTGTTATTGAAATTTGATAAATTATAAAGTTTTTATTTTTACGATTTAAATTTTAAATGATTTTTTTTGTGTTAATTTTGATTAAGTGGTTCAAAACGAAAATCCAAAGACAACACACCCGTAGTATGGACACGGAATCGATTTTCTTTAGAAAACATACATATTATTAAAAACGAATCAAACTACTTGATATTTTCTTCACTGCAAGGAAAATGAAAAATATTTTTGGGGTTATAGGATGAAAAACCAAAATAAATCCGAAATTGTAATTTTTATATAGAATAAAAAAGTGTAATGTAACGCAAAGCCAGTTAACATATTATTACTTAATTTAGGTATTTGTTAATGTTTAGTTGCCACTGAGTACCTATTGTAATTGCAACTGTAATAAATAATAATAATATGCTGCGTGATATTATTGTTAATAAAATAATTAATATAGCTTAATATCTAATGTCAATTAATCAATGAAACTAACTATTACTAATCGATATATTACATAATTTCAAATTTGTTATAGATTCATTTCAATGTAGGTAATTGTATAATTGTCAGGTTTTTTTTATATATTAAACTAACTGACTTACATAATATAATATATATATATATATATATATACCTATATAATATTAATAAATATATTATTAACAATATATGTCTGTGATCCAACGATTTCAGTCCAATAAGATAATATATATATATATATATGTTAAAAAATAATTCTAATAAGCACATCGTCGAGTCTTCGTAACAGTTTTATCATCGTTTGATTTATGAACTTTCAGATGCAGTATAATGGAAAGTTTACAAAACCCGCAATACAAAATGCATCTACGCGCAAACGGATTACCCAGCCAACGTGCAACGTTTATTTAAGCTATACAAATTGTACAATAATCAGTCAAAAATGAGAGGTAATTATTAATTATTATAATTTCCCAAAATTTATTCTTTTAATTTTCTAGTGATTGGACATCGCAGTAATCCGCCACAGTACTAGTCATAATGGATTAAATTGGTCATTCAGCAAGCTAAGGATGTGGTCGTTCATAAAGCAATGAAATAAAATATCATCCAACAACCCACTCTATAACGTTATACAGTTAAAAGGAGCAATGATTAACGGATAGGTTTGTCGTACGGCGTACGCTAACAAAAACATGTCTTCGTAGCTACCGCCGTCCGTATGTGTTGGTTGTGATTTTGTGAAAGAATGTTCGACGACTTATTGTACCGTTTCATAAAAGTAACTGAATAAACTCTACTAATAACGATGAGAATAGAACGACAGAAGCTATGAAAAATCGAAGTGGGGTGGTGAAGGGTGAACATCCCCCAACGAGACACCCTCCTAAAAAAAGCTACCACCCTTTCCAAACCCTACACGAAAGACCCACCGAGCAATGGAAATGGCGAACGCTATAATGATACCTAATAATGAATACGACGATACTACGATAGTATAAATAATAACGGCGGCGACAAAGACGATTTTTAATAATGTGTTATTTTGTTTTAATTATCCTATGAGTCGTATCGTGGACCGGTCGTTGAACTTAATAATCGATTTCCGTTCATGGAATAGTGACTAACCCTTCAACCCTTGAATGAAGACGGGCCCCTGACGGAGTGATGACGACCACAAGTGCATCCGCTATCTCGGATGGTAATAAAAAAACTAATATTATAAAGGATTAAGGATTAATACTTCCTTTTGTATGACTACCGTCCTGGTGATAATGCGTAAACGTGATAACGGCTGACTGACATGGATGCTATCATAAGCAAACCAGGACACTGCTACAAGTACCAAGGCCACAGTTTCTGCCACCACCGAATTCTGATATACAATTACTACAGACCACGGCAGTTGCAGCCCACCACTGGCCTGGTTCGTTTGTGGTGTGTCGTTTTCGTCTGTCCCGCCTCTATCCGGTTGCCGTCAGTTCAACGTTCGTCGCTGCTTAGACGCTCAGTCGGTATTCGTCACTCGTGCGGAATCAACGGTGGTTGTTAACTACTCCGTCACCCCTACCATGACTCCGGTACCTTTAGAAATCATCGAGACCAAGATACTAAAACCGTTTAAATACCCAAGACTTGTGCACGAAGGGTACCTATACCATTTTCACAAAAAATGCAATCGTCACCTCCGATGGAAATGCAATCGTGTTTATTCGTTAAAGTGCCCGGCGGTGCTCAGGACGAACCTGGATATGCTAAATCCACAGTGTATCGCCGTCGATCACGAACACGTTCACGGAAACGACTTGATCGCAGTCGAACAATTAAAATTAAAATTACGCATACACCAAACTTCGACCTTATTCAAGTAAGATATTATAAAAAAAATGCACAGATACCTACGCACATACTAGGATACATATATGTATATTTAATTTAATTATTGTACCTCCATAGTAGTGCGTTGGGGGTTTCTTAAGACCATTAATTTCTCCATAATATTGGTTTATAAGTTATCAATTAAGAATATTGATAATATTGTACTATGTTATAGTAGGTAATTGAATGTACTGCTTCCAACTTTAAAAGTATTTCATATAATGTAGTATCTGTATAATATTATTAATTATCCTGTATTTTTATATTAATTAATTTTTTTTCATTTGTATTATTTATTCGATTATTGTTAAACGATTAACTGACAATGACTTTATTTTTACTCCATAAACAATTCATTGCATGATCTTAGCTCAACTATTGGTTCTAATTTAGTTGCCTTTGATTATTGGATTTAATTATTTTAAAACTAATTGTGTATTATAGTTACATTTTGTAAATTGTAATAAAATGATGTGTTATCATTTTCAACTACAGTTTATATGTGGAATACCTACTCACTATAGTAGAAATGGACGTCACTACAAGTTGTATTCAATATTATTTGAACAAATTAAATATAAAATTGTGTATGATAATCATTATATTATGCGGGTCTAGTAAGCATTTCCAACTGTTGGTGACTTCAAATAATATTTCACATACCTATTGTATTTTATTTTTAAATTTTTAAACAAAGTCCAACTGTATTCTTAGTTTGTATGGAATTTCTTAAAAGTATTATTTTTTATTTGTTATACTTTATTAAATTGATTAAACTAATAGGTATTCACTTAATATTGCGTTTTATCTTAATATTTTATTTATGTTATTATTATGCTTTTATATTATTTTAACATTTCATGTGTGATATTATACTTGCACATTATTTTTAATATATTATGTATATTATTATTTTAATATATAATACCCATTATATTAATTGCTTCTAGCTTATATATTGTTTAGTTGTGCTCAAAATAATTGATGACATATTATTTTCCAAAATATTTGAAAATACATATTACCTTAATACCACTTCTTTTACTTATAGTAGGTAGTTGTATTTTTGCACGGTTTTCTGTTTTAGTTTGATTATTTCTCAATAATGGACTTGAATTTTTGATGTATGTATTATTGTTTAATATTGCTACTAAATTAATATACTTGTGTTTATTAGCACAAACCATATGTGTAAATGTTATATTTTAATTAATTAATGTAAAGGCATAATAGGAACGATATGTGCCTTATCATTTATGATTCAGCGACCTATCATTATTTGTAATTGTTTTAGAATCAATTAACTATACAGGAATCAATAAAACATATAATAATATAACATTATAGTAACACATTTTTAATAAAAATTAATGCAAAAAAATTTGTCATTTGGTAAATTATATGATTTATATTTTACTTAATAAATGCAATTCCTAAACTACTTATACTATCTAGGTATAATACAATTTTATCTTCTTCATTAGATGCAGGATCATTATATTCTTTCATGTTTGCCTAATGTATGCTAACTGTCAATATATATTACATATTGTTATAAATGTTTTATTTATGTATTGTTTAAACAATTTAAATAACTTCGTATATTAAATATTATATATTTACACGCTTATACCTAAATATACTCTTTAAAAAAATAATTAGTTTTATAAAAGTATGAAATATGTTTATATAAAATGTGTTAAAAATGATTTCTAACTAATTTGTTCTGCCCTAGATTTGGAATTGCATGTATTTGTATTATATTTTTTATATAATATACTAAACCATTATATTTCACTAATTGGTTCATTGGTTCATTTAATTACATCTAACTGCTATTATTTATTTATGTGTAATGTTGAGCTATATCATTAACAATTAGGTTATTAAGTATTGAAATATTTAGTATAAAATAAAGTTAAAATAATATTATATAATATTAAATTCAAAACCCTTAGAATCCTGTAGTTATTAAAACTTCACATCAGCAATTACATTCTGATATGGTTCTGAAGCCCAATTATATTAATTTATTGCTTTTTTTTCATGCCCTATTCTCAAGTTTAAAATTGTTCAATATCTGCACTTTAAGTGAAACTTGTCATTTAAATGCCATGAATTGTATAAAAATAAAAATGTTAATTTTACGGGTAATTTTATTTAATCTGATATTTTTAGACATGTTATATTAAAAAAATTTACTTATAATCACAATTCTATGCTGAAAACTACTTGGACTGTGATATAAATTATTAAATATATTTTTATACTAAAAGTTGCTATTTAATTTTAAATTGTATAAATTAACCTTATATTTATGAAAATATTTTAAATATTTTTCAATGACTTATAAATTATGTATTAACGCTACATTTTAAAATTACTTTATAAATATATGGATTAATTTAATTAAAAGTTATAAATATAATTCTAATACGCACTGATAAAACATTAAATTATTTTCTTAATAGACAATTTAGGAAGAATTTAGCAATATTACTTTAACATTTTCTATTAAAAACCAATTAAATATGCTTAAAAAATCTTTAAACTAAAAAATATTGTATACCCATTTTTGTAAGCTAATAATTATTTAATTATATTTGCATACTTATTTTGTAATATAATCTATATAGTAACTTGTAATAGACCATGGATAATGGTTTTATAAAAATGACAAGGGTTATAAAAATTTAACTAATTATTTATATTATAAATTAATAAATCATATATTTAGTTTAAAACATTATTACAATAGTATTTGACTGTAGATACGTAAAATCCAAGCTTATATCATAGTTAGACTAACTGAGTGACCAACATTATCAAATTAACAACAAATGAATACCTACTGAATATTTTGTATAATTTTATTATATTACACAAAATCCAATCTCAAGAAATTAACTAACATGATTATTTTTCAGAAAATCATGCATAATCATGAAGAAGGGTAAATGTTCTCACATCTCCAAAATATATCTAAGTTTACTAAATATATTGTTTTTACATATTCAATGACTACTCTGACAACATTTTTACTTTGTTTAAAATGTTACATTGTATTGTTTTAAAATAATTATTAAGGTTTACTTAGCCGAATCTCTAACCTTATTATGATGATTAAAAACAAAATTAAATAAAATTAAAATTATGATGCATGTGTTAGTAGTCAGAGCCCAGAGGCGTGCTTAGAAATTTTAAGAGAAGAGAGTTTAATAAAGAGTTTAATTTTAAGATAATATTCTTTGTTATATAATATTGCCTAAAAAAGCAGTTATATTAGTTTTATACTTTAGATGAGCATATTATAGCTATCACTTCTTGGTTAGACAATATTCTTGTTTCTGGGCTAGATATATATTTTTTTTGACCAATTCTTGTAATACTTTATACATATATTATGTTTTCATGACTATAGTAACAAAAAAACAAAAATAAAATAATAATATTTTATTTTTGTTAATTGTTTTCCCTCCTAAAAACATATTTATGATTCATAGATTTTACTCACAGAGGAAAAATATCATGTAGTGTATAATATGATTTAATATGAAGTCTATTTTTTAAAATTTTGGTAGCGGTGTCGTATGCTATCTACGCACTGAATGTTATCTACACATTGCTATTTACGTATAAATTAGTGTCGTATGCTAGGTATCTACGCACTAAAATATGTTATCTACACATTGCTATTTACGTATAAATTATGTCGTATTATTATATAAAAAATCTTACTTCGTTTTAAACCAGAACACTTCATTAATAAATGAAGATTGTCAATGAATGTTCTTAAAGGACCATGAAACAAAAAAACGATTTTTACTTATTCAATAGATAGTTAATTACTATAACTAACGGTGGTAAAAATGTATACGTCGATTCGTTGAGTCGCTAGAGCTCAAGAGAGATAGATGCGTGAGTGTGTGACGTTATAAGATCACACGTCGTGGTGGCGGCCTATACTTTTATATAGAAATCGCCGACGCAGCCTAGGTTATTATATTTTATACATTTTGTTATATTCAATTTTGCTATAAATAACTTCGTAGTCACAACAATGAACGGACGAATAAAAATACTCTATTTGGATAATTATATTTTTATTAAAAATGAAACGTATTCTATGTCGATGAACGACGAATTTCCATTAGTATATAAAGAATATAGGATTATTTTGAAAGTATTTTTCTCTCAAATGTAATGATTTTTAAAATCTGAAATTCATTCAAACATTACAGTATTTATTTTGAGTGTTGGAACTTTGGCTATATTAATTAGACAGCAATATAGAAATGAGGTACTATATTTTCTTAGTATCTTTAATTTTCTTTTATTTGAAAAACATTAAAAAATAATCTTTAGCAAATTTTTAGTTACCATTATACCTTAGCTAAATCATAGTTATTTCTTAACATTTGAATATCACATTTTTGTTTTAAAACCAATTTGTCCATGTTTGCAATCAAGCTAGCTTTAAAGAAAAAAAATTGTTTCAAGATTCAACTAAAATATTTTATTTATATTATATTTTTTTATTGGCATTTTGGACAAATTGCTTAAAAAAAAATTATTTCATTTATTACTTTCTATAAATAGCTCAAAATATTTTAAATTTAATAATACAAACAGAAAAAGAAAATTATGTTATATACACTTGGTTAAAAGTTGTTAGAGTAATTTGTTTTTAAATTAGCTATGAAAAAATAAAGAAATAAATTTTGTAAAAAACTAGGTATTTTTCTATTTTTTTTAGATTGTGATTGAATTAGATTGAATTGATTTCACAATGATGTTTGTGTATCTGTATACACAACAAGTAGTTATAAAAAATTTTAAATTTTCAGAGTGGTCTTGAATATCAAATAGGATTTATTTTGTACATTAGAGGAGTAAAAATCGGGAACAAACTGGAAAAAACAAAATTAAAATCAAGGAAAAATTAGGAATTTTTATGCAAATCCAATTTCCTAACTAAATCAATTTGTTGTTTAATTGGAGAATAAATCACTATGAGTACCTAAAATGTTCACCAAATGTCTATATTATTATTTTCTATCAAAATATTTTGACTGTGTTCGGACTATTTATAGATATTTTAAATATTCCATTTCTTTAAAAATCGAAAATAAATTATTTGCTGAATAAAAATGCTTGAAAATGTATTATAAAGTTTCTCATAAATCAATCGCTTAATTTACCTATTAAGAAATATTAAAAATGTATAGTTACAATATTTATTTACTAGTGTTTAAATTTAGAATGTTCACAAAATAAATGATTTTTTTTTTACATCTAAGATTTGAAATATTAACAAAAGATTCCTTAAAAATTGTTGTGTTTACAAAAATAAGTCAGTTTTCCGTAAAATCATTTAATTTCACTGATATTTTTGAAAAGCAATGCGAAAAATTTGTTTTTGACACTCTTCCTCAAAGTAGAAACATTGTTACTGCCTCAAATGCTGAAGATAGACTAAAAAAACACACAGACACATCATTATACAATTATTAATGTTCATGATCGAAAAGTAGGAGAGAGGAGACCACTTTGCTATACCTCGTTATTAAGAATATATATGGATGTGTTAATTTTAAATTTATTTGACTAAATAATTTTTATTTTACATTTATATTACTATTAGACAAAGTTAATTTAAAATTGTCTTGTTATATTCAACTAAGTATTATTAGAACTTTTTGTACCGCTTACTTAATTGTATACTAAAAAATAAAAATAAATAAAAGTTGTTATATTATTATAACATTTTTTTAATATTAAGTAGTATACTACTAAATAATGTAAATTATTTTACAGTTAAAAATTCATAAAATTATTTATATTTATAGCAGGTTTAAATATGTAATACAAGTTTCTTTGTGTTTTCAACCTATATACTATATACTATATAGGTATTAATAAAAATATCTACTGTAAAGTTAAATTAATTTTTGGTGAGCATCTGATATTAAAATTTTTACGAAATTTTTCACGCGTAAAATAAAAACTTCTAATAAAATAATTTTTTTTTTTTGATATAAGATATACTCAACAACGAATAGCCACAGATAGGCACTTGAAATTTCTACCAACATTTTTATTAACATTTACTTCACATCATAATATTTTTGGAACTCACATTAATTTGTTTCAAATTTTCACGATATTGGCTATTCGCTTGTGAAATTAATATTCTTTCTCTAAAGATTTTCGATATTTTGTTGTAATAAGACAAATTAATTTGATTCTGCTGAAACTATTTTCAAATTTGGACTTAAGTACCTATTTAATTAATAACTAGCAATGCTAATTATTTTGTTATGATTTAAAAAAATTATTCGCGGTAACTTACAATAACTTTTACGTACCTATTTTGTACTACTATACGCAATGAAATTTTAGTTTATTTTTAGATATTATCTGTTTATATATATACGTATATACACTTTATAAACCTACATTTATTGTTATAAATTTACAGAAATATGTCATTACATTTTGAGTTACCTATTACTCTATAAAGTTGATATAATATAGTATAAATATATTATATTATTATAATAATTAAATAGGTACTAATAATAGGTATAATAAAAAAATGCAATGTTTTTGGAAAAAAATAGATCGACCTACCGTAAAACCAATAACATGGTAAATTATTTTAATAGCAATATCAATAAACGTATCATTAAAATATTTATTTAGTGATATAGGATGATGACGGTCTGTTTTTCCCGCTCAGAATCGTTTTTCGTATTGAAATTACCTGTTGTAATGACGGGCACAACACTATTGCGAACGTTTTACCTTTTCAATTTTCATAATACGATTGCGAACGAATGTCGTCAATGTCGATTATCAAAGAATTTGTTTTTTATGCAAAAAACGAAAGATTGCAAACTGTTGCCGAGTTTATAATTTCAGAATAAAAGTTATTGTTCAGATTCAATTAAAAAAAATTAATTTTAAATAAAAACTATTCGATATTAATAATATAATGTTAATTATAACTACGTTACAAACTTAAATAAATAAAAAGAATTACAAAATTATAGTTTTTATTAAAATGTTTTTTCTACATTTTTCTTTTTTAAAAATGTTTTCCTTTAATATGAAATTTTAGTTTTTTGTAAATATAAAATTAGATTCTTGTAAATTTTATAATCATTGTAATTTTTTAATGTTGATTCAATTTTAGTTTTTTCTTTTTTGACCATAGGATTATAAACATTATTTTTAATAGAACTTATTATTACTATCAAAGTTTGTGCATGTGATTATTTTAAAACTGAAATCACTGCGTATGTTGAAGGATGGGGGTTATAAAATTGACTAATATTGTACGTCCTATGAAAGGTATCTTGCCCATTGGTAATTCTAAAAATTTGTAAAAATAATATTAAATTCATTTATTATATAAATATAATTGACTAAAATTAAATCTGGCAATGCCGCATGAAAAAGGCAGGTAAAACGTTCGTAATTATTCCATTTGCAATCGTATACCACCTACAATGATATATTATTGTATCAAATTTAAAACACCCATAATAGTCACATACTCAAAATTTAATATAAATCAAATCGATATCACTTCCTTATCTTTTAGATTCTGAACGAAGTGATGAATGTATTGATTTTACAATGATGTGTGTTTTTTTTTATTTTGCGTCTATCATCACGTTTTGGAGTAGTAATAGTGCTTTGAATATTAACTTCAGCCCTACTTTGAAAAGAAAAATGACTCTAAATAGTACTTTAGGAGGTCAAAAATAAAAAATTTCCAGTAGTAAATTTCAAATATTTACGAAATATATCAAAATCGCAAAAATTTGTTAGGAATTTTTAAGTTAAAAATTCATAACATTTTTTTGATTTATACCTAAGGTTAAAAAACTCAACACAAGATTCTCCATAACTTTTTCTTCAAATAACTAAAAAAAATTCTAGGTTCATAGAAAAAAATTAATTTTTTACGAAATCGCGTAAAATAAAGATATATTACAATTTAAATATAGGTAATAACTAATAATAATATAATATAATATATCCTACTAATCAGGCACGTACCTATACAAAAAAATATATCAATACAAATTGTGCCGCAACATAATAAAACAATTTTTTCCTCGTTACTCGAAATTATTTCAGGGGAGGGGGTTGAACCACCAAACCCCCCTATATTATACGTGTCTGCTACTAATTATCCTAGACTGACAAATCATCTTCGTTCAGAATCGTTTTTCGTATACAATGATACCTGTCATTGCATTCAAATTTAACACATTCGTTATAGACGTTATAGTGACTTACTCTCCATCTCTACTATATAGCAGAGAAATACCCACTTGCCCACCCTTTTTTCCTAATTATTAGGTATAAAGTGCTAGGAAGTTTTCAATAAAAACAGTAAACATAAAAAGTTAGTAATTTAGTAAACATAAAAAAAAATTTAAAAAAACACATTGTAAAATTAATACATCTATAGCTCAGTCTAGATTCGAAAATATTTAGATAAATTAAATTGTAGATATTTTATAGAAAGAAAATATTTATTTTTTTTGTGAAATATATTGGAAATTATTTTAAAAGATTGTGTCATCATAAAACTATTGAAATATTGTGAATTTCACTTTTATGTTTAATTTGATTTATTTATTTTTTTTACTAAATTTCAGTTCATTATGTAGAAAATATTGTATAGTTTTGTATATTAATAAAAAATAAGACTATATGTAAAAAAAATGAAATATAATATTTGATTTCTAGTTTGTTATGACACTGTCATGTTTAATAATTGTATTAATTATTAATTCTTATTATTTTTAGGAAAAATACCTGTTTTAAATCAAAAGATTTGGACAAATTTGATGAAGAAATTAACTCACCTGATAATATGTTAGATAATAAACTAGCCAGATTTTGTGCTTCTATGAATAAAGTTTATTTTATTGATCCACTTGATCCCGATCATGAATATGGAAATGCTAAACGTGAAGAAATAATTAAAATTAATAATTCAAAAGATACAAGTTTTAATTTTGAAAATTGTCCATACACTAGATTACAACAACAAAATAACCAAAAACAAGTAAGATATTTAAATTTAATCATTTACTTTTTAAATTGCATGTACCTAATAAATGTATTTTTAATTTTTAAATATGTAAAAAAAAAATTTAAAAACGTATCCTTGCATTGTTACTATTAATTATATTATTGTTATTTGACGTAAATGTCTAAATAATTACATTTATCGTATCTTCTTCTTCTTCTTCTTCTTCTTCTTCTTCTTCTTCTTATATAATAAAACGTGAAAAATAGTTCGTTTACTATATAAAGAATGCGCTGCGATCGCATAGAAAAAAGCTCTATGCCAGTAGGTGCCATGCATTACAGGCATTTTATAAGGTCTATGGCATTGTATTAAATTATTAAATATATAATTAATATAATTAATTATATAATAAAACGTGAAAAATAGTTCGTTTACTATAAAGAATTCGTAGCGGTCGCATAGAAAAAAGCTCTATGTCATAGAAGGTCTATGTGCATTGTGCTCCGCGCGGTTGATTATATTAATTATAATTTATTATTAATTCTACTATCACAATTTTTCAAATATTTTTCACTTTTCACAGGATTTTAAGACTTTTCCAGAGTGTTTCCAATCCGTTCTTTTCATATTCGCGTATAATGTGCGTCTTTTGAAAGTCGCACGTGTACAGTTTTTTTGCCGTTTGTGTTTGTAGCGGTCGCGATCGCGTTAACGATACGATTGTCGACGACGGTCCTTCGGACGTTTTTTTTCGCTTTTTATTTTCTCACATAGGATCGCAAACGCCGATGGATGTACGACTGTGCGAGATTTTTATTCTGTTAATATTAATTATATTATATATTATATTATTTTTTTGATTCTCTTTTGCTGCTGTTTGTTCGGATGGAAGTTTTGTACTGTTATATCTCATTATTTCTACGATTATTGAATGAATCTTTTGTTGCTTGTATCAAAATAATAGCTCTACTTATATCTGCATTTACATCTTGGAGATATTTACTAACAATATAAACTTCAGATAATAAATCATTAAATAAATATATAAACTGAAAATCAATCATACTTAATAAACCAACAGCTTCAGGAGATCTATCTGCTTTCTCTAAAATTATATTATTTAAAAGCAACAAAACAATATATAAAACAAATTTTAAGGCTCTACAAGAATGAATTTGTGAAGACCATCTAGTCATATATAAGCGTTTTAATTCAATAGGTTTACATTTTCCAACTTTTTTCTGTAGTTTAATAAATTTATTGTGTATTGTTGATCCAGACATAAAAACATAAATATGTTGGAGCAATGAAAAAAAATTATCTGCTTCTTCTAAATTTTTAGCTACATCTACATCTATATCATTATACTAATACACAATTTAGTCTGTGATTATTTCAATGAATATAATGGGCATAGGGAACTTCTTTTCTGAAAAATGCTTGAAAACCACTATGTCCCTTCATTACATTTGCGCCATCATACGTTTGTGCTACACACTTATTTATATCAATTTTACAATTACATAATAGATTTTTTATATGTAAAAATTAGGAGTTACCATCTAACTATACTTAGGAGTAAACCCTACAAATCTTTCTTTTATTACATCTTAGTAATAATACCTTATTATTGACAATTGCTCAGTTTTAGTAATAGGTACCTTTTGTTTCGTCAGCTATTATAGAGAAACATGATATACAATTAATTTCATAAGATATTTTATTAAGAATCATATTAGTCATTATATGAACTACTTCAGTTTAAACAGAGTGATGAAGATATCTAGCATTTTTAGATCCATTCATTTTTGTATACACAGTATCATCAAATGAAGAAATTAAGTTCATCACCTCTAAAAAGTTTCCACGATTCAAACTTTCTTTATTTTCCTTATGATCATGAAAATCACTCTCTTGAATGGCAAGTAGTAATATTATAGATTTCATGTACCTTCTATTTTCACTTATCAAATGGGCATGGTCAGTACTAATCATTGATAAAATTGATATATTCTTTTCTTTATTAGGTTTGTAATCGATCCAAGTTTGACAACAATTTTCATGGTCTACAGAAGTCATGTCTAGGAAATCCTTTACTAGAAATAGCATTTTTTCAATTTTATATCTACTACTAGTAAAAATAGAGTCTGGATTATTCAAAGTAAAAATCTGCATAGAAAACAATAAACACTATATTATAATCAACTGTACTCAAGCCACTTGTATTGTTGGAACCAACTAGACTTAAAATTCTTTATTCTCTTAGATTTACCTTCTCCAGTAACAGATTTTGGATAGTTTCTAAGTTTTGGCTGGACTGGACCTTCTTCAATGGTTTGAGCTATATCCCCTGATCCACTAATTTTACAAGCACTGAATATTTGTTGATTATTATATTTTGAAGTATCTCTACTGAGACTAAGCTTATTTACTTCAAAGCTATTCTCACTTGAAATGCTAAAATAAAATTATAATTTCTAAATAATAATATTATAATATTTAACAACACAATAACGAATAGTAACAATTTCTATAAGGTAAAAAAAACGTATTACCTGGTAAAATCAGTGTCATTATCAGATGAACACGAAGACAATTTTTCTTCTTCAGCTAGCAGTACTGTTTTGACTTTGAAATTTTCACTAAAACTATTAAAATATTTTTTAAAAAACATTTATGTATGAATATAATACAATTACAAAGTTGATAGTTTTATTAATTAATTATTTAAATTTTTTATTTATTAATTAATAATGTATGATAAAACATCATTATTTAAATAAGATGTCACCTTTATAAAATAAATTTGTATATAATAACTAATAATAAACTTAAATAATTAAATATTTATTTGAAAATTAAAACTTTTAGTCAGATAATAACCTATATATATATATTTGTTAAATTTTTCAATTTCAAAAATGATCATAAACTTTATAAAATATAGGTATTCTAATTTTGTAATACTTTGGGCTATGCTAATATTTGTGAAATAAGATAATATTTTAATATGTAATAGCATTTTTTAAATTATGAATACATATACATATATAAGAAATACATTACATAACAATTGTAAATATTACATTTCCTAGCACTTAACTACGATGTAAAATAACAAATGACTACAAACCTTTTTAGATGATCAGCTTCTTCATTAAATGAATAATTATCATCAACACAACTTCTAAAAACATAAAAAATGTGTCATAAATATTTAAAAAGAAAATAATAATAAAGTTGATAGGTGTATAAAATATATTTAACTAACCTGTTGGTAAAAAGTTTTTTTTTGTTCACGGTAAAAATCATTTAATGTTCTTTTAAAACTCTTATTAAATATTAAGAAATTATAATTTGGGTAAATTTACAAAAAAAACTAATTTATACTAAAGAGTTAAGACTAAAAATAAATGATACAACACTTTTATAAAAACAAAAATCACTTGATTTTGATTAAGATGGAACATCAATAATGTAATATTTTTCTACAAAATATTGTGTTTGGATAGCATATAAAAATAGATTAAACCAGTAAAATTCCCGTCGGACGTTGTTGTTATGTAATGACTTGATAACAATGTTATTATAAGTCATTATACTCATAATCATTGACTACGTATATTCAGGGGGATTAATAAAAGACAATGAAAAATATTTTATATAATATGTATAGGTTTTGATGGAAATTTTAATATTCAAAATGTAAAACTTTCATAAAATTTCAGGACGGGCTAGGGACTTTTCAGGGAGGGCAATGGCTTCCAGTGCCCACCCTTGGTGCCACCACTGCATAGTTTTAAATTCTTTAATTTCTCAAATATTTATTCATTGAAATATTAAAATGTAAATAATATTATGTAATATATTGTTATTATAAAATAAAAATGTGTCAATTGACATTATTTATTTAAATATAAAAAGATTCCATTACAAAATTAAGAACTACATAATAACATTGTTATCTATCACTATTGACAAATATATTCATTTTACCACAAAGTATTTATTTCTACTAATAATATATAAAACTGTTACATGCATAAATTCATGATGGTTATTTAAATGTGTCTGATTTTTTTCATGTATACAAAATGTAAAACAATTAACTATAAGTATACATAATATAAGTATCCATAGTTAATTAATCTAGAGAAATTTTTTGAAAATATTTATTTTCAACTTCATAAAATCAGTACAATCTTATTAAATTTAATCCTAAAGTATTTAATATTAAAGAAGTAAGAGCCTATTATGAGTTATTTAGTAAGTTAAATAAATTCCTTTGAAAATCTTGACATGCATTTTACCAAAAATTACAAATAATATATTAAATAAAACTTAAATTAACAAATCCAATTTAATTAAGCCATGGTAAAAAATTATTGAACATACTTAATCAAATTAGAGATGCCTTTTGCAGTTTTACAAAATACAATTTATTATTAATAATTCACAATTACTTTTATAAAATATAATATGTATTTAAAACTATCAATTTAAATTGTTAAAAAAAAAACAATTTGATGATATTGGATGGTTTTTTCTTTATTTATGTATTTATATTATTGATCTTGACTAGAATTATATATAAAACTGTTTTTAGGTTATAATTGAAAATGGCATAACGGGCAATCATACAAACTATTCTTCGCTAAAAAAATGTATTAAAAGGCGTCGGGGAAGACCACCAAAAGCCAAAAATATGATTGTCAGTGAGAAGAAGGAAAATGATACACAAAATAATGAAATTACTTTACTTACAAATATACGTAAGGAAACAAATATTTTGACTACAGACACACATAAAGAAATAAATAATTTGACTGCTTACACTCGAAAAGATAAAAATTCTTTGATTAGTAATGTGAACAAAATTAAAAGTAGTTTGAGAAATAAAAAAAATAAAAATACATATATTTTGACTAAAAATAATCGCAAAGGAAAAAAATCTTTGGTTAGTGGTATAAAAAACGAAAAAAATATGTCAACTGCTAACAGTAACACATCCAAAAGATCTTTAACAAATACTCACACAAAAAATAATATTATGACTACTCAAAAACAAAAAAATAAAAGTTCATTTATCACAAATGTTAACAAAAAAACAATTTCTTCAAAAGTAAAAAAATACACTTCAACATTTACAAACCAAAATTCAAATACAATTGAAAATTCACCTATAATTATAAGTACATCTACTATTACAAGTACATCTACAACTTTAACATCTCCAATTAAAATTATACCTAAAATAGAAGTTGCACCTACAGATTTAACAACAACAATTATAAGTACTCCTAAAATTGAAAGTAAATTTTCAATTGAAAGTACACCTACAGTTACAAGTACTCCTATAATTGAAAGTTTACCTTCAATAAAAATGGCACATACAATTGAAAGATGTATGAACAAGAGTATTAATTATGAGGATGATATAATTATTATTAGTGACAATGAAGATGATGATTCTAGTTTAAATTTTTTTGAAGTTGATGATAATGAAGAGGTTAATAATAAAATTAATGAAATTGATTTAAAGGATTATGATTTTATGATACTTACGGATCTTAAAAAAAATTGGCCTACAATTGAAAGTACTCCTATAATTGAAAGTACACCTAAAATTGAAAATACATCTACAATTACAAGTAGTACAATTGAAAGTATACCTACAATTGAAAGTACACCTAAAATTGAAAATACATCTATAATTACAAGTACTCCTACTATTATAAGTACTCCTATAATTGAAAGTACACCTACAATTACAAGTAGTACAATTGAAAGTATACCTACAATTGAAAGTACACCTAAAATTGAAAATACATCTACAATTACAAGTATTTCTACTATTATAAGTACTTCTACAATTGAATGTATACCTACAATTGAAAATACACCTAAAATTGAAAGCACACCTACAATTACAAGTACTCCTACTATTATAAGTACTTCTACAATTGAAAGTATACCTACAATTGAAAGTACACCTAAAATTGAAAGCACACCTACAATTACAAGTACTCCTTCAATTATAAATACACCTACAATTGCAAGTTTACCTTCAATAAAAATGGCAGAGACAATTGAAAGATGTATGAACAAGAGTATTGATTATGATGATGATATTATTGTTATAAGTGACAACGAAGATGATGGTTCCAATTTAAATTTTTTTGAAGTTAATGATAATGAAAAGATTGATGATGAAATTAATGAAATCGATTTAAAGGATTATGAATCTATGATACTCACAGATCTTAAAAAAAATTGGCCTACAATTTTAAATAAAATGAGTGATCCTTTTACAGGAATTAAGGTAATATAGTTTACATTTATTTTTATTTTATTTTATTTTTACATTTAAAAAATATTTAATTAATACTATCAATTGATTTTGTAGGTATTTGAAAGTATTTTATTTAACAAATTATTATTTCGGATAATTCAAGGAAATATTAAAACTAAAAAAAAATTAGATCAATATAAAACATCTATCGATCATTGGGAATCAAAGTTTGTCTGTTTGTCACAGCAAATGAAGACATTAGTAAATAATATAAAAAATGATAAAAATACAAGACTTATAAATATTCAAGATAAAAATGTACAGGTAAATTTGAATATTCTTTATTTTAATGTTTAATAAATAAATAATTATATCTTGACCAGCATTATTATTATAGCTCTTCCGCCGGTTAATTTTTCGTTTATTATTACATATTATTTTATTTGTTGTATGTGATTCTGCTCTGATCTTATTCTTATTGTTGTAATTTTTTTATAATGAGAACCATTTACCATATTTTTATTGTAAAAATGATATTGTAGTTCTGAATTTTTCACCTGTTTGATCTTTCTCATTCTCATGTTAAATTAAAGACAAATTATTATATTAAATTTTTTAATATTTAAGTATTTTTTTTTTTTACTAAGCCAACTTATATTTTAGATAATAATAATAATTTTTATTTTATTTTATTTTAATAATTTAGTGTACTATTTAAAGTGGATATCAATTATCCATATAATTTTCCTAACTAATTCTATTCAATTTAATGTTATAGTTAAAATGTTTTAACTGTGTTTTAGGATACAACATTATGTTCAAATATTGGAGTTGACAAGCAAACAAATAATATTGATATAAAGAAAAAAGGTTAATCAAACTATCTTGCATAAACAATAACACAAAATTATATAGGATTAAAAAAAACTAAAAATAAATTAATCTTAATTTTTTGTTTCAGTTTCCACAGAATTAAAAAGTGATATTACACCAGACAATTTGAAAACTTCAAAATTATGCCAACAATCTTTAAAGAATAAAAACAAATACTTATCTGAGTCTGATTATGATATTATGACAAGTAAATCTGAAGAAATAAAAACGAATATATCTTCTACACCAGTGAAGGCTGATTTGATTAAAGATATTCCAACCAATTTAACTATTACTGAACAAAATTATTTAATTCAATCTGACTCTGGTATTAAGATTAATCAATCTAAAGATAATGAATCAAATGAACTTTTTACTCCAGTGTCTGATGTTACAAAAGCTTTAGAATTAAGCCCGAAATCATTAAAAAGAAAAATATCTAATTTGATTCAAAATAATACGAGTATTGAGATAATTAAACCTAAATTTGTAAAATGTAGTGAACCTTCTTCTCTAGCATTTATTGATTCAACTATAGGCAGTCTACCAGACATGATGAATTCACGACTCAGTCCAAAATTATTAAATAGTCAAATTAAAAATTTTACTCATCATAGCACTGCTATTGAGATGACTGAATCAAATAAAACTGAGTATTATGAACCTTCTACTTCAGCATCCATTGATGCAACTGTAAACAATCTACCAGCTATAACAAATTCAAGGTTAAGCGTTGAAAAAAATATTTTCACTCAATATAGCAATGATACGGAGATAATTCCTTCTATTTCAATATCCACTGATTTAAGTAGTAATATTCCCACATTTTCAAGTTCATCTATGAGAGCAATAACTCCGTTAAACGATAAAGCAATTACTCCTCCTTTGTGCATAGATGCTTCATCAAATGTAGAAATACTTAAAAATTCAAAAATTTCAACAATGAAATTAAAAAGAAAGAATTCTGAAGAGTGGACAAGCCCTAGAAAAATAACCGTTTACCCAAAAACAGGTTCATCAATAGGTAGATCTATTTTTTTACCATTTGCCATAAAACAAATATTAAAATCAAATAAGCATTCACCGTCACAACCTATAATAGTAAATAAGCTACTTAAATATTCTTATAAAGCCATACAATTGGATAAAAGAGATATATTAAATACACCCATCATTCCTGTAAGTCATATATATTTTTAATAGTAAATACAATAAATACATATTTATTTTGATGTTTATATTTAAAAGGTTCAAATGAAAACACCATTACCGGATGTTGTATATGAAAGCACTCAAATAATGAATGAAATTAATTGTAAGGAAACTATTCAATCAAAATATTTACATGATCAACATAAATCACCAAACCAGGTCAAATCTGTACCTAAAGCCATTCCACTATTACCTTCAGAAATAATCGACGATTTTTCGAACAAGGTATAAATTATTTGTACTTCACATATTAGGTAAATTAAAAAAAATTTTAGTGTTGATTTTATTTTGTTTTGGTAAATAATTAAAAAATTAATAAATTATTAAATAGCGTTTAATTTATTTCCTGTATTCTATTTTAATTTTAGAAATACTTCAACGTTAAATTAATTATTAAATGTAAAATGCAAATGGTCCTGTCAGATATAGCAAATTTTTCTAACGTTTCTTGTGAAAGATAACTTAATTTATATTTAGTTAATAAATAAGATACTTAATTTTAAAAGGATAAACAATACTTTATTATTTATTAATTTGCTTGATAAAGTAGTAAGTAAAGTATAAAGTATTAAGTAATTTAATTTTTTGCGTGCCCTCAACTTTTTTCATATGGTATCTTGGGACACATGTTATAGATTCACCATTCCTGTACTATGTTTTAGACTTTAATTTATAATACACTGTTCCTATTATTTTAATCATATTTTAATACATGTTATATTAGTAAGTAACTACTTACTACCTAATAATAGTATTTATATTTTTAGCATTAAAAAGTAGGTACTTCCCTATAATTTAAATAATATGTATATAAAAGAAGATATTGAACTTTATTCGAAATAGGTATGGTTTGAATAATAACTATAATATAGTTTGAATTTAATTTTTATTTACTACTAGCTAGTTGTTAGGTACATAAAAAATAGATAGGAACCAATCAAGGCCGTAACTGAAAAAAAAAATCAAAGGGGGGAGTGGGGTTCAATATTTTTTTTAAATATAAATATTAATAATTTATATTCAATAAACTTATAAACTATATTCACCACTAAAATGTTTCTATTTTTACAAATTTGGAGGGGAGTCCATACCCTGGATCTTCTTTCCAGTTACGGTCTTTGTACCAATAGCCAATATAACTTGGAAATTTTTATGGGGATATATTTTATTATGTCAGTGTAACCTCAGATTAGATTTACTAAATCTGTAGTACTTATAACATAATATCTGAGCTAAAGCCTAAATGTTACTTATAATATAAATTTATAATAAGAACTTACATAAACTCAATTATGTACTGTATAACTTGATGGAATATTTCACATAAAAATATTTTGCATACTATTTCATATATACTAGATTGATTCTCTAAGAATGCTCACGCAATTTTTTATGTAATAATGAATTTATTCAAATTATGATTTTTAGAATTTTTAAATAGATATACTAAGGATAGTATTTTTTAATAAAATTTCTATTTCATTTAAAAAATGTCTTATAGTGATAAAAACTTTTAAAAAATTTTCAGAAATAAAATACCAGTCTATTTTATCGTTGGTAAATGGTGAAGCATTTTTTTTTTTAGTATAATAATCTTATAGATGTACTCATCTAAATTAAGTTCAAACAAGTAATACAATGATGTATAGTTTTTGAGTTAACCAAATGTATATACTAAAAAAAATATTGTTCTTATAAATTATTTTATAAAAATATAAAATATAATATGTAATATTTAATCTAGTATTTATATACTCAGTCAGTGTTTATAAATTATAAAAAAGTTGATGTTTATTAAATTAATTATGTATATATTATAATGATAATAATATTTTGATCAATTACATATAGTTAAACATAAATGTAAAAATACAATAATTTATTTAAAAGAAATATCCTTAATATATTGTACATTAGTGCAAATTTCGTAAGCCTGTTACAAAATTTCTAATTTTCTACAATGCAGTATGTTTATGTTTTTTATGTACTTAAGAACACTTTATGGTGATGAAATAAATTAATGATATTTTTATTTTGGAATACATTAATAGTTTCTTCAAATTATACGTTATTCCAATGAATTATTTTCTTAACATTTTTCTAAAACATTCTATTGTCATAAAATTTAATAAATAGATATTTATTGGTTATTGTTCATTTTAGATTTTAACCTCTCATATATGTATACAGTAACTGCGTATAATTTTCAGTACAAATAAAATCCTACATAGGTATTACATTAATTTATTTTAATCATAAGGCAAAATCTTGTATTCTTTTGTTTTATTTTATGTTACTGTATTAAAAAAAAAACGTTTTACTTGTTTTATAATAGTTGTTGTTCTTATATTATAACGAAATGGTAATTTTGTTTGTTAATTATCAAATTATTATTGTATGTATTGTTCTAAATTACACTTTTATAAAAAATATTTTTAGATTCTGAACGGAGTGATGAATGTATTGATTTTACAATGATGTGTTTTTTTTTTTATTATTATTTTTTTTTTTTTTGTGTCTGATGACAACATTTGGAGCAGTAAAAATGCTTCGATTTTTGATTTCAGCCCCTCTTTGAAAAGGAAATTGAATCTAGTTGGTACTTTTGGGGGGGGGGGGGGTCAAAAGTTAAAATTTTCAATATTTTTTAAATGAGTCGGAAAAGACCCTTAAAAAATGAGGGAAAAAACGGGATTTTTTATGTAAAAACAGTTTTCGACAAAATCAAATTTTTTATTTTGCTATAACTCAAAAACTAATCGATGTAAATACTTGTAATTTTCACCGAATGTTTATATTAGCGTTATCTATATACAGTTAAATTTTTAAAGAATTTTGACCTTTTTTGAGCTATTTATAGGCAATTGAAATTTTAAATTTTTTTAAGTATTTTTTTTTAAATAACGATAAAAAATTTTTAGAAAATCTTGAAAATTTAATACAAGGTTTTTTATAAGTTGTTCTTATGGTGATAAAAAAAAATCCGAGATCGTTAGTCACAATTTTTTTTTATAAGTGCTTAAAGTTCGAATTTATACGAAATATGTCAAAATTACGAAAATTTGCAAATAATTTTGTGGTTGAAAAATCGTAAAATTTTTTTCTTTTATAACTAAGTTTTGAAAATTTGGTACGAGGTTCTCCATAAATTTTTCTTCAACTATCTGTAAAAAAAACTTTACCGGACTAAGACAAAATTTTTTAGGAGTGTTTGAAATTTAAATTTTTACAAAACCGCGTTAAATAATGGTTTAGCCTCAAACGATTTTTGATATTTGTTGTTATTCAAATACACAAAAATTGACAAAAATTCGTCAAAATCATGAATATTTTTCATTATTTGGTAGTTAAAAATTTATAAATATTTTACTATCAAAAGCTAAGAATTGAAAATTTAATACTATGCTGTCCATAAGTTAAACTTAGAATAATTATAAAAAATTTGAGGATTATTCAATTTAAAAAATTTTACGAGTGTTTAAAGTTTTAATTTTAATTTGAAATCAAAAATACACGTGTAAAATAACGTTTTACTAATAAATAATTTTCGATTTTTGTTATTTTTAAAAAATTACTAAACGTAAGATCTTGAAGCTTTTACTTAAATGTTTGAATTTGTTTAAAAATAGAATATATGACAATATTTAAATATAATATAATATATATCCCAGACTGACAAATCATCTCCGTTCAGAATCGTTTTTCGTATATAATGATACCTATCATTGCATTCAAATTTAACCTACTCTAGTCCGAGGTCCACCCCACCCCCGAATGTACAGCAGAGCGATACTCACTTACCCACTTTTTTGATATTAAATATAATAAACAGGGCTCATAAGTTCATGTACAACGGTTACGCTTAAATAAACGTCGGTCTAATATGCTCCTAACATTTCTCAATAATTATCAACTAAATATTTATAAAAATGCAGTAAAAAACTATTAAGTTAGTTTAAAATAATATAAAACCAAAAAAAAAAAACACTTATATTATCATTTCAAGTATATCCTAAATTTAATATCATACCTACCTTATTGAATCATGTTACCTTTGTAGCAAATTTCTTCGTTATTTGGAATTTAATAGGACTGGAAAAGATCGATATTCAAATGCATGAATTTATGATCTCTGATACCTATTTAATTGTCAATCGGTAATTTAATATTTTTTTTATAATGGACGATGTCTATATAAATAAATGTTTTAATATTATACTACATACCTATTATACCTACCTATTAATTATGATATTCCGTTGTGAAAGTTTTTTTAACATATAAGCAAATAAAGTTATTCGGTATTTATTTGTTATAATTTAAAAGTATTTTGTTAATTTTAAAAACTGTTTAAAATAATCATTTTATATCATGTCAAATTATTTCCCTTTTGTCTATTGATCGATTATGAAAATATAAATAAGGCCACTGTATAATGATAAATATATTTATGGATATTAAACCTAATTTTTTTTTATGTCAAATAGATTAATCACTAATCAGTTGGTAACCATAAGAAAGTATAATATAGGTTATATAATGTAAGGGATAATATCGCATTATGGATATTAAACATAATTTAATCATTTATTATTTAAAATGTTATTTACTAAATGGAACTTAAAATATATTGAACGTATAATGTTATCTTCAACAAATAAATAATTTGTTAAAACACCATAAAAATGTTTTCTTATGAATTAATAAATAAGTTTTATTTGGTTTTCGAGTTATTTTAGGAGCGTATACCCATAAAATTATATTTTACATTAGGTATAAACCGAAAATCAAAAATCTGCTGACAGGTATGTACCTATATGGCGTAGGTAAAGGTACTTGCGTATATGTATACGTACTACGTAATAATATACATCCCTAAAACAGTTATTGCATTAATCTTTTTTTATATGAGCCTAGTTATACGTTATAGGTACCTTATACCAAGTTAGGTATACTAATATACTAACTGAAATAAATATGTACATAAATATATGGAAACGTGTGTTAACATGTTAAAATAACTCAGTTACTTATTTTAAATAAGTATAAAATTATATATACGGACTAAATAATTTTAAATAATAATATTTAATTCTAATGTAAAAAAATATAAAACCGGTGACCACTCTACTACACAGTATAATATTATATAGGAATCGTAATGTATTTTGTTTTTATCATTAAATTCAATGATAAATCATCTCATACGAAAAACTGTTCCAAGCGGAGACGGTTTGGTAGCTTTTATTTTAAAATATTTTATATTTTAGTGCCACCGTATGAACTATAAATAGTATAAGTGGGTGAAACTTAAAAATATGGTTTAAAATCGAAATTGAGCCAAACTTTTTAATCTTAAGTCGAACCAAAAAATTCAGTGTTATAACACGAACTCGAAATGATCATCGAACCTAACCCATTATATTATGTTTGTCAGAAAGTTTAAAAAATAATTTAATAATAACGCGTAGGTACGTTCGATAATAGGATTTTAATTTATTTTTTGAAATATTAAAATGAAAAGTGGTAAGAAAGTCATCGATCTATGACTCAGAAAAAAAAGTGTACCTAAATAAAATAACAGAAAGGAAATTAAATAAAAGAAAACTAACGGATGAGGTTTATATTATCGTCTGCGGAGAAAGCCAATTAAAATAATTTACATTAAGGATTAAAATATATAGGCTGATGAAAACTTGATCAGGCATGGTGAACCTCATATAACATCTATTTTATTAATTATACTTTTATATTAAATATAAACATTAATCAGTCAGTGCTCAAGATAATTTTTTTTTATGTATAAATATCTTAAACACTATTTTTGGGTGAAAGTAAAAGTGGTTACCTATTGCATAATAAAAAATATTATATTTTACTATATTTTTACAATACTAATAACTACTCATAGGCTACCTATTGTTTGTTTCCTGTATGGTTATTATGGTAATTATTTGACGAAACCATTTTTTACTATTATAACGTAATTTCATTCGATTGCATGCAATTACTACAACCATATATTTTCTGGGAGGAGTACATACAAAATATAGTAATATATTTTGCTTGAACTTGTAAGTCCCACTCCACTCGAAATAAAATATAAGCGATAGTATATTATGTAGAGGTACAAGAAAAATGAGAACGTAATTGATCTATATTCAATGCATAAAGTAATATAATATAATCCATTGAGATGGTCATTGAGTTCACATATACACTGTGCAGTGATCGAACATAAACATCTGGTAAGTCGACGATATCAATGTGTAAGTATGGATGAACAAATAAACTATACCCAAGTATTATGATATTAAATTATATTACTCCCTCCCATTCTTCATAACAGACTGCTATTTTTGTCAACCCCATTTCAAAATAAACTATAGAAAACATGACACATTTAGTCGGAACCTTTGAAAATATTTGGTCGTAATTTTTGTCAGAATTATAGTTAAGTACCTATCCTTGCATTTTAATTGTAAATAGATCATAGGAGTCATAGGACACAGACCACATATGCATTTTTATGTTAAATATTTTATTTTACAATTATCAAAGTATAAAAATGCGTGTATGTATTTGTCAACCAATAAGCTCAATCAGTGAATTCAAACTAACACAAGTTCACCGACATTATACACTGCACAAGTTTTTCTTTTCAACATGATGATGCTTTATGGATTTTCCGATTGTTGGTTTTTGCAGGCTATAACCATCAACCATTGTTCTTAGATGATCAAACAATAATTCGATGTAGAGAACATAAGTCGGCCAATCAGTTAATCAGAATGGTGCTCAGAACAAACCTAACTACCTAACACAGTTTCTAAATATAATATGTCAGCGCGGGCGTAACTGTTTTCCGCTAAAACGACCCTAGCCCGTTCTCACTATAGCTGTTTTCCGTCAAAGGTTATATTCCGATTTCCGCCAAAAAATTAATAAATTATTTAAGATAGTATTTAAAAATCCTTATTATATCAGTTATATCACTCGTTATTTATTTATTTAAAAAATCAAACATAAATTATAGATTATCTAAATATTATAGCTCGTTGTTTCTATAGTTTTCTGTCAAAATATACGCACAAAAGAGTGAAAAATAGTAAAATATACAGGTTAGTTGTAAACATATTGGTATTAAACAATGTGAATAAGTCCACGAGTAAAAATGTGAAAAAACAAAGGTATGTATATTGTATAATTACCTACACTAAATTACGCAATACGAACATTACTTTAATTAAGTATAGACAGTATAGTTAAGAAAAATGTATGGGCTCCAGTGGCGTACGGGGTACGCAGGATCTTACAATGCCCCTTGCCGGGCTTGAAAATAAATAATTACTCAGTTGCCACAGACTTATTGGCTTGAAAAATAAAATGGTTGCTTTTTTTATTTCTTACTTAAATTAAGCATAAAATAAAGAAAAATATATTTGAAGAAAAACGCTTGCCACGTCAGAGATCGGCATGTATAATTTCTTGATTTTCAATTTTTAAGAAATGTATTAATTGTATGCAATATATAGGTATGCAATATGTATGTATAATGTATTTTATTTACATTTTCATTTAGTGAGATAAATCTCTGAAATCGGAGAGCGGATTTTGTTGTTTGAAGTCTTGTTAGATTCACTGCATTAGCTAGGAGAAGTGCAGTGAAGATTTTCAAAACTTTATCTTTTATAGTTAATTCACTAAAGCTTTAAAAAAAATTAAAACACATTTTATTGGGAATTTTTTTTATATTTTTCAACTTTATGGTTTTGTAGTGAATTAGCGATTGAAGATAATGTTCTAAAAATCTTCATAGCACTTCTCCTAGTCAGGGACGGATCCAGGGGGGCCTAGGAGCACAGGCCCCCCAGACATATTATTTCTCAAATTTTTTTTATAATTCTACACATCATATTACTATCAATATTACTATTTTTCAAATCATATATAATATACATATCTGATAATATAAGAATATAACTAATATATAATATATTAAACAAGGTGGATATATATAATATATATACAATGTTCTCTACTCTGAGAAGGATAAAAACCTGGCAATGCTCTAGAATGCAGGAGGATCGCCTTACTTCTTTGTGTTTACTATGTGTTCATAGGGAAGTTAAAATAAATATTGACCAAATAATTGATAGATTTGGAAAAAGCGACAATGTAAAAAAACGTATAGATTTTATAATTTATAATATATAACGTTTATAAATTAAATAATCATTAATTTATTTATTACTTTGATTAGGTATATGTCTTGTACGTACCTACTATTATGAAAAATTTTTAAATTATAAATAAAGTACATAGAAAAAAATTGTAGAGGCCCCTCCCCCCAGATCTTTAATCTGGATCCGTGCCTGCTCCTAGCCAATGTGAATCTAACAAGACCCCAAATAACAAAATCCGTTTTCCAGATTTGGTAATCTACCAAGCTAAAAGCTGAAAATCTAGCAAAAATAAATATTTTTTTAACTGTGAAAATTTTCAATCTCACATTTTGTATATACTTGATAATCCCTTTTTAATAAACGATCAACCAACATTTTAGTTATAACAGTGGCGTCATTTGTGGATGCAAGGGTGTAAAAATGCATCTCATGAACAAAATTATTGTTATTTGTTTTATACTATAAATTCTATAAAATGATCTACATTTACACAAAAAGTGTGTTGAGAAAGTTCATGCGAGTGACTATTACTTTAGATTTTTAATATTGGTTTTGCATCCCATGAAAAAATGTGAAATGACGCCTCTGAGTTATAATAGTTTTGGAGAAAAGTTAAAAAATAGAAATTTTGGGAATGTTCACGCCGACTTTTTTGTGGATTCAAATCGTTATACCGCTTGGGTGTGATATCGGATCTCTAATTAATATTTTATGTTAAAGCTAGCTTAATTATCTACCTACTCATTACAACTGAGTTATATTTTTATCATTTTCCTATTTAACAAAAATTCTTGAATTTGTAAACTCAGACTTTTTTCATTTCAATTAGGTACCTACCACACCTGATTAAAAATCAAGAAAGTAAAATATATTTATATAAGGCTAAATATAAAACTATTGCCACTATCGGAATGTTGGCTAGCTTAACAATGTTTGGATTGTTAGCATAGACGTGTTTACGGGTCTTGCCTCTCCTGCACAGACATGACCTGCGAAATTTGATCTAACTTACATTTCAAATTGTGATGCATAATATAACCTTATTTTTTTCTCAGTTTCTGATTTCATTTTCATATAATTTTTTTTAATTTTCATCATATGGATTTGTAACGTTTATAAGACTACAAAAATTGATAATTCTAGTGCAGTAACTCCATCTTCCTGGATATGCCACTGTTGTGCATGACCTGCGAATAAGGCCTATACACGCCTATGATTGTTAGTAACATTAGTTCAGTGGTAATCATAGATTACCAGGATTATCTATACCTATCTACGGACTATGATCGTAATCACAGACTAATGCTTAACTGCAAGATATTGTAAGAATAGCACTTAACCGGCGGAATTCCGCCGGTAATAAAATGTATTATCAGCCGGTTAGCGTTAACCGTCAATTGACGGGACATTGTAAGAATGGTCCTAAGTTATATAGGTAATATAATAATGTCTTAATCTGTGGTTATAACTTACAATAAATGGATAAATACCAGTTTTGAGATACTATATTAAACGGTGGGTAGATTTAAAAATAAAAATAATAATACAGTCAATGGGGGAGGGGGCTTCAGCTGGTTAGCCACCTCTGCGTACGCTACTGATGAGCTTGAACCGGTTTTTTAATACCGAAAATACTATTGAGCGCCAAGAACAATATCGAAATGAAAAAAAATCAATATGTTATAATTGAAAACGAAATTAAAATCGGAAAAAATCAATACTGCAGTTATTGTTTGAAGATTTGAATCTAATATTAAAATCAGAAAAAATAATTACTGATAATCGAAATCACCACCCTGTTTTTCCATAAGAAAATTATACGCCCCTGGGTAATACTATATAATTAGAGGAATGAAATAAGCAAATGTGTAGGTAAATATTTTTTAGTTTGTAACTAGTGGATAATGTGTGATTAGTTTGAGAAATAAATCGAAGACTTATAGGAAATATCTAAGTGGATTACGAATCTAGGTAAAAATATCATAGAATCAAATACACACGGTAAAAAATGTTCAGAGTAAAATTGTCTAAAATAAAGTATGGCAAACTCTTTGTTGAGAATTAAAAATAGGATAAATATACAGATTAAATATATTATTAATTATTTATAAAATAATTAAAAAAAATAAAAATAAAAATTTTAACTAATTAAAGTTTATAAACGTCAATAGGTACCACCTAATAAATATTAAAAACAATTTTCAATACTCTTTCATTATTGTTATACTTCTCACATAATTTTTTTATTTTTTTTACATACACATCCTTTTTTTTTTTTGCTAGAAGTTGTCCAATATCTCTGCTCAATTTTAATTTCGTAGATTCTAATTCTAATCACATTTTTTTATGAATAACTATAAACTTGGGCCTTGGATGTGAATGAATAGCTAATTTAGAAAATTTGTGATTCTATCCTTTAGTTTGGTTGTTAGTGCGCTGACTATCATTTAATATAACTTGCGTACATTCCAAATTGAAGTAGGAAATGCAGCTGGGGTTCTTCTAATAATATTACTTCCAGTATTAAAACTTAAGAATTAAAAGACCTTACAATATAATATACATATACATTTTCAATTTATTCTGGCCTTTTAATTTTTCATGTATTTAACTATTTAAGAACCTAACCTCATACCGACGGTGCCCGCCCCAATGCTATCCACTTGACCCTCTAGATCTGGCATTGATTGGCATCACACATATGGAACGTTGTGGCGAAAACACATAAGAAAAAACGTATGTGGGGAAAACGGATATAGGTAGTGTAACTTCAACGATCCAACCTCATGAAAACTTTAAACATACAATTTTCTAGAATGTTGAAGCCAAATTTATTGCACGAGTTTTCCATTAGTGTGTAACTATAATTTTGATCGAAGAAATTCTAGCATGCTGCACACATTAATAGAAGTAGTTGATGTAAAAAAGTAGATTAATGATCTATAGTCTATACATTCATGAAGTTGACCCACCATAACCTAACCGTATTGTAATTTTTTTTAAATCTATGCCATTATTTTTCAGGTTACTTGCAAGTATTTTAAAGTCCAAACTTTCATCGTGAAACCAAAAAATTAAAAGATGGACTAACTTCACGTAGCCCACCCACTTTGACCCAGAACTTCGAAATCGGTATCAAACGAAAGCTAATGATTATCAAGTAATCTTAGGCCCGTTCTTGCAATTTACAAGTCCTCTAGGCGGCTGTTGCTAACTTTTGCATTTGTAAAGTTGGCCCACCCTAGTTATCACATAACTTTGAAATTGGTATTAAATAAAAGCTAACAATAAGCAAAACTTTGCAAGTCTATTTTTAAAATTTGCAAGTAATTCAGTCGGTCAGCAAGAGTTTTCAAAGTCACGAAGTTGGCTCACCCAAGTTGTCCCGAAACTTTGAAATTGGTTATCAAACAATAAAGTCAATGATTTTCATGTGCGTGAAGTTAGCTCTCCACCATAACCGATTTTTTTGATAATTATAATGTACTTATTTTGCAAATTGGTTTTTAGAATTTGAAAATTATTAAATTGAATAAAAAAAGGAAAATTTAAAATACTAAAATGAATAAGACATCTGATATGAATAAAAATTAAGTTTTATATTTTTAATTATAAACTTGCCCTTATTCTTAATTTGACTTTTTTTATTCAACTTAGATTTATTTATCTCTAAACCAATTTTCTATTAATTTTTAAGATTATGGTATATTTTCCGAATTGATTGGGGCTGGCAAAAAAAAAATTGTAAAATTTGCCAAATAAAAAAATATTGATTTGCAAATTCTAAAAATCAACTTGCAAATGTTTGCAAATTATTTGCAAAATTTTGGTGTAATTTTGAAATTCGTAGCTCAAAAGGGGGGGATGCATGAAATTGAGCCCCTGTCTTATTTTGCTTTTAGCGTCCAGGGAAATGATTTGCAAATTTTGAAAACCAATTTACAAAATGAGTACATAATTTTCAAAAAAATCGGTTATAATGGGGGGCTAACTGCACGCACGTGAAAATCTTTGACTTTTGTTTGATAACCAATTATAAAAAAATATTCTCGATCGAAATTCCCAGCTTCAAAAGCTAATGGTGGCCGTCATAGTGACTTGCAAATATGTAATATTATAATCATTAGCTCTCGTTTGATACCAATTTCAAAGTTTTGTGACAACTTGGATGGGTCAACTTCGTAACTTTGAAAGCTCTTGCTGGCCGGCTGAATCACTTGCAAATTCTTGCTAATCGTTAGCTTTTATTTGATACCAATTTCAAAGTTATGTGATAAGTAGGGTGGGCCAACTCACAAGTTCAAAAGTTAGCAACGGTTGCCTAGAGGACTTGTAAATTGCAAGAATGGGCCTAAGATTACTTGATAATCATTAGCTTTCGTTTGATATTGATTTCGAAGTTCTGACTTTAAATTTTTGGTTTCATGGTGAAAGTTTGGACTCACAAATTCTAAAAACTGACTTGTAAATACTTGCAAATAACTTGAAAAATAATAGCATAAAATATGGATTTTAAAAAAATTGCAATACTTAGGTAGGTCAACTTTACGAACGTATAGATCATCAATCTACTTTTTTACATCAACTACTTCTATTAATGCGAGCTAGAATTTTTCCGATCAAAATTATAGTTGCATACTAATGGAAAACTCATGCAATAAATTTGGCTTCGACATTCTATAAAATTGTATGTTTAAAGTTTTTATGAGGTTGGGTCATTGAAGTTATACTACTTATATCAGTTATATCCGTTTTCCTCAAATACGTTTTTTCTTATGTGTTTTTACCACAAAGTTCCATACGTTGGGGAAAGTGGGTGGGCTACGTAAGTTGGCCCATCTTTTAATTTTTTGGTTTCATGATGAAAGTTTGGATTTTTAAATACTTGCAAATAACTTGAAAAATAATGGCATAGAATTTAAAAAAGTTGAATACTTAGGTGGGCTAACTTCATGAACGTATGATCTATATCAATCATGCTCACTCTTCTTTTTTCTTATTCTGATTTTTAAATTTTTGGCAATACAGACTTCGGGAATATGGAGTAGTTTCTGATAGAAAATTGGTTCTAGTTGCTACTTTTGAGTAGTGAAAATTAAAAAAAAAATTTTATTTTACAAAACAATTATGAAAAACTGGTTTTTTCGCAAAACCAATTCTCTACAAATTTAACTATTACCTATCAAAACTTTTTGTTATCATTCACTAACATATAGACGATAACATTTTTAAACAAGTTTGAATATTTTTGAGCTATCTTTATACATATAAATTTTTAGTTAATACGTATTACTGTAAGTTATACCACTAAAAAGAAAGAAATTAAATAGATAATTTATACGTCATATTATTATTTGTATTACATTATATATTTTTATTTTTTAGTTTTTACCTATGTATTACTTTGACACTGTATCAGACAAAATCGGTAGATGAATCGTGTAGACGCATAAGTTATTTACAAGCATAATTAACAATTATATACATAAATATATAATATGTTATATGTAAATACTAAATACCTTTAAAAATGTAATATTATGTAATTTATAATATGTTGTTAAGCGAACTTTAATTTGTAAGTTATTTTGCATTTTATTTTTATCTTATGCAGTGGCGTCATTTGGGGGGGGGGCAGGCGGGGGCAATTGCCCCATCCTTGATTTCTTATGGACTGGTCAAATTTTTGGTACCATGGGGCAAAGGGCCGATGGAATTGCGACATTGCGTCACCGCTCATAGCAGGCCACTCGCCTACAACTCATAATCGTAGAACGCTACATTTCTAAGCAACTTAGAGTAATGAAACTGGAAACCTTTTACGCCTAATGTTAGTACAAAAATATTTATTTTATAGATTTATGAATGAACTTGACAAACGTCTTAATTACACAAACAACAATATTATTTTAACCTGTACTTTATTTAATTCTTCGAATCTTGATTAGTTCATTAAGTTAGTTCCTATCTTCAAGCTTTTTTAAATCACTATAATTATTTTAAAATTAATCCTATACTCCTAGAGTCTGAATTTCTTATTGCTAAAAATCTACTTTCTAAAAACAAAAATAATACCCGTGAAGATGGTGTTCATGATCTTTTTTCCATATCTAAAAATTTGTTGGAAATTCCAAGCTCTTTTCCTGAGACACTAAAAATTATTTCTATTCTAATGACACTACCTGTAACAACCGCTTCAAATGAATGTTTTTTTTTCGTCATTAAAACGTATAAAAACATGCTTAAGACTAACAATGGCTGATGAGCGCTTGAGTGATTTACTAGTGATTGCTGTTGAAGGTGATGAATAGGGTTCGGGACTTCTTGCAATTGCATGTTTGTTTGTAGTGGTCGTAGTCTATTTTAAGTGAGTTATAAATTTGTTTTATGAAATTACGAAATTAAATACTAAGTTTGAATTTGCATATTTTTGCATATTTCGTCATATTTTAAGAAAAATGCGTATTTGAGCAATTTTTAGCATATTTCGGCATATTTCACATTTTATATTTTTATAAACGTAAAATTGTCGGGAAAAATCATAATTGGATGGTCGTAGACTAGTCTGTCGTATCTAACACGTATGTCTGTTTACGACGATAGTCCCTTTATTGCTTAATAATCAACCTTTTTATCGACAATATCGACAATTAGTATGTTACAGATGAGCATGAAGACGATACAGATGAGGGATGAGTAACCCGTGTAAAAATTATTTTTATTATATTAAGTACCCACCTAATTTTTAGATTTTTTTTTAATAACAATAATTTATTATTTTATTAATTATATATTTCATGCATTTTTAAAATTTTTTATAGTAAATTAGCTGCATATTTTAAAGCATATTTTGACGATTTTGACTGCATATTTCGATAATTTTAAGTGCAAGAAGTCCCGAACCCTAGTGATGAAGCTTTGAAAATTGGTCTTCAGGAAGCTATCGATCTATTTGCAGATATAAAACCTCGTAGATATCCATTAAAAGCCTTAAGCCTATATTATTTTTCTTCTAAAAAACGCTTGCTTAATAGATACCTACAGCATTTGATTTAAAAAATATTTGTTTTATTATTCTTTTTTTGAGCTTTGTAATATATATATATTATTTTAAATAAATTAGATAGAAATTTTGCCCTACCCTAAGAAATACTGAAATGACGCCCCTGATCTTATGTAGTAGTAAATCAAATACAATGTTTTGAAAAAAATAATATAATAATTTGTAAATTCCTTTATAGAATGTAATACCTAATACCTATTTAATTTTATAAAATAACTTAATTATTAAATTATCCCATCACAAGCTATGCTTTTTATTTACAAATTGCATAAATCGTGATAACACAAAATAGAGATTCCCAACCAGGGTGCCTCCAGATTTTTAAAAAAATGACGTAAGTCAAAAAGGTTGGGAAGGGCGTAATCCATTTCGACCAAAGCAATTTTAGTCGTTTTCAAATTAAGTTACCAATGGTTTTGAAATAATATAATAGGTACATAGATTATTTTTAACTATTTTTAAAAAAAGTTAAAAATCCCACTAAAGTACACACTACCTATGTGTGTAGTCCGAAATTGTAAGTGTGTACTACACTACTACGAATTCAAGAAGTGTGTAGGTACCTTGTATACCTACCTACTAAATACTAATAAATAAGACTTATAGGAACTAACTAGATAGTAGCTGGAACCTACACACTATTCAAATTTTCAACCAGACATAAGCATATTTTCAGTTTATAAAATAATAACAGATAGATAGTTATCTAATAATGTGCAATTTGATTAATAAAAAATATTGACATTGTACTAAACATTATAATCATATGGAAGTGACGTAGACTCTAAAGGGGACCGGGGGGCAATTACCCCTATACACTATACAGCTCCGTATATCACATAATTGTACCTAAGTACATTAAAAAATGTGTAATACGAATTTTTATGAAAAATAGAGGCTAAGAAAAAATACATAATTAATAATTATACATTATTACAGTTATAATAAAAAAGCGGGTAAGTGAGTATCGCTCTGCTGTATATTAGGGGGTGGGATGGAGTATGGACCTCGGACTAGGGTAGGTTAAATTTGAATGCAATGATAGGTAGGTACTAGGTATCATTGTATACGAAAAACGATTCTGAACAGTCTAGGATATATTATATTTAAATATTGTCATATATTCTATTTTGAAACAAATTCAAACATTTAAGTAAAAGTTTCAAGATCTTACGTTAAGTAATTTTTAAAAATAACAAAAATCGAAAATTATTTATTAATAAAACGTTATTTTACACGTGTATTTTTGATTTCAAATTAAAATTAAAACTTTAAACACTCGTAAAATTTTTTAAATTGAATATTCCTCAAACTTTTTATAATTATTCTAAGTTTAACTTATGGACAGCATAGTATTAAATTTTAAATTTTTAGCTTTTGATAGTAAAATATTTATAAATTAACTACCAAATAGTGAAAAATATTCAAGATTTTGACGAATTTTTGTCAATATTTAAACTTCAAATGCTAATAAAAAAAAAATGTGCCTATGTATTTTTATAATTTTTGAATGATATTTAGAACAAGTTATGTGGACCCTTCAATTAAATTTTCAAGTAATTTGTCCCAGCTAAATTTTTTTTATCAACATTTTAAAAAAAAAAAAATAAAAAATTTGATTATTTCAAATGCCTATAAATAGATCAAAAAAAGTCAAAATATTTTGAAAATCAAATCACGCAAAGAAAATGGCAATCTAAATAACTGGTAAATTTTTCAAGTATTTACGACTTATACTATTTGAATAACAACAAATATCAAAAATCGTTTGAGGCTAAAGCTAAACCGTTATTTAACGCGATTTTGTAAAAATTTAAATTTCAAACACTCATAACATTTTTTTGTCTTAGTCCGGTAGAGTTTTTTTTTACAGATAATTGAAAAAAAATTTATGGAGAACTTTATACCAAATTTTCAAAACTTAGTTATTAAAGAAAAAATTTTTACGATTTTTCAACCACAAAATTATTTACAAATTTTCGCAATTTTGATATATTTCGTATAAATTCGAACTTTAAGCACTTATAAAAAAAAATTTTGAGTAACGATTTACTCGGATTTTTTTTTATCACTTTAAGAACAAATTATAACAAACTTTGTATTAAATTTTCAAGATTTTCTGGTTGGCCAAAAAAATTTTATTGTTATTTAAAAAAAAAATACTTAGAAAAATTGAAAATTTCAATTGTCTATAAATAGTTAAAAAAAAGTCAAGATTCTTTGAAAATTTAACCGTGTATGGAGAACGCTAATATTAACATTTTGTGAAAATTTCAAGTATTTATATCGATTAGTTTTTAAGTTATAGCAAAATAATCATTTAAGTCATTTTTTTAGGGTTTTTCCCGACTCATTTAAAAAATATTGAAAATGTTTAACTTTTGATCCTCCAAAGTACCAACTAGATTCGATTTCCTTTTCAAAGAGGGACTAAAGTCAAAAATCGAACCATTTTTACTGCTCCAAATGTTGTCGTCAGACACAAAATAAAAAAAAAATAAATAAAAATAAAAAAAACATACATCATTGTAAAATCAATGAAAAAAGCATTAAACAATTTATACTATATTATTTTTTTACTAAAATTCACTAAGTCATCACAATATACATTTAAAAAAATTATTATTTTTTAAAATGTCTATTCATGTTCTTTACAAACTCATACCTAGTAATTTCGACAGATCTATATAAAAGTATACAGTTTTTGTTTTATTCTTTTATTTCCTTAATTTTTTTTTTTTTTTTTGGACTTTCAACGCTATTAATTTTGATATACGTTTCTATCTAGATGTCATTGCGTATTTGTGTATTATATTTATCCAGCTTACGATTTATGGGGAGTTAGAATCAAAATTTTTTGTGAAATACGAGTGAAACGATCACCCAAAAGGCCAAAACACATTTTATATTCACTAGCCAACGGGCAACGTTTCAAAACACCAGAAAAAAAAATTCCTTGCATCAAAATCTCAGTCCTAGTCATTTGTACTCATTTGTAACTGTAATAAATAATAATGTTTAATTAAAAATGTATTTAAAAAAAACTTTTCCTATGATTTTTTTTAAAAAATAGTTAATAATTATAATATAATATGTATTATATTATTTAAAATGCATTGCCAGCTTAATTTTGAAAACGACTAAAATGGCTTGGGTCGAAATTGGTATCTGGCAAAACGGGAAAGATTGATTTTGGGCGAAACGGGTGCCTCTGCATTAAATCTGCTAATAATACCGTGCTAATAATTGATTAATTAACGATCAAATCTATGGTGCGGGCACGGTAATATTGTACAATAAGTGATAGAAGAAAATATTTGGAAATAAAATGATTTATATAAAACTAATTATTTTTTTAGCAACTATGGTAAAAGCGATCGATATTACTGTATAACAATATAAATAATAGGTACCTACTTCAATTTAATAATAATGCAGTGATATAAAATAATATAATTACTTTTTACCTACCTATATGGCTATATACCTACATGAAAGATAAAACATAAAATTACTATGTATAATACGACCAATAATTTTTATAATAGGTACATAATTCATATAATAATATTATATAACACAATTATATTAAACCAATTTTTTATTTCAACAAATATATTTATAAATACCAGGATAATATCAGAAAAGGCATAGGCATGAATGTTTCTATCTTAGGCTAAAAAGCCAATCACGTGCGAAGTCAGAAAATAGTCAAATGGATACCTAACTTAGATTAAAAATAAAGTGTAGCTATGAAGTGTGATTACTTATGGTTCATAAGTCATAATAAATAATAATACCTATGTTTATATGATATGTGATTACTTAATCATAATAAATAAATAAGTTATTATAATAAAAAATATATTTATATAGACATATTATATTATTTATATTATTATAGCAGATAATAATGTAGGTTTTTTAATAGTATGGTGAGTAATGGACTAGGACACTAGGTAATGTTTGGCTTACAGGAAAGTTTAAGTTTCTTGTTTGACCTATAACAGGTTTTAGAAATACATTATTTTATTCATCTGTTATACCTTGAAATACCCCACCTAATATAGATACTCATAAAATTCTTAGTATGGATAATATCATTATACCTACATAATATTATACTCACTACCATATCCACATATTTTACTTCAGAAGTAAACAATTTTAAGTTCATAAAAAAAGTTATTTAACAATTAAAATGTTCTTAAATGATTAGTTACCTACCTAAGTAATATAACAATAATATAATAGTAAATAGAAAAATAATAACACCTTACATGTATTGGTAAGTATTATAGTAAGCCATTTATTGATTAATTTTAATACCTACACGAAGCGTTCTAACTTTACTGTATTACCTATTCACCGAGCCTTCGACAACTTACCTACCGTAATGGTTTAATGATTTAAATTTTATGGATATTATGATAGCACCGTCACCGTGCCAACTCGTGATAGCACAGATATTATGCACGATAGACGTAAAATGTAAACAAACTTTCTGTGATAACTGATAAAGTGATGACGAGATTAACGTTGCGAGACGCGTAGTTAGTTAGTTAGTACGCAATCGCGTACTTTTTTTTTTTTTTATTAATATTTATCGCTTAATCGTAACGATGATTTGAATAAACTTTGATCTTCAAGTTTGAAACAAAACGGCAATTACCGGTCGCCGGCATTATCTATTGTCATGTGTATATATATATATTTATGTGTGTGTTCGTAAATATTATTTCAAATGTCCGGGACACGGTATTTCACAGATTCGAATCGTATTCGTACAGCGACTGGATGTGGTTTGAAACAAGTGAAATAATAATTGTCATTCTATTAATCAACTTGCAACTACGATGGCGAAAGCCATAATGAACGATGAATGGAGAACTTTGTACTTGGCTCGAGCACTTTATGATGCAGTCGAGGATTGTAATATTCAGTAAGTACTGTTTGTTTAAAAATAATAAAATTTTTTTGGAAAATTCGAATTTGACTAATGTGTGTATGTAATCAAATGGTAATCGGAATAAAAATCCCCGGGAAAAAAAATCACCTGACGAACGACTCCGGAAAAAAAATCCCCAGATTACAATATTACTCACAACCACAATATAAAATGATTTTAATATTTAATTACAAATAAGTATACTATATATTATAGTTTTCAGTCAAAAAATAAAAAAAATCAATGTATTATATAATATTTGGTACCTATAAATAATTTTAAATAAATTCTGTATTAAAAAAAAAAAAATAGTTATAAAAAAATATGTAATTACAAATAAGTATAAGTACTATATAATAATTATTATAGTTTTCAGTCAAAAAAATAAAAAAATTAATATATTATATAATGTTAGGTATAAATAATTTTAAATAAATTCTGTAGCGAAATAGTACTAAAAAATAATATATAAAAAATATTTCGATAATAATAATAATCGCAGTTAGTTATTAGATTGTTTTCTAATATTATGGCTTATCGAATTTAAAAAATCCGAAATATTTATTTTTCCACTTACAAACCTGGCACAAAGTTCTTTTAATCTTATTTCCGTCGTCCGCATCTGTCCAAGTTTGGTTGTTTTCATATTGGTTTCTCCAACGTCATCCAATGCTAATTTTGCGTAATCCGATGCAACCTCGTACTTCATTTTTCTTATTAAATGCCATACTGTGGGATGTTTAATGCCAATTAATTCTTTTCTACATGCTGGTTTTGAAGGATCGTTGTAACCTCTGTGGTTTCGAATTGTCCGTTTTACGTGTTCTTTTGGCAATTCAACTAATACTTCATGTGGTACATTACTCACAGACTCGGCAAATATTTGACTCGGTGTTGCATAGGATATTTGTGCTTTTTCGTTCATTTTGTTTTTTAATTTTAAAGCAGCGACTGCATTTTTATTAGAAGTATGAACATGATCATGGTCAATACTAATAAATATTGGTTTTTCAATATCTAAACTCGTCTTAAGTACACTCGGACACTTCAACGAGGTAAATTTAGAGCATCGCCAACGTATAAAATTGGAGCACTCTTTTTGAAAATGATAAAGATATCCGATGTGCGCAATTTTAGGTTTTTTACTATTAGTTTTAATAATTTCAATAACGTGCTCCATGTTTGTGTGTAGGTACCTAACTATCGTGTATACTAAGTGTGTATACAGAGCGCAGATTTATAATAATATGTGGTCTAATACAAATCGTTGCTAATTTTTCTTGAACAATAAAATATATGAACATGGTCATACCCATTTATTTTAAGATAGCTAGTATCCAGATTATGTTCGTGAGCCCATTACAGATAAGATAGATAGGTGTTACTTTTTACCTTATTTTATATAATATCAAAGGTACACACTACACCACATAATGATATAACAATTACTGTAACATTTGAAGTTCTCATATCTATACAATATGGTCAAAATGTTATAGAAGATGTAATATTTTATTTTATTTCAGGTTATTATATAATATATATATATATATATATATATGTATAAGTAGGTTTATGATAGTTAGTTAATACTTAATGTATTATACAAATAAAAATAATTAATAGAAATTAATGTAATGCAATAATGTAATCTGGGGATTTTTTTTCCGGAGTCGTTCGTCAGGGGATTTTTTTTCCCGGGGATTTTTATTCCGGGATTCAATCAAATTGTATTAAATCAACATTTCTATTGTCAAATTGCATAGACCTTTGATTGTGCAATATTTGGTTTTTATTAACTTAATAAACTGTTCAACTACAAACTTCTATGTATTTATTTGTGGAATGTGGTATTTATCATTTAAATTATTATTCTTGTTTAGGCAAGTCAATACTTTGTTATCTCAGAATAAAGCCAATCCTAATATCCTGATTCCGGAAGAAGGGATGACAGCATTTCATTTAGCTGCAGGGCATGAAAACTTGGCATTCGGAAAAGTAGCGACCTCATTATTTTTACATAATGGTGGTGATCCTAATGTACTTTGTGAAGGAAATCGCTCAGTTCTTCATATTGCTGTTGCATGGAATCGTTCACAGGTTGTTGGAATTTTGCTCAAAAGTCCTTACATTATACCTAATTTGTACTTAAAAGATGAAGACAATCTCAATGTATTTAATTATGCTGTGAAATTTAGTGCATGGGAATCACTTGCAACACTCCAATCTTATATGAAACGTTCAAACTACACAAGTAAGTACAAAATATGGTTTTTGCATAGCTTATGAGATTAAATAGTTATAAATAATTAAGACCACATTTTATGATGTTTAATATTAATTGTTGTGTTAAAAAGTGTCCATTCCTATGTTTTTATACGGGAAATTATGATTATTTAATTATTATTCAAATCATTTTTTCCTTAGGTAATTTAAAGAAACAAATCTCCATTACAATGCAATCAAAACATGTTAAAGAAAAATATAATCCTACAAAAGCACAGAATACTGAAACATCGATTGGTGCCGAATCAACATTTGATAAGTCTAATAGACTACATACAAGCAGTGGATATCTTAATAGTGGCGAAAGTTTAGATAGCATTTCCAAATCGACAACATTTGATTCAATTAGTCAAAAAAATAATAATATCGATGAATGCATATTAACTTCAACAGCTTATTCTTTTGACGATATTTTAAATAAAAATGTTTCATCAGACCATTGTTTTACTCGATTACACAAAAATGGCATTCCATCAAAAATTAATTATGACGGATCCATGTTAAGTTCAATCAAATACGTTTCAGATGAATTTGAAAGCATAGAAAACATTAGTTTTCCATCTAGTAATTTACTTAGTGATTCTGAATTATTTGAACTTGATGAGGTTGAATTAGAAGCAAAAAATATTTTTAGCCAGATAGAAAGTTCATCTTTTAGTGACAGTGACTTGATGTCAGATATATCTGGATTGTCTAGTTATTTGAGTTCTGATGATTTTTATACATGTCCAGATACAAATTCTGAACGACTAATTCTTAATAGTGTCACTTGTAATACTGACATTGAATTGGAAGATATTACAAAAAACTTATCAATGACAAGTATTTATGACTCAATAAGGTACTATATTTATAATCTGTTATTATTTTTAGAGCTATGAATTTATAGGACACATCGCACTTTTTTTTAAACTTATTATAAAAATCTGACTTCTTCAACATAAAGTTTATATTAGGAACTAACAATTCTAGCAGAGTAATAAACATATTGGTCTTACAACGAGTTATTTACAGTTATTAATTAATTCTTATTGAAACCCAAAATATCTATGAAAACATAAGTATAATTTTTTATATATATTTATTTTTGAAGTTTATAATTTGACAAAATTTATTTAAACAAAAAATAATGGTGCTTGTTATTTTGTTGTAATTCAAAAATATTAATCACTGAGACTTGATACTTTTATGTAAACATATTCATGTATTAGTATATTATACATTGTATGTTTTTAATTAATAATATTATTTAATAATTTTCAAAGGTTGTGTAATTATATTCATAGCTCTAATTATTATAAATTATTTTAATGTTTCAATGAATTAATCTAAATAAATCTTTTAAGATAATAATTAATATATTTTATTACCTTTATTGTGACTATTTTTAAGAAAATTTATGATAAATTCAATATTTTTTTTGTTTTTACCTTAAAATAATATTTATTTCTACTTTAGAAATATATTTGTAGTAATGTTTTTCTTAAAATACATTTATATTGTTAATTTTGTAATTTATTAATTAATAATTTTTTTTTTTTTAGTAATTCAATTTCCAAAACATCAGCTGTATTAAATAATCAAGAAGTTTCAAATATTATTAATTCTTTAGGTATGGTTTATAAATATTGTTTTGACTTTATAATATTTCGTTATTTGGTTAAAGTCTATGTTAAATATTGTTTTTTTAATGATAACTTTACTGTTTTGCCTAGATGAGTGCAGCAGCAGTTTAATTGAAATTTCAGATTATGATACAGATTATGTCCGAGAAAGTCTTAGGGAGAATGGCTATCCTCCAGGACCAATAGTACCTAGTACAAAACGAGTTTATGTAAGAAAACTTAATCAAATATTACATAAGCAAACACAACAGAAGCATGATGATGAGCCTATTAATAATTCATCTGGTATATTTTTAATTATTATTGCTTATTAATAAATTTATACATATGTATTACTTTTCTTTTCTTTTTTGGTAGGTTCATATAGTATGCAGTTGACTAAAGTTTTAACTTATGATAAGTATGATTCATGGAAAAAAACTATAAAAAGTTGGAGTGTTCTAGAAGATACCATTGTTTGCGCTAAGAGTGGTTCTTCATTTACATATTTATTATTAGATCCACGTATTACGAACAATCTACCTGCTCGAGCTGATCAAATGAATAATCCTATTGAAATATGGCAGACATTTATTAAATCAATATTTTACATTGGTAAAGGTACCAAGTCTAGACCCAACGATCATATGAATGAAGCATTTAAATTTTGGGTCGAAAACAAAAATCAAGATAAAAGCCGCAAAGTATGTAGCATTATAACACTATTAAAAATTGCATATTAAATATAATTATTATAAATTGAATTTTAAATTAAAATAGACAGAATATATTTTGAGTCTATGGAAGGAAAAATTGGGAGTGGTTTGTGTACAAGCATTCCACCATTTGATGTTAAAAGAAGCACATATTCGAGAGGCAGCTATGATTGATGCTATTGGATTGGAGAAACTTACAAATGAGAAGCGTGGTACATACTACGATAACACAACTCGATGGTTGAATAGTGATCGATGTAAACTAGGCTGCCATCTTTTGTACCGTGCCATGCTTGTGTTTTTAGCTGATGGTGAACGCCAACTGCGACCAGCTGATTTGACTTAATAAAATTGTTGACATACTAATTTTTACTATAGTATATTTTCAGTTTTTTTTTTTAAATAATGACTATGATTTGATATCTAAATTTTTTTTAAGTATTAGTTGTATAGAAATGTATATTTCTGAATCTTATTATACTTTTTATCGATGTATTTTTGTACCATAATAACATTATAAGAATTATATTTTATATTTTTATTAAATTAACAATTAATATTGTGATAACTTAGTGTCTACAAACATTTATAATTTTATTAAATTATACTTCTGTATTTTTTTTTATTACAATACTGAATTTTTTATTATAAAATTTGAGTTTTGTAAAATAAAAACATTTTTACTTGAATATTTAGTCAGTTGATGTTATCATTACTCATTAGATATCACTAGTTTATATACCACTATATCAGGTAAGTTCATGGGCGTATCTAGGATTTCAATCAAGGGGGGAAGCAGTGCCGTAGTTAACTTTAAATCATTAAAATTCAATTTTTATTTCAAAGTATTTATTTTTAAATTATAACAATGGTAATTGTCTAGAGTCTTCGGAGAATCTGCTTAGAATTTTCTGTTTTATTACAGCATGTGGTATAAGAAATATAATTTAGTTTGAAGTGCAAAAGATGGGCACTTGCCTACTCCACCCTCGCTACGCCCATGAGTAAGTTAATATTGATGTGTGTCAATATGTTAATACTATGTTAGCAATATTTTTAACAAAAATAACACAAAATTATTGCAACAAATATATTATTAATTAATTCAGTAACTTTATACATTTTAAATTGTTGGTACAATTATTTCTGTTATTATATTATTTCTATTTTTAATATTACTTATGATTAGAGCGCTGATTTTTATGCACTTAAAAGTATCGAATATGCTATATAATATGCAGTCAAAATCATGAAAATATGTAAAAAATATACATTCAAAATTATGAAAATATGTAAAATATATGCAAGAATTTTTTATTTATTTAAAATTTACAATAATTAATTACTTAAATACTTAATAAAAAAAATTCAGGGAATTTTCTGAACTCAATTTATTTTTAAAATTTTATTTATTATTAAAATGAATAATCATATGCATTTCAAGTTTTTTTTCTGTGAAGCTGTGTCATTTATCGGTTCACATATTTTTAAAGACTGAGAACGAACGTTTGACGTGAATTGAAGTTATTGGGGCATATTTGAAGTAATTTAGTATTGTCAGGATAAAGATAAAGATCTTCGAGCTGAACGTTTTTGAAATTAAGTTTTAATTTTTCTACTTTCTACTTGACAAAATATTATTTTATACATTTTTTTAAATTTTTGCTTCAATATGCAATTAATTTTGAATTTTTCCAAAATATGCAAAATTATGCAATAACCTTTAAATATGCAGAAAAATGCAAAAAAAATGCACCATTAGATTCAAATTATGATGATTCATGAAGATAATTGACAAAAATCCAAAAATATTAAAAGGAAAAAAATATGTGCAATTGCATAGAAATCCGCGCTCTACTCATGATCATTTGTCATTTAACTTCTATCCCTTTAATAAATTATATTTTGAATAGGGTGTTACTCATAATATTTTAATATAATAAAATAATAAATTGAAAAATTACACTTAATCATTCTATTGTACAATAATATTAATAAGGCTCGGATTTAAATTCCCTAAAAATATTAAAAAATTCATTATTTATTAAATAAATTCAAATTAAATTATTATTAAAAAATGAGGTTAAATATTAAATAAAATTCTAATAAAAATTATAAATTATAAATTATATTACAATGTACAAAAAAAAAAATTAAAATTAAAAATTAAATTCTATTTACATAGCATTGTACAATAAGAATTTCTTTAATGTTTTGGAATTTAAATGATCGACGGCTGTCTGCCAATAAGTTTTTATATATTGAAAATAACCTACTACTATGTAGTATTTATATTTCAATGAGGTCAATTTTTTTAGTCATAATACGACAAATAGGTCAAAAATGTCCTAAAAAATTAAAAAATGCATTAAAACCGTAAAAAAAATGACTTAAAAATGATGAAATCCACTAAAAATGCAAAAAAGCAAAAATTGTCCCAAAAATTATTGTGGTTAGATCGCTAAGTACTTAAAACATATTTGTAGCTTAGAAAGCATCGCGTTAGATATCCCCAAAAAAATATGCAAATACATTGAAATCCGAGCCTCATATAATTTTGATTTTTTGGTCAAGAATTAATTATATTGACACTTAAGTTACAATTGTTGTGTAGAGTTTCCATTGTATGTATTGTTTTCATCATCATCAGAGTTCTTAGTATTCAATGTATGGATATTTGAAACTGATTTGGATTTTGGCTTTCTACAAAAAAACAGTAAATTAAAATAATACATTTAACAATATAGTCAGCATTTCATTGGTGTAAATTGTAACATACTAGTTTTCTTCTTAAATATACAAACTGCCTCTCATACTTGTCATAAACATAAAGATTAGTATATACTAGTTGCCTCCCAAAAATTCTTATACTACTTAGTGGTTACTTTCGATAAATAGTAGGCAGTAGCTAATAAATAACAAAAAAAAACCATGTAATAAGAACAATTTATTTTTTTACATAATATTGTATAGTTTTAAAATTATTTAATATTAAGTAACAATAACATATCATGTTTAATATAATAAAATAAAAAGAAATAACAGAATAGTATTTGGATATTGAAAGTTATTAAAAAAAAAATAAATCATTTATTGATAGAATTTACAAAAATTTAAATAATAAATAATTTAATAAATTGCCTAAATTTGAATTAAATATTCATAAATTTGAACATTTATTTGATTTTTACAAGTATATATTATTTGTTTCATGAGAATTATAATAATTATTAATTATTATTGATAAATAATTAGCGTTGATTTTTTTATTTGCCAAAACTAATTAAAATGTCATTATTTTCCTATCAAGTCTTTTTTAAGTCTAATCATGTGTCATTGCGATTTTAGTAATTTTAAGTTTTTTGTTATTGACTATAAAATTATAGTTATAATTTCATTGTTTTTATACAAAATATGAATATTAATAACCATGAAAAAGTTTAATTACTATTAGTCTAAGGAAAATGCTACAGAATCGCATAAAAAGTATCAAGAATGTACAAAATCCAGGTTGGTACCATCTCAAATATACTTATGTTCAAAAACTTAAAAAAATCATTAATATAATATGGTTCATTTGATAAAAGATTTAAATCTTATACAAATCTAGATTTCAATGAAATTATTAAAATTAAAATTTTGGTATATGTTTATCTCTGTCCAAGTTTGTCTGATAAATTTTAGTGTATTGAAAAGTTAGTTTAAAAATTTAAAAAAACAAAACAAATTACAACCTTATAAAATTATAAACCTAACTTTATTCAAAATTAACACATAACAGATCTAGAAATAAGATTACATTTTATTTCTTGGTTTATAGCAGTCATTCTCAAAGTGGGCGATAGCGCCCCCTAGTGGGCGTTGGTGGCTTTCAGGAGGGCAGTAGGATGCCCAAAGGCATTTTGGGGGCGTTGAGTTGAGTTTAGGGGGCAATACAATAAAATATATATATAAAAATTATATTATATTAAAAAAAGTCTCATTTATATATTTAAACATATATTAATATAATAATATAGTAAATCTATATTTATTAAAGCAATATACCACATATTCACTGATCGCGGATTAACTAATAACTAATAATATAGCTAATAATATACCACCAATACGTAATGTAATTTGGGGGGGGGGGGGGGGGGGCGTTAGAAAATTTTTGATTCTCAAAGTGGGCGGTGAATGAAATAAGTTTGAGAACCTATGGTTTATAGTGACGTCAGAGAAAGGTCCATTATTTATTAATCATATTTTACGACAATGAAATATTAAATAAACAGAATATCATTATTGGTAAATTACTAAATTGAAAATTTTTGTGCTACACATATTGGAATACAAACATGAATAAGTTAGGTAGAGTTGAATAAGATTGATGGCAAATTATTGTGGCCCTTTTCTTATGACAACTTAATGGGAAAAAAAAACTTAGATAGGTAATGATTTGAGATTACTTTTTGATAATTTATTCTTAATTACACGTAGAAACATTCATTATCAACAAGATGAAATAACGACTCGTAATGCCTGAATTGTCCAAGAATTTTTGAAAGTAATATTTGGCTCAATATTTTTATATTTATTTGAAAATTTGTGAAAATATATTCTGATTTAAAAAATTATTTTAATTTGTTTTTTTTTTTAACAAACTGTTTATAGGTTTTAAAACTTGGGTATAAGTATATTTTATATCTATGTAGTCTATATAACTTTTATATCTATACGACTATATACATACCATAATGTTTAGAAAATATCTTGGATAAATTATTTAACTACTTCAAAGCAAATTTTGTAGTATTATTACTTCTTCATTAAAGCTTACGAAAAAGTGATTTGTGTGTATTATATTAAAATTATATTATTATAAAATTCTATTTTGCGACACATGGTATATATTATATTTAAGGCTGTTGATTGATGTTTTAATACTATAGATCACTAAATATACACATAAAAAATGTCTAAATTCAAATTTAACAAAATTTTTTTTTCAACTTGTTATTTGGGGAAATTAATACTAAACTATTTTCATTTAGGATTTGTTGGAAAGCAGCTCTTGTATCGTTTAAAGACTATCTGAATAAAAATTATTGATGTTTTTAACTGTTGAAGGCAACTAGTATATCACCTGTATCAATTATGTAAATGGTAAAACCATATTGTCAATTTAAATCAATTAGTTTAGTATATGTTGATATGAAATATGAATTTTTCATGTTTATATAAATTATTGAATCAAATTAAAAGATAACTGTAAGATTTATGCAGTTTAAGATTTTATAAAGTCGTCTAAACAAATTTCATACAATAATTCTTTATCATTCATTTGTCTTACTTGACAGTTTGCTTTTTATTTTTAAAATGATAAATAATCGTTCTTGGAGCTTCAATAGGTGGTGATGGTCTCACAAAACTCATTAAAAAATGCCGAATAAAATTAAACGGGTTGATAATGGTAAAATGAAATACATTTCCAAGCCAAGATTGATTATTGAGTATGGAGTAGAGCCACTGATTTGATTCTTCCTAAATTAACATTATAAATAATAAAAAACAAGTTAACTATACAATTTATGTAGAGTTGCATATAAAACTGATTAATTTATTGTTCAAAACAATTTAATGTGCAATGAAATCATATTTAAGTAATTTTCAGTTGTCTGATTTATTAAATATTTAAATGTTGAACAATTCTTTCTGCCATTCAGCATCAAAATAATAAAAAGTTATTAATTTTCATATTTACCTTATCCATATGTACATAAATAGTTGATGATGGACACAAATTTAATGCATCCAATGTTTGGTCAAAATCTTCATCACGAAATTGTCGATGAGCTATAAATTTTATACGTCTGAAAATGAATGTTTTATTATACAAAGTTCAATATCACATCACAATAAGAAAAAAAAAATCAATCAATCAAGAAAATTTTCTTACCTACTTGTGAGATTTACTTTATTTACTATATATGATGCAATATCTCTGAATAAAGAATTTGTTTGAAATACTTTGACTATTGTAACATCTTTACATGGAACTTTGAATTTAATTTTTGTAGTACCATTAGATCTATAATAATTTAAACATTTCAATACATGTACATAAATATAATACAAATCACTTTTTCATAAGCTTTAATGAAGTAGTGATAATACTACAAAATTTGGTTTGAAATAATTAAATAATATATCCAAGATATTTTCTAAACATTATGGTATATAGTCGTATAGATACAAAAGTTATATAGACTACATAAGATATAAAATATACTTATACCCAAGTTTAAAAGCGTATAGGCAGTTTGTTAAAAAAAACAAATTAAAATAATTTATAAAATCAGAATATATTTTCACAAATTTTCAAATAAATATTAAAATATTGAGCTTTTATTAATTTTTTATTAATATCTACTGCCTATCTATAAATAATAATGTTTAGATAATATAGTAGTATAAATAAAATATAACAATGTTGTAATTGCTATAAGAATAGAAATTACTTTTTAATTTCTTCTGCAACTTTTTTGACACCAGAATTTATAGGACTATCAAAGACACGCAACTGAAATACAAAATAAAATTTGAAGCTATTAAAGTTGCATAATCTAAACTAAAACATGAGAAATGCTTGACATGGATAACTTTTCTCTGTGACATATTTATAGGAGAAGTGGGCTGGCAACAGTAATAATACAACCACCAGGTGATCAAATCAAATTTTTGTCTAATTACTCTATTAAATTATTTAAAATTACATAACAATAAATAAACTTGAATTGTATATAGCAAACGGTACACAATTTTGAATTTAATATTAGAAATTAGAATAATATCTATCAGATGTTAGGAATAAATGTATACATTAAACTTTACTACTCATAGACCAGTGGTTCTCAACTGAGGTAACAGGATATCTCCCATTTTATATAAATATTATTATTTTTGCTCTTATTTTGTATATTTACCAATTTAAAATTTAAAATGTTAACATTTATTGAACACAGCAACTTAAATATAGTGTATACTTATTAGTTTTCTGCATGCTGTATTTCTTTTTTATTTTGAATAAAAGAATAATTTAAAAATATACAGTTAAGATTGATCATTATTTTGATGTTAAGGTGACGCAGTGTTTGATTCTAGTGACTAAAGGTTAGATAAATCAAAAAGGATTGAAATACCCTATCATAGACAATAAGAAATTTAAATTACAATAAAAAAATATTAATTTTAATAAATATTAGTATAGTAAATATTTTTTATTAGGTTACCTTGTTAGTAATATCAGTCAAATATTGTAAATATTTCTGTTTACTTTCATCAACATTGATTGTGTCTATAATTCAATGATTAAATCTGTTAACTTAAAATATAATCTAGAAAAATATAATATAAAATATTAAACATACCAGAAATATCTTTCATAATACATTGAATAGCATTCAACAATTGCCGTTTTAAATCCAGTTGAATATCATTGGGATTCATTAAAACTTGTTTTTTGTTTATGATATATTGTTGAGAATTATTTTTTTCTAATAAATAAATCGAAGGAACAACAACATTATCGACTGATTGAAGAAATAAGTTAAAGAATAAATTTATTCACAGTATAATAGTTGTGAAAGTTTAAAATACATATATTTATTTAGTAATGTTACATGCAAACATATTATTAGAAATATTAGTTAGAACTTAAACCATTCAAGTATTTACATACCCAAGTTTAACTATATACCAAGGTATTAAGCCAAGTAATTTTACCAAAGTATTTTTAATCAAATTATAAATATTAATGTAGCAAGAACTTGATAGATACACTATTATTGGCACTAATATTCTTGTTAGTAATAACTAGACATGAAATATTTTGACTCTTTTTGTACTATTTATATTCAATATTTGTGTATAAATGTAAATGATTCATGGCCTAAGTCTATCGCATACATAGTTTTGAAATTTAGTATATAGGTAATCCTATAGTTGAGAATGTGCACCTTGAAGCCAATTTTTTAAATTTCAATGAGGGGCTCACACTTAATACAGGATCAGCTATTTTATAACAAACTTACTCATTATAGTCATTATATTTTTTAAAAATATTTAATACTATAATGAGTTATTGTATGATAAATAATTATTAATCATTAAAGATCTAACCATTCACACACTTACTAAAAATTGTATGTGTTTTTACAGCAACACACAGATCAAAGAATAGCCACCACTGGTTACTAATATAAAAATGTGCTTACAATTTTAGCAGTCTTATGATTGTTATTTGTAATTTATTAATATTCTGTTCAAAAAAGTTGAGAAAATGTATTAAATAAAAAACTAATTAGTTGAAGTGTTCGAAATTTATTATTTGTATTTACATACGATTCTAATACGAGAATAGGTAATTAAATAAAATACAACCACATCATCAATAACTATTTGTTTTGTTTGAATTGAATTTCCAGCGATTAAAAGGACTTTATACCCACATATGTTCTGTCTTTTTAATACACAACATACTAGTATTTAGGTTCAGGAGTTCCAGTTTTGGGCTATAAACTAAAATTTTAGAATAAATTGATCCATTGTAAAATTTAAAGGTAAGAAAATTATCTGTGATCTTTTGTTAGAGTTTTATAATATTTTAATTTTTAAGAGATTTATGAGTATAAAATATTTAAACTGAATAATAATTCTTATGACTCGATTAAAAAATTAAAATATTCTAAAAAGCAAACGAGAGAACACAGAAAATGTTCTTACCTTTAGATTTTGATAATAGATCAATTCACTTTAATATTTAAGCTAACAACACAAAACTGGAACTACTGTACTTAAATATTGGTATGTTTTATTATTAAATAAAGATGATAGAAACAACACATGATAGTATGGCGTCCTCTTAAGATTAATCCATTTTATTAATTTTTTTATAGTTAATTTGTTTTGAAATTAAAAACATGGTACTCTAGATAATTTTACTATAAAATGTGTTAATAGATTAATTTACTTCATTATTAAAAATGGGTACTTCTAACATACAGTTTGTCATGTTACATGTAAATAAGAAGTAAAATAGAGACAACACATGTACCTATTTATATTCAATGCACATTAGTACATAATAATAAAAAAATGTAATTTAATTTTTAAATAATTAAATATATCTATAAAATCTTAAATTAATTAAAAAGTATTTAGAGTTAAAACAATAAAAGGATACAAATAGCTTTAAAATTTTTAAAACTTGGACTCAGTGGATCCATTTTGTAACATAAAATGAGTTCATTATTCAGTGATTGAATGATATTTGTATCATCAAAAATCTTTATAAGATCATCATTTCCATTTCCTAAAATTACAAATAATAAATATAATATAATTAAAATAAATAATTGTTTTTTGTTGACATTATTGATAATGCAAGGATAATACTAGAATAATTTTAAGTTGATATCATGTAATGTAGGTACAAGATTATTAATAGCATACTTACTTAAAAATATGTTTTTTTTATAAATTTATTAAGTGAATTAAATGGATTTTAAAATAATTTTTATTTTTAAGAATAAACAACGGCAATAAAAAGATATGAGCTATTATCTAAGAATAATCTTATTCAAGTAAATAATATAAAATTGAGTACTTTAAAAAAAAGGAAAGAATGAATAAAAAAGTAAAATACACAAGTTTTGTAAAATCAGTGTAGATATGTAATACTTATGTCCTCGGTATCAATGTAATTGAATAATGTTTATAAATACCTATGTACATCAAAAGTGCGCAATTTCTGTCCATCATCTGTTGTAGTGCTGCTTTGGAATCACCTTCATACCATTTGAGTAACGACATGATTGTTAAAGTTGAAAAAATTGCTTTCTGTCAATTAATTTTGATGTTTATAATTCTATTTGTTAGGATTAGAAAAAAAAATCAAAAATATTACTAGGTAACATCTTTACAATAGTAGTAGGTAGAAGTAGGAGTAGTACTAGACATTAGTACAAACGCCACAATAATAATTAAATATAATATTGTGTTGAATCTGGGTACTCACCAAATGGATTTAAAATTAGTGTCTCTTTTCAAGAACCACTACAGTAGGTAGGTAAGTAGGTATAGTGGATACTCTCAGCAACGCTGTGTCTCGAACATTCCCAACTACAAGTTTTTCGAGCCAAAAGAAGAACGGCGAGAGGTCTTAAAATTGTTTTACGAAATTGTCAAGCACACTCGACTTAGATCGTCGATTTATATGTTACTGTGGTAGTAAGGTCGATTCTGATTACCTGTCAGGCACTCGGCCGGCAGGCTGTCTCGGTTATATAGTAAAGTAAAAAGTTGACTAGGGCACTAGCCACTAAGCCAACCGTATAGTATTTGCGTGTGTATGTGTATGTGTGTACGGTTTACTATGAGTATCGGGTGGGAGTGGGCCTGGTGGGAAATCGTCATACTACCAGCAGCTAATCAATCCGACGACTTATCTGTTATCATGGGTAACGGGGGCAACATCATCATTGATCTTCCGCGTAACACTATTTATTGTGTGCACCTACGATTTTAATACATTGTGTAAACGATGATCGGCGGCCGAGTGCCGGCTAAAATGATGCCACCGAATGCAACGCGCGACGACGAAATTTAATAATTTAAAATGTATGCTAATATAGTAATGTATACTGTTGCTAATGAAAAATGACTCACAGCAGTTTATCAGTAGGTATTTACATTATTATCACCTCGACATTTACCAACGAAGACTTACGTTTTGTTTCTGTACAGTCGTCTGCGATATAGGTATGAATTCAATCGATGACATCTCCAGTATTTCGACGGTTGACGGTAAATCATTCTTTGATCGCGAACAAGCGTTTTGAACAAAACTCGAGAGCACCATCATGACCGAAGAGTTTATCAGAAAAGGATTGACCACATCTGTGGCCCAAATATGTTCAAACATTGGTTGGCATTCTATGTCAAATTCGACTTTGCAAATGATGACAGATATCCTGTACGAGTATTTCAGGGATTTAGCTCAGTCAGTCAAAAAATTCTCTGAGATTTGTGAGTATTTATTTGTTTACACTGTTTGTCCTATAACGCTTAGTATGGAATACATAATATAATGTAATAGTAATATCTTATACGTGTACATTGAATAATTTTCTGATTTGTTGGGATAATACTTTATTTTGACCAATATTTGGGGATATTGATATTCCTTATTATTGTTGTATTTGATACAGTAGTATACAACCACAAGGGACTGTCCCTTGAACTGTTTGGCACAAATATAATCAGGGGAGGACTATCTCCTTCAGAGTAGCCTGGGAATTTTTTTTTTTTAATTTTGTAAAGTGGCCCAAAGTCATTATCTAATACCTACTTAATTACAGCACTTGTGTTTAAAATACCACAGATTTTCTCAGTTAAATATTCAAAATATAAATAATAACAGTATGTACCTACATAACACGTTTTTGAAATACAGTAAATTCCCATTACAATGAATATCAATATAATAAAAATTCTGTTATAACGAAAGTCATGGAAGTCCCCCTGCTAAAAAGCAGGGCTTTATAAGAGCTTATTTGATTTTTCGTTACAACGAAAAAAAACTATTCGGTCCCATGGAATTCGTTGTAACGGGATTTTACTGTATATGGTAATGAGTAGGGCTGGGATTTTAATGCCCTAAAAAACCCCGAAAAATGTCCTAATATAATAATCTATTACAAGTATAAATCTAAAATGAAATAAATTGAAATAAAATTTCAAATTCATGCACTTGGTTTCCAAAAACTCAAAAAATGCTCCAAAAACTCTAAAATGCCCTAAAAAATTAAGAAAATGACCTAAAAACTAAAAAATGCCAAAAAATGCAAAATAAACTTTCTTATTCTTATTCAAATGTACATAAAACAAATTTGTGACAAGATGAGCATTGCACAGTAAGCTTTGAAAAACAATGCTAAGTGCATCGAAATCCCAGCCCTAGTAATGAGTATTTATTGGCTCAATGAATAAATAATTTATGAAGTGTAATTTTTTTAAAAATTTTAATGTGCAGTTAGGATATTTTGTTCTAAAAGATTTACAAAATATAACAATAAGGGATGTTTGATGTAATTTTTGTCAGTTTTATCAACATTTTTATGCAAATAGTTACTATATAAAAATATAAAATATGTATTGTTACTAAAATGTAAAAATTAAACAATAAGAATTGAGAAAAAAATATATTTCAACAAATTATCCAAGAAAATGTATACATGGAGATGTGGTGGGATATAAATAGTTAATAACATGGCTGTATAGGCCTCTTATACTATCTTTTCTATTACATTATATACAGGCAGTGACCTATTTGTCCCCATCATTTGACTGTCCCGATTAACCGATACATTTGTTCGGGACTATGCCAATCTGTCCTTATTAAGCAGTTGTCCCCTTTATGCAGTGTCCCAAATAAGCGGATTCTACTGTAAACTATTTAATCAATTTATACTGATGATAATTGTATACAGATTATAATTTATAGGACTTATAACTTTACTATTACCCATTATATTGTATACAATTTTAATATTAAATTTAATTATCGTATATAAACAACAATTAGTGATAGAAATCCATACAGATGCGTTATTGGCTATCATTTCTATTTATATAAACTGTTTCTTATAACAACAAAAGATAATTTTAGGTATGATTACTATAGTATTATTTATGTTATATTTTATAGATTTTAAATAGACCAAAATCTTAAAAAACTATTATTAGGTATAATATAAATACCATAATAAGTTACTTATATAACCAAACTATTGGCCCCATAATTCAATTTTTCGACCAGTCTATTGGGAAATTTCCCAATTTCCCGATTTGCCAGTTCGCTCCTAGCTATAATGCTGCTAGTAATCAGTAACCAATTATTATATCAGGAGATGGGAATAAATAGTTATTTTTATTTATGAGTTAAGTTTTTTTAAATTACTTTTATTGATATTTATTTATTAATCATGCTCAATCTACATGTTTTTTATGCAGCCTAAATAAGTCTAAAATTAAAAATTATAATTAAACTATTATACTAAAAAACATATTATAAAATGTTATAATTTATAAAATTATAAATTTAATTTTAATCTTTAAAACAATCACTCTAAGGGGAGGGTTTGACTTTTATTAAATTTTAAATTTTTGTGAGAGTAATAAAAATATGTATGTGGCCAGAGTGAAAAAAAGGTTGAGAATGGTTAATTTAGATAATAGTATTTGATACCTACAGTAAGACAAAAATTATTTTCAATTTCCCCAAATTCTTAAAATTTTTATGTTCTAATCATTGTTGTGAACTATTTGATTTTGAATTAAACAAAATTCCTGTTTATAAAACCCTATCGTGATTAGTAAATACTGGATTTTTATGCACAAATAATTATTAAATATTTAATTTTATAATTGTATCTACCTATAACATTAATTTAAAGTAAAAACCTCAAAAATGATTCAAAGGAAATATTAGATTCAAAAAGTTGTAATATTTATTGGACAAAAATGTTATAATAGTGTGTAAATTTTATTATTATTTTTAGAAATCTATAGTTTCATTTAGACTTCTGTGAAATTATTTCAGCAACTTATTAGCTTATGCTTAAACTGTGCTCTACATTAATACTTGTTATTGATGTATAAAATTGGCAATATTTCTGATGAATATCAATTGCGATTATGCAGTCATCCAGTAAGGTTGTGTGTTATGTGATACTCTAAACTTCTTAATTGTCTTATAAATTAATTTTCCTTACTAAATTTAATCACTAAAATGTCGTTAAGTAATACTGATATTTGTTACAAATGTGATCTTGGATTCGCCGATCTTGTTTGTCCTATTAAATGTGATGGCTGTAAATTATCTACTCACAATAAGTGTTCTGGTCTAACTGTGAGTGAAATCAAATGTCTAACGTTAAAGAATCGTAATTTGAAGTTCTTTTGTGAAGCCTGCAATAATGGTTTACGTGACATCCCTGAATTGAAGTTATTAATTAACCAATTGTTGGCTGAAGTCAATGATCTTAAAATTCAAAAAAACACTAATAATACATCAAATAATTCTGAAGAGTTCATAATTGACGAAATAAGTGAACGTAATCTGAGAGCGTCCAATTTAATACTATACAATGTTCCAGAGTCCAATTCAGATAACACAACCGATAGAATAGCGCAAGATTCTAACTTATGTATGTAATGTTATCAATTCAATTAATAGTGGCAATAATAATATTATTAAACCTTTAAAAGTTATCCGCTTGGGTAACCGTGACAAGAATATTACTCGCCCGATAAAAGCCATATTTGCCTCACCAGTTGATGCGTTTGATATTTTAAAATCTAAGAAAAAATTGTTATCATTACAACCTCCTTCTATCATTCGTATCAGTTCGGACCGTACACTGCATCAAAGAAATTATATGACAAAACTTCATTGTGAATTGGAGACTCGTAAAACTAATGGTGAAGCTGATTTAATCATTAAATATGTGAGAGGATTACCGAAAATTGTTACCAAAGATAATCGTCCAACAAATTTCCGAGATGAAAATTTTTTATAATTAATATTTTTTTTCAAAATGTCCGTGGTCTTTTAACAAAGTTAAATTTTTTACGTAATGCCTTATTAAATGTGAATTATGATATAGTTTGTTTAAATGAAACATGGTTAAATGATAATGTTTTTGATGCGGAACTTGGTTTTAATGACTATAATTTGTATAGAGATGATTGTAATTTGATGTACGGTAAACTGCGTGGAGGTGGTATATTAATTGCTGTAAATAAAAAAATATGCTGTGAACTATTACATGTTCCTTTCATAACTGGAATCAAACAAATATTTCTAAAAACTACTTTCAACAAAATAAAAATAGTCTTAGGCTGTGTTTACATACCACCTAATGCAACAATAGAAATGTATTCTAAACATTGTGATGTAATAAAGTCTATATTTTTTAATAATCCAGATTACCATTTTATTATAATTGGTGATTTTAATTTAAACAGCTTCGATTGGTCCATTGAACCAAGTTTACAAGGTAACGTCCCTGGAAATTTATTATTTAATTCTTTTGTAAATCTTTTAAATTTAAAACAATGTAATTGTATTAAAAACTCTTTAGGTCGTACTCTTGATTGTATATTTCTTAGTTCTGATGTTGAACTTACTTCTATTGTCCATTCCTCCGAATCCGTTGTACCAATAATTGATGATCATCATCCTTTAGAATTATATATAAAATTTACGAATTCCTCTTTACATAATTCTTATGAATTTCCACTTGTATATAATTTTAAAAATTGTAATTTTAATGAAATTTCCCTCTTTCTATCTAAAATCGATTTTGAACTTAACCTAGATAATAATTTATCATTTGATGCTCAAATAAGTAAGTTTTATGAAATAATTTATCATACATTTTCTTTACATAAACCCAAAACAAAAATATTTAATAAATTTTCTCCTGTTTGGGCAAATTCTGAGCTCAGAAAACTCATTATTGATAAGAAATGTGCTCATAAAAAATTTAAGCTTAGTTATTCCCAACAAGATTATCTTATATTCTCGAAAATTCGTAAGAAGTGCAAACAGTTAGTGTCTTTCGGCCACACACAACATATTACAAATTTAGAAAACAGCATCCAAACAAGTATTAAACCTTTCTGGAAATATATTAACTCACTGAAAAAAACTAACAATGTTTTACTAGATTGCGTTAAATGTCATAATCACTCATCTTCAAATATCTCTGAAACAGTTCAATTATTTGCTAACTACTTTTCTAGTGTTTTTGTTTCTGATTCAACAAACTTTAACGAAGAGTCCCAAACAATATCAAATGTGGCTTCAATGAACAATATAAATGTTGATTTAAGCTCCTGGATTATTGATCAAAATGAAATTCATGATTTTAGATTCTGAACGGAGTGATGAATGTATTGATTTTACAATGATGTGTGTTTTTTTTTTTTTTTTTTTTTTTTTTTTTTTTTGTTTTTTTTTGTGTCTGTGTACAGCATAACTAGTCGAAATAATGCTTCGATTTCAAACTTTGGGGGTGGTTTCCGATGGCAAAGTGGATATCCTTGGTGCATTATAGAGGTGAAAAGTAAACATTTTCCAACAGTTTTCAAAAAAATCGAGAAAAACAAAAAAAAATGACAGAAAAACGGGAATTTTTACGCAAAACCAGTTTTCGACAAAATCGAATTTTTTATTTTGCTATAACTCAAAAACTAATCGATTTAAATACTTGAAATTTTCACCAAATGTTTATATTAGCGTTCTCCATACACAGTTAAATTTTCAAAGAATTTTGACTTTTTTTGAGCTATTTATAGACAATTGAAATTTTTAATTTTTTTTAGTATTTTTTTTTAAAATAACGATAAAATTTTTTTGGCCGGCCAGAAAATCTTGAAAATTTAATACAAGGTTTCTTATAAGTTGTTCTTAAAGTGATAAAAAAAAATCCGAAATCGTTAGTCACAATTTTTTTTTATAAGTGCTTAAAGTTCGAATTTATACGAAATATGTAAAAATTGCGAAAATTGGCAAGTAATTTTGTGGTTGAAAAATCCTAAAATTTTTTTCTTTTATAACTAAGATTTGAAAATTTGGTACAAGGTTCTCCATAAAATTTTCTTCAACTATCTGCAAAAAAAACTCTACCGGACTAAAACAAAAAATTTTTATGAGTGATTGAAATTTAAATTTTTACAAAACCGCGTTAAATAACGGTTTAGCCTCGAACGATTTTTAATATTTGTTGTTATTCAAACAGTATAAGTCGTAAATACTTGAAAATTTTACCAGTTATTTAGATTGCCATTTTCTTTACGTGATTTGATTTTCAAAACATTTTGACTTTTTTTGAGCTATTTATAGACAATTGAAATTTTCAATTTTTTTTTATTTTTTTTTTATAAATGTTGATAAAAAAAATTTAGCTGGGACAAATTACTTGAAAATTTAATTGAAGGGTCTACATAACTTGTTCTAACTCTCATTCAAAAATTATAAAAATACATAGGCACAATTTTTTTTTATTAGCATTTGAAGTTCAAATATTGACAAAAATTCGTCAAAATCATGAATATTTTTCACTATTTGGTAGTTAAAAATTTATAAATATTTTACTATCAAAAGCTAAGAATTGAAAATTTAATACTATGCTGTCCATAAGTTAAGCTTAGAATAATTATAAAAAAGTTTGAGGATTATTCAATTTAAAAAATTTTACGAGTGTTTAAAGTTTTAATTTTAATATGAAATCAAAAATACACGTGTAAAAAACGTTTTACTAATAAATAAATTTCGATTTTTGTTATTTTTAAAAAATTACTTGACGTAAGATCTTGAAACTTTTACTTAAATGTTTGAATTGTTTCAAAATAGAATATATGACAATATTTAAATATAATATATTAACATATCCTAGACTGACAAATCATCTCCGTTCAGAATCGTTTTTCGTATACAATGATACCTATCATTGCATTCAAATTTAACCTACCCAAGTCCGAGGTCCACCCCACCCCCTAATGTACAGCAGAGCGATACTCACTTGCCCGCTTTTTTAAATTATTTAGATATAAATGCGAGTACAGGCCCTGATGGTGTTCCATCAATATTTCTAAAATTGTGTAGTTTTGAATTAATTAAGTCACTTTATTTAATTTTTAATAAATCTTTAAGTTTAGGTTATTTCCCTAATATACGGAAAAAATCTTTTATCACACCAATACATAAATCAGGGGATAAACATAATGTTTCAAATTATAGGCCGATTTCTAAATTATCTCATATACCTAAAATATTTGAAGCAATCATAACTAAAAAATTAACCAAAATAATGTCTCCATACAATTGTAAAAACCAACATGGATTTAGACCAAAAATGTCGATTTCAACTAATATGTTACTTTTCCAGTCTAAGATACTTGATTCCCTTAATAGCCATGCCCAATTAGACTCAATTTATACTGATTTCCAAAAAGCATTTGATAAAATAAACCACAGCCTACTTCTAAATAAATTAGTTTTATTCGGCATCCATGGTAGTTTTTTAGATTGGATAAAATCTTATATTAGCTCTCGTACTCAGGCAGTAAAAGTATCTTTTAATATTTCAAACGACTTTTTTGTTACCTCTGGAGTGCCTCAAGGTTCTCATCTAGGCCCCCTCTTATTTATATTATTTATAAATGATCTACCTTCCATATTTGATAGCTCAGTGGAAGTTCTCTTATTTGCTGATGATGCAAAGATATTCTCAATAGTTAGATCTCCTGAAGATACTTTAAATTTACAATCAAATTTGGATAGGTTTGCAATTTAGAGCCGTCATAATCGCCTACCTTTAAATATAAGTAAATGTAGTGTTATTACTTTTTCTCGATTGGATAATGCAATTTCTTATAATTATAAAATTGATAACTGTGTCTTAATGCGTGTCAATTCTGTTAGAGACCTAGGAATTGTTATCGAAAGCAATATGTCCTTTTCTATACATATAAATACTATAATTAAAAAAGCCTTCAAAATGTTAGGGTTTATTAATAGAAGTACGAACAATTTTAAAAATCTTTATACATTTAAAACATTATTCTTTTCTCTTGTCAGATCTCATCTCGAGTTTGGCTCTGTAGTCTGGTCTCCTAGTTATTCTTCATATAAAGAGGCGATTGAAAAAGTTTAGAATAAATGTTTGAAACTTATATGTTATAAATTGAATATACCTACTTCCATCAGTTTGCAATACTCAGTTTTTGGATTTACAAGTACTGAACTAAGAAGGAATGTTGCAGATATTATGTTCATATTTGATTTACTGAACGGTCTTATTGATTCCCCGGAATTGCTTTCTATGATTGGTTTTATAACACCACAAGTTGTTACTTAAGAAAATTGAATCTGTTCCATGTACCATTTTATAAAAACAACTACAGTTCCGCATCTTTTTTCCCTAGAGCTCTCTCATTATGTAATGTTATAGCCGATTACATAGATTTCTTCTTTATGTCACGTGATTTATTTAAAAAAAATGTATACTTAGGTTTAAATCTAGCAACAAATTAAATACCACGTTTATTATTATTATTAAGATTAAAGCAAATATTAAAGTTGAAATGTGTTATTATCTGTTAAGAGGACGTTATACCCTCATATGTTGTCTCTGTCTTACTAATGTAGATCATAGCAAATTTTCGTTTAGCAGAACAGATTTTGTGACGTTAGCTTTAATATTAGAGTAAATTTACCTATTATCAAATTTAAAGGTAAGAATATTTTCTAGAAAATGTCATATGCTTTTATTGATATTATCATTTTAAAGTGAGTTATGAATATTTTAAAGTTGTAATATTTTACATAGCTATAACTCACTTTAAAATGATAATATCAATAAAACCATATGACATTTTCTAGATAATATTCTTACCTTTAAATTTAATAATAGGTAAATTTACTCTAATATTAAAGATAACGTCACAAAATCTGTTCTGCTGAAAGCAAATTTGCTATGATTTACATTAGTAAGACAGAGACAACACACGCGGGTATAACGTCCTCTTAACCAAATTGTATATCATTGAATGTTTATAAATTAATTCATGTCATAAATTGTTAATTAATTATTATTATTTTATTTTATTGTATTCATACTCATATCATTACTATTATAATTATTATTAACTCTTATATTGTAACTTAGTGTCATATTAAAACATAATACACTTTCTGTACTATTAATACCAAAGGGTATCTACCCGTTTATAATGTACAAATAAAAAAATAAATAAAAAAATAAATAAAAATATTTCAAATGTATGGGGAATACTAAAATTAATAAATAATCTAATCTTGAATTATTTGTAATCAATTTTTGTCCAGTATTTTTTATTATAAATATCATATATTTCTTTTTAATAACTAGTTATATTGAATTTTCAACTCTCTCTCTACTATTTATTTATTGTTTCATGTATAAATAAAGTTACTAGTTTACATGCTGATAAATTTGGTCAAAGTTACTGTTTTAGCCCGGTTTTTAGTAATATTAACACTCTATATCAGTGGTGGGCAAACTTTTTTAATAGGGAGCCACAAAGTTTAAGAAATTCTAGAAGAGGGCCATAATTATAGAAAAAATGCATTTTGGGTTAAAGCTTTGAATCATATAATATTATGAAAACATGACACTTTTATACTATACAGGCCATATACTATCCATGTCGATGGACCCTCGGAGGGCCGGATTAAATACTTTTGCGGGCCATACTTTGCCCATCACTGGTCTATATTATTGTTTACAATAAACTTCACCTAATTTATAGTATGATTCAGTCCATTTTGATTTTTCAAATTTTGGGCATTTTAATTTTAAAAAACACATTATAGTATAAAAATAAATAGACTTATTTTAGAAATAAAAGTTTTTCACATGTATTTGTAGCACTAAAAATTTGGAGATGATTGTATATGTTGTGTATTATATTCACATATAGATTGGGAAAAAAATAATATAGGTATATTGGTATATAGAAAATGGATGCATACAAATTAAGTTCCAATAAAACTTTTTAGGACAAATTGAGTCCTAGGTTGTTTTAAGGTATATACTAGTTGAGTCTTGTACAATTTTAAGTATAATACTAATTGAGTCTATGTTTTTATACTAACTGAGTCTCGTTAAACTTCAAATTTTCTATCCCTTTTTTACACACTTAAGACTATCTGTAACAAAAAATGCTACAGATATGATTAAAAAATTATTTATTTTAAATATTTTTTAATATAACATAAATATTTTAAATATTACTTGTATAGAATTAATGTAAATCAATATAGGTGATGATAGAATTTCATTTTTTATAATGGTAAAAATGTATGTGATAAATATGGTATGTATTCAAATTGTATCTTCTTTGGTTGCAATAGCTGCATTTATTCTTAGATTTCTTTTTCTTTGTTTTTTACATAATTTCTTTTAATAATACTTTGAGTACTTCTAATTTTTAAAAAAGTTTGGATGAACTTAATATAACACAGCATTGAATTTTGAATGGAAGGATTCACAACTATTAATTGTCCTCGCCAATGAATATATAAATGAAGCCCATATTTTCAGAGGATATTGTGAGCTTTCGGTTATGTAATTTTCTAAAACATAATCAATAAAGCAATTTACTTGATAATCTGTAGATAAAATATAAATTAAATCTTTGGTGAAGCAATCATTGACACTAGCAAGTTTAAAAATGAAAACCTAAATATGTTTTTAAATATTCAACAATTTAGAGTTATTAGATCCAATGATTGGATTTTTTTAAACCATGCTTATCCCAAATGCATTTGAATATTTGATAACCCATAAATTGTACTAATAGCCATGACAATTTAGTGTGCTGATGACTAAACTATATCTACAACAACATGAATTGCCTTTTCAAAATCAGTAAACATAGTTTTAGGATTAAAATAAATTAAGTTTTTGACATTCTGAAATTATTAATTAAAAAGAAGCCTCATACATTATTAAAGCTTTTTCTAGGTTACAAAATACTAAAGGTATGTATATTTTTTTATTCTGTGGACAGTAAACAATTAAATACTCTGTATTGGGCAGCTTTTAAAAGTCTTGTCAATCCTTGATATATTGTATTATACGTAATTACAAATTTTAAAATTTAAATTAATAGCACATGAAAATGTTATATTTATAGTTTTTTCGTTGATAATAAATTTAAGTAATTCATCTTTGCTTGTTTCTGAGTTAAAATCAAAATTTTAATAATTCTGGTAAGTTATATTATGGTTGATTTTATATTTTACTCAAAATAATCCTTGGACTCAATTAGTATATATTTGGTTATCCAACCGCAAATTCAATTAGTATATTTTTCTTCTATACCTGGGACTCAATTAATTAATTTATTTTTTTTCTTTTGGTACTCAATAAGTATATAATGTTGAGAACATATCCATACACGTAATTAAATAAGATAAATAATATATAGGTAAGTTGTATAGGTTACCTGGTATTATTAATATTGATAAGCTAAGGCAATACTGAATAATACTTTTTCTGGCTGTGTACAAGTTAATTCCCGGGTCATTAAGAGGTATGTATGAGTTGATTCCTGGTCATTATATTATATATTTTAATTATTTAGTCAAATATTCAACCTATTAGCGTAATCCAAGAAACACCACAAGGAGGTTGGCTGACAAGTTTTTCAAAAATGTTGTTCTTTTTAGTTTTTTCATAATTTGAAAAATATTCAATTTTTATTTATTAATTATTTATTGTATTTTATTATAAATAATTATTTATTAAAAAAATTTAAAACATATCTTTTTTAAAAGATGATGTATCTGGTAACGAGATTATCAGTATACCATGACATCATTTCTCTCAAAAAATTTGTTTTTCTTGGTTTTTCATGAATTTTCTAATCTCATTGGTCCTGCATTTAATGTATGTTTCTGACTGCACTTCTAACAGCTCAGTCTATTGATATACAACAATAGGGAATCAACTTGCACATACCTCATAATGACCCGGAAATCAACTAATACACAAAGTAAGTCTCTGGAATCAACTCACTTATTGCGTTATTTCTATACAAACAAAAATCAGTTTAAATAAAAAACTTTTTTTATTCTTAGTGATTAAATAACATTATATTCATATGCATATACAACATAAAATGTTGTTATTTTATTAATCAATTAATAATTTATGATAATTTATTGACTGTAGAAAATAGCAATATGTATTTTATGAAAAATCTGGTCTTTATTGATTTTCCTCATTATGGTTTTTAGCTTTAAAAATCAGTCAAAGAACAAAAATAATTCAATAGCAAAATTGTACTTATTATATCAAATCATACTTTTTAACATAATAAAAATAATCATTTGACTGTATTTATTGTAAGGAACGTTACCTATTTTAATAATATCCTATATTGATTAAAAAATAAATAGTTTTTACTATTGGTACTTATTACATAATATTCAGTTTTTGATTATTTCATAGTTTGAGTATAAGAATTAAAATATTAATGTGTATTCTGTATTCTAAATACATTAATTATATTTCAAAAATTATTGAGTAATTTAGTACACAAAGACAATTTATAAAATATATTTACATGAAGAAAACATGGATTATTGAATTACTGAAATAGAGTTAAACCAATTTATTTAACTATCATATGCTTTATTTATAGCTTAATAACTAAAATTTAATTATAATGGTTAAATAAAATTAAATATTATTGTTTTTGATCTTTATTGTTTATAACTTTCACACATAAAACAGTAAAGTATACCCATTTCAAATTTCTGTTTCTATCAATACAATTCATACTTTAAATCAATTAGGAATATAAAAATTAATTTGAATTAAATATAAAATATTCATGAGGTTGGTCAAGCCATTTTTTTAAATTTGATTTTAGTTATTTTTTTAAATGTATAATTTTTAAAATTCAATTTTTGAAAATTCAATAAATTTTCCTGACTTATCATGTTACTTATTATGTTGACTTGATGACAAAATTGTATGTTTTAACATCTAATAAACTTAGTGACTTAAAATCAAAATAGTTTATCGAAAGGTAAGATATTTATAGAATAAACCTACTCACTTCCAAAATTGTTATATGAAATTAATTTGAATATTACTACCATTATATACACAATATATATGGTTTTAATGTTTTTATATTTATTATATTTTCAATATTACACTTTAAAAAATAATATTTAATATTGTAGTAAATTTCCTTCACTAGACACTGTTAAGGATTTAATAAGATGTAGTATAATATATAACTGGTATAATATTTTCAAATTGCACATTAACAATTAATTAATTAATTTAATAGCAATATTGAACACACACAGTACCAATATTATTTAATTTGATTTTGGTTTAATGTTATATCTATTGTCTATACAAACATATTTATCTAAAAAAATGGTAAATTAAGTTATATAGCAAGGACTGCACATGAATTGCATCCCAAAAATATTTAATCATTATACAAATCACATCTAAATGTAAAAATATTATTTTTGATGTTGATAACTTATATAAAATGTTCATCTTGGTTAATATTTAGTTTGTAGAACATACTTTTATAACTTTAAACACAATTTTAGATTCTGAACGGAGTGATGAATGTATTGATTTTACAATGATGTGTACAGCTTAACTAGTCGAAATAATGCTTCAATTTCAAACTTTTGGGGTGGTTTCCGATGGAAAAGTGGATATCCTTGGTGCATTATAGGGGTGAAAAGTAAACATTTTCCAACAGTTTTCAAAAAAATCGAGAAAAACAAAAAAAAAAATGACAGAAAAACGGGAATTTTTACGCAAAACCAGTTTTCGACCAAATCGATTTTTTTATATAGTTGTAATTCAAAAACTAATCACTGTAAATACTTGAAATTTTCACCAAATGTTTATGTTAGTGTTATCTATATACATTTAAATTTTCAAAATATTTTGAGTTTTTTATAGACCACTGAAATTTTCGATTTTTATGAGAATTTTTTTTTAAAATAACGATAAAAATTTTTTGGCTGACCAGAAAATCTTGAAAACTTAATACAAGGTTTCTTATAAGTTGTTCTTAAAGTGATAAAAAAAAAATCCGAAATTGTTTGTCACAATTTTTTTTTATAAGTGCTTAAAGTTCGAATTTATACGAAATATGTCAAAATTGCGAAATTTTGTAAGTAATTTTGTGGTTGAAAAATCGTAAAATTTTTTTCTTTTATAATTAAGTTTTGAAAATTTGGTACAAGGATCTCCATAAATTTGTCTTTAAATATCTGTAAAAAAAACTCTACCGGATTCAGACAAAAAATTGTTATGAGTGTTTGAAATTTAAATGTTTACAAAACCGCGTTAAATAATGGTTTAGCCTCAAACGATTTTTGATATTTGTAGTTATTCAAACAGTATAAGTCGTAAATACTTGAAAATTTTACCAGTTATTTAGATTGCCATTTTCTTTACGTGATTTGATTTTCAAAATATTTTGACTTTTTTTGAGCTATTTATAGACAATTGAAATTTTAAATTTTTTTTTTATAAATGTTGATAAAAAAAATTTAGCTGGGACAAATCACTTGAAAATTTTATTGAAGGGTCCACATAACTTGTTCTAACTCTTTCAAAAATTATAAAAATACATAGGCACAATTTTTTTTTTATTAGCATTTGAAGTTCAAATATTGACAAAAATTCGTCAAAATCATGAATATTTTTCACTATTTGATAGTTAAAAATTTATAAATATTTTACTATCAAAAGCTAAGAATTGAAATTTTAATACAATGCTGTCCATAAGTTAAGCTTAGAATAATTATAAAAAAAGCGGGTAAGTGGGTATCGCTCTGCTGTATATTAGGGAGTGGGGTGGACCTCGGACTATGGTAGGTTAAATTTGAATCCAATGATAGGTATCATTGTATACGAAAAACGATTCTGAACGAAGATGATTTGTCAGTTTAGGATATATTATATTTAAATATTGTCATATTATATTCTATTTTGAAACAAATAGTATAGTTTTTATATGTTACTATGGTTACTTTATAGTATTTGTTTATTAATAAAAAAAATATTAGGCAACATACGCATAATGAGAGTATGAAATTTAATTTAAATTTTGAAATATTTCGTATAAATTCGAACTTTAAGCACTTATAAAAATAAATTGTGACTAACGATTTTGGATTTTTTTTTATCACTTTAAGAACAACTTATAAGAAACCTTGTATTAAATTTTCAAGATTTTCTGGCCACCCAAAAAATTTTTATCGGCATTTGAAGAAAAAAAACGTAGAAAAGTCGAAATTTCAATTGTCTATAAGTAGCTTAAAAATGGTCAAAATATTTTGAAAATTTAACTGTAAAGAGATAACCATAATATAAACATTTGGTGAAAATTTCAAGTATTTACAATGATTCGTTTTTGAGTTACAGCAAAATCAAAAAATCGAAAAGTGGTTTTTCGTAAAATTGCCATTTTTCTGTCATTTTTTATTTGTTTTTCTCGATTTTTTTGAAAACTATTTGAAAATTTTAATTTTGACCCCTCTAAAGTACCAACTATAGATTCAATTACCTATTCAAAGAGGGGCTGAAGTCAAAAATCGGAGCATTATTACTGCCCCAAATGTTGTCGTCAGACACAAAAAAAAAAAAAAAAACACACATCATTGTAAAAGCAATACATTCATCACTTTGTTCAGAATCTAAAAGTTTGATAATTATTCAATTTAAAAAATTTTACGAGTGTTTAAAGTTTTAATTTTAATTTGAAATCAAAAATACACGTGTAAATAACGTTTTACTAATAAATAATTTTCGATTTTTGTTATTTTTAAAAAATTATTTGACGTAAGATCTTGAAACTTACTTAAATGTTTGAATTTGTTTCAAAATAGAATATATGACAATATTTGAATATATTATATCCTAGACTGATAAATCATCTTCGTTCAGAATCGTTTTTTGTATACAATGATAGCTATCATTACATACAAATTTAACCTACCCTAGTCCGAGGTCCACCCTACCCCCTAATGTACAGCAGAGCGATACTCACTTACCCGATTTTTTTTATTGAGATTTATAATACTAAAACTAAAAATATTGAATATTAAAAATGTAGGAAAACAATTATAATACTTTGAAAATTTCATTATTTATAGAAACTTATAAAATACAACTTTATGAACATTTCAAGTATCTGTAGTTATTTTTTTTTTATTCATACAAAAATAATTAATTGATATTGACAAAATATGGTTTAGCATAAAATTTAATTGATTATTTATTTTATTTTTTTGTTTTTTTCCAGAAAAGTACTGGGTATCCAGATTACTTTCACTATCCCTTACATATTCTTAGGGTTATGCCAATGAAGTTTAATCAAAAGCTTATTCAAAGTGATATATAAATAATATCATAATATTATATGAATATGATAGATAAAAATTATTTTTTCCTCATATTTTTTCTCACATAATATTACCTATCATGATTTCTGGGTTTAATCTGTTTTATATTTAAAATACAAATTTTAATATAGTTTGTATAAGTGATATCAGTATAATTAGTTAAATTAAAAAAAATAAATCATACATCTATATAATTACAAAAAAATACAGTTTATTTAATAAAATATATGGTTGTAACCTTGTATCATAATATATAATTAACATTTATAAAGTTCAATGTATTTTTAGAAGGAACAACAACCGAGGGAAAATACTTATTTAATTTTTCATATTAAATAATTTTAAATCATCACAAAAATCTTTATTAAAATATTATTAGAAATTGTAATTATGATTACTAAAATTTCATTGTAAAATATATAATCTTTATTCTTTTAGCTGATACAATAGAACCAGATATTGATGATGTAAAAATGGCATTTCGAGATAAAGATGTTGCTGTACCAGATTTAATAAGATATTTAAAACAAGTTGGGTCCATAGAATTTCCTCACCAAGTGCCTAAGTTTCCCATACCAACAAAATCAAATTTAAATATCATGAAACCAGGAAGCAGAGAAATTGTGACCAGACCGGTTTATGTTCATGAACATCTTCCTACAATGTACCCTGAACAATCTGGTAAAATTTGTATACATTTTTAAACAGTTCATGGATATTCTAATTTGTTCTTTCTATATATTTTTATTCATATCATGTGAAATATTTCTAAATTTGTTGTGCTTATTTATAACATTCTATACATTTTAGAGTCATAAAAGTCTGGAATCTAATTATAATTATTTATCACAGATGACAGACCAATGCAAAATGATAGCAGCCAGACACCACACTCAAGCTCTTCACTAGGAATTTTTAATGAGCCATTAAGTTTTCAAGAAACTCAAGTCTCAAAATATGATAAGTAAATATTAAATATTATTTTATAAGTATAAAATCATTAAAAAAAGTTTTTGCCTTATTAATATTTAATTAAAATATGTTATTTATTTTCAGACCATCAAAAGATAACCTAGTAGTTCATAGGCGACTTAGAGAGATTTCTAGTGTGGTTATGACAACATCTGGATTTCTTTCTCCGTCTCGAGAAGGCAAATTGCCAGAATCTCGATTAATGCCATTTCCTAATTTTAAAGTCAATTCATCACATGCATCATCTTCTTATCCTACAGTTCCTCCAGAAGTCAAAGGTGAACACAACCAACAACGTAGTAAGAAATTATCACAAAAAACATTGAACAGTTTTAAAGAAAAGGGAAAAAATATTGTTGACAGTAATAATAGCAATAATATTAATTATAATAAAAATGAAGATTCTAAAGTAAGAAAACTGACAAATGTGAAAGAAACATCAAAACTTAAAGCATTGAAAACTGGAGCTATCCGGGAGTCTAATCAAGGACCTCGACTTAAAAAACCTCCAAAGATCAAAGATAAATCAAAATTAAGTGTACTAAATACTATATTTGATAAGCCTATTCAAGCATCAGCATCACATTCTAAGTACTCTAAAAGTTTTTTATGCGACAGTGAAAAACTAACAACAGAACCCGATAAACAGAAATTAAATATATTTAAAAAAATATCAAAAGTTAAAGAAGACAAAAATAATGATAGTTCAGTGCATTCAAGTTCAAAATTAAATAGCTCGATTAATATATCTAGGCCAAATTCTACTATTGTCAGTTCAGATATTTTGGTTAAGCCTGAAGTAAATTTAGAAACTATTGAGGAGAAACAATTTAAACCAGCTTTCTTTAAACCAACTGTTGAAACAAAAAAACCTGATAGTGTACATAAACCATCTATAAAAGAAACCAAACCAGAATTGAGTTCTAATATTCCTAAAAAAAGAAAAAAAAAGCAGAAAATACCAAGTGATGATAATTCTAAAAGTTTAGATGTTAAAACCAAAAACATTGGAAATAAAAAATCGAAAAATAAACACGATTCTGATCTATTTTCATCTCCTTTGAAATTTTCATTTTTTGGTCATCTACCACAAGTGCCTGGTCTCTTGCCAACTGTGCCAAGCATTTTACCACCATCTCTTGCTTCAAATCCATTGGTTCCAAAATATACTGCTCCTAGCAGTGTTTTACCAATACTAGAAAAACCAAGTACAACTGCTTCTATGATATATTTGCCTTTACCAGGAGAAGATGATTTTGATAAATCTGAATTTGACGAACTTTCATCCACTCTTTCTCCAGAAAAAAATAAAATTTCTACAGAAAAAATCAAAGTAAAGTATATAATTATTAATTATTATTGATTATTTTTTAATTTTTAAAATTAAATTTATTATGAATTTAGCCCAAAAAAGAACATAAGAAAATCAAAAAAGAGAAGATAAAATCTAAAAAGAAAAAAGATAAAAAAGACAAAACTAAACAAAAAGAACGTAGTGAAAGAAAGAAAGAAAAATTATTGAAAAAATTAAAAAACAAAGAAAAAGTTGACTCGGAAGAATCAAAACTGGAGCCTACTATATCTGAGGTTGTTACATATTAAAATTTCAAAACTATTTATTATTTGATTAGTTGATAAGTTATTTTTGATTATATGTATTTATGCTTTAATTTAAGTCAATACATTTAATGTTTCAGGAAAAAGAACCAGAGGTTGTTTTAAAAGAAGAAGATCCATTGGTCCCAAAAATAAAACTTAAATTACCAGGGTCAAATGGATCTAATTCATCTCCATCTGTACAACGGAAAATGTTAGAATTATAAAATAATAAATGCAGTAAAACCTTGCTAAAATGAAATCACTAGGATTATCTAATTTTTCTGTTTACATGAGATTCAAAAAAAAACCCTTCATTAGAAATTAAATTAAAGATTATACATTTTTAAATATTATTCTTTATGCATAATATAGTCTGTATTCATGATACTGAACGTAGCAAGCACCTGACAGCTCAGATATTAATTGTATTATTCAACATCATTATATCCGTATATCAATCATTGCTTAGCTATGGATATTTATATCCATTTATATAATAATAATAATATTGTCGCCAAATTAACAATTAAACAATTAATTTATATGGTATTAGTTAACAGTTTGCCAGTTTATTGCTATTAATTATACCAGCCATAATCTGAGTTTGGTTTTTCCATGTTATTATATTCCCTCATCAAGAGTTTTCAGCTAATTTTTATGTGAAAATATGTCCATTTGTAGTTTAATGAGGTTTCTATCTTGACAGGGTGAATTTATTATTTATTGGAAATGAAACTAAAGAAATTTTCTGTCTTAGTGAGGTTTTACTGTACTTTTTATTTCTAAGTTAAATATAAATATATATGTATATATATATTTTGTTACAGTTTAATCAAACCTATAGTTAAAAACAAATCTCCCTCGGAAAGTATTGACGAATCACACAATTTATCTAAAGAAAAAGAAAAGTCACCAGTGGAACGAGTAAAATCTTCTACTACAAAATCTAAAGCACACTCTAAAGAAAAATTATCTACAACTACCTTACTGCCATTAGTACCTAACAAAGAAGAGCAAATCGAAAGTGTTACTGAACCTATACCAAAACCATCTAAATCGAAAAAAAATTCTGTAGTTCCTCCTAGTGCTGTTGTGGACACTGATATCTCTGTCACAACTTCCGTAAATGCTTCTGTTTCTTCTGCTCTTATAAATTCTATTGCATCAAGTAATAAACATAAGGTTAAAACTACCAAGAAATCTAAAAAAGTTGTGACTCAGCCACACCCAGCTTTTTACTATGTAAGTACTTATGCAAATAAAGCAATACATTGAAACTTAATAACATTATCTTAAGGTACGGTTTCCCTGCAGCGTCAAAGAGTGGAACAGCACGGCGTCATGACGCCGCGTCTAGACGCTTACCTATGTCCAGACCAGTAGTTGACGCTAGACGCCGCGTCTGGACGCTGCAGGGAAACCGTACCTTTACTATACAGAATATAATTTAATATACTTATAATTTATTAATAACAACTGTGTTTCTTATATTGTTGATATTGATTCTAATATTATAAATTACCCTTTAAATATTAAGTGGTATTTTTAAAATTTAAACTAAATAAATAGATAATGATATCATATATTTTGTGTTCATGTCTGTATAGGATGATGCTGGAAATCAAGTTTGGATATGTCCGACTTGCGGAAAACAAGATGATGGTAGTCCAATGGTTGGTTGTGATGGATGTGACGCATGGTATCATTGGTGAGTATATTTTATGTTTTTACTACAAAAAAAAAAAACGGTCTTGTTTGAATAAATTACAGGGTTTGTGTGGGAATTCAGTGTCCACCAGATTGTGCTGTATGGTATTGTCCTACTTGTTTGTTGAAACGAGCTGAACGAGGGGTGACTGCTCCAGTTGAAAAAGCTAAAAGAGGAAGACCACTAAAAAAGAAATCAATTTCGTAAGACCTTAAACTTAAATTGGTGGTTTTTTTTTTATCTAATCAAATTAATTTTTTCATTAGACTAAAATTTAGGTTTAATTCATTATATTTTACAAGACTTATAAAATCAGTTAGTTTATTAATTTTGAAAATCATACATGATTTATCTTGATGGTTATACCTTATTTTAAACAGTCTGTCGTTAAATTTTTAGTACAAACATATATCTCTTTCGTTTTATTTCAACTATATTATTGATTCAACACAAGACACTATACCAAACAATTAAATTTTTCAATGTGTCTGGTGCATAATAAACTGTTAAATAATTTCAAATTCTTTTTGGTTTAGACAATTTTATTTTATTTTTCATAACTTACATAACATCTAAAATACCTTATAATTAACTAAAATTTAGATCAATTTGTTATATATTTTGTTTTTATTCGGAATACCATTATTTATATAACTTGTTAACATTTCCAATAAGACATTTTTCATTATTTCTATACTTATATATTATATATGTGTTGTTAATTAATTTAAATATTCAATTTGTTTGGTTGGATTTGAGAATGTATTGCAAAATATGTTAAACTTACAATGTTAGATATATTATTTAAATAAATTATTGAAACATCTATAATTAAATTCAATACAATTTAAAATATAATCACTTAAATGTTTTTTGCAGATTTTAATTGTCTATGTGACATAATGAAAAACATAATGGTTTATTAAATACATTAATTACAACTGTGTTTTATCAGTTTTCTAAAAGAAAACTTGGGAATAGAAAACATGGTTAATCATTTAGTATACTATCAAAACAATATATAGTTATGTATTATATAACTATTATAACTAATTAAAATATATCATTCATTAATGTGATAATTGAAAATATATTGTAACGATTGTTGTACGTTACAATATACTAAAAAGTAAAAGAAAGAAAAATGTATTTTATAATTTATACTGTTTACCTTATGTTAATTGTATTTTAGACCAGTTCAGTATATAATAAAAAAGGAAAATATAAATATAAAAAAATATGTAATTATGGCATTCATAGTGTAAGTTTACAGTTTACTGTTAATTAAATAATTAAAATATTTAAAAAGAATATATATAAACATTTAGTAAAGGTAGATTGTGTTTTTTAAAGTAATAGGCATATGCATTATAATGAAAGGATTAATGCATTTCATATAAATATTAATCAAATAAAATATTTTAAAATATTCACTGAAATTTATACTAAAAAAAATATATTTGTTAAATAATATGATAAAATTTTAATTCTTCAAGTAAAATGCTTATTATAATTTTATTTTTAGTCTTATCTAAAATTTGTTTTAAAAATAATTCAGACGATGTTTAGAACAGCTGCATTTTAAAGTTTTGTTATATTATCTTTCAGTAAAATTACTATAATTTAGGTTTTTTACTATTTAAATTATATATTCTCCACTCGCTAAAATTTATAAACCACCAGCATATTACTTAAAATTATTTTTTAATTTATTATTGATTATTTCAGGAAAACGCTTAAGTTTATAAACTGTGTTAATTATTATTCTCAACATTTATTTTAATGAAGTATTATCATTTAGTTGATCACCAAATATATGTTTGTACTGAAATGAAAAATTATTATCTTAAATTTATCCTTTTCGTATAAACATAACAACAACATTTTTATAGTTATATCCTCTCAGATATTAGTTTATTGATGAATCAACATAATCTATAAATAATATATTAAATATACAGTTTTTATTAGAGATTTTGTGCACTTTAATTTAGACAGTAATTATTTTATTCTTCATGATTTTGACATTTTGACATTTGTTAAAATTTCATTCTTTCTAATTTACAGAAACTTTTTAGCTTACACAGTAGTTGAATTCAAATTAATTTAAGACATATTGATTTCGGAATAACTAAATAAATTGCTATGAAATCATATAATGGTAAACATGTACTTGTTATAAATGTACTATATTTATCTTGTTTGTTGTATTTGTTTGTTTACTACATGGATATTAAGAAAAAAAAATGCAAATTGCCAATTTTGTTATTATAACTTAAATTAAATATTGTTATTAGACTTAAGTATTTATAATTATTGAAAAAGTGATCATACTTAATCAATTTATTTTCCTTTAAATTATTGTAGTTATAGTTGCATTTGGTTAATGTTTACCTTTTAGTGTTGTGTTTATTAAGAATGGTAATTTAGAAGAAGAAGAAAAATAATATATTCTAGATTACCAATTTACTAATTAGTAGCTATTTATAATTTATAATTAATTGTTCCAAAGGCTTAGCTGCTATATAAGACTTGAGGACTCCTTAAGCATACATAATTTATACATTTAACTTATAAATTTGGATATATGATTTATGTTTACTTTTATCAATTTTGGGTCTCATTAATTTTGTAACAGTCTTAGAACTATGAACTCCTGGTTGTGTAGACAATTTAGTTGAGCATGCAGGTGCATAGCTACATAGTACAATTAGTACACATTGCCATTACCTAACCTATGTTTCCCAATTATATATTTTTATTCTATCTGGCAAATCCGCCATACAATTTTTTTTATTTAGATGTTTACAATATTAGTATTCTCATGTTATATATATATATATATTCCATATTATTCTCTAGAAATAATTATTTAATTATATTAGAATAGTCAGAGTGCTGTAAAATACGTAGTAAATTTTGTGATAATTATATATCGCCGCCCTCCTAATTGCGTCGCCCTCGAAGGCAGTACTTAAATCACTAATCATCTCATAATACAACAGCCTTCGCGGTGATAGCTCTGGTGTACAAGCATACACACCTGCACTATTAATGTTTATTATTAAAATTATTATTGTATTTATAGTCTATTATTAATATGTAATATTATCTATGTCTATCTATTATGTACTTGTTGTGTGGTTATTTTTTTTTTCTTGATTTATAGTTACAATGTTTACATTGCTGTTTTATGAAATCTTAGTGTTTATTTATATACATTATTTATATTTTATGTTAGTATGTTACTGTAAATATTTACTGATGGTCATTGGCAATTCATTTATAATTTTTACTTTACTACATATTGAATAAAATTATAACAAACATTTACGGTGAATGCTATGATTATCGTATTAACATTCTCCGTATATATTTGTTATATTCAGTTTTTTTTCAATAATTCATTACATACAATTTATAATAATAATTATTATTAATATAGTTATTTATATTGATTTTTTACATTATTGTTATGATATTTATATTATTTGTTACCAAATTGTAAACTATTTTGTCATTAAATGCCGACAATCATTATTACTACTACGTCCAGTAGATTTTAAATTTTGTGATATTCACTGATAATTTTAATGTAATGTCGTCGTTTGTTTGAGAACGCTATCACCAACAGCACATATTTACAGTAACATATATTTTATATATATATATGATTTATTATTATTATTTATTTATTTATTTATTTATTTATTTATTTATTTAGATTTATACCAGTTTTGTTTTTAATATTTAGTATTTACCTATAATTGTTTTAAACCAATAGATTTTTTACTAACAAAAAGCAAAAAAATATTTATTGTTTTTCTTATTGAAAATCAACCATATATTATAAATGTAGTGTAATATAAACTCTGTATTCTGTCTCAATATATTAATTCTAATGTTTTATTATAATTTGCATTTAATTTGGACTACCTTATAATTATAATATCTGATTTCCAAAAATCTTTCTACACATTTATTTAATGATCTATTTTTATATAAAAATTATTTGAAAAAGCAACACATGATAACATAAGCAGGCAGGAAAATTTTGAATTATAAAATGTATTCATGTCTACAGTTCAGACTTATTATTCACAAGCAAGTCTGAAACCATATATAAAATATTATTTTATGTAATGTAAATTACTGTGATTCTTTTTAACTATTGATCATTTTCATCATTTTTTATTTTTATTATTTTCAGTTATCACAATAAGAAAATAATTATGGTGTTTTAAACAATTTGGGAGTTATACTTTTTTTCCTCAGTTGGTCTTTTTCAGTATCATATTAATATATTTAGCTTCTTCAAAACTTGGGAGACAGGTCATGACATATCTATGTAAAAATGTATGATATTTTCTAAATAGCTTTGTACTGTACTATATAAATATAGATTTATATAATTATACTCATTGACTTAACTACATTTCTCTGGATAGAGAAAAAATTATGTTATTCTCGATTATGAGTTTTTTTAATTTCTTTAAAAATAAGGATTAAAAATATCTAAGTAATTAAATATTATATTTAAAATATAAGTTATTATTTATTAGTATTAAAATTTATTTTTCAATACATTTTTGCCTTGGTAACTCTACTAGACTTTCATTATAGTTTAAACTCATAAAATTATAAACTAAATTTGCCATCGATAAGTTTTTAAAATATGCTAAATGTTTTAAAAATGAATAAATAATTGTAATTATTAAATGATAAATACAGTTGCAACTGGTGTACAAAGATACATGATAGTCAATTAGTATTAATATCTTATGATTTGGCCATTAAAATTTTTATTTAATTTTAAATCTCTAAAAAATTTAATACCTTTACAGTAATATTACACTTCATCTAATCCATTATCAAAAAATAGCCCATAAATGCATTACTCTGTAGCCTATTGTATATACCTTATCAATAATTGTCTACAAATTATAGGAATTATAGTCATAATATAATTAATATATCACGAGTTCTGAAAAATATAGTTTTTTTTTTTGTATTAACATCTCATAATTTTTAAACATAAAATTGGTTATATTTTTCTATAATTGTTATAATAGGTACACCTAAAAAACAAAGAGTGCTTAACATCTCCTAATCACGCCAATGATTAAGTTATAGTTTTGAATCGATATACAGTGTTGTATGTTTTACATGTATGTAGGTACTCTGGTAATAATTAATTGTGCCATTTTGATAAATTTAAATAATGATCAGAAAGTATAAGTTATCTATCTTCTATTGTATATTAATTATCCACAGTCACAATTTAATATGAAATCAATTAATGGAAAGGAATAGGTTTTAAATTATGATAGTTGATAGGATACAATTATTATTAAAATTATCTTATTGTTAAAATTTTAAAATTTATAAATTACAATTAATAAATATTTTTGTTTAGAGATCCTTACAGAAATAAAATAGTAATAACAATAACAATAACTTAAAACATTTAAATGTCTAATAAAAAATACCAAACTGAACTTTCTAGATTTTTTTTAAATTGTATTTTTAAATATTAAATTTGTATAAATTAAGTAAAATTATATTAAAGTCTATATTATAATTGTTAATATAATTACCTTTAAATAAATAAATATAAATATATACATACATATAAATAAATATATCTTTTTTATTAAAATACATAGATATTTAAATTTGTTTATAACTATGTTTCACAAAATAAGTAAAAAAAATAAAAATATACATAACATTTTTTTTTAAAAAAATCAATAATTTGGGTTGTAAAAAACAATTCGTTAAATTGTATAAGATTATTCGAAATAATTATGGGCTTAAAAGTGGTTTGAAATATGATGAAATACTTGTACATGGTTTCTTGGGATTTGAATTTGAAGCTTTTGAATTGTGTTTACGTTTTTTACAAGATTCATTTTTTTTCTTTTTTACTAGTTCATTTTTGATTATTTTATTATTTAACGGCTGTATAGAGTTGGTAATATTTAAACTTTCGTTCAATTCTAATGCCACGTGATGATCTATGTGTTCATCGTATGCATCAATTTCAATCATTTTGTCACACTTTTCGCATAATAATGTAATAGGCACACAATCAATGGTATCTTCTGTAGTAGAAAATTGAATAGTGGGCACTGATTCTGACTCATCCACTTTTTGGTGGTGTTTTGTAGGTGATACAATTTCTAGTTTTTTTGAGAAAAAACTATCTGTTGATTTATCTGGTCTGTTATGATTATCATTTGATATTTTTTTTGAAGAAGAAATTACATCGGGGCTTTCCAATAAAAATCCCACTGGGTTTTCTGAGGAGCATTTATCTACTACTGTTGTCAATTTCCCATTTACTTGATTTTTAATTGGAGAAATAATCTCCAGTTTTTTTGTGAAAAAACTGTTTATTTCATGTTTATATTGCTGTCTAATTTCTTTTTTAGAAGTTAGGTTTTGTAATGTCAAAGAAGAATGAGTTAAGGAACTATTAGAATTTTTCATTTGAGCAGCAAACATAGTTTTTAAATTCTTCACATCACTAATACATGTTTCATTATTTTTGTGTTTAAAGTTATTTAATGATGGCGGAAGTTGATTAGAGAATAGTGAACTAGTGTTAGAACTATTACTTTCACTATTAATTTTAGAACAAGTTGTACTGTTTTCTGGCCTTGGCAATGGAATAGTAATATCTTTCTCTTCTTTCACAGCTCCTTTATTGAAATAATTTTCTATTGATGATTTGGCATTAATTTCTACAAACTTTCCAATAGCAACTCCTAAAAAAGATATTGGATTTTTCCTGCAAATAACAAAAAATAAGTATTTAAAAAAAATAGTTTATCAGCATCTAAGGTGTTTTTGACTGCTAAAAAACATACTACATTACTACATAGTATATCAAATCTTATAAATTACAAATACCCTACATACTATATATTTTGTGTATTTTAAGTGCAGACAATAGACTTATAGATAGATTATTATGTAAGATATTTAATGTATTTTCATAATTATTTATGTATGATTCATAAACATTAGTAAAAGCCAAGGAAGATTCCTAAACAAAGATCGGAGCAAAAAAATATAGTTCCCAATTCATTACTTCTGATAGAATATGCTCAAGTTTAGTGTTAAAACGATAGTAATGCTACTTTTACACATACAGAATAGCACATTTATTTAAATTAAAGTTAATGTACATATTTTTGTCTGAGGTTAACTCTCTGTAAAAGATAAATATTAAATAAATTAATATATAGTTAGATACGTAAATATCATAATTATTTAGGTTTTGTCAATAAAAAAGTGTGTTTAAAAATGTTTAACTTAAATTTATGTAATTATAAAATACAATTCATTGACACATAATTCTTACACTTATGAAAACAAAATAAAAATTAACTAACTAAATATTTAATGTTTAGTAAACAAATTTATTTTTTGTTTTATTTAATGTCCATAAATTAATTTTGTTAATGTCATAATTGCCCATGATTAAATATTATTATAATGCTATTTAGTCATGGACAATTATGACAATACTGTCAATACTGATGTGTAAAAATAAATATTCACATTGCTGTGTTTTTGTTTAGAAATATAAACATAATTTAATTTGCCTATTATTATAAAAGGTAACAGCTAGAATCTATTACATTTAAATAAAGTTTTACATCTTAATCTAAAGACTAGAACTTATAAATTCTTGAAAATATATCTGATAAATCAAGGATAAATTATGCTTAAAACAATATTTTACAGTAACTACTAATATTCATAAGTTTCTCCAGTTAGGTTGTAATAATAATAATAATAATAATAAAAAAAACAATAAACTTCCTGAACGTGTAAATACAACATCATTACTATCCGAAACACACTAAATACTTCCAGACCTCTTTTATACACACAGCATCTTTTTGTAATATTCATTACATGATTATTTAAAATATCTAGTGTAGTATGTTGAATGTTGTTATAGCTCAACGTATGGGGGAGGGGGATATTTTAGGTAATAATTTAATATTTATAATATAACAAAATACCAATGTAATGATTTTTGATTTTCAGTCATGGTACACAATGATGAATAGGCAGTATCTAATAATTTATCATGATTATATGTTGAAACTTCAGAACACTGCGATATCGGCAATTTTGTATGTTTATCTAAGTATCTAATACTGACAGTCATCAATGTTGCTTTTCTTTTATTCTAAAAAAAAAAAAAACAAAATTAAAAACAAAATTAGATGAAATAAATTAATATTACATACAGCCTCGTAATCATAATTTAGTTTGTCTACTATATCATTCATTAATGTGTTTAACCACTTTTTTATTTCATCTTTGACTTTTAGCCCTGTAGGAAAAGACTTACAACTGCCAATTGATTTTGGTATAATTCTAGATTCCACAGGTTCATTATCAATACCTTTGGAGATCTGATATAAAAAGTTACTGAAAAAAAAAATGTGATCACAATTTTATATTAAAAATATTATAAAATTAATCATTACCATGTTTTAGCATTAAATTTTTGTTGTAAATTATTTAAAGGTATTGCAGCTAAATCTGACATGAATTTGCAGTTAAATTCTTTCCTAATTCTATCTCCTAATTTACCACCTAAATTTTTTATTTTTTTTATTGGTATAGATTCAAACAAATTAGGTACACTAGAAGGTGGTAACAGTGTTTGTTGATTAGGTTTATGTAAACCACATGCGAGCTTAGATAAAATCTGGAAAAAATATAACACAATAATTATTTATTTGATTTATAATTTAAATAATTTTATGAGAAAAACAAACATCAAGTTTAAACATGTCTATACAGTATACAGTATATGTATGTATATATACATTAAAGAAGTACATTTTTGATTAATTATATATTTATTGTTAAAAATACAATTAAAAATAAAATAATCTATATTAGTTAATTAGTTTATATGATTTAAATAATTGTTTTGATAAATACTACATTGAATTATTCAAAATTTATTCATCATAGACAGTATTTAAATCAACAAACCTTGTTATTTGCAATTCCAGCTGAACAACGATAACCAGTTTGTTCAAAAATAGATTTTCTTAATTTTTCAACCATCATAGCTCCGATTGTTAATCGTAACAAATAATCATCTTGTAACTCATTATTGTATACATCGTGGAGCCAAGACTTTATACTCACACTTTTATCTTCTGGGTGAATAAAATAAAATAAGTACAATTTAAATATTTATAATAGTGAGTATTTACATATTTTATCTTCATAGTAAAACTATCATTAGGTATTAATATTTTTCATCAAGTACTAACAACTATTTTATTATTTTCACTTTAAATGAAATTTTCACTTTTAGAGAAATTTATATAGTAATAATTTAGGTCATTTTTGAAATACATACTTTTAAATTTATATTATCTCAACATTAAATTACCTTCTGAATTATCTGAATAACCTTCAACAAATGTATTGGATAAGTCATTTTCTGTTATTATATTATGATTACTTGAAATATAATCATTTACCACACTAGTTAAATCAACATAAGCCTCATCAATACTAGCTCTTTGTACACAAGAACTAAATTCACTGAGGACCTCAAAGACTTTTTGACTGGCTGTACGATATCTATAAAGAACAATGCCAATGGTTAAAACATAAAATAAATATGACATTTAAAAGAAAAAATTTGTTATTATTTGTACATATTTTAAAATGACAACATATACAGTGGAACCTCGATAAATCGAATTGGTTGGGGCAAAAATAAAATTTGAGTTATCGAAAATTTGACTTATAGAAGTTTGAGTAATCGAAGTTTCTCTGTATTTTAATTTCATAACATATGAAAATTGAAATACTTAGAAAAATGTTTTGCTCTGGAATATGAAATTAAAAATGTACAAAATAAAATAGTACCTAGAAAAAAAATTTTAACCTAACAAATAATTAGTGTGAATCACTTTATAGGTACTTAAATCATAACTTTTTGTTTAAATTGTTATCAAAGAAATTATATTTAAAGAAATATCCAAATAATAAAAATGTTTACTTAATTTATATTTAAAAATATAATAACAAGATACTAGTTCAAATTTACAACATAGAGAAAAGTTTACTAACGTATAATAGAATACAGAGATAAAAATATTAATTATTAAAACTTTATAAATGCATGTGAAATAACCATTGTTTTTGGAGATTTTTCCAAGTTTTGAATAAAAATAACAATTTTTTTAATATTTATGGAACATTATTAGCGAGTATATGAGTTATGATCTTTCAAGACATAGGTATCAACACTAATTATCACAACAGTTAGACACAACCATATTTAGTACAACATATGTTGCTATAAATATTATAAAATTGTAATTTAAATAATAATTGAAATTAAAACCCTGTAGTTACATAAATATTGAAATGTCAATATAATTGCTTATAAATTTTAACAATCACAGTCATATCTAATTTATAAATTAAGTCTATCAAGTAGGTATATATCACTTACTTTGATAAATCTGCTTTACCATGGAGCTCCTTCACACGTACTAAATTTAAATCCGGACACGCCTGCACAGCATCATCTCCTCTCATATGTCGGTTTACTCCTTTTGCCCTTGCCTCGTAATTCACTGCAATTATGCTGGAACACAACAACAGAATAACTATGATCCAATGTTTGACCAACACAAATATTGCTATATAATAATAATAAAAAATAATACTCACCCACCACCTCTCCAACTGTTGTACTGAACAACTGCGACCGGCTTTCCAATCAATGACTGGTCATGTTGAACCTCTACTTGACAATAAAAACAATCCATGTCGACTAACGCCACTACTCGTTTGGCCCCACAGTCGTTCATAATGATCGAATCGAACTGTTTTCACTTGAGTTTCATTACCAACGATTTCCAGGAGGTGGCAAACGGGTGCCAAAAATGCGAGCGTTGATAACAGACATGTGCGTTGTCTACAATGGTCTTAATATCATTGTGCAATTCATTTTCCAACTGTACGGAGATCAAATAACGGCTTTTAAACAATATTGTTCAGGTCCATCGGTCGATGATGTATTCGAGATCTTATGAAAAGTACACAGTAAACAATCGTCCAACACGGAGTAAGCACCAAGTGGTAATTTTAAAGGCGTCACGTAGAATTAATCTTTGGAGATTTTTAAGGAGACGACATAAATCAAACGTACGTAATAAATAATTAGAATTATTACAAAATTTCGAAATATATAATATTATTAAATGTGATTCGAAATCATTAACAATAATGAAAAAAGAAATTACATTATCATTATTATCAATAATCGAAACTCGTAACGGTTGGAAAAACAGATATTTGTTTATTATCTGTCACCACGATTAAAGATATACACACAGATATAGATAATAAACTTATGCATATAAGCCAGATATATATATATAATGAACTAAGAATCTACTGTATCTTCTTAGTTCATGATATATATGCACTTTAGCCATGCATATATACATAATACATATCTCAGTCTGTCTTAGATCTAAGGGCCATGTTATCTGCATTGAACTATATGATAATATTATCATTAGCAATATTTGGAAATTTGGAAGAGATTGGCGGCAAAATGATAAGCACCTCCGCTATTCTATTGATCTATTCTGTGCTAATCATAGACCTATGGTGCTAATACTTTCTGACACAGAAATCTATGTTTACCGAACTCATTATTCTATTCACTGTAATTAATTACTAATTGTTTGCCTATACCTTCTATACACAGATTTGATGTCTATAATATAGAAAGGACAAGTGATACGTGATAATCACAATAATAGCTATAGGCCCATGACTATAGGTATATGTAGAGAACATTGACCCATAAATAAGGACATTTATAACAAACTAATTTTTTGACGAGTTTCGGGTGTATACAATTTGTGAACAGAATACTCTAAATTTTTTATACCCACTTTAAATCTAATCATGTAAAATAAAATAAAATATAATATGGTGTAAGATAATAAAATGATCTATACAATTAATGCTAAAATAAATTTAGTCCAGTTGATTTATAAAGTAAAACAAATCATATGTAAAAAGTTTGAAGGTATCCATAAATACATCATTAAAGTACATATCTGTATTTGTACTCAAATAATTTCTTAAAGAATGTTCAAATATATATTTCAATTTAAAATAAGTAACTAAAATCTGTGTTTATACCAGGGCCGTCCTTAGGGGGGGGGCGAGCAGGGCCCAGGCCCTGGGCCTCGCGCTTTTTGCTTAAATTTGGGGCCTCGCGTTTTTTTTTAATTGTTTTATTTTTCGTAGTATTTAAATTGTATTTATATACCAAATTAGTAAATATGAAAAAATATTATATAAAAATAACGAAGTATTGGTTCAACGTAAAAATTGGAATATCCATAATACAATATTTTCGTAATCGTAACACATCAGCCTTGGTGATGCGGGTGACAGGCAGCAGCTACGGACCGTCCTTTTCGTCGAATTGTTATTATCTACTTATTATTAGTTATTACTTATTAGTAGTAGATAATAATAGATTTAATAAATTTGTATAAATAGCTTTAAAGGGACGATTAATGAATTATATAGTATGAGTAAATAAAGAAAAACATGGTATTTGAGTCTACTATATAAAATTATTTTATTTTAAATACCTAGATTATAATATTTTATAAAAAAAACCCTCATTTTTTAATTATAATTAGGGAGGTACCTTCCAAATTTTTTGTGTGATAAGAATTATTGATTTCATTATATGTTTATAGAATCATTAGAATCTACGGGGTGATTGATTAAGCGTAAAACACTCATTATTTCAAAAAGTATTCATGTTTTTGAAAACATTAAACTATAAATACGTATAACTCATAAAATACTCGCCCTAAATTCGATTTTTATGTATCAAAATCCTCAGAAAATTATTCTGCTTTGGAATATGAAATTAAAACTATGTTGTCATTCAAAAAAGTAAAAAACTTAAAAAAATATAAGGATAAAAAATATTTAAAAATATAATTTTTTAATAAAAACGTAGTATTTTTAACGACTTAAAACTATGTAAAAAAATGTTTTCAAAAACATGAATACTTTTTGAAATAATGAGTGTTTTACGCTTAATCAATCACCCTGTATAAACATATTATAATTTATTTATAAAATAGATAGATATAAATATATAATATATAAAAATATGTACAAGTATTTTCGCCCTGGGCCTCGCAAATCCTAAGGACGGCCCTGGTTTATACTTAAATACTTTTTAAAAACTATTATTTTACAATCTGTAAACAGGTATCTAAAATAATATTACATAATATGGTCACTTTGCTCCTGTTGATTTTGAATAGTAACATTAGTATAATACCAAGTATAATCAACAATAGTAGTTTTATCTGTGATTCATCAAAAATTGTCTAATTGCACATTCTTAAAATGCATCACATATTCACATTATACACAAAACACAATACATTATGTCTTCTTTTTCTTCACCATTTTATCCCAACTATAAAGGCACGGTAAATCTTATTCTACATTTCTATAGGGCTGCCACTCATCTCTTCTTTACTCACATCAATTATTTTTGTTTCGTCTTCAATTCTGTTTATCCGTTATTATTATTATTTTTTGTATTCCTCTGTTTATTTGTCTACATTATTTTTATTGCCACTCTTGCTGTTTTCAAGATGCCTACTACTTCTCCTAATAACATGACCGAACCATCTTTACCAATACTCTCTTTTTTTTCTACTATTGGCGCCACTTAAATATTAAAATCACTTTGTTCATTACTTATTAATACTAATTACTAATATTTACCAATAAAAAGTTCAATTATCTGATATTATTGATTCATAATAGTTTGTTTTTGCAACAATTATTTACATGGTATTTATTTTTTTGTGTCTATTTATGAAGATTTAATTACCATTGTATCATATCTTTTGTTGTATATCTACTCACTCTGCTGATAACACATTAATTTTTCCTGCAAATAATATTTCAACTTGTATCACAATTTATTGTAAAAGCATCTTTAAAGTTTAAAACATTTATATCTAATTTAATGTACAATTATTTTATAATTTTAATCACATCTTAAAAATACAAGTATAAGTATCAGGGTGATATTATCAAAGAACACTCATTATTTCAAAATCTATCAATGTTTTTGATAATTAATTTTTTTTAACTTTTTAGACAACATACATTTTTATTTTCATATCCTGAAGTAAAATATTTAGCATTTAAATTACATGATTATAATTACTTTTATACTTAACTTTACATCATAATATTATTTTATAAATACCTATGAAAATATATATTATAATGTATTCATATTGATTCCTGAATTGTACTTAATAATTATTTGTTTAATGTAAAAAAATACAATAAATTAATTATAATGCATTATCAATAATCAAATAAATGATTAGTATTCTAACTTGGCATTTCCTTAATTAGGTATTAAACTGTATAAATGTATAATACATATTTAACATACATATCATATAAAAGTATGCAAGAACTCAAATAAATGCTTATTAATTATTTTTCATATATTCTACAATACTAAGACATAACAAAAAATTATTTTGCAATTGCTCCCATGCATTATGTTTTGATAACTGCTCAATATTATTGATTGCTTCTGGTCGTTGAGCCAATGCACGTCCATTGTATTTTAAAAATACGCCCAAATATGATTGTGACAATTCAAAATCTTTATTATTTGTAGATATCTGTTTTAGAAGCTCTAAAAATTTAACCATTAGTTCATATGTCCCACCAGCTTCAGGAGACAAGCTCCGTACTTCATAGTTCAAAGCTGACGGTCCCATTAACTTTAACTGGTCAAATAAAACTTGATAATCATTTAATGAAGAAGCTTTTAAAAGTTGCTGAGCAAAAACAGTTTGCATTAATGTTTCCGGAATAACTTTGGTATTAGAATCATTTTTATCAACTCCTTTTAAATCAAATTGAAAATCTAGTGATTGTATTGTAGGTAAGAAAAATGGAGCAGCAGCTGGAGCTTTCGGTGGTTGTAATGGTTTGTTTCTTTTTTTAACAGCATCCAAATTTAGTATACTCTGCCATCTAGCATCATTTAGGCCACTCATAGTTATGGTGTTTTCAATTTGCACTTTAGAGATATATTCATCTGTATCTTCATCAATAGGGCATTCCAAAGATTCTTGATTAATTCCAGTCAATGGAAGAGATTCTGTGATCTGATCTTCTTCAGTGATGGGTCGTAAACTAACATGGTTGTATAATGTTTTATTAAACCATAAATATATTCCCAAACGGTCAGCATGCGCTGTAGCCAGATAACTTCCAGTTGGAGAAAATGTCAATGAAACGCAAGGTGTATCAACCTAAAATATTATAATAACAATTAAATAATATTTATTATTCAATGATAATAATGTCAAGTAACTTACTTTAAGTATATCTATCATTGATGATGATGGAATGTCCCAAGTGCGAATAGTTGAATCCATTGCTGATGAAACTAACCATCTGGAATCTGGACTAAACGTCAAATCAGTTAATGGACCTCGATGACCAGTAAACTTCCTTACAATGGTGCGAGTATCAATATCAACAAGACAAATGTCATAATTATCTAAAGCAACTGCTAGAAATGAACTTTCTGTGTGCCAACTAAACAATGAAACTGTATCTTCCAAATCCAATTTAGACAATAAATCTGCAAAAAATAGTTTTTTTTAATAAAATAATATTTAACCAATAAATTTGACGTACTTAATTTTTTGAAATTCCAGAATTGTAAAAATGTATCTGAACCACCAGATACCATTATTTGATTAAGTGTGTCTACGTAGACTCCACGTACATATTTATGGGCTATTGGTTCTCCATAGCTTCCTCTGTGTAAGCCTGACTGAATGTTGTACTTATCAATGTGACCAGAACTATAACCAATAACTGCAAAATTACCACAATGTGTAAGACATGCACATGTAGCACTGATTCCTTTCTGCCCACTAACATTTTTCTTAAATCTTTCATGACATAATTTATGCTCTCCCATTTTACTCTTGTCAAATGACCAAGTAGTTACAGTTGGTATACCTCTATGTACAGCAACAATGCTATCCCATTCTTTATCTCGGGTAGTTTCTGATGTGAATGTAGATATTGGAGGCATTATAAGAGGATCGGCCCATTTATTTCCTTTTTTTTTGGAAGCTTTACGGTTATATGACGCACGCCCAAAACTCTTATTTGCAATTTCAGTGATTGTATTGAAGACACGCAATGATGAATCATTTCCAGAACTCAAAATACTAGCACCATCTACTCCGTGAAAACGAATAGAAACTGGAGGTTTGAAATGACCTTCACGTATTTTAAACAAACTGGCCGAACCATCAGACATATCAAAACGCCACATTTTTAAAGAATTGTCAGAAGATGAAGTTACAAGAAGCGGTTCGTCTGGTAAACACTGAAGACCACAAACTGGTCCATGATGAGCTTTAATGATTAAGCTGTCGACTTTTCCTTCTTCAAGATTCCAAACTACTACAGTGCCTTTTGGACTACCAGTTATCATTAATTGTCGTTTAATAAGAAAACTTATACGTGTAACAGAGCCCCAATCTTGTGTAAAACTTATGTTGGTTACATCAAATTTTAAATTGTGCAAAATAATTTTTCCATTACTCAATCCTATAGCCATCATATCTTCTGCTGGAGCTGGCTCTAAGCTAGTTACACAACTATTCCAACCCTTAAACTCGTGTATCATGGTTCCTGTTTTTATGTTCCATAGCTGTAGTTTTCCTTCAGCTGAACCAATTAATAATTTATTAGTATAAGTTGGTGGATGACATATAGCTGTTGCAGTAAAGTCTAATTGAATTTCTTTGTAAATACTTTCTGTTTTTACATCCCAAATTTTGAGAGCTCCTGATTCATCAATAGACACTAAATTGGCAGCAAATGGAAACAATAATTTTATTGCTGCTTTGTGACCTGTATATGTGTGTTTCAGTTCTATACCACGTCGCCATGCATATATTTGGTTTCCACAACTAGTATATACCAGGTAACTATCTGCAGCCAAACAAGTGATGTCTGTTTCATGTTGTGGGCTTACAGATAGAAGCTGAAACCTATCAGAACTGTATGTATGAAAAGCACGTCCAACACATGTGATTATAAGATTTTCTCGTCTGAGGTTTATGTAGCGGGTAACAAGTGGAATCTCATTACTGACATACCCTGAAAAAATTTAAAAACAATTTAATATAAATGACTGAACTATTATAATAAAATAAATATTTATTGGTAATTATTAGATATACCTAGGCAGTTATGACTCATGATAAATTAAAACTTTTTAAATTGCAATTAATATTCATAAATAGATATTTAAATACTTGTAAACTGTTAGGATAGATACTTTCATTTTGTTATTTTAATTCATTTGAAATAAAATATAAAATATCTTAATATGTTGCAATGCTAGTAAAATGTATATTGAGTATTGACTCTATTACATTTAAATTTGTAACTTAAATATTCAATAACAAAAAAATTGGCAAAATACTCAAAACTGCTCAAGGATTTAATTAAAATATAAATTAATTTTTAAACTTAGTATAATACCTATACAAGTTGTATTAGAATAAAATTAATTTCATGATATGAATGAAAAATTAACAAGTTCAGGGAATGATAACATTACCTAAAACTAGTAGCATGCCTAAAATTTTTTAGAGGTAAATCTAATATTACACAACCCAAATAATGATAAAATATGAATAAATAATTCAGTCATATTTTTAACTACTTATCATAGTAAATACTAAAATACTAGTTACTCACAACTCAGACAAAATTTCTCAATTACCCTCTTAAATATTTTAATAAATATGGTCCATGATTTAATTTATTAAGTTAGTACTATAGACTACAGAGGCATCATTATTGAATTCTAAATCCTAATTTTATAATTATTACCAATACAATAAAATGTATAATGTTTTATAAAATGTAGTATTCAAATTTCAAATACTATTGACAATTAAATTTTCTTATTATACTTCAAAAAGTAAATAACAAATATTTAGAAAATTGTTTAATGTTGGAAATGCTAACAAAAATATCTTGTGAAAATTGCAAGTATCTACGGTTATTCATTGTAGAGTTAAACTACATTACACAAATTGAATGAGTTTTAAATTTGTTTTATTACATTAGTTATTTAAAATTTTCATACTACACTATTATAAATAAATATATAGATATATTTAAGTTTTAATTGTGTAAGTAAGAAAAAAATTAAATAATTTTGCATAATATTGTGAATTTTTGAAATTTCTATAGAAGTTTGTTTAATAATATACATAATATAAACAATAAAATGCCAAAATATGTTTCAGGATATTTAAAAATTAGTGAAATAATAAATAAAATTAAAAAGATTTAGGTAAATAGTGAACGCTAGGTGCTTATCATAATTCAAGTATCATATTCTAATAAAAATATCTATTTACTCAATAAATTTATTCCTTATTTATGTTATTCTCAAACTCAGCTCCATCGATTATCATAAACATAAATCATCAACAGGATACTATTGACTGTATTTAATTAGCAAAAATATAGCGCAAATCTAGTGTTATGAACCCTACTAACGCCAGTTGACAAAAATAAACAAATGCATGTTTGTCTAATTAAAAGAGTGTCATAGCATTAATCATTGATGTACATCAATTAAACAAAAGAAAAATATATTACCTACGTTACACGCAAAAAGCATTTCAAGATTCAAATGGTGTAAGATAAAGCTATCCAATTTATTTGAAAGCAAGCTTTAATTTCAATTATATTTAGCTGGTGGGCCATCTTATGAACAAGACTTGCTTACACTTATGATACTTAAATAGTTAATATATAGTATATAGGTATTTAAAACAAAGTTTTAATAATATCAAAAAATCTATAAATAAGAAAATAATACCGATAAGCTTGCAATACATAAACGCGTACATAATATTAAATGGTTGGTATTAATGTTTTATAAAATAAAATACACAACAAAATTTAAACGCTTTGATGGGCCTGGGTTTGGGCAGTCGTGGTGTAAAAGAAGGCTAACGGAGAAAGAGAAGTTCACGGATACCATTCGAATTGAGTATTCTATAACAGAGGTATTCAAACTGTGCGTCGCGGCTCCCAGGGGCGTCGCGGGAGTTGTCGAAGGGAGCCACGCCATATAATTGAAAACCAATAAATATTTTTAGAAAAACGTATTATTATTATCATTGAGGCACACTGGTTGGGAGACGTTGAATTGTCTACAATAATCATTCGCTAAATATATAGTTTTAATTTGTCGCGTAAGTGCCATTGTTTCCATAATGTTATTACATTCATATAAACATTGATTTTTTTTGTTATTTATAATTTGGGAGCCGTCAACATTTTGTGAAGACTCAAAGGAGCCTTGGGATGAAAAAGTTTGAATACCTCTGTTCTATAAGGTAGTTCGTCCGGTGTCTAACACATTTTAAAAAGGCCGATTACTTTTTGAACGGAACGAATAACGTTGCAAACGTGACAACGTTGTTGTCGTGAGGGCAGCCAGCCATGTGTAAATGTAAAATAAAAACGTGCAACAGTACTCACCGAGAGCTCGGTTCTGCAAAAATATTTTACTGGACGACATCGCTCGGGACTGCAGTGCGTTCCACCTGCGAGTTGTTGTTGCCGACCTAAACACTGCTTGTGATCTTTGCAAATGATGGACGCGAAAGACTGAATATAAAGCGGGTGAAGGTCCAACGCACGTGTACAAGAACTCGTAGTTCGTACACTATACATTATCAACAAACATTGTAGCGGCAGTCGCGCCGACAATCGTTATCATCTAAAATGATTATCATCGTTATCATTATTAAAAACTTCTTTGCGATAATTTTTTTTTTAGGTTAAGTACATATTATCTTTCGTTAATCGTTATCACGGACTAAGATATCTTAGTCCGTGATCGTTATCCAATATCCACAGACCACAATCCACTCGTCCGATACAATTACAACTACAGTAGAGCCTCGATAGTCCGGACGAATTCAGACCGAGTATCGTCCGGATTATCGATTTTCCGGATTACCGAAGGTTTTTCAAAATTACCTACTCAAATTACTAAGATTTTATTTTTAATTTCACCATCTTTATATTTATTGCTTTTTAAATTACAAGAATAATAATTAAATTAAATTAAAACTAAACTAAAGAATTACAAAAAAAAAATGTTTATATGTAATAATATTTGTCGATAACAATATCTTATAGATTAATTGGGTTGCGGGAATTCTCGTAAAATCTATTTACGAACAAATGGAATTTTGCCGTCCGGATTACCGCGTTCACCGGATTATCGGGTGTCCGGAATATCGAGGCTCTACTGTACTCCGATCACAGACAACACTACAACAGTCTTAAACCATACAGTCCAGCTAGGTCGTTGAGAGTATAATATCTGTGTGATTGCGTCGAAAATAATGTAATAGGTTCTCGTGCGATGGTTGCAATGTTTTACGGGATAAAATTCTGGATAATATCCAACTTAGGCCCGGTTTTTCATTCATCCAGTTATTCGTCAGTTACGTATCCGTCGGATAAACTAAAGAAGAATGCTACCGTTCATTTATTGCTTATCACGTCTTTTTGACGGCCAAAATAAAGAAAAAATCGTGATGCTACATCATTCTAAATTCTTACTCTATGTGCTACATACACTATTGCCTAATGCCTATTCATATTTTAAAAGGGGTTTTAATAAACTTATTTTTTCAGAAGTAATTATTCAAAAATCAACTATCAAGATGGATAGGTAATTAATAATTCATATGATTGACATATTGTGTATTAAGAAAACGCTACACCCGCATATGTTGTCACCAGTGCCGGCCCCATGGTTTTCGGGGCCCGGTGCAGAATTTTGCGGGGGCCCAACCTAACCTAAGTGATAATTGTATTACATAATTTGTGGGGCCCCGCACAAACGCGGGGCCCGGTGCAGTCGCACCGCTTGCCCCCCCCCCCATAGGGCCGGCACTGGTTGTCACCGTCTTACAAATATAAAACATAGAAAAATCTGTTTTACGCGGGAAAGAACCGAGAAAGCTAAAGTAGTAAAGTCATAAGGTAACTACTAACTAGGAAACGAAATTTTCACCGCATAAAAAGAGGGGGCCAAGGGCTGTGAAATATCGTTTTTATTTTTCGATATCGAAACTACAAAAAGAGATATTCAGGTTAAAAAATAATGGGTTTTGAAACAAAAAGAACTTCTTTTATATAATAACTAATAATACAAATTAATAAGTGATATAAAAAAAAAAAAAACGATATTTCACAGATAATATTCTCAACTATATTCGTTATCAATTTGGAATCACTATCCCGTATGACATAATTTTTACTTTGTTAACTGTTTTACGTGTGTAAGACAGTGACAATACAAGCGGGTGTAGAGACACGTAAAGTCCTCTTAAATATATAATCTATTTATATGAAATTTAAAACAAGTTATTAAAACAATATTTATTTTCTCATTCCAATATTGCATTAAATGAAATATACCTAATTATTTTAAGTAGGTACCTAGTAAGTATTCTTTCATAAATTGTAACATGTCGGCAATAGTACAGTCAGCAGAACGTCTTTAAATACTATAAAAAGCTATACTTATACAAAGTATCTATAGGTACTAGTCAGCAAACATCTATACTCTATAGTAGATATACTTTATGATGAATACCTATTGGCTATTGCTTACAGAAAAACAAAATTCGTAATAATGTTACCTTACCTAGGTACCTAATTATTTAAAAATTAAAAAATACCATTCATAACTTTTTGAATTATTATGCTTATACATATAGCTAGTAACTTTAACATTGACTGCCTTTTTATGTACAAATTTTGAATTCCTGTCTTAATAATATTATTTTATTGTACCTATATAAAAACAATCATATTTAACACATCTTTTTTTTTTGGAATGCCCTAGTACTCAAATAATATTTTTTCTATTTTATATACCAAACTTTTGTAAAAATATTTTTTACGCATCAGTTTAATAGGTAATTATTTAACATAAACTTTTCAAATATGTATTATAGTATAGCTTTTTAAAACATTGAACTAAAATTATTATTTTACTTGTATGTTGTGTAGGTAAAATGTTTATATGAATATAATATAGGCAAATTAAATGTTTACACTAAAAAAAGTTTTATATAACAATATTGAAAAAAAAAAGATTTTGAAATTTAGTTGTAGCAAAAATGTATATCAGCTCATTCAAATTAATTTTAAGATAATATTATTGATAATAATAATATGAACTTGTTCAGATTGTTTTACGGTAGGTATTTATGGTAAGATATATTATTAATTAATAATCATAATATTATAAGGTATAAATATTTATCATTGAACTAATTAATTGGTAGTATTGTAGTAATAATATAATAAATACAATGTTTTCAGAAAAAATAAATCAACCTACCATAAATATGATGCGTGTGTAAAATGTGTGCAAATTTAAAATTGTAATAGACCTAGTTAATAACTTAATATAGCGAGTACTTACATAAAAATAGTACCGACCCAATTTGTTTATATTCTATTAAAAATTTAATTTGTCTTTAAGAATTTATTACATTTCTTTTGTTTACACTTCCTTTATTTTTTAATGCATATTTTCAAAATTTTCAGGTGTATGTAGGTGTTTTTTAGTGCAAAAATGAATTCATATTCATACATTTTTTAGTGCATAAACATCTTAACCATAGTCATAATTAAGAAACGATATTTTTATTTTCTCTATTATCAATTCGCGATTTTTACATTAGCTGTTAATTGTTTTGCTATTTTGGCTTAGACCCGTGTGGACTGTAAAGCCTTTGTAATCCATGCTATTATATAATTCTAAGTTCAGACATTCATATTCTATGACAAAAATAAAATTATTCTCACACAAAATATATTTATCAAAATGAATTTATAAATTATTACATCACTAAAATGTATAAATTACAGTTTATTAAGATAACCTTAAGATTATAATTGTTCTACATTATACATTTATTCCACTTAAATAATTTAAATAAATACATTTTTTGAACAATAAAAGTTATAAATTCACTTAATTACCTATCTAGGAATATAATAAAACAATAATAAGAAAATAAAATGTATGCTGTAGGGCTTAGATGCTTGTATTTCAAATAAAATTTATTTATTTTATATATTTGACCTATTAGTTTTTTAATATAACAAAGTATTTTGAAAATAACTGAGCATTAAAATAATAATGATGTACCAAATTGTAATTTTTAATATCAGGCTCATGACATTTTTCTTATTTTACTAATATTTAGATGGTCTTTAATAATCTTGAGCAAATAGCAAACATCATAAAAAAAAAATAATAATTGAACATTATAACTGTAAGTTGTATTTATGTTTAAATTGTTTGTACTTGTATTGAAATAACTAATAAAATTACTTTAATTATATATCTGTATGTCTTATTATTAAATAAATAATACTTAATCTCAATTATACTTAATTCATATTTCAAAAATTTTCTTATTCTAAATAAAGAATTTATTATAATTCACTATTTTTAAATTCCAATTAAGAAAAATTACTTTACTGCAGATCAAAATGAAAATAAAACAATAGTAAGAATTTTTTATATAAGTAATACAATAATAATGATAATTATTATAATTATAACACACAATATTACAATAATATTTATAAATTTAAAATATTTTTTAAGTTAATAGTTTTCCATGAGAAAAATGTGTCATAACCTGGGTTGGGCAAGTTACTTTATTTATTTTAATTGGTTACAAGTTACAAGTTACTTTAAAACTATGTTACTAGTTTCAAGATACTAGATACTTTTATGTTTTATGTTTTTGGATACAAGTTACAGTTATGTACTTGTGTAACTAAGTTACATATTTTAAAGTTAAAAGTTACATTGATAAATAAAATATTTTTGCATTTATTCATTCATTATAATACAATTAACACATTTTAAAAGTTGTATGTACTAAGAATAAGACAATCTACTTATATAATTAATCACAATAAAAAAAAACATGTTTATATAACAGTCTATTAACATTTGTCAATTATCTAAAATAACAGTCATACAATTAGTAGTTAGTTTTTTTATGAAATAAGATAGGATAGGATAGGTATAGTACTATAAAATAGTCATATTTATAGAAATTAAATTTTTAACTAAGTCAATGGTTATTTTATATGATAGGAAATACAATTTAAAAACATGAAATTGAATTTAAAATTAAAAAAAAATTGTATTAATTATTTTTACTAAAATGAATATGATTAATTTTCTTTAAGAAAAACTAATTTTTTCAAAATTGTAGTCAGATAAATTTCTTATAGTTGCACAATGAATGAACCGAGCAAATGAAAATAACCTTTCAACTGGAGTAGAAAAACAGAGATTTGTATTAAATTTTACAAATAATTTTTATCGTTACATAATTATTTAAAATTAATAACTTATTTCTATAATTAAAAAATTGTCGTTTTAAACATTTCATTTTGTGTTATAAATATTAAATACAGTCAATTATGGCCAAAGATATGTAAACATTCCTAATATTATGTTTACATATCTGTGATTACAGCATTAATATGGTTTTTAATTTAAATTTTATTATAATAAAATTATAATTAATATACAGTGATAATTAATAAATATATATATTATTATACAATGTAACTTTTAATATTGTAACTTTAATTTTAATATAAAGTTATAGGAACTAGTAACTTGTAACTAATTTCAAGTTACAAAAGTAAACGAGTTACGTAACAATAATATGCCTAACCCAGGTCATAATCATAAGCGCAATTTAATGGGGGGGAGGCTAAACTCCCCAAAAAAATTTGCCTGTATCCCCTTCCACTTAATATATCTCAGGGAGCATACACACAGTACATACATACAAATTATAATAGTTTCCCAAATTTAAAACTCACATTGCTCCTATGGTCATATCAATTTTTTTTTTTGGTACTTATATTGTATATTAATATTTTTAACTATATTAATTTAATTTCATAATTTTTATCTTTATTCATTTTGTGGAAATAAATTTAATTTATCGTTAAAATACTATTTTGATTTGCTGTAAAAACAATTATTGTATTTTATATTCATACAGTTTCACATATTTATTTTATTTTGGAATATAAAATGCAATAAGATACAAAATATTTGTTCTTGAATGGTAATTTAATTTAAATTAATTTTTGATAGTTAAATTTATAAAAATTTAAAAATGTGATTTTTTGATTTTTTTATACACACATAAAATGAATCTGTGGTTAATTGATAATTAATATAATAATAAATGTTAATTAGTTTATACAAAATTATAATTATTAGTACTTATACAATTATGATATTTAGATAGTTTTTAATAATATAGACTTAAACAATTTAGCAAATACATTTTTGGGGATAATGGGCAATTATAATATTGTTATTTATATCTTTGTTTATACATTTATTCAGTGTCGTATATAAAAATTAATTTGAGGGGAGGGGATTAAAAAAAAAAATTCCATTCTTAAATTCCAATTAAATATACAATCAAAATCAATGCCCGTGCCAACAATACATTCAGAGGGGATTTGAACCCCTAACCCCCCTTATATACGCTACTGCATTTAAGTTTTTTTTATAACAAAGTAATCATATAAATTAATTATATTAAAATTATATATTATGTTTATTAACAAAAAGAAGGTCAAAAGAAAGGTGAAAGAGAAGGTCAAAATTATAATTGATTGACTAAAAATGTTTAATGATACTCTATTTAACTATCATTTGTTCTAATTTCTAAATAAAAAATATTTTTAACTAGGTACTTTAAATCCGAAATAACAATATTTATAGATGATAAAATAAATTAATAATTAAATATACATTTTCTCAGTAGTACTAGTAGTCAAAAAAAAAAAAAAAATTCGCTACATTACTTTAAAATAAATAAATATATTAAAAATGTTATAATTATATAATGAAAAAAAATCCATAAGAATATTAGTTATATAATAATATTGAAACACTCCATATCAGGAGTATACAATATCTTAAGATAGATTTTAGTGTTCATTAGTATATCTTAGTTAAATCTCCAATGAGACTAGTTACATCTTTGATACTAATTTCTGACTCTTCAAAAATTTTCTGGAATTCACAATTATACGATTCCTAAAAAAGTTATCAACATATTAATTAATATACTTTATAACAATTAAAGATTAAATAGGTAAGTAGGTACTGGGTAGTTGGTACTAGGAATACAGTTACAGAACAGAGTTTTATCAATCTATAAACAAATCGTTCACTTCAAAATAACTCATGTACAATACTTACGTAATGCAAAATAGTGTTTAATTACTTTTATAGTTTTATATACTTTTTAAAATTCAAGTATTGAATAACTATTTACAACAATCAAAAAATTTTTTTAGAAATTTTATTATTAACTATTTTATAATATAACTTTAAAGTACAGTATAAAATATAATGATTCCAAAAGTAGATAAATCAAAGAACATAATATTATTTTTGAAAAATTAGGAAAAAATAGTTAGTACTGTAGGTACTGTAATTTAGAATCACTAAAAATGTATAGTATATAAATTGTGGTGGCTCTAAAATTAAAATGGATGTAATTTTGGTTAAGTTTTTTTGTTCAGGACGTTTGTTAATACAAGATGGTCGGTATACATGAATCTGGATTTTTTTAGAATAACATTCATAAAGGTCACAAATTAAGATACAGTAGAATTTGCTTATTTGGGACACTACATAAATGGGAAAACCGCTTAATAGGGACAGATTGCATAGTCCTGAACAAATGTATCGGTTTATTAGTTATTCAGTTAATTGGGATTTGGGACAGCCGGATAATGGGGACAAATAGGTCACCGCCCAATGTGTCCCAATTAAGCGGAATCTACTGTATATATACACATATCAAATGTGATGTAGGCAAGTCTGTAAATTACTTAATAAAAATTTAATTATTTAGAAACAGTCTTTTGAGAAAATTATTAAGAATAAAATAATTGCACAATAAAAAATATTAAAATTACCGTTAGTCCTCGAATAACTGACTTCTTGTTTGAAATGGGCAATTTCAAAAATTTTTTTAACAAATTTCCATCCAAAAATCCTTTATTAGATTTTGTAAATTCTGTTTGATGATGATCGGGCAATGTTTCCACTTTGTTAACAACAGTAGTTAAACTTTTTTGAAAATCTGATATGAAGTCACACAGTTTTGGATCCATATTTGTAATAAATCCTGTTTAGATTATAATAAATAATTACAACTATAGAGTTTATAAAAATAACTAAGGCAATACCAAATACAATTTGCCCTAATTTTCTACAAAATGAAACAAAAACCATGCCTTGAGAAACCAAAATATTAAACTTTAAAATTACATTAAAAATATACTGATTAATTATGAAATCTAAAAATATATATATTATATATATATATATATAATATATTATAAGATTGTAGTGACATCAACAATAACATACAGATTATTTTTCTACAATTGAATAACATAGGTATTTATTTAAATTCCAATAATAAATTAGAAAATAGTATCTAAACAGGTGATGATGTGTATTGTGAATACTGATAAACTACTAACTTAAAACAAGAAGGTTAATAATTTAAATGGCAAATTATAAATTGCATTTAACACTAATAATATTAACCAATTATATTTACTGGCTAGTAGAATAATTAATAAATATTTAAAATCAATTACAAATACACTTATTAGTTATAAATCATTACTAGAGGACCCAGATTTCAATGCAATCTGTATTTTTTCGGCTTATCAAAGGCAATGCTTTCCAAGCACATAATCCGTTTCATATAACGGGTGCTTCAAAGTTAAAACCTTTACTATGTATTTTTTTTGCATATATGCAAATATACTCATGTACTCAAATATATTCATTTTTAGAGCATTGTTTATCAATTTATCATTATAGGGTCATTTTGTTGGTTATAATTAGAGCATGGATTTCTATGCAATTGTATATTTTTTTCTTTTATTATTTTTGGATTTTTATCAGTTATCTCAACAAATATCATAATTTAAAACTAATGGTGAAATTATTTTTGAATATTTCTGCATATTTAAATGCTATTGCATATTTTGGCAAAATTCATAATTTATTGCATATTGAAGCAACAATTTAAAAAAATGTATAAAATAATATTTTGTCAAGTAGAAAAATTAAAACTAAATTTTATAGTCACTAAATAATAATTTATATATATTTATTTATAAGATAAATAATCGATTAAAACGTAAACTTAATTGGTCTTGCTGTGTCAGTCGGTTATTGAAGTACCACTTGGCACTCGATTAAAACATTTGTCGTAGTCCGTAAATCATGAATATGCCATTCAGGTCGAAGATTTTTATCAAGACCCGATAATACTTAGTTGCTTCAAATATGCCCCAATAACTTCGGTTGATGTCAAACGTTAGACGTTCATTTTCAGTTTTTAAAAATATTTAATAATTTTAAATAAATAAAAAATTATTGTAAATTTTTTACATATTTTCATGAGTTTTACTGCACCATATGTCCATATTTCGATACTATTTAGTACATAAAAATCCGCATTCTAGTTATAATGCATACGGCATACCTATTTATTCAATATAATATACACATTTGGCTTATTTAAAAAATTATCTAAAGAATTGTTTTCTTGATATTTAAGTTGTTTTTATTTAATGGTTTATCGGGTAAATATATTTAGAATTAATAATAGTACTCCAAAAGATATACCGATATACGTGTCAACATCATCACTGCATTAAGTTAATTTCTAAAAAATTTCAGTTATTTTTTTTTTATAAAATAATAATTATACCTTTTTTATAAATTACTAAATTGTACAAAATAATATTATAGAGCATTTTTTAATGTTATTTTTAGATATAATGCATTTTTAAAGGGCATTTTTCACTATTTTTTTTTAGAGCCTATTTGTGTATTAAGGGCATTTAAATCCGGGCCCCACTCATTACTTATTAAACTATAATGTTTTATACAACTGCCTATCTAATTAAACAGAATAACAATATAATTAGTAATAATATGGTACAGATATGTACCAATTATAAGAAGTTATACAAATGTATTATAATAGGTGTAGCAAATCCTAATAAAATAATTGGGTACCACGTAAAACAAAACATGAACACTCACATAAATCACAAGACTAAATTCACTGAGACAATACAAAATAACCAATATTGAGCAGATTGCCTGCAAACAATAAAAAACACACCTATACTACTGAAACTATGACCATCCTGTTTTATGAAAAATAAAATAATAATAATAAATTTGCATGAACAATGATAGATTAAAATGGAAAATATACAAATCTAAAAAAAAAAATTGAGTACAAATTTCCATGATGGGATTTTCATCTGTATTCACAGAAAATACTTAAAACATACATAGAATTAAAATACTTTAAATGTCGGACCATTATCTGTTTTGACCTCTAGAAAGATTATGAAGGAATAAAGTAAAACCTATATAAGGTTAGAAAAATAAAATAAAAGATGGACGAAAATAAAAATATAATGAAAAACAGGTACAAAAGCTGTTTAATTACTAAAAAAACATAATGAATTTGATAACATTATTTTTTCCTGGAAACACACATTATGAATTTTTTACTAATGAAAACATTTTAAGTAGTGCATGTTCTGATAATAATAATAATAAGGTTAATAGATTGTCTAGGAAAATAGCTGGCAATAGTGGCAATCAATACTATAAATAAAAAATTTGTATTTTATATTTTCTGTCAATAATTGTTAAATTGGGTAGTTAGGAAGAAATACTATATTTATGAATTCACATATAGGCATGCAATTAAATTAATTGTCTTCTCTACTGTTCAGTAATTACTAATTAGTATGTGTTGATTGTACTTAATAATTGAGTAGGTCACTTTAATAGATGTGTTAAAATTGAATTTGATGATAAATCATTGTATACTAAGAAAAACAACTCTGACTTGAGGCAGTATAACTTTTTAGTAACCATGGTTAGCAAACAATTATTTTAACAATAAATTAAAATTTGAGCGAATATTTATATATAAGTTTTCCTTATTATTCTAGAAAGTATTAAAACATGAATGTAATATATCAACCCCCCAAAGTATTTCTAGATTCAATTTTTTACCAGAAACTTTTCTTGACGTAGATGATTTCTACAGCATAAAGTATTTTCAGAAATAAAAACTACACATACATACATAATTAAAATTTCAAAACATTCATCACTCTTTTCAGTAACCAAAAGTAATAATAAATATGCTCATTTTATATCTAATTTATTTATTATTTAGAATTATAAATATACACTGAGATATAATAGTGACTAATACATGTAATATGTTGGTAAACATAAAGTCATAAGCTTTAACTTTATGAAATATTCTTTAATAATGTTATTGGTATTTTTGATAATCAAACTATTTCTTATTCTTCTACTATTATTGATATTTAGTTTCAATTAAATTCATAATATCGTCAGTTCTGCATGTAGTTATACATAGTTATTTGATAAATGGTTTATGACAATAGATAGTCAAAGACATTATTTAATAATTACGTAATTTTTTTTGAGTTTAAACTATAAATATACTTTTCTAATAAGTTTTTTATATTCTTTGGTTTATAACCAAATTTAATAATAGATTTATTTTAACAAACTTTTAATGCTAATTCGAAGCATACTACTATTTTTGTTTTATTAAGCTTAGTATTTTTATTATGTACTTATCAAGTTTTAAGTTAAATGATTATTTTAATGTGTACAAAGTATTAAGGTGTAAATAAAATATATATATATATATATATATATATAAATTGTATCATAATATTTTTACAAACCAAGAGCTCCACTAACTGTGCCATAAATAATACTTCCTTTAGTTGAAAACTTAGTTTCATATGTATCTTCAAATTTTTTCATAACTAATGAACCATGTCTAAAGATATTTACCAAATCACCCAAGTGGAATCGACCAATTGGATGAAAATTTTTAGATTGTAAATTACCAGAACCTAAATTACTAAATAATAAAATAATTAAAATAATTATTATTATTTTTTAATACTTTTTATTAATATAAATATATAATCATAATTTAATAGTTTGAAATACCTGGATTTATAAAAAATATATAAGTTTTTATCGTTTTCTGCTCCTATAAATAATTCATCATCAATAATCTCTATGGCAGATGGCCATTTAAGACAATCGTCTGTAACTATCTATACATAACATAAAAAAAAAAATCAAAATTTTTATTAATAAACACAAAATAGTTAAAATTACCCTTTCCAAATTGATTTCACCACTTTTGGTAAATAATGCTAATGATTTCATTAAATCACCGCAAAGAATATAGTTTCCATTAGTTTTAACATGTTGAGATATATTGTTATTATTTTGTGTGGACTGAAGAACTAATTTTTTTCCAGAAGTCCAGCTATATGAGTTTATCTAAAAGTTCAATATATTTAAATAATCAAGTTAACATATAATGGTTAGTGTTAGATTTTAATCTTGAGGGGGGCTCTCATGTAAAGAAAAGAAACATTAAGGTATTTATTTATTTCTATTAAAAAAAACAAATAAATAAAATAAAATAAATCTTTAGTTTTCTATATAATTTATTCATATTATATAAATGGTTAATTTATGAATTGTTATGTCTCTCATATACATAACAGTGTGCAGTAACAGTTGTATGTAACAATGTGTTAAAATTGCTAATGTTACTGAAAAATAAAGATTCATGTTATGAGCTTCTCCTAATTTTCCTATATAAGCTCTCTTCATAAAAAAAACAATTAGGCTAGTATGTCTAAGCAATATTATCATTTATGATACATTATTATTTATAATTTCGTAAGCAGCATCTAAATTTTAAATATTTTAGAAATCATATTTTATACAAAGAAAATACTAAAACAAACATTTAGTAAATATTTTAAGTATCTATGATTATATGTTTTTACCAACATTCAAAAAACAAAATCAATTTTTTCAAATACTGGCGGTATGTAAAAATTTCTTTTATTATTAAATTTTAAATTTGAGCTGAGCAAACATATTGATTTTAAAATTATGTGTGTTATTTTGTGTATATATTTGTAGTGTACAATGTACATACATGATAAATGTATAAAAAAATGCTGAGATTTTAAATTTTGAGAGTAATTATTGACAACAAATTAGATCTAATTTATGCTTTTAGGAGATAAAATTAAAAATTTAACTGTATTTTTAAAAATAATTTAGAAAAACAAACAAAAACTTAAAGAAAAACATAATTTCACAAATTCGTTTTTTAAGTTTAACTCAAAAACAAATAAATAATTACAGTAGGTACTTGAAATTTTCACTCTAAATGTGCGTTAGTATTTCCTACAGATAGTAAAAATTTCAAAATATTATGAATCTTTTAAAACTATCAATAAACATTTCAAAATTTCTTTTTTTTTTTATAAATGTCAAAAATTAATTTTTTGTATAAAAATACTTAAACATTTAATACATAATTAACTATATGTGATTCATTTATCAATTAAAAAATATCGAAAATATATATTCACAATAATTGACATATTATGCGTTTTAGGTTAAGACAAACATTTACAAATTATTGTGTAGTTGGCGTGTCATAACAATCTCTAAGAATTAAAAATTGAAAATAAGGTTCATTGTTATTTTTTTACTTATAATAAAAAAAGATTTACTAGAAAGTTGCATTCATTTTTTCTGAGCATTTGAAGTTCATGTATTAACAAAATCATGAAAATTTTCAAGTGATTTTGTAGTTGAAAATTTATAAATTTGTATTGATATAAATATATAATTTATCATGAAATTTTGTTATTAAAGCTTAAAACTTTAGTACCAAGTTCCTCAAAGATAGCTCATATTGAAACCAAAAAATAAAAAAAATACGTTTGTATAATAATTTAAAAAAAGGCATAGTTTGTTAAAATCCTTGTCACCTTTGGGGTAGGCAACAAAAATTAGAAACATGTGCATATATTTAGCTATATACTCGTACAGATACTTATAAGGTCTATTATAATTTTAAAATATTACTTAAAATTAAACACATAAAAATAAAATGTCATATAAATTTAAATAGATTTAAATATATATTATTTAACTTACTGAAGAATTAACTGTAGCTATAAGTATGTCATGAAATGTAACCATACTAAAACATCCTCCATCAACAACTTTTTCAGAAATATGTGTCAGTTCTGATAAAGAAGAGTCATAATGGAAAACAATAATTCGTCCTTCTATAGGATCTTGTGATTGCCTTGTCATAAGAGCGGTTCCCAGTACATAATAGGTGAGTGGATCATCTCCCAATTTAGTTGATAGTATGCTTAGCGCATATTCTTTGGGATATAATTGATATACATGCAAAACTATAATTTTTTAATTTTTCTCAAGTGTTATTAAATGAATATAATGCATTTATTTGTTTTATTTTAAAATAAAATCACTTACTTTCAAAAGTATCTTGATGTAATATAATCATATTACTAACTTCTAATTCTGGATTGTAATTGAATTTTCTTCTTTTACATCTGCTTGTCAAAAGTTGATCAATTACAATACGATTTCCTATTGCACTAGTAATATTCTGTGTACTAGTACTAGCACTAGGACGAATATAACCATTTCTAATTTCAATTTTATTATATTTTTTGATAGTTGTTATGGCAAATGTCTAAAAAACAAAAATTAAATAAAGATACAAAATAATGAAAATAATTCCGGTTGATAATACCTTGCTTGATTCTTGGTATACGATTCGCCGAGGGGATTCCCCTAGGGGAATAGTACGCACATTAAATTTTTTCTTCAAATCAATAATACCAATTATAACAGAGGTATCTGTAGCCAGAATCAAACTTTATTTTAAAACAAATAAAATTAATTTAATAATTTAATAAAATAATTTAATTGTTAGTAATAGTTAAGTTTCTTTACCAATTGGTATAAATAGCAGTATTGATCATGCATATATTATTAACTTTTATTGAATTAACTTTAGTAAAAACCAGTTTTTTATTAGAAGAATGAATTGTAATTGGGTAATCCGAACATATAAAAATACTTGATGTAGTTTGACACTTTTTGATTAAAGCTGGTTGATTACCAAGTTTAATCTAAAATAAAAATATTAAAGAGTTGATCATTAAGGAAAAGATAAATTTATATTGTTAATATTTACCTTCCGTTTTTTACATAATATACCAGTTTTAACATTTAAGTTAAAGTAAAATAAACTTCCATTTCCCAATGCACAAAATAAGTAGTGTATATTTTCTAATGTTACAAAGGATATTGATCGAGGAACAATTCCTAAAGAATAAAATAATAATTTAAACAAAAATATAGTCCTCAAAAACAACTTTAAAATATAACATCAACCTTCATAAGGAATATAATTTTGTTGTTAATTTATAATATCTCTTGTAATTTTTATAAAAAATAATATTTTAGATTTTATGAAGATAACACACATAATATGCTCTCTGTACTGATATATACTCCGTTGCCACAAGAGAGTGCGATCGTCATGCACATCGAAATTATTTAGCTCCGACTGTTCAAGGCCAAATTTCCACCACCCACGTGGAGTCAGCTTTGTGTATACAGCGTTCAACCACAAACGAAGTTTATGTAGAATAAATGAAATATAAATGTATAAAAAGGATATAGATACTTAAGAATAGTATTATAATAATTTATGAGTTACATTAAATAACTGAAAAACAAAGATTTAATGGATATTAATTTCTCATATTAAGCTAATTAAAATTTATCAACTTATTTTATTCTCTAGCTATACGATATAGTGAATTATTTTAAGTTGGCAAATTTAGTTTATCTTTATTATACATATTATTATTATCATCAATACAATATAGTTCGCATTATGCCTTTGCTATAATAGCACGTAGCTTTTGGTTCTTTTTTATTGAAACCTTCACAGGTTTTGGGCCCAACCACGTGTTTTTCCATTCATACGAGATAGTTAATAAAGAAAACCATAAGTTCAGTGTGCTGTGAACATGTCGTTGAAAGAAGAGAAGTATGGAATAAGTCAATTTTCGGGAATTGGTTATGACAACTGGAGGTTCCGTATGACAATATTACTTGGGGAAAAACAAGTAAGTCATTGTATTGTACCCACATACTGACAACACTGGTCTTGCAATGGAAAAAGAAAGACGGTATTTGTTTTTCTTTGATCGTACTGTGTATCGCAGATACTCACTCAGAGTATGTTAAAGAAGGTAAAACTTCTAAAGAAATTTGAGAAAAATTAACAGTTACGTTTGAGCCTAAAGGTGTCATAAGTCGATGATTAGTGTTGAAGAGGATCTTAACGATTAAGTACGTTGATGGTGAATCCATGGAAACACAAGTTTGACGATATTGTACTTCAAGTAAAATCGACTGGGAGTAAGTTCGAAGATGACCTACTTACCTGTCTATTTATCTCAGAATTGTACAACACAATTTGTAACTGCAATAGAAACGTTATCGGGTGAAAAGATAATTGTTCATTTTGTCAAAAATTGATTGCTCAATGAAGATTTAAAGCGTCACGACTCACGAACAGAGCAGCAATTCAATTAGTATCAGTCAATCCAGTACAGCCTTTGTTTCTAATACAAATAAGCAATTAAAATGTTGGTTATGCCAAGAATTAAGGTATGGAAAATAAGAATGTCCAAATAAACCAAAGAAAAAGGGTCCTAAGGTATGGAAAAAGAAACAAGCTCATCTGACAACTGAGGATGAATTATAATAGGTATGTAAAAAGTCAAAGCTTTGCTTTTCTATCAAATCAAAATAAAGAAGATAAATCCAATTTTTTTTACTGGTTAGGTTAGAGTACAACTCATAGAAAGTAGTAGAAAGAATAATGCTCGAATCTTCTTTGGGAAAGCTAATGAAGTTAAACATGGGTTTAAACGTAAAACGTCAATGGTTAGGGGAGAAAATGGAACGTTACTGATCGATAACGGAAAAATAGCAGATGAGTTCAAAAAAATGTTTAACACACTTTTAAACCAACCTAGTGAAAGGACAATTATAGAAGAACATGCAACAGTAGAACAAAACATAGAACCACCATCAAGAGCAGAGGTAGAAGCTGGTATAGAAATGCTCAAAAGCGGTAAGGCGGTGGGAGAAGATGAGATAATTTCTGAATGCCTTAAAAAGGGAGGACAACAACTAATAAACCAGCTACACAACCTAATTACTAAAGTTTGGGAAAATGAAGAAATACAAAGATCATGGCGTACATCTGTTTTATGTCCTATTCTTAAAAAGTGAGACCCCATGAATTGCAAAAATTATAGGGGAATTTCCCTTTTGAACACGTCATATAAGATACTGTCTAATATTCTACTTACTAGAATAAAACCCTATTTACGAGAAATTATTGGAGATTACCAGGGAGGGTTTATGACAGGGAAGTCAACCCAGGATCAAATACATGTCATTAAGCAAATGATCGAAAAAAGCCATGAATTTGACAAAGATATACACCTTCTTTTTATTGATTTTAAGGCCACATATGATATGGTGAATAGAGAGAAACTATGGAGCGCTATGTGCCAATTGGGTATACCTGAAAAGTTTGTAAGACTAGTCCGTGCTTGTGTGCAAGGATCAAAGTGTAAAGTGAAGTTCGGAGATGCCGTATCGGAGGATTTTAAGGTGGTGACAGGGGCACAGGGCTTAGGCAAGGTGATGCCTTGTCCCCAGCTCTTTTCAATTTAGCATTGGAATCAGTCGTAAGAGATACCCTAGTAACAGCAAGTGGAATTAAAATTGGAATTGACAAACAACTAATACTAGCTGCCTATGCAGATGATTTAGTGATAATGGCAGAAAATGAAGAAAATCTAAAGGAGACAACACGAAACTTGCTGGAAAATGGAAAGAGAATAGGATTAATTATAAATGAAGATAAGACAAAATATATGTTCGTAACTAGGAATAACCATAGAGGGGGACACCTGGATATTGGGGAATATAATTTCGAAAAAGTAGATGATTTTAAATACCTAGGAGTGGACATCAACAAGGATGCAAATAGCCACGATGAAATAAAGATTAGATTAGCAGCGGCAAACAGATGTTATTTTGGATTGGTCCCTCTATTTAAATCAAAGATATTATCATGGAAGACAAAAATAACCCTTTATATAGTACTAGTAAGACCTATAGCTTTGTATGCATGTGGAACGTGGGCCACTACAAAATCGGATGAATTAAAATTGGCCACCTTCGAGCGGAAGATATTAAGGAGAATCTATGGTCCAAAAACAAATAACGAAGGAGAATACAAAATAAGAACAAATCAGGAGTTCCAAGACCTATACGGAGAACCGAATACCTATTAACGGAATTTTAAAAAGTAGTAGGCTGAGCTGGGCCGGACACGTGTGGAGATCGGAGGGGCCAATTGGACAGGTTACGAAATGGAAGCCAAATACAAAAAGGCCTAGAGGACGTCCTAAACAGAGATGGAAGGATAGAGTGGTCAAGGACTTGAGGGAACTTGGAATAGAGGATGGGGAAGAACTGGCAAGAGACCGAGACAGGTGGAGGCAAGTGGTTGTTGCGGCAATGGGCCTGAAGGGCCTGTAAACGCCTAAGAAGAAGAAGAAGAAATCCAATTCTCTTTACTGGTATCTTGACTCTAGAGCTTCTGAACTTAATTAACAATAAGCAGTACTTAAACTCCGTAGAAGAATTGAAAAATTCTATTTTAATTGGTGTTGCCAAAACAAGACAAGACTTAAAGGGACAATCCGTTTGAGCTATCAACCTATTTCAATTTCTAAATGGTAAAATTTTTTTTTCAACTTACAAAACGTTATATTTGTTCCAAAATTAAGAAATAATTTATTATCAGTGTGCCACATTGAGCGGAGTGGTTTCAGTATTGTATTTACCAATGGTCGAGCCAAAATACAACATGATGAAATAGTGATGGCTATTGGAAATTGCAAAGGCACTCTCTATGAAATTAATCTCAATATCGATAATAAAATAAATAGTTACTGTAACACTTATGACAATTTTCATTTATGGCATAGAAGATTTGGTTACCTTAATGAACAATATATATACAAAATTGAAAATTTGGTAGATAATCAGAAGTAAGACTATCATTAATTTCTCCTAACGTTGTGAGACATGTGTTATGAACAAACAATCCAGAAAAGAAAAGGAAAAAGAACTCGAGCAACAAAACCTTTACAAATTGTGCATACAAACGTTTGTCGTCCTATATCACCACACACTTAGGACGCAAATAGATATTTAGTTACTTTTTTAGACGACTACACATATTGTAGTAATTTTTCTTATCAGTTCCAAAAATTAAGTTCGTGAATGTTTTAAAGTTTATGCAGTCATGGCAACTACTCGCTTCAACAATAAAATAGTATGCTTAAGATGTGATAATGGTGGTGAGTATATTTCACAGAATCAACAAACATTTTGTCAGAAAAAAGGTATTCAAGTAGAATTCACAGTTCTTTATACACCCGAACAAAATGGACACACTGATCGTCTTAACCGAACCTTGGTTGGGAAGAGTAGAGCTATGTTATTGGACTCAAATCTTAATAAAAATATGTGGGGTGAAGTTGTATGTATTGCATCATACTTAATAAATCATTCACCTACGTCAGCACTTGAAGAGTAAACTGCTACTGAAAAGTGGTTTATTAAAAACCTAATGTGTCAAATATTAAAGTTTTTGGTGAAATAGCTTGATCAGAAATACCTAAAGCTAAAAGATGAGAATTTGAACAAAACTCTACTAAATGTATCATGATTGGCTACTCGAAGCATGGATATAGGCTGTGGAATCCACTTGAAGAGAAAATATTTGTTGCTAGAAATGTGATTTTTGATGAATCTAAGCTGTTAGATAAATCTTTGAACTTACATATTCAAGATAGTATGGTGAGTACAGATAACTCTCAAAGTGAAATTAATATTATGAATTTATAAATAATAAAAATGGTATAGTTGAAGATATCCAAAAGACCAAAACAATTTTTTAAAATTACAAAAACTATTGGATAGCGATATACGAGAAGAAGTCAATCAACAAATTCCCGAAGAAACTGATGTGGAATACAGTAGACCATAGCGTTTGATCTATAAACCAGAATATTTAAATAATTATGACACAACATCATCCTACGCCATGGCATTGTCAGCAAAAACCTTTGTTAATAATTTACCAAATTCATAAGATGATGTATTAAAATGTGAAGATAAAGAACAATGGCAGTGTGCATTGAAGTAAGAAATGGCATATCACCAAGAAAATAATTCTTGGACTCTGGCTCAACTACCCGAAGGAAAGAAAGTAATCAAAGTTAGATGGATTTATAGATTGAAAACTGAAGGAGACAAAAAACGATACAAAGCAACTTTATTGGCAAAAGGTTACCTACAATTAGGCTTTGATTATAAGGAAACTTATGCCCCTGTAGCAAACATAATTACAATAAGAATATTGTCGTGTGTCATAAATCAACACAATTTACACATGTGTCAGCTTGATGTAAAAACAGCTTTTTTCAATGGACAATTGGACGAGGAAATATATATGGAGCAGCCTCAAGGCTTTGTTAAAAACTCATCTTTAGTTTGTAAATTGCATAAAGCAATTAACAGACTCAAACAAACTCCAAAATGCTGGAAGAGAAGATTTGATACATTCATAATTAGTTAGGGTTTCATACGTAGTGAATCAGAAAATTGTTTGTACATAACAAGGTGATAAATTGGTGTTTTACTTACTTATTACTGTATGTTGATGACATTTTATTAAAAGGAGAAAAGAACATAGCGTTATCTGTAGTTAAGACATAAATAAGGAATTCTAAATGTAAAAAGAAAATACTGGAACTTAAAATACTGAAAATCGACAAAAATGCAGAAAAACATGTTTTTAAGCTGGATCAAAAAAGTAAAGTAAATAAATTAGAGATTTACTTCTACGACTAGATATTATGTATGATTGCAAACCTTGTAATACTCCATTAGAAGTTAATTTCAAAATTTCTACTGTTCATAAGTCAACAAGAACTAATAAACCTTATCGAGAAGCTGTGGGGGGTCTTATGTAACTTATGACACACATACATCCTGATATAAGTTTGTTGTAAATATTCTAAGTCTTCATCAGTCCGATGCATCAGTTGTCTAGTGGTCTTTACTAAAGAGAGTACTACGTTACCTGAAAGGTACTGAAAATTTATGCTTAGTATACTTTGCTAAAACTACCTGTTATGTGGTTGTTGTGTATTATGATGCTGATTTTGCTGGTGACCTTGAGCAGAGAAAATCAACTGCTGATTACATTTTTCAACTATTTGGATCAACAATTGCCTGATTTAGTCACAAACAAATAACAATCAACAGTCGCTTTGTTAACCACAGAAGCAGAGTATACAGCATTGGCAAGTAAAGTAGGTAAGTGAATTTTTGTGGATTAGGAATATGTTAGATGAAATGCAGATACTGAAACTTGCTGTTCCCACCTTAATCTATGAAGATAATCAGTCCTGCAACTATCACCAAAGAGCCTCACAAACACAAAAGGCTTAAGGAAATAGATTTAAAGTAATGCTTAGTGAAAGAAGCCTTTGATAATGGAAACATTCAGGTCAAGTAAATTACCAATCACAAATCAAATTGGTCACTACCTTTAAATACTTCTCAAAAATTGGTTAATTTAATAAGTCTGTCATTGCGATCTCTACAATTTATTTATACATTAATATTTTTGTTATTTTTTATTTTTTTTTTTGCTTACTATATTATATAATATATTTATTATTATTATTATTATATTATATATATATAATATTATAAAAAGGAAAGATTTGATTGTTTGTATTGAATAGGCTCCGAAACTACTGAACCGATTTAAATGAAATTTGGTACATAGATAGTTTAGACACTGAGAAAGGATATAGGCTACTTTTTAATGCTAAAAAAGGGCTGTGAGGGGTTGAAATAAAGGATAGTATATATTATCAAAACATTTTGAAAAATAAGTAAATTTTTAGAATCCTAGCAACCGCTTAGAGAAATAACAAAAATTATTTAACAATTAAAATGTGTATTTTAATTGTTAAATAATGTTTGTTGCGTATTTGTTTCATATGCGCTTGTCGAGCCAGCTATTATTAATATAATGTAAAAAAATCTCGGTTTTCACCTGAGATGACATTTGCCCGGGGCAACGCCGGGTGGGACAGCTAGTGTTTTATATGATTATATTTTGTTCAATGTTTAATAAACAAAACTTTAGTTTAAGTGGAAGTGTTAAGTTGGCAACATAGTATAAATTGAGTTTATCTTTATTATACATTATTATTATTATCAATACAATACAGTTCGCATTATGCCTTTGCTGTAACAGCACGTAGCTTTTGGTTCTTCTTTATTGAAACCTCTACAGATTATTGTAACTATATACGAAGAAAAGTGGTTTCAAATGTCGGACAGTGATGTGATTGATATTGTTGAAAACGGAAGTTAGTGACTAATATAATAAAAATTATAATATAATAAATAATTTAGGACAAGATATCAAACCATTTACTAACTTAGACCAAAAACAAATGTGATTGTACTTATGTATATCTACAAGAAAATCTAAGTTTAGAGTAGCCTAAATTGAAAAAAGGGGATTACCCCTTGAAGATTTTTACATGTCTGTGCTTAAAAGCGTAATAATATTCATTTTAATATAACACTGCCCAGATTATTAAAATGAATATTATATGCTTATAAGCAAAGACATGTAATAATTTTCATTAAACTTGCTCAATCGCTTGGTTTTATTTTGTTGAGAGAGATTCCAAATGATTGAACAGTACATTAGTATTGGTCTAACTAGAGAAGTATACAACGTTTTAAGACATAGTTAATTTTTAAAGTCCCTGGTGTTTCTAATTATAAATCCAAGATATCTCAGAGCTTTCGTGCAAAAATATTTATCACAAGAAAAAAATAATAAATTCGTTTTGAACATAACATTAAGATCTCGATCATAGGTTCCTCAATATGGTTTTAAAAAAAAAAATGATGCACATTCTCCAATTTTTAGTACGGGAAAAAGACATTTTAAAATAGTTAGAGATATTTAACTTCAACCCATCTGACCGATAGCACCCACCAAATCTATTAAGGTGATCTTGATGAATTGTATAAAGGTACATAAGATCGTCAGCAAAAGTTCGTAATTACAACATTTAAAACACGATCCAATATACAATATAAAGACGGCAAACAATAACGAAGATAGATGCTTCCCTAAAGAACACCAGATTGTACTGGAAAAGTGTCTTGAGAAAAAGCCATTCATTTTTATCTATTGAGTTCTATTAATTAAATAAGAACAAAACCAAGATATCAACCAGTCAATTAAAACAATCTTAATTTCGTAATTGATACGAAATGATTCATCAAGTCGAATGCCTGTCGACATATGCCAATCAGTATACTTAACATCCGTCTGTTCATCAGTTTCCATAGATGTTAAGAAGAAGTTATAAATTAAAAGCTGAGTAGATTAGTGAATGAACTGTTCACCCCTTCCTAAAACCATGTTGGTTGTTATCTAATATATTTTTAAATGAAAATGTTAATGATGGTATAATTAATTTATCCAACATTTTTGGTGAAACAGATTGTTTTGATCGAAAGGAACGCATTAACAGAGGAAAAAATTTGTTTTACAATTATCTAGAAAAACTTTCAATTCTCCACCAAATAATTGTATAAGGATAATAGTTGGAGACTTGAATGCGCGAATGGATAAAGAAGATATTTTTCGACAAAAAAATGGATACGAAAGCTTACCCAACACATCTAATGACTATGGTATAAAATTAATAGGACGTAAAACCCGCATAATATGTTGTCTCCGTTTCACACATGTGTGACCTAGCAAATTTTTGTTCACCAGTTTTAATATTATGCTGTTAGTTTTGATATTAGAGTAAACTGACTTATTATAAAATTTAAAGATAAGATAATTATCCATGGCCTCGCGTGATGTTTTATTGATATTGTGGTTTTTAATTAAGATATGATCATTTTAAAATATACACTTTCAAAAAGATCATAATTTACTTACAAATAATATCAATAAAAAGCTATGTGGGGCCCTGGATAATAATCTCACCTTTAAATTTTATAATAAGTCAGTTCACTTTAATATCAAAACTAACAGCATAATATTAAAACTGGTGAACGAAAATTTGCTATGTCACACGTGTGTAAAACGGAGACAACACATATAGATACTACATCTTCTTAATAAACTTTGTGACCAAAAAATCTTATAATTAGTAGCACATACTTTTCCAGAAAAAATATTCACAAACATACCTGGACCTGGCCAGACAAGAAAACTAAAATCTAAATTTACCACATTATCATAAAAAAAACATTTCAAACAAACATAAAAAATATCAGAACATTCAGAATCTAACCATTACTTAGTGATTTCAAATTTTGTGTTAACATTATCCATGAAATGGAGGAATAAAAAACAACTGAATAGTATAGTTAAATTAGTTAAAGACAAAATTAAGTACCCTCATGAAGTTAAAGCGTATAGGACAGCTTTATTAAAGACACTTAATATGTATAACAGATGACAAAACGGTGGTGAGAAATATAAGTATGTGGACAAAAATAAAGAAGTCGATGACAAAAGCAGTAGAAGACTTGAGAGTTTTAAAAATAAACGAAAAAACCCAGGGTTTAATAAAGAATGTTAGGGTATGGTGGACAAACAGAGACAAATTATGATACAAATTCCGACACAAACCATTATAGATGACTACACTTAAAGACAGCAATAACTAACAAAATAATCAGATATCAATAATGGCTGTGAAGAGAAAAGTATTAAAGCAATGGAGATAAATAAGAAGAACTCAAGATTGTTCTTCGAAAAATGTAATTCAGTTAAAGATGGCTTCAAAGCAGTCTTTAATAATATAAGATGATGAAAACAATTTGTTATATGACCCAGAAAGACAGTCAATAACTTCAAGAACTATTTTAAAAACTACTAAATAACACAGATTTGATTAGAATGATTACTACTTACCTAACGAAGAAATAAGAAAAGATACTGAAGAAGGTAGAACACGAAGTTAAAGAGCTAAGGTTAGAAGAAATTGAGTACATCATAATTGCATTAAAAAATAATACAAATCCTGATGAGGTTATTATTAACTCAGAACTTTTAAAGTTAAGAGACGAAAAAAATCTAAAAAAAGATAAAGTTCCTCATTGCAGGAGTGTAAATAAGTGATCAGATCGAGAATAATTGGGAAATGGTCATCATATCTCCAATCTTCAAAAAAAGTGACAAATCAAAAGCAGAAAATTATAGATGAATCAACCAACATAACTCTATTTACAAAATACTCGCCACTGCCATCCTACATAGACTTGAAATATATACTGTAATAAATGTATTTGGTTACTACCAACGCGGATTCACGAAAGATAAATTGACAAGTGATAAAGTACTACGCTAAATAATGAAAAAATCTACAAGATCGATAAAGACCTAAACATATTATTTATTGATTTCAAGCAAACATTTGGTAATTATAAACAGGGAATAACTTTGAACGATATTTAAGAATTTTTAATCCCCTTAAAACTATTATGATTAATAATAAAAATACAAAAAAAAGATGAAAATACGATGTGTCAAATGTGTTGTATAAATGCAATGTCCAAAGGCTTTGAAGTTATAACAGGTTTAAGACAAGGAGAAACACTGCCCCCAGTATTATTTAACCTGGCGTTAGATCAAGTGGTAAGAGACATGAGAGATAATAGTTTGATGAAACTAGTAAGGGATTATTATTAGCCCTATTAATTGGTATATACGTACAATATAGTGATTCTAAGAGAACCCTAATATCAAATAATCTCAATTACATTTATACTAATATGGCAAATTACCATTTTTTTATCATAATATTTATAATATTTTTATAAATATGACTCCAACAATGAAATGAAGGATCCAATGAACATTTTACATATAAACATTTTGTTAGGATATATAGTTTTGTATAATTTTTATTCAAACATTTTTTTATAACTCTATTTGTCCAACAAATATATTTGAATAACTAAAAATTATTAATTTGGTCTAAAATATTAAAAATGTTGTTCTTTATTACTTTCCATTGAAATAATAGACTTGCATTTTTTATTGAAACTTCTACGTTCTACAATTTTAGCTCTATACATTTTTTCGTTAAGTATCATACTTATTTAGTTAGGTCGAAAAAATAACAAAATTACCCTTGTTGGCTATTTTTCAACCCCCAGGGCACGGGAAAGGAGTGACTAATCAAGAACAAAATTAACCAAAATTATTTTCTTATGATAATGAAAAAAGTGAGGGGGTCCGCATTAAAATAATAAATATTTTTTCTCACCTCTATAAATAAGGACCACCCTAGTCTGTATCTACTGTCATTCTGTATATTATAGTTTTACTTAATAGGGTTTTATAAGCTAACACATTTTTATTTTAATATAGTTATTACTCATTTAAATAAAAAACATTGTATATAGTTTTTACTAATTTAATACATATTAATCTTCATGTATTAATGATTATTATGTATTGCTTACCTTCAAATAAAAGTTCATTAAAAAGTTCTATAAAATCCGGAAGTTTAAATATTTTTATTGATTCATCTCTCCAGAAGCCAATAGCAAGCAAAGTGAAATTGATTTCAAACTTGTCTTTAAATAAACAAATATCGAGACAAGATACTTCATGTTTTAATGTAATATGCCTATTAACATGTTACAAAAGAAAATTAATATAAATTATTAAATATATTTATAAACATTTTATACTTATTTTGAAAGACAGTTTGTGTTCCAATATATACGTAATATAGATCCTTTCCTGAAGCACAAATCGCTTGTTGGCCATTACATGATGCAGCATTAATATTTTTGAAATCTGGGATTTTCCATTCACTTATTAATTTTTTTGACTCCATACAAATTAACCGAACACTAGCAGATGTTATTTGAACCATCTTATTGTCTAATGTTTTACCACAGTAAAATGTTTGTAACTCAGTTTCAAAACCTTCAATACATATTTCTTCAAACTCTTCATTATAACAGTCTAAAACTTTACTATGCCAAACAAAAGATAATACTAATGTATCGTCTAAATCACTTTTAGTATTAAAACTTAAAGTCCAAATTCCTTTAATTCCAAGCAAATCAATTTCGGCTCTTTGTTGAATCTCTACTCCATTGTCTATAATTCTAAGTGATCCATCTTTATATGCCCCTTCAAATTAATAATATAAAATGAAAGAAATTATTTGTATATCCTTCTTTTAAAATAAACAGTACTAAACATACCTGAACAAGTAACAATTTGATCATAACCACGTTGGTTAGTATCAACCAAGCACATGTCAACAATTGGTCCTAAATTAAGAAATAGATCTAATACTGTTATATGCGAACCAGTTGTATTAAATTCATAATGCATTTTAATGAGTTGAGAGTCACCATATTTAGACGCAACAAAAGCTACTTTGTTATCCAAATATGTAAGTGATGTAGGTATGCTAATTTCTCCTGAAAATACATTTGTTATATTGTTATTCCATAATATTAATATAATTTTTAACCAACCAAAACTACGTATATTTAAATCTGAAACTCTATATTTTCCGATTGATGTTATTTCACACTTTAAAAATAACATAAGCAAACATCCTGATTGGTCTCCAAGTAAATATCTAGTTCCTTCCAAATCAGCTCTAGTATAACATACAATATCAATTTTCTGAAAATATATTACATTTAAAAAATATATAAATATATTTAATATATTATTTTTAGTTTGGAATAATTTACCTGGTTTAAGGGAAGATGAATAAAATAATTGGAGCCATCAATATATGTAATTGAACTTCCACCAATAATAATAGCACCACTTAGAGGTGCAGGAAGAGGAATGACCATTGAAGATTCTTTATCAGTTAATTTAAAATTCTTTAAGCCCTAGAGAATATATACAGTTTAACTTTAATAAAAACTTAGAAAAAAAGAAAAAAAATTACCTTTACACGTTTCATCGTATCAAAAGAAATATATTCTTTTATTTTAATGAATCGACCCATAGTATTCTCATGAATAACAACAAAAGTAGGATTAGTAAAACCATGTATAAAACCAATATCTTTAACATTTGTGTCTTCTGTTCTAAAATTGAAATAAACGACTAAATTTATATCATTAACACACATAAGCTTAATTTAAAGCAAATTTCACTATTAATATATAGCATTGGTTTTAAAATAACTAACAAATGAGCCTTGATATAAAACACCTGATCCCTATTTTCCCTTTATCAGATCAATAGTTCTCATGAACTCCATGATATTACACCCAAGGCTTGGAACCAAAATTAAAAAGGACATATGTCAATTGCGCCAGAAATCACAGATAAGAAAAAAAATTATGGAATTTAAAAAGGTTATACATCAACTGCATCGGTCCATATTGAGGTCCAAAAATGATTAGACATTAATTGCGCCGGCGATACTAAAGTTGAAAAATAAGCTAGTTACACACTAGGTGATTCGAACGCGCTCGTCTGAGTTTTTAATACACACAGACGATTTAAAATCGCGACGTTTTAAACCGTTTACGCGCATTTGTGCATATACGTTATCTATCTACATGCGATAAATTTGCAATAAATTGGTCAAATTGAAATATCCGCAAATAAAAATGAGATAATATAATAATATTATATAAAGGTAACAAGTTATTTTACTTTTTTCCAAATTATCAGTATCGTGTCGTCGTTCATATAAATTTGTTGACGTGAAATCTATAGAAATAGCAATTTCGTATGATATTATAATGGAAGTAATTTTGAGTGAACGTGGAAAAGATCTTATTCTTTACAAAATTTATGAATTTCCAAGTAAAGATCTTACTAAAAATGGACGTAAGTGGCGGTGTACAGAAAATACTTGTAACTCTAAATTGTATATCGACGAGGTTAAAACTACAATATTAAAAGAAGAAACTGAACACAATAATCTCCCTCTTAAAAACATTCAACGACATATTATATCAAATCAAGTTAAAATAAAAGCTATAGATGATTTAATAGAAAAGCTATTAAAATTAATTAGCAAGCAGATATTTACTCAAAAATCAACAAATAATCTTAAAACTGTAGACTTATCAAATATAATACAAAATTTATATTGAGTAAGATGAAAATCTACATCAAAATTACCCAAGAATTTGCGAGAAACTCAGTAATTAATATGTGTTACAAATACCTATTATATTACATATTATACAGAGTGATTCTTTTATTATAAAACACTCATTATTTCAAAAAGTATTCATGTTTTTAAAAACATTTTTTTACATAGTTTCAAATTCTTAAAAAATTATATTTTTAAATATTTTTTATCCTTATATATTTTTAAGTTTTTCACTTTATTGAATGACAACATAGAATTTTAATTTAATATTCTAAAGCAGAATAATTTCTGAGTATTTTCATACATAAAAATCGAATTTAGGGAGAATAGATTATGAATTATAAGTATTTAAAGTTTAGATGCGCGGAGTGGAGTGATACCCCGCTTAATGTTGTCTAAACTTAAAATACGTATAAATCATTAACAATATATTATTTTATATTTTCCTGGCGCAAACGATATGTACCAAATTAATTTGTGATAAATTTACTGGCGCAAGATGTATACATTTCAGGTAGTCTAGAAAAATCGGCGCAATTGACACTCATTAAAAATACCGGTATTTTAACCGGAACGTTTTGAAAATATTGGAGCCGTATCCTAACCCTTTTAGGATTTTCTTAGGAACCTAAACCAGAACTGAAACTAATATTTGTTGTGAGTGAATTTTTTGGTTCCAAAAGTTCCAATTAAATATTAAACTATTTTATATATTTAGGTAATAAGTAATAATATTTTATTAAATTTGATGATGTTATAAATGTATACGTGTATTTATAATTTTAAATTTCTATAATCTAACAATTCCAGAAAAAGATAAAATATGAGCAGTTACCAAAATACAAATGTATAAGTAATAATTATTGTTATTCAGCGCCTCATTGTCGGTTTGTAAAACCCGACATTATGATTATTTCTTAAAGTTTTTTAATAGCCAATAGGTAAATTGACTAATAGCACAATATAACAATAATAGCTAACAACATAAAAATAATTCCGCTAAACTCAAATTTGCTATGTTTTACGTTCGTAAGACGGAGACATACGTGCGGGTATGACGTCCTACGTTATGTAATTATCTTAATTATTCTTATTGTAAGGTATCGAATAATAAAGTGCGGATTGAATAACGTTATTTTTATCATTTATTATTTAACTTCTAAAAACACGATTTAAAAAACCTTATTTTTTTATACTTGTTTTAATAAGTAAAATGTTCTGATCTTGTTCTAATCAATTTTTTTCTTTTTGAAAAAAAATATAACTAAATAGTAAATACCGGTATTTACCGGTAAAGAACCATAACCGAAATACCATTTTTTTTATTTATTTATTTTTTTGAAAAACCAAATTGGAACCAAAACCGAAAAAATCATAAAGGTTCCAAACCTTGTTTACATCTATTGGAAGGGGGAATAGTAAGTTCCTACACGAGAGTAGCAGGTAAACAATTACATATGTTAGTTCCTACACGGGCATATGTAAGTTCCTACAGGGTAAAAACCAGGTACCTATGTTAGTTCCTACACGGTGTAAAAAGGTACGTATGTAAGTTCCTAAACAGTAAAAACCAGGTACCTATGTTAGTTCCTACACGGCGGAAAAAGGTACATATGTAAGTGTACCTATATGTGGGTATATATGTGTAAATATGTATATACGAATAAATATATGATGATTATATATTATATAATACAAATATATAAGTTTTCATTTTATTTTTATTTTTTACTTTTTATAATATATTATATTCAATTATGAAAAATTAAAATACGATTTTTATTATATTTTTTACTCATCATATTATATTTATTTGTGACGATGCGTTACGCGATTTTTTTTTTTTGATTTTTTACTCTTTATATTATATTATATTCAATTATGAAAAATTAAAATGCATTATGCAATTTGTATTATATTGTATAATCATCATATATGTATTTATTCTTATATACATCATATATACATATTTACACATTTTTTCCACAGTGTAGGAACTAACATACGTACCTGGATATTACCGTGTAGGAACTTACATGCATATCTTTTTCCGCCATGTAGGAACTAACATAGGTACCTGGTTTTTACCGTGTAGGAACTTACATACGTACCTTTTTCCGCGGTGTAGGAACTAACGTGTGTATTTTTTTTACCTGCTACTCTCGTGTAGGAACTTACATTCGCCCATTGGAAGATGATGAAAATTCTTAATTACCATTTCATTACCTTATGTTAGGGACTATCTAATCTGTTTATATTTACCTCTATAACTATAGACTATGTATCTAATACAGGCACGTATACAGGGGGGAGTGAGTTTAACCTCCCCCCGTAAAAAATTTCAAATAACGAGGAAAAAATTGTTTTATTATGTTGCGGCACAATTTGAATTGCTGTATTTTTATAACCCACCCCCCGAAATTTTTTTTTGTATACCTGCCTGATCTAATATGAGTAATTTTTAATCAAGTAAATAAACATTATAAACAAAATAATTAATTGAATGGTATATACATGCATATTGCACATAACTTACATATAAGAATATACTTTAAGTTTAAGTTCACCCTCATGGTCTAATGGAATGATTTTAAACATTCTTTCAAATAATTTTAGCATAACTATTGTGGCATCAGGATCAATTGTGGCCATAAAACCTGTTGAAATCTCAAGATTATCAAATACATTACAATGACCTTTTGTTATTATTTCAATTTTATCAGATGTCTGAGTAAATTCCAAAATCATTGCATTATATTGAGCAGTTACTACAAATACAAGATCTGTAAACTTGTTCTGAAAATAAAATAATAATAATAATTAAATAATAATCATATTACTTTAAATAAAGTAATTTATTTTTAATTAATTAATCATCATACTTTAGGTCTAAAAACTTTCATTATTTCAATTTTTCCATATAATTCTTTTTCTGATAGTAATAAGAGACCATTTTCATTAATTAAGTATATTTCTAAACAATTATGCTTTGCAACAATTAGATTGAGTTGTGTTGGTGAGATGAAAAATCCTAAATATATAAATAAAATGTACTTATTAAATAAAAAAATATATATAATTTATACTTACACATGTAAGAGAAACAAAAATATCAAAATATTAAGGAACTGAAAAATATAACATATATTTAATCATATAATATTAAAATTAGGGTTTCATATTTATTTTATAATTGAATAAATGTTTTAAATTCTATTTTTTATAGATAAGTTTAATAAGTTATATCAAAAGCAGAACTCTAACTATTAGACACTCATTAAATAACTAAAAACAGTTATTTTGTTAAGTATAATAAGTATATGTTCATATTTTCTATTATATTTTTTCCATCGATAGTAAAGGTCATTACATTTTGCATAATATATCGACCATTTTTTCACTAGTTGCTTTATATTTTTCTCAAATTTTAAAATATGTATATATTTCTTATATTGATTTGAAATTGGATTAAGACCATATTTAAAATGAATTATCTTATTTATTTTTTCTAATTTAATACAATATAAATTATAATTAAATATCTACCTATGAATATGAATATTTTTTTTATAAATAAAATCAATACCTACCTACAGTATACTCAAAAACAAAAATAAAGTTAATTTTGTTTTTATTAATAAGAATATAATGCGCATAATAGGGGATGTTGTGTACATACTTGAAATTTTCACAATTTTATTTTTTGACTTAAAATCATTGCAATTGAAAACAAAAATTCTACAAGAGATAACATTATGATACATATTTGTAACTCTAACATACCAAATTAGCGTTAAAGTTCTCGTTTGCGATATATTTGATTATGTTTTAAACAAAATGTTAAGTGAGTGTAATAAAAACGTCAAACACAATGAATTGTAGATGCAAATTGTACATTGTTGTAATAACTGATTAAACGTTTAATAGTATCTAGTTCTTTAATTAAATTAAAACTATCGAATGATTATTTTATATATTTTAGTATTTAGTCTATCAAATTATTATTCAATTCACGCGGAATGATTTATATTTGAGAATAGATATAATCGGTATAATAATCGTATAATCGTCTATAATAGACGTATAGTGCCCATTACTAAATACGATCCAAAACAAACTGACATACCCGATTCGCTAAAACTAACAGCTGTAGCCTTCTTAATTGTGGTCGTGTAGAATTGAGAATTCATTATGGCGGTCGTTTCGGCGTTGGTTCACAATTGTTGCTATGACAGTACCTGATATTCAATATGAACTCGTTTTCCCTTAAACACAAATACCAATAAAATATTACAATTTACAATCATATTGTGAGGACAATGCACTGCGTATGTATGTAAAAGATTATACCAGATGTGATAATCTATGTTATTCGTAATCAGTATCACGAAGTTTGGAGTACGTTCCTTTTTCGGCGGACGACAGAGTTCGAACACTTATAGGAAAAGGACGGACTGTGCCATGTTATCAAACTAAACGCACATAACAAGTAAACTCGACTTATGCTACTGCGATAGTGCGAGCTGTGGTGTTCAGTGGTTAACAAGCGGTGGCAGTACATTCATTACTCTAAGCAATACAGACTACAGATAGAAATGCGGAGTGAATCCGGGACGACCAACCCACCAGTGCTCGAGAATTATCGATCGGCAATAGTGTGTGAGCACTGTCTAACGCGCATGCTCACGCGCATGATCAAATGTCTACTCGTTTTTCCGACCGGATTTGTGAGAATTCGAGAGTTATCAATTATTCAACGCATATCATAAACATAATATACCTATCTTATATTATGTAAAAATTAATTTAATAGGTATTTGTTTAGTTTCTACCTATGTATAAATATTTTTAGTTAGTAAAAGATAATATCACAGAGCGGTTTGAAGGCTGCCTAATAAAATTTATAATTCCCACTAAAATACCTAATGCCTATTAACTTCATTTGTTATCATAGAATAAGATATCACGGTTTAGCAATACAGTGGTAATAGTATATCTGTGGCTTGTTAAATGATGATGTACGATTTCCATAGACGTACACAGACGTGAAAATAGTATTATATTCCAAGGTCACAGTGACACAAGGGTAGTACCCTACGAAATGTTAATTGCCTACTCCGTTTATTTATACCTATATTAATGATAATGGTATAGGTAATTAAATTTCTTGTTAGGAATGTGATTTTAATGTATCGGGTAAGGGTAGGTACTTCAAAAAATATTTTTTTTAGGGGTATGAAATGAAATTCAAAATATAAAACACTTATTTATCTTTTTTATTGTAATAACGATACGAATTGTGAACAACTTTTTTGAAAATTTTGTTTTTTAGTAGCTTCAAATAAATTATGATTAAATAATATTTTCTAGAATAAAGCTCATTCGATGGAAGTTGGGTAGGTCACCTTGGAATAAATATTTAAGTTTTAAAAGTTACGGAAAGTTTGGTCTTGAGTCGCTGATGATTTTTGCATCCCTCATCTAAGATCAGAAAGTGTCTACCACAGAATTGGACTAAGCCACCGAGGCACCGGAGCATAGGAGCAGAGTGGCCCATCTGGAAATCTGCAATGTTCCAGATGGGCCGGTACTGATGGATACTATATGGGCCGGACCCACAACATTAAAAAAAAAATTATTTATATCATTAAATTGGTAACAAAATTAGTATATATTATTTTAATGAGCTTTATTACAAAATAAATCTTAGTCTTAAGATGAAGTGTACGTGAAGTTATCGTACCTATCAACTTAATATTATGATTTCTGAAATATCAAATGTCGATAATTATTGTCATCTATGGTATTTCCACTTTTTCGTAACTACGACTATATGAATAGCGAGTGCAGCACATATTGTATGGTGCAGCTCGATTATCGAAAGTTCCTATCTATAGGAATATCGTGTCAATTTTAAATTCTAATTATAGAATTGAATCGTATATTCGTATGTAGTATGCTTATCAGTATTTACTAACTTGCCAGTAATCCAAGTGGCCTGTGAAAGGTAATTTTTACTTTAAAATATTTAAAAAACCGTTTAAGAAATTCAATGACAACCGAACACTTGGAGTCATTCAATAATTCATGTTGATGATGGTGATTGAAAAACAAATTCTGTAAACCTAATTTAGATAATATTATGATTATAATTGTAAGTAAAAATCCAAATTATTTTCTAAATAACTCTTATAGTTTATAAATATTACAGTACACTTTGTGACATGCCCAAGTGTGTTTTTTTTGTCTATCATCACGTTTTGGAGTAGTAATGGTGCTTTAATTTTTGACTTCAGCCCCTATGTGAATTGAATCTAGTTAGGACTTTTGGGTGGATCAAAAGTAAAAATTTCCAGTAGTTTTCAAAAGTGTTAGGAAAACTCTGAAAAATGGGAATTTTTACGCATAATCAGTTTTTGACAAAATTGATTTTTTATTTTGCTACAACTCAAATAAAAATCATTGTAAATACTTTAATTTTTTCACCGAATGTTTATTATTAGAGTTATATATTATTTACGATTAAATTTTCAAAATATTTGGAATTTTTTAAGCTATTAATAGACAATTGAAGTTTTTCTAAATTTTTTTTCTTATAATGCCGATAAAATTTTAGTTTTCCAAAATATCTTTACAAGGTTTATTATAAGTTGTTCAACATTTGATTAGGAAGTTACCTACTTATTCAGTAATATCGTCAAAAATATTAACTTTACAAAAAAATTGCTTTAATAAAAATTGAAGTTCGTAAAATTTTTAATAAGTAAGTTTGTATTTAATATTTTAATATTAGCGATAGTGTATGCAGTATTGCAGTTCCGTAATATGCAATTTAAACGTTTTATTCATTTATTGGCAATCCTTGTGACAAGTTACTCATATTTCACTATGTGCATTTTCTTAATTAACTATTTAGTGAATTATATATATAGTAGCACAATAAAGTTTTGATCCAATTATTTTATTATTTATTGAGTAACAAATAGTATCTAAAGTTGATATTGAAAAAGTAATAGAAGAATTCAGAACTCTCGCGTGGATAAAAAATTGACTTAAGCTTAAGCTTTAAGTTATAATCTTATAATCTATTTATTGTACCAGTTTATAAAAATTAAAGTAATTTAATACAATTAAAACAATACAGTACAATCCGCTTATTTGGGACACCACATAAAGGGGACAACCGCTTAATAGGGACAGATTGCATAGGCCCTACGAATGTATCGGTTTATTAGTTATTTGGTTAATCGGGACAGTCCGGTGCAACACGATTGCGGACTTTTTACCTTTTAATATTTGAGAAAAAACAACACGATTGCGCACCTTAAATATTTTTTCTTTGAGCAAAAACAAATACTTAAATAAATTTACCAACATTAATAATAACTTAATCGGAGTTTGTCGATTGCGTCCCAGATGCAGGTAAATGATTTTTTTCACACCTTTTCCGTGTTCCGATTGCGTCCTATTGTATAATAGGTAAGCGTTAATGTGACAGATAAATTGACACATTAAATCTAATATTGTGAAATACATGGTGTGGAGGTATATTTAAACTCGAATTGGTTTTTACTTGATGAGTTTACGAGTATGCAGCGTACAACAAACGCTTGCGAAAGCTTTCATTCAAAATTTAACTTTTTTTCTACACATCTCATTCTAATATTCATCAATTTCTAAATATTTTAAAACAATGTCAAACAGATACATACATAAAAATAATGTCAAATTATAACTTCATATCTGTGAAACGCAGAGCAAAGTATTTGAAAAAACAGTAATTTATTGATAAACAAATAAACAACTTAAATAATATAATTATAACCCCTTTATAATATACCTTAAAACTGTTTCATTTAAAAACCCTTTTTTTATATGACATATTTGGACTTAATTTTATTGATTTTTGTATTAATATTATTTTGTATTACTGACAAGAAATATATTATTTTATAACTCTAACTAGAAATATATTATTTAAATTATTTATTCCTATATATATTTGGATGTATTTTTATTGGTTTTGTATTATTATTATTTACAAAATAATTATTAATTATGATTATTCGTTTTACAAAATTGTATGCTTATATATCATACAATAGGACGCAATCGGAACATAAAAAGGTAAGAAAAAATAATTTACCTATCCGACTTGTGGACGCAATCGACATATTGAAAAGCTATAAAAGGTTGAAACGGGACGCAATCGAATGACGCCCAACTTAATACGTATAGTAAAAAAAATCTTATAATATATCACAGTAATTACGCGTCAAAAAAGGAATAATATACCAATATTTATTTATAAAAATAAAGAATTAAGATACACTCATAACGATGACAATAATAATAATTAATTACATAATTCGTATAGTAAAAAAAAAGTATATGTATATATATCACAGTAACTTATTATTACGCGTCAAAAAAAAATATACATATATAATATATATATATAATAAAAATCAAGTTCTTATAACTTTTTAGCACAAAAACGTGGTCCTAATATCAGCAAATAATCATTTAAAGATATTTCATTATTTTTATATTTTTCCCAAGTGTTAATTATAAATGCAATATTCTCTTCTTGCTCTTTACGAGGCTTGTTAATATTTTGTTGTTTTATACTATATATTTTAAATAAGTTTCACTTTGAATATCCAATAAAATATGTATAACTTGGTGAATAGATGGATAAGAAGTTTAAAACTGAGCATTATAGTGGTTATGGAAAGATTCTGGCCTATTGTTTATTTATCAGTTATTATCGGTTATTATAGTAATAAAATATTATTAGACGCCATATAATAGTATCCACTGGCCGTAACAATTGTGTATACGTATACTATACTCTAGGTGTGTTTCTTAAACTATAACCATTTATTTAAAATTATTTAAATATTTGTGTGCTCAAAGCAAAAATATTTAAGGTGCGCAATCGTGTTATTTTTTCTCAAATATTAAAAGGTAAAAAGTCCGCAATCCTGTTATGTTTTTTTCAGGTAAAAAGGTAAAAAGTCCGCAATCGTGTTACGGCCGGGACAGTCGGATAATGGGGACAAATGGGTCACCGCCCAATGTGTCCCAATTAAATGGATTCTACTATATTAGTATAATAACTAACTATATCATACTATATTATAGTACCTTTATACTATAGGTTAGGTCAGTGGTGTATTGGTGAAAAAATTTTTGGTATACGCACTTTAAGCTATATTTTATTGCAAAAAAAAAAATTTTCTCGCTTCGCTCGAAATATTAATTACATAATAGATTACAAACTACATTAAACAATTCATACTATGATCTTCGCTTTTTATATTTTTATACACAGTATTTCAGTTTGTATGTTAATTGTTAATATACTTTTAACTATTATTTAGACACTCAATCGATAAAATTTTGGAATTTAAAATAGTGATGTCTTTTACAAATTAATCATATATTTAAAAACCGGGTAAGTGGGTATCGCTCTCCTGTATATTAGAGGTTGGGGTGGACCTCAGACTATGGTAGGTTAAATTTGAATGCAATGATAGGTATCATTGTATACGAAAAACGATTCTGAACGAAGATGATTTGTCAGTTTAGGATATATTATATTTAAATATTGTCATATATTCTATTTTGAAACAAATAGTATACTTGTCTTACTATATGTTAGTATAGTTACTTTATAGTATCTGTTTATTAATAAAAAAGTATTAGACAACATAAGCATAATGGGAGTATGAAATTTAATTTAAACTTTGAAATATTTCGTATAAATTCGAACTTTAAGCACTTATAAAAAAAAATTGTGACTAACGATTTCGGATTTTTTTTTATCACTTTAAGAACAACTTATAAGTAACCTTGTATTCAATTTTCAAGATTTTCTGGCCACCCAAAAAATTTTTATCGGCATTTGAAGAAAAAAAACTTAGAAAAGTCAAAAATTTCAATTGTCTATAAGTAGCTTAAAAGTAGTCAAAATATTTTGAAAATTTAACTGTAAAGAGATAATCATAATATAAACATTTGGTGAAAATTTCAAGTATTTAAAATAATTCGTTTTTGAGTTACAGCAAAATCAAAAAATCGATTTTGTCGAAAAGTGGTTTTTCGTAAAATTGCCGTTTTTCTGTCACTTTTTTTTTGTTTTTCTCGATTTTTTTGAAAACTATTTGAAAATGTTTACTTTTGACCCCCCAAATTACCAACTAGCTGAATTTTCCTATTCAAAGAGGGGCTGATGTCAAAAATCGGAGCATTATTACTGCTCCAAATGTTGTCGTCAGACACAAAAAAAAAAACACACATCATAGTAAAATCAATACATTCTTCACTTCGTTCAGAATCTAAAAGTATCAAATTCTACACAAATATTAATATACCTATAATCAGGGGTATTCCCATAGGGTACCTATACTACATATACGGCGTATACTCTCAAGATTTTTTTCAATATTATGGGTATACTGACTTACTGCGTATGCTCTCAATCTAAATTTTTATCCATAATATTATTGACACACTCTTTACCGGCTTAACTCCATAAGAAAAATATTTTTATTGTATTAAATGTATATATTTGATGATAAAGTATACTCTCAAAAAAATTAATGGGAACACCACTGCCTATAATTGTGGTAATAGTGCCATATTGTAAACAAAAAAATATTCTCGATTAATTTGTGATATCAACAAAAATATTCAATAAAGAAATTAAAAATATATTATCAATATTGCATATTTTTAATTTTATCAGTATACGCTGCTATATACGGGCGTATACCTGCGTATTGTGTATATTCTAAAAGCTATACGCTCTGATCGACAAATACGTTTTGGGTATACGCCGTATACCCCCGTATACCCTCCAATACACCACTGGGTTAGGTTAATAAATACTTTTTAATTTTTTGGGAATACAATTGTATATTTTAAACAGATAGCCAGGTAGGTAGATAGGTACGTAAATAGGAGCTTTTTTTTTGGGGGGGGGGGGTGTAACCTATTACAGAATGGTTTGGACTTAAAAAATATTTTTTTTTTTTTTTATTAGTTACTAAAATACGACCTTTGAGGGGGCGATAAGAACGAACGCCCCCCTTAAATTACGTAGTTATTACAATAATTAGTTAATTTGAAAATTTACCCCAAAAGTTAAACCGTCGCATTTAATTTTCTGTGCAATGTTGCCACATTTAATCTAAAAAGTTTAAAATAAATATAATATATCATAAAAACTTAGGTACTTTTATGTTTAAATCATTCTAGTATTCCATAGTTCCTTCCGTATGTCATTACAGCCAATATTATTATTATATATATGAGGCAAAAATTAGTTTAAAATGGTGTATATTATATTAATAGCAAATAGCAATATAAATGTTTATAATAAATTTTATATCATAAGAAATATATAGGCTGATACACTGTCACCACTTAGAATCGTTTTTTGTTTAGTTATAATGATTTATCAATGAATACAAAATATATAACACAATATAATACATTATATTAACTTCGCAATGACGAGGTACATTCAAAACAGCAAGTGATTTCCACGATTTTTGTTTAAATTTTTAGAATAATACGATTATGTTGTAAAATTGTTGAACTATTTAATGTTTTTGTAAAAAGTTATATATCATAAAAATTGAGAAATTAGATCTACTCTGCGTTTTTGCTGTACATTAGGTGTCAACTGTGTCGAGTGGGTCACTATAATACTACTATAATAATAGTCAATTAGCCTATAGTCTGTAATGGATATATTAAATTTGCATTCAATGATATACCTATCAATTATAATTGCATACGAAAAATGATTCTGATATTGATATTTTTTTTTATATTTATATTTAAATGATCTATTTTTCTATTCGTTTTTATTAGAGTAGATTGATTTAATTTTTGTTGAAAATATTGCATTTATTATATGTTAAAAAAGTTTATAAAAAATATTTGTGCTTTTAAATCGGAAACTTAAATTTTCTATAAAATATATAAATAACTCAACAGTTTTCAAAATATTTTTAAAATTATGTCGTATTATATTGAAAATTATAATCTAAACACTTGATGAAAAATTTATAATTTTCACGGTTATTTGTATTTGAATTATAACAAAATAATAAAACACATTTTGTCAAAAATTTGTTTAGGTTCATCGTAATTTTTTAGATTCTGAACGGAGTGATGAATGTATTGATTTTACAATGATGTGTGTTTTTTTTTTTTGTGTCTGACGACAACATTTGGAGCAGTAAAATTGCTTCGATTTTTGACTTCAGCCCCTCTTTGAAAAGGAAATCGAATCTAGTTGGTACTTTGGGGGGACAAAAGTTAAAATTTTTCAATATTTTTTAAATGAGTCGGAAAAAACCCTAAAAAAATGACGGAAAAACGAGATTTTTTACGCAAAACCAGTTTTCGATAAAATCGAATTTTTTATTTTGCTATAACTCAAAAAATAATAGATGTAAATACTTGAAATTTTCACCAAATATTTATATTAGCGTTCTCCATACACAGTTAAATTTTCAAAAATTTTTGACTTTTTTTGAGCTATTTATAGACAATTGAAATTTTTTATTTTTTTTAGTATTTTTTTTTTAAAATAACGATAAAAATTTTTTGGCCGGCCAGAAAATCTTGAAAATTTAATACAAGGTTTCTTATAAGTTGTTCTTAAAGTGATAAAAAAAAAATCCGAAATCGTTAGTCACAATTTTTTTTTATTAGTGCTTAACACTATGCTGTCCATAAGTTAAGCTTAAAATAATTATAAAAAAGTTTGAGGATTATTCAATTTAAAAAATTTTAAAAATACACGTGTAAAATAACGTTTTACTAATAAATAATTTTCGATTTTTATTATTTTTAAAAAATTACTAAACGTAAGATCTTGAAACTTTTACTTAAATGTTTGAATTTGTTTCAAAATAGAATATATGACAATATTTAAATATAATATATCCCAGACTGACAAATCATCTCCGTTCAGAATCGTTTTTCGTATACAATTATACCTATCATTGCATTCAAATTTAACCTGCCTTAGTCCTAGGTCCATCCCACCCCCTAATGTACAGCAGAGCGATACTCACTTACCCACTTTTTTTTTGTTTTCCCGATTATTGAAATTATTACATTCCTAGTATTTTACTTTTGACACTCCAGAGTACCTACCAAATATTATAACTACTCTAAAAACCGATAGTAAACCAAAAAAAATGTATATCGTTATAAAGTCAATACGTCATGTATCGCTCCACTTAGATCTGAAAAAATTATAGAATTATTTATATATACCTATAAATGTATCAGACCATGCTACTGCTGGATTAACGAAATCGGCGGATTAATGAGGATTCACATAAAAACACATTTTTACTTATTGAAATGTATTTATTAATTATTAAAAAATGTATAACCTATTATTATATTTCAACGTTAACTGAATAAAAATAAAATATCTAATAAGTTTATTCGGATTTAATCTATTATTATACTTAGTTTTACCTAACGTTTTATCTTATACAATAGTAACTTTACATACAAATGTCAAATACATATTGGTACGTATATATTAATATAGCCGGATTACCGAGATTCTACTGTTATTTAAAATAGTATAATTATCATTATTACTATGATTAGTATAATATCTTGTACCCACACCATATAATTGATCAATAACCAATCTTAGATGTTGTATTTTAAGAAGACGTATGTGTTATAAAATTTGTGTTCAGTAGTTTCAATTTTGAATTGTTAGCTTTTAAGAATATTGACTGTGTTCTGTCGTTAGTCTTGTACAATATTTTATTTTTTTAAGTTATATGTATAGTTATACATTTATAATCATTATTAAAAATTGATATTTACATCGCTCATGATCGTGTAAAAATAAAACTAACGTAATAAAATACCAACGAATAAACACAAATAATATTCTTACCTTTAAATTTGATAATAGGTTTAAACTTTAATATTTAAACTAACAACACAACATTCGAACTGTTGAGCGTGAAAATATGACATTATGATTAGGTACATATTATAAATACTGACAAAAATTCGTAACACAACACATAATGAGCACAATAACCTTTTAATGTAAATAGTCCAAAAAAAAGACACTTTGTACGGTCAAAATTGTAAAATTGTTAAAATTGTAATTGGTAAAATTGTTCATCTCAGAATGCGGACACTGTACCATTAAATACAAAAAGTATAAATTGTAAATATAAATTATATTCTTATAACTTATAGGCTATAAGTAATAAGTATATATAATATAAATTATTAAAATGTATCAGTATTATATAAACATTAAAAAATATTTTTTATTATTTTAACAAGTCAAGATAATCAGTTTTTTTAAATTTTTTTGCTTCTATATTGTCAAAAGTTATGTTAAAAATAAAATAAAAAATCTATATAATATAAATATAAATAAATAATATTATTGAAAAAATCGTTAAAAACTACATGTTATAATATTATATAATATAGCCAATATACTTAAGTAAGGAATTTAAAAATTCGAAACTCAATATTTGTTATTATCTTTTTTTGATGCTAGTTACACAAATTTAATAGTTTATTATTACGTAATATTGTCACCAGCATTGGATAAATTCTTAAGGAGAGTTTCGTTTCGAACAGATGGTGTAACGACTTGTTTATATTTTAATCCATACTTTATGTATATACTATATACTATATATATAATAGTACTAATAAGTGCCCGCGTTTTGCACTTTTAATGTTCGACCGTATAAAGTGACCTGCTAGACCAAATTGTTCATGTTCACTTTATATCACATATTTCATACAGCATACACTTCGGATTTATATGTTATTATACTACCACTACTACCAATATATATTATGTAACTATTATATTATGGTATATTATTATATATTTAAATGATAAACCATATAGAATAACTCGTGCGTCTCGAGCCTAAACCACAGAATAATTAATAATAATAATTATTATTATTCTGTGCCTAAACGAGTATTAATACTATTGAGTTTAGTCGTAATCGTTTATTATCATTTGTCATATTAAGTAGGTATTTTTAACAAAACTCCGGTTTTGTTATTTTAGATATTCCGAAGAGCCGTTATAATAATGTAATAATCGCGGATAAAAAATTCGCGTTTCAAATAAATAATTAATCCATGATGCTTGAACTGGTTTAGATTTATTTTTATTATTATGATTGACGATTGTTGACTTCTTTGCGTCGTTGTACAAAATAGTATTGCGTATTTGCGTCTAACACATGGGCAATTAAAATAATATAATATGTTTACATATAAAATGACTGAACTTGTAATATTAACACAATTTATATAAATATATACAAATACATAATAAATTATATTAACAGTACAATAATTGCACGAATGTACGTTAAAATATATATTATTAAGGTTTCGATCATAGATTTGTTTGATTATTATTTTTAATTATTTTAATGACAAGCGCCTAAGGAGTATGACGTCGACGTGAATAAATGAGTGTTATACAGTTGTACGAGTATAGTATGCAATGTAGTATACTACATAATTTAAACAAATGACTCTGTATAGGTATAATAATAAACTCTATAAACCAGAATTGTCAGGCGGCAAACGAGTTTTCGACCTTGAAGATAAATGCCAGACTATAATCATGAAGGTAATACGGATATTATTCTTGAAGATATTATTTTGTAATAGTTACCTATAAGACGTTCATAGTCCAGTGTTAACGTATTCTTTCATTGTCATATTTTTACTATTTCTTCATCGCAGTATTGTAAATCTTAAACAGTAGTTTATATTATGCACACAGTGACGAGGTATTAGGCCATATTTTATTTTTATATTTTAGTTACCACCTATACCTTCGCTTGTTCGTTTGGTTTTCGATCACACGTATATAAAACGCCAGTATGATTTATTGAGAGTGCGCTATAATTATTTCTATCTTAAAATAATTTCGTTTGAATCAAACATTTAAGTTTATATAACGGTTAATTGTTTTGTTCCTTTTTTTTATATGCGTATCAAGAAATTAAAACATCTTATATTTTATATAAATCATGTTCCGTTTCGTGAGTTATGTGATTGTGTTAATTAGTGTGGTGACCTGTGCCAAAGTGTTTGCCACGAAGCAAAATCCTCCTCATATTGTTTTCGTGTTGGCCGATGACTTAGTAAGTGTTTTTGTATAAAAAAAAAGCTCAGTTATATACACAATACACACACACACACACACAAACACAGGTATATATATATATATATATATAATAATTATATATATATATTATAGGTACTTTAGTGTTCTAGTAGTCTTTTCAGCTTGATCAGACTAAAGTTTCAATCGTAAAAAGCTCGGTACAGCCCGATGAGAAAAAAATATAATAAACATTAGGTATACCCGAGTATTATAAGTAATTATTTGAATTTAAACCAAATTATGATAAAATTGTTATCCTTATTTGTCATGAATAAGCATTACACCTTTTTTTCTTTTTACTTTTGCATTTTAGATTCTGAACGAAGTGAAGAATGTATTGCTTTTACAATGATGTGTGTTTTTTTTTTTTTTTTTGTCTGACGACAACATTTGGAGCAGTAATAATGCTCCGATTTTTTACTTCAGCCCCTCTTTGAATAGGAAAATTCAGCTAGTTGGTAATTTGGGGGGTCAAAAGTAAGCATTTTCCAACAGTTTTCAAAAAAAAAACAAAAAAAAAAGAAACAGAAAAACGGCAATTTTACGAAAAACCACTTTTCGACAAAATCGATTTTTTGATTTTGCTCTAACTCAAAAACGAATTATTTTAAATACTTGAAATTTTCACCAAATGTTTATATTATGATTATCTCTTTACAGTTAAATTTTCAAAATATTTTGACCACTTTTAAGCTACTTATAGACAATTGAAATTTTCGACTTTTATAAGTTTTTTTTCTTCAAATGCCGATAAAAATTTTTTGGGTGGCCAGAAAATCTTGAAAATTGAATACAAGGTTACTTATAAGTTGTTCTTAAAGTGATAAGAAAAAATCCGAAATCGTTAGTCACAATTTTTTTTTATAAGTGCTTTAAGTTCGAATTTATACGAAATATGTCAAAATTTAAATTAAATTTCATACTCTCATTATGCGTATGTTGCCAAATACTTTTTTTATTAATAAACAGATACTATAAAGTAACTATACTAACATATAGTAACTATAATATTTGTTTCAAAATAGAATATATGACAATATTTAAATATAATATATCCTAAACTGACAAATCATCTTCGTTCAGAATCGTTTTTCGTATACAATGATACCTATCATTGCATTCAAATTTAACCTACTATATTCTGAGGTCCACCCCACCCCCTAATATACAGGAGAGCGATAATCACTTACCCGCTTTTTTAATGTTTTTAATAACTGTATAATAAATAATAATATACCTATTATATCTATCAAATTTGGTGTCGTTCTATTTTTAGATTCTGAACGGAGTGATGAATGTATTGATTTTACAATGATGTGTGTTTTTTTTTTTTTTTTTTTTTTTTTTTTTTTTTTTTTTTTTTTTTTTTTTTTTTTTTTTTTGTGTCTGTGTACAGCATAACTAGTCGAAATAATGCTTCAATTTTAAACTTTGGGGGTGGTTTCCGATGGCAAAGTGAATATCCTTGGTGCATTATAGAGGTGAAAAGTAAACATTTTCCAACAGTTTTCAAAAAAATCGAGAAAAACAAAAAAAAAATGACAGAAAAACGGGAATTTTTACGCAAAACCAGTTTTCGACAAAATCGAATTATTTATTTTGCTATAACTCAAAAACTAATCGATGTAAACACTTGAAATTTTCACAAAATATTTATATTAGCGTTCTCCATACACAGTTAAATTTTCAATGAATTTTGACTTTTTTTGAGCTATTTATAGACAGTTGAAATTTTCAATTTTTTTAAGTATTTTTTTTTAAAATAACGATAAAAATTTTTTGGCCGGCCAGAAAATCTTGAAAATTTTATACAAGGTTTCTTATAAGTTGTTCTTAAAGTTATAAAAAAAAATCCGAAATCGTTAGTCACAATTTTTTTTTATAAGTGCTTAAAGTTCGAATTTATACGAAATATGTCAAAATTGCGAAAATTGGCAAGTAATTTTGTGGTTAAAAAATCGTAAAAATTTTTTCTTTTATAACTAAGATTTGAAAATTTGGTACAAGGTTCTTCATAAAATTTTCTTCAACTATCTGCAAAAAAAACTCTACCGGACTAAAACAAAAAATTTTTATGAGTGTTTGAAATTTAAATTTTTACAAAACCGCGTTAAATAACGGTTTAGCCTCAAACGATTTTTGATATTTGTTGTTATTCAAACAGTATAAGTCGTAAACACTTGAAATTTTTACCAGTTATTTAGATTGCCATTTTCTTTACGTGATTTGAGTTTCAAAATATTTTGACTTTTTTTGAGCTATTTATAGACAATTGAAATTTTCAATTTTTTTTTTATTTTTTTTTTATAAATGTTGATAAAAAAAATTTAGCTGGGACAAATTACTTGAAAATTTAATTGAAGGGTCCACATAACTTTTTCTAATTCTCATTCAAAAATTATAAAAATACATAGGCACAATTTTTTTTTATTAGCATTTGAAGTTCAAATATTGACACAAATTCGTCAAAATCATGAATATTTTTCACTATTTGGTAGTAAAAAATTTATAAATATTTTACTATCAATAGCTAAGAATTGAAAATTTAATACTATGCTGTCCATAAGTTAAGCTTAGAATAATTATAAAAAAGTTTGAGGATTATTCAATTTAAAAAATTTTACGAGTGTTTAAAGTTTTAATTTTAATTTGAAATCAAAAATACACGTGTAAAATTACGTTTTACTAATAAATAATTTTCGATTTTTGTTATTTTTAAAAAATTACTAAACGTAAGATCTTGAAACTTTTACTTAAATGTTTGAATTAGTTTCAAAGTAGAATATATTACAATATTTAAATATAATATATTAACATATCCTAGACTGACAAATCATCTCCGTTCAGAATCGTTTTTCGTATACAATGATACCTATCATTGCATTCAAATTTAACCTACCCAAGTCCGAGGTCCACCCCACCCCCTAATGTACAGCACAGCGATACTCACTTGCCCGCTTTTTTTTTTTGTTTTTTATTTATAAATTGCTTATTAGTTTTTTGTTGAATTTTAATTAATTTACTATCATTATTATTGCCAGAATTAATTTGTACATAAGAATCCGTCAACGTTATCTAATTAATATATTTTTAATAAAAAAAAAAAATGCAATATTTGGTTGTGCTTACCAAAGTAAATAAATCATCAAATTTGGCACGAAAAGACTCAATTAAATAATAAATAGATTTGAAAAACTTAATAATTGTAATAATATTTTAAGCAACATCCTACTAATTAGAGAATTGATTAGTGATCACCGTCAATTTGTTGAGTCACAATAAAGACATGGGAAATTAATCAGTACACAATAATAATTAGATATGGTTTTCAGATATAATAGATTTATTTCAAATTGGTTTTACACCGATATAGCGATATCTTAATTTAGTTTACGACATGCAGACATTTGGTGTTAAAAGTATTTTTAGAAGGCGGAGTTACGGATTTACAAAATAATTTTATTCGTGTAGAGTTACGGTGTGTCCAAAATATCAACTTCACTTCACCAGTAACTACAAAAAAAATGTAAATTACACCGATATTATATTAAAAAAATAATACAGTCGACTCTCGATAATTTAAACCTTCGATAATTCGAAACATTCGGTAATTCGAAGTAAATGCTCATTCTCTTGAAAATGTTGCGGTAATTCGAATTAAAACAATTCATTTAAGTACACTCGGTAATTAGAAATTAAATTTTGGGAAAACTGGCTACCAACAACGTGATAATTCGAAGTTTCATCCTTTCAACGGTCGGTAATTCAAAGTTTATTCACCAAATATATTTCTTATAATCTTTTTGTTAATAATTTACTATACAATCGTGTAGAAATTTAGCTTAATATATTTTCGATAATTATAGAATTATTATTGTAAGAACTTTATAATTATTCATTAATCGTCTCTTATCGTAGGGTAAATGCTATTGAAAAGTTGAAACTAAGTTCAATAAATCAGAAAACAATAAGAGATTTCATCAAAAAATAATAATCTTTTATAATATGTATCTATAATCATTTAATTTGCATATTATAATTACTTATACTTATGGTTTAATTTACATTTTAAAAAACAATAAATACAGAACTGTAAAACAGCATAATTTGTTGAAATATTTAATAATTATGTACTTACGTACAATAATAAAAAAACTAATTTTTTTCTTAAGTCTCAGTAATTCGAATTATTTTTTTACTCTTTTGACATTTCGAACTACTCAGCAATTCGAACTCTCGGTAATTGGAAATTTTTTAAAAGTCCCGCCGACTTCTAATTATTTAGAGTCAACTGTAATTCTAAAAGACAATTATATAAGTATATACAAATATTTAAATACAATAAAAACTAAATTTTGTCAACAGAGTTAAAATTTAATTATTGAGAAAATAAAACATTACGCTTTACTTATATACAATTATTAAAACAGAACGTCAAATTTTCAAATTTATTACTATCTACAGTCTACACAATGATAAACAATAATCAAACATTTTAATGATAAAAGTCTATATAAGACATTGTACCTATGTGAAGTAAAATTATTTTTTTACCTTTAATTGAGAAGGAAAATAATATGTGTCATTTAATCGAATTTAATTTTAACTTAAAATTAAAATTGAAATTAAAAAATAAATAAATAATGGTAAGTTTAAGTTTTACAAGTAAAAATTTAATATGTATCTGTAGAATTTAAATGTTTTTACAATTAAAAAAATTGTAATGGGAGAATTTACATAGGTATAAAAAAGCTACAATTGATAGTATTTAGTATTTACAATCGCAACTATATTGGCTACTTTTATCTATGCATATTTATTTATGCTAAACTAAAAAATTGTTTACACACAGGGTTGGAACGATGTCAGCTTTCATGGATCAAACCAAATAAACACTCCCAACATCGATGCATTGGCATATGATGGAATAATATTAAACAATCATTACAGCGAATCTTTGTGTACACCGTCACGATCAGCATTGCTGACCGGAAAATATCCTATTCATACTGGTTTGTTTATTTATTATTATTATTATATCTTAAATGCTTCTACTATACCTACCAACTTATCCATACCGTAGGTAGATATATTTTATTGTAGTTTATAAATATGAAATATAATATATTGTCTATTTTTTTTAGATTCTGAACGGAGTGATTAATGTATTGATTTTACAATGATGTGTGTTTTTTTTTTTTTTTGTGTCTGACGACAACATTTGGAGCAGTAAAAATGCTTCGATTTTTGACTTCAGCCCCTCTTTGAAAATGAAATCGAATCTAGTTGGTACTTTGGGGGGGTCAAAAGTTAAAAATTTTCAATATTTTTTAAATGAGTCGGGAAAAACCCTAAAAAATGACGGAAAAAACGGGATTTTTTACGCAAAACCAGTTTTCGACAAAATCGAATTTTTTATTTTGCTATAACTCAAAAAATAATAGATGTAAATACTTGAAATTTCACAAAATGTTTATATTAACGTTCTCCATACACAGTTAAATTTTCAAAGAATTTTGACTTTTTTTAAGCTATTTATAGACAATTGAAATTTTTAATTTTTTTTTAAAATAGCGATAAAAATTTTTTGGGTGGCCAGAAAATCTTGAAAATTTATTATAAGGTTTCTTATGAGTTGTTCTTAAAGTGATAAAAAAAAATCCGAAATCGTTAGTCACAATTTTTTTTTATAAGTGCTTAAAGTTCGAATTTATATGAAATATGTCAAAATTGCGAAAATTTGCAAGTAATTTTGTGGTTGAAAAATCGTAAAATTTTTTTCTTTTATAACTAAATTTTGAAAATTTGGTTCAATGTTCTCCATACCTTTTTTTCAAATATCTGTAATAAAAACTCTACCGGATTCAGACAAAAAATTTTTATGATTGTTTGAAATTTAAATTTTTACAAAACCGCGTTAAATAACGGTTTAGCCTCAAACGATTTTTGATATTTGTTGTTATTCAAACAGTATAAGTCGTAAATACTTGAAAATTTTACCAGTTATTTAGATTGCCATTTTCTTTACGTGATTTGATTTTCAAAACATTTTGACTTTTTTTGAGCTATTTATAGACAATTGAAATTTTCAATTTTTTTTTATTTTTTTTTTATAAATGTTGATAAAAAAAATTTAGCTGGGACAAATTACTTGAAAATTTAATTGAAGGGTCCACATAACTTGTTCTAACTCTGATTCAAAAATCATAAAAATACATAGGCACAATTTTTTTTTATTAGCATTTGAAGTTCAAATATTGACAAAAATTCGTCAAAATCATGAATATTTTTCACTATTTGGTAGTTAAAAATTTATAAATATTTTACTATCAAAATCTAAGAATTGAAAATTTAATACTATGCTGTCCATAAGTTAAGCTTAGAATAATTATAAAAAAGTTTGAGGATTATTCAATTTAAAAAATTTTACGAGTGTTTAAAGTTTTAATTTTAATTTAAAATAAAAAATACACGTGTAAAATAACGTTTTACTACTAAATAATTTTCGATTTTTGTTATTTTTAAAAAATTACTTCACGTAAGATCTTGAAACTTTTATACTTAAATGTTTGAATTTGTTTCAAAATAGAATATATGATAATATTTAAATATAATATATCCTAGACTGACAAATTATCTCCGTTCAGAATCGTTTTTTGTATACAATGATACCTATCATTGCATTTAAATTTAACCTACCTTAGTCCGAGGTCCACCCCACCCTCTAATGTACAGCAGAGCGATACTCACTTACCCGCTTTTTTATTATTTATAATTTAATTTTTAAGTATTAAAACGAGCCCACTATTAAATCATAGTACAAATTACAATTTATAATCAAGACCGACACATTGACTATATTATAGTCATTGTAGATACAAATTAATATACGTGTTAAACGTATACTAGGGAAACATGAAAATAAAATGACAAAATGAACTATTCTTACAATAAATTATTTTGGTATTTAAATATTATACTAATTTTAATAATTTAAGATTATATTCACACCATTATGTCACTATATATGTCTATATATCCTAATTTATATCCTTATAAAGTTATAAAACCTTAAATATGTTATACATAACATGCATGACACACAACCTATTAAAATAGAATTCAGTTATTTAGTTATAACACTAATAAACAGTGGCGCACACAGGATTTTTTTTCGGGGGGGGGGGGTCAAGGTAAAAATATAACACATTTTACAAATAACAAAATTATGCAAATCCTTTAAATATGTTGACTTAAATTTTATACATACACTATTAGTTATAAATTTATAATATGACATAATATACTTTTTAATTATTATTTTTTGATTGTAATTTTAAATCTAAAACTTAATAAAATATTAAATTAAAAAAAAGCGGGTAAGTGAGTATCGCTCTGCTGTACATTAGAGGGTGGGATGGACCTCGGACTAGGGAAGGTTAAATTTGAATGCAATGATAATTACCATTGTATACGAAAAACGATTCTGAACGGAGATGATTATTTGTCAGTCTAGGATATATTATACTTAAATATTGTAATATATTCTACTTTGAAACTAATTCAAACATTTAAGTAAAAGTTTCAAGATCTTACGTTTAGTAATTTTTTAAAAATAACAAAAATCGAAAATTATTTATTAGTAAAACGTAATTTTACACGTGTATTTTTGATTTCAAATTAAAATTAAAACTTTAAACACTCGTAAAATTTTTTAAATTGAATAATCCTCAAACTTTTTTATAATTATTCTAAGCTTAACTTATGGACAGCATAGTATTAAATTTTCAATTCTTAGCTATTGATAGTAAAATATTTATAAATTTTTTACTACCAAATAGTGAAAAATATTCATGATTTTGACGAATTTGTGTCAATATTTGAACTTCAAATGCTAATAAAAAAAAATTGTGCCTATGTATTTTTATAATTTTTGAATGAGAATTAGAAAAAGTTATGTGGACCCTTCAATTAAATTTTCAAGTAATTTGTCCCAGCTAAATTTTTTTTATCAACATTTATAAAAAAAAAATAAAAAAAAAATTGAAAATTTCAATTGTCTATAAATAGCTCAAAAAAAGTCAAAATATTTTGAAAATCAAATCACGTAAAGAAAATGGAAATCTAAATAACTGGTAAAATTTTCAAGTATTTACGACTTATACTGTTCGAATAACAACAAATATCAAAAATCGTTTGAGGCTAAACCGTTATTTAATGCGGTTTTGTAAAAATTTAAATTTCAAACACTCATAAAAAATTTTTGTCTGAATCCGGTCGAGTTTTTATTTTAGATAATTGAAGTAAAATGTATGGAGAACCTTGTATAAAATTTTCAAAACTTAGTTATAAAAGAAAAAAATTTTACGATTTTTCAACCACAAAATTACTTGCCAATTTTCGCAATTTTGACACATTTCATATAAATTCGAACTTTAAGCACTTATAAAAAAAAATTGTGACTAACGATGTCGGATTTTTTTTTTATCACTTTAAGAACAACTTATAAGAATCCTTGTATTAAATTTTCAAGATTTTCTGGCCGGCCAAAAAATTTTTATCGTTATTTTAAAAAAAAATACTAAAAAAAATTAAAAATTTCAATTGTCTATAAATAGCTCAAAAAAAGTCAAAATTCTTTGAAAATTTAACTGTGTATGGAGAACGCTAATATAAACATTTGCTAAAAATTTCAAGTATTTACATCTATTAGTTTTTGAGTTATAGCAAAATAAAAAATTCGATTTGGGCGAAAACTGGTTTTGCGTAAAAATTCCCGTTTTTTCCGTCATTTTTTTAGGGTTTTTCCCGACTCATTTAAAAATATTGAAAATTTTTAACTTTTGACCCCCCAAAGTACCAACTAGATTCAATTTCCTTTTCAAAGAGGGGCTGAAGTCCAAAATCGAAGCATTTTTACTGCTCCAAATGTTGTCGTCAGACACAAAAAAAAAAAAAAAAAAAAAAAAAAAAAACACACACCATTGTAAAATCAATACATTCATCACTCCGTTCAGAATCTAAAATTAAGAATTTACAAATTTAACTTCAATCTTTTATTTATTTATAATAGTATAGACTATTCTATATCAATGATAATAGGTATTACTCGGTATTAGAAACTTGTAAAAATTGTAAATTTTAACCTAGACCTCGGAGAAAATTTCGGGGGGGGGGGGGGGGGGTTATAACCCCTTAACCCCTCCCCTGCGTGCGCCACTGCTAATAAAGTATTACTAATGTTAGTATAAATTTATAAAAATTTAAATTAATATATTTTATTTTATTTTTATTAAGTATAGGTACCAGCTCACGCGAGGTACTGCATATACGGAAATACATCGGTTTTATGTTTTTATACAAGTATTAATCGGGGTTTTGAGAACGAGTAGATAATACTTAATTTTTGTGATTGATTAACAATTATGTGTTATGTCTGATTTCGAATTTAATACTAAAAAGATTTAATTTTTTTATTCACTTACGTCAAAAACTACGGTTTTTGAAGATCTTGGATAAGGACCACTATTATAAAAATGAAACTGTATAAACAATAAACGTAAAAACAAATAACTAATCATTTTACTATTTAGGTACTTCAGTTTTTGAGCTGAGTGTAGAATCTATATATACTATAGGTACATATTAATACATTAATGTATTAGTTTGACAATGGTTAATGGTTATGATGTGTTTTATTAGTGTGTCATCACTTGTGAATTATGTTTGTATATGAATACGATTTTTCTTATCAGTAGGTATACTCTAAAAGATTTACATATAGAAATTATACCTATACAGTATATACATATTAACATATTATACACACAAGTTATTTACATTATAAAACTGTTTGTTCATTTTGTAGTATTAAATGATCTATTAAGATTTTAAGAGGAAGTCAGTTTCACATATTGTGTGGTCCCAGTTTCAAAAACGCGTATGTACCTATAGCTATAGCATATGTGTGTTACACATGGTCATTGGTCACTGATCATATATCTATATTTTATGATTTTTCAATTTTTAAATAATATTATAATTTAAATATGTTTATAACTCGTTTAAAAATTAAAATTAATGTACCTGCAAAAAACAAATAGATAATTTGTTTATATAGCTCCTACGCGGCAGCTTTTAGTAACTGACGAAAAGTCATCGTAATCAACGATATTGTGTATCAATATAAGATGAACATAGGCGCAAAATAGTGTTTGAAGTTTGGGGGAGAGTTATAGCTCAGTTCTATACTGGATTTCCAATGTATTTAATGTATGTATGTAGTTAAATCACTAGTTTTTGAGGAGGCTATAGCAATCGAGCAATTCTATTTCTTCAATTTGCGCCTATGCTTATCTTATTCTTATATAGATACCCAAGTAACTTGGGCCAAGTTTATACTGTCGACAGTGATAGTTTAACGTGACCTAGTAGTCGCAGACAAACAAACAATATTGAATTTATTAAAGGTTCTAAATCCAATCAAAGAAATACATTAAAACTAAAAACAGATATTGTTTTTTATGCATATTGTAAGTGAATATTCTGACGAAATTAAATATTAAAATGAAAAATAATAACCTTATTTTATATAGTAATTAAAAAAATATTATTCATAAAGAGACTTTTACTTTTCACAACTTTGTTTAGGTGAAATACTATATTTCTTGTACACGATAAAATGATCAACAAATTTAGATTAATTTTAAGCTATTTTTACTGCGGTACTATATGTAATATGTACTTACCTATACCGTTCTATATGGTACGTAGGTAACTAAACATAAAGTAGGTACTACTATAATTGGTATGTTACGTATTAATCATATTATTAGGGATGGGATTTGTATGTAAATACATTTTTTTATTAAAACATGATAAATTAATTATTTTAAATGATAAATTTGTTTTACGTGATTTGCAATGAAATAAGACATATTTTATTTTACATATTTTTACATATTTCGTCAAAAATACATGTTTTTACATATTTTGTAAAATGTCTGCTTTTTATTACATATTATGTAAATTTTGACGATTTCGGTGATTTAATTCATACTTCGATAATAGTACTCGTATAAATTGTAAGTGTATACATAATATGGGAAATAAGTATTAGTTAAATATTAATAACTTAATTATTATAGTTTATCTTATTTGTTTCTGTTCGATAACCATACATTAATATTCTTAGATTATACTTTGTATTTAATAATTATTAGACAAAATAGGTATACAGTAGATTCTTACTATGTCGAACGTCGCTATCTCGAATTTTTTATTATCTCAAACTACATTAAAATCCCCTTGAAACTATCATTACACGTAATAGCGTTTTTCTCTCGATAATTCGAAATAAAATTAATCGTTTCTCGTTACTTCGAGTACACAAATAATACTTTTATTACGGTAAGAACAGAAAATTGAGCAGTACGTGCAGTATAGTGATTGTGAATTCACGCGTTGGTAGTCAATATTTGTAGCATTCGTACAATATAGTGAAATGGAAAATTATTTATTCTTTATTGTATTTAATTTATATGTATGCAGTATTAGCTAGTATTTTAAGTATTCAAATGATTTACCAATTTTTTTTAAACATTTTTTTTAAGAATTTTAGTAAAACTCGATATCACGAATTTTTTGGTATCTCGAACTATTTCCTGTTTCCCTCGAGATTCGACATAACGAGAATCTACTGTATTTAAAAATTTTCAGCAGTGTCAGACGTGTCAGTACTTGCGTTCGCATGGTTGTGAAAATGTCTTAATATTTTATATTTTTTAAATTAAATTGATTAGAAATTAAAAACAATTACGTAATTGTATATTATTCAAAAATTATTTAGAATTTAATTTTAATTTTACACGTTGACATAATTTAAAATTTTTCTTATTATGTACATACTTTTTATTTATATTACATTATATTTTAGCCATTTCAACTACATATATGTGTACATATTTTTGGTTTTTTATTACATATTAATCCCAGCCCTACATATTATACTTTATAGACTCTTGGATCAATCAAAAATAAATAATAATTCTTAATTAGATTTTATTGTTTTAATTAATCTAAAAATTACTAATTCATAACAATTTTAAAGTTATGATGATAATATATGATGTGTAACAAATGCGAAATAAAATGTTTTACTCAATTGGAAGTAGAAATTGACTGGCTGCCGTAAGCTATAAATCAATATCAGCTAGTAACCATGGAAACTATTTAACGAATTTTCATTGGGTGTGTATTAACATCGTCGCATAGAAACTATAAATGCCAGTGGAAGAGCATAATTATTTTGAAGTTATAATATCGGGGGAAATATTTTTTGTAAACTTGATAAAGCTGAAATATCTATAGTCGAATTAAAGTATAATTATCGGTGATTAATCCCCATCTTTACCCATTGAGATTAATAGGTTTTTAATTAGACAAAATAAATACTGGCAAATCTAGAAACTATTTTGTATGAAACGAGTAATAATTGACAAAAAAAAAAATACAATGAAATTTTAATAGCAAACAACTGTTAACAGTGTTAAATTTTTGATCGATCGTTTGAGTTCAATGAAACGGATAAGAGTATTCATTTAATATAAAAAAATAAATATTTATATATTTGGATTTTTCTGTTACAACTTAATAAGATATATTTTTATATATGTTGGTTTTTATATTTTAAACTCGATAATTTTTAGGAATTACATATCATTTTAATATATAATGGAAATAATAACAAAAGAATATAATTATTTTGAATAAGTTGATTTTCTTAGTTATTTCCACATTTTTTTTTAGACTTAAAATGTAGGTACATAAAATATTATTCCAATTGTTATATATTTAAAAACAAAATAGCGAAAGTCATTATACACTTACTTTTATAACTATAATATATATAATAAATAATATAATATAATGAGAAATAAAAAAGCGGGTAAGTGAGTATCGCTCTGCTGTACATTCGGGAGTGGGGTGGACCTCGGACTAGGGTAGGTTAAATTTGAATGCAATGATAGGTATCATTGTATACGAAAAACGATCCTGAACGAAGATGATTTGTCAGTCTAGGATATATTATATTCAAATATTGTCATATATTCTATTTTGAAACAAATAGTATAGTTTTTATATGTTACCATGGTTACTTTATAGTATCTGTTTATATAAAAAAAAAAATTTGGCCAACATACGCATTATGAGCGTATGAAATTTAATTTAAATTTTGACATATTTCGTATAAATTCGAACTTTAAGTACTTATAAAAAAAAATTGTGACTAACGATTTCGGATTCGTTTTTGAGTTAGAGCAAAATCAAAAAATCGATTTTGTCGAAAAGTGGTTTTTCGTAAAATTGCCGTTTTTCTGTTTCTTTTTTTTTGTTTTTTTGAAAACTGTTGGAAAATGCTTACTTTTGACCACCCAAAGTACCAACTAGATGAATTTTCCTATTCAAAGAGGGGCTGAAGTTAAAAATCAGAGCATTATTACTACTCCAAAACGTGATGAGTGATGACAGACACAAAAAAAAACACACATCATTGTAAAATCAATACATTCATCACTCCGTTCAGAATCTAAAATAAAATCTCATAATAAAAATAATGTCATTGTGAACTGTAGAGACCCGATAAGAATCGTTTTAAAAATTTAAAGTTTGATCATTATTATTTTCAAGCTCATCGCATTAGTTAGGTATACTTACAGTTTCGTCAAGGTTGATACGGTCTAAAGTGACTAACATCGTCCAGTGTCATTATTTAAGAAAATATGATTATCTTATATAATTATACTTTCATATAATTAATCAAAATTTTTGTAATTTATCAAACAATCAAATATCATCTACTATATTTACTGGATACATGCAGACTGCTGCCATAAACCCTGAATAATAATAATTACTAATTAGATAGATAAATAGATACTGTCTGTTTGTATAATACATGAATATGAATCATATTTTGTAGTCACTAACATTAGATATACAAGCAAAATTGTTGAGTTCTAATTAGGTTACGTACAAAAGGCTATTTGTGTCTGTTTTTTTTTATAATTTACTAAGTAGGATATTGTAATGAATACTACAATACACGTTTAGCTTATCAGGATCATCTTTTTTTTTAATTGATTACCGAAACTGACATTACAGATATTTGTTACATCTACTAAGCTAATATTTATGCACAATATATATTTTATATATCTATATAGTAATAAATATATTATATTTAACACTTTTATACATAAATAATAAATTACCACATATGATGAGATATTTTTTCGAAAATACAGGATTTTAATAGGAATACACGACAAATAAAAATGAAAAATGAATACAAGTTAAACGTAAGAAAAAAACTATGAAAACGTTAGGAAGGTATAATAAATAATTTAAGATTAACACATGCCGGAAAATTTTCAAAAATAATATCTTAAAAAAGTTGCTATGTTTTTAGTGAATTTATACCAAAAAATAAAAATAAATATTGACAGTGCAACGAGTTAAAAATAAAATGTAATAAGTTCTCATGATTTAAAATTAGTATATAAATTAATAAATAGTATTTAATCATAATTCTAGGTGTAAGTAAGAAAGTTTTCCTTTTATGTAAAAAATGTGTATATAGGACTATGTGTAATGTATATTATACAGAATATAGATATATTACCTTACTTCTTATGAAACTTGTTGTTTGAAATGATCTTCTTGAGTTTTGAATGGATTAGGAATTAATGAAATACAAAAGTAAATTAGGTATGAACAATATTTTAATTTAACAAATTAATAACATGATACATGAACAGTGTCAGGATATTGATCGGATGTGCGACTGAGTGCCTTACTGAGTATTTCTTGTGTTTTTATAGAATATGTTGTGGGATGTTGCCTGTTATTAATAAGGGCACAGATTGCAGCATCTCACAAAGCATCTATTGTATTTTGTGTATAACATTTGATAATAAGTTATTTTTTTAATTTATCTACTTAATTCAGAATTCTAAATGATAAAATTAATTATATTATAATATTAGAAAATGTTAAATTAAATTATATTATATAATTTGTTCACTTAAATAACTAAATGATAAAATTAATTAAATATAATAAATAAATAAATAATGATATATTTATATTATATATTATATAATTACAATTATTTAAAAAATTGTAAAAAGTAAACTACTTATGATTTAAACATTTTTACCATTGTCATTTTTCTAAAAATTCGTTTAACAAATTGATTTGTTTTTAGAATTTTTCCTAAAAAACTGAAATCAAATTATTTTATTTTATTTTCTATATTAAAAAATAAAAATGAAAATTTATTGTACTTGTAGCACAAGCGTTTGTAAATTATATATTTGAAAAAAAAAATTGAAAAATATCGATTAGAAAAAAAATGTACTTCATTTGTAAGATTTTTTTGTTACGCTGTAGTTATGGACTTTAATTATTTTAATTTATTTTTATGTACCTTAACCTTGTATTGCTTATTAGTTTATTACAAAAATAAGGTTTTTCATGCATTTGTGTATTTTTTTAAGTTAATTTTATGAGTCATTTAGTAAGTACTAAATACGCAATATACATACTTTATGTCTTTATGATCAGATACGCAAAATAGTGCATTTTTTCATATTTTAGAGTATAAAGGTTATATATTTGAATTTATATACATATTTTGATTTCTTAAGTGCATTTAATGAATATTTATTAAACTATATTAAATTTTTGACTACGGATAGTACAATAAACGATGATTCAACAAATATTTTTAGTTTTAGTTTTTTTTTTTAGTACTTATTTAACTAAATACATAGGCGTGCGCTTACTACTTTATATAAGAAAAAATAGATTTTTCATCTTTTTTGATTTTAAGTATTTTTTTTTTTTTTTTTTTATTAATGAAAAGTATTTTTTTTACAAACATGTTTATTTAAATGAAAATGTACATTATACAATATAATTGTTATAATTCAAGCCTTCTTTTCCCTGGTATACTTTAACTACTATATTATATTAATCATTATCAGTATTTAGATATCGTCAAATTAAAGAATAAATTTAATCGTTGTTATTTCTTGGGACATATAAATAGTAAATACCTACACTAAAAATAAAACCAATATTTCCTTAAATTATTGAGAACCGTCCTAAATTAATTTAAAAACAAGTCCTTATTCCATATCGATATTGCATTATCATTTTATAAAAATCCAGTTTAAATTATGAACTGAGACATTATTCATGACGTTCATGTGCCCTAAGCGTCTGGTCGCAGCGTATGCAGGCGCATACCCTGCATACCCCGTGCGCACGCTTATGACTACATAATATTTTTATTTTTTGCTATATATGTGTGTATATCATGGTTAAATGCTTAGGTACTTCAATAATAAATGATTTTTGAGTGACTAAAGTCCTTACTATACTTAATACTTATTGGTAATAGCACTAGCCAGTGGCACAACTAGCTCAACTAGGGCCCCAGTGTCACTTTTAATGAAGGCCCCTAATTTAAGTTTCTTACACTTATTGTTGTAAACAAAAATGGGGTACTCGATAAATTGTTGATTAGAAAAAATGAGGTAATATTAATAAATTCCTAGGTTTTTGTAAATACAATTAAGAAAACTCAGTAATAATGGAAATGACACAAATTTTCAATTATTTTTCAACAAAAATTTCCGAAAAAATGTTAAAAAAACTCGTTTTGTTCCTAGAGCCTTGGAAAATAAGGAAAAATTGAAGTTTATTAAAATAAACATTTTCGAAAAAACTGAAGTTTTTAGAAAATTAAAAAAAAAACCAGAATTTTTGGTAAATTAAAAATTGGATTTACTTTAAAAATTAAAATAATCTAAGTAGGTAGATATAAAAAAAACCCCAGTTAAAAAAAATATATTGAGAAACCTGTCATCGTCGTTTCACATTTGGCCAATTCGGCGTATGTACATTGTACATCATTATATGTATAGGTATTAAACTTTTAACTATTAAAACTGGCGACTAAGTTATAGATAGTTTTAATATTTTAGATTCTGAGTGGGGTGATAACATTTTCAAAATATTTTTACTCGTTTTGAGATGTTAACGGACATTTTCAATTTTTTCAGTTTTTTTTTTTATAAATGTCAATACAATTCTACAACATGGTTTTTCCGACAGCCCATTTGCGCCAAATGTACCTGATATAATTATGATAAAGTAGTATAATTTTTTCTCAAATAATAATCAATGCAATTTTATTCATAGGTGAATCTAGAAAATCATAGCAGGCTGGCCTTTACCTGAAAAGGCCTTCTGTAGTTCAAAATATATCTCTCAGTTATCATACGTTTAAGAGATGTTTCCCATTTTAAATAACAATATTAATAATATTAAATAATATTAAAATTGATTTGCATTAGTTTAGATGATATTTTTCATGCTGTAAAATACACATGTAATGTTCAAAAATTATTCAACTACAACTATTGTAAAATTCAATATGTATTACTCAATTATTTTTGGACACACTTACAACCAACAATTAAATTGTTAATCAATTATGTTTAAAATTCTTGGAAGTTTAATTTTAATATATAACATCTTAATTTTATTGTCATTAATAATAAAGAATTGTATTAAGTATATAATATAAATGTTGTAGTAATCAACAATTTTTTATAGGTAGGTACATTTTTTATAATGCTTATTACGATAATATTTATTGACAATATTTGTACCCTTAAAAATGTATTAAAATTAAAAATATTTAAAATTAATGATAAATTGTTTAATGTTATACTCAATAGTCAATACCTTTGTAACTAAAATGAGTATTATGAGCCCTGCACACTCGGCACATTCTGTAGATTCACCTATGATTTCATTTTAATCATAGTCAATATTGTAGGAATTTTTTTTAAATAATAACCGATAATACACAATTTTTGAAACAATAATCAGGATTGGTATAAATTGTTATTAAAGACTATAGATTATAGAATATAGGTAATAATAGTTGATAATATGCAAAGCTTTATAATCTATAGACTTATAAAAATAAATGTATAGTACGTTACAGACATGTTATATTTTAAATATATCAATTAACTAAGTCGTTAATTTAAAATGTTTAAACAGGTAAATTAGGAACAAATGGGCTGTACCCAAAATGAATAAATTTTTTTGGCGCAAATGGATTACCCCATTCTCTACAAATCTGGGTATTTACCCTTTTGAGTATATTTTGATAACATTGAATTAATAAATTCTAATTAACTATAAAATACCGAATAATATCTATTTAATGTTTATAACTTTTCTATTTTTCAGGGACTCAACATAATGTGATATTAGAACCAGAACCGTGGGGATTACCATTGAATGAGATATTACTGCCTGAACGTTTAAATAAATTAGGTTATACATCTCATGCCGTAGGTAAATGGCATTTGGGTTACTTCAAGAAAGCTTACACACCTACATATCGGGGTTTCAAAAGCTTTTATGGTTTCTGGAATGGCTATCAAGATTATTATACACATATGGTCCAAGCAACTGTAAGTATAACTAAAATCTATACCATATGAAATATTATTTTTAATGTTTTTCATTGAAGTATAATTTACAAAAATATTTATTTAATGATGTTACACAAAATAAAATATCATATCTATTAAAAAAATATAAAGCCTGTACATTTTAAGAAAATGTATTGGTAAATTAAATACTTGAACTAAGTGAATAATTTTTATTAGCGTAATTTTCCAATTGAATTATTATATTTATTATATTAAAATAATTATATTCCTTTTATTGTTTATTTTTAATTTTAAATACAACAAACAAGTTTTTCTCTTTAAAGGTCACATAAGAAAAGTACCCAAATAATTTTTAAGACAGTTATATTTGTTTTGAATATATCTATTTAGTATTAGTACTTAAATTATACATACTATAATTTTATTTTTATACATACTAATTCACTAAGACTAAGCGAGGTTTATTTTTAATCATCAAATATGTATTTTATTTTGTTAAAATATGTTATAAAAATATGATTAAGTGACATTAAATTTATCAATATCTTTCAAATTATCATTAGAAAAACTACATATAAATTATGATTATCGTTAGTGTTATCTTTAATTCAATTTATATAGTTTTCATACTAATTTTATTAAATTATTAGGATGCATAATATGACATAATAGTACCTATTTAATGGCTATTATACTAGTTGAATATAATATGATCAGGGCCGTAGCTAAGAATTTTCTATGGGGAGGGTCCAGTTCAATAGTCCAATTTTATAACTTACTAGGTGTTTTTGCTCATCAATCTGCAAAGTACCTACCATTAGCATTTATAAACAATCCAACATTAATATTTCAAGGATCAATAGTATTTTAAAAGCTTAGGTATTAGGCAACATGCATTGGGAAGCTGAGAAAATAAACTAATAATCTATTAGCTATTATTTTTGAAAATATAAATGCATTGACAATATTTTGTTTCAGATTTATATAAATAGTAAACTGAATAGTTACTAGATATAAATATGCAATAATATGTATGCAGTATTACCAAAAACAACTCATAAATAAAGTAATGATGTTTTTTCCACTTAAATTTTGAATTGTTACTGATTTATATTAGCAAATGCATATCAACTTATCATTTAAAAATATTGTTAAATATGAATAATAATTAATAATTATACTGTAAAATAGTAAATTATTTTAACCAATTAAAAAAAAATACGTATCTACTTGATTTTGGTCAATAGTCAATACCAGCTAATTTAGATGATGATCGTGAAACTTTTTTATTATTATTATCATAACAGTAGTGTCAACTCCATAAAAATAACTAGTGATTTATGTGAGACATTTTTTTTGAAATATTTGAATGTGTTATAAATAAAATTGTTAAATATTTTATAAAAATTAAAAGGTAAAGGTTAACTAAAAAGAACTAATGATTTTTAAAACACCGGGTGTTTGTATAGTTTGTGGTTCTGTAAATACAAAATTGCGACTGATATATCAGTGATATAAGTTTGACCGGGAAAATTATTATTAAATATCTCAATGAACTACAGACACTATGAATTCACCTTGGACATTGTACTATAAATTTACTATATTATATTAAATATTTATTCAATTAAAAATAAAATGACATAAAAAATAAACATATTAAATTTTAAATATACTAGAAATTTTTACATTTTCTACTTTGTTAAAGAGGGGTTTGATTACATTGGCGTAGGGGGGTCAATTTTTTGGAGAGGCTGTAGATATGTACTGACACATGCGGGGCTTCGCACTACACGCCCCCAACCAGTATAAATCTGAAAATATACATCATAAAATACAAATAACTTGTAAACATTTTATTATTTTTGGTTCTCCAAACTAAATAGTACTCATACTTTAAATAATAGCAATATTAAAGTTTATCTAAATTCTATGCATTTAATTATAAATAAATATTAAGTTAAATAATAACTTGAGCATCAAAGGGTCGATTTTACAATATTCCCTAAAGTATTGGTTAATTGGATAACAATATTTTGGAAGGTCAGACAATGAGATTTTTCTAATATAATGTTCATTATATCGTTTCGAAACAGCGATTATTTCAAAATTTGAATTGTTTAAAAAAACTCATCGATTTACCTTCCAAAATATTGTTATCTTTTAATTTTATAATAGGTATATTTACTTTAGAACTAAAATTGAGCGAGTTCAACTCAAAGACTGCGAAAACGCCTTTTTTATGCCGTACGTGTGTAAGACGGAGAAAACACATGCGGGTGCAATGTCCTCTTAAATTTAAAAAATATTTAAAATAAGCACAATTTAACCTAAATGACATAATATTGATAAACAAAAATAACGCACTATTGTATAATATTATAAAAAATGTACCTAATATGGATAGAGACATAAAACATAAACAATTATTTTTTTCGATATAATTTTTTTAATCAGCGATAATAATTATTTATTTTAAATATAGTAAAAATTATTGAATCAAATATTTTAAAAATTTAGATGGCTCATCATTTTTAAAGGGACTATTGTTCGAACTGTAGGGGAGTTAAGCCACCCAAATCCCTTAAATACGGGATTGCTATGGGTTTGAACCCACATCGCCGTAGCTACCGCCCTGAATATAGTATAAATAATTATAATAATATAATAATAAACATAAATTACCTGTGCCCAGTCTATTATAATAAACAGTAAACTCATGTGAAAAGATTGATCGTTTTTTATTATATAAAATACGTATTTGAAAAAAATAATATGAATTATGATAATCAATATTATATGTATATTATAAGAAATTATATTTATAGAAAATGAAAAAATTCTTCGCAACGGGTTTTAATGCTATTGATTATGATTTTTGTCAGCATTTAACTTCAGTATGTTTTTATCTTTGTTTATTATTTATTGTTTTATAGTTTGCTTCTTTTGAAGGGTTTGATATGAGGCGTGATTTAAATCCAGATTGGTCAAGTGTTGGGAAATATTCAACACATTTATTCACCAAGGAAGCCACTGATATTATATCGAAACATAATAATTCTGTGCCCTTGTTTTTGTACCTCGCCCATTTAGCTCCTCACGCAGGTACTTATGAAAATCCATTACAAGCACCTCAAGAAGATATAAATAAGTTTCAATCAATCAAAGATAAGAACCGCCGTAAATATGCTGGTATGTCACAATTAAATATTTATAAATATATTATACTTATTATTACTTATTATGTATACATTTATACGTATTATAAATATGAGTACCTACTATATTAAATAGATTTAAATATAAAACCATGTGTGTACTATTATAATTATAGAGTTAATAAATTGTGTTAAACTGTATAAACAAATTGTGTATACTGTATTATATACACACAAGGAATTTTTACATGGGTTAAACAAGATATTCTATGGATTAGTAGTTGAAAATTATTAGAGGGATTGGAAGCGTTGATTTTCTGTCTTTGTCTTACACACGTGGAATATAGGAAAAATAGCTATACGCGCCTGATAAAAATTAAGGTACTTCTAGTTGTTCGATTTAAAATATGTAAAGATAATAGAATTGGTATACAAGTTTACTTTGCATCGGTCGAAGCACTTTTTCGATTGTTTTATTGTTTAAAATAAATATTTTGATGAGAATAAATATTTTAAATTTAATAAATTTGTCAATTTTTTTTATTAAATATATATTGAAAATATTAAAAATATACTTCGACCGATGCAAAGTAAACTTGTATACCAATTCAATCATCTTTACATATTTTAAATCGAACAACTAGAAGTACCTTAATTTTTGTCAGGCGCGTATAGCTATTTTTCCTATATTCCACGTGTCTAAGACAAAGACAGAAAATCAACGTTTCCAATCCCCTTAAACTTATTACAAATATTTGATTAGGTTTAGGAATTATAGACTAATTGAAAAATAATTTATTAGATTTATAATGTACTTTAAACTTTATAATAATGCAAATGGGCTTTGGTCTGAAGTAATCATTTTTATTTGACCATACTAAGTGTCCGTGATCTGCAATGTACCTTTTTACCCAACTGTATAATGCGTCCGCGTTATGCAGTTAAAACTATAGACCAGTGATCTTCAACCTTTTTAAACCCGCGACCCACTTTTAGGTACACTTCAATGGAGTAATACAAGACTTAGAATATTGAAAAATTGTATCATATCATTTTAGTTTACATATTTTTGGATTATTTGGTATAACGATTATTTATTATGATTTTTTTACTGTTTTAAATATTTAATGTGAACGATATGATATTACAAGTATATTATATTATAATTTTTTTTTAATAATATATGATATTAATTTACTTGATTTTCTTCACTGGCGGAGTTTACATACTCAATTTTACCTGATTTTTTCAGTGACAGAGTTTACATGAACCCAATTTTACCTGTTTTTTTTTTCTGGCGAAGTTTACAATAAACAAAAATACTTGTGGCGGAGTTTACATGCGCCCCATATAAGCTTTGTAGAAAAACCAAATGAAAAGCTAAAATTGCTTAATGCTTTTTAGTAATACTATTATAATATTATATTGTAGAGTATAATTTTATATAATCTGTATTTTCATTTATTTGACATTTTTTTAATCTATTAAACTTAATTATTATTTTAAAAAGAAGACTTATATAGCGACTCAAAAATGGGTCGTGAGTTGATGATCATGAAGTTAGCCCCCCCACTTTGGTCAATTCGCTTCAAACCAGCGCCAATATTTAGCAAATTAATTGCAAATAATTGCAAATTGGGTTTTGAAATTTGCAAATCAATATTCTATTTTTGGCAATTTTTTAAAAAATTTGGTCAGTCCCCCCACTTTGACCGATTCCCTTCAAACCAGCGCCAATATTTAGCAAATTAATTGTAAATAATTGCAAATTGGGTTTTGAAATTTGCAAATCGATATTCTATTTTTGGCAATTTTTTAAAAAAATTTGGTCAGCCCTCCCACTTTGACCGATTACCTTCAAACCAGCGCCATTATTTAGCAAATTAATTGCAAATAATTGCAAATTGGGTTTTGAAATTTGCAAATTACATACAAGGCCACTAAATAAATTTCAAGAAGGGGGTGGCAAATTCACGCAGCCCCCCACTTTGGTCGATTCGCTTCAAACCAGCGCCAATATTTAGCAAATTAATTGCAAATTAAGTTTGTATACTAGTTGTTTAAATTCATTTTATTTTAAAACTAATTTAAATAATGGAGACGCTAAATTTAAGCATTAGGTACCCCTGCTTTCGTCGATTTCCTATATATAAATAAAAAAAAGAGTACCTAAAATGAGTTATTATGAGTCTAGGGTTCGGGACTTCTTGCATTTGCATGTTTTTTTGTAGTGGTCGTAGTCTATTCTAAGTGAGTTATAAATTTGTTTTATGAAATTACGAAATTAAATACTAAGTTTGAATTTGCATATTTTTGCATATTTCGTCATATTTTAAGAAAAATGCATATTTGAGCAATTTTTAGCATATTTCGGCATATTTCACATTTTATATTTTTATAAACGTAAAATTGTCGGGAAGCCCATCAGCTAGCCTGACAATAATTGTTGGAGAAATGTGTTCTTTCGCTCTACAATTATTATTAGAACAGGTTTTTATTTTTGTGGTTGATGGATTAGTTTTCATCAGTGTAGTGATTATATGAAGAACATTACACTCTGCATTTATTACAACAACATCGGTAATTCCTAGATCTTCTTGGAATATTGTTTTTAAAATTTCTAGGCGTTTTTTATATATTATAGGACTTGGACCGATGATAGCTAAATCCTTACAAAATGTTAAAAGCGCATTGTCACTTTTATTAATAAACTTTTGATAATCTTTGCTGTCTGTATACGCCATAGCAATAAGAATACACACCGAATCAAAAGCACAGGTGTTTGAGACTAAATATCTTTTCTTATTAATTCTTATTGGTGTTTTCATATTTCCATTGATTAGTAGTTTTTGGTTTTTGGACCTCAAACTTTTGTTTAATAATCTTTCAATTTCTGGTGTAAGATCCATGTATTTAGTTCTTTTTTTACCTTTTTTTGGTAAACTTAGCTGTGCAGTAGGATTTTCTCCTTTGCCTCGCCAGTTTTCAATATCGCTACTAATACAACTTGAAGTTTCTAATGAATTTAAATCACTATCATTCAAATCATTTTTTGTACTGTGGATATCATTTTTTTCAAATTCAAATAAAGTTTTTATATCATTATCACTATTTTCATCAGAGTCAATATCAATTTTCCTACCAACAGGACTAAAAAGATGTTTGTTAATTTGTTTGGATAAATAGATTGTACTTTTTTTTTTACTTAAAAATTATCAACTTGTTACTAAACTTTTTTATACATTTCTAATACATATTAATAAATTAATTTTATGGTCATAACTCATTTTACTCTTTTTTTTTTTTTTATACATAGGAAATCGACGAAAGCAGGGGTAATGCTTAAATTTAGCGTCTCCATTATTTAAATTAGTTTTAAAATAAAATGAATTTAAACAACTAGTATACAAACTTAATTTGCAATTAATTTGCTAAATATTGGCGCTGGTTTGAAGGGAATCGGTCAAAGTGGGGGGGCTGCATGAATTTGGCCCCCCCATTCTTGAAATTTATTTTGTGGCTTTGTATGTAATTTGCAAATTTCAAAACCAAATTTGCAATTATTTGCAATTAATTTGCTAAATATTGGCGCTGGTTTGAAGCGAATCGACCAAAGTGGGGGGGGGGCTAACTTCATGACCATCGTGAGTTGTGATCCACCGGTTGAAGACCACTGTTAATAGACCGTTCAAAGTAACCAGTTTCTCTTTTTATATGGTCATATTTTATGCTTTATTACAACAATAGTATGTGTTCTAGGAATGATAACAAATCTTGATGATTCAGTAGCTGAAGTATTTAATGCATTACATAAAAACAACATGCTTGATAATACAATATTCGTATTTGTTTCGGACAACGGTGCTCCAACTAATGGTATTCACAGAAATCATGGTTCCAATTGGCCATTGAAAGGAGTATGATTTTATAATGATAAATAATTTACTTTATTAATTATGATATACAATATACATAGTGTTGTGTATTACTTTAGTCCTATCAACATATTTGATGAATTATAATTAATCATTTTCAATATTATTGAGTCTGGGTTTAATAATTAATTGTCATTAACATGAAATAATTAATTGGATTAAATAATTAGTTAACTTGATACTTATCAATAACTGTGATCCGTTTTTGTTAAAGGAAAAAGCTACACCCTGGGAAGGTGGTATTCGGACTGCAGCATTCGTATGGAGTAAATTGTTAACTAAAAGGAAAACACTACCAAATCAACTAATGCATATTTCTGATTGGTTACCGACATTATACGAGGCAGCAGGTAAATGATAATATATTTCCAATTATATTGTCTGGTATTTAATTTTTATAGTTAGTATAAATAACGATTAGTGATAGTGTGTATTAAGTATTTGTATTTACATAGTTACATTCAATAGCGTACTTCAACCTGCATATTTTTTTTTCGGCGGGGTCCTCTCTTGTTCTCTCAATAAATTTTCTTACTAATAATTTTTTTAATAAATAATTAATTATAATATAATTTGTTAGCCAACCTCCATGTGGTGTCTCTTGAATTACACTAATAAGCTGAATATTTGACTAAATATTGAAAAAAATATATAATGAACAGGGAATCAATTCGTTTATACATCTTAATGAATCAACTCAACGGTATCGGTGTAGGAAAACAGATATCCAGGAATTAACTCTTACACAGCCTAAAAAAGATTTTAATGCCTAGGTATTGCCTAACCAATATAGTAGGACACAATTTGTTTAAATTTGTTTACGTATTAAACCATTAAGGTCCACAATATTAAATAAATCAACAGATACCTAATGAAAAAGTACAATCAATTTAAATTCTGCCGTATTTTTATCTTGTTACATAAATAAATAATATTAGTATACATAAATATTAGTTTTTAGTGTTAAATAAAGTTGTTAATATTTTCAGGTGGAAATACTAAAGATCTTGGAACTATTGATGGTATTAGTATGTGGGAATCATTTATAAATAATAAAAATTCTCCTAGAAAACAAGTATTACATAACATTGATGACATAACTGGTTACGCAGCAATCAGAGACGCTAACTTCAAATACATAAAAGGTAAGTTAAAAATTATTTAAAAAATATGTATACCTAATTACAAATAAAAAAAATATATAAATTAAAAAGTTTATAACCTTGCATGATTACACATTTTGGTCAATAAAATAGGTTTATCAATATTTTAAGCATCAAATATCATTACACTTTTTAATTTCATATCGTATATAATTATTATATAAATATATATATTATGTAATTACTATTATTAGTATTATTAAATTATTAAAAATTATTAATTAATTAATTAATTAAATGTCTTATACTCTTATGTATCGATAAAAATTAACATGACATAATTTTTGTAAATTAAAATTCTGATATTTGTTTTGTTTGCAATTAAGTATGTACAGTGGCGCAAATAGGAAAAATTTTTAGGGGGGGCTCAAGCCCCAAAATTACCAAAACCGGTAAAAATAACTTATTAAGAATAACATACATATATTATACTATTATTTTTTGAGGGGGCTTTGAATTATTTCGGGGGGACTAAGTCCCCCCAAGCCCCCCCTATTTGCGCCACTAAGTATGTATATTTTCTAAATTCGTTGTTTATTTTCTGTTCTTCGTTGTACCTACTAATAATCGGTGTTTAACAGTGTTAGTATTTCTGTTTCAACCAGAACTACAAAAATTCTCAGTAAACACTAAAACAATATACAAAAATCCACGGACTCAATATTGATATATTGTTTTTTTTACACCGGGACTTAAATTAGTACTTTCTTCTTGTCCTCGTTCAGGTATTAGACTCATTTAGTATGTACTGGAAATAGGCACGTATAAAAGAGAGTAGGTAATAGCTAGATATTTCAATGTTTTAGTTTTGTTTTTATATTTATATAGGCTATTCAATAGGTAATATCTAACCATCTAAATATACTTATTAAAAGTTTTACTTTGATATTTACAATAATATACTTTACCTAAGTAAAAGATTACAATATATTCTGCACGTATATTATTGTTAAACTCGAATCGTTTACATTATCATACTATATTTATAATGTATGTAGTGTATAAATATTAAATATTGCTTATTATTATAGGAAGTACATTTTTGGGTTATCTTGATTATTGGTCTGGATCGTTGTCTCCAAGTTCGCACCATTATAATGTCGATGCTGTATTAAACAGCACTACAGCCAGCATACTGTCAGACATTAACGGGGATCGCTTAACGTCATCGCTGATTGCGTCTCTCCGCAACAGTTCGACAGTACGGTGTGATTTCGAGAAAGACATGACACCATGCAAGCCGTTCAGCAAACCATGCTTATTTCACATTGTTAAAGATCCATGTGAACAAGTCAATTTGAATTATAAACCTAACAGCAAAATGAGAAAATTTGTACAGGCAAAAATCGACTATTTCGAGACTTCTTTGGAAAAATTCAGAGAATCTGCGTACAAGCCCATGAACGTGAGAGGTACCAAAGATGCAAATCCTGCTTTGTACAACAACACGTGGGTCAACTGGGAAGATCATCAAAAAATTATTTGAATAATCGAATACCTAATGGATATACAAGTTTAAATAATTAAGTTTTAATTCAAAATTGAAAGATTATCATACTTGAATTTAAGCATTATTCTTATAGTTGTATCAAACATCAAAATACATACCTATATTATAAATATAAAAATGTATATCTTTGTTTATTTCGTAAACGCTTATACTTTAAAAATATTAATTAAGGTTATTTATACATTTCAAGACCGTAACTCGTGAGAGGGTCCAGGGGTCCGGATCCCCCCACCCCCGAAATTTTTTTTCAGTTACGGCCTTACATTTATATAATAAGTATAGTAATTAAAAAATTGTGTATTTTATTTATTAAACCTATACTTTAAGTAATTATTTATTGTTTATTAATTTACTTATACATGTATATAAATTATGCAGTATAATATAATTTATAAATGCATGATAGAGGCATTGGAAATCAGATTTATTTATTAAAATTTACTAAATTATAAAATTACAAAAGTATATATTACGTTGATGGTAGGTAATAAAAATAAAAAATATAATACCAAAATATGATGGAATTTAAATATCTTGAAAGCCATTGTATTATTATATACAGGGTGTTTCACGATGAACTGACAATTGCACACATAAGTTAAGTTCAAAAGTGTCAGTTCATCGTAAAACACCTCGTATATATATTTTCAGCTTAAAAATTGGACGGGTCACGGGTTGAGCATTACTATTAGTCATTACTGTTATACAACATAGATATTAACAACGCCATATTATTTCGTTAAATAGTTGATAGCTAGTAGAATAAGTAATATTGACATTTGAATATTTGACGTAGGGGAAAAACGATTGTTTATTATCAATGTAGGTATTAAAAAATGGTCATTTTCGTTGTGTATACACGCTGTAATTTGAGCAATTCAATTATGAAATTAAAAATAGTATACAGAACATTTACAAGACTAATAATATGATACAACAGTGGAAGAACTCAAATCAATAAAATATATATATAATGTAATAAAAAAGTTATCATTGAAACTGTTCAAATATGTTTTTGTGCTAATTTAATAAAAAGGTAGGACAATATAATATAATGTACACACTATATAGCCATATATAATAGTAATTTAATACCGATCTAATAGTCCTAATAGTAATTCGATATTAAGGGCATATACCAGTTGCCCTCAAAAGTACCTTTTTTTTGTACCAATTCCCCCCAAATTACCTAGAACAAAATCCACCAGTTACTCTCACTTATTATATACAATATACACGATTATAATACCAATCCATAAAATAGAGGAGGTAAATATGTAAACAATAATAATATTTAAAATAAAAGGGTAAATATAATAAATGATAATTATAAGCGGCATAGTATATTATAATGTAATTTATCAAAAAGATAAAATAGTATAAAATGACAAAAACATTGATATTTTCATATATGAACACATGGTGTTAATGTTAATGCATGACATTCTGTAATTCTATAAAATAGTTATATTATAGAAGTGTACTTTCAGTTAATGTATTGAATGAATCCATAAATTATACATACTTCAACTAGTTATTCTACATAGTAGATACTAACTAGATATTTTACTAACTAGCAATAACGGTTTATAGTAAAGTTAATGTCTTTAAAACTAGTTTTGAATCTAGGTATGTATAAAATACAAATATTCATTTTGAAAAAGTCAACACTAATTTGTATAATGTCAATTTATTAGAATTATTAAATTATTATCATTACACTTTTTATTTAAAATTATTAAATTATTTTTATTTTAATAAATTACAATTTATTTATTAGTATATGAACTTTTTGGATGCAAAGCATTTAGAGTTATAAACTTACAAGGTACTTTTTTTAAACATATGCACCGTTTTGTAGTCCATTTTTATTGACATGTGCATTTTAAAAACCCCTGACCATGATCAAATGATTGGGATTTATTGCCTTTCAAAGACAAATATCTTCATCTGAAAGTCACTGATATTATCTACTCTAGTTCCGATTAACGATGACTATAAATTTCATATATTAGCGAAAACCCAACTGGTATTCTATTTTAATTAACAAGTAAAACCATGTAATTTATTTATTAACAAGGATATTTAGGAATTTTATAGAATAACTATTTATTTTAATAAAATAACGTATTACATAAATTACCGCTAACATATAATATATAAAGAATATGTAGGTAGGTATTGTAATTTGTAATATAAAAAATGCAAATAATAAAAAATAATATAAAATACGAATATTTAGTCATTAATTTGATAGTTATTGTTTACCTAGAAATTATCGTGGTTGCAGTTTGCGTCTTCCTTATTGCTTGTAAGATTTAACGATGTAATTGCTGAGTTTGCTGAGCTCAAAGTCCGAAAAATAAAATGTATTAAATTATAAATCAAATATACTAGTTTTTTTCTTTTTTAATTTAGATAATATTATGATAAAAAATAAAAAAGCGGGTAAGTGGGTATCGCTCTGCTGTATATTAGGGGGTGGGGTGGACCTCAGACTATGGAAGGTTAAATTTGAATGCAATGATAGGTATCATTGTATACAAAAAACGATTCTGAACGAAGATGATTTGTCAGTTTGGGATATATTATATTTAAATATTGTCAAATATTCTATTTTGAAACAAATAGTATAGTTTTTATATGTTACTATGGTTACTATGGCCAACATTCGCATTATGAGCGTATGAAATTTAATTTAAATTTTGACATATTTCGTATAAATTCGAACTTTAAACACTTATAAAAAAAAATTGTGACTAACGATTTCGGATTTTTTTTTATCACTTTAAGAACAACTTATAAGAAACCTTGTATTAAATTTTCAAGATTTTCTGGCCACCCAAAAAATTTTTATCGGTATTTGAAGAAAAAAAAACTTAGAAAAGTCGAAAATTTCAATTGTCTATTAGTAGCTTAAAAATGGTCAAAATATTTTGAAAATTTAACTGTAAAGAGATAACCATAATATAAACATTTGGTGAAAATTTCAAGTAATTACAATAATTCGTTTTTGAGTTACAGCAAAATCAAAAAATCGATTTTGTCGAAAAGTGGTTTTTCTGTAAAATTTCCATTTTTCTGTCATTTTTTTTTTGTTTTTCTCGATTTTTTTGAAAACTATTAGAAAATTTTAATTTTTACCCCCCTAAAGTACCAACTAGATTCAATTCCCTATTCAAAGAGGGGCTGAAGTCGGATCGGAGCATTATTACTGCTCCAAATGTTGGAGTCAGACACAAAAAAAAAAAAAAAAAAAACACACATCATAGTAAAAGCAATACATTCATCACTTCGTTCAGAATCTAAAAGACATTACTAATGTGAAATGCTTATGAATCTTGATTTTTTTCTAATTTACTAGCTGACCCGACAGCTGTGGTTCTGCCTTAACAATGAATACTGATTTTGAATTGGGTCTATAATTAAAAAACAAATATTATTCCAAAAATTGTTATAGGGAAAATGTTAAATTGTATTTTCGGAAGTTATATAAAAGGCCCTGGACAAACATTTAGTACAGGGACCCGAGATTGTATGAGGGCCTTGGTTAGATACACGATTTAAGATCTTAAGCCGTGGTTAGATCATAGAGTAATTACTCTATGGGTTAGATACAATAAAAGAATAAATATACATAGACGTATCTAAAATTACGCACTCTGGTAATACATTCTCTTTGTACCAGGTGAACTATCATTATTAATACAATTTTTATTATTTATATATACAATAATTATTATTATTTACATATTTACCGCCTTTATTTTACAGATTAATATTAAAGTCGTGCATATAATAATATGTGAGGCCTGTGAGGGTAACTGCCAACTGGTACATTTAAAAAATGCCAAAAATAATCGTTGAGAACAACTGGTCAACACTCGTTATTAATTGTTACACTTTAAATGTTTTAAATCACATTTTTTTTAAGCTAAAATGTACCTATCAATAATAGGCACTCTATATAGTAATACAATTTATAAATTACTTATTTTTTATTTCTCATTTACAATTTGTTTAGGTGTTTTAAGACATTAATTAAGTAGATTAATTATGCCGTTTTTAATAATTTACAACTATAAATACTAATTAAAATCATTCAGGATGTTCAATAGTTTACCGTTCGGTCGTTGGCCAATAGCTTTTATGAATAGAGACTTATTATCATTAATAATAATTGGAAGATCTCGGATTAACTAAAATTGTTGCATAGGTACATATTATAGCTATTAAATTATCTACTATGTTATATAATAAGTATATTTATTTATTCTATTAATCCGCAGTATTTGTCTCTCGTGGCGTTACAGGTCCCCCTCCTATATTCGACAGATTTTGTTCCATAGGACTTATGGCTCTTACTTAAAAGTGTGTTAAAGCTAAAAAAACAAAATCGACGGAGGTATTAAAGGTATTACAAGAAAATGATTTAGAATTTTAGAGCATGGTTTCAACAAATGGAACATACGAACGAAGCGATGTGTCAAACTTGGAAGAGAGTAGGTATATAGGTAGAATGAAAAAAATGTTAAATTGTTAAAAATTGCAAATAAAAAGTTTTTAGAGAGAATGTCTCATTAGGTATTTAATATAGTCACACTTCGTAGGACACGTTTTCTGTGGCGTTTTCGGTCAAATTCATTATTTTATAATGGAATTGCTATACACGACGGATATGATATTATGTTATTATGTGGTGGGATACATCGGCAAGCTTGCGTTTTAGCAGACTAATGCCAAAGTGAGTAAAAGCATGATCACTGTTATAGATTATGCCGAGTTCTTAGATCAGGAGTCCACTCTCCGATGATGTGCTATTTATGCGCCATCGATAAACAGATCGGAAAGATGGGGTTTAAGTGAAGGGCTGTAACTTTTAAAAGAGAAAACAATAATAATAATAATAATGATCAATACGATCAAATACCTAATGCTGGAACTGTGTAAGTATATGAGTGCTAGTGCGTCGTTACTCTACAGCTGCCTACTACTGCAGCAGGACATGGCGGTGGTTCACGCGATCAATATTTTGGCTGTCAACAAACAGCAAACAGCGTAATCTGTAATAGCGCGCTGCGTTCAGTGTCCACGAACTAAAATAATATATTATCTACCTATACAGTATACATATATCTTAGTTCGTGGCAGCGTCCCATCGATTTTATCAAAAACTTCGTATAAGCGCACCGATAAACGCTGCTTATAATATTGCCCAGTGAATTCGAAGACCGTAAGCGTTAACGGCGCATATCCTATTCACACGATACGCGAAGGCCGAAGACGATCTTACTATAATATATTAGGAATAGGTATCCCACAAACTTTCGTGCACGTCCCATCGGATTTGTAAATCTTTTCCTGCCGCACAAATTGCTGGTATTCGATGAACGGGACGCCTAGATCATCGGACCGCGACCAATCGGTAATTAATTCATAATAATAATAATAATAATAATAATAACAACGATTGATAATAAATTAATAAACGTCGTTTTTTGAGTGTTTTTAATAATATATTTGACGGCTGATAACTATTTAGGAGAAACATGGATGGGCTCTGGACGGACCAGACTCGGTGTTCATCAAGTTAGTGTCGAGCGACTATCGAGAGTTCATTTTGAAAAGAGGGCATGCTCTCATGTCCAATACAATTCAAAGTCTAATAAATGGTTACGAACACTTCATCGAAAACCAAACAAATCGAATACATTTTAAAGTTATATCGTAAGTGTTCATGTACATTGGTTGTTGATAGGATTTTCATGTATAATGTAAGCATATGCATGTTTGACATGCGTGTATTATTGTTATGTATTTTATTTATAAAATATATTGAATGTACTATTATGACCAGCAAATACTTTCTTGGTAAAAAAATATATCCCAATCACAAATATTAATTATCATTATTTACATATTATTACAGCTATTTTAATTTTACTAAATAAAATGGTATGATTATATCTCAAGTAAATATAATAATTTGATTCTAATAAATATTATTCAATCAGTAAAATAATCTTTTATTATTTTTTCTTTTTTTTTTTTCAAAGATTAATTAGGAAAAAGTTATAGTGAATACTAATATAGAAGCAAGATGTAATAATTTGTAGATAACTATGTATATATTTGAATATTAAACAATTAATCATATAGGTTTTATTTTAATATTGTTTCTTTATTATAATATTACAGTGGAAACATATTGGAAACAGTATGCAAGTATTTTATGTTTAAAGCTCATTATATTAACCTTTCCTTCAAAAAAAGTGCCAAGGTTTCATGTAAACAAGGTTGATTATCTACAACTTTTGGTGGCTCTAACTTTTTAGACTGTTAATTTATGCTAGTAAATAATTAAATATTTGTAATTTTCACAAAATGTCAAAAAATATCTTTTTTTGTATCAATATAAATTTTTGATTTTTTCCTTTCAGTTCATCTTATCAATGCAATACAAAAATTATAATTTTTATTGAACTTTCTTCTTGGAACAGAATATGTGTGATTTAATGTTCAAAAAATATGTATGAAAAAATATATGCTTTTAACAATTTAAAGTATGTTTATGTTTTTAAGTTCAAACCTATTGAGTTTACTATAGAATTTCCACTTGTGGAAGTAAATAGTTGTTTACAACTACTATATAACAAATACATATTTATCATAATTCATTTTTTATTTATAAAAACTTATCAAATTGACTTATAGATAAAAAAATTAAGCGATTGTATTTAGTAGCTATTGCAAGTGTACCATCATAGGTTAGTTATAATTCTAAATAAATTGCTTAATTTGCAAATCTTAGGTAATCTAAGGTATTCTATGTGAACAATTACAAATTTTCTGAAATAAAAAAAAAATTCAAAACTGAGTGAAAATTTTTTTTAATTATTTATTTTCATACATTATTTTTATTTAAATTTATGAATTTGTTTAAATAATTATTCCAAAAAATACAATAATTATAATAATAAAACTAAAAACTATACAAAAATGTCTTTTATACTTTATGGCCTACTTGAAGATAATTGTTTACCAAAGTGGAAATAGGTTGGGCATCACTGCTGTAGATTAAATAACACAGATCACATATGGTATTTATCCGTTGCAATGTTTATTGATTAGTATTTTTAACATAGGAATTAGTTATCAACTATTACAGTAAATTACAAGATGTTTATATTTATAGAAAATAATTGTATTAAATATATTCATCAATAAATATTTTAAGTACAATAGAGTCCCGCTAATCCGGACAATTTATGTTTCGTATTTAGTATGTACTCATGTATAATATATATATATATTCGGGAATAAAAATAATAATGTGTAGGTACTTAATGTAAAATCAATAAATTTTGGATTCGTATAAATACACGAGGTGATTTTTGACAGTATATTTATTGTGTTATTATTTATAGTGTTTATTAATTAGTAAGTTAAAAAAAAAAACATCATTTTGTTTAACCCAGATTTTCGATAATTCGGAGAGAGTCCGGTCCCATCTAGTCCGGATTAGCGGGACTCTACTGTAAATACAAATTAATTCTACGATGAAACCATTAACCATCATTCATCAATTCATCATTAATGAACAGACTTAACCTGTACCACTTTTAAGTTAGAATTTAATCAACAGTGCTCTGTTTTACAAACATTTTTAATTATTTCATATAACTTAATATTGATGATTACATGAGTTAAGAATAGTTGTCAACTTAAATAATAATTCACATTTAAAATTAAATGTGAATTATATAAACTGAGTAATTATTAAAATATAACATTATTAAAATTAGTGTATGTACAGTCAACTCTCAATAACTAAAATCTCATAAGGGAATAAAATATAATTTGACTTCTGTGTTTTTTGAGTTCCTTTTTGAAATGTAACCTATGAACACTTCAAAAGGTGAGAAAAAATTCAAATAATTGAGATTTATGTTATTGTGACTTAACTGCAGTAGAAAATAAATAGGTACCTACCTAAGTATAAATATTATAAACGTTAATAAGTCTGTTTGTTACATACAATTCATATAATGCTTTAACAATAATTTGTAGAATAATAATTACATTTGATTTTATTCTAATTTAAAAAAAATTAATACAATTATACAAATTAAAAAAAAAAACATCTGAAATAATAGTAAATAATTATTAAATATTATAATGCTTAATTAACCAGTGTATTAGATGATAACAAAGTGGTTTATTCTGATTTTTGATTATTTTTAGATGTTAGAGTGAATACGAGTGAAAGCTTAATTAAAAAAATAAAAAAATAAATTAATATTTGCATTGGTTAAGGCATAGTTAATTTATACTTACGTGATTTAAGCAAAATTGTATGTACTTCTGGACACGTTCATTCTTGATGGGGAACAGGATAAACAAATACGCAAACATATTGTTTATGCGATCAAACAACACCAAAAGTAAAAACGTGGCATGTTTATTGTGTTTTTCCTCTTTCTTCAATTTTTAATAAAACAAATTAAACACTTTTAACACCTCATAAGGAAATATAACAACAACTGTCCTTACCTCAATTATTTTATTGCACTTATGAAATATATCAATTTCAACTTTGATTTGGTCATATAGCTGATCATCGGTCGTCACGCCAATCAACAATGAAAGATCCAAGTTTTCACGGTCGTCATTTAACTTCCTTTAATGTATCGAAACTCGATTATTAAAGTTTACTAGGTACACGAGTAAATCGAACTCACCTGGATTCTTCCAGTGTCATTATGCCCTTGGTGATGTAAAAAATAGCTTCAGCGTCTACGCTCATCGTGGTAGTGATGGTGGTGGCAGTAATGGAATGCTTATAAAACGTCTAGACCGATATGATATCGCAATGCTCGATCGATTAACTTCAAATCACGTTTCTGTGGATGATTCGAACACAAATCGTCTGATTACTATTATTGCAGGGTACAGATACAAGGGACGTGCCTTTCACAATTTTCGAGTCGACAAAACTAATCTACAAAACACTATTTAGTATTTACTTATACCTCGGTGTGGCCGTAGCGAACGACGGTACAAGTGGTGTTACCTGTTGATGTCGAGCACGATTTAAGATAGTCTATCTTAAATCGTGATGTCGAGTACGGTGACGGTAGCGCAGCGTACAGTGTTGCACAAAATGGAATACAAACAATTATTGACGGGCCGTCTCGTCGGGACAATTTCTATAGTTCCACAAAATATTTGTTTCAATGGATTTGTTTTCCAAGTTTGGAACAAATGTCTATTGGAAGAAATATTTTTTAGAACAAGTAATAATTGGAAGATATTTTCTACTTGAGGTGGCGTTGCATAGCAAGTCGAGGGATATTTTCGATTTGCGGAGCGTAGCGACGAGTGCCGCTAGCAAGGCATCACTGTAAACTTGGTTATGGAAAAATTGGTCATTGGAACAAATATTCGTTGGAAAAAATGAGCATTGGAATAAATATTTCATGGAACAAATATTTTGTGGAACTAAAGGTAGTGATCCCATTTAAGAAGGACACTGTCTAGTAGGGAAGTACAATTCAAAAATACGCACGAACGACGGTTGATAATGACTTGACAATAATATAGAACATAAACGTAGGTATTGGTACGATAATTACGATGAGTACAAATAGTTAAGAACTAGGTTGCGGTAACCAGAAAATATAACACAAATGCATGATAAGAATTACAATAATTTACAATGATAAATAATTCATGAGATAGTGTGGGACATCTCCTAGATCATATTCTATGGATTGAGCGACAGCGTATATTTTGTTGCCTATATTAGTGACGAGCATTGATTTAATATAGTACGATATACTAATACCAAATACTAATGTATTATAATTATTGACATAGTGATTAACAAAAGATGCTTATCTTCCCTTTTTTCTTTATTAATGCACTTATTTAAGAAATGATTTTTAAAAATTTTAATTACCTATACCTATTTAATGACCACATTTTCAATGACAATTTATTTTTTCAAATTAGAATCACCTTTTTTAATGTAAATTATTTAGCTTTGGTCATGGTGATGATGATTTGGAAATTGTAGTAATTAATATTAATCTATTCTAATATTTAAAATTTGTAAAAATTGTCAAGAATACAATAAATACTAGATTCAGTATTACATATATTTTTTATTTTTATAGAACCAATTTTATGGACTATTACTCTTACTATACACATTCTAATAATGCAGAGAATAACCCTGTATATTTGTTTTTATTGAAAAAAATTGACAGCAATTAGTATTATAATTTTAGAGATTTAAATTATGAAGTGCCGATCAATACCTCATCATCTTCACATTGTAATATAGAGACTAGAGAGCATTTCCGAACATACTTTTAAGGACTCATCAGTCATCAAACAACAATTCTTATGATAAAAGTAAGTAAATATTTATGAACTTTTAAATTTAACTAATGACCTAACAGTTACCATGTTTGTCGTTTGCTGCAACAAACTATGCAAAATATTGCTGAAACATAATATGTTATATTGTAAATTACTTATACACTCAAATCAAAAATGTATTGAATATTTTATTAATTGTTAAATGTAGGTTCTGGTATGTGATTTTTTGATTATAAATAGGAAAAAATTACATGTACTTAAATGTGAGTTAAACAATAAATATAAATTGTATTGTATTGTCTAGATGACAAAGTAATATCTATGCAAAATCAAAATTCTACAGCATTGTGGACTGATGGAATAACAAAATTTATGCTTGAAAGATATGCCAAGTGGATGAATTTTGTTGGGCCAATGAAAAAGTTAAAAAAAAAAAGTTGATATGTGGAAGCAAATAGCAACAGACATCTTCAGGTATGATTTGGTCATTCATATCAATACATAAATTGTATAATACACATGAGGATATGATAAATTTTGTTATTTTATCTACAGAATGAATATTTAATTGTAGCAATTGTCTAAATCTAAATTTTAGGAGGCCAAATGAATTCTCAATTAACACTCTAGTTGCACAAAATCTTTTATTAAATTCTCTCTGGGTTTCCGTTAACCTTCCATAATCTTTGTATGGAACAAGTAACCACTCCCGTAAACTATATGCACCATCACCAATTAAATGAAATTTTTTATTACATTTAATTGGGAGCATTTTGCTCAAATCTGATAATGCAAACACTCTGGCATCATGTATTTTACCTGGGGCCCCTGTAAATACATCAACAAATCTCTTTTTGTAGTCACATACACCTTGAAGTGTAATTGAAGGTGTATCATGCCTATTTGCAGTGGCGGCGCGAACATTTTTAGTCTTTGAAGCATATTCTATATTTTTAATAATTTGACCACCATCCCCTCAGTGAACAATAATATTATAAAAGGACTACCCCCCCCCCCCCCCGATTACAGATTTCTGAATATGACATATAGGTAACTATAAAATCTCAATAATTTCACACATTATTATTTTCATATATATGTTACCGGAAATGTTGACAATTTAGGAAATGACGACAATTCCTAGTAAATGTTGACAATTCCTAAAAACGGAAGGCAATGTTATCATCGCCTAGGAATTGTCATCATTTCCGTAGTTTATTAGGCAATGTTATCACTAGGCCCCGGAATTTGATGATCTAAAAATATATATATAAAAAAAATGCATAAAATGACATTTATTTATTTATTTTTTAAATGATATTAAAAATGTATATTTTATTGTAGAAATTTATAAATATTGTTTTTTTTTATATTAGATTAGGTTAGGTTTTTATAGTTAAAAATTTACGTTAAAAATTAATAGAAATGACAACAAAGACTTTTGCACTCTGTATAGTAGACACTATCGAACTAATAATGCTGTCGAACTCAAATTAAATGAGAAACGAAGACACACGGGTATATAAAATAAGTTTATAAAATTATTTTATATATCTGTGCGGAGACATGAAATTATATCAAACACGGGTTTATGTTTAAAGCTTAAATTACATAAATTAAAATGTTATAAAAATACTTGTTTATTTATTGATTATTTATTAAGGTGATAATAATAGATTAATTAATAATTATGTTTGATAAAAGTAATATTTAAATAAGTCAGATTAAATTTAAAAAATGTGGTATCTTTGCCTACTATCGTTAGGAAATTATGACATATACTAGGCGATGATATAATTTCCTTCCGATTTTAGGAATTGTCAACATTTACTAGGAATTGTCATCATTTCCTAAATGTCAACATTTCCGGTAACATATATATTATTTAATATTTGTCTTAATATTTATAGTGTGATCTTACAATTATATATCCACCCGGACTCAACTACCCACCCACCCACCCATTTCAGACATGAAGCAATTGCTTCAAATAATCCTACATCCCGCCGCCACTGCCTATTTGTATAGGTACTTTTTATTTTATGAGCAGAAGTTCGGATTGGAATTGAAGTTCCATCAATACATCCTATAACTCCTGGTATTCCTGATATCTAAATTAAAATAGAAATAATTATCAACTAATTATACAAAATGCTAATGAAATTATAACCTTTTGAAATTCATAAGCTAATTTTTCAAACCCTTCGTTAAAGTTTATGTTTTTTGGACAAATATCAATCAAAAAATCCATAACTCTGTTATTAATACGGTTTTGTGTAGTAAGTCCAACTCCAAAACGTTCCGACACATCCCGTAGACAACATTTGTTTGCAGAAAGCCTGTATGGCACAACATTTTTTTATAATACAACAAAATTAAATAGGTACTGTGCAGTGTGTAGATCAGTGGTGGGCAAACTTTTTTAATAGGGGGCCACAAAGTTTAAAAAATTCTAGAGGAGGGCCATAATTATAGAAAAATGCATTTTGGGTTAAAACAGGGGTCTCCAAACTACGGCCCGCGGGCCGGATACGGCCCGCTAACAAGTTTTAACTGGCCCGTAGCACCAATAGGACGGTAAATAAAATATAGATATCTAAAGGTACTTATGTGTAATTTAAAAAGTTATATGTGTTAATAAACTTTTGGCCCGCTTAGAGCATTTGATATTTTTTGTGGCCCTTGAATAAAAAAGTTTGGAGACTCCTGGGTTAAAACTTTGAATCATATAATATTATAAAAACATGACACTTTTATACTATACAGGCCATATACTATCCATATCGATGGAGCCCCGGCGGGCCGGATTAAATACTTTCGCGGGCCGGAGTTGGCCCGCGGGCCGTACTTTGCCAATCACTAGTGTAGATAATAACGTACCATAAATATGATAAAATATGAGTTTCTGGAGAACAAACTGTAATTGTATATGGAATTTTCAAATTTGTCTATGATAAAATTAGCAGTAGTACGTTCTACACGAAAATGATTTTTAAACTAGAAACATAAAAAACAATATAGGCATGGGATTTTTATTATCTATTAAATAAAATATTGTCCTACACATATTCATATTTTAAATGCATTTGAAAATAGAAACTATAGGTATACAAAATTTTTGGGTAAATGTTTGTGCATATGTTTATATTATTAGTATTAATTTTATTTTTGTCTACAATATAACAAAATATAATGTTTCAGTGGCGTAGTCAAGGAGGAGGCTAAAAGGGCTATAGCCTCCCCATTGGCCATATTTTTCATGTTGTTTTGAAATATTTAAATTTAAACATTTTTAGGAATTTAGCCTTCCCCCCTAACTTAAAGAACTAGTTACGCCTACGCTGGTGGTGCAAGTGCTACATTTGCACCACCCAAATTACGCCACTGATTTTTAATATTCTAATACTACCAATATTATTAATAGATTATTTTAACCTGTTTATCAGAATAATTGTGTAATACATCTATTATATAATTGGTTATTTTTGGTTTAATATTTTTTAGAGATGTGTTAAAAATGAATTCGATAACGTCCTCATCTTCATCATCACTACTTGATAATAAAAAATATAAAATTTCCGCTTTCTTTGGCTCATTCATATTCATATTTTAATTACAAATTGTTTATGCTTAGGTATACGGAGATATACGTTCATTTGATTATATTATATAAGGTATAAAAAAAAATAAAATTATGTAGGTACCTATAATAGTGTATACAATAGTACATTAGTACCTACATTAAAAAGTGATGATCAAAAAAATATTAATTTTTATTGTTTATGAAAAAAAGTGTTAATAGATGCTTAATCAATAAAAGATAAGGTGCAGCGTCATGAAGAACTCGTGCGATTATCACTGCACTGAGTGCAAGAAACTGGCAGAGTGCACGCATGTGGAACATAAAAATACGCACTAGTTGTGCACTGATATTCCATATGAAACATAAAATAATTGCACCAGTGCAATAGTGCAGTCATATGGAAAACGCTAGTATCAATATCCGTGATTGACGGTTAGTAAAATCACTAAACTTGTTTTGAAAATCAATAACCGTGTTACAGAAACCGTACTCGCGAAGACGATATCAGTTAAACAGTAAACAGTTTAATGATGGTTACTCCGCCAAAACACGCTTATTCACATTTTTAGTTTTTAGATAGAAGAATTTCGGCCATTTTGTCTGCTTCATAATTTTTACATTGTTGGGACTTGGGAGTCGTCTATCTAATGTTTTCATGATTTTATGTATCTTAGTGAATTTTTAATAAAAATAAGATTTTCATTAAAGTTTACTTTGGATTTAGTACTTTAAATTATTTTACAGTGTTATTGAAATCTTCAAAACGATATTTCAGTGTATTTGTAAAAGAATCCAAAATAACAAAGTATGTATTACATTAAAAAATTTCATCAGCACTCAATAATATTTCCTAAATTATTTTCACCGTGCATAATGGTACCCATATATTTATATAAACAACAGCTTGTGTATGTTTTGGATAGACTAAGAAAGCTGCGCGTACGGTACACATGTTTTTTAGGTATATTGTTTGTTGATATGCGCCGGCTGCACAATTTCATACATAATGTTTATACTTCAATACCCAGTCTTCACGTCTTTCTATACATCATAATATATTTTTACATTTATAATTATATTTTTATAGAAATGTTCTTGAGTCTGTGTACATTTTAGAAATTATTATTATTTAATATTATTTGGTTATTGTAGTATTGTACATATTTATGTAGTTTATAATTTTGAAGGGCCATATTTTACTGAGAAAAAAACTGTGGGTCAGCTGACCTCCCAAACCCTTTCCTGGGTCCACCACTGACGTAAGACCTATCCATGTGTTAGTCGAATGTATCCGATGCGGAGTCTGTTTAATATTACTTTTTCAATATAGTTGATTAATTTGTAAAAAATCATTTTGCATATTCATGAAATAAATCTGCATATTTTATAGATTTTTATTGCATATAAATTGAGGCCTTAATTAATATAAAAAATATTAAAATTATCTGAAAAAAATTATAATTAGGTAGTATTTTTATTAAATATTATCTATTTTATTAATGAATATAAATTAAATGTTTTTTAAATAGTGGTTTTGAGTAAACACAGTTGTATATTGTATTTTGTATAATGATAGTATTTATACAGACCTACAGCTTATATATAAAAAAAAAAAAATATATTTAATAGACAATAATTATTTATGTTCAAATTTTCATAATCATTTTTTATCACTGATAATAACCCTAATTTATATGTAACCAAAAACATATATATTTACTTTTGATTTACAGAATTAAAAAATGGAATCGCCCCAAATGAGAAATGTTAAAGCCTGCATCAGAGATATAAAGATTCAAGACCAACAAAACAAAGAATGTATGATAAATGATGAAAATCTAAAAAAAAATGAAATTAGAATTTTAAACCGGAGAATTCGAAAACTATTTAAAGAAAAAGAATTAAACAAAGAAGAAATTCTAAACCTGAAACATGAAAAACGTACAATTTTAAGCAATTATGATTATTATTGTTATCTTTTTAGAAAATGTGAATCACATGTACAAAATCATCTATCTTTTCTGTACAATCAACTAGATGATTGTAAAAATAATAACTATGATAATGCGTATTACAATTTTAGATATTCTTATGGCTATGATATTCCTGGAATGTAATCCATTGTTGCTTTATTTGATTATTTTATTTGATTCCTATTATATTTATTACAATTTATTAGTTAAGTATTTATTTTACAACTAATAAACATCATTTTGTGATTTACTTTGGTCCGAGAACCTTTTTATTTCTTTGCCAAACTCATAGAACATAAATTGAGTAAAATGCTTAGGACCATTATTAGTACATTTGTATAGTTAAATAGCTAAATTATATCATTTGTAATGTGGCAATAATATATGTTTATATTATACCATTTATAAAATTTAATCAGAAATGTAATATAGCTAGCTAAAAGCTGAAATTTATTTAATATTGATTTTTGAAAATGACAATATTTTTAAATCCAGCTATGAAAATAGAAATTGGACCATCTCGGAAATAGCTTACAAAAGTATGAGGTGCAACTAAATAGTAAATTAAATATTAAACACAGTAATACCTTTGTAAATTGTAATATACACTACAGTATGAGTATATACTACATTGTATAGTACAATGTTTATTCGATATTAAGTTATTATAATATTATAATATTACCTATAACTATAATATATATCAATATCGGTAATATTAGTTTCTTTGATAGGTAAGAATGCATTCAAGAATTTAGGGTATTACATACAACTGCCACTGACACACTCAAAAGTATATTCAAATTTTAGATACTAACTTGAAATTTAAAACCTATGCCAGGTCTTGGTTAATTTCATTTAGATATCTCATACCTAAGGAGTACCTAAAATATCCTTGGAGTGTATTTCATTTTTATATTTATAATAAAAAGTTCTACTGCTAATGGCCATAGTTGATAATGCTTAAGACCAGTAAAAGAAATAAAAATGTTGTACTTTATTGTCAAAAATAAAATAAAATGTATTAAAATATTCAAAAGGTGTTGTTTTTAGTTTTTACACAGATAAAAAATGGAAATTAATTTAACACTTACAAGAAAGTCCCTTAAATTTGGATGGGCAATAGAAAACTTGTGTCTCAAAAAGTTATAAAAACTTTCTAAGTTATTGTTTGTCCTTCTTGAGACACCATTCACAAATAATAAATTAACTCCGACACGTTTTATCATGTAGGTAACTTAAAAGTGTAACAATAATAGAAAATGTGAATTTTAATAATTGAAACATATCTTTATTACATTAAATTATTATGATGTACTATCTACTTTTAGTAATATTCAAACAAATGAGGTAACGGAATATTGTGGTGGATAGCATAATATACCTTAATGAGAAGAAAACCTTATTCAATTTCTGCACTGAGCAATAATAGTAAATGCATTAAAATTTACAACGTTTTCAACGCATAGAGATTTGAATTAATAGTTTGTTTATAATTTAGTGATTTCATTTTTTTTATACTGCCTGTAAATTAAATTTATATTAATAAGAAAATAATAAGTGATATATTAATTAATACTATTTATACTGTAAACTTATACATTTTTTTATAATTATAAAACTTTAAGAGGCAGTGATTTTCTAATTTGCTGTCTCCATCTATCTAACATACTCTTTTAAAAATGTACCATTTTCAAAAAAATATATCATAGGTATTAGTGAAATATTATTGTATTATTGTAGAAATTAGTGATAATAATTTAAAATTGGAAAATGTAGAGTACTGTTAATTATTTTTCATAATAAAAAACAAATTTTATAAATATTTTATCAAAAAGGATATTATACTGTTTGAATAATATTTGTATAATCTCCTATTCAAGTTTGGTATTTAATAGATGTATAAATTCAAATTTCAACCCAGAGTATTACTTTGATTTTATGTATTATAATTTTACTATTTTTCCTGTCAAATCAATGTAGACTATATAACATAAGCAGGTATCAGTCAAATATAAAATTATGCTTAATGCGATGAAAAATGTTCAATGTGCCATAATATAAATAATTAAAAAATATTTTTAAATTGTAACAAATTATATTATTCACAAAATTGAAAATATTAATTAGTATATGAATTAGTATTCAATACAAGTATAGTTAATACATCAGCATTTTTAGAAAAATAATTTAAATTGGTTTATGTAACACAAGGTTTTTAGATTATAGAGGTTGCCTCATAATCATGTAAACAAAACGAAAACCCCGCACGCCTCAGCTTATCTAATGACGTCATTGTAGTATACAATTACCGAGAGATAGCCATGCCGTAGTGGAATTGTAATAGAAAAGGTAACTTTCTATGTTCGGAATTGAAATTAATGGCTTTTCTTGCATTTTGTCTTATAAATATTTGTATTAATTAATACTTTTTAAAACTAAATAGTGTAATTTTAAATGTATGTAGTTTAAACATATGCTATATGTACCAAAAACACATGTACAAACACAAATGTACCAAGAAATTTTATTCATGTTTTATTTTTTTAATTATTAATCTTTTTAATACACATATACTTGGTTCTATGAATTATAAAATATTTTAATATATTTTAATTTACTAATATATACCTATAATAATATAAAATAATTAAATTTTTTAGACAGAATAATATTATATTATAATAATATAAAAACATTTTAAATTAACATATTATATTATTTAAAAATGATTTTGATTATTATGGTTATTAAAATGAAACAGTAATTAATATACTTTATTAAACATTTTATTTAATATTAAATATATAATTAAATACAAATATAAACACTTATGTATCATTTTATAACAACAATTACATGATTACATTGAAATGGATTATATCATCAGCCTTCTTAATTTTTGTAGTTTTTGTAAGCGGAATTTAGACTTTGGTGTATGTTGCTTATTGTAGTATTTCATACGAATAAGAGTATTCGTTGTTTGATATACGATTGAATGACAATATTATATTTGTTTTCTATATCCATTCTAGAAATTATTTTTTTAGTTAAATGCTAGTCCTTGTGCCATAATCAATTGCATTTGGTTATAAGGCCCAACAACTTTGTCATGAAGAACATCATAGTCCATGACACTAGACACTTTGACTTCATCAAACATTAATACTGTTAGCTTTTCAGAATTATTTAATACTTCACCATTGAGTTTCATTAAATTTAGTACATCATGAAGAACACCATTCCTCATTTCTATGCTTTTGGCCCACCTTTGAAGAGAAGAAAGACCTGAAATTAATTTCATATTAACACAATTATTTTTTAATTATAATGATTCAAGTTCAATGAGTATAAAATAAAAACTAATTTACCAGGTAGAGGATAATGCAGTTCATTTTTGACATAGACGTATGCTCTTTTACTGAAATACCTATGTGTGAACGCTTTTGAAATTTCAGCTCTTGTCCATTTGACCCTTTTCTTTTTTTGCATTATTAAATTCAACAGGTTTGTAGAAAATATAGATGTTAAATATTTCTTAACTTGAATTTCAATGATTCGACTTTTATTTAAAGATAGCAATTTGATTTGTTTGGTTGTAGTTTTCTGTGTTTGTTTTAAAAGTAAGTTAGTTTCTTTCAAATTCTTAGTTAGAACCTTAATACTTAAACGAAGTGATTCATTAATTTTTTTATTTTCAGTATCAGATTTTTTAATTGATGCCATTTCTTTTTCCATTACACTTAATCAGTTTTTAATATGTCATATTCATTAAGTAGATTGATATAGAATTGCTCATAATTAGGGCCCGGATTTATATGCAACAAAAATCTATAAAATATGCTGTTTCATATCATAAATATGCAAAATAATTGTTTTTACAAATTAACAAACTATAAGGTTTTGAGTAAAAAATATACACAATCTAAATAATATATTTTGTATACAAATTTGCTAAAATTTATTAAAAAAACACATACATGTACTCATGGGCGTCATTTCAGGTTTTTTTCGGGTGTGCGAGGTATCAAGCAGGCCATTTTGAAATTTCACCAGGCCATATAAAATAGATATACTACATATATATGTACATTATCCTGTTTCCAATTGTTTTTATACATCATGGATCGAATCAATGCATCAACATAAGTAGTAAAAATCAATTTAAAAACTAAAATATAATTTACAAATGTATAGCACAATATTTGTTTAAAACCAATGTAATTTAAATGATAAATAATAAACGTGTATTATTTTATCAGGGTGCAGGCCAATTGAAACTATTTTAAAAGTAAGGGGTGCAACCGCACACCCTGATCCTCCTAAATGACGCCCGTGCATATATACATAATGTAGATAAACACTTAAATTGTGTAAGTATATAAAAATATTATAAATTAATTAAGTAAAGTGTTATATAAAATTCAGAATAATCAATAACATTATTTATTCCATGGTAAATTTGATGGCCTTTAATTTTGGTAATAGGTATTTTTATTGTAACTTGAAAATTTGACGAGTTATAAGCGAAAACAGTGAAAGGGGCGCATCGCCCTTTAAAGAGGGTTGGAGGGATACGCACAAGGGATAGGTGTCAGGACTTTAAGTATGTTTATAAGTAAGATATAAACTAAAAAAAAAAAAAATCAAAATTCAGCTTTCGTGGAATTAGTTCCGAACTTTGTCAATTTGTGTCTAATTTTGTCTAATTTGACTGAACTAGTAGATATTTTTACAGATGTAAAATCTGCGAATTGTAAAATATGCAACATTTATGATTTATGTAACTATAAAGAAATATGCAATAAATATGCATTTTCGTTCAAATATGCAAAAAAAAACTAACCATAGAATCTACACATTACGAAACGTCAACATTTATAATCAAAATTATTCTAGGTGAATTATTGAAGAATAAAGAATATGCATTTGCATATAAATCCGGGCCCTACTCATAATCTAGTTCAATGTTAACAGACTGTGTAATATCATCGTTTGGTGTAGACAGTACTTCAGATGTACTAAGAACTGAATTGATTATCTTGTTGTGAGCCTAAAACAATTAATAACAAATATCTATGAGTCATGATATTACATTATATAATAAATTATCATACTAAAATAATATTATCAGTCAAAATAAACTCTCTGTTTAAGTATTGACTGTGGAAATATACAGGGACAAAAATTAATGCATGAATATAAATTTTAATATTAACCTGTTTTATTGATTTTCTTTCCATCCTACTTCTACGACTAATGGTTGATGCAGATTCAACTGTAGTCGATACTAAGTTAGTTGGTAAATTAAAATCAGGAATTGCATTCTCTTTAAGTCTGCGACTTTTATAGATGCATATCCTGAAAATATAACAAACAACCAAAATGTCGGTTCGACACAACCAGCTATAATAAAAATCGTATAAATAAATCACATGAATAGCAAAATATAATAATTAATAAATGCTAAAAACTGCGTAGCCCTTATGGTTAAATAGAATAAAATATAAGTAATAAAAGGTAGTTAAGGCACTTCTTGCTTAATAACACGATTATGATAGGTAGGTATATAAAAACAGCTATTAGAGCTGAAATCTCGGATAATTGATATATAAAAAATATATATAGCCCTTTTGGCTCAACAAAATAAAATGTTAACAATACCTAATAATGTAATAACAATAAAAAATAACTCACGGCTTGTCGGTGCACTGCTGGCCAGCTGCTACCTATGCCTATAATACACTAAAATAAAATTCACACAAAATAAAATACACAATTAAAAAAATATAGATGAATAATTAGGATTGAGTATAATAAATTTAATATTACAATGATATGAGCGTGGCGATTCGCGCACACGTCATATACAAAATATAAAATAATAATAAAGATATGGTGATTAGCACCAACGCAATAAAATATAAAAGGAAAGTTAAAAGTTGGCACCTTGTAAACCAAAAAAAAATATACCTAATACAATGTAGGTACAACACTTTTTGATGAATACAATAATATTGCTAACACGATGCAACGGACTATCTCACGGCGACGTACGGAGAAAGACAAAATTGCGGCGGTTGTGTTAAGCTACGGGGACCGGCAAGCCGACGGCAGCAGATAACGCGCCAATACCTGATTTGCATAATATTATATAACTCACAAGACACAAAATATAATTAAAACAAAAATAAATATAAAAATAACGGTTGGTGCGCGAGAGTGTTTGTGGGTGTGTGTGTGTGTGTGTGTCGATCGGCTGTTCGTCCGTAACCGCTAGTATTTTATATTCTTATATTATATTATTATTCTACGCTACGGCGGCTACATAATGTTTTACATAACTTAATTACTAAAAACAATACAAAATAATTTATTTTAGCACAATCCTTCGGTCTTGTTCCGCAATTTTATTGGCAATTACCTACTTCAGAATCAATTTTGTTTGATAAATCCTTTTCAATGTTTAATAAAGCTAAAGAACTAAAACGATCTTCAGCCATCGTGGTTCTGAGCCAAGTCTATTGTAGGTACTATGTACATAACCGTCGTGGACTATGGAATTGTCCGTCATAACCTCAAATCTTCATATCAAAGGTGGCTCCACAGTCCACAGATATATAAACACGTGACTGGCACAGTATAAAATGATGGTAACATTGGTAACGTGTCACTGTGTTATAAGTGTTGCTACTAATCAATAAAAATAAAAACCAAGACGTATTTTTGTTTTGTGAAAATACTTCAGCTGAAGAACATTTTTCATACATTGTTTCATAAATCAGTATTTTCTATTTTTGAAGAACAAAAAAATTTTAAAAGTGCTGAACATTTTTGGGGGGACTAAGTCCCTCAATCCCTCCCCTATTTGCGCCACTGTCTGCAGGGTATAATTACAAAAATATTTCATTTATTAGCAATTAAAATTAATTATGAATATTACCATCAAAATCTCTAATGAATCCGCTAAATTTGGAATTGTTGCAACACGTATACCTACAAAATCTCCATTTTCAAATTTAATAACCAACTCAAGTAATGTTTAAAATAAAATTGTATATAATAGGTAGGTAGTACAAATTGTCCGCGTTCTGCAATGTAGGTACCTTTTTACCCGACCATACAAAGTATCCGCGTTTTGCATTTTTAATACCTAATCGACTGTATAAAGTGACCTAGAACCAATGTTTGAGGCAAAGTAGGTAGGGAGGATCTCCTAACAGAGTGCATTATACTTTCTGCAGTTGACCAGGGTCAAACAAGCAGCAACTCTGTGTCTAGAATACATTAATAGTTATTAGCAGAATTAAGTAGGATATTAAAAAATGTTTAATATGTGATATAAGAATTAATCATAAAAGATACTTTATAAGAATAGAACCGTAAAGAAGTTTCACTTCAAAATGTATATAAGTTATAAAATACCTACCTAAAAATATTTGAACCTTAATAATTATTAACGAAATAACAATATTTTTTAATAATAGTAGGTATTCAATACATAAATACATAATATACTTGTGTACCATATACATTACCTTTTTAATTTATCATCATAATGAGTTTCAAAGATATGTTTTCATTTTTAGATAGTTCTTTTAAGTTTTAACCAGGAGTGGACTGGGGAGGGTCCAGCCCATTATTCCAAATTCATTAGCTGCCTAATTAGGTACTATATGGTCTACCTCCCCCCCCCAAAAAAAAATGTTCACTCAAATTGTGATTACATATATAGGTTTGTGGCCCAAATTATCTTTATACAAAATAATAATTACTGAATATTGTAATTGTGAATATGATTATAGTTATTATCATAGGCGGAATTACGGCCTGGGTAAACTGGACCATAGTCCAGGCTAATTGTCTCTGTACTAATGAATACATTTGCTAAGAACATATTATTTTAAATTTTATAAAATAAATTAGGTACCTATGTGTGCGAAAAAAATTTGAGAAATTAATTGTAGGTAGGTAGGTAGGTACGTAATAAATAGAACGGTTTAAATGTTTAAAATATATTTAGTATCTGTATTTCACATGTAAGATTTAATTTTAAATTAAAAGTGATACAATTTTAGATTTATAACATCAATAACTACTTATTATAGCCTTATAGGTATTCCCTATCATCCTCCACCCTTTCCTTTGAGTATGATAGGTGCAATTTGTGCAAAATGACTCTCAAAAATGGCCCAGTCTAATGAAAATGTCTCATTCCACCTATGGTTGTAATAATATATTATTTGTTATTGTATAATATCATTAATATCTAAATACCTAGTAAATATTATCATCAAGCTCGGGACTAGACTTTTTTCCAGGGGAGGGGGGTAAAGTGAGGCAAATATTATGCTTCAAATTTTTAATTATTTTATGTTATATAGCTAATAAAGTCTGATAGTAACAGTGTGACAGTGACTTGGTGCTTTCAAAATTAGTGAATAAATGTAAGGGTGTGTGTTTACATTAATCAATTGTTAAAAAATAAATAATTATATTATTATAGCCACTGTATAGGTAACAATTGGCCAAATAAATGCTGAACAGTCAAAATGTATTAAATTATTGATTGTATTATATAGAGGCTGTGTTATTGAAACAATAATTATTGATCCATTAAAAAAAATAATCAATAAAATACTAAAAATTATTCTAAAAAAAAACTCGAGATACTACACAAAAATGCTTATACAATGATATAATATGAATGACGTACTACCTACATGTTATGCAATTTATAAATTATGATTATTAAGAAAGCCTTGAAAAGCGCTTCTATGTATTTTCAGACCATTGGCGTTCCAGTATAAGGCAGTAATAAAAGGATTTATTAAAGTTTAAATATACATTTTTAATGGTGGTTGGCAGATTTTCAATTATTTTCTGCAGTATAGATAATTATGAAACAAATGTATTGATTAGAAATAAAAATATTTTCATGAAATCGTTGTCGATGCATTTAGTTTATTAGTTATTTGAAATAACTTATTTCATAATATAATAGATACATTTTAAACTAAATGTTTACAATTCAATTTTAATGCGCATGCCATAGTAAAAATTTTAAATGTACTTACCTACTTAGAGAATATTTTTTTAAATGATGAATATTAGATTCTGAACGATATGAAGAATGTATTGATTTTACAATGATGTATGTTTTTATTTTTTTTATATCTGTCTCACGATTTGAAGTAATATAGTGCTTTAATTTTTGACTTCAGTCCCTCTTTGAAAAGAAAATTGAATCTAGTTGGTACTTTGGAGGGTCAAAAGTAAAAAATTTCCAGTAATTTTCAAAAGCCTCGGGAAAACCCTTAAAAAAGTGACGGAAAAACGGAAATTTTTACGCATAATCAGTTTTCGACAAAATCGATTTTTTTATTTTGCTGTAACTCAAAAACGAATTATTGTAAATACTTGAAATTTTCGCCAAATGTTTATATTAGCATTATCTGATTACGATTAAATTTTCAAAATATTTTGACTTTTATTAAGCTATTTAAAGATAATTGAAATTTTCGATTTTTCCAAGCTTTTTTCCTGAAATGATTATAAAAAAAAAATTGGATGTCCAAAAAATGTTTAAAATTTAATACAAAGTTTATTATAATTTTTACTTATATTGTAATAAAAAAAAAAAATAAAAAATTATTAGTCATAATTTTTGTTTATAAGAATTTAAAGTTCAAATGTTTACGAAATATATCATATCATATATCCTACTAATTATCCTAGACTGACAAATCATCTCCGTTCAGAATCATTTTTCGTATATAATGTATTATAATTCATTGCATTCAAATTTAACACACCCATTAAAGTGACCTTCTCTTCATCTCTACTATACGACAGAGCGATTTCCACTTGCCCACCTTTTATTTTATATAGGTATATTATTACTATAATAGTATGATAATAAATTGTATTCTGCATCGATATTTTTGCGTATAATAAGGAAATTATAGTTACATAATTTTCAATTTTTCGTTGTACATTCTTGAAGCTGGCCTATAGCTGCGCTTGCTTTCCTTACGTTACTTAAACAGTTAACAGCAGCCATGGCTGTTTTAGGATTTTCCGAATGTATACATTTTTTCAAAAACTGAACGCGTTCATAAACATTTTTAAATATATAAGTACTTCATTTTTTATAAAAAAAATATTGACATACCGGAAGAAATCCTAAAGCCTCAATTCTTACACAACTTAATGGGTCTTCTGATAGTCCACTAAGCGCAAGAGGAACGTTGTCTCTGACGACTGAGTGTTCTGACTGTGTGTACTTAAGTAATTGATCAATAACGTTTTGGCTACTGAATCTACGCGCCGTCAAACCAATGGTGCAACATTTACCCAAAGCTTTACAAAGATTGGCTCTCAAGTTTGTATGCTCCTGTAACAGATAATTATATATTTATATTAACAATATCTATAGATTTTTCAGAAAGTTATTTATTAGTTATTTATTTAATATATCGTATAATTATGTACTTGTATGGGTTGTAAAGAGGTATACTATAATTAATCATTCAAGTAAAATGTATATGAAGAACTTGCCGTAAATACAAGATTTGACAAATTTTCAACGATTCCTGCATCAACCATTATTTTTAAATTGTCTTCGAATGTAGCAATCACGTCAATCAGATGACAAACTGCCGCTAAAAAATCCAAATTCTTGTGTGTCAATAAATCTACTAGATCACAAACCGCCTCGTACATTCCCTTGAGAGGGTTCAAACTGAACTAAAAAAGCGTGCACAACGCAAAAAAATAATGATAAATGTAGTATTTCTATGATATAATTAAATATTACCCACTAAACATATACAATATTGTTAATAGTACCTAGGTATTATAATTTATAATAGGTATGTTTACTTTTGTGTTTTCAACTATCATGGCCAGACATTCGGCAACGGCGATTATCGTTTGTGGTTCATAGAAGTCCTCGTACTTGTCAAACTCGTCCACGTCAAGGGAAGGCAACAGCACGAAAATCAACCGAAACCCTTTGGCTTCATCGATCATTTCCATACTCTGTGGGTCACTAGATGCCCGACCCAGAGCGGTGCATACGTGTGCCAACACTAAGCTGTGCATACTTGTATTGAGTAGGTCCAGATACTTGGGCACGGCTAATTGTCTAAGTTTGTTTCGCAACGATTCCGATGTCCACAGTTCAGACAACGTAGCAACTACGTAGCCAATCACTCGATCGTCATATTTGTATGTTAACAGTTCCAATAAGGAATCTACAATGAGGTCTTTTTCGATAACTTGTCTACATTTCGTGTTCAACGAGGTCTTCCACAGCAGGGTGATAACTAACACCATAACGTGGTCGTCATTCCTATAGAACACACAATTTTAATTAATTAATATAGTTTTTATATTACGACAGTTATATACTAGCACTAGGTAATGGGTACCTGCGACAGCATAATTAATAAAGCAATATGTTTTGGAAGTTAAAAGGGGGTGCCAATAAGTTTATCGATAAGGACGATTAGGTTGTCGGTGATATGGTTAATAAAATTGAAATCACATGATATGTATTAATTGTTATTTTATGAAAGTTATAAGTACTTATTTAGTTATTTATATTGACGTAGTTGTACTTTTAAAATTATTAACTATATTATTAATAGTCCATATTATATAATAATTGATTGTTAAATAGGTAGGTGCTAATAGGTGTTATAATATGTAATATGTATGAATATAATGTGGCACATATTTTTAGAAACAAATAATAATTATTTATTTTATCTCCCTTATGAGTTATAGACTACTTATATTTTATGTATATATTTGAAGTTGACAGACTGTCTGATCAACGTACAATCAAAACTTACTACCGAATGATTCATTTGAAATTTCGAGGAAATATATTACTAATATAGGCGCACTAAGAAATGATTTTACAAATTCTAATTTTGTAGATAAATTTGCTCAGAGATTTATTAGTTCACAAAGAGCAATTATTTGTTTGTTTGTATATATTGGTAAAACAAAATAAGACAGTTTGGTTTTGCAAAAAAAAAAAAAAATAGTCTACATCTTCTAAGGCCCAAGAAACATACAAAACAAATAACATTTATTTTTAATTAGCGATTAATAATAATACGGACTACAGATGTTAACTTATTAACATATTAACTTGTATACTTATCAGTTATCACTATGAACATAATTATAGTAATAGAAGAACTTACTGTGACACCATATTTTAAAAATATTTACATTTATATTTAAAATAATTACTAAGGATTTATTTTTAAAGAATCTTTGTTATAACAAAAATTTCACAGAACAACCAATTTTAAGTATTCTATTAAGTGATTCCCGGTCAAACTTATACCTTGCTTTATTCTAAGGATATTATCGGAAAAAAAAGTTGCCAACCAGAATAATAAATTGGAATTAGTTAAGAGTAGTTTAACACATTCAGAATCTGAATTTCAGATATAGTATAGTTGGGCAATAATTGTATAGTGTAGTATAGTCACTGTCATTTAACAGAATACTACAGTTACCAATTGACATGGATACTTTATATAGGTATCACTAATTTCTAGTATTAAGAGTCTGGCAAAATGTTGTGTTGATTTTTAAGTTTTGAGGCTTTATTTCAATATTAACTATTAAGTAGAATCTAATTATTATTTCTGCAGACGCCAGACACTGAGCGTAATCAAGTATTTTTATACTTAAGTTTTTACATATTATCTTCAATTTAATAATAAATAGAATTATTGAAACATCTTATCCCCCGATTTTAGAACCGAATTATTAGATTCTGAACGGAGTGATGAATGTATTGATTTTACAATGATGTATGTTTTTTTTCTTGTATCTGTCATCACGTTTTGAAGACGTAGTAATAGTGCTTTGATTTTTTACTTCAGTCCCTCTTTGAAAAGGAAATTGAATCTAGTAGGTACTTTGGGGGGTCAAAAATTTCAGCAGTTTTCAAAAATTTCAGGAAAAAACCTTAAAAAATAACGGAAAATCAGGAAACTTTACGCAATTTTCAACAAAATCGATTTTTTTAGTTTGCTGTAGGTATCTCAAAAACCAATCATTGTTAATACTTGAAATTTACACCAGATGTTTATATTAGCGACTAGCGTTATCTATTCACAATTAAATTTTCAAAATATTTTAATTTTTTTAAGCTATTAATAGATAATTGAAATTTTCGATTTTTCTAAAAAAATTTTTGAAATGCCTATAAAAAGATTTGGCAATCCAAAAATTTTTTTAAATTTAATGCAATATTTATTATATGTTGTACTTATCATAATAAAAATAAAAATCGAAGTTACAATTTTTGTTGATAATCATATTTTATACCTAAAGTTAAAAAACTCAACACAAGGTTCTCCATTTTTTTTCTTCAAATAATTGTAAAAAAAATTTTAGCGTCATTATAGAAAAAGCGGGTAAGTGGGTATCGCTCTGCTGTATATTAGGGGGTGGGGTGGACCTCAGGCTATGGCAGTTTAAATTTGAATGCAATGATAGGTATCATTGTATACGAAAAACGATTCTGAACGAAGATGATTTGTCAGTTTAGGATATATTATAATTAAATATTGTCATATATTCTATTTTGAAACAAATACTATAGTTACTATAGTTACTTTATAGTACCTATCTGTTTATTAATAAAAAAAATATTTGGCAACATACGCATAATGAGAGTATGAAATTTAATTTAAATTTTGACATATTTCGTATAAATTCGAACTTTAAGCACTTATAAAAAAAAATTGTGACTAACTATTTCGGATTTTTTTTTTATCACTATAAGAAAAACTTATAAGAAACCTTGTATTCAATTTTCAAGATTTTCTGGCCACCCAAAAAATTTTTATCGGCATTTGAAGAAAAAAAACTTAGAAAAGTCGACAATTTCAATTGTCTATAAGAAGCTTAAAAATGATCAAAATATTTTGAAAATTTAACTGTAAAAAGATAACCATAATTCAACTATTTACAATGATTCGTTTTTGAGTTACAGCAAAATCAAAAAATCGATTTTGTCGAAAAGTGATTTTTCGTAAAATTGCCGTTTTTTTGTCACCTTTTTTTTTGTTTTTCTCGATTTTTTTGAAAACTATTTGAAAATGTTTGCTTTTGACCCCCCAAAGTACCAACTAGATGAATTTTCCTATTCAAAGAGGGGCTGAAGTCAAAAATCGGAGCATTATTACTGCTCCAAATGTTGTCGTCAGACACAAAAAAAAAAACACACATCAATGTAAAATCAATACATTCATCACTCCGTTCAGAATCTAAAAATTTTATGAGCGTATGAAATTTAATTTCTTACGAAATCGCGTAAAATAACGATATATTACAATTTAAAAATAGGTAATAATATAATATATCCTACTAATTATCCTAGACTGACAAATCATCTCCGCTCAGAATCATTTTTCGTGTACAATGATACCTGTCCTGGCAATAAAATTTAACACATCCATTAAAGTGAATTACTATCCATCTCTACTATACAACAGTGCTATACTTGCCTATACACTTGCCCACCCTCTTTTTATAAATTATATTTATAAAAAAAAAAATAATAATAATAAGATATTATAATGGCAGTGAATTGTATAAATATAACCAAAAATCACTGGTATCTGTTTAATTAAAATGTACACTGTTACCTGGGAAAACATTAAAGCATTTGCATATTATGATATAATAAAATTTGGTTTATCAAAGATTTCTTTCTAATTTCATTTATGGTATACATATACTTTTACTATTATATTTTTAATATATAGGTTTGTTTTTACTGGAATTTTAATATAGCTTTAAATATGGCTTCCATCCCCTTATATTTCAGCAGTATGCCGTATATGTCAGGACTGCCATCAAACATGCACAGTAACGTTTCAGCCGCTTTTTCCGCAAGCGGGATAGAATCATTGACTAAAAATTGTATGACATGCTGCAATATGTTCAGGTCTTTCATTGCTACTTTAATGTTTGTATTTTGTCTAATGACTTCTGGCCGCGTACGGCAACATTCCGCAACTAAACTCATTATAGAAATTTGAGTCTCGCTATGTACAGAGTTCAACAGTTGAGAAAGCAGTTGCACGAATCCAGTTTCCCTATAAAAACATATATTTAATTTGATGCTTGACGCACCGTCATAGAAATGAATTGTTCATTCGTTTTACCATAACTCTTTTTGACATTTTAAAGACCGACACAATTGTCTTAGGGTACCGGAACAGTAGTTCATCAAACTCACTGTGGTCCGATTAATCTCGTCCATATTATTTAAGTACATGGGTAATATGTGTTTCGATACGTTCATCATTTGCACCTTAAATGTGGATCGTTATTTTTATTAAAATATTTAACCAACAACCAGCAGTTGAATTTGTTTAGTTTAGTATGAAATCAATGAGCTTCGAAAATACTTTACGTGTGTACCATGATCTTAATACCGCCATTAAGACGAATAAGCTTTCTGCCACTTTTCAGTTTGGCAATATTATATAACGTTTCCGAAGCTAAGTATTTGACGTTGTAGTTATTTTTTAATAACAAAATACTAAGCAATGGTTTCACTGCGTCCAATTTACATAACGAACATTGGATTCCGTAATGTTGGGACATTTCGTGTATAATGATCAAGGCATTTTCCTGAATTATCATTGTTATAATATTTGCGATCAAAAGAATAAGTAGTGAACCTATAATAATGAGGTTGTTTTCTATATACCATGCAATCTTCATTGTTACATTCCAGTATATTAATTAAAACTTTGAAGCCGTTTAAAGCAACAAACATGTTTTGATATGGTATCTCTGATATTTTTTCCATTTTGAGTTTGATCAACGCAGCCAGAGTTTTTGTCGGGTCAGTATTCTAAAGTTTCAAAGTAAATTTAAATATATAAGACAAGTAATAATATGATATTACAGTTAGAACTGGAAATCTCTCAAAACAAGTTTTAATTTCAAATCAAATGTCTAACTGAAAATGTTAGTTTAATTGAAGTATAGCTGAAAATAAAACTTAGAACATGCACTACCATAATCAATATTCCCATAGACCATCTTTGAAATTAATTAAAATAATTTCAACTGGTCGGCTATTAACATAATTTAGTTAATTTCAATATTGTATAAACAGAATAATAATAATAATAACATAATATTCATATAACAACTGTAATTATCATGTCATTTATATCAATCGTAGCTTTAGAGTACCTATTTCTCAGTTCATGTGTGCAAAAATATTCATTATTATCAATGTAATTTTCACATTATTTATGGTCGAAAAGTTTCTCAGTGATTATTTAATCCTATTAACTTTGAATGTAGGTAATTGGTTTTCAAGAAAGATATTTTTTTTAAGAGTATTAAAGAATCAGTGGAAAAAAAAGACAATCATATTATAACTGCGTTGTAAAAAATGGATACGATTTCCATTTGAGGGAGGTCGAGGTCTAAACATTTTATGAATGTAAATACATAGGTACAGTGATCATAATATTACTGAAACTTAAAATGTATCAAATATACTAAAATAAATAAATATTAAATACATTTTATTGGTTAGTAATAATTTATTAAATTGATTAATTAGCTGTATAAGATAATAAATAATAATTATAATTATAAACGATTATGAAAATTACAGTCAAATTTATAATTTAAATTTATATAATGATAGTTATATAACTTTTGATTAATTCATAAATAGAATGTTGCAAAATTAAACCTTAAAACAAAAATGTAAAAAATAATAACTAAATAAAAAAACTAATAGAACACATGTAAATATATTTTATATAGATAATGTTGTATTAGTCTATGATCCAAATCTTTACTATATGCTATATGCAGTACGTGTCTATGGAATCAAGAAAATAACATTAAATAATTATTACATACTTGTTTTTGAACATGGCTGATGTTATAGGTATATAAAAAAATTGTGTATAATATAGTTATCTTAATAATATTAATTAATAACCAGAGATCGGGACTTATAGCACTTAAAATCTTTAAAAACATTATTATAAGCACCCAAACAAGCATTTAAAAAACTTAAATTTGAACAAAAATATTTAATAAAAAAAAAAGACTTTCTTTTTACATGATAAAGTGCTAGACATAAATTTGTAACTGTGCTTAAAATAATATAATTAAAGACTACAAAAAATATTAATACAAAATGACGAAAAAGTTTCACAATAAAAAATAAATCTACATTATGAAAAAATTAAACTTAAAAACCATAAAAAGTAGAAAAACTGGTCAAAAAAGCAAAAATAATCAGAAAATCTGGAAAAAAGCACTTTCAAATTTTATAACTGAACGTGTTTTAAGATGACATACACTTTCATAGTAGGTACTCTGCTACATTTTAAGTCAATCCATAAAAATAAGCAAATGCTTTAAGCAGGCCCGGATTGGACCGGTGAGCTACCGCGCTGAGCGCGGTGGGCCGCAAGATTATTATGATACATGGGCCGCTTGCTAAAATATTTAGCTAAATTAACTGGACCAATAAAATTATTGTGCTCGGTAAGTTTCTAGGTTCCAATCCGGCACTGGCTTTAAGTCTCGAGCCCTGTTAATAACTATGACAACTTACAATATTATATCGTACAATCTTGATATAAGGTTAAATATATTATAATGAAGTATTTGAACATCACCTTATCTTATATTCTTTCCTACATTTAGATTACTTACCCCTAATTAAAATGTATTCACCTTAATTTCTGCTAACAGTCTTTTTAAAGTTTCAAAATCAGATTTTTCTAGTCCAGTGTTCAATGTTGGATTATACCATCGTTGTTCTTCCATTTCAGTTTGAGTTAAACTATCAGTAGAACTATTGTCCAAATCATCTAGTGGTGTCACATCGATCACAAGTGGTTCGACAACATTCTTGAAATCACAAAAATATGACAAAACCAAGGCAGAGTAGGCACTTAATCATTTAACGAATAATTGTTATTAATATTATGTCACTCATTACCATAAAATGCACTTTGTCACTTTCATCGAGAGTAAATACTGATTCATTTTCAATGTCCTTTGTATCACCTTGTTCTTGTCGTTTAGTTCCAACTTCTAGATTTTCAGGAACAGAGACTCCCAATAAAACAAAAACATCTTTTGATGCTAATTCAACTTGTTCATCTGCCATAATAATAAACTTTCTCAATATTATTTCACAACATTTGAATAATAATAAAAAAAAAATTAGAAATTGTTATGAAATAAACAACATACGTGTTACCTACCAAACTAATAATAAATAATTTGCACCAATTTTACAGAAATTCAACATGTTATGTTGTTATGTACAAAATATATACCAAATTATGTGTGATAAAAATTATGGGGATCATGTAGGAATCAATTATCCTCAACATTTTTTATACGTTTTGATTTTGTAGAAATCTCTGTATACATATTTAGAATATTTACTACGATTTTTTATACTATATTATGTTCGTTTATACATTTTCATATTATATCAACTCAAATATTATAAATTTTTCATAAAAATAATACTAATACTACTAATAATAATACGTATATATTATTATCATTTTTATATTTTTCAATACCCACTATACTTATATATTACAAATTAAGTATAAAAAAAGTTCATTAAATCCTTAATCATTTCCTGGATTTTTTGTGACTATTAATTAGGTAGCTATAGACTATAAATTCATGAAATCAAAACTCTTATTTTACACTTTTTTTTTATTGAGATTTTAATAAAATATTATAATATCTCGACAATTAAAAATAAAATACTTACATAAAATCTTATATATAACGTAAAAAATTAAAACTAATAAAGCTCACTCTTTTAAATTCTAAGGCCTGACTGCATTGTATATGTGAGTCGTGGGTGTAAGTTTAATTAAGTTGATGTTGTCTGTTGAAAGAGCAGGAGGATCGAAATCTGGAAAGTTTAGTTATGGTGGCATGGCTAAATTTTTGGAATTGAAACCATGTTTCGACAGGCATTCTTTTAATAAGAGACCTGTAGCGAGAAGCTTAAGACTCAGGTAGGGAATCTCATTCCTGTTTCCATAGCTCCCGTATGGATTTCCTATGTATGGTGACTAAATCAGTATAACTCAGTATAAGGCAGTAATTGGAAAGTTCCTTTTAAAAAGCAATTAGTTCACGTTCACGTTTTTCTTGTTAAAAAGGAACTAAATCCTTAACCGTTCCTGTCTTGGAGAAAGGAACTAGTTCCTTCCTCACTCCTTTCCTCGTTTCTTTTTAATATGAAGTACAATAAAATAAAATAAAAACATTGTTTACACTATAATTTTTTTAATTTAAACAATACTTCTTAAAATATATAACTATTAGTTATAGTTATAGTTTGTAGTACTAGGTACGCATTAAAAATAGAAAACAATAATAAATTATCAATTGTAAATATTATAAACCAGTATGGCAGTATTGTCAAACGGTTTTTCCAGCTACTAACAGTATTAACGATGTTCCACCGAAAAGGACGTCGCAACAGAATTGACATTTTGTAAATATTAATTATAGTATCGTATATAGGTTTATTTTTATAGCTCTTTAAATTAGTTAAGAAATTTCAAAAGAAGTTATACATTTTTTTCCATTTAATTCTAAAAATTACTTTTATTTAAAAATAAAGGAACGAAAAAAATCGTTCATGTTCCTCTAAAAAGTAAACGAAATTCCAATACGTTCTTAAACATGAAAAAGGAACAAAGTTCCCGATAAGTTCCTAAAAATGGAACGAAATCAAAGGAACGGATTCTTTTGAACGCGTTCCTTTCAAGCACTGGTATAAGGACACAACAGAAATCCCGTGTAGGGCTGAATATCTTTATATAATATTTTATATTCTAGTCCTTGCCACGTAAATTAGCCCGTAACGTCACAAATCTAGCGGTCAATTCGGTTTTTACAATAGTAAAAATAATTGGCGTTAATATGTACAAGGCGAGGCTGCAATAAACGGTTTAAATTGAGAACTCATGGGTAAAAAGCTGAGTATGCCGTGAGGGTATTGATTATCTCGATGGTCACAAGCCAGTTTTAGTGGTGAAAACTAAAATTATATCATATAGGTAAATTTTTATCAAATCGAAAAAATAACATTGGTACGATTGTAGTTATCAAATATTTTTTAAATTGTAGGTAAGTTTGTATTAAATCATATGACAAATTTATTAGTTTGAAATTGTATTTAATAATTTGAAGGATTCCTCTTGTTTGTTGATAATTTAACTTCCACATTTCTCTTTAATATGTTATTAATTATTGGTAATACCTCATTGTCTTCATTATTCAAATAAGAACACAAACCTTCTAAGGAAACTTGGTTGACCAAAAAATCATGGAATATCGTATATTTTCTTTGGTTGTAGAAAATTGTATAATACCTTAATCTTCTTGTTACCTGCAGGTTTTGGTCATTGGCGAGAATCAATATAAAATCCAGGACTGCTATCGTATCGCATGCAAATGTATACATTTATAACTTGATTATTAACATTATTTCTTGAATATTATTATAAATACCATTTTAAGTTGTAAATATGGTAAATATGTAGAATTTTATGGTCCATGCTTATACGGTCCATAAATGTTTAATCCAGGTTTGTACTGTCTAAATATTTACGTTCCTGACATGTACAGACTTGGTTTATATGGTCCAAATTTATAAATTCCATGTTTATACACGCGCCCCACATATAGATATATTGTATCCATTTTAAGAGGAACGAGTAGGCCATAAATAATAATCTTTAAAGTATTTTCTTTATTGAGATACATTCAAAAACCTTCAATTTTTAATACATCTTAAACCAAAAAATATTATTGGTCATAAAAGGAACGTGTGTAGTTCAAATAGAGATTAAAAATTAAAATTAAAAGTATGATACTGCTACGGTAACAACGGTTATAAAACAAAATAAAAATATTAAAAAAATAATTTTTACAATATAAGATTTTAGGTATTTTGAATTCATAGAGTGCATAATATTAATATTTATAATTTTTTAAGTACTTACATATTTTAGATGACATAAATTAATTTTAAATTTTCTGAGAAACGTAGTTATAACAAAAATTATTTTTTTGACCAAAAATAGTTTTAAATTTTATAATTTTTTAGATCTTGTAAAATGTTTATGTCGAATAGTGTAGTTTCATGAGTCTATTTCTAGCATTTTGGAATAAATATTTTTGAAATAAACCCCACAAATCAATTAAAAAAAAAATTCCTAATTCTTTATAAAATTATAGAATAAAATATTCTATCTTTATTAAAAATAATTATACAAATGTATTATATACGACTTCTAGTTTATAAAAATAAGATTTACTTGTTTCATCCCATATTAAAATTATTGCGTAAGAAAAGTATTACAAAAAATTTAAAATTAATTAAGGCCATCTAAAATAGGTTGGTATTACAAAACTAAACATATTTATAATATTATATTGATAGACCGTAGATGGGGTGTATCAAATGCATAATAATCTTTTAACTTTGTATATAATAATTGTCCTCAGTGTAGATCCTAGTGACGCCCTCTTGCGGCAGAGAACGGTTTGGCCAATAACACGTCATGCAACTACTTACAGTAATTTGAATTTTCTATTCAACACAGTCACTAAAAAGTATTTTTAGACCATGATTTTCAAGGATTTTTGGGAATTATTAAGGATGATTTTAGGAATTATGTGTCTTATACCAAATTATTCAAAGATTCCTGAGAATTTAATGTTCTTAAACCATGATTTTCAAGGACTCAAGGATTTAAAATTCCATAAATCCTTGAAAATCGTGGTCTAAAATCTTACAAATGCCAAGAATCCTGGAATAACTTGGTCTAAGACACAAAATTCATAATAACAACCTTAAAAACCCAAATATCATTGAAAATCTTGGTCTAAAAATTTGAAAATTCCAAGAATCTTGGAAAGTACATTTATTTTAGTTTTTAGAACATGATTCTAAAGGATTTTCGGGATTTAATGTTCTAATACCGTTTTTTTAAAGAATAAATATTTCTAAGGATATTTTAAAATTTTTGTCTTACACCATGATATTCCAAGGATAATTCTATAAAATAATTAAAATTCTCAAAAATCACAAAACCGTAAAATTAATGATATAAAAATTTTAAAATCCCATAAATCTTTGAATATCATAAACTAAATAATTGTAAAATCCCAAAAATCTCGTGATATCTTGGTGTAAGACACAAATTTTCTTTTAAAACATTCTTAAAAAAATCTTAATAAATTCACTTAAATTCTTAAAAATCCTCAAAAATAGTTGAAATTCTTTTAAAAATGGGCTAAGAACATTAGATTCCCAAAAATCCTTGAAAATCATCTTATTTGTTAATTTTAAGAATACATTTTAAATATATTTTCTAGGATTCTTGGAATTTTCTAGTTTTTAGACCATGATTTTCAATGATTTATGGGTTTTTTAAGGATATTTTTAGGAATTTTCAGGAATTTTTAAAGAACTATTCCTGAAATATCTTGGTTAAAACACAAAATTCCTTAAAAATCCTTAACAATTCTAAAACAACCTTAAAAATAATTAAAAATCATGGTCTAAAAATGTAAAATCGCAAGTATGCTGGAATAACTTGGTTTAAGACACAAAATTCCTAAGAACATCCTTAATAATTCTAAAAAAAATCATTGAAATTCATGATCTTAAAACTTGAAAATCCCAAGAACACTGAAAAGGATATTTTAAAATTTATTCTTAAAATTTCTTTTCAAGTTCTTAGAATATCATTTTCAAGGATAATTGGGATTTTAAAGTTTCTATACTATTAATTTTAAGGTTTTGTGATGTTTGAGGATTTTTCCCGATTTTTTAAGGAATTTTAAGGATTTATTGGGAATTTTAATTATTTTTTAAAATTATTCCTAAAATATCTTGGCGTATGACAAAAATTCTAAAATACCCTTAAAAATAGTTATTCTTTAAAAAATGGTCTAAGAACATTAAATTCCCAAAAATCCTTAAAAATCATGTTCTAATAACTTTAAAATACATTTTAAGAATAAATTATAATTAACCAAAATTTTCAATGATTTTCAAAGATTATTGGGATTTTAAAATTTTTAGACCATGATTTTCAAAGATTTTTGTCAATTTAAAGTTACTAAACCTTTTTTAAAATAATATTATGTATTTTTAAGGATATTTTAGAATTATTAAGGATTTTTTAAGATATTTTTGTCTTACACCAAGATATTCTTGAAACAAATCTAAAAATTAATTAAAATTCTTAATAAATCCTTAAAATTCTTTAAAAAATCTGGAAAAATCCTCAAGAATCCCAAAAATCCTTAAAAACAATTGTATAAAAATTTAAAAATTCCTAGAATTCTGGAATAACTTAATGTTAGACACATTATTCCTTAAAGTATCTTTAACATTTATTTAAAAAATTCGTAAAAATCTTAAAAATCCTTGATAATAGTGATCTAAAAACTTAAAACTTCAATGAATCTTGGAATAATTTGGAGTAAGACACAAAATTCCTTAGAAATCCTTGAAAATCATAGTATAAAAACTTTAAAATTTTAAAATATATTTTCCAGGATTCTTGTAATTTTCAAGTTTTTAAACCATGATTTTCGTGAATTTTTAGGATTTTAAAGATCTTATACTATGTTTTTTAAGGATTATTTAAAAATTATTATGGATGTTTTTAGGAATTTTGTGTCTTATACAAAATTATTATTCCAGGTTTCTTAGGATTTTAAAGTTTTTAGACCATGATTTTCAAGGATTTTTGAGAATTCAATGTTCTTAGAATACGATTTTCGAGGATTCTTTAGATTTTAATTCTTAGACTATAATTTTCAAGGAGTAATGGAAATTTAATGTTGTTAGACTACTTTTTTAAGTAATTTCAAGTATTTTTAAGGATTTTTGTTTTACACCAAGATATTCCATGAAAAACTTTAAAAAATCCGGAGAAATTGTCAAAATATCCTGGAGTAACTTTGTATTAGATACAAAATTCCTTTAAATATCATTAAAAGAGTTATACATTTTTGTCAATTTAATTTTCTTAGAAATTGTTTAGAAAGTATATTAAGTATGTTTAAGGATATTTTACAATTGATAAGGATTTTTTAAGAAATTTTGTCTCACACCAAAATATTCTAGGAATAATTCTAAAAACTAATTAAAATTCCCAATAAATCCTTAAAAAAATCTGGAAAAATCCAAAAAATCTTTGAAAATAATTATAAAAATTTAAAAATTCCAAGAATCCTAGAATAACTTGGTGTAAGACACTTAACTCTTTAAAACATCCGTAAATTTCTTTTTAAAAATTAGGAAGAATCTTAAAAATCCCTGAAAATCGTGGTCTAAAAACTTAAGAATCCAATGAATCTTGGAATAACCTAGTATAAGACACAAAATTCCTTTAAAGATCCTTAAAATTTCCTTAAAATTCCATGAAAATCATAATCTAAAAACTTGAAAATCTTATAAGTCCTTGAAAATCGTTGGATAAAAATTTAAAAATTCTAAGAATTCTGGAAAGTATCCCCTTTCAATTTATATATAAAAATAAATTCATGTTATTGTTATTCTTTCCCGCAGATAGTCTTTTAGTATACTTACTAGGTAAGTAGGGGTTTTTTCCTTATCAATTCCTCTTCAATTCTTTCCTGAGTAACTACTCAGTAACTCGGGCTTTAAGTTAACCTAATGGCATTCGAGACATCGATAGACTAGTGCGCATAAATCTCTGCATCTCTATGGCTTGGATTATTTTGGTTCACTATTGCAAGGACCTTCTCTATCGCATTAATAGTAGACCAGCCTTGTCAAAATCCAAATTGATTGTCTTAAAAATCCCAAGGATCCTGGAATAACTTAAAAATACCAAATTCTTTAAAATATCTTAATAATAAGTGCGTAAAAATCTTAAAAATCCTTGAAAATCATGGTCTAAACTTAAAAACCCAAGATTCCTGGAAAGTAAAAATTATTAGAGATATTTTGTAGTTTAATATACAACCTTGTATAATTCATTTATTTCAATGTATAAAAAAAAAGTTCATAATATATACTATTTATAATGTACTGCGAAAAATTTTAAAAAAATGTCCTGTCATTTAAGTTGATAATGTAGTTAACGTATACAGTTGTATTACTTTATTTATTTTATTTTAATAATTAGGTAAAATGTAACCGGTATAGCCACAAAATTGTATCTTGCTTTGAGTACATTAGGAAAACTGTCACTGCTTGTTAATTTTTGCAACCAATTATAAATTATTTTGGTTGTCTTTTTAAATGTTTTAAGTCTTTTATGTGAATTCACTTTTTGTGTGTTTAAAAATGTACATATTTATTTAAGTACTTAGTTACGTTGGCACTCCAATATTTTTAGCTTTCAATCGTATCAAGAATGTAAAGATTAACATGAAATAATTATGTTAAGTCATTTATTTATTTGTAATTATAAAAAAAAAGCATAGTATAGTGTTAAATGTTTTAACTGTTAACGATGATTAACAACATGTTTATACACTGACTATCGAGTTGGCTAAGAATTCAATAATTAAATCTTATTAAGTTGATAATGTTTTTTATTAGTTACTGGCTATGGATTTAAGAATGAATATATTTAAAAAATGAGGGTATGAGTACTTTTATTATACTAGAAGAGGGGCATTTAGGTGATATTTCCATGATTAATCTGCTATAACTATAAGGAACGGTGATGGGAAAAATGACGAATTTTCGGAATAAACAAAAACAAACGAAAAGCAATCGAAAGCCTCGGGTTCGGTTCCAAAATACAAAGGTGGGAGGTACCAGGGAAATATACCTCGATTCAGATTAAAAAAAAAGTAGTAGTAGTAGGTGATCATAAGGTTCTGGGTTAATTCTGGAACCACAAAAACGATTCTTTCAGTTACCAAGTGCAGACTGACTTAATGTACGCTAATTAGGTATGTTATGAAATATTTTATCCACTTGAGTTACCAGTAGTTTTTCTGGCTAAGCATTTAATGCAAAGTACCAGGAGAGTCAATCTATTATTATTGAACACTACTCTGTGGATTCCTATTGTCAAACCATGGTGTCACGTCTTGGTGTTAAGTTTCTGATGCTACAACAATTGAATATTCCCCAATTTTGGGTTGTGTCATGACTAACGCGTACTGCTCCGTGATTTCTATTCAACGCTTAGATGAGATATACTAATAATTAATTTAAACTTGTAATTGAAAGAAAATAGTACAATAAGGTGGTCAGCTAAACATCGTGTAATAAAATCATTGAATTCTCAAGTGAATATGCTTTTTAAAGTTATGACGTTCAAAAATAAGAAACATTATCAGAAGAAACAAAATATATAATGTAAATAATTTGATAAGATCACTTAAACATTTCTTTTTTATTTGTATGCTCACATTTTGGTAAAAAATGATCGGTTCAATTGACAGTATTAAAAGAATTTCACAAAACCCAATACAAATAGTATATAAAGAATTATTATTATTATTATTATTTTGAAATATTTGTATTGGTTTTTTATAATGAATGATAAATACGCCGATGACTTGTGTAGGTTGTACATAAATATATTAATAACACTACTTAGTTACTACTATATACAAACTGTAAAGTGATTTAATATTTTAATGTAGTTCATAACATAGACAATTTTAGGTTTTGAAGAATCCATTTTATTCAATTGGTTGTTGACTGCCTGATTTATGTTAATGGTTGTATAATAACAAAAATGTTATCTATACATTTGCACTGGTTTGATTCTTTTAGCTAGGTACCCGCCGGCCGCCGCGTGCTGGACATTAGGAGCTTGTCTTACCTTTAAAAAAATGTCTAATTATTTACATTAGTTATTTTTGATTTTTAGGTTATCTATTAAACGATACAAAAACTATCAATAAAATGGTAGTTATGAAAATGTATCTTATAATTTATACAATCATTTACAGCCAGTTATAATCTATAGTTCACTCAGTACCATGAGTTTGGCTATTCCAAAAACACTTGTTCCCTCGCTAACAAAAAACACCTAGTTTCGCTGAAGATAAAAATTGTGTAAGCCAAAAGTAAAAATACAACTTTAAAGTTTATTATTAATATTTTCGGAAATTTGGGTATCCAATTTCATTAAAATACGCTCAGTCATTGGTTTAGCGTTTAGAAGTGATCACAGACATAAGTATTAAGTACAATATTTAAGCCAATAACAGTAAAAAAATTAACTCGAATGAATGAGACATTGTTTATTTTGCAAGGTAACGATGTATTGACTATTTTTAGTGTACAGATTGCGTTAATCGTATAATCAAAACATCTGAATGAGCTCAATTAAATATTTGTAATTTTTAAACACTTGGTTTTTGAATATGTTGATAAAAATATTGGAGTCATGGCTTAAGAATTCTTTCTAGTTTATTAATTTTGTTATGTGATATTATAGTTTCGACATTCGACATATTTGAAAAGTCTTATACAATTTGGTTAAGAGGACGTTATACCCGCATGTGTTGTCTCTGTCTTACTAATTTAGATCATAGCAAATTTGTTTTCAGCAGAACAGATTTTGTGACGTTAGCTTTAATATTAGAGTAAATTGACCTATTATCAAATTTAAAGGTAAGAATATTATCTAGAAAATGTCATATGCTTTTATTGATATTATAATTTTAAAGTGAGTTATAGCTATGTAAAATATTACAACTTTAAAATATTCATAACTCACTTTAAAATGATAATATCAATATGCATATACATATGCGGGTATAACGTCCTCTTAAATGTACACAAACGAGTAGGTAAATAATCGAATTTCAGCCATTTCAGGTAAAAACATTTTAAGTGAACATAGTTCGCGTGCGCTTCACTAGATTGACTAGATCATTCGTATTTTGGCACCGTCATCTGCGCCGGATCTATGAATGCAATCGCTGTACGACTGTGATGGCATCTGACAACGACACACAGTTGTCTACAGCGGCGGTTGGCAACGAATACGGCGGCGATTATAAATAATTATTTTATTATAGGCCAAAATGCCAAATTCCTTAGCGTTTTCTATCAGACTAATTACGGCACATCATATTTTCTAAAGCAGTGGGGTATTTATAATCAATGATAATAAGTATAACCTTGTGGTAATTTAATATTTATATATGTATATATGGTATTGATATTGTATTATATTATTATTTAATTTATTATTATTATTATTATTTATCGTTATAATTACGTTTGTGAATTCGTCGCGTATACCTGTCCGCCGTCCGCCCGACTGAATGACGATTATGTCGATATGACCGTTGATAAGGCACGGGTCTGGACGATCGCCGTGGTATCGCGCGAATCATATAATTAGTGTAGTCGCGGATGCAGGCCGAGCTGTACGATTGCCAGAGTCGGCGATTAATGTCTATATTTTCTGTTTACCCGTTTATTAAAATATAATAAATTTATTCGCTTATAATAAAGAAGTTTTTCTTTCTTGAATACGCTCCGGTACATGCGGCGACGTACCCAGTATAACCAGTCGCATTTTTAGTCGTGTACCACAGTTCAGGTGTGGGGTTTATACAGAAATAATTGTGCGATAAATCGGTCGTGTGTGTGCGCTATACTCGATTTAGTCTCTTTCTTTTATATATATATATATATACATACATTATATATATATATAAAGCATTAGTATAACGTGAGTGCGATTTTTTTTGGGGGTGAATATTATTTACACAATATTTTCACCAGTCGTAATATTTAGTACCGTGTGTGCGAAGGCCAGGCTAAAATTAGCTGGGGCTGTCCGACGACGCGTTTGTGATATTTATCCGATATCAGCGAGTGGCTCAGCGGAGCGAGTTGTTGTTCGTGCTATATATATTTAATTACTCGTAGAGTTGAAATTATCGCATGTGCGCGATGACTGAGGGTAATAAATATGGTGATAGCGATACGACAACACAACACCGACGATATTTGGCGGATATAGCAATGGTGGTGCCGGAATTTGATCCTGTGCACGGCGCGCTGACAATCGATAAGTGGATCGATAAAGTAGAAGAGTATGCTGTCCTATACGAGTGGGACGATGTTGCGGTCCAACATTTTGCGCTAACAAAACTCGCGGGAGTAGCTCGACTATGGAGGGATAGTTTGCCGAGAGAAGAACGAACGTGGTTACAGTGGGTACCACTGTTAAAAGAAAATTTTCCGTCGACAAATGAAGACGTCTTACGAATAAGATTGAACGCTCAAAATTATTCTAAGAAATCTGGTCAAAATATGATTGAGTATTTCTATGAAAAATTGTCTAGATGTAATCGAGCTGGAATGGATGATAATGAAAAAATACAATGGATGGTCCGTGGTATTGGAAACGATCGATACCGGGATTATTTGGGTCCGCTATCCAATTACAAAAAACCGGCAGATTTGTTACCACATTTGATATCGGCGAATGACTACATCGAACGCGATAAGGAAAAAAATGTACACAAATCGAACGAAAATCCAGTTGCGAAACATAATACGCGTACGACGGGAACGAATAATCCGAACAAAATATCACTGATTTGCTTTCGATGTCGTGTTGCCGGACATACATCAAAAGAATGTACGAAAAAACCGACTATGACTTGTTTTCGGTGTTCCAAACCTGGACATAAAGCGAATGAATGCCGTACCAATAAACCGAGCACAAACGACTCATCAAATGCTGTGCCGCAAGCCTCGTCAACGACGAATGGTAGCGGAAAACAGCGGTCGGTACTACGATTAAATAGCGAAACGGCGAGTCAGAATAAATATTTTAAAACCGCTATAATAAATGGCGAACGAGTACAATCATATATTGATATGGGTGCTGCGTGTGTTGCGATGCGGAAGTCGGAAGCCGATCGACTAAAAATTAGTTATGACGATAGTGCTCGGGACGAATTCGTCGGTTACGGGTTCGGTCGAGTAAGTTCGTTAGGCCGTTTCAAGACTACTATAATTATAGATAAAGTGAGCGCATACGTCACAGTAAATGTTGTTCCGGATGATGTACAAGAAATTTCACTTTTAGTTGGTCACCCTTTCACGGAACAGCCTCATGTCGTTATTGTAAGCGCGCCGAACGAATTACGCGTGGAAGAAGTCGCGCCTGTAGAAGCGTCGGAATACGCCGACAAAACGCCGATTTGGGCCAAGGAAGCACTTGTTATTCCTAAAAATCATGTTGGACATATCACTGTCGTCACAAAATTTCCGGATCGTGACTTATGTGTCGAAGGAGGGATACGTGCTACCAGGCAGATGGTGCCGCGTTGTTTGATTTCAACTGACGGAGAGGGACGCGCGGTAGTGCCGATGGTAAATTTATCCGACGAAGATTTTACAATTAAAAAAGGTGATACGGTGACGAGAGGGGTGCTGTTCAACGAAGTGGTCTCAAAAAATAAAAAAAGTAATCGCGAAATAAACCAGGAACCCGTATTGGCAGAGGAAATCGTGAGCGACCTCGCGGCCGATCAAGTCGACGAAGTACTAACATTATTAAACGAGTATAAAGACTTGATAGCGCGAAATTTGCGACAAGTAGGGTGTACTCATTTAACCGAAATGAAGTTAGTACTCAAGGACGAACGACCAGTGGTGTACAGACCATATCGGATTTCGTACAAAGAACGAGAGCAAGTACGCGATATCATAGACGAGCTGAAAGAAGCGGACATAGTCGAGGACAGTGAATCGCCGTACGCCAGCCCTATACTGCTGGTAAAGAAGAAAACCGGTGACGTCCGCATGTGTGTGGATTATCGTAAATTAAATAAGAAGACGGTGCCGGACAAATACCCGTTACCGAGGATCGACGATCAACTGGACAGACTGCACGGTAATACCTATTTTACTAGTTTAGACCTTTTTAGCGGTTATTATCAGGTACCGATTAATGACGCAAATACGCGTGCGCAAACTTCTTTTGTAACGCCCGACGGTCACTTCCAATTTAAACGAATGCCATTTGGTCCCACTAATTGTCCCGCAATTTTTTCGCGAATGATAACTGCTGCCTTAGGCAAACTATTGTACACAGTCGCCCTGGCTTATTTAGACGACATTATCATTCCGAGTAAAAGTGTAGAGGATGGTCTCGAAAAATTAAAATTAGTATTACAATCATTGCGTGAGGCGGGTTTAACAATAAAATTAGAAAAATGTAGATTTTTTATGCAAAAGCTTGAATATTTGGGTTTCGAAATTAGTAAAAATGGTATAGAACCGGGACGCCGAAAAATATTAGCAGTAGAAAATTTTCCCGTGCCAAATAATGTAAGAGCGGTACGCGGGTTTATAGGACTAGCAAGCTATTTTCGTAGATTTGTGAAAGGGTTCGCCGTGATTGCCCGACCGTTAACTGACCTGTTATGTAAAAATACACGTTTCGAATGGACAAAAGAGCGAGATGAAGCGTTTAAACTGTTAAAAAAGGCACTTACGAGTCGACCTATTTTATCGATGTACGAACCGAATGCTTATACGGAGGTACACACCGACGCGAGTCAACATGGTGTTGCAGCAGTATTAATGCAACGACAAACTGAGGACGCAAAAATGCATCCTATTAGTTATTTTAGTCGAAAAACAACAAAAGACGAGGCGAAGTACCATTCATACGAATTAGAGGCTCTGGCGATAGTAAGCGCGTTGGAACGGTTTCGTGTGTATTTGATAGGTATTTGTTTCGTAATTAAAACAGATTGTAACAGTTTAAAACTTTTAGCTGACAAGCGTGATTTAAATCCTAGGATAGGCAGGTGGTTTATGAAGTTATCAGAGTACCAATATAAAATAGAACATTTGAAAGGTGATCGAAATTTAATTGCTGACGCCCTAAGTAGAAGCCCTGTAGAATCGGAACAATCAATAGAGGTGGCTAGTTTAAACGTATTCGGGATAAAAATAACAACCGACTGGGTGGCGGCATTACAAAAGGAAGACGAGGAGGTAGCGGGGACGATTGTAAAAGTGGAGGCCAATGACCCTACCACGAAAGATAAATACGCGATAGAAAATAGTAGATTATACCGAATAACGGGGGGAAGGTGGAGGTTGTATTTACCGGCCGATCTCAGGTACGATGTTGTTAGTACTACTCATCGAGAGTTAGTACATCTCGGGATAGATAAGACATTATCTAAAATAAAAGAAAATTTCTATTTTCCCAAAATGAGAGAATTTGTAACAAAATATGTCAATAGATGCGTAAACTGTATGTTTTATAAAACACCCAAAAAAGGAGAATTGTACTGGCATCCTTTAGATAAAGGCAATGAACCGTTTCAGGTGATACATCTCGATCACGTAGGACCTTTTGTTATGACAGAAAGAGATAATAAATATATCCTTACGATAGTAGACGGGTTTAGCAAGTATGTTGTATTGCGCGCTGTAAAAGATGTGACGGCTGTTGAAACTGTGTACTATATGCGTGAGTTTGTGTGTACGTACGGCAGACCTGAACGAATAATTACAGACAGAGGTACCGCATTTACGGCAGCGACATTCGAAAAATTCTGTCACGAGTTAAATATAAATCACGTAAAAATATCGTCAAAAAGTCCACGTAGTAATGGTCAGGCCGAAATAATAAACGGAATAGCTGTAAGATGTTTGGCAATGACGACCGAAAATCCCGATAACGCCGATTGGGACCTAAGGTCGATGGAAGTACAGTGGGGAATTAATAACAGTAAGCATAGGGTAACCGGTTACACGCCGTCCGACGTGGTGTACCGTTTCAAAATCACTAGTCGCGTCGATAATCCATTGGTGAGCGAGGTATCGAAAATAAATAAAGATAAAGGTACAACAAACAGAGAAGTCGACCCAACCGAGGTATTACGAAAAAATAGAGAAAAAGAATTACGTAAGATAACGCAAAGAGAAAAAAAACCTGAAAAGTTTCAGAAAGGAGATTTGGTGTTAATTAAGTGGGAAGCACCGGCATCGGGACAAAGTCGAAAACTAGAACCTAAATATAAGGGACCGTACCAGATCGCGCGAGAGTTAAGGTACGACCGATACGTCGTCACGGACGTGGAAGGGGAACAGTTGGGACAAAGACCATTTAGCGGGATAATAGGATTTGACCGTTTGAAGCGAGTATGTAAATAACGTAAATCTATAAATATTATATACTTATGTAATAATTATATGTCAAAAAAAAAATGAATGATTGCTATTACTTCTGTTATAGTGATTTATTATTATAATTATTATTAGCTAATTGTTTTGAAAAAAAAAAAAAAAAAAAAACTGTTTTATTATGTTATTTAAATTTATGTGTATGTTTGACGGGACGCCAAAATTTTATCAGGAAGGCCGACTGTGGTAATTTAATATTTATATATGTATATATGGTATTGATATTGTATTATATTATTATTTAATTTATTATTATTATTATTATTTATCGTTATAATTACGTTTGTGAATTCGTCGCGTATACCTGTCCGCCGTCCGCCCGACTGAATGACGATTATGTCGATATGACCGTTGATAAGGCACGGGTCTGGACGATCGCCGTGGTATCGCGCGAATCATATAATTAGTGTAGTCGCGGATGCAGGCCGAGCTGTACGATTGCCAGAGTCGGCGATTAATGTCTATATTTTCTGTTTACCCGTTTATTAAAATATAATAAATTTATTCGCTTATAATAAAGAAGTTTTTCTTTCTTGAATACGCTCCGGTACATGCGGCGACGTACCCAGTATAACCAGTCGCATTTTTAGTCGTGTACCACAACCTATACCGTATAAATATAGTATTTATTATAAGAACAAAAAATAATTTATTTAGTAACAAATAAAAATTAGTTAAATCTCAAAAGATAATTATTTATATTATTGTTTATTATAAAACAAAATAAATTTAAATTGAAAGGTAAACAAGAATAATTTACTTATTTAGAAATCATAGACATCAATTAAATGTTAAAAGTAATTGAACCAACATATTATAGACATAGAATATGTATAATATATACATTATTATTAAATAAACAAATTTTGTTATATTAATTTTTTTATATGCAAAAAGAAGGAATTTATACAATAATAAAATTGTGTTCACTCAATAATACAAAAATTAAATGAAACAGATTTTTGTATAAATAATTACTTTTTTATAATTTTCCAAATTCAAAATGCATTTGCTTTCAAATCTAAGCCCTACTAATTTAGTTATGAATAATCTTATAAAAAACAAGTATAAAATATTATTAACATACTAGTATTCGGATAAAAAAGAATTTAAAATAGTTTTAAAATACTACTATTAAATATATTTTACAAATACTTACAATTTGTTTGAATACAAATACAAGAATTTTTTTTAATTGTATTATACTATAATACTGTATTATAATGTATATTTATATTATATATTAGTATAGATACCTATTATGTTACCATTTACCATAGATTTTCAAAATTGTATAGATACTTTAAAATGTTTAACTATTTAAAGGTAAATACATGTTCACATATTTCATTCATATATATTTTTTAAACTAATATTGATAAAATATAAGATTTTAATTTTCATAAATTTTTTCAAGTTTTTGTAAAAATAATTAATAAGACAGACTTTATGGTATTTAAATTTTGTTAAAAATACTTAACAAGACTGGTTATGAAATAATAAATTAAAATGAATTAGATATAGGTAGGTAAGCTAAAAGTAAGAATAATTAAAATATAAAAATCCAGATATAACCAGGAGACTAAATATTAGCACTCGTTAATTTAATTTACAATCAAAACATTCATTACATTTATAATAAAATAGAAAGTAATACATTTGAGTTAAAATCATAATATTATTTTACTATTATGAAATATTATCAACTGAAGTTGGAGAAATATGATAGATAAACTTAATAAGTATTGATACCAATAGTATTTTAAGTTATACTAAGTAATATACAACCAAAACCTTCCAGTAATAAATTTGTTTTCTCAATTAATGGATTAATGCTTCAATAATACACATAGACAAATGATTTTGCGAAATAGATTACCTAAACTTAACTTCATGTTATTTGTGTTGAATTTAAAAATTTTAAAAATAAGTATCTAAACATGATTAGGTATTATAAATTTTTAAACACACATAAATATTTTTAAATGTTAAATTTATAATATTTATTACATATTAATATTATTATAACTAACATTCAGTATAAATTAAAACAGGAATCAAATCTGGATTTAATTTTTAGATAACCTATATAGCTATAAATTAATAATAATAATAACCACATTACTTAATACAAAACTATTGGGTTAAGTATATTACTATTAAGTACCAAGTAAAAAAAATGTTTTTTTATATAATTCTCATACCCATAGACGCTTATAGAGGCAGCGCCAATTTGTGTAAGCCAAAATTCCTGAATATAACCATTCAGAAATACTTCCATCTGTTGATAAATATTCGGATATTGATTGGCAAATTCAACAATTACCCCAAATCCATCATGTATTGTAAATGTACAATTGGGATGTACTTGAGCAGGTAAATGTGGTAAAGCTAAGATCTATAACAGACATTTTTGTAAAACAGTATAAGGTATTAATATTTTATTCTTATTAATTTCAGACTAAATTACCATGCGCAATATTGTAGCTGCCTCAGGATTCGATTGGAATAAATGGTAAATACTATTTAGACTTCTTCTACAATACCTTACAATAGCCTAAAAAATATTAATTAAATGTTGTACATTATATTAACTATTCCTAATAAGAAATAACTTGATTGATATAAAATACTTAAGTACCTTAATACTTTATATTACTTACTTGACAGTAATGAAACCAACAACCCTGAAATCTGCTTTCAGGAAAGGTTGATTCTACTGCATTTATTAACCCCCTTTCATAATCAGATATGATTGTTAACTGGGCATAATTCAATGGCAAAACCTCACGAACAATCCTCAAGAATGACTCGTATGTAGCTTGAGTCATTCGGGAAGTCAGCGCATAAACCATCGGAAAAGACTTAAATAGAAAATACAGTCAATAGGTATATAGGTACTTGAGAAGCTATATTTATTAATTTACTAAATTATACTTACTACATTTTTTAGAACCACTTGAAATGTTAATAGACAGCCTTTGGTTAGCTGTGGTGGACTTTTTGGTACCGTTTTAAATGTGCCGTCAATTCCTGCAAAGGTTACAGTTAGCAGTTCTTCTCTGTATTTTTGAATCGCATCTAAATTTGAGAATATGACGCCAACCCGTTCGCCTTCTACCATAAACGGTAAATGTTGTTGAAAAAAACTAAATAAAAATATATTTAAATATTTTATTTTATTAGATAATAAAATAAATGTGAAATTTTACTTTGAGGATGGATTCTGCATTGTTGTTCCATATGCTGAATTTTGATGCTGGCTTAAGGTATCTATCAGTTCTTCGACTGTAGATGGATTGTTGGGATGACGGCGCCGACGCATTTTTTTTACACACATTTGTGATTGTAAATAGGTGTAGTTTGTTGCACCTTCTGGATTTCTAAGGCAGTAATGAAATATTCTTACTTAATTAATAGTATAGTTTTTAGTATATTAAGTAGGATAGGTGTATAGTTAGATTAGGTTAGGGTAGTTACAATAGTTATGCATATTTTTTATTATTATTATTATATTACTTTTGTATTGGTCTTAGGTTAGGTTATTGATCTTCTCTTACTTACTCAACTATTTCTCTGTTATAAATTTCTCTAACTGAGGTGGACATATTTCCAGGTTTTGTTGCAGTTATACCAATAGCTCTTCTTAAATGAACCATAGGAACATCAACTAACCTAGGTGCATGGTTGTGCAATCCTAATACTGTTATTGCATTGTCATTTATATTTGTATTAACATACGCAGTGGCAGGACAAAATGCTGTTCGATTTTTTTGATTTTCGCACACTACGTATCTAAAATTTATAAATTAAGATTTTACTAGCTAGCTAAACAAACCAAATCCTAAAATAATAATAATATTATTTCTACTCACATTTTGTTATTTCGACTTCTACTTTTATAATACCTGTAGTTTAAATTGTCCACAAATATTTGTGACTTAAGTCTAACACCAGGAATTATTGTGTATGTTGTTGCATGTTCTTGAACTGTAAATAAAATAATAATTATAATTAACATTTAATTTATGGCTATTGCTATTTGTAAGTAATATTTACCTTTATATAAATATGTGTATATAATTTAGTACTTACTGTTAACTTCTTCATCTACATCCACATCCACATCTTCAATAATTTCTTCTGGAAGATTGGGAAGAAGTAAAACATAATTATGGTCATGTAAATGATTCATATTGAATAATAATATTGAAAAAAAAACTTGATATATAGAGAGAGAGTTAGAGAGTTTAACCAAACAAAATATAAACCACAATACTAAAGTTGATGTATAATAAGACTGAAAGTGTTTTATAAAACTGTTCTGTAAATTTCCCGCAGTGAAGTATAATAAATAAAAGAAAACTAACATGGTATTTTGTAGATAAGTAAAATGTCATAAATTAAACAAAAATAACTCCATATTATCTTGACATAAATTGATTTTATATATTACATCCTATACATCTTGTCGTTAACGAGGTAATCCATAATATCCTGGTTAGATTTTATAATTGATTAAAGTATGTAAGTAATACTTAGGTACTAACTTTTAACGAGTTAAATAAATAAGAAAAGTAAGTTTAACTTATCTTGCCTACATTTGGACTTACACCTATGTTTGTAACATTGTATAGGGTGATTTTTTTTTAATGTTCACGTTACAATATGATCTACTTATATTATGGTTATATAATCTATTTATATTATTAATACTTTAGTACTTTTCAAAAATAATTGTTAATATTTTTTTTTTTTTTTTTTTTTTTTTTTTTTTATTATAATATAATAAATTTACAATCTGTAATAAAAATAAAACAATAAGTAAATGTGAGATTTTTTTTTTTATTTACAAGGTTTGGAGGCTTGACTGAAGGGAGCGTCCATTGACACTACTTCAAACTGGTTTTTTTTTTTTTTTTTATTATTATTTAGCGAAGTAAATCACGAGGCCAATTTCGTTTTAGTCGACGGGGAGGGTTATCCGGGAGAGTCTTGGAGGAGAGGTTAGAAATTAGCGGGTTTGGATGATTATTTGGAAGGTACGATTGGAGAGAAATGAGTTGATAATGAGATAGAGAGGAGCAGGAAGAAATCGGGTTTTGTATAAAAGTCCTTTGTGCCACACTCGGTCGAATGCCTGAGCAACATCTAGAAATACAGCCGAGCAGAAATATTTTCTTTCTAGAGAAGAAGCAATGTTATCTACAATTCTATGGACTTGGTGGAGGGCTGAGTGTTTATTCCTAAATCCAAATTGAGTGTTTGGGATAGTATTTTGCACATTAATGATTGTATTGTTAATATTAAAATTAAATTTTGAATCACTTATTTATAAAAAAATGTTGATTTGCAAGTTTAAAAATCTCATTATTAAGTATAGGTTGGTTCTAAAAAATATTTTTGATAAAGATAATTATTTAAACGTTTTATATTAATTAAACAAATACAATTAATACACTTAATATTTTAAACTACTGAAGTATAAATGCATAACTGTAAACAAATGCAATCAAAATATCAAATTTAGTTGGTTCAACAATTATTATAGTTCTATAAATAATAGTAAAATAAATTTAAAAGAATATTACAAACATTAATAAAGACCAGTTAGACTTAAACAATATTGGTGGCATTTCAATGAGGAATTGGATGAACAACTACATTTCTTCCAACAGTATATTTTTATTATTTTATTATATTTTATAATAAAACATAATTATATATTAAACAACTTCCAGCCCTGAGGTTTTTTCATCTGATGTTCATTAATACACAAACAAAAATAATAAATTATAATATATTATGTATTTAAATTTTATTTATATTATGAATGCATTGAGCCATGGTATTTAAATTTTATTCATATTATAAATGTATTTAGCCATGGTATTTACATTTTATTTATAATAAAGATATATCTAATACAAAATTTAAGTTTGTAGAGTACAATAATGACAGAAGTAAAAAAAAATAAAGCAATTGTTGCTTTATTATAATACAAAACATTGTTGGATTTAGATGGCCTTAATTTCAAATATTTTCTTTTTAAGCGGTTTTATTCTTAAAAATGAGCTTATAAGTTTCGACGATTCAGATTACAAATTCGTTTACTTTTTAATACAAAATTTCCCTAACGCCAATTTAATAAAAATTATGTTGGTAATGGAGAATATTTGAGGTTATATCCTGTTATCAAATTTATGTTTGTCGGAGAACGACCCCCATCTCGGTCCGATAGGTATCATTTGTACATTGAACATGTAATTTTTGAACACTAAATTATATATATTATAATATAGCCAACTCCAAATCCAAAAAAAAATAACATTTTAATTTATAGTTTCAACTGTTTTAAGGCATTTTGTATTTAACAGTATGAAAACAGGACTTCATAGAACAGGAAGCGCGCTTTGATGTCTATAAAACTGTAGTAATAATTTCAATTAAAAGTGTGTATGTATAGGGGGACTGGAGTAACGAAACTTTATCAATACACCTTGAACAATACCAAAATCCGTTTTATGAGCGCATTCATGGAAAAATGAACAAATCTCAATTCATTCCATGACAATATGATGTAAGGTGACTAGGAACATAGAGTACAATAGAAGCAACACTCACTACTCACACCTCCACCTCCACAAAAAAAAGGTCACTGCATACTGCATAGTGCATACTATCATAGGATAAATAAAACTATATAATAATAATAAAATTTAATAATTATGTATATTATTCTATGATACTATTATACACACAAAGCCGTACTTGGGGGGTTTGAGGTTTAACCCCCCTCCCACCCAGCGAAATTTTCTCACATTACGCAAACTTATAAACTATTTCATCGGCCAACTCCCATTTCACCACCGTTTTATTTTGCCACGGTACCATTTCACCGAATTTATTTTTCGAGTAACTTAATATAACTTGTAAGTTACAAATTACATACTAATTAATTATATTTATGTATTATTTATATATGTACCTACAATAATTGCATACACCATTATTAAGTAGGTAGCTACTACTTTTTATAGTCATTTATAAAAAAAATCGATAGTTGCATAATAAAAATCTTATATTATAAAACCGCAGATAGTTACGTTCACTATAACCAGGATCGCGGCGGTCGCATAGGAAAAAGCTCTATGCCAGTATGCCGTACAAGGTCTATGGCATTGTTATTAATTATTAAATATATTATTAATAATTTTATTATTTTTATGTCGATCGATGTACGAAATATTTATTCTATTTTTTGCTTAAATTCACACGTATGCTGTATTACGTAGAGCACTGATGTTTGATTCGAAGCCCATTTATCCATTTATCGTATTTATATTGTTTTGTTGTTCTCGGTAGCTTTAACGGGTTGTGTTGTATATCATATTATAAAAGTGTTTCTCGACGACGTTTATGTCGCATAGTACTGTATTCGTGTTCTTGAGTGTAGTGGCGGCGGGATGTAGGGTTATTTGAAGCAATTGCTTCAAATATTAAATAATATAATATATAAAAATGATAATGTGTGAAATTATTGAGATTTTATAGTTATACCTATGTCACATTCAGAAATCTGTCACTCAAGTTGAGTGTATGGCAATAATATTTTATATTTTTGTACACCAAATAATGCAAATGTTATTAAAACATTGATACTGCTGTCATTCTGTCAACATGTAGCATTATTATTATTCTATATTAAGGATAATATATAACACAATAAGAGCACGACATATTTTAGATAAATACATTAAAAAGACAATTAATAAAAACATCCAAGCTTCATCAAGGTTTTATGCAAAATTACTAATAACGTTCAAGTTTCAAGACTAAAAAATATAACACTTTTACAACATGATGTAATAAATGTATTGTAGACTATTTCACTTATTACACTCACAATACTTACATCGTCAGCGATCCGACGCAGTTGGATTGCCTACCCGAGTAGTTTAGTAACACATAAAGTATATTCAATTTTTAGCAAATAAAAAATTTAGATTTCATTAATTGCGCCCACATAGTCTGCAATTCGACGCAGTCGGATTGCCTACCTAAGCGATTTAGTTGTGTATAAATCGATTTTCCCAAAAGATAGGAAGCTAACACTTCGTTCAACTTAAACTTTTTCCACTACAATACAACATCAACTTTCGACGTTAGGAGGTATATCAATCTGCCGTAGGCGGATTGCCCAGCACAATTATTGATTTGCACTGGTTGATGACTAATTGCTAGACACTCAATTAACATTATTTTATTTATTTATTTTATTCTCATGCAAAAAAGCACCGGGAAAACGATACGATGTGTATCCAATCCATAATTGCTCAGCGAGGTATCTATTTGCCCCGGTTGAGCACTGATGGCTAGACGCTCAATTACAATTTTGGATATGTTATTTATTTTTTTTACATACAAAAAAGAACCGGGCGGGCGACCGGACGCGATATTACACCATATGATGATTGAAGCTAGACACTCAATTACCATTTTCGGTACGCATTTAATTTTTTTGAATTCAAACAAGCCCAGGGCAAGCGTCAATACAAAGTTTTACACCGAATGATAACTGATTACTGATAACTCACACTCATGTTAATCAACTTTATAACAATTTTAGTGACCGATTTCTAGAAATCGGACTATCATTTCCAACCGAATTTCCCTTGAAACGATTTTTACTCGACCCCCTCGAAGGCGCCGGAGGCGGCTTCTACAAGCCTGGAATCGAGGCACACCAGCCGCTAGTAAGTAATAAAAACACAACTATGGTAATATAATGCATATTATTATTGATTTAAGTATTAAATATTATAAAATGTTATAACAATTAATACGATATGTAAAATACTTGTCTATAGATTTTAAAAATACTAATGTAATAATATCGCTTCAAAATCATTTCGATATCAATTTTGCTATTTGTACTTGATCTTATTAATGCCTATTGTCTTGTGATTTGTCATGGGTAGGTATATTTTGTCTCATTCTCATCATTATATTATATTATCATCTGACTATAAATTCAATTCTATGTACTTCATAGATTGCAAATGAAAAATTAAAAAGGTAATTATTTTTAAAAAAATTCTTCAACTGTATTTTCATGTACATTTTACCTGTCTTAGCAACTGTTCCTGAAGGATAAAACTTGATTGATATTTTTTAAATCATGACTTTCTATGAAGTAGATTTTTTTGTTTTTTTATTACAGTGCTAACATAGTTTTCACAATAGCCTACATTAGTTGGCGACTTGAAAATAAGTTTTTTAATATACTATAATCATATAAAATAAAACGTTTTTTGAACTAATTAAAATTATTTGTTGTGTTTAATTAAATAACTAACATAAATATTCCACTACGTATTTATCACTTAATAAATCACAAAATTCATAACCATGTTTTAATACAAAAATAATTTGAGAATTATGCGATGAAAAAGTATATTATTTATAACCGCTACACAGGCGTGCGCAAAACTTAGTTTAGCGTTGTAGGAGTTGCTGAAAATTATTTATTTATATGTGTTTAAACATTGAGCTTTAAGAAAAAAAGCATTCACATATAATAATAATAGCACTTTTTCTTCAATCTTGAAAATGTATTTGACTGATACAAAAATGAAATTTATTTTATACAGTAGGTACATCAATACATATGAAGCTTTGATTAAAAATTTAATAACAAATATAGTCATATAAAAACAAATTTTTCTAAAAGTTATGATAAAAATAATAATAATTACATTAAAAATATTCACCTAATTAAATGTTTTAAAATATTGAATAAGTGATATTATCTTGTAAATTATAATTATGTACAATACTAACTGTATAGTGTATTTAGTAAAGAAAAATAAAAACTGACTGAAAATTAAAATTATTCGCAGCCCGCAGGTGTTAAGCTAGCTACACACGAAGCGGTTTGACCGCGCACAGTCGCAGTTTTTATCCACGGCGGAAAACCGCTTACAATTATTAAACACGGGTTAATCAAATGGCACATTCATACGGGCGAAACCGTACCGCTGTCCGCCGCGGACGACCACCTGCGACCGCTCATGTTCAATTTTCGGGTGGTCGACCGCTTCCGCTCACTAAAATTAAACAATAATTTTCCAATAGACTTATTCACCCAAGCGGTTTGATCGCCGCGGTTCTTTCGCTATTGGCGCCAAAAAAAAACTATTTGGAACCGCTTTTAAAACCGCCTATAAAGCTTAGGTATAGGTATAGGTACTCTGCAATATTCGTTCGTGGTGTACCGTCATTTCATCGCGGTCATTTAGACGCATACTACATTGTTCGAACGTCAATTCGTCGCTTATCGATGATGGCGATAATTATTTGACTATATTATATTATAGTTGTATAAGGTTGGTTAATGTATTAAAAATTTTATATAAAATTCAATATTTAATAATTTATAGGTTTTTTTAACATTAAAATTATTATAATTTAATATAGGTACATACATAGGCGTAAACTGGGGGGGGGGCGAGAGGGGGCAACTGCCCCCTCTTTAAAAATGTAACGGGGCAATGCCCCCCTTGGTACTTTGTAAATTATGGAATTAGAAAAGTATTGTCTAAAAGACATTTTAGAAGGAATAATTTTATCAAAAAAACTAAAAAGTATAATATTTTAAATGATTAAGAAAAATAAAAATAAATATTAATGATTGATAAATCAAAATGTTATTGTTCAATGCCAATACGCGCGAATAGTATGACGCTTATTTATTATTTAGTCACTATAAGTACCTATACGGTGCTATGGTGTGGCGTAGGGGTTGGCCGCAGACAGAACAAATGCTGCGTTGTTAAACTAAGTCCAGCGTCGCTAGCTCCCGGATGGGTGACCATCTGGGATTTTTAGCGAAAAAGCCATGGCATACATGTCACATACACATACGTGTTAACCCCCCCCCCCCGTTTCATCCCTACCGTTTTCACCCTTACCGCCAATGGCCATAGCTGCCGCGGTTTAATCTAATAAAATAATTAAAAAAAAGTGCCTAGATATACCTATGTAAAAAGTTTGCTATAAAAATTGCCCAAGTTACGCCCATGGGTACATATAGTGCGTACCTACATGTCACAACTAAAATATTAATTATTTATAAAAAGTAAAGTAAAATTTAAAAAAATATAGGAACATCTAAAATTATTATTCACAAAAATTAAAATTATGGGCAATACCTAGTAAATTTGATTTAGGTATTGGATAATTATCAACATTTGAACATATAATACCTCATCCAACTACTCACTATTTAATTTTTCTATTTTCATTATTGTTTATTGATTTAAAAAATATAATTCCGTTTTCCATCCCTGGTTTATAGTGAGTATTTATTTATTTAGATTGATAATTTTACCTTGGATTGTATGAGAAATGATGAGCATGACCAGTACAACCCTTTTTTTCATTACATCTTCAAATTATTTTTTCGTCAATCTTCATCTATTGTTTCAAAATAATACTATTGTAAATCAAGATCTCGACCTCGCTGGCTTTTTATAAATTGTAAAAATATATTTTATTTTATTTTTAAACTAGGTATATTTTCTGTTTAATAGACTGGTATAAATAGGCCGTTATAGACTGTTTTGGTATACTATTCGGTATCGACTAACTGATGCTAAAGAACCATATAAAAATTTAAAGATATGATATCGATATGATTAATCTATTCTGTAATATAACTATAGTACTATACCTTAGGGTTACTAACCTTATACAGCTATATATAGTCAAATAATTATCGCCATTCGCCAACATCGATAAGCGACAAATTAACGCATGACCAAATTACCGTTAACAAATGACGTATATCCTTATGCGTGCGCATATCTATGACCCGCTACTTATGAATTGCATTCAGAATAAATAAGTGCAATATTAATCGAGTTTGGGTTTTTTTAGGATATCTAAATTGCGTCCCAATTGGCAATTACCTGTAATATCTAGAATTGTTAAAGGCGTAGTTAATGCGATTATTAGGAATTCCATACAGTAAAAAATTGTAAAATATGAAAAAAAAATTGTTTTATTTAATCAAGAATAAGTCAAATCATGTACATATCTGACAACCAATCAATTTGGACTTAGGAAAGAAACATGCAAATACATAAAAATCCTAGCCCTACTTATTATCAATTATTTTAGTATAAATTATTCTATTTAAATACTTTGATAATTTTCTTGTGTGTTATGTTATGTAAACAGACAGTCAGACACAATTATTGTCGCAGACTCACAGAGCAGTATTAATGGTTCTCTACCTTACGTGTGTTACTTTTTTAATTTTTTAAACCGAGTTTTCGCCTTTCATTATAGCGAAGGTATACAAAAATAAAATCAATTGGCCTAAATTCCGAGTTTAAAATATATAGCGATACACAAAAAATAAATACTTGAAATATTTTTTTGGATTAACGTTTCTTTGTCCTGACAAAATGATCAAATTTATCACAGACGATTTATTATCTATTAATCAGTTAGTCCAGTTAGATGAAAAATAGATAGGTATATTATATATTCACTGCAGTTATATATTAGAATCATATGTGTATATACTTCCGCGTGGTGTAATCATCAATAATTTCCGAAGCAGTTCCTACTGAGATTTTTGAAAATTTTATTGAAGGAATATGATCATTTACAAATAGTGTCATTTTTCATTTTTCTACAATTTATACTCTTTGAAATAGTTAATAATATGAAAAAATTAAAATTAAAATAATTACATGATAAACTTTTATTTTACTTGTAAATATCGAACTTTGTACACATTTTAACTCTAAATTCTCATAAAAATCTATTGTTGAATTACGCTCAACTTTTTTTTAATCCTAAATTAATATCAAATTATATGGAATTTTTATAGTAAATAAAAGTAATATAATATAATATAAGTAATTAAATTGTCAAGCTTTTGTTCGATCACACATTTTTTATCAAAATTGATACCAAAAATAAAAAAGCGGGTAAGTGGGTATCGCTCTGCTGTATATTAGGGGGTGGGGTGGACCTCAGACTACGGAAGGTTAAATTTGAATGCAATGATAGGTATCATTGTATACGAAAAACGATTATGAACGAAGATGATTTGTCAGTTTAGGATATATTATATTTAAATATTGTCAAATATTCTATTTTGAAACAAATAGTATAGTTTTTATATTATGTTACTATGGTTACTATGGCCAACATTCGCATTATGAGCGTATGAAATTTAATTTAAATTTTGACATAATTCGTATAAAATCGAACTTTAAACACTTATAAAAAAAAATTGTGACTAACGAATTCGGATTTTTTTTTTATCACTTTAAGAACAACTTATAAGAAACCTTGTATTAAATTTTCAAGATTTTCTGGCCACCCAAAAAATTTTTATCGGCATTTGAAGAAAAAAAAACTTAGAAAAGTCGAAAATTTCAATTGTCTATTAGTAGCTTAAAAATGGTCAAAATATTTTGAAAATTTAACTGTAAAGAGATAACCATAATATAAACATTTGGTGAAAATTTCAAGTATTTACAATAATTCGTTTTTGAGTTACAGCAAAATCAAAAAATCGATTTTGTCGAAAAGTGGTTTTTCCGTAAAATTTCCGTTTTTCTGTCATTTTTTTTTTGTTTTTCTCGATTTTTTTGAAAACTATTAGAAAATTTTAATTTTGACTCCCCTAAAGTACCAACTAGATTCAATTCCCTATTCAAAGAGGGGCTGAAGTCAAAAATCGGAGCATTATTACTGCTCCAAATGTTGTCGTCAGACACAAAAAAAAAAAAAAAAAAAAAAAAAAAACACACATCATAGTAAATGCAATACATTCATCACTTCGTTCAGAATCTAAAATCATATAATAACAAATAATACAATTTCCAATTTATCAAATTAATAATGAACTATTTTGTTTATTGTTAATTATTTTAAAAGTATTTTCTACTAATTATTGTATTAAAAAGCTTATATTCATTGTTCCGATAAATTAAAAATAAATTATAATGTGTATCCAAGTGTAGGTATAGTTAAATATGCAAAACTATTTTTATTTTTTAATATTAAGCTTATACAATATACTTGTACGAACAAACACAACTAGAAGTCAAAGGATCACTCGATGAATCAGAACTGAGAATAATTGAATATAACACAAAAAATAAAACGCCTGAAAATATATGGTCAGAAAATTCATGTGCCACACTTAACTTACGGGACACGATAGATAATCGATCACATGCCACACTAGCTAGGAAATGATTTAGTGTGAAGAAAAAAGGAACAGAAAAATATATATAAGAGAGTTAACATAATACAAATTAATTATCGGGGAGGAGGGTTGTTTATGGTTGAAGTCGGTTTGGTGTAATGACCCCAGAGAGCACAACAGGGAAAAAGATTTTTTATACTAAATTAGCTACCATAGAAGTTTAATGATGCTGGAGGTGAACAACGATGATTCTGGACCACCTATACGGCCTCCCTCACAACTCCCTTAAATTGCTAGCAGACTTACGCGGTCTGACAAGATTTGGCGACGATTGACATTTGACAATAATAAGTTTGGTTGCTGGTGGTGCAGTAACGGCTGCAAAGATGAAGATATGTCTACTATACAGTAGTGATAACGAAAATAAACCACAAATAATAAAAATTATAAGCTCACAGATTGGTCCGGTTTTAAAGATTATTTATTTTTGTCCAGTACTGTGCATATTCTGATCCATACGTGGGTAGAAGTGTAGAACAGTAATTTGTTAAATAATAGGTACGTAACAATTGTATAATAATAATAAATGAATAACTTATCGTGTCACAATGACGACGAACGAGGAAATAACAACTAACACGGTAATATATTACCTCATAAAAATAATAAATAAAAAGGTTTAGCTATAGTAGTAAACGAACGGTAAAAAACTATGATAATATAGTGAATGAATAAGATGAAGAACAATAACAAAAGCATCGACCGAACAAATGTATTAAACAAAAAAAAGAAATAATACAATGGTCAATGGTTAATAAATATTTTTTTTCAGAGAAACGATTAGTACCTATTTATTAATGAATCAAATTCTTTACTTTTACTTTGAAATAATTTATTTAATGTAACCTGTAGGTAGACCTTTAGATATGTTGAAAATAACTATCAAAGCGTATTGAATAAAAAATTCCCAAAGTGATTAGGTAAATTATTTAATTTTAAAAAACAAAATCACACGAATAAAAACATAAATTACAGAAAATCGGTAGTCAGTAACTAACTTACAGTTTGTATTAGTCTACCTACAACCTACATAATAATAGGTAATATAATAAGTACGCAATGAACTGCCACACCCGTTAAAGGAATGTATCCTATGATATATATAAATTACCTGTTATATTACCTGGGCGATTGTAAACTCTCCCGTGTCTACTCCAGTACTACCTGACGGAAACGTGTAAACTCTCCCTGGTCTAGTAAAAATCATAAAATAAATTTAATATACATTTAAGTTGTGTTTAAAAATAGTCAATCATATATAATAATAATAACAATAGAAATTAATGTCTTTAGCTGCTATGAACATGATATTATAGTCAAAATACAATAAAAAGTAAAATTTCAAAAAATCCAATATACCTACATTGAAGTTTCTTTTAAAAATAGTCAATAATAATAATATAAATTAATGCCTTTAGCTGCTATAAACATGATATTATAGTCAAAATACAATAAAAAATAAAATTTCAAAAAATCATCTCGGAAGAGCTTACATACTTCCTACAGGTAACTATAAAGTTGACCCGAGAGAGTTTACACATTTACTACAGGTAAACATAATTTTGACCCGGGAGAGTTTACACATTTACTTCAGGTAAACATAATATTAACCCAGGAGAGTTTACTATTTTTAAAAATCGGGAGAGTTTACCACCGCCCTATTACCTTATATAAAGTAATAATATACCTTATTCTAAAGTATGTCAATACTCAATATTACTTACCTACTGACTATAATTTAATTTATTCCAATACTTTTCATATGGCAAGTTTACAATGTATCCACTATACCTACCGTAAATTATGCACATATTGGCATGTGTGTACAAATAAGTAAATTATAACGTGTACGTACTTAAATGTAATAATGGTTTATTGGTGCTATACAATAAGTAAAGGTAATATATAACATCTTGATTTTTAAAAGCTCAGAATTTTAACAATTATAGCTACTTATTTACTTACAGACTGCAGGCAGATATACTATATAATATTACCTATTGTAATGAATCAAAAATAAGGTTTTACTTCGCTTATTGATGAAACTTTACCTTATAATAATATATTAACTAAGTTGGTATAGTTAGCTATTTAAAATGGATAATAATTAAAGGGATTTGGAATAGCGACTTCTTTTATCCTATCTTTTATTATCAATTAAAGCATATATTATTATGATCGATTGGGATCGTGAGTGTATAGATTTATTTAAATCGTCTAGGATGCCTGGGTCTGCGTGTCGTAAATATATTTATTTATAATAACCTGATATTTTATTGTTTATCAGATGTATTAATATAATTTATTACCTTGACTGTATTGAAGTTGGTTGGTTGATGGTAGGTTACAAAGATCTTTTGAAATCAAGAGGTATTGAATAAAATTAATTTATAACACTTAATGTTTTAATTTGTAAGAAAATATAACAGTAACAATTTCCGTCAATCAAGTAGCAAAGGTCCGTGAATGAAGAATGTAGCAATGAACTCAATAAGTCGGTGTTAACGGTAGGTATATGACAGGCTGGAATGATGTTAGCAGACTTCGTTGTATCATGTAAAGAGGGCTCTACTTATAGTATTGACTCTTGGTACTTGTTGACAGATTTTTTATGTTATTGTCGTTTATTATCAAGGTACATAGGTAAAAAGTGCGTGTTTTTATTAACGCATATTTTGTCATATGTCTTATAGTACCTATATATATGTATAGGTATAAATAGATTTAATAGTAATTTTATATAATATTGAAGTTCATTGGTACAGATATGTTGTTATAAAAGTCGTAATATTAGTGTATTAGATATAGTTAAGACATTTGATTAAAAGTAAGTATAAATGTTATTACTATTAATAAGTATAATTTTGATTGTTATAATGGGGTACAAAAATGTGTTATGGTCAGTTATATATTTTGATATTATGAATACTTTTGGATATTGTATTAAATACAGCGTTTAGATATTAATAATAGGTGTGTTATGATTAACATAATTGAAATGATGATATTCGTAATATTATGAATATCATTACACTATAATGTAAATTTTGGATGCACATAATAATATACAGTAGAATCTCGATTATCCGAACTAATTGGGACCGCGCCTAGTTCGGATATGCAAAAGTTCGGATATTGGAAATTAAAAAAAAAATTTTTAAAACAGTTAAATATTTTATATTTTCATAATATGTACATACATATTTGTTATTATTAATATTTTATTAGAACTACATACATTAGTACATTACATTATTTGAAATACATTACATACATATAAGATAATATTTGTTATATTTTTTTGACAAAATTATCGATTTTTATTTGAGGATGAGCTGCAACGGGCTTTTCTGCAGCCAAGTCGCGAATACGAGTTTTAATGTTCGGATAACAGAACGTTCGGATACGATAATTGCAGTTCGGATAATAGAAGGTTCGTATAACGGAGGTTCGGATAATCGAGGTTCTACTGTAATATCCATTTTACCATTTTAGCAGAGAGCAATACGAGCGAACATTTTTTCGAATTGTCAAAGAATATTTGTTATTAAACTATAACCTTCCTGCTATTGCACATATTTTGGTACCTATTAAAATTTAGAATGATTAAAAACTGTCAATTGTGAAAGTGTTGAGATAGGTACCTACTTAAGGTACTATAATGGGGTAACATGTACCATGTTTCTAAGATATACTGAAATATTGGCTAAACTGAGCCTAAAACTTTTTTAATTTTGTAAATTTATTGAAAGAAAATACTTGTTTTATTTCACTACCTATACAAATAAAATGTTTGTATTGAAAAAATGTATACCTATTGGCTATTATTAATGTTAATTCGTTATAGTCGTACATCAATATTGTAATTTAATATAGGTCGGTACCTACCTATATTGGCTATACTAGAAGGATAATTATTTTAAATGGGTAATAAATAATAATGTAAAAAATAAGTGAATGTTAACCGTTTGTATGACTATCTCGTAATAATGTTCAATATACAATAATATGTACCTACAATAGAAAGGTGCCTATCTATTCGGACTATTCACGTTAATTACAATGCTATTTACTATCCGTTGCAGCTAGGTATCTATATACCTACTTTAAAACTTATTCATTAATTACTTTAGGTACATAAATTACATAGCCACATAGATCTGTAAAATTCGTATTTTCCCTATTTTATTATGAATATTTATAGTACCTATAATACTATATTAGTATACACTGATAGATCATTGATATATACTAGTAGCTAGTATACAGTTACAATATACCTTAGAGCAGGACCCACACTTTTAGAAGTCGCATGACTTTTCATACGCCTATCTGTCGTACGAAATTCAAGAATAGAAAAAATCGAATCTCATTCGACAATGTCTAATTGTCGTATACGACTAATGAATAGCGCCGTTCAAGAATCGACCCCCTGTGGTCTTCAACCGGTGGGTCGCGTAAGTTTTAAAATTGGGTCACGATAAGTCTTCTTTTTAAAATTAAAATTAAAATTATAAAATTATACAAGGTAAACAAATAATTTTTTAATTATTAAACTTAGAAAATTAATAAATGAAAATACCTAAGTACTAAAATGTAATTTTTATTTATTCTGTTTTAATAGTATTAGGTACTGCAAAGCATTAAGCAATTTTAGCTTTTTTGTAAAGCTTACGTGGGTCTCGAGAAATGTAGGCCTAAAAAAGTGGGTTGTGAGTCCAAAAAGGTTGAAGAACACTGCCTTAGAGTAATATACTATTCAAAATAAGATTGGTATAGCCGGTACAAGGCGGCTAGAAAGATGAGACGATCCTTACCAAGACAACCGCCAGCTGATTTATCCGCCATATTTCGTTGAACAAGGCCACGTCCAATGTCCATGTGTAGAAGTTGGCCTCCGAAGTCTGATCTCATTATCAAATATCATTCCGAAAACTGAAAAGAACACCTATATTATAGTATATTATACTAGTATCTCTGTACTTATACTAAATTACAATAACTATAATTATTACGTTGGTATTTTGTGTTTGCTGTTTAAGAGGACGTGTTGTCGTTGTCTCTATCTTACTACAACATAAGTACATCATAAAAAATGTGTGTCCAGCAAAGCACATTTTGTGATGTTAGTTTTATATTAGAGTTAAATTAAAGTTAAATAAATTAAATCAAATTTACTTATTAGTTATTATCAAATAACTAAGAATATTATCTAGAAAATGACGTATGCTTTTAATGATATTATCATTTTAAAATACTTCAGTTGATTATGAATATTTTAAAATGATAATATCAATAAAAGTATTTTGTAGGTAATATTCTTACCTTTAAATTTAACAATTATAGGTAAAATCATTCTAATATTAAAGCTAACTTCACTAAATGTGTTCTGCTAAACGCAATTTTGTTAATTTTTACATTAGTAAGATAAAGATAACACATGAGGGTATGGCCATGGCGTCCTCTTATACTTATAATGTGTACCTATAGATTTTACAAATTGTCAGTTGAATTGTTTTTCATAAAATATTATTAATTATTAATTATTATATATTATTAATGTTATTAATTATTGTTACTGAGTAAGAGTAACATAGATTACATAGGTACTAATAGGCAGTCCTATTTTTGTGTGCAGTAGCAAATGACAAATAGACAAAATAAAATTTATGTTTATTAGTTACAATTCTTAAAAGATGTCTGTCAAGATATACTAAGAAAAAATGGGCAAGTGTGTAGTAGCAAAATTTACAAAAATATGTACTGCTTAGGTATAGCAATTGAAAACAGACAGTATTTTTTGAATAATAATAATATAAATGCGACGAGCGTGCATAATAAATGACTATTTTAGTGTAAATGACATTGCCAGCCTAGAAAGATAACAGCAGTGTATATTCTGAGAGCATATTTCATAATATAAGTGAATTATTCTTATTACTGAGTTATTAGTTATTTTTTTACCAATATTATTATAAGTGTTTTCTAACATGGGCTAATTGCCACTTTGACAATAATATCTATTATTTTATAATGTCATCAATATAATAAATACCTATGTAATTTTAGATTAAAATAATCATTAAATTATTAATTTGTGTGCAGATGTAAATGGTTTATTAAAGTTTTATAAAATAACTAATTATATAATAAAAAAAGAATTGTTCTCTTAATGATAAATAGGTACCAATAAGTCACATCGATAAAATTATATACATAAAATAATTCATTTTTTTTTAATGCAAATAATTTCTAAATTTAGAGTATTAAAATTAAAAGCAAAACTATTTATTATGAAAAAAATAACAAAAACAAATTTATAATCCTAGTTATAATAATAAATGATACTATAAAAATACATTTATTTGCCCAAGATAAAATCTAAACTATGTTTAGCTTAAATCAAATTTTAGAAAAAACCTTTGAACATTGAATATTTGGACGTCGTCATAATAAATTCTTCTATGTTAATATAGAGTAGGTAACTAGGTAATCATATATTTTTTTTAAATAAATTAACTTATTTAGTGTCTATTCTGTCTATCATCACATTCTTTTAATGAAAAATAAAACAATTTTTAAATGTATAATAGCGTTATTTAATCTATAGGATGAGCAAAAATGTAAAAATATGAAGTGATCACTAATATTTAAAATATATAAATGTCAATTCATTAAAGATTCAGTTACAGATAAAGAATATTTATTTAATTTATTAATTGCTAAAATGTGTGATCTACAAGGACGGATCCAGTGTAAAAATATGATATGTATGCAACTCAAATATTTATCTTGTAAATTTTTAAATATTATGTAAGTATTTAATTCAACACTTGTGTTTATTGTTTTATAATCATTTAAAAATTTTGAAATATAATGCATAATAAAAAAAAACTCCCTAGTATAATTATTTTTTTTTAAACATACCATATTTTATAATGTTTAGAAAGGAAGTCTAGGAAAACTTTTAACGATTTCTTATTTTATAAATATTGAAATTTCTTTTTATAAGTTTAAAGTACATACTTATAACAAAAATTGTAAACTAAGAAACTACAATAAATATAAAACTAAACTCATTGATATTACAAGTATAATAATAAGTATTAACTTCAATACACTTTTTTTATTGTTGTTATATTGTAATAAAATATAAAAAGGTATTAACTATAACACATTACATTTTTATGACATTGTTAAATATAAAATTTCAATCATGTTTTATTATTTTTTTCAGGACAAAACGTTTAAACTTACAAACAAAAAAACATTTTTAAGAAATTTTTCTTTTTTAAAAATAAAAGTTTTCTAATATTCTTGTCTTTTGAAAGTGTGTGCTTTTAATACTTGATTACTGATTTAATAATTCATTTTGATAAATAATTATAATTAAATAAATTTGATCTAATATAATTTGTTTAAATTTTCAAAGAAAAAAAAGAGTTTCAAAAATGTCAAATGCATATTTGCTTTTCTGATTATTTTGAATAACAATTATTGAGTTAACTTTTACAAACAAACATAAAATTAACTCAAACTTTAATAGAAATTATGTGAAAAATAAACCATGAATACAATTTTTTATCATAATAGAATCAAAACTAAGTTAAAATAATTTATGCATTTTATATATTTAACTTGCTTTGTGTTAATATATTAAAACAATATATATGAATAAAATATTATTAAAAATGTACAATTAAAACTCAGTTGAATTTCTCCAGTTTCAAGTTGACGTTATTATATTGTTATATATCTTATGGAAATTACAAATGTAACAAACCCTACTAAATGAATTACAATATTTTAGGAATAATGTATTCAAGACATTGGTACATTGTCAAATTATTTACTATGACAATTTTCTAATGAACAGCTTTTGTAGACATTTGATTGTATATTTTTTTACTTTTAAATTAATCTTATTGTAATTTTTAACTATAACGATTCAAACTATATCACTTATATATTTTCCTAGTTGAAAAACATAAATGTTTTTTGAAATTACATAATAAAATGAATTACACATAATAGTTGACATAATAAATTAATTTAAAGGTAAAATATAAAAAATATGTTATTTAAAAAAAGAAAATAAATAACATGTATTGTAGAAAAAAATGTATATTGGTATTTGGTGTTCCAATTATATTGAATTATATAGTATAAATTAGTACAAATAGAAATTCTATTCCTGTTAACATTTAACTTAAACATAAAGTGGCTTTGCTGGTATGTAAAAATAATATTAATTAAAAATATAAACAATATAACAATAATATATTATAATGCGCCCACATAAAAACAAAATAACTCATCTAAATAAAATAATAAAGATTTTTATATTACTTATACGTTTCTTAATACATAAGGCATATTTTAAATTGGAAGTAGATATTTTATAGAATAGATGTTAAGCTTGTTTGTTTTTGTATATAAATTTATGTTAAAAATCATCAATGTAATTGTAATTTTTATAAAGCGTATGAATTTTGAGTAAATGTTCAATTTTACGAGCGCATTGTTTATTGTTTTAATAGGTAATAAATATGGGCTTTGTTTAAAAAAAATGTATTGCTTATATTTTGTATTCATTTATATTGAGATAAAAGTTTATCCAGCTCTTGGCCCAAGCTTATCCAAAATAGATATTCCTCTGTCTTGGTACTCTTCACGTGATAACCAAAATGATTCTCTATCCTTGGTTACTTCACCTAATACAGCTCCACCAATAAACACCATGTCTTTACGCAGTGGTGGATCTTCAATACGGATTTTAAGTTTCTAAAAATAATTACATAATTAAGACATTTTTAAAAAATTAACTTCAAAAATATAGTTGTAAATATAGTACTGATAAGGTAGTTGTATCGTTTTTCAACACTCGTTCCACATAAAGTTGTTTAATTTCACGTTCCAGTCTTGACGGTAGTCCAGGATACATTGTTGAACCACCAGAGAGCACAATATGTTTGTATAGTTCAGTTCTCATATCAATATCAGCTGTTTGGATTGTATTAAACACTAGTTCTGCAATACCTGGTGGATTACACAGAAATTTGTAATAGAAAATTAAATTTAAAAAAAATGTATTTGAAATTAAATATAATATAACTACGAGATAGAGAAAAGTAATAGTTAATTTATATTTTTTGTTATTTTTATATAATAAATAAATCACTATTATAATATGATTATTATATTAATAAAAACAAACAAGTTTAAGAATCATAAAAAAAAGATACTGATACTTATTTTAAACCTACAGAAAATTGAATATTCTTTATCCAAAAATAATAATTCTTTCACTAAGATCTATAATTTTTAATAGTTAATGTATTAAAATATTATAGAAATAATCAAATAATCAATAACATCATGTGCCATTTACAGAAAAAAATATTTAATTTTTTTAGATAATAAATATTAAATTGTAGATTTAATTATATATAGCAATGAACAAATAGATAAAGCAGCATTAAACTAATATGCGAACCTTGGCCTTCTACATTTATTAAATGTGGCTGGAATAATACTTCAGGTGCTTCAAACCTTTCACCACCAACTTTGATAACACGACCATCTGGTAACTAAAAATGTAAGAGATATTAATATAAAAAGTTTATAGTTAGTAAATGTGTGGAGGAAAATAACCTAAGAGCTGTAGATTATATTAAATAATTAAAAAAATATAACTTACTGTGTATGATTGCACAAGAACAGTAGTTTCCAAAGCTAATTTTTGTTCAGTCTCAATGTTGTATGCAACATAACATAATTTTTCTTTCATCATTCTTACAGTTTCAAAATCAGCTGAATGATTGAAAGCGTATCCTCTTAATAGTAACAACTAAAATAAATAATTAAGTTTCATTAATTTAATTAAATATGAAAATTTAAAAATAATTACCTTTATTAAATAACGGGTGACATCGCGACCTGCAATATCTAATCTTCGAGTTAAATGTGGTAAAACATATTCTTCATACACGGGGCATATATGAGTAACGCCATCACCAGAATCAACAACCACTCCACTAAGTAAACCTTGAGCATATAATGTTAGAATAGCTTGGACAGCTACATAAACAGCATTAAATTCATACTTTTCAAACATCACCTATATCACAATACATTTTTAATTTATATTTTAATACACTTATTTACTTATTTATACTTACTTCTATCATTTTTTCTCTATTTTTTATTGGATTCATAGGAGGTTCTGTTAACATAATTTTACATTCTTTTGGATCAATGTTCATCTTTTTTGGTCCAAAAGTATAATCCCATACATGGCACATATCATCCCAATTCCTATAAATAATTGTATTAAGTATTAATCAAATAATTACTAAGCTTTTTTTAGTCAAACATAATATTTTAAAAATACAAACCTCACAATTCCATTCTCCATTGGATATGTGACATCTAACATGGATCGTAATTGACTAGCTTCATCACCAATCATCAAATCCTAAAAAAAAATAATAACAATAAAGCTAAAGGTAATTTAACTAATGAATATAGCAATAATTCAAGAGAGTTTGTACAAATATTTTATGTAAAAAATTGTTTTTTATTGACATATATGTGTATATATTATACATGATATGAATAAGGTTCAAAATCGGCTAGTTTAATGTGTCTAGATAAAATAAACCTTTCCAAATGAACAGTGTATAATGTATACATTAGTCAGTATGCAGTAAATAAAGCATTTTATTACTATAATCGTAAACTGATAATTAGGGCATAAAACTTTACGTGTTTATATATTTCTTAGGAAGCAGCATATTAAAAATCTAATTCGAAACAAATCCATTTCATAATATATATGTACATCATATATTTTTTAAATTTATGTGATTTTATACATTTAAATATTATAAATAAATTAATGCATTTATGTTTATAAAATAATAGCACATTGTCGCCTTACCTATATTTTGAATTATACTATACTATACTATACTATTAACTGTAAATTTGTTTTGAATGACCAAGTTATATTTAATATTTTTTCAACTATAAATTATTTACTTTTACTAAGAGTTAACATTATTGCTATTAGTGTCACACGTTACTGTATCATTTTTTTTACTTAACAGTAAGAATTAGTTGTAACTTTTATTGTTATGGTAATAACTGGCCGAGCTTTACCTTTTATTACAATTGAAGTTGCTCATTTGATAAAATATCCTAATGCTAAAATAATTCTAATCTTTTTTTAAAGTTTCTATATAATACAATAAACATACCTATAAAAATAATTATTTCATAACAATTTTTGAATATTTAAACTTTTTTTAATGCATAATATGTATGCATATATTTTATTGTTATTTTAGTGCATAAAATTCCAAGCCCTATTGATAATACTGATAAAACATAATCAATATACCAAACACTTCAACTTGTTAAATTATACCATATTATACAGAATATACTCAGTAGAATTTTAATTCTAGTAGTAAAAACCAAATCATATCATGCATTTACATTTATTTGATAAGCATTTACTTTTATATAGACCTTTTCTTTTAACCTTGTTCACCAAAAATATTGTAAATTACTAATTTGTATATTATCCATGGCTGAATAGTTAAAGTATATACTTTAAGAGGACGCTACCCGCATGTGTTGTCTCTACATTACAAATGTATAACACAGAATAGAACCTCTCAGGTTGTAGTGATAGTTAAAAATCCAAATCAATATGCAATATAGTTGAGAACATTATCTATGAGCTATTATTTTTATTTATTTTTTTGATATCGGAACAACAGAAAAAGTTATTCAAGTTTGAAAAACACAAAAGTAATGGATTTTGAAACAAAAAGAACATTGATATATATAAAAAAAAAATGAAAACGATGTTTTACAGCTAAAGTTCTTTTTAAATGGTGAATATTTTGCTTCTTAGTTATGACTAGAGTCTGGATTTATATTCTGTTAAAATTTTTGAAATATAATGTTTATATGTAGCTAAAATTGATGAAATATACCCAAAAATATTCTTTATATTTTCAAAATGTTCTGAAAAATATTGATAATACTAACTAATAAGTAAAAACAAAAAAAAATACAATATGATTATTGATTATGATTATGAATTTATAATTTATCATTATTTATATAATTATATCTTATGTTACATTAAATTATGCAATGTAATCACATTAAAAAAAAAATATATTATACAATATTTAGGAATGTACAATAATATATTTTTCCAAATTTTTCGGAGTGAAGTAAGTACGGCAACAGTGATTAATGTCTTATATATGCTGAATATCTTTTAATATAATCCAATATAACGGAAATATGCTAAAATATTCTATAATATGTACCATAAACTAAAATATTCTGAAATATTCTCTGAAGTCAAAATATGCACTAATATGCAAAAAAAACTATTTTTGACAGATTCTACAGGTTATGAAATACAAATATTTCTTACTCCCATCAAACAGCATACGCTTGTTAAAAATATGTTTTTGCATAAAAATCCGGACTCTAGTTATGACTGTTATGCCTAATCGGTTCTTTTCTCACACAAAATAGTTTTTGTTTTTGCTATGTTTTACATTTGTAAGACGGAGACAATAAATGCTGGTAACGTCCTCTTAAAGTATATACTTTAACTATTCAGCTGTGTATAATATATAAATTAGTAATTTATCATATAAACATTTTATAAATAATATTTTTACTTTATCTAATAAGTATGGGTAGCGTTCACCTTACCCAAACAATATATACATTACCCATTTATCTAGCTATGTTGTTTTGAGAATGATAGAATATATTTCAGAAACAGTATTTAAACTATACTGTGTCCAGCGAGAGAACGTGCCGCAAACCGACCAAAATCAGTTTTTCTGCGCATTACCCAATCAAGGCCGTATCTGGGGGGGGGGTTCAAACCCCCCCGAAATTTTTTCGTGTTATATTATGTGGTAGCAAAATAACTATTTCAATCTCTGTTTTAATCAATACACAATTTTTTTAGCTTAAACCCCCCCCCCCCCCCCGAATTTTTTTTCCAGTTACGGCCTTGTACCCAATGATACCCAGCTATAAGCAAACCAGTTTTGATAGCATGGCGACGCGGGGGTTGCGCAGAATCGGCGCGTTCTCTCGCTGAACAGACTATAGAAATAACCATTTTAATTAATAGTGAGGGGGTCAAGCTTCTAAAAAAAAGAATACATAGTACCTAATATTTTAGAATAATGAATTCAAGTTTTAAACTAGTTTCCAGAATTATATGAATTTAAATTTCTTTACTAAATATGCAATTATAAGCATCAGGTATAAATTATAATTGATAAAAGATCATTTAACAAAATAAATATTACATTAATACCAGGAATTAATATTGAACTATTTATCATTTTCAATAAAATACTCAAATAATTAAAATTAAAACAAACTTTTAATAGATAGATTTAAACATTAAAATACAATACATATCTACCAATAATAACTATATAAATAACAATAACAATGTTATTCTTTCAATAAAATGTGTTTTAAGACTTTAAAAAAAGGTCAGAGCATTATTTATAATTATTTATTTAACCCATCCATAACTTAATAAGAATGTTTAAATCTAATCTTATGATGTTAGCTTTAATATTAGAGTGAACTAAAATATTATCAAATTTAGTTAAGAATGTTTTCTGTATTTTATTATAATTTCATTTGTGTGAAAGTATATAATATATTACAATTTATGCTCATATATTGCAGAAAAATTTAAATATTGTAAAAAAATAAAATTATTAATTTTCTATAATATCATTCAAGCTAACATACAAGATTGGTTCCATTGAACACAAATTTGGAATGTTGCTCACACGTCGAAGAGAGAAACAAATAATATACAGATATCTTCTTAAATTATAATATTATATAATATGTTGATTAATTTAAAATTAAACATAAATTTATGAATTAATATACAATAATATGAAAAATATAATTTTTTCTAGTAAAAACTCATAATCATACCACCATGGATTAGAGCCTAGTGTTTGATTAGATGATAATTCAACATAAATAGTTCATAGTTCAATTTATCTTTTCAATACATTTTAAGAAAGTAACATTTGAATTTATTGTTGATTAGCAGTATTATTTTATAGGTGTTGATATAATGTTTAGTGTACAAAATTAATATATTTTTCTAATTTTAATTTTAATTTTTAAGACCAGATAAATAATAGTAATATAAAAAAAAAAATGAATTTATCTATAAAACCATGTATAATAATTGGGGTACTTTTCTATCATCTTGACTACTGTCAATCTCAATTTCGATTACCATTAATGTAGAGAATACCGGACCAATAATATACCTTATTTTGAATAGTTTCCTAATTATTATTTTAAGTTCTAATAAGTAATAATCATGATAAAGGTATATAAAAAACAGTTAAAAATATTTTATACATTTTAAAATAAAATTGAATGAGTTAAAATATGATTATAAATGCATTTATAAAGATATAACAGACATTAATTAACTCAATTATTTCATTAATAAAGCTTCAAAAATATCAATAATATTTCTAACTTACTTTAACTTCAATATCACCAATTTTGTTGTGTGCGCGAATGATTGGTCGACCGACCATTGATGGAAATATATGAGCAGGGAAATTAGTGCCAGCATAGCCGCATTTCACAAACTAAAACAAAGAAATACTTTAGTTTAATAGTAAATTCAAACATCTATTGTAATAAACAAACATTTAATAAAATATACTTTGATAAAAAAAAAAAAATGTTGGTACCTAGGTCACAAAAATTTTAACTAACTACTTATATAATTGTTGTATCTGTAAATGGGTAAACTCCAACTAATATTAGTTTAATATTCAACAGAGTTGGCTGTTATCAGTGACAGCTATCCTATAGTAGAGGTGTAGCGCCTGCTACACCTTTAATTCGAGGTCGGTGGGATGGGTTGTCTATGTAATTTTTCATATGCAAATAATACAAAATAATACTTTGGAATATTTTAATAATATAATACTGCTATAATAGTAACTATTTTTTTTTTAATATGTTGAGTAAACTATTCAGTAGATGAGTTATATGTTATATCGATGATTATTATTGAGGATGGGTGATTAGTGATTACTTCTTATGTTTCGCTAAACCAATATTTTTAAGGATAACCGCCACTGGCTGTTATAATTTAATTACAACAGCTGTAATGTCTATGGATTACAGTTACTGGCAGTTTAAGGGACAACCAGATTGCATTAAGGTATAGGGCCGAACTTGGCTTAACCGCGTATGACTGATAGTGTCGATAGCTGTAGTCAAAAGATCGACGTCAAAATAAAAGTAACGTATAAGTAAGTAGTAGGAAATAGATGATTAAGAACCTTCGTGGATGTGGGATAATACTATAATAGCACTCACCCCAGTTCCGTTATCGCAGACGATGACTTTCCGGCCGCGACTGTCCATTGCAACAGTGAGAGCGTCGTTATAGTCCTTTGAAAAAAGAAGAAAACCCGACGTTGATATGTAATCCGTCTGATGTGCAAACTTAATCGTTTATTTTACAATAAACAACGACGGTATTTCATTCCAGCATTTCGAGCGGTTATCAAAGTCTCGGCCGTGTTCTAGACGGTCTACTTTAGAATGCAGCGGTGCGTGCGTGCGCGTGTCCGGTCCGGAGATGACGCCGATCGTCTCGGCAATCGACCGTGAGCGGAGCAGCTACTAGCGGCGATTCGATTTAACGCCAACACGAACGTCGCGATTAAATTGTCTCGAAGACGGCGCCAAAAGGTTTTTCGTTCAACAACAATCGTCAGTAGTCACCGAACATCTTCGTCCGATGTTTGGACGTGAGGTGTGGCGGGCGTTCCGACAAGGCGACCAAATTGATAACGAATGTAAGGAGCGTATGACACATACACGCTACGCGGTCGAGTCATTGGTCCGCACGAACGATAAGTGATAACAGCAACAGTCGAGCAGTTGCTATAGACACAGATAATAAATTCATTATTATCTAAATCGTATCGGCGTATATTTGTTATAGTAATGCCGTTGTGTTCAATTATTATATTGTCTCAGAGTTAATAGTTAAAATGGATTATACACATGAACTAAGATAATATTATCTTAGTTCATGATTATACACTATTACTAAACTATATTAACATGGTATTATCACTATTATCCATTATGGCTATTATGTTATTATTATTATTATTATCGAGCTCATTGAATTCCGCCGGCACGATGATGCCGATCTGTCAGTGACCGACGATGTGATGTTGGCAACGACTGATACTGCCGTCGGCCGCCGGAACTGTCTACAACCGCCGCGTCTGCCGGCCATATAGGCAACACAACGCGCAGCCGAATGTGTGTAGCGCAATCGACATTTAAAGGGGTAGCTGACTATGCATGCATCTAATATTACACAATTGGCATCGTCGTTATGGAGCAGAGACAAAAATTTGTTATCGTCCGTCTCATATCGTCTGCATATTGTAAAACGATCTGATATGACGTTTCCGTTTGTTGGTCCTATTTCGGAAAAATATGCCGTTTATGTTTTTTTTTTTATTTTTGATGTTGTTCAATCCGGTCGACGGACGGTTTACAACACTTATGAATTATAAATTATGATTGATAGATGAGTAGGTTACACAAATGGTGTTTAGAATACCTGAATAATTATTATTATTACACGAAAAACACCTGCGACACACGTAAGTATATTTTTTCCTGGACAATATAAAATTCAGTTTAAAATTTAAAATTATTTTATGGCTGAATTCCGTCCAATAGTCGGTAATACACTTAATTTGAGTTCAATAAAACAGCAGCTATTATTAGATTGTTATTTTATTTACGTTAATAATTTTAAGTACTAGCAATATGAAATAACTTACTAATAATTAGGATACTTCTATGAGATTACTATTTTTTTACAAATCAAACTACATAAGTGCATAAGCGTAAATTCGAGTTGTTAGAAGAAGGGGCTAAAATTATAAACATAGAACAGGCCTTAGCCTCGCAATAGGTTTTTGATCCCCGGCACCACCTAATACCTATATCAAAATTTTGCAAAAATTGCAAAACTTTTCTATGAATACTTCAAAATTATTTATTTTATAATAGCATACACATATTAATTTAATTATTAATAACATTTTATTTTATATCAATTAATTTAACATAATGCATATTATACTTAATATGTTCATACGTAAATTGTTTAAGAATGATCTCTTTATTAATATTTTTTGTGTCACATTTTTCTATGTACACCTGAATGAATCTATCTTGTAACATATAGATTATAGACGTTTGTAATCACTAATGTTTTTAATCGGTTATACAAATAAAATAAAATTGAGTAAAAATTTTCCTGGAAAATAAAATTTAAGTTATTAGCTGTTAATTTTTTTTAAGTACCATATGTTTGGATTGTATGGTTTTTAGTGATGATCATCTCAGAGTTCAATCATATTTTTGTTATATTTACTCAATGAAATAAGTACTTAGTTCAAAATTCAGTTTCAAAAATGTATCTATAGATGTAGCCATTTCTAAACTCTTAAACGAGAACTGTTTATTCATAATATTCCGAATTATACAATCCAATATATAGGAAAATAAGCGTAACATCTGAAGTACCTAATCTTTTTTTTTTCTAATACAGTGGTCTACAATCGGTGGGTCACGACCCATTTTTTAATCGCTATAAGTCTTCTTTTGAAAATAATAACTAAATTTAATAGATGAAATAAATGAAAATACAGTTTATATAATATATTCTATAATAATATAATATTATAAAAAAGCATTAAGCAATTTTAGCTTTTTATTTGGTTTTTTTACAAATCTTACGTGTGTTGCGAAAAATGTAGGCCTAAAAAAGTGGGTCATGGGTCCAAAAAGGTTGGAGACCACTGCTCTAATTCTTCAAAGGTCTTGTATTGAGCATTTGTAGTTGTTGATATTCAAAACCTACAAACTTGATAGACTATTTAGCTGTAATTTGTTTCTTTCATTACTTTTATCATAATTTATAAAGGAAATAATATACATGATTTAATGTTTATATTTATTTTATGAGTATTATATCATACATATACCAATTGGCTATCTTGCTTAAAAATTATAACAAAATAAATTGTATTATTTTCTCTAACTGCAAAAAATCTAAATTTTGTTGAAAAACTTCAAATTTTTAGGAGGGGGCTATAAAACTGATTAAGGGAGATAGGCCTCCCTAGTACCCTAAGCCCCCACCAATTTACTCCTTTAGTAAATACGTAGTATAATCGATTGTTGTGATACTCAATAGACACATTTTTGCATACTTAAGAGTAATTATTGTCATCAGTTATCATAATTACCACAAAACTAAATAGGTATAACTAAGGCAAGTGGCTCCCCCTCCCCCCTAGAAAATTTATTACATATTTGACCATAGCAGTGATGATGTTACTCGCTTGAAAAGTTAACCATGTTTAATCGATTTTGAGTTTTGAAAATAAAATTTTAATTGGAAGGAGTCAACATTGTCTTACATGTTAGTACCAACTATTGCATTACGACTATGCAAATCAATAAGTACTCGCGCGGCGCGTATATACCTATTTATTATACACTTATGGCAAATGGATTGATATTTTCTTTCGTATAGGTAACTATTATTAATTACAATCTACATAATATATTGGCATACATTTCAGTATACCTTTTGTTTGTTTGTTTTTTTTTTTTATGGGATGATTTAGTACCTATGGATACAAATGTATTTATAAGTAATTGTTTGCAAAAATGTCGTACCCTACTTATTTAATATTTATTCGCTTAGTTTTAGTCATGAGTGATTAATAATCAAATTATATTATAAATTATAATATATGATAATAATGATGGGCCATTGATTATGTTATACTCTTTATTAATTAGAGCACGGTATTAATCTACATTGTGACATGAATATTATTTATCTATCATACGTTAGCGAGTAGATATGGGCATGTATACACATGTAGTGTGTGTGAGTGGTTTTATGATCACAACGTCCCTAATGTAGATAATGATGCGTTAATAAAAATGGTTGCATAAAAGTGGAAAACAATAAATAATAAAACACTTATAAAGGCCTGTTAATTATTAAGTATTAGTTTATGTAATTTACTTATGATTTATATATCTAGATGGTATGCAAATAATCACCGAGGATATGTAAATAGTTAGTGCAATTTATAAATATAAATATAACTATTGATAAGATAAGCAACTACAATTAAATTATAGTCTTAGATGTTTAAATAAAATATATTGAATTCGCTTAGTTCATATTAAATTTATACTCTGACTTATAGAAACATAATAATCAATTAATGTTTTGTGACAAAATGTATCAATATTGACACTTAAGTAATTTAATAGATGGCGCTAGTATGCTTAAAACGAATAAAAAATAAACATTGAAAAGACCTTTGTGTATCTAAACAATAAATGTAGAATTCGATAATAATTTAAAAAAAAAAATTCATAGAAAAAATAACCAGATAGCAAAATAGACTGAGCAAAAATTTTACGATTACAAAGGTCATATCAAAAGATTTTATACATTAAATAAATAATACTATAATAGCATATTCACTAGTATTTACAATCAATAATTAATAATACATATTGTAGGTTTGTTTTAGCGGCTTCAATAGACACTTAATTTTTTTATGGGTTGAAGAGCAATCCATAAGATTGTTCTTCGAGTGCTTGATCACTAGGACGATCTGATACTCGATACTCACCCTATTAATTTATATTAGATATTATATGTTTACTTGAATAGGAAAAAATTTAAGGAACTACTTGTGGTATTTACCTATCAGCGTTATAGAAAGTAACATTAATAAGTTATTTAAAATTAATAACTTGAAATTTAAATATTAATAAATGTGTTATTTTTAAATGGAATTTTATTATTCATTACCGGATGTTGAGATATCGTTAAACTTTATTAAATCTATAGAACTATAGAAGAATTAATTTATCCTAGTAAAACAATTTTAAATTTCATATACAGTCCAAACAAAGAATTTTAAAAATTATTTGCTGATAGCACAGATAAATTTCAAGAAACTTTTTATCACTTTTTATAAAACGATTAAAATCGTATTTCCGGTAAAAGACATACAAATTGTTTTTATTTATAATAACTATTTACTATTCAGTACCTCCTTACTATGTTATATAGAGAACATTCAAGAACTACATATCAAATTAGATTTTTAAAAAAAACACGCTACGGTTAGACTATTGCTGTGTAAATGGTCAAAAATTATTTTAAGACACCTGTTAGATATACTAATTATTAACTTATTGGCCCCCAATAGAAAAGTATATTACCAGTAGTAGTTAAATAAATAATCGTATTAAAATATTCTTAGAAATAGAGTTTTGATAAAAGAGATGGACATTTTCGCAAAACAATAGTCTTCATATTCTTAAAAACTTATCACTCATTTTTGAACGATATCAAATAGAATTAACGTCCTATATTCATTCCTTTATTATTTAGGAAGTAAACATCGAACATACTGTATACACTATACATTTAAAATCAACATATTACGTACATTGTACAGTCACTCCTTTATTGTAGTCCATGATTATAATAATACATATTATAGACAATTAACTTTATAAATATGGTTTACTTTTTAATTATAAATTAAAAAAAAAATAATAATAAACATTTTATGCTTTACAGTAAACACATACTTACTAAAGTGTACTCTGCAACTATACGTATATGTAGGTATCTATTTGGTCTATTCAATAAAATATAATAATACGTTTGGCATATAAGTACCTATCTAGTATTGATAATGTGCTTATAAAATTAATTTATTAAATACTATGTACTACAACGAGTTTCATGAAGTAAGGAAAAGTTTAACTTTAAATTTAAATTACTTTTTACATTTTTCAAATTACTTACATAAGCCAATGATGCTTGACTTTTTATTTTAGTTATTAATAGTAACAATTTATTTTTATAAGAGCCATAATATATAGCTAATACAGATCTATGTAACTGTAAACATATAAGTATAATAACTATAATATTTATTGTATCAATATTGTTTTTGTCAAATTTCGACCTGGTTTTTGTATCATTAATTGGCCATTAATAATTTCTACAGTGAGTATTTTAGAAATAATTTTATGTTTATTTTAGTATATCTTGTTTTAATTTAAAAATATTATATGTGATGTTATTCACTAGAAAATAATGTTAATAGTAAATAATAAATATACTTTTAACATTTTTTCAAAGGTAGATTTATTTATTATTTATCTATAATATCATTAATATCTATATATTATAGTAGTACATATACTATGAATAATCATGTTTTATAAGTTTTATTGAATTAATATAGTATAACTAATATCAGCGGTTCCCAACGTATTGATCACAGATGCTTGTCGAGGGTCTAAACCAAATATCGTTAAGAGGACGCTATACCCGCATGTGTTGTCTCTGTCTTATACACTCGTAAACTGTTTTGCGCGGGACAACTTTACTCCCTCGATATTTATATAAAAATTACCAAAATTTTAAATCGCATTGAGAAGAACTTTACCTATGTTGTAGCATTTTAATTTTTTTGATAGTGGTAACCAATAATTTTTAATAATTAAATGAAAAAAACCTAAATTTCTCAAACCGATAACTTTAATTGCATTCATGTTATCAAAAAAATTAAAACGCTACGACACAGGTAAAGTTCTTCCCAGTGGGATTTATAATTTTGGTTGTTTTGATTAAAATATCGAGGGAGTATAGTTGTCCCGCGCAAAACAGTTTTTAACCATGTTACGCGTGTATAAGACAGAGATAACATATGCGGGTATAGCGTCCTCAATTTTAATTTATTCCGATTGGTATCAATATCGAAATTTTTATATTATATATAATAACTGTCTATATTTCTATTTTAGATAAGTGTTTGTAAGACTATCCAATAATTTTCAAAATTGCAATAGACTTTTCGACTATTTATTTATATGAACAAGCCTTTTTAACTTTAATTTTTTTGAAAAATAGTTATAAAAATAAATTGAATTTCAAGAGCAATATGAGGCTAAAACTATTGAGTTTTAATCCTGATATTAACTTTGTTGTAAGAGACAAACAACGTAAAAAATAACATTGAGTTTTTTTATTAATTTTGAATAATTGTTTTTGAGTTGAATACATTAAATTTTATTTTTATATAAATTATTTTTAATTTTTCTTGTATAGTATGTTTTCCTAATTATACTGACATAGTGACATATAAGCAATGAGCATATTATATAAATATATAAATATAGATAATACAATAAATTTGTAATATACTATATATATGTTTATATACATATATATATATATATATGTCAATTTTTATTTATGTGTTTGTATTTGTTATTTATATATCAATTGGCCTTAGTTTTTTTTTTTACTAAACTGATGGTCCGCACTCCGCACAATTAAAAATATTGGATTCCTGCAGTAAATTATAGTATTGTATTTGTAATAAATTTAGACTAATAAATAATTTGTCAAGTTTTCATATTTTCGTTTTTATTACTTACATTGTAAGTCTAACATCTTCTTATTATTATTTAAATATTATTTCGATAAGCATCGCATATGTAAAGCCGTCTACTTAAATTCATTTTAGCTTTATTAAAAAAAAATTGACGAACTTACATGCAGATTTCAAAAACCAACTTAAAATTACTTATTAATTACAAATTAAAATTAATTTTATGTAATTTTGACAAAGTGGGGAGGAGGGCTAACATCACACACATAATATAAGCATCAACATTTTCAAAGAAACATTTTAATATTTAATGAAAAAATTAAATTATGACGTTAGTATAAATGTTCGAAAATCAAAAGTTGAAATTATTCAGAATTTTAACAAATAAATATAATATAATAGATATAATATTATATTTATAACTTACTGATAATGTTGTAAAATAACATGTTGAGAAAGTTTTCAAAAAATAAAAATATATAGGTACATCATGAAATACCTATATTTATTTGAAAAGAAACAATCGTGTTGACTTAATATCAACCTCCTTGAAATTTTTTTTTTGCTAGTTATTTATAAAAAAATCCCAGGTGTGTTTAATTTTTCTTTGTCTTTTTAAATACATTTAATATTTAAAAACCCAAATGAAGAATGAATATTAATGATACACTTCCGTTATACATTTTATAAACAGTAAACTGTTCAAACCTACGTACCTACATTATGTGTATGTGTATGAATAACTGAATGTGAATTGAATTTTCTAAAATGGGATGATCAGAACTTTTTTTTATCACTTTAATTATTATAATTGTTTAATTTGTATCATATTACAAAAAAGTTTGATATTTTATTATTTACTTAGTTATTACTTTAAATTTTGCATTAGCAGTTAGCTTAAAATATATTAATTATATAGCAGATTCCTTATATAGGTACGTAATATTTTCAAAACCCTAGTGATATAACGCATAGGTATATACACAGGATTTTTATTTATAGTTTTTGTTTGTTTGTTTGATAATTATTATTTATTATTGTAGATTAAGAGTATTTAGTACAGAAGAAATTAATACGATGCTCGACGTCCGACGAGCTAAATATATTTTCTCGGTATAAGTGGTATAACTACTATTCTTTTTTAGATTATATTGCTCAGCCTCCTTCTACTTTCTAGGTACTATCTTTTAATTTCAAACCCTGTACATAAAACACTGTTCAGATGGATGAAAACAAATTTTAAGAAAAAAATACGAGCTAATATAAGTAAGTTTATAAAACAAGTTACGTGCATCTAGAAAAATACTTATTCTAGTAGAACATACAAGATTTGTCAATTGAAGGGTTTAAATTAGGGAGAACTATATTTGAATCAAATTAATCCTTCTTTAGAATATAGTTGTGTTCATGGACTCATGGTTCATCGTGTATTCGTGTGTATCTAGACATTAGTACAGATCAGTAGATAGTCAGTTGTTATATTTACCACTAATAGGAGTGAATTAATTTAAATAATATAATATTAATATTATATACCTATAATCACAGTTCTGCAAGAATATTGTATCTGTACCTATGTGATATTACCTATTTAAAGTTTTTAACCGTGATTATCGAACGACGAACATAAACTATATTATTACAGTAATAATTGATTTACTTTGATCGTCAATATACAATATATATTATATTGATTTATTAATTATTAATAAAATGTACTTATCATTTTAGTTTTAATTATTTTTAGGTTAACATATTATCATAATAATTTACTTTCGACCATTTAATATACGCTGTAAAATCAAAACACAATTATAATGGTTTAGTAATTACATAATTCTGACATCGTTATTTATATTGGATGTTAAATTATTGAAATTTATTGAGATATAATATACATATTACTTATTAGTAAGTTACGTGTGTAGACTAAAGGTAGGTACTTCCTTGTTGCTCGAATTATTATGCTACTTGTACACGTTGTATAGGTATTTACAGCAGTTATCAATATTAAACATATTCATTTTTTATTTATAACAAGCAAATCTATTGATGAATGTTATTATGACACATTTTATTTAACTATTTTGAGTCTAGGTAAAAAAAAAGTGTTAGATATCAGGTATAGACATATTCCCAATAAATGACATTATTAGAAAATCTTATTAGTAAAAATATTTACTGAGAACGAATAGCATTTATTTAGATTAATTATAGAATAAAAATAATTACTTAAAAAGAGTATAATATAATAATAAACTTTAAACAATTATGTATAACGCTTCAAAAATTACAAAATTATTAAATAGCAAAAAATAGTATTAATATTAAAAAATGTATAATAAGCATGTATATAAAAATGTTTATATTATTATAATTATTATTTTTATACTAGGTATATTTTACCACTAAACAGAAACTTCTCAATGGCTTGTGGTCACTAAGGTTTATAAAAAAAAGAAAGATAAATAAACGGTGTTTTAATTGCTATAATTTAAAAAAAAAATGAGTTAGGTACCTACTTAAACTTGCTTGAATACTAAACTTTTATTTAAAATGCAAATAAATAAAATATCATATTACACTATAGTATGATCCAAAATATTATACTGGATGATATATCAAGTATGCACAATCTGAAGTTACTTTTATGCATTAATTTAAATTCTAATTTTTGGAATATTTAAGAATACTAAAAAATTAAATTTTTAAATATTTACATTTTTATAGTATTTAAGAATTTTTCTTTAGTGAAATTAAATTAATTTTTTTAACGATAATCGGTTATAGATTTAAAATAACACGGGGATAATATTTTATAAATAATTTGCACTAAAATCAATATCGTACAAAATCTGAAAGTGTTCACATAAAATATTACACTAATAATATAATCACATTGATTAATGACGAAAAAATACAATTTGCTAACTTGTGGGAGGAGGAAGGTTGGTAAATTGTATGCATTTTTATCAGGTTATGTAGAAAAAATATTTAACATTTACAATTTAATAAAATTGAAAAATATTTTTGGTTTTCAAAATTTTTTTAAAAATAATTTAAATTTTAAGGCTTTTTAACTAAAAAATTTAAAATATTTTTCCTACATAACCTAAACCTTTAGAAAATAAGCTAATAAATTCATTAAATACATTCAAAAAAGAAATCGGACATGGAGAATTACATTATCCAACCTTTCATTTATTATAGGTACTATAAAACCACAAAAACTATAGGGTACTCTAACAACACAAAGACTATTATCCTTAATACCTACATAAACTTTAAAGTGTATAATAACTCAAAAACTACTTGTTCGAATTTTAATTTATATAAATTAAAAAATCATATGCTCTATAACCCAACAATTTACATGTAGAAGGGTATTCTCATTTGAAAATAAAAGTTTGAATTAGACACTCATTAAAATTAAAAAAAAATAAAAAAAAACAGATTTTAGGTATAAATTTTTATTTTTTTGTTATTTATATCAAAAGTATATAAGAGTACTAATTATAGCCTATAGTGATATACGAATTTAATACATTTTGAATTGTTAGTCATTAATGTAAGTTATAGGTAATTAAAAAAAGTAAATATATAGCACCTATTGGTATAGTAGGTTTTTATTTTAACTATACTGTACTGTATTGTATTGTATTGTATATATAAAGATTAATGACTAATGAGTTTCAAAAGTGATGGAACAATATATTGTTTAACATTTGTTATCATTTAAAAAATCAAACATAAAATCAACCTAAGGTTAGATTTATATTCAAGTGCAAGTGCAATGATACATAATATGTGTCTAAAACATTTTAATAAATGGTTGATTGTTACAACCAATGTAAATAATATACGAAATACCTATAATCTATACATCTTTTATTTTCCAGTTTTTTATAAAATAATTATTATAGGTACGCTAAAGTAAAAAAAAATATGGGTAAAATAATATACACTATATAAAATGATGAATTTATGACTTATTATAATTTATCAAGTATAATAATATTTGTTCATACTTCTATAGTCCTATAATAATAATATACTTAATATATTACAAAAACGTCTAATGATATAAAAACATTATTATCAACATTTTTATCGATTTATATTTAAAGGTAATTAAGTTTCCAATGTAATTGTATGAAATTCGAAGACAAAAAACATGACATTTACCAAATGTGTTCTATTTTGTGGGTTTGACAGTTCTTTTAGAACCATTAAACATTAATCGTATTCAACAATAAGACTTTTCTACGTGTATTATTGTACTATAATAAAGTGTAATAAAACCATGAATTCGTATGTAAACAGTGGTACTGCTGCAGGTTCAGATGTATGTAAATATTTTATAAGCTTATGAAGCACTTAAGACTCAATAGTTTTGTCATATAAAAAAAAAATTAACCCAATATTATACATTTATACGTATAGTATCATATAATAATATATCCCATAAAATATGTATATCAAATGCAATAGTAAAAATGTTACTCAATTTTGTAATAAATTATCGTTCAAGTACAAGAAGTTTAAATAATAATGCGTATACATATTATACATATTATACATAATATAATGAATATTTAGTTTGTTTAAGTAATTTAGACATTTGCTGAAAATTGTATTACCCGTAATCATAAAATATTAGTATACACATTTTATTTTTCGTGAATTATTCCATTGTAGGTGTCAGGTGAGTATTTTTAATTGATTGTAATTGCTTACAAAACAAATGTGCCTTGTTTTTTATTATCACGTTAAGCTGTTATAAATTTATAATATTAAACATTTTCATATGTATTGATATTTATACTTAAAAATAGAGACTAGTCTTATTTCTTGAACACAAACCATTGATGATAAATCATTCTTACCTTATATAAATCCTATTCAATAAGAAGTATTTTTGATTTGAGCGGCTAAATTCATAACTACTATAATAAATTAATAACCATCCAAGCGACTAAGCGCATATAGTTTCTATATAATACTATAGTTATATAATATAATATACCTTATATTATACACGCGTTGCATTGGTATTTATAGGATAGTGAAGAATGTAGGAAGCCTGCATATTATTGCATACATTATTACACGAATTCAATATAAATTATTCTCGGAAATAGCGAAGCCGATGAAGTGATACATAAACGATACTCATGAAAGCGATCGGTGTTTTCGTCTTGAAATTTATATGTATTATACAGATGATATTATCATACACATACGCGTTCGTCTACTAGTCAGATATACAATATACAGGACACTATTAGGCACTGTCATCAAAGTAAAATAAAAAAAATGAAACAAAACGGAATAACTAGGCCAATATTTGAAAATGTTGCGACAAACGATGAAAAATAATTGTATATTTTTATAGAGAGTTTACAATAGTATTACCTTCTTTAAGTTATATTTATTGATATCGAATTTGATATATATTTACAAGAATTCGTTATTATGTAATATATCTTTTATTTATACCAAAGTCAATGTGATGATCAGATAATTCTAGTGAACAAAATGTTCAAATAGTGGCCACCGTGTATGTGCAGTCACCTGAAATTTTTCCTTTATATTTTTGTCCTGAAATTTAATGCGCAGTTAGCGTGGTAGTATATGTGACTAGAATTGAAATATATGCGTCAGTAACTTCAGATGATGAAAATATCGAATTGTGTTCAATAAAATAAATACATATATAAGTATATATATGTATAAACAGTGTTCGTTTCGGATGTCTTTCGTAAATATAATGTACAATATTATATTATTATGTAATGCAATTATTGTCTCAACGGCGAAAATATAGTTTGTCGTTATGTAATAGGTACTTATTACATATATTACACACATAACAGCAGAGTATTTGATGTGAGTCAAGGAAAATGGCTTAGAGGGTAATCCCGCGAGGTCACTACCCTCGTGTAGCAATAATATAACAATACGAGTATACGTCCATCGCCCATCTACTCCGGAGCCAATAAGTCGAAAACCCTACAACGGTTGACTATAGGGAAGTATAAATGTTGTTTTTACGGAAAGTGAACGAAGAGTATTTTATTGGTATATATTATATATTATATTGCCGACCAGAGAAAAACAAGCCGAAAAATATACCAAACCAGTGGCGGCGACTTCAAACATTTCAGTCCGAGGGATCGACATTTTCAGGGAGCCACCACCCCAATAATACGTTTTATAGAATTATATATAGACTATACGCTATTGGGCTCGAACTTAAGGAAATCGGAATGAACTGCAGTTATTCACCTTATATACGCTATTAAGACTCTATTGCTCGTACGATTATATAATATAGTATATTATTATTGTTTCGATATAAAATCGGACATTAGGTACTACCCGCTTGTACTGCAATTTTCCATCAAACATACTGGATTTTTTTAAACTTAAAGTAATTTAAAAGTAACTTAAAGTCGGTGGACGAAGTCAGTGAACACGGGTGAACACCCTAGCTACGGGAAAACAAAAGATTTTTTTCGATGTTATAGGACCCCATCCAAGTGTTTACGGAATCCGCATGCCAACAACGCGCGGTCTGATATCCGGCCATAATCCGGTGTATAGAATTCCACTGCAGGTATACTCACGCTCAAAAAAGCATAATGTAATTATTGTCGTATAAGCATATATTCACGCGCAGTGTTCGAGGGCGAATATCAGTGGGCGTGTTTATACTTTATATACGTCATAGATCATTATTCAGCTGTAAAATGCATACACGTAGCAATATGTAGAATTGTAGACCTAATACCGCGATTTATATATATATATATATATATATATATATTATTTACGCGAGCAAAAATAAAATTGGCGGGGTCAGAATATATACAATGCTAAGTGTGTGCAATGTATACATAATGTATATTATATAGTATTATATCATTATGCCCACACGGGTGAGAATATAATATATACCTATTGTGTGCGAATTCCGAACGTTTCAAAAACTACGACGTTGTCATAGGTTATAAAATAATATTATGGAAATGCAATTTACGGATAACGATCTCAATATGGTTTTTTTAAAATCGTTTCGAACGAATTGTGACGACGGTGTGTGTACACGTCACGACTGCCGAGAATGACAGACAAATAACAATATAATATTATAATTATATTATTTACCTATCTTTATATTATTATTATTGTTATATAATATACATAGTACGCGTATGCGTATTACCTATGTAGACATGTAGTATTATGTAAATAACACGCCGCGGCGTAAACGGTGCGTCGGGATGTTGGGGAAATGTATATTGTGCGTGCGTGTGTGTGTGTGTGTGTGTGTGTGTGTGTGTGTGTACCTAAAGATAACCTCTTCTTGGCGATAATTCTGGCGAGGTCAAAAACCTCGTTCGGGAGCGTAAAAAAATGTAAAACATCACATCTGGTTTTTTCTCTTCTTTCTTTCGGCGCTATTAACGGCGGCGGTCGTATATAATATCGTACCGCGTATAAGCACACGGCGGGCGAGCGTACGACTTCTATAACACATATAATATATATATATATATTTACGCACATTGTATACATCGAAACGTTTAATCCATGCACTATGTAACGTGTATAACGAGTGAGGATCGGCTGTTTCGTGGTGCGCGTAGGCGCAGCATATATAATATACAAAAATATAGGTGTATATGATATAATAGTATGTACGGAGATAATAAGATGAAATAGAAAACCGCTTGTCGTCCGACCACGCAGCCGCGCCAACTGCTATACAATCCGGCCATTCGACGACCTTATATGATCTTGATGTTGTATGGTCGTAATTATAGTGTTGTTAAATTTGAAAACGAAACCTGCGAGGCTATAAACATACAGATGGTCGAGATTTATCCCGAATCGGAAATCACGCTAAATCAATCTAAATACTAAATAGAATGGGTATATCAATAGAACGACAATCTTTTCGTCGATTTCTTCATCGGTTATTAGAATCATCACAATAATAAATTCATAATAACAATAAATATAGTATATAGATGGCAGTTTAATCCGTACGGTGATAATTTAAATAATGCCAGTGGATTTACTGTGTCTTAAACTCCACCTTATGTAAACTTAACACGCAGTCATTTGGATTGTTTTGATCAGATACTTTTAAAATACAGGTCTAAAATCATATTCAATATCGTAATAACTGTTTCATTTTCTGTAACTCATTGAAAGTATAGGAACTCGTACAAATAAATAGATAGGTATTCGTTTTTCATAAGCCAACAAAACCCTGCGTGTGCCCCTCTTAAAAATTCAAAATTTGGCTCCTATAGGTCCACAGTTATAGGATACGGGTATAGGATTACCAATGCACCAAATTTAAAAACCATTAGTCCGAATCCGGGATTGCTTACACATATACACATTGCCCTTTATTAATATATGTATACTATAGTTGCCAAAAACGTTTCAGTGTAACCCGTGTATTTAACCTTTCAACTCCGTTAAATGTACAAGATATACACTCACACAGTCACACAGTATAGTTATTTGAGATGTTTCGATCAAACATAAAATACAGATTAGAAAAATTATATCCAATCATAATAATTATTTTATTTTCTGTAATCAATGAAAACAATAGGTATATTAAATAAATAAAAAAATACAGTTTTTCGTAAATGAACTATAATCACTATATTATATGGCTTAAAAGGTAAAAAGTAAGTAGGTAATAGAGTAGCCTAAATATTATGAGATACATATATATCTTGCTATATTGACGAAAATCGTTTGAAAACTGTGGATTTGTTGAAGGATCTCCGTTTAAAGACTTTGATTTTATATATAGTAAATTTACTCTATTTTAAACTCCGTTATGTGTAAGCTACGGATATTTTTATCACAATCACTCGGTAAGTTTTGACTGAATTTAAAATATAGGTCTAGAATTAGATTATAATTTATAATAATACTCCATTTACAAAAAAACAAATATTCGATTTTCGTCTACCAAAACGAAATCCCCGAGTTAACCTTTAAAATGTGAATTATTTAAAACGCTTTCTTATATAGCACATCTATGGAGAACGACTGTCCTCCTAAAATTCAAGTTCATACTCGTTTTGTCGTTTTCTAGAAGTATTAGCGCTTAGTGAGTGAGTATTTTGAATTTTATACATATTATACATCTTATATTATTGATTGCATATCTAAAATATTACTAATTTACAATACAATAACACCATAGTGCGCACGGCGCGTTTAATAAGAATCGTATTATTATCGTGTAAAATAACGCGGCGCAGCGCGATGACGACGTGAAAAGTGAAAACGAAAATCCACCCCGCTGTTTGTTTACAGGCGGCGCATGCGCGCCGAGTGCGACCCCAAGAAGGTCGTGACCTCTCTCTTTCACTCTCCGCGCCCCGTCCCGCCCAACCGCCCACAACCGTTCTGCCATCGCTCTGCCCTCGCTCGCCGCTCTCCGAGATCATCACGGAATCGCAGCGGCAGCGGCAGCGGGCAGCACACGCACGCACGCACCGTCGGGTAACGTAAACACGCGTAGATATCATTATATATAATATTATGCGTGGGTGTACGCGCCCTCCGCGAAGGGTCCTGCACACGGTGCTTTTAGTGCGCTCGCGAGGAGGGCTGCTGACCCTCGCACCGGCCTAGCGCCAGGGCGAGCGGCGGCGGTGGCGTCGCCGGCGGCAACCGTGACACGTGTGCGGTGCGGTGCACGTGTACCGCGCATTGGCGTATATACGCGCATATATACGTGTGCTGTATACACACACAATGTAAAGTGTATATAACATAATACGCGCATATATACGTGTGCTGTATACACACACAATGTAAAGTGTATATAACATAATACGCGCACAGCGCACGTATATACCATTACATTATTGTTGTATCAGGCGCGCCCGCGCGAGAGAAGTGCACGCAAGAAGAACGACTAGCGTACTATATAGTTTCGAGGTTCGTCGAACCCTGAGCGCGCGGACCGCCGTCGCCGTCGCCGCGGCCTACCACCAATCCCAAGGACGGTTTTGTAAACCCACCGCGCGAACGACAGACCGCGGTGACCGATAGGATAGGTAAACCCATGCCGAGTTTGCGCCTTGACGTATACCCTCGGCAGTCGGCACGGCCGTGAATACAATAACATTGTCGAATGTCGAGCGAGCGACGTCGACGCTATTTGTAATTACATAGCGATATATTGTATCGTCGTATATTAACACGTCGCAATACAATAGTCAATAATACACTTTATTATATTATCATTACCATCGTCGTCGTCGTTAATCCGTCGACTCACAGAGTCGGGAGGTGTATAACGCGCGACAACCGGACGTCCCGCGCAGCATCAGTGCGTATAATATTATAATATGTTACTGCGTATGATTTTATAATGATGTACAAATATTTCAATAACATCATATAGACCATAGTATATGGCGTGTGTTGCAACGCCGTATTGCCGGCCGTCTACAATAATACATTGTAATGTTGCAGTACAACAACAACAAGATTAATAATATAATAATAATAATAATATAATAGTTTTATTGCGCACACGTACGCACGTAGGTATCTATATAATAGTGGCTGCGCACAGTGTATAGAAAATAGAAATACGCGTGTGCGTGCGCCCGGCAAGAGGTCGCGCGGGCCCGCGGAAGTTCAACAAACTCGGGCGGCGGATGCACAGCGCACCGAGAGCCGACAGCTGCAGCGGCTGTGCGTATTATTCCATTATGTGCGTGCGTGTGCGTGTGCGTGTGCGTGCGAAGGCGTGCGAGGCTCGACATAGTGGGGCGATGTCGCCGAACCGCCGCCGCAATATCGTGCGCGTTCATACTATTATTATTTCAAGAGGAAACCGTCCCCGCTTTGCCGGAAAAACAATTCCAGGACGCCTTCCTGCGCCTCACGCCCGAAAACGTTCTCGACCGGCCGCCGCCACTCGTATTATTATAATAATAATATGCGCGTTTAACTCATGTGTAGCATATACATGATATACCGTACGGCATATTGTTATACGCGGTGTGGAATATGAGACGATCGAGCGTGTAGCACTACAATGGTTGGGGTGTCGTATAAGAGCACTCCTAAAAATATTGTTAAGATTTTTAGACATTCTTAAGTTTTAATCCCGAACGCCGCGATTCGTACTCTTGACAGTGTTCCGCGTATATCGTCCCGAAAGTTGGTCCACTCCATTCGGTTTTTTTCATCCTCTGTTTATAAAAGAACAAAAGTCTGCGTTGCTCAAATTATTTACTTTTACTGTACCTAGGTACCTATTTTGAATAAAATATCACCAGAATATTCTATACATTTTCTTTATTTTCCTGTTATCCTCGTGATGCTCGTCGCGTTTATTGTCCATATCGTAAGGACACTATACAGCTAGTATACAGTATACCTATACTCTCTTGTAGGTTGTTTAAATTGCTATACATCAATAATTCATCACGAATTATAAGCGAGTGAGTGTATGTGAGCGTATATGGCTTCTAATTAGTTATCATAAACTATTTGTTGTACAGAAATACTTTATATTTACGTACAACACATAATTTAACATTTAATATCTAGTGTAAATACTATTTACAAAACATAATATATTATGTAGGTATACACAAATAATTAAATAAGTCATAACTCATAAGGCAGAGAAAATGTATAAACCAGCTATATTGTCTATATTATATTAACTATAATATAATATAGACAATAATAATAATATACTAATATTATGATAAATCCATAAAAGTGTTCTTTATTACATGCTTTTATAATAAACATCCAAAAATCGATAAGTAAAAAAAATCTATATTCTTATAACCAATACCATACGTGCGCGTGCGTAATCGTATTGAGGGTGTCTAGAAATCGAAAAAGTATAATATACCTATTATATATCATACTGCGAGTAGCGAGTATGTAGGTATCGAAATGGCGTAACAATACTGGGTGGCAAGATGGTCCAAGGCCATAGGCCACGAGTACACAAGTAGGCATATTAAATTTGAAATGTAACAGCAAATTTTTTAATTATATTATATTGACAAATAATAACTACATTTTAATGTATCTAGGTATAATAATCTGAGTTATGATTTTTCACTATTCTAGTCATTTTATAATAGTATGTAGTATGTACCTATAAATAAAATTTTGAGATTTAACCTGCAGTGTGCAAAGACATATTTAGCGGCTTGGTTTTATTACATTCAGTTGAATAAAAAACATATTATCAAAATATGAATTTTGAAGAAATTATTGATATATTTTTATGGAAACAAACGCTGTAAAATGTTTCATAATATAATACATTATGTAATGGCTAATAAATCTATTTTCTAATGAAACGTCTTATAAATTATAATTTATAATGTACGAGGTATGACATTTATAAATTAAAATTAATTATTAATATTTTTTTTATTTAATAAATATTTTGCTATTACATAAAAAATATATTATTTATAATAAATTCATAAAAAAACAAGAGCCTACTGGTTTTCTTAATTCTAGTTGCACCACAAAATTGAATAACGCCGCCCTTCTTATGATTATAACACCTAGAACGGTTTAGGTCCACGGTTGCACCTATTGAACACAATTGGACCGCGCGCACTTTTTACACAATAGTTGTCGCAATACATAATACATTGCTTACGTCAATGCCGTCGTTTCGTATCGCAGGGCCGTAGGTACTTTGTTTTCAGTTAACACAAACGTTATCTACCGGCGGTGGCAGTGCGGTGGTGTACTCGTGCACTCTACAACACAAGGGAGAGAAACAAACAAAACCGCGGCGGCTTTTATTTCACGAGGAGAATACCTCCGCCGCCGCGACAGCTGCATCGCCGGCAGAGTGTCACACACTCATATACTGCAGATACCAATTATATTATATACATACGGATAATGTTTTGTACGCTGCACTAATACCTCTGTGCACACACCACCCCGCAAAAGGATGCGAGCGTCGATCTTGACGCCGTGGCCGATATTTAGCGTAGTATTATCCGATTCGATTTGATTTTTTCGTTCCCCCTATAGGATTTATGAACTCCACTCTGATACTCATATCATATACATAATACGGCTATTATAGCTATTATATATATATATAGCAGTATATAGCTATTTACTCGTGACTATACTGTGTAATATGGAATATGTATTATATTGTGCCTTGTCGCCTTCTCCGCGCGGACACGCAATAATATGATATTATAAAAACGCTGAAAGTGCTTGTATCATTGAAAAATTAATGAAAACGATTGTCTTCAAGAAAAAAAATTACCATTGGCGGAAATCGGGGGGAGAGGGGGCTTGAGGGAGCTTAGCCCCCCCAAAAGCCCAACAAGCCCCCTCAAACATTCTTGCAAACATAAAAATTTTGTAATTTCATATTCATAAATTATATTCTTAACCCTTTCAGTCCCGAAATAATTTTTTTCGAGTAAAAAATTTTTTTTTGCTTTTTTCTTAAATAATACATCTTGAATAAGAAATCTGTCGATTTTCATCCGGTTCTGATAATTTGGTACAGAGATCTTTGAATGTACATTACGATGTCCATTGGGAACACAGAATACTACCGATATGCACATTGTAATGTGCGCTGAGTATAAACGTAAGCTATATAGTTACATTGAAATGTGCACTGGGACATGAACTAATTTTATAAATTCGTTGCTAAAATATAAATATTATATTTATATTATTATTTTTATTAAAAAATGTAATTAGAATAAAATAAAACTAAACAAAACTATATTATGAAGTATCAATAACCATCAAGTGACCATGCGTGATGCGAATCTACTATCAAATAGAAATTATTATTTTATTAGATAAAGCCCCAGTGCACATTTCAATGTGCATATTTTTGGCGCGTTATAGACAAATGTCTTTGTGTCATATTGATGGTATATTTATTATCAAATAATCGTTATCAAAATCTAAATAACGTGAAAAAATTTGTATATTTATCTGACTAATCATGGCAAGATAAATTCCAAAAATCTAAAAAAAATTATCGTATTTTATCACATTTCATAATATTCCAAAGAACATTAAAATAAACAGTTTTGTAAATAGATAAAGGTTTGAACCATTTATGATACCATAACACAGAAGTTGTACTATCAGAATCTACCATTATCAATGAAATTTATTTGAGACAGATATAATAAATCGTTTATTGTCAGTTTAAAATATTTGTAGTTATGTTTTTATAGTTATAGGAACTCAATTATACTATACAATAATTGTAGTACAATTGATGCCTGATGGTGTATTGGTATTGAGTGTAATTTTGGGTTAGGGAGTATAAATATTAAAAAAAAAAAAAGCGGGTAAGTGGGTATCGCTCCGCTATATATTAAGGGGTGGGGTGGAACTCAGACTATGGTAGGTTAAATTTGAATGCAATGATAGGTATCATTGTATACGAAAAACGATTCTGAACGAAGATGATTTGTCAGTTTAGGATATATTATATTTAAATATTGTCATATATTCTATTTTGAATCAAATAGTATAGTTTTGATATGTTACTATGGTTACTTTATAGTATCTGCTTATTAATAAAAAAAGTATTAGGCAACATACGCATAATGAGAGTATGAAATTTAATTTAAATTTTGAAATATTTCGTATAAATTCGAACTTTAAGCACTTATAAAAAAAAATTGTGACTAACGATTTCGGATTTTTTTTTTATCACTTTAAGAAAAACTTATAAGAAACCTTGTATTAAATTTTCAAGATTTTCTGGCCACCCAAAAAATTTTTATCGGCATTTGAGGAAAAAAAACTTAGAAAAGTCGAAAATTTCAATTGTCTATATTAAGTAGCTTAAAAATGGTCAAAATATTTTGAAAATTTAACTGTAAAAAGGTAACCATAATATAAACATTTGGTGAAAATTTCAAGTATTTACAATAATTCGTTTTTGAGTTACAGCAAAATAAAAAAATCGATTTTGTCGAAAAGTGGTTTTTCGTAAAATTGCCATTTTTCTGTCATTTTTTTTTTGTTTTTCTCGATTTTTTTGAAAACTATTTGAAAATTTTAATTTTGACCCCCCCCCCCCCAAAGTACCAACTAGATTCAATTACCTATTCAAAGAGGGGCTGAAGTCAAAAATCGGAGCATTATTACTGCCCCAAATGTTGTCGTCAGACACAAAAAAAAAAAAAAAAACACACATCATAGTAAAAGCAATACATTCATCACTTCGTTCAAAATCTAAAACAAGAAATATAACACATAATAATTTTTATATTATAAATTTTTTTGCATAATATTTTATACGAAAATTAAAATTATAAGTTGGAACACTGTCCTATAGTGATTTGTTTTATCTTCTGTCTCTGTCGAATAAAACAAAATATATAAAATTATAAAACACTAATTATATCAAAAAGTATTCGTGTTTTTGAATACATTTTTTTACATAGTTTCAAGTTGTTAAAAAAACAACGTTTTTATTAAATAATTTATATTTTTAAATATATTTTATCCTTATATTTTTTTTAAATTATTTACTTTTTTGAATGACAACATAGAGTTTTAATTTCATAATCCAAAGCAGAATAATTTTCTGAGTATTTTGATACATAAAAATCGAATTTAGGGCCAGTAGTTAATGAGTTGTACCTACGTATTTTAAGTTTAGACAAGCGGAGTAATGGATAGACATTTTGAGGGTAACCTCGTACCACACCACTTTGCGCATCTAAACTTTAAATACTTATAATTCATAAGCTACTCGCCCTAAATTCGATTTTAATGTATCAAAATACTCAGAAAATTATTCTGCTTTGGAATATGAAAATAAAACTCTATGTTGACATTCAAAAAAGTAAAAATCTTAAAAAAATTTAAGGAATTTTATATTTAAAAATATAATTTTAAAAAAAAAAACGTTATTTTTTAACAACTTGAAATTATATAAAAAAATGTTTTCAAAAACATGAATCCTTTTTGAAATAATGCATGAGTGTTTTATGATAAAAGAACAATCGAATGATTTTTCACAGTTAAAAAAAATGGTTATTTTTTGCTAGATTTTCATTTAGAGTGGTAGATTACCGAAACTAAAGAACGGGTTTTGTTATTTGGGGTCTTGTCAGATTCACTTAATCTAGGAGAAGTGCTGTGAAGATTTTCAAAACTTTATCTTCAATCTCAGATTGAACTCAAATAACTCACTACAAAGTTATAAAGCTGAAAAATATAAAAAAAAAACTCCCAATAAAATGTGTTTTAATTTTATTTTGAAGCTCTGTTGTCTGTAGTGAATTAATTATAAAATATAAAGTTCTGAAAATCTTCACTGCACTTCTCCTAGCCATTAGCCAATGTGAATCTAACAAGACCCCAAACAACAAAATCCGCTCTCCGGTTTCAGAGATCTATCTCACTAAATGAAAATGAAAATAAAATTCATTATATACACAAATTAATAAATTTCTAACGGCTTTGATTTATGAGAAAAATCGTAGCCCCCCCTACTTTTTCAATGGATTTCCGCCTATGAAAATTACTCCCGTTTTAAAAACTTATATTTTGTGGTCCGAAATGGACATGGATTTTTAACAGTAATAAAAAGACGCAGTGCACGTGAGTCCGATACGGTTTCGTCATCATTTTTGTACTTTGTAGAATCTTTTTCCAAGATCTTCAGCTGCGCGCATTTAACTTGGAATGCGTAGAGTAGGCACAAACAAATCGTGCTGATTATTATTGAACCATTTACACTCCAGACATTTTAAGCACATTAATTAATTATTATTCATGCATTTTATTGTTATAATATAGTTTTTCCTTTTATAACTGTAAAATATATTACCTCCTCTCAACTGAATTGTTCACCCAGACCCAATTTTCAAATCAATTTTCACAATATTATGTATATCATTGTATTTAACTGAGTTATACCTATATATTAATTATCAACTTGGTTATCAAAGCTTAACTTTATAAAAGTCACATATTATAATAGCCAATAGGTATTATTATTATAGTCACGTTGATTTAAAACCAAAAACAAAGACTTTTATTACGTTAAATTTCACAGTAGTTGCTCTTTAAATTATCTATATAACACTGGAAATATGATCATCTTTATTATTATCATTGTTGATACTACGGTTGTGAATTTGTGACCCATAATAATTGTATTAATATATAATGAAATAGTTTTCAGAAATTTAAGACAATGTTATTCATCGGCTGCTTGAAAAGATAATATTTCATAATAATTTTATTAGTTGAAAATTAAAATAATATGGTCATTAAATAAGCTCTTAAAATAAGTTTTAAATTTTCCGAATAAAATGATTAAAAACAGATGAGATAAAAAAAAACAATGTAAGTTGCTTAGCTTTAAAGTGGGTGTCATTCGACTCGAATATAACTCGTAATTAAATAGGTCAACGACTCAACGTAAGGGGATGTGTTGAATTTGTGTGTAAACTCACAAACATTTTCAAGTTAAAAATGTATAGGATTTCCAATTTTAATAATTAAGAATTAATAATTAAATATAAGATTCCCTTTAAAAAGTATTTAAAGAAAACGGAAAATATAAAAATAATATACAATAATTTTTTAAATAAAAATTTGAAATTTATAAAATTATAATGACAACATTTGATGGATATAAATGAAAAAAAAACCATTTTAGTAATTTGGTTGTTGTTAAAAAATATTGTACCTAGAGACTTGAAATTTTTACATATATTCTAAATTCTTATATTTTATTAGTAAATACACAATTTAATTTGAAGAAATATGTAGATTAATTTTAAGCTATTGGCTATTTATACCACGAATATATTCATACCGATCTAAGGTAAGTCAGTATTAACCTAACAGTCAATACAAATAATATAATACCTATGATGTAAATATAAACTATTATAATAATTACATTTTAATAATGTAATAAATGCAATATTTTTGGAAAAAATAAAAAAAGTAAATATTAAAAAATGTAATAATAAATTAAAAAAATGCCAACGGCACGTAGTGTTCCCAAGCGGTCACCCATCCAAGTACTAACTACGCCCGACGTTGCTTAACTTCAGTGATCGGACGAGAACTGGTGTATTCAACGTGGTATGGTCGTTGGCATTTGAAAAGAAATTTATTGTAAAATTTAAATGGATTTTTTAAATTACAAAATAATGTTTATATTAAATGTATATGAATGGTATATTTGTTGATACACTATTCAATTTTTTTTTATATACATATTGTTACAGAAAAAAAATTGTGATTTTCAATTGTAATGGCGATGACGGTCTTTGGTACAAAATTGGATCTAGTAGACAGTAGTAATAACTAAAAGTATAATATTATACTCGTAGTTTGCAACAGTAAAAATCCAAGTAGGTATCTACTTAAAAATAAATAAAAATATAGGCTAGTGGTGACTGGGTACCACTGTTATATAGTAGGTGTCAAGTAGGTCACTGTAAGTCTGTATAACAGATATGTTAAATTTAAATTCAATGATATACCTAATTGTAATATGGTATACGAAAAAAGATTATGAGCGAAACGGTCTGTTAGCCTTTATTACTAAGAAATAAGAATACATTTCATGTTATGTTTATTGATATTAATTTTATTTTAGTATTAACATAGTAGAAGCCGAAAGTTTAATTTAGTTATTAATATTTATAATAAAATAATTGCAATATCTTTGGCAATTATAAATATTAAATAGTAGAAAAAGAATAAAATAAATATGATTTTTACCATATTAGCTGATCCGACAAACAATATATGTGCATTATGATGGTCACGACTCATGATTTCATACAAAAATACCATAAAAAAAACTTTCAACTTTTCTCGGATTTTTCATTTTTAGGGTATAACTTTTCCAATTTTTGTTGCAGTAAAAACTGTATAGGACTATTACGAACATTTTAAAATAATGAGTCCAATCAGTTATCCGTTTTTAAATTATACGCTTATCACTTATCAAACATTTAATTTGTACATATCTTTATGTAGTCATAATTCATATAGATTAATACATTATTATATTGTTGTAGTTGAATATTAATTTATTAAAAAAAAAAAAAAAAAGCAGGTAAGTGAGTATCGCTCTGCTGTACATTAGGGGGTGGGGTGGACCTCGGTCTAAGGTAGGTTAAATTTGAATGCAATGATAGGTATCATTGTATACGAAAAACGATTCTGAACGGAGATGATTTGTCAGTCTAGGATATATTATGTAAAAATCGAAAATTATTTAGTAGTAAAACGTTATTTTACACGTATTTTTGATTTCAAATTAAAATTAAAACTTTAAAGACTCGTAAAAAATTGTGACTAACGATTTCGGATTTTTTTTTATCACTTTAAGCACAACTTATAAGAAACCTTGTATTAAATTTTCAAGATTTTTCTGGTCGACCAAAAAATTTTTATCGTTATTTAAAAAAAAAAATACTTAGAAAAATTAAAAATTTCAATTGTCTATAAATAGCTCAAAAAAAGTCAAAATTCTTTGAAAATTTAACTGTGTATGGAGAACGCTAATATAAACATTTGATGAAAATTTCAAGTGTTCACATCGATTAGTTTTTGAGTTATAGCAAAATAAAAATTTATTTATTTCGATTTTTTTGAAAACTGTTAGAAAATGTTTACTTTTGACCCCCCAAAGTACCAACTAGATCCGATTTCTTTTTCAAAGAGGGGATGAAGTAAAAAATCGAAGCATTTTTATTGCCCCAAATGTTGTCGACACACAAAAAAAAAAAAAAAACGGGTAAGTGAGTATCGCTCTACTGTACATTAGGGGGTGGGATGGACCTCGGACTAGGAAAGGTTAAATTTGAATGCAATGATAGGTATCATTGTATACGAAAAATGATTCTGAACGGAGATGATTTGTTAGTCTAGGATATATTATACTTAAATATTTTAATATATTCTACTTTGAAACTAATTCAAACATTTAAGTAAAAGTTTCAAGATCTAATTACTAAACGTAAAATTTTTTAAAAATAGCAAAAATCGAATATTATTTATTAGTAAAACGTTATTTTACACGTATTTTTGATTTCAAATTAAAATTAAAACTTTAAAGACTCGTAAAATTTTTTAAATTGAATAATCCTCAAACTTTTTTATAATTATTCTAAGTTTAACTTATGGACAGCATAGTATTAAATTTTCAATTCTTAGATTTTGATAGTAAAATATTTATACATTTTTAACTACCAAATAGTGAAAAGTATTCATGATTTTGACGAATTTTTGTCAATATTTGAACTTCAAATGCTAATAAAAAAAAAATTGTGCCTATGTATTTTTATAATTTTTGAATGAGAGTTAGAAAAAGTTATGTGGACCCTTCAATTAAATTTTCAAGTAATTTGTCCCAGCTAAATTTTTTTTATCAACATTTATAAAAAAAAAATAAAAAAAAGCGGGTAAGTGAGTATCGCTCTGCTGTACATCAGGGGGTAGGGTGGACCTCGTACTAGGGTAGGTTAAATTTGAATGCAATGATAGGTATCATTGTATACGAAAAATGATTCTGAACGGAGATGATTTGTTAGTCTAGGATATATTATACTTAAATATTTTAATATATTCTACTTTGAAACTAATTCAAACATTTAAGTAAAAGTTTCAAGATCTAATTACTAAACGTAAAATTTTTTAAAAATAGCAAAAATCGAATATTATTTATTAGTAAAACGTTATTTTACACGTATTTTTGATTTCAAATTAAAATTAAAACTTTAAAGACTCGTAAAATTTTTTAAATTGAATAATCCTCAAACTTTTTTATAATTATTCTAAGTTTAACTTATGGACAGCATAGTATTAAATTTTCAATTCTTAGATTTTGATAGTAAAATATTTATACATTTTTAACTACCAAATAGTGAAAAGTATTCATGATTTTGACGAATTTTTGTCAATATTTGAACTTCAAATGCTAATAAAAAAAAAATTGTGCCTATGTATTTTTATAATTTTTGAATGAGAGTTAGAAAAAGTTATGTGGACCCTTCAATTAAATTTTCAAGTAATTTGTCCCAGCTTAATTTTTTTTATCAACATTTATAAAAAAAAATAAAAAAAATTGATTATTTAAAATGCCTATAAATAGCTCAAAAAAAGTCGAAATATTTTAAAAATCAAATCACGTAAAGAAGATGGCAATCTTAATAACTGGTAACATTTTCAAGTATTTGCGACATATACTTTTTGAATAACAACAAATATCAAAAATTGTTTGAGTCTAATCCGTTATTTAACGCGGTTTTGTAAAAATTTAAATTTCAAACACTCCTTAAAATTTTTTGACTTAGTTGGTAGAGTTTTTTTTACAGATATTTGAAAAAAAATGTATGGAGAACCTTGTATACAATTTTCAAATCTTAGTTATAAAAGAAAAAAATTTTACGATTTTTTAACCACAAAATTACTTGCCAATTTTCGCAATTTTGACATATTTCGTATAAATTCGAACTTTAAGCACTTATAAAAAAAAATTGTGACTAACGATTTCGGATTTTTTTTTATCACTTTAAGAACAACTTATAAGAAACCTTGTATTAAATTTTCAAGATTTTCTGACCAGCCAAAAAAATTTTATCGTTATTTTAAAAAATAATACTAAAAAAAATTAAAAATTTCAATTGTCTATAAATAGCTCAAAAAAAGTCAAAATTCTTTGAAAATTTAACTGTGTATGGAGAACGCTAATATAAACATTTGGTAAAAATTTCAAGTGTTTACATCGATTAGTTTTTGAGTGTTAGCAAAATAAAAAATTCGATTTTTTTGAAAACTGTTGGAAAATGTTTACTTTTCACCTCTATAATGCACCAAGGATATCCACTTTGCCATCGGAAACCACCCCCAAAGTTTGAAATTGAAGCATTATTTCGACTAGTTATGCTGTATACAGACACACAAAAAAAAAAAAAAACACACATCATTGTAAAATCAATACATTCTTCACTCCGTTCAGAATCTAAAATTGTTCAGACGTTCATAAAAGTTTAATTTAATTTTTCGGTAGAAATTTTTGTATCAAATTTTCTAGGTTTTTGATTAAGCAAATTTTTTTTATTGACAATTAAAAATTGAAAATTTTGATTAATAAATACTGATAAATACTTCAAAAACAGATGGAAATTCTATCATGTATAAAAAAAGATAATATAAACACCAAGTGAAAACATCGAGTTTCTATTAGGTTATTTATTATTAAATTATAACTAAATAAAGAAGTTATAATAGTTTTGCTTAAAAATTACAGTTTTTCTATATTTTTTAGTTTTTCCCGATTATTAAGAATATTATTGGAAATTTATCTTTTTTAACTCCTTTAAGTAGGTACCAACTAGATTTAATTCGTTATAAAAACCACCTCTAATATTGAAAATTAAAGTGTATTTTTTTTTTATAGAAATTTTAAGTTCAAACTTGGACGAAATTATGTATTTGAACTATGAATAATGATATTCATTATTTTGTTATAGAAAAAAACTTTATTTATTGAGAATATAACTTAATAACTTCTACGTATGTCATCATATTTTATATATACAATGACATTTTAAAATGCTAATTAGTTTAAAAACCCCACAAATACGACCCCATCAAAAATACTTCGTGACCCAATATTGGGTTGCGACCCGTAGGTTAGGAAACAATGAGAACTAAGTAATACTATTTTGTAATACTATATATTTATAATAAATTTAAAAGATATTATACGTTACTATTAATACTAATTTACACCCCTTATATAAGATTCAACTCTGCTACCAAAAAGTTTAAGATTGAGAATTTTTAGTGCCCTAAACGAAAATATAGAAAAAACTACATTAATGTATGGCTAATATATTCATCATATCGCTCAGAATCTAAAAAAGTGAAAGGAAAAGTAATTGTTTTCCCTTTTATAATAAATACCTACGTGCCGTGTTGATGTTATTGTTTTTAGTTTTCAAATCTTAACAAAGCGCCACAGTTAAAAATTAAATAGTAACTATAATCGTAATAAATTTTAAAAGTACGAATTAATAAATAATATGCTCTATTGTATATTGACATATTGTTTTAAGTAGATAGTTATTTAAATAATATGATATATTGCTTAGAAAATAAAATATGTTTGAAGATTCTTTCACCTCGAAGACCGGATAGGTTGAATACACAATTTGACCTTGATGTCACACCTAGAGATTTTGTTCTATCCGTTTATATAACACACAAAAACGCCATCGTCCAACGCGCCCCGATACTAGTAGGCTAGATGATGTGCAGGTGAATTGTATGTGAAATGTTCGACCTGATGTGGCGGTAACTTTTTTTGATCCAAATTGCACTACGCATATTACATTGGAACAAGCTTAAATTTTCTTGGAGTACAAACCATAATAATTATTCTTGTTATTTCTTTGTATTCGTCATTCGTAGGTAGAGTGTTTCTGGTTCCAAATAATTGTGATAAATATATTTTTAACATGTTCAATATGAAAATAGACAAACCGATTACATTTTTAAAAATAGTGTATAATTACTAGGAATTATGACACACACGTCAAATATATAAGTAGTGCAATAGCTCGATTGCCTTGATTATATATTAAATATTATACAATTTATTAATTAAAATATTTTAAATTAACACCAACCAAAAAGTAATGTAATTATTATAGTATTGAATATCAAAAAACAGCTTATGACGAATATTTACAGGATTTCTTAAAATTGTTCAAGATTTTGTTAAAAATGAGTGCCACTTGAATATATTTTTCTTCGTCGTAAAACTACTAAAAAACTCGAAAATGTTGTCTTTAACTATTTTTTTTAAGTACCTAAATAGGTACCTTATATTAGTAGCATAAGCGTGTCCAGAACTTTTTCGCAGGGGGTGTAAGTGCATACGCACCCCCCCCCCCCCCGTGGACACGCCTATGATTAGTAGGATAAATAAAACTGTTTTGATCTTTTATTTCCTAAAAATATATACATAAATTAGTATATTATATTATATTGTAGAATGTAGAATGTAGATAGATATACAATATTTAAATATTATAATAAACTCCTGTAAACAACTGAAAATATTAAATAGTTTTTTTTATATATTTTTAATAGGTTTGTATGTATATAAAATAAGTTAATAGTTCGAATTCTCCACATAAATTTATGTAAGATGATGCAAACGAAACCATTTATTGAAATAATAACGCTATATAGTTAATATAATAATATAGGAATAGGATCAATTATTGAAATAATTTTCTTAGGCAATATCAAAAACAGGTCTATTCTAGATAAACCATTAGCACAATAATATTATAAAACACACAATAATAATACATCTCAAGGCATACTATGCATTGTGATAATAGCTGTCAAGTTCATCCAGAGTATTAAGCGATAGTAGATAACGTGTTGACCTTGTTGAGTTAAATCAAAAAAGCAGACAGCTCAACTCTTAAACCGAAACATTACATTTTAAACAGTATAAGAATTGTTTATCTATCATCTATGTTATTATTTGTTTCCAGTATGCAGACTAGGTATATCAGTATTATATTCACAATTTTCTTCATTCTATCATCGATACTAAATAAATAAAAATGTACTATAATTACTATACCTCGTTAAAATAACAAAATTAGTGATTGTGTTAAATATTACTTTATTATGAATTATGTGTATATATATATATTTTATAGAATTACGTATTTTAGAAAAAATGTCTATTAAAATACATTTCATTAATATAACTGCTAAAATTAAAATTAAAATTATCATTTAGTTCAATTTTGTAGATATTTAATATTATATGTGTTTTATATTCATACATATTATGTGGTATGTGCCTACTTATTTTTGTCAAATTATTATATTTATAAATAAGTATTTAACTTTACTATATCCTTGTAATTATTATTATTTAATATTTTTTAGTATTCACTATTCATCAAATGATTTATTAAAAAATTAATATTTCTGTTAATTGTCATTATGTTTATGATATTATGAATTATTTTCTAAGTACTACTTCAACGGGAAGCTTTTTTTAAAATTGCATTTAGTAAATATTTATAAATCATAACTGTTATTGTTTATTTTATTTTTGTAGAAAACATCTTATAAATGTATAATATATCTTATTACTAAGTTAACTATCATATTTATTCATAATTATGTAATATTTTCTGTTGCTTCCTTCGTTATTTTATTACATTGTTACTAGAAAATAATATTGTAAAATTTATATTGTTCAGAAAGAGATAAAATGAATACAATATTTTGAAAAATATATGATTCTTCTAGACTATACTATGTTGTTAAAAAAATTTAAACAATAAAGACGTAAAAGGCTATTGGCTAGTTAAAATTACTCTAAAGTAGTTTTTTTATAATAAAAAGTATTTTCTGAGATATTATTTTTATATCTGACTATAAAGTACATTTGACTACATATTAAATTATTGTTAAAATATAAAAATCACATCATTTTTATTTTAAGTTTATTTTATTCATATATATATTTAAAACTATTTTAAAATATTTATGATATTCAATTTTATTTTGAAAAACCTAATAATATTCTGGTTCGTTATATTCAATAAATTATTTCAACTACATTCTTAGTAACCTATATGTACTTGAATAATTTTTTTTGTACCATTTTATTTTACCTGTACCTTTAATAGTCATAAAAACATACTATTGTATAAATTCTTTATTACGTATAATGATTATACATTGCAATGTATATAACATATCATATTATGATATATTATATATTAATATCTTAAGTGCATTAATTTCTTCTAATCAATTTACTATTTTCTATTGTACTAATGTTTTTTTTTATTTGTTTCTCTCTTTATATCAATTAAATAGATATGTCGAGTCTTATTCAATGCAAACAAGATAACTTAAGAATTCGTAATTTATAAATTTACTATGAATAATGAATATACTTATATTATATACCAACCATGTACCATTATAACTATGACTCATATTATAAAAATTGAACATTGTTTAATGATTAACACATACATAACACTAATTTGCATTGGTATTATTATAGGCAGGTGCTTGCTAATTCCGTGTATACAAAAATAATTAAATATAAAATAAATTTTGTGTATATTTAACAAAAAATAAATCAATAAATATTACAAAAAATTCGTAACAGATATAATATTTTTTTCATTTTAGGCATGTCTTAAAATTTTTTGAATTTTAATAAGTTAGTTATCTAACTGCATTTTAAAAAATTTTATTCAACAAACTTATAATATTTAAGTTATATTTACTTTTAATTACATATTTAGTCGTGTACACGGTTTTATATCTAGTCAATGGAGATAGGATGTTTTTTTATGGCTTTTGCATTTTTTCCCTTTGATTCTATACAATGTTATCTAAGCTAAAAATTCATTTCATGCTTCCTTGATTCAGAATATACTAATTTTATTTTGAATTTTTTTTGCATTTTTAGGCATTTTAGCTAGAAATGCATTTTTTTTGTTTATGTTTAAAAAAATAATGTACTTAATACTTATACAGGTGTACTGTTCGCGTGTTATAAACTATAACACGTGTATTAAAACTCAATATGATTCAAGTACTTTTACACACATAAGCCGATCATACACCATACACGCTTATCAAACCGAACGCTTATTATTTTCAATATATTTTTTTATATTTTAATCTAAATTTATTTTTAATAATTTTATACATTTTTTTTACTATAAATTAAATTTAAGATTTAAATGTATATACTACAACTACTGTCTATTAATTTTACAATTCACATTTTTTATTACTCCGACATCCCTTATTACACCCATACCTGTAATAATAACTATTATTTTTAAATTAAATTTCTCTCACTTATTTAAGTAGACTTTTTAAGTTTAAATTCATGAATTCTAGAATTCAATTCTAAATGCATTTAGAAATTTTAAGAAATATTTTGAAAATTTTTTGTTAGGGATTTTTGTGTGTTTTTAGATTATCAACATCCTATCTCTATATCAATCAATACAAAAATATGTATTTTATTTGGGATTTTAGCATTGTATCCCGTAACTAACTTTGAAGTCAGAATTTAAATATATTAAAAATCGAATGATACATCATATTATCAAAATAGCTGCATTCTTCATTATTAAGACCAAATTTATAAATAAAAGTTAAAAATAGGTTTATCAATGTATAATTTGTAAAGAAACCAATAAGCTATGCATTAAATATCAAGTTTATATATATATATTATATATAATACATATTATTATATACAGTAGTCGTCAATTATTATAGGCTCATCGCTCATGACTAAATGTCTGACTGTAAATTTTGTTTATTTTTTTTGTTTTTTTTTATTCTTCAAGAAGATAACGGCTAATGAATTCAATGTGTGGCCCGGTTTTTCAATCATTCAGTTATTCGACAGATAACAATTCATCGAATAAATTTATTTGTAAGATTATCTTCCGAATAAAGTGATGAGTGTTTTTCAATGTTTATTTATCTTTCGGATAGTTATTCAACGAATAATGTTATTCGATAGATAATCTTATCAATAGTAGTAATAGTAAGCGCATATTTCTATATTTTTGACGATTAATACTACTTCCACAATTCTTCATTCCTAAAGTATGAGTAGATACCTAATCAAGTTTTTAAATTAATTTTTTTAAGTCATTGCAAAACAACATTTATCAAAAATAATATACATACATATTATATTATTATATATTTTGTTACTATCGTTATCAATTTAAATGTATTTTCTTTATAAATGACATACATAAATACATAATAATGGATATTTATAGCACATAAAAAATTACATTTTTATTTATTGTAATGTACAATTTACATAATAGGTAGGTATATATATCTTTTTATTCTTAGACCGTTTACCAGGTTACCTTTTTATTCATTCTGTTAATATACTCAACACTCAAATAATCTGGTCTCAAATTAAATCCAATAAGCTGCAACTAATATATTTATACTTTAAACTTAATGAGCATAAGTGCATACAAAGGGTATTGTAGTCTTGTAATCAGGTGTCAGGACTCAGTGCAGGCAGTTATAACCACTATATAGGTATAGGTACTCTAAACATTTTTTTAGCTGTACTAAATAATGTGTATAGTATAATATATATTAGGAATAAAATAAATATTAAGAACGTAAACTAAAAATTATGTTAGTACCTAATATATTATATAGATATACATAATATTATATGTACTAAATTAACCATTAACATTTGATTTGGAAAAAAATACACCGGAAAATAATAAATTATAAATAAATAATATATCTTATTTTATCTATAGCGGGTGTGGAAATGAAAGAGTGATGACTACTGATAAGTGATATTACTATTTTCTGCTAGTGACATAGTCCGTAATACGTATCATAATATTATAAATTTTTAAATGACATTATTTATTTTTTGTAGTTGATAACTGATAATACACTGATTCGTATATGTAGTTGATATATGTGTCCAATAGTAAGAGTAGTTAATGATTAAAAAGGGTTTATCCTCTCTCAAAATAGTGTTTGGAACAGAATTTAAGTATAAATTTGAATAATTATTGCTAGATTAGGTACATATTATATTATTTATGACTACCCTACCGATAGGTGTGATTCAAACCCAATTCGCCGATATCCAATTAGAAGACTACTTGTTTCACTGACGCAAAAACCAGTTTAAGGTAAAAAATGGAAAAAGTTTCAATTCACCGATAAATTGTAGTTTCACAAATTACAAAAATAATTTTACTTAATAAAAAAGCTTCGAGCTTGACCACTCAGTACTCTAATAATTGGCCACTAAAGTTGATAACTAAATATAGAAAATTAGATAAAATATTATCATTATCAAAAGAAAGATATAGAATTTATAAAGTTGAATGACATTTAATAATACATTTTTTTCTAATAACGTTTCAAATTATTATTTTAGGCTACAAAATGGTACGATTTGTATTTTGAAATACTTAGACACAATAATATTTCATTTCCATTTAGATAACAGAAGCTCGTAAGCTTAGGTATAAGGTTAGATTTTAATTTGAACCATATTCATGAATTATACAAATAACTTAAAAATAAAAAAATAAATATTATATTTTTAAGTTAAATTCATTTTTAATTTTTAACTCAGTATATAATGTGTGTGTTAGTCGTCAGATGTCGGCAAAATGGTGTGTTGGTGGTATTACTTGTAAGTACCTATACCTATTTTTTAGAGTCTACACATTTTGAACCACCTATATTTATTATGTAAATACATTGTTTATAGCATAATATATATATATATATTTTATAACCGTATATTAAAAATAATATGATTATAAGTATTCTATAATCATTTTGGTTTATCTACCTTCTATAAGCAAAGTAATTTGAGTTGAAGATAGAAAGTTATTTTATTAGAATCTACATACTATTTACATTTAAAATTAAGATATATCATATATAGATATATAAAGAATAATGACAAAATACAGAATAATTTCTGAAGTTTACAATTCAGTTATAAACATTTGATATCAATTTATTTATATTGATATTGTTATTATTTTACTCTATGATATTTCTTATAATTATTATTTAAATAATTTAAATATGTAGGTCTTAATTAATAATCAACAAATTTCTGACCTATACGTTTATTTGTATAATTTATATTTAAATCATATCTTAAAGATTCACGTTTATTTATAAATGGATTCAATTGAGAGTAGTTTTTTAGTATGAAAATATAGAATATTTTTTTTATAGAGAAAATTAAAAGGAAGTACACACAGTTCATTATAATTACCCTTGATAAAACCGACGCTGACTTAATCTATTTTATTAAGGCAGATACGAACAGCACTGTTTTGTGATGAAATTAACGTTTTTTTCTGTCTGTCAGAGACATCACCTCATATAGTTATGCCATATACTGTTGATTTGGATTTTTAGCTTGTTTCTATAGAATTTAGAACACGCCATAAAAAGATGCAATTGCATGGGAATCCGATCTTTAATCATTAAATATTGTTATTTCATGATTTGAAAATTGTGTACAACTATATATATATATATAAGAAACAATAAATATTGTTTTATCTATGTATTGATTTATATATTACAATAAATAATAATACATAATACACATAAGTTACTTATGTATAATAATAATATATATTATTATTTTAATTTCTTAATCCAATAATAACTTGTCTGCTATCATTTATATTTATGTTAAAGGGTTGTTAGAACAAACATTATTGCGATTATCAGAATGTCATGTTTAATTATTATTTATCATTGTACTTATCAATAAACTACTAAGTTTATTTTCTCAGGGCATATTTCTAGTGTTTCTACTATGCTCAGCAATAGTAACCTTACAAGTATGAAATTAAGCAAAACTGGATTATCGAGTAAAGATTATAGAAACAAAAATAATTCTAATTCAATTATGAAATATATCATTCATATTTTTGGTCGGTTTAATAGACATTTTAAATCCTCAGTAGAAATAAATTAAAATAAAATTTGTTCTTATGTTTGATTAATTATTTTTTTCGCAACAAAATCCACATGAATCCATTTTAATCTTTTGAACAATTATTGTTATACACTGTCATAATAAATAACAATTCACTACAGAAATACTTCGTGCAGTTTTTGTGTGACAACTTTAATTAATAGTATTAATATTTCACCCAATGGCTCTATATCCACACAAAAATTTAAAATACAATTTACGTTACACTGTTATGGGTTATGGATATCAAAATATTTAATATTATCGTACTACAACCAAGAATATTCTCTCCCTACTTATTTTGATTTTTTTCACGATGAATTGAAACGAAATATAAATAATCCTAATATTTAGGAAATAACAAACGTGCCAAATTTAGTCCCCTTCCACCACTTAGTCCTAACAATTCCATGATAACTAAATTAACTTTCGTTTTATTTTTCAACCAGTTTCTTTATGATTTATATGTAAATTAAAATTGCATGGACGCGAATTCTTGCATTATACCACGCGACCCCCGACAATGTCTAATAATTAATACCAATAAATCATTTATAGATTTCATAGGTTATTATGTTATAAATACTATTATAATAAAATGTATATTGTAGTAAATTTTACTACGAGTATATTGTCTACCACGCCATGTGAGCGTTGTATTACCGTCATGACTATAATAATAAAAAATAAGTTCTTATTCAAACACTAGGGTAACCATCTTTCAAATACCAGTTAATTTGATTCTATCGAATTAAAATTGTATATTGTTATTGTAGTATTTATAGTTCGTATTTTAAATGTATACAATTTCTGAGATACTTTAAAATAGCCTATAGAGAAGTATTCTGGTACCAACAATAGTAATTTAAATACTTATTTACAATATATCTATTTAAAGATATAATACCATACCAAACGCTATATCAACTTGTTGCCTATTAATATATACAAAAAAAAAAAAGCGGGTAAGTGAGTATCGCTCTGCTGTACATTAGGGGGTGGGATGGACCTCGGACTAGGGAAGGTTAAATTTGAATGCAATGATAGGTATCATTGTATACGAAAAACGATTCTGAACGGAGATGATTTGTCAGTCTAGGATATATTATACTTAAATATTGTAATATATTCTACTTTGAAACTAATTCAAACATTTAAGTAAAAGTTTCAAGATCTTACGTTTAGTAATTTTTTAAAAATAACAAAAATCGAAAATTATTTATTAGTAAAAAGTTATTTTACACGTGTATTTTTGATTTCAAATTAAAATTAAAACTTTAAACACTCGTAAAATTTTTTAAATTGAATAATTATCAAACTTTTTTATAATTGTTCTAAGCTTAACTTATGGACAGTATAGTATTAAATTTTCAATTCTTAGCTTTTGATAGTAAAATATTTATAAATTTTTAACTACCAAATAGTGAAAAATATTCATATGATTTTGACGAATTTTTGTCAATATTTGAACTTCAAATGCGAATAAAAAAAAATTGTGCCTATGTATTTTTATAATTTTTGAATGAGAGTTAGAACAAGTTATGTGGACCCTTCAATTAAATTTTCAAATAATTTGTCCCAGCTAAATTTTTTTTATCAACATTTATAAAAAAAAAATAAAAAAAATTGAAAATTTCAAATGCCTATAAATAGCTCAAAAAAAGTCAAAATTCTTTGAAAGTTTAACTGTGTATGGAGAACGCTAATATAAACATTTGGTGAAAATTTTAAGTATTTAAATCTATTAGTTTTTGAGTTATAGCAAAATAAAAAATTCGATTTGGGCGAAAACTGGTTTTGCGTAAAAATTCCCGTTTTCCCCCTCATTTTTTTTAAGGTTTTTCCCGACTCACTTAAAAAATATTGAAAATTTTTAACTTTTGACCCCTCAAAGTACCAACTAGATCCGATTTCCTTTTCAAAGAGGGGCTGAAGTCAAAAATCGAAGCATTTTTACTGCCCCAAATGTTGTCGACAGACACAAAAAAAAAAAAAAAAACCACACATCATTGTAAAATCAATACATTCATCACTCCGTTCAGAATCTAATATTAAAACTGTTAGTTTTTAAACAATAAATACGACTATTTTAACTAACTACTGAAAATGCACGAATTATTGAAACTATATAGATTATGAATTATGATAGGTAATAGGTATGAGCCTTTGCCATGAACCATAGTATTGCATTTAAATATACTAATTTTGTAATTACGAATTGCGTTGTATTTATTATTTAAATAATTGAAAATTATTCATTTTTAAAAATAATAAATCTTTTAAACAAATATATTTAAGATGAGTGTTTAACGTTAGACAATTTGTATACTTCACAGCGCAGTTGGCAGTATTCAAGGGGTTTCGCTTTTGTAAGTATAATTTTATGTGATGATAATAATAATCTATAATTTTATCGATTGAAAGAACAATAATAGGTATTTGCTTTGTTCCTAGTTTTTGTAAGTAACAAAAAAATTATGTTTCCCGTTATTAAAATTGATATAATTTAGGTTTACATAAATTGGTTCAATAATCGAACAATTCGAACTACTATTAGACTTATATTCACTGAGAAAGCTTAATTAATGTTATAGCTTTTATATACGCGATCAAAATATAATATTAAAATATTTATTATATCATTTAGTTTTATACATATATCATGTTATATACTACTGTTTTCCAAAAGATTAAAATAAATTACTTTAGATATGTGATATGCCACGTCGGATAGGGTCAAGACCTATATAAAAGAACATAATATTATACTCAAAAATAATGAACATGTTTGTCGGTTTACAATTAAATCATAAATTTTGGTTAGGTATATTTAATAAAGAATACTAATATACTAATGTATATACTAAATGTCTAAATGTCCAAATATATTATACGATCATGCGATGTTAAATCATATAAAGTTATATAAAGGTGAATATATTTATATAGGTAATATAATATAATATTTTTTATTTTTCTGTGTGATAATAAATATAATGTTATGTAAAATAGAAAAAATGTTATGACTTACAAACTAGATCATACATACAAAATATACTTTACTGTGTAGTGTGTACCTATAGGTTATAGTAGATAACTTATTATATATAAATTATATTATAGTTTATTCAATTAGACGTATAGGCTATAGGCATTATGTCAATATTGTATTTTTATAATTTAATAATTTTAACTACATTTCAATTATTATTAATATTTAATATTTTAGCTTTGGTAATAATATTTATGGCTTTGAAATTTGAATGATCCAAATGTGACCTCAATTTGGCTTTACTATATTTTTGTATAATACTCGGCGGTGATTGCCATATAGAAACATATGATGATCCAGATGAGACTTCCTGGTCGGTGAACTGTTTCCCGGGTCGATCCCATAAACTATTTACAACAATTTTCATTGCTTGCTTCCGTCTAGAACCAATGATCTAGTCCCCAGATCAACAAAAGACATTAAAGAGCATTCGAAATATTCTGCAATTGTGCCTACACATTTGAATGAAATAAAAATATAATAAAAATACAATTAGTTAAATACCAAGAAGTTATGGTTAATTAATAAATTGTTTAAAAAGTTATTAGCTAACTTATTTAATTATAGAATTAATTAATTATATATAATAACAAGGTTGAAAATAAAAACCCATTTATATTTTATGTACCTATACTTAGCTAGGTACTCATAATAGTCATAATATTTAAATAGTATATAGTAATGAAGTATACTGTATTAAACTTTACAAATTTAAAATAGAGTTACATAGTATCAGTTTATAAAAAGCGGGTAAGTGAGTATCGCTCTGCTGTACATTAGGGGGTGTGGTGGACCTCGGACTAAGGTAGGTTAAATTTGAATGCAATGATAGGTATTATTGTATATGAAAAACGATTCTGAACAGAGATGATTTGTCAGTCTAAAATATATTATAAAAAAATCGAAAATTATTTAGTAGTAAAACGTTATTTTACACGTATTTTTGATTTCAAATTAAAATTAAAACTTTAAAGACTCGTAAAATTTTTTAAATTGAATAATCCTCAAACTTTTTTATAATTATTCTAAGCTTAACTTATGGACAGCATAGTATTAAATTTTCAATTCTTAGATTTTGATAGTAAAATATTTATAAATTTTTAACTACCAAATAGTGAAAAGTATTCATGATTTTGACGAATTTTTGTCAATATTTGAACTTCAAATGCTAAAAAAAAAAATGTGACATTGTATTTTTATAATTTTTGAATGAGAGTTAGAACAAGTTATGTGGACCCTTCAATTAAATTTTCAAGTAATTTGTCCCAGCTAAATTTTTTTTATCAACATTTATAAAAAAAAAATAAAAAAAGCGGGTAAGTGAGTATCGCTCTGCTGTACATCAGGGGGTAGGGTGGACCTCGTACTAGGGTAGGTTAAATTTGAATGCAATGATAGGTATCATTGTATACGAAAAACGATTCTGAACGGAGATGATTTGTCAGTCTAGGATATATTATATTTAAATTTTGTCATACATTCTATTTTGAAACTAATTCAAACATTTAAGTAAAAGTTACAAGATCTTACGTTTAGTAATTTTTTTAAAAAAATTATTTAAATTTTTTAGTAGTAAAACATTATTTTACACTTGTATTTTTGATTTAAAATTAAAATTAAAACTTTAAACACTCGTAAAATTTTTTAAATTGAATAATTATCAAACTTTTTTATAATTGTTCTAAGCTTAACTTATGGACAGTATAGTATTAAATTTTCAATTCTTAGCTTTTGATAGTAAAATATTTATAAATTTTTAACTACCAAATAGTGAAAAATATTCATATGATTTTGACGAATTTTTGTCAATATTTGAACTTCAAATGCGAATAAAAAAAAATTGTGCCTATGTATTTTTATAATTTTTGAATGAGAGTTAGAACAAGTTATGTGGACCCTTCTATTAAATTTTCAAGTAATTTGTCCCAGCTAAATTTTTTTTGTCAACATTTATAAAAAAAAAATAAAAAAAAATTGAAAATTTCAATTGTGTATAAATAGCTCAAAAAAAGTCAAAATATTTTGAAAATCTAATCACGTAAAGAAAATGGCAATCTAAATAACTGGTAAAATTTTCAAGTGTTTACGACATATACTGTTTGAATAACAACAAATATCAAAAATCGTTTGAGGCTAAACCGTTATTTAACGCGGTTTTGTAAAAATTTAAATTTCAAACACTCTTAAAAATTTTTTGTCTGAATCCGGTCGAGTTTTTTTTACAGATAATTGAAAAAAAATTTTTGGAAAACCTTGTACCAAATTTTCAAAACTTAGTTATAAAAGAAAAAAATTTTACGATTTTTCAACCACAAAATTACTTGCAAATTTTCGCAATTTTGACATATTTCGTATAAATTCGAACTTTAAGCACTTATAAAAAAAAATTGTGACTAACGATTTCGGATTTTTTTTTATCACTTTAAGAACATCTTATAAGAAACCTTGTATTAAATTTTCAAGATTTTCTGGCCGGCCAAAAAAATTTTATCGTTATTTTAAAAAAAAATACTAAAAAAAATTAAAAATTTCAATTGTCTATAAATAGCTAAAAAAAAGTCAAAATTATTTGAAAATTTAACTGTGTATGGAGAACGCTAATATAAACATTTGGTGAAAATTTCAAGTATTTACATCGATTAGTTTTTGAGTTATAGCAAAATAAAAAATTCGAATTAGTCGAAAAATGGTTTTGCGTAAAAATTCCCGTTTTTCTGTCATTTTTTTTTTTGTTTTCCTCGATTTTTTTGAAAACTGTTGGAAAATGTTTACTTTTCACCTCTATAATGCACCAAGGATATCCACTTTGCCATCGGAAACCACCCCCATAGTTTGAAATTGAAGCTTTATTTCGACAAGTTATGCTGTACACAGACACAAAAACAAAAAAAAAAACAAAAAAAAAAACAAAAAAAAAAACAAAAAAAAAAACTAAAAAAAAAAAAAAACACACATCATTGTAAAATCAATACATTCATCACTCCGTTCAGAATCTAAAAATTGAAAATGTCAATTGTCTATAAATATCTCAAAAAAAGTCAAAATATTTTGAAAATAAAATAACGTAAAGACAATGGCAGTCTAAATAACTGGTAAAATTTTCAAGTATTTACGACATATACTGTTTGAATAACAACAAATATCAAAAATCGTTTGAGGCTAAACCGTTATTTAACGTGGTTTTGTAAAAATTTAAATTTCAAACACTCATAAAAAATTTTTGTCTGAATCCGGTAGAGTTTTTTTTACAGATGTTTGAAGAAAAATGTATGGAGAACCTTGTACCAAATTTTCAAAACTTAGTTATAAAAGAAAAAAATTTTACGATTTTTCAACCACAAAATTACTTGCAAATTTTCGCAATTTTGACATATTTCGTATAAATTCGAACTTTAAGCACTTATAAAAAAAAATTGTGACTAACGATTTCGGATTTTTTTTATCACTTTAAGAACAACTTATAAGAAACCTTGCATTAAATTTTCAAGATTTTCTGGCCGGCCAAAAAAATTTTATCGTTATTTAAAAAAAAAAATACTAAAAAAAATTAAAAAATTCAATTGTCTATTAATAACTCAAAAAAAATCAAAATTCTTTGAAAATTTAACTGTGTATGGAGAACGCTAATATAAACATTTGGTGAACATTTCAAGTATTTACATCTATTAGTTTTTGAGTTATAGCAAAATAAAAAATTCGATTTGGTCGAAAACTGGTTTTGCGTAAAAATTCCCGTTTTTCTGTCATTTTTTTAGGGTTTTTCCCGACTCAAAATATTGAAAATTTTTAACTTTTGACCCCCCAAAGTACCAACTAGATTCAAAGAGGGGCTGAAGTCTAAAATCGAAGCATTTTTACTGCTCCAAATGTTGTCGTCAGACACAAAAAAAAAAAAAACACACATCATTGTAAAATCAATACATTCATCACTCCGTTCAGAATCTAAAATAAACGAACTTGAAATAAGGTTAATAAATAAATAACTAAACTACAAACTTACATTAAAATTTGTATTTTATGACTAGTTAAAAAATTGATGTATATATAAATCAAGTTTTGAAATAATCATAGGCGGATATTGAGGGGGACTTGGGGGGCTTAAGCCCCCCAGAACGTAATCAAGCCCCTTGGAAGGTTCTAGTATCAGTAGTATCTCTATTTCAATTACAACATACAATATTGATATTTGATACAATTTTAGAAAATAATCAAAATTTAAAAAAAAAAATTGTATAATGCAATCTACTGACAAAGAATATATAACTTTAAATGATATAAAAAAGGTTTTAACAAAAAATGTTTTTCCCAATTTATATAAATTATTTCAAGTTACTATGACGATACCAATAAGTTCCTCAACTTGTGAGAGGAGTTTTTAGGCAATGCGCCTAATTAAAACTTGGTTTCGAACTTCTATGTTGCAAGAGTGGTTTAACAACACATCAATATTGTATATTGAAAAAAACATAACTAAATGTATTAATATCGATACTGTTGTTGGTATATATGCAAAAAAAAATAATAGATTAATAACATTAAAATAAAAACAAATTTAATAGCTTCAAATATTTATTTTTTTATATTCATATACCCTATAGATATTTGGTGCCTCAGCTAGAATAAAGTAGAGGAGCCACTAGCTTGCAGGTTGATGTGTCTAATAATATGTTAACGCTAATGGATATGGTAAAAATGTTAAGCCCCCCCCATGGATGTGACCAGATATCCGGCATCCGCCTATGGAAATAATGATATAAATTAGACGGTATTATAAATACCTATGAAAAAACTTAGTTGTTAGTTTACAGACCATTAGTATCTAAATATTCTAAATCCACTAATTAACTAATTTATTAATTAATCAAATATTCTTAATGCATCATAATAATATGTAAAATAAATAAATAGAAATTAAATATTTTAAAATTATTTTACTATAAAAATAAAACATGATGAAAATATGTCATACAAATAAATACACTAGAAAATTAATGAAAATAATAATTAATATTTTTTTGAACACCTTCCAACTTCAAATTATCTTGACTAGATTTAGCGTGGGCTTACAAAGTTACAAAACAAACAAAATTTATTTTCAATGAAGTCTTTTGTAAATTATTGATACGTAATAACAGTAATAACTATTAATCAAGAAAATCAAAACGATGTAAACTTAATAAAAATTATTATATTTATCAAAAATTTATCCCTGTATTTTTTTCTATCCATTAACAATTTTTATGAAGGTAGTTCTAGGAATGTTTGATGACGTAAATCATTTTTCCGTGGATTTATTGACACGTGTACATGAAAGGGGAAAAAATTCAGCATATCCCAGAAAGTCAAAAATAGAAATAGTTTTTTATTAAGTAACAACTAATAAGGCGGATCCATTGGATCCTATAATGTGATTAAATAATATATATGATTGGTATATGTTTTGAATGAATTCTCAATTATTTATTTGTAACATTTCATAATTGGTTGTTAAAAATTATATTTTTTTCAATTCTTTAAGTTTAAAATAACTTATTTTATAAATCATAAGTGTATTATTTATATTTTATTTATTGTCATTATTATAATAAGGAATAATTTCTATAATGTTTAATACCAGTATTGTTGTTATTTTTAATTAAAGCTTAAATGTGTTCTTAACTTATCACTTAGCCAGAAAAATTTGAAAAATAATAATAATAAAGTGAATTATTTTCATGAATTTAGGGCCGTTATTACAATGTACTGCTAAGGTGTGTGAACTATAAGAAAACATAATATTCTATCAGATTGGATAACAGGAATTACGTTATTTTATTTTAATAAGTTTATAATATTTCTAAATTAAAATATAATATTATACATTATTTACATTACCTACTACAATTGTTTTATTGATCTAGCTAATAAAATGTTAATTGGTGTTTTTTAACGGTATAGTTCACTTAAAAATATACCTACATTAGTTAATTACATTTTTTACATTAATCTATTAATACATTAAATTTAAATTTAGTATGACTGCGAATGTGAATGTACGATTACCACGATTTATATTAGGTATAATGTACTGCAAAATGGTAATAATCATGTCAGAAATAATATAATTATTACATGCAGGATGCAGCCCATACTATAGTTTTTCCGATAAAGTTACGATTTTACGAGGTCGCACAACCGCGGCGTGCTTATTCAATTGTATAATAACTAATAAGAGTATGCATAAACTATATCTACAGAATAAAAGCTAGAAGATATTTGAGCGGTCACATATTGATGTAATGAAAGTTTTATAATTACCAATACTGATATTAAAATTTAAAAATATAGCAACATTCAGCTGTCAGGTGAGAGTATATACTATATTATTATAAGGTGTTATTTGTATTAGGACATTAGGTACTATAGTAGGTACACACGTATGATAGTTAGTGGTATTATAGACAATTACTGAATATTTTATGAATCAATAGTGATATTCTATTAATATTATACTATGGTTTCATTTTCATGAACATAATTTAAAAGCCCGTGACCGGTACTCTTGATAAGATATTTAAATTTTAGTAAATAATTGAATCAATCAATATTGTTATACAATCTGAGCATAAAGCTATAATATAGCGCTATGTAGTACTGACATAATAGGTAGGTACTAGGTAATAGATTGATATATTTTTTTTGTATATTATATTATTTATTGCTTAATTACCTATACCTATAGGTACTAGTTTTTAAACTAGTTTCTCAACTTGGCCGTTGGCTGCTTTCATAAGTTATTTGTAAGAGGCAAACGTAAAAAAATAATTATTTGATAATAGCTATACAATTGATGGTAACAAATTATTAAATTTATGAATTATTATGAATTTGAAGTTATTGTATGAATATTTTTTATTTCAGCATGGAATTTGAATTCATTCACCATTTGTTCGTTGGCAATTCTTAATAACATTTAAATTAAAATGCATGTAGGTAGTAATATTATTTGTTAATAAAAAATTCAAAGTTTTTCAACTTGGCCATTTGCTGCTTGCATAAATTATTTGTAAGGAGGAAACTGTAAAAAATGTGTTATTTAACATTAACAACAGCCATACAGCTGGTAACAAATTATTAAATTTATGAATAATTATGAATTTGAAGTAATATGGTTCTATTACAGTAGAAAATAAGAATTCAATCATCGTATTTGTTTCGAAACTAGCAGGTAACTTTAAGCTAAAATATTTACATTGATTATATTGAACAAATTTTGTTTATGAATATAAATAATCGAAGAAATCAAATTAGCTCTTTAAAACTTGTTTGGATATATAAGATATTAGAAGTGGAGAAAACGCAAAAAAAAATGCAAATTGCAATTATAACTATGAAATAATTTTTATTTTTACCAAATACTTATTAATTATTATCTTAATTAATTTTATGAAGGAAACTCAAAATTACTGTTATATTGACCAGCATGATAATTTTAATTCTTACTTCATTTGTAGAATATGGAATATGGACATACATTTAAATGTTTGCAACATATAGTTGTACAAAAATTATTAATATTACATTTTTTGATCTAAAATGAAAATTAATCATTTTTAACTCAAGTTTTAAAATGATTTAAAAGTTTATTAATTATGATTAATGAAAATATGTGCTATACGGCGACTTAATGCTTATTTAAAATAACTAATACTAATAATAAAAATGAAGATGGCCGCATGTTAAGGTCAAGTATTACCTGTCAACTTTTTTTTAACTGAAATGACTAGTTATAAACCTGTTAATGAAATTATAAAAAAAAATATGTCAAAATGCTCTCATTCAACTGTTTTTTTTTTAATCATCTATGCCATTTACAAATCACTATTAAAATCTGCAACTATAGATTAAATATTAGAAAATTTTTATATAAGGTAGAGCTATAAGTAATATTTTTTTGTACATAGTAATTTTGGGGAAATGGCGATGAATACACTATCAGATATTATTGTAACCAGTATCAAATAGGCATATATAGTATATACTATTACGAAATAGTATATTTGATTCCTATTAATATTTAACTATTTAATATGTCGTTCAACTGTTGAATTCATAATATGATGATTAATATCGTTCAATACTTATAAACTTTGATATACACGCGCGTATTATTTATTTATTAATTATATAATCGTATTTTTCCAACACAGAATAATACGTGATGAATTATGTATATTATCTATATCTCATGTAAAGTTATCTAAATTTAATTACCTATGTAAAATGTAAGTCACTTGAGTTTATATTTAATATTCATTTATCATTAATATTTTATAAATTTAAATAATAAATACATTTTGATACAAATTAATTTGTAAATACCAGCTAGTTCAATGTCCACTGATCAAAGTGATAAGAAATAAAAATTATTCAATTCTTTAATTTATATTAGTAATGAATTGTTTAAATTTTCAAATCTAAACAACGGTAAGTATATTAGAGATATGACAGCTGTGTAAATTTATTAAAAGTATACCACTTTTTAGTAGTATCTATAATAGCTACTAAATTATTAAGTTATAATAATTTATAAAACTTGATAGTCAAAACTTTGATATTTACCCATAACGGACATTCATTTAAAACGTTTATTTGGATAGATTTATTATTATCTTATCTGTCATTATTATTATTTATTATGATAAGAAATAAGAATAACAATAAACACAATCATATTTATAAAGATTTTTAATTTCAAAAACTGTCAATACATTATACATTCATTTATTCATGCAAATACAAATCTAGGACAAAAATGTATTTCAGTAAAATAAACTATATATTGATTATAATTTATGCATTTATTTTAAGTATATTATCTATAGGATCACTAGCTATTTTTACGTGCCACGTGCAATACAAATATATTGTACATTATTTGCTTTGTTCAGTATTATATCAAAATTAAGATCAAATAGCAGTTACGTTATTAATTTATTATATATTTAATTGAAACTAAAATTTACACATTTAATATTTAATGAAAACTTTCTTAAATATATTAAATATATATTTCTATGTGTGTACTATATTTAATATTATAAAACATTTTTTTATAAAATTTATGAATTTTTCGTATACATTTAAAAATATTATAGATTATATTATAATAATAGTGAGATAGTAAGACACATCATAATCATAGTCCAAAGAATACAATTACTGAAGTGATTCGATAAACACAATAGTAATAATAATATATGTTATCAATTATCATGTAACAATATATATATATATATATATATAGAATACGACCTAAATTCAAATCGTATATCAATAATGTAAATTCGATCCCAGTGTGCATATAGCAAATTGTATGTATGAACATTTCGCTATTTCCTATAAAGTAAATCTATAGAACGGTCGGGGATAAAAGTTGTAGGAGTCATAATTATTTTATCAAAAGCTATATTACTGATTTAGGACGATTTTAAGTTAGGTACTAATTCGGTATTGATTTACACAATAATACAGTAATATTACAGTAATCAGTAACTTAAAATTGAAAAAACCAATTACAAGTAATACTAATAACCATGATAACTATTTTTATGTTGTAGAAACATAAATAATATTATATAAAATAAAACGAGAAAAATAAGGTAAAAAACTAACAAACAATAGGTACTTAATAATAATAATCAATAATTTATTTAGTGTATTTAATAATAATTTAATAATACACAAACATTTTAATAACTATATAGTGACAATAATATTATGTACATTTTTTTACAATTTATAATTTTAAAAAAATGTTACATAATCACCATACAATTTTTTGTCGTACAAACGTTTTTATACATTCGATATTTCGATTGTACCTATTTCAGTAGTTGGTAAATATTTTATATTTGTAAGTTGCTGACATATTATAGGTATGGTATAGTACACACGTTCTGTAAGTCTGTTCAGGCCCGGATTAAACCGGCGAGCTACCGAGAAAATCTCGGTGGACCGCGTAAAATTTGGACAATAGTATTCTAGCATTTCTAGATAGTGGTAGGTATAGTAAAATATAGATCCAAATACCATTTTATAATAATTATTAATTATATTTCGTATTATTTTTTGTTATATACAATAAAAATTAAATTTAAAATAAATAAATATTAAAGAAAAATATATTACCTATGTTTAATCAAGGAAAATTTTTACCCCGCGCGACGGAATAGGTACTCATAACCGCGCGACCTACTGAAGTTAAAAAGTAAATTATAAAGTTTATATATGTATATTATATTATTATGTATAATATATGTGTTCATTTTTACTATTATGTTATTTAATTCTAGTATACTTATTATTTTTTTGGACCATAGGTGATTTCGGGGGGAGGGGGGTGGGCCGATAGAAATATAAAATCTCGGTGGGCCGATAACTCTCAATCCGGCGCTGAGTCTGTTTGTTCGATCGTCAGTCTTCGAGTGCATACAACGATACAACATAGTACATACGCGTATGATATACAACTATTATTAATTATTATATTATATTCAGTATACAGTCACTACTCACTATAGTCAATTAGTATACGTAATATAGTCTGTATAAAGGTACAACGTTCTAAAAAATACTTTAAAAAAAGCGGGTAAATGAGTATCGCTCTGCTGTACATTAAGGGGTGGGGTGGACCTCGGACTAGGAAAGGTTAAATTTGAATGATTAGTTCATCGTTAATTCATTGCATTCAATGATAGGTATCATTGTATACGAAAAACGATTCTGAATGGAGATGATTTGTTAGTCTAGGATATATTATATTTAAATATTGTCATTTATTCTTTATTTTGAAAAAAATTCAAATATTTAAGTAAAAGTTTCAAAATCCTACGTTTGGTAATTTTTTAAAAATAACAAAAATCGAAAATTATTTAGTACCTAGTAAAACGTTAGGTTATTGAAAATTTCAATTGTTTATAAATAGCTCAATAAAAAAAGTCAAAATTCTTTGAAAATTTAACTGTGTATAGATAACACTAATAATATAAACATTTGGTAAACATTTCAAGTATTTACATTGATTAATTTTTGAGTTAAGCAAAATAAAAAATTCGATTTTGTCGAAAACTAGTTTTGCGTAAAAAAATCCTGTTTTTCCCTAATTTTTTTAGGGTTTTTCCCGACGCATTTAAAAAATATTGAAAATGTTTAACTTTTGACCCCCCAAAGTACCAACTAGAATCAATTTCCTTTTCAAAGAGGGGCTGAAGTCAAAAATCGAAGCATTTTTACTGCTCCAAATGTTGTCGTAGACACAAAAAATAAAAAAATAAAAACACACATCATTGTAAAATCAATGCATTCATCACTCCGTTTAGAATCTAAAAAAAAAAATGTTTTTAAAATATATATTTAAGATTAATACTCCAATAATTTTTATAATATTAGTATTTCAAATATTCTCAAATACCCTCTACAATGGATTTTCGTAGTAATAATAATGTAAAGATAAATAGTTAAAAATTAATAACATAATTTTAATTTTAACCTTTATAAAAAAATTAATCATCATAAATATCAATAATTGAGTTTAACAAGTTAGGGTTTTTTTGAGGTGGTATGAGGGTTTAAAAACTAAAAAAATCAGGTAACCGCTCTGTATGTAGTATATTGAGTATATGTCACTATAATGTAAGTGTTCAATTTAAATTCAATAATATATTATTGTATAATATCACTAAGTACATTTCACGATAAGACTACTGTAATTTATTTTACTATTAGTGTTATTAAGGGTTGGTCGATTTACCTAACTTTTGCTAAAAATATTGCATTTATTACATTATTAATAGGTATTTAATTATTATAAAAGTTTATATTTAATATAATATAATAATTTATTAAATTGTATTCCCAGTACTATATAGACTGAAAAAAAGTATGTAAACACAAAGACGTCCTAACATTTAGGTAACTAAGGTTACAAAACAATTATTTTAATAATAATATTAACATTTTGTTCGTATTTTTTCCCTCTATTGTTTTTAATAAAAAACTGAGCATTTTCAATTTTGACTTCTCAAAAGTATTAACTAGATTCAATTTTCTATCAAAAACCTTTATCAAAGTTGATGACCAAAGCATTTTTTCTATACTAGAAATAGTATATCCAGATGAAAAATAATAAAATTAAAAAAACACAACATTATAAAATCAATGCATTCATTATTGCTCTGCTCCAAATCTAAAATGTATAATATTCACTATTATATCCTCAAATTATATTATCAATTACAGCACTGAAATAATGTATTAATGTGCAGATCAAATGATTATCATTTTCATATTTTACTATAAAATGAAATAAATAATAAAGTATAATAACCAGAACCGATATTATGTTTGATAATACACACGAAAATCGAATAAATAAAACAATTCGAATGAACAACCAAAAAATAAAAATATTCAAAAAAGTATTTGAATACTGTTTTACTCAAAAATAATACTTTATAACACTGCGCATACAATGATTGTATAATAAATATGTTATTATTCTGCAGCGACACGTATGTGAAAAGGTTGGCTACGCGGCGTACACGCGGTTTAAAAGGTGGCACATGGGGTATACACGTATAATAATAGTACACCCGACAATAATGTTTGATAATAATATGTTAATCAGTGCGATCGCCGCATGGTCGAAAAACGTGTGTTGTTCGACTTGGGCACTGCCGTCTGCAACCGTCAGGGACGGTGCATAAAAAATAAAGTAAAACGACATGTCGTCCGCGCGATGGCTACGTTATGATATTGTAGTCGTCGTGAATTTTAAAACGTATCCACTTCGCACTATTATCTTCTCTACCCATAATATTTTCCACTCGATTGGCCCAAATAAAACGCGTTTTATTTTTACATAACAGTCGCTAGTCGGCGGTATGTCCACATGCCATCATAATAATAATATTATATTATACATGCCTATTATTATTATTATTATATGGCGTACAGTGTATATATAGACGACATTAGTTGAAAATTAATATGTGCATATTTATTACAGCATTATAACACGGTGCTCCTCACGGCATCCGACGACGGTCAGACTGCATTCAAAAACTTATCTATTTATAGACACATATTATAATAATATACGGTTTTTAGAGTTATCGACGATCGAACGGGCGACGATAGGCAGACAGGTAGGCTGCAGAGCGGTAGTCGTCTGCTGCAACCGTCCCGCCGTCGTGTTTCGGATGCCGAAACCGTAACTATTAGTTCCGGTCTTGTGGGTCGGATAACGACGACTACGCGGTATATCATTATAATACCGGACACACAACCGCGGGTGACATAGCCCAGGCAGTCGACTCGTCGACGACTTTCGCCGGCGTTTAAAATAAACGCCATTTCGCCTGGTCGGTGCGCACACGGGTGTCTACTAGCTACTACACCTCTCTGGTCGCACAATCGTCGTTATTGCCATCATTATCGGCGTCACTGTTGTTGTTGATTTGTTATAATTATTATGATTACCATGATATCGTGTGGCAACACGAGCTCCGTATTGTACTACGCGCAATTCGGTAAATTACTCGGTTTGGCCACCGTCGTTTGCACCATTGTTAAACACGTCTTGTGCGCGAACGCGCCCGCCACGGGGTGGCGGCCAACGACGGTCGGGACTGATTGATGGACGGGCGGATCGGTGCGGGGACTACCAAACCAAAACGTTTCGGGCCAACGACCGCGGTCGCGCCGGAGCACGTGTGCGCCCGCGCGCGCCTTTACCGTGTGTGCGTGACGCGGCGGCCGAAACGACCGGCCGGCTCCTCCGCCGATTCTGAGTGCCGCTCTCCCCGCGCCGCCCGAGTCCCATGCATCGGTATGTGCGCGGCGGGCGGTGCATCATTCAACCAAGACTGGCCCCGTCGCCCAACCGATCGACGGACAGACGGACGGACGGCTGACCGACCGACGACCGACCGGCCGCACCAACCCCCGTCGCTGGCACACTCCAGCTCGTCGCCATGCCACCTCGCCGCGCGCAATGTGGGCGTACCGGATGGGGTGGTTGGACGAAATGCGCACCACCACCGCCGCCGCCACGGAGAAGACGCCGCTAATCACCGTCTTCACCACCGGCCGTCCAACGAATTATTAATAAAAGATTTTTGTGTGTGTGTGTGTGTGTGTGTGCGTGTGTAAGAATCTACAGTCAAATCTATCGTACACGTTGTCTGAAATTTGGAAAATAGTTAATCCTATCCCGATGATGTGCAACTTAAAACCAATTTTTTCAATTTTGCATTTTAAAGATGGACTTGCACCTCACACAGGGACATGTTGACTTACAAAAAACGGATATTGGTTTGTTTATATAGTGTTGCCATTGGTTGCATAACATAAAATAGTTTTTATAATAACATTAGACCTGTATTTTATATTAAATCAAAACCGTCCAAATTACCGTGTAACAATGCATGCATACCTTACATTTAACAGTTTAAGACATGGAATATCCACTGGCATTATTTAATTTGTCATCATCAATTTGGATTTTAATAGACGTTATTATAATTATTACAAATTAATAATTATATTATAAACATCACTATTAATATTATTATGTATTATTTTATCTATTATTATTATTATTATTATTATTATTATTATTATTATATTATTAAATGCATGCACACGTGTGCTGTTTTTGCCACGGCCGCCGAACTCTTGTATGAAAAAAAAAATATTAATAATAATAATAATAATAGTGACTTTTATTATAAATTATATTTGAACACGCGTCATACAACGACAACGATACGTATTATAATAATACATTTATAATATACGTATATATTATAATATGTATATGTGTACAATATTAGATTTGATTAGAACATTATATTATTATACATGGCATATACATATAATATAATGTGACGTATAACATGCATGATCAATGTGTGGTGTTATTTATGCGTGTGTGTGTGTTATTTTTTCAACATCCCATTTATTACAGCCGACGGTCCATCGTCTGTTCTTTTTATTTTTATCGCCATCTAAAATAACAAAATAATTTCGACCATGCATTATTACAATGTTAAATATATGTATATATGTTATGTATGTGTGTGAATTTGTATAGTATTATTCCACTTCCACACGGTTTCCAACCACCCAACCGCCCAACCGCGCCCCAATAAAAACTTTTCTTCGCTGGAGTCTCCAGTATCGCGTTTCTGTCAATATAATACCGTCCCAATAATAATATTACTAGACACTATATAAGTAGCAGTATAATATTTTATATTACATACAATTTAAAACGAGTATATCTATACCGTTTATCAAATTTCGCTTTTCGATATGTGCAGCGTGGTAATTGGAATATTATAATATTATGATTAGGTATGACAAAACATAATATGAGTTTTAATATTGTAGGTATCTACTACCTTTACAACATTTGTTTTTCAATGTTCTATGATATTATGGTTCTATAAACATGTATTTTTCTAATACCTACGTCCTATACTCTTCAGCTATATACGTCCAAGAATAAGCATTTAGTATGAACGTATTTCAAAATTTAATACAACTTATTAATTGAAATTAATTTCAAATGGGGTCGTTTAGAAAAATTATTCTAGGGCCTGGCCATCTGGGAGGCTGGGACTTAGGCTGCTTTTATAATATACCTTGTGTAAATTAATCGCCAAGTCAAAATAATTATGTGATTATTATATTATATAGAATTAAAGGAAATAAAGATAAATAACAGTTTGAAAATGCCTACAAAGTACAAACAGTTATACACAATACAGGGTCTAGGTAATAGACTTATTAAAAAAATTAAAAGGAGATTTTCTAATTGTTTATTTCTACGTAGGCCTTTGTTACTTAATAAAAATACATTGAATAATTAATTTAATATTTTATTTAACAACAAAATATCGCGGATTAACAACAGTAGGTATTAATAAATTAGTATATTATATCTGAAAAACCAAAAAAATCGCTCTAATGCAGCGATTCTCAAAGTGTGGGTCGCGACCCACTGGTGGGTCGTCAGTCAATTTTTGGTGGGTCGCGAACAATTTTTGAAATCATGATGTCAATGCTGTTATTAATAAAAACAGAAAACAAGCAGACATTTAGCATATACCTCATTATTAAGAGTACATTTGTAAAAATATATTGATTGTAATGTATAGGTACATATTTATATAATAGGTACAAATTTTGTTTTTTATAACTACTTTTTGAAAAGTGAAACCATAATATGAGTCGCGAAAAATTTTTCGGGGGAAATTTGGGTCGTGGTACTAAAAAGATTGAGAATCACTGCTCTAATGTATAGTAAGTTATAAGTGTATCTCGCTATCGAGTAGCTTCACACTATACTATGGATGTGTTGAATTTTAATTCAATGATAAATCATTTTATACGAATAACAATTCGAGATGGTTTGTCAGTTTTTAATTATAATGATTATATTTTATAATATGGTAAGTTTTGCTGAAAATATAAAATAATTAAAATAATTAAAATATTATTGTTACCAAGCCCGGATTAAGGGGGACAAAGAGGGGTACATAGCCCCGAACTCACAACGGATATTAAACAATAGTAAGGCCCTAATGAAAAGAACGTTTTTTTCTTACTAAATCAGAAACATTTGGATTTAATAATAGTAGTATATTTCGTATATCTAAAGAAACACGTATAATTTATTATTTATACAAATAACATTTTTATTTTTGTATTTAAAGAAGTAAGAAATATATTTTTATTTGTGGGTCACCAATATTTTTATTATGGTTATGGGCCCAAAATTATCTTAATTCGCGCTTGAGTGTTACAATTTATAAACCAATACCAAATTATTGACGTTTAGTAAATTCTATTTTAGAACTATGGTGTAAATAAGTTTGTAAACTCGTAATAATAAAATAACAACCAAAAGTATTTGGTTGCTTTTAAAAAATAATAATATATATGTAATAGGATTGTTCCAAGTTCATACGATTAATATTTTTTTGAATTACAACAAAATAACTAAAAACATTAGTAGAATAGCTCCTTAAATTTTTAACTTCAATATTATCTATAATAATACGTAATACATAATACGTATTTTACTATTATCGATATGTTTAATTGCAGTTTACTGAACAAGTAAACAAGTACAAGTCTTAAATCAGGCGTGGATCCAGAATATATTTACGGGGGAGGGGGCTATCACCTCTTAGCTATCCCCATTGATCTCTATGTGATAACTGGAATGCTCACCAAACAGTGTTGTCCGAAAGAGGATGTTAGAACGAGATAGCACATACTAATGGTGTTACTGAGTAAATTGCGGCCCGAGTATATTTTATACATACGTAAATTGCGGCCCGGGTATATTTGTAATGTACGTAAATTGCGGCCCGGGATATTCCGATTTCTGGTCGGCTGGTTATATTATCTTAAATATTGAATTCGAATTTTTATAATACTATTTTTTTCACTATACACATTTTTACTTATTTTTAATATTATATTTTTTAATTATAAACAAAACAGCAACACCATTCTTATCTGCTGTCTTTTTCTAACACGCTATCTCGGTTATGTTTATATTGGTCTTATGACTGGTGAGCATTCCAGTTATCATATAGAGTTCAATGGCTATACCCCTTCTGCTCTTCCCCTGGATCTGTGCCTGTCGTAAAGAAGTGTTACACAAATATTCACGTTTTCCTGCTTTTTTTGATTAGTTTATTTATTCAACAAAATAAATGTATAACTACTGTTGATGTCACTCTCCAAAATACTTACAAGATCAAATTTACTACTAGAAAACACTCTCAATTTTTCACTCCAGAATCATAGTTAAGACTGAAATAATATGATAATAAAATAATTACAATTTTGTACAAACTTTATATTCTGATTTCAATGACTTTATTTTTTGCAACTAAAATACTGACAAACTAAATGCAACTACCCAGAAATGTACTCTATTGTGAGACAGAAACTAATACAATTGATGAATTCTGAATATCATAAAAAAAAGATAAGACCTTTTTTTAAGAATTTAAAGCGCAATAGAAAATATTTACGTAACTACGAAAAAACTTAATATATTTGCAAAAATCAATTTTATTTATAATTATGCCATGGATAAAAATGTACATAATAACATAACTAGTAGTTTGTTTTTCTGTTTATTAGCTGAGGAGGAGAAAAGTACTTAAATGTATCCAAATTTCAGTGGAACATTGAAATATAACCATTTACCATAACACATTATTAGTCTAAATAATATTACATTTTACTCTTACCTCGTCCCAGTACAAATGTAGTTATTTATAAAAATTGATTATATGAAAATATGCAATATTTTTTAAATTCAACGGTAAGTATATTATATATTATATATCCGTCCTCGTAAAGGTGCTATGTTAACAAAAAAATTATTTTCATATTGATACAATCGGCTGGTCATATCATTGACTATCATTATTATAACGATAAAAATAATAAAATGCATCTTATCTCTTGTTTTTACACGCATATGGAATATTACTGTCGGGCGTGTACATAAAAACAATGGTCGGCTGGTATGACGGGGTGCAATAAGGGTACCCCTTAGTCAAACGTGACGTTTTCTATTTAGTTCATTTAAATAGATTTTTATCGAGATACTGATTGGTTATCTGAAGATTGGAACGTTTTCAAGTACATTGTATACTAGTATTGTATTATATTTTTTGATTGGATTTCAAAATGCAGTATACCATGTTTGACAACCGGATAACAAACATTGAAACATTATGTCATTATGTGGTTTTGTGTCAGTCAAATCAGTTGTTTTTTCATAATATTAATATTTATTTGTGTTTGAAATGTTTGAATGCTATATGAACAATACAAACATAGATAAATTAGTTGTGTTTAAATTGAATTAATTGTTTCTATGTATCACTGGGTTATCGTGTTAGGCAAATAATAATACAACTATTCATTCAGATATAAAACATGATATTTAAGCTATGAAAAAAAATTAAATGTTCAAGATCATAAATAAAGAATAAGTATAAAAACATTCTCTCATCTGAACGAAGAAAAAAATTGCCTTCGCATAAACTTCGTGCTAAAATATTTCAAATTAATTTGTTAAAATAAAGTATTGTTTCTTAGATTATATGAATTGAAATCATATAATGAACTAAAAATCTTTTAATAAAAAAAAATAAATACAAATATGTTTAATTATAAATCATGAATTTAATTCATGAACGTCGTAAATTTTATTTCTATAATCCCGCAGACTGTTAAATTAATCGAAAAACTGAGTCATTAATTTTAAAATGAGACCTATAGATAATTACGGGGCTTTATATCTATCTTTTGTGATAAAGGTTAGTGAACAGTAAGCTGCGTGATGTTTAATGCTGGGTGTATTAATATTTTATATAGACTTGTTTTATACTTTTATATGTTTAGGTACAGATGGTACGGCTATTATAATAGGTATTAACTGTTAATTTATTGCAACCTACTATATAGAATGATTTGTTTGTTTATTTGTAAAGGTGTATTTTTTAATTTTTACATTTTTCACATAATATTTTAATTTGTTGTAATGTAATTTAATTTAATATAATATCCGTTTGTTAAAGTTTACGATGTAATATTATTTTTATTATTATTATTATACTACCTATCACATTTATAATATTTTTTTAATTATTGTACAATCTATAAATTAAATAAAACACACCAAAATGGTAATACATTTATCATAGTAAATTAGATTAAACATTTTTCACTGATTAAAGTACGCGGAATTTTATAATATGCTTACAAAAGTAAAAATAAAAATACTTTAATTTTACGATTAATTAATTATTATTTTAAGGGATATCAAAAATAAGAATCTGTGTCATCATCTATTAAGATTCATTCAGCTTAATTTTTATATTTTTATAACTGTACGACGAATACACTGTATAGTTGAAATTATAATGCATATGTTTATATTAGTTACATACTTATAATATTATGTGTGTACTTAATGTATCATTGAATAATATACAATGGTATATAATATACAACATATTCCATATAATTTATAATCTGTTCCATGTATATTCGTATAAGCTAGTAGGCAACACGCCAACACATATTTATTTAGACTTTTGATAACCACACATTTTAACAGTCTTATAAATTGTTGTATGGCATTATATAATGGACGGGAGTGGTTCATATTGCCGCCAACTCCTATATTCAGCTAGATTGCCGAAGTTAAAGTTACAAATGTTATCAAATCATTAAAATACAAAAACAAAAAATATTTTAATTATTAAAAAACGCTGATTGTTTTCTCCCTATCTCCTGTATATATATAATAAAGTAGATTTATTATTCACATTACCTATACCTAAATGCTGAGCACTGATTATTGATTGAATTGAAAAAAATATTTACTGAAATGTATATTTTACTGTGATCTGTCGTCATTTATAATACTTATTATATGTACTGTTATATTTTTGTCTTGCTATATTGCGCATATTGTACTTGAAAAATAATATAACATGATAGAATTATCAATAGATGCTATGCGTTTTACAAATAACGATAATACAACTAAAATAAAAAATAAAAATAAAAAAACAGAATACCTAAATGTATAAAATATAATCAATCCTAAATGCACTTGAATTATATACACTATTTTTAACGAAATAATTATAATCTTGCAAAAAAAAAATTATCATTATTAATTAGTAATCATACTAATTACATGATTCGCATAACACAGATCAATAAATTTATATAATTAAGGTAGGTAAATTACTATGTTTTATGGTGTCTTGTTCTTATAATTTTATAATTATTTCCTTATACTAGGGCATATATTCTGTACTAGACTAAATATTTTTTTATACCGGGAAAATGCACTTTATTTTGTATCTTTCTACATAGTACAATTACACAACAATAATAAGTATTAATAAGACAAACACATTTTCAGAATAAATTGTGCACTAAAAATCTAAATCAGTACAAACTATACAAAGTATATATCCAAACTAAAATATAATATTCAGTTTAATACGAAGCGATTAATTGTACTAGAATGCTAATTTCGTTTATGATTGATAAAAAGAAAAAGGAGTGGGTCAATAATATAAGTGAATTAAAAAAGAAACTGATAATATTAATAATTGTTATGAGTTATGACTTTATGACGGTTGATGCAGGTTGTGTCTTTCAAACTAGAAGTGGTAGACGCAATTGATTATAAGTTATAATTAATATTCAATTTGGGAATAATTAGATATTAGATATTTTATAAAACTTAAAGAAATTAATTTCAAAGATTTCTGCAAGACTCCTATATTTGTTGTATACAAATTTTGAAATTCACTTTCAAGATCACTTTATATAGGAATACGCCGTATAGTAATAATATTAACTATTTTCTTTCTTTATGTCAAAAATATAATGAATACCTAGTTCAATTGTCAGTTTACAGAATAAAAGTCGTGAATGTTTATTAAAATGCAAGTTGATATCAGTAAAAAATTTCAATGAATAGAAAAAATCATAAAAACTATGTTTATAAATCACAATCAATCATTTTATTCACTATATTTTTGCTATATCGTTAATATTGAATTATTGACTACCTATACAATAACATCATTGCAGTAAATATAGTACCTAGTGAATATTATATCATATATAAATCTGTTAATGTGGCTATAGAATTTAGTTTTGACATCTAAGGTATAGATAATTGTAAAATCAAAATTAAAAATAAGTTTTGCTCGTTAGAGATCTAAGTAATCTTCCCACAACTCTTTCAACATTTAGTATGAACAAAATATAAAACTCTTGTATATAAACATTAATAATAAAATATCAGTAACTAACGAATAAAAGTATAATGTAGTTAATAATAATTATTAGTAATAACTATAGCAACAGTGTATACGTATACTGTATAGTGAATAGTTTATATACTACAATGTTACGGGTAATTCAAGATAAAAAAAATATAAGTAATAACTAATAACTAATAGCTATAATAACTTATTAGTAAGAAGTGTCTGTATTTGAGTGGCATTTCGCTGAAACTTCAAGGCAAAACATAAAATTATAATTTTGATAAGTACAATTCTACGTGTGTTGGAATAAATACAAAACCAAAATATTATAAAAAATGTACAATTTATATTAACGTAGTACCTACCTATTTGTTTAATGTATAAAATATATTAGGTATAAGCCTACTTATACGCAGTGGCGGTTTATCCCAAAAACGGGCCTGTGTGCAAAACTAAAAAAGGCCCCCTCCTACATCTTTTTATTCTAAATAATATGGATATACATCATAAATTTATATTTTATAACAATGATATACTGATATTAGATTGAGAAAATGAGAACCATTTGAAATTGAAAACAATTTTTTAATTTTTCGTACATAACTGTATTTATTTAATTTTTTTTTTTTTTTTTGCGGAATGTTGAGCAATAATGGGCCCCTCAAGCTGAGGGCCCATGGCATTTGCACACATCGCACACATGTATGACACGCCACTACTTATACGTTATAGAACAATAAATGCATATTTTACACAAATATAAATTATACACATTAAATAGGACTATTATAACAACAAAATTGAATTTTAGAAAACCACAATATAAAATATTAAAAGAAATTTTAATTATTATTATATTATTAAAAATCAATAATCTTTGACATATGATAAACCTGAAATTTTGTGGAAACTTTGACATTTTTAAAATTCAAGTAAAGTCATTTTAAAATATTCGCTTAACTTTAACTCTATTATATGTTTTAATAGCGATAAATTCGGAATATTGCCATATCGAAACATGTTATATCGCAAGAAATACGGATAATTTTAAAGTTTGACGTATCAAACTATTCAAATTGTGTGTATCTCATAAACGAAAGATACAACGATCAATACATATTTCAAACCATGCATGATTCGTCAGCATGTATAATAATGTATTAATTTCTTTCTAATGCGCAAATATCATTATTATCATGTGTAGGTATCTATTATCTACATTTACATAAAATAATAATTTTTATTATTAATTAATATACGTTTAATATGTTACGTATATTGCATTTACCCACCACTCATAACTGTTTTATCATTGTCAATAATAGAATAATCAGCCAATAAATAGTCCTAGGAGTAATATAAAATGCAGTATGTCATGGTGTATATATAAAAATAATTTTCACTGAGGACCAATTTACCACTGCATAGTCATAACTACACGTTTTTAGGATGTTGGATAGATATGAATTATAACTATGACAAAAAAATACAATACAAATATAATAGATTGTTCAATTATAGTTTTTAAATATTTATTATTATATGTATAAATGTATGATATTATAATATATTATCAATTTTATGTTATGAATAATTAATTTTTATATTTTTAAAAAAATATTAAAAATTATATCTTTATTGTATGGTTTAACGAATTATTTTCAAACAAATCCTAAAAGTCTAACATTTCCGTATTCATTTCTCAAAAACATTTTTAATCGAACTATATAATGTCGAAAAACTCCGTTCAATAGTTTCAGTGGTAATTAAATATTATATACGGACGTCGGTTCACAATATTTTCAATACAATACAATATGTATAGTTAGAAATAAACATTTGTTATCTATTTTTTAAAAGCTTCACTAGTATTTTTTGGAATACTTTCAAAAGATTTTAAACAATATACTTTCCATTTGGCATTTACTGCTCCAATCAAGAGCATCTTCATTCCTTTGTGCAATTGTGCATGCAGGTCGTATAGCATGCTACGTCCCGCTGCTCACCGTTTAAATTTATGTAAGAACACCACGGCGCTATGGCGAATTACCTTCAATATTTTTTGTAAATATAATATTTATTCATTAAGTAGAACATTTTAAGTAAATATCATCTATTTTGCGACTGTGTAAATTTAAATTTATACTATTACTAAATGATTTTACATCCATTTACACAGGTATACTGACAAAATATCGCCACCAACATATTATCGTGAAACTAATACACCACAAAGATATAATAACATTATTACAATGTATCTATATATGACAATAATATATATATATATATATATATAATAATAATATTTTTTTTTTTTTTAAATATTTTATTGTAAAAATGTAAATAAAATGATTTACATATTATTATTAAAATGTTTACAATAAAGTAGCTACCTCCTTTAAGCGTAATGCTTGTGATGGTGGTAGAGAGTTACATTACATAATATAATAAACAAAATTACATACAAATACACATAATTCTAAATTAACATAAATAAAAAGATAGAGTAACATAATAAATTTTATAAGCAATATTCAAAATATTTCAAAACGTATTCCAATTTTAATTATTAAATTATTAAATTAGTGAAAATAACCACGAGTTAATTTGTGTTTTAATGCACGTAATACTAAGATTCCCAATCGAATAGTAAATGAGTTTTTTTATATGTAAAGGCATTGAATTGTAATAATTAGGACCTAAATAATCAACGAATTTTTAACCAAAAGCTTTTTTGCAATACAATACTCTGACATCAAAAGCCATCAGTTCCCTTTTTTTTTTATCTTTTCCACAACAAAAAAATTTTCATAATTTTTTATAATATATATAATAGATACCTTTTTATATACCTACACTCTCAACTAGTAACACATTCAACAGCTTAAAATTTTCACCAGTAGAATCTACTAAATTATTTCTACCTAAACAGTTTCTGACAATTTTTCTTTGAAATAGAATTAGTGGTCTAACCGCGTTTTCATTCAAACCTCCCCATACCAACAAACCATACTGAAATATTGCCTGGAATAATGATAAATAAATTATGTGCATAACATTCACAGGAAGGAAATTTCTTAATTTAAAATAACTAAACGATAATGTACGCATGCGCATTACAATATTCTTGACATGCAAATGCCATCTCATATTCTTATCAAAAATTAAGCCCAGATATCTTATACTTGCAACCATGCATATTTTATGATACATGCTGTCATTACAATTATCTATATTCCCACAAAAACAAAGTTTTAAATCATCATGATTGTTCTTATCTATGTTGATTGAAAAATGTATAAAGTTAGTTTTTTTATAATTAATTGAGAGTTTCCTATGGTTTAGGTAATTAATTACTTTTTTAAATTCTTTAGCTGCTTTTAAACGAACATCTTCCCACGATTTATCGGAAAACAAGAGACATGTGTCATCAGCATAAGTTATGATTCGACCATCAATTTTTATATCACATATTGAATTAATGTATAGTATGAACAATAGCGGGCCCAGGACACTACCTTGTGGTACTCCACAGTTAATACTCAATTCCTAACCAGAGGAGTTCATAATTTGCACAATTTGTTTCCTGTTATTTAAATAACTTATAAACCATTTTAAACTACTATTATTTAAACCAAAACTTGGTAAAATGTTACAAAGTTCAATATGATTGACCGTATCAAAGGCTTTAGCTAGATCTAAAAATATTGCCATTGCTTTATTGTTGTTGTCAAGCGCACCATAAATGAATTTGCTAGCACTGTACGGTGCATTTTCATAATATAATACATACCTAGCTATAACTTAAATTAAAATATAATTCATAGTAAATAGTTAAAATACAGTATACAATATTACAATAGTTATTAGTATAGTTATAGTTATAGTTATTAGTATACAAATAATATTATAATTTAATAGTAATAGTATTAATTTATTTATTTTGTACAATTTAAATTAAAACAATTATTAATGTAAGTGCTGAGTAACTATTAAATATTATATATTTAATTTATATATTATTATATAGGAATACATGCAATATTATGTTAATTTAATTGTAAGATATTCAATTAGTAATTCTATTAATATGATTAAAAATGTATAATCGTTTAAGATAATAGCTACCTACTATACAAGCTACTAGCTAAATTATATTATAGTTCAGCTATTCTTATAATACATTTTATTAAAAAAAATTTGTCTTTTATTATATTAGAAATTATATAACATAATTCAATTACATAATAGCCATAATACCACAAATTTTTCACCACAAAAAAAATCTCTGAACAACTAATGCAACTTACTAGAGTTCATATATTTGGTAAGCTAAAACTAGGTGCCGTTTCTCAATTTATTTACTATATTTACTAAAATAATTATTATTACAGTACAATAATAATCACATGAATATTTTTGTATTTAAAAAAAGTTACATATTTATATAATAATTATGTACAAAAAACATAGGTACAGTAGTTAACAGTTTTATGGTATACCATATTTGATAACTAGATACTCCTAATAATGCTTACCATTTTACCTAAGCTGTTTCGTGTATGAACTATAGATTTTAAATTATTATTTGATTTAAAATTTAATTTCAAACACATGGAAGAATAATCTAATGCAGACAGTATTTTCTAAATATTTAAATCATTTTTGTAAATAATTATGTTTTATCATTACATTTTCTTAGTATACTTAGGTACTCAATTGCACAATATGATATATTTAATTTAAATATTATTTATTGTATAGTTTATACTTTTATAGACTGCTATTGTGTTTTTGTATTCTTTAATATTCACAATAATAAAATAGGTGTTATAAAATTATATGATTGCAGTATAATTAAAATTGATAAATATTTTTCTGATAATGAATTAACTTAGTATAATGTACATTATTTTGAACAAATATGAATATGAATGTGAATATGATTTGTATTTATTTTATTTATGTTTACAATCATTTGTGTATATTGTACATGATACATGAAATAAGTTTTCAAGCTTAGAAACTATTTGAAAAATATCTGTATTTGTATTCAAATACTTTTAAAAGTCAGTAGGTACCTGTTTCGATATTTGAATACTTAAGTATCTTTTACAAGTGTACATAACATCAAATTTAAAATAATATATTTACATGTCTTCAAACATTAAATATTTGTATTACCTACTTACATTTATTATCTTATATAATATAATTCATAATAACATTATCTAAAGATTGCTAATTAGCAAAATACTTATTCAGTACCATTTCTAAAGAAGTATTTATTAACTATGTTTAGTTTAATGTTAAATAATGAAAAATTTGTGCAACGCTGTTGCTCCGTACTTGTCCTAAGTTAGTTGATCAACTTGTAATAATTTATATGCATTAATCTATAATATATATACAACAATAAAACTAAAAAAATTAAGAAATGGATCTTTATTCAATTTTTATTTTATTTTGTTTTGTTTTGTTTTTTAGATTCTGAACGGAGTGATAAATGTATTGATTTTACAATGATGTGTGTTTTTTTTTTTTTTTTTTTTTTTTTTTTTTTGTGTCTGTGTACAGCATAACTAGTCGAAATAATGCTTCAATTTCAAACTTTGGGGGTGGTTTCCGATGGCAAAGTGGATATCCTTGGTGCATTATAGAGGTGAAAAGTAAACATTTTCCAACAGTTTTCAAAAAAATCGAGAAAAACATAAAAAAAATGACAGAAAAACGGGAATTTTTACGCATAACCGGTTTTCGACAAAATCGAATTTTTTATTTTGCTATAACTCAAAAACTAATCGATGTAAACACTTGAAATTTTTATCAAATGTTAACATTAGCGTTCTCCATACACAGTTAAATTTTCAAAGAATTTTGACTTTTTTTGAGCTATTTATAGACAATTGAAATTTTTAATTTTTTTTAGTATTTTTTTTTAAAATAACGATAAAATTTTTTTGGACGGCCAGAAAATCTTGAAAATTTAATACAAGATTTCTTATTAGTTGTTCTTAAAGTGATAAAAAAAAATCCGAAATCGTTAGTCACAATTTTTTTTTATAAGTGCTAAAAGTTCGAATTTATACGAAATATGTCAAAATTGCGAAAATTTGCAAGTAATTTTGTGGTTGAAAAATCGTAAAATTTTTTTCTTTTATAACTAAGTTTTGAAAATTTGGTACAAGGTTCTCCATAAATTTTTTTTCAATTATCTGTAAAAAAAACTCGACCGGATTCAGACAAAAAATTTTTATGAGTGTTTGAAATTTAAATTTTTACAAAACCGCGTTAAATAACGGTTTAGCCTCAAACGATATTTGATATTTGTTGTTATTCAAACAGTATAAGTCATAAACACTTGAAAATTTTACCAGTTATTTAGATTGCCATTTTCTTTACATGAGTTGATTTTCAAAATATTTTGACTTTTTTTGAGCTATTTATAGACAATTGAAATTTTCAATTTTTTTTTATTTTTTTTTTATAAATGTTGATAAAAAAAATGTAGCTGGGACAAATTACTTGAAAATTTAATAGAAGGGTCCACATAACTTGTTCTAACTCTCATTCAAAAATTATAAAAATACATAGGCACAATTTTTTTTTATTAGCATTTGAAGTTCAAATATTGACAAAAATTCGTCAAAATCATGAATATTTTTCAATATTTGGTAGTTAAAAATTTATAAATATTTTTCTATCAAAAGCTAAGAATTGAAAATTTAATACTATGCTGTCTATAAGTTAAGCTTAGAATAATTATAAAAAAGTTTGAGGATTGTTCAATATAAAAAATGTTACGTGTGTTTAAAGTTTAAATTTTAATTTGAAATCAAAAATACACGTGTAAAATAACGTTTAACTAATAAATTTTTTTCGATTTTTTCATAATATATCCTAGACTGACAAATCATCTCCGTTCAGAATCGTTTTTCGTATACAATGATACCTTTCATTGCATTCAAATTTAACCTTCCCTAGTCCGAGGTCCATCCCACCACCTAATGTACAGCAGAGCGATACTCACTTACCCGCTTTTTTTTATTGAGTTTCAGCTACGTAAGCTGATCAGAATATTCTCCCTAGCCCCATTAGTCTTTGAATTCAGATAATTAAAAAATACTTATTTCCATACTTACTTATTTTGAATAGGTATAAAACTAATATCAGATCATACATTTTTTTTCAGTAGTTTGAAAAAATTAAATATTCTAAGCCAGTAGCAAGTTGATGTATTCAAATCATATCCTAACCCTTCAGTTTTTCGTTAGCTATCCCTGCTCCATACAACAACAACACAACTAGTAATAATAATAATATTACACATTCACAATTTTTATCATTTATGATTATATATACGATAAGCAGCGATAACCCACAACACCGTTTTATGTCACTTCAGAGTACGATGAATTACAATAAATGTTTATACTTGTCAGCCAAATGTCCATTCGTCCTAAATGATTTCGGTTAAATGTTTATTCAACCGAAATCATTCAATCCTTTGTCCAATTATCAAAATGAACAATGTAATAAACGATATGAGGGTTAAATCGTATATTAAGTAAGATACGAATACGAAATATACCAAACGGATATTCGGTACATGTATAAAATATTATAATGATATGAAATTCACAAATTCACATAATATTATGATTAACGACATGCATATTAATATCACCACGTAGTATAGTGACAACTCACCTTTGAAATTGATGTATGATATGTTCTAAACATTCTAATAGTATTTTAACTGAAAAATCACATCTCACCGTAATTTCATGCATGGTATTCACGTTTTCATTGACTTTAATTTTCATCTAATAGGTGACTGTTTTCATATTTTTGTGAAATAATATATTTTATTTTAGAAATTTGAATCCTTCAAAAAAGTTGTTCTATAATAAATATTTTGTTTTATCTATTAATAATCTTTATAAGGTTTATTGTGTAAACGGGATATAGTAAATAGGAACTAAATATCTAGAAGATTATAATATAATATATCAATAGCTACATTATACATTTAGTAAATATTTATTATATACCTGAAAAAAAAAAAAAAAAAAACAAAACAAAAAAACTAAATATTTTTATATCACAATATAACCATTATTTCCTATAGTAGGTATATTTTATTAATATATTATAGGTACATCCACATCAGTACATCACAAATTTAATGCGTCTTATCTATAGGTTAGATATTATTTATTTCGATGTTTTATCATTAATACTCTTATTTTATTAATTATGAATAATATATTAGATGTTACCTATCACATAGATACCTATTGAAAAAGTGTTTATTAGCTTCTATATTATTATATATTAATCACATATTTTAGAATTATCCAATTAGTATTGTAGGCTGTTGCCTGTTGGTTAATTTCAAACTCATATTATTTGCTGAGAATATTATCGATTGCCTATTGTATGATAGTCGTCAACTGACTTATTCTTGCCGCATTCTTCACGTTGCCATTCCCACTCCCCCTAACTGAAGTAAGAATGTTTATGTTTTCTTTTTTACCGTTCAAATTATAATTTGTTTCTTGCTATCTGTTAAAAACTTACCTTTATAACTTTATTTTTTAAAAGTTTGGGTAAGAAACCATAATAATTTTGAAACTATTTTTTTTTTTTTGGTTTGAAATAAAAAAAAATGCTTATAAAATAATTGGAAGATATTACAATAGCAACAGAGTTGAAATGATCCAATCATTTATCAATTAATTAATTTATTAAAATAAAAATATAGAATAAATATCAATAATAATTATTTATGTAGGTTTTTTTATAATATACATTCAGGTATGAAGATACGTCAGGAATAGCTTACCTTGCATAGTATTGTAAAGCATTTTACAAATGCACACTCAATATTTGTGAATTTTCACTGAAATTATAGTTTGTAAAATTAAAAATATGAAAAACGCCAGATTTTTTTTTATGTAAGAATGGCTTTAGAATTTATAGTATTTATACGTATAGTGTAATATTATCAACTTAATAATACATATATACATGTATAAATTATGAAATTATGAAATTGAAGAATAAACTTACTAGTACTTCACTTAGTTATAAATTATAATTAACACAAAAACAGCGGGTAAGTGAGTATCGCTCTGCTGTATATTAGGGGGTGGGGTGGACCTCGGACTAGAGTAGGTTAAATTTGAATGCAATGATAGGTATCATTGTATACGAAAAACGATTCTGAACGGAGATGATTTGTCAGTCTAGGATATGTTAATATATTATATTTAAATATTGTCATATATTCTATTTTGAAACAAATTCAAACATTTAAGTAAAACTTTCAAGATCTTACGTCGAGTAATTTTTAAAAATAACAAAAATCGAAAATTATTTATTAGTAAAACGTTATTTTACACGTGTATTTTTGATTTCAAATTAAAATTAAAACTTTAAACACTCATAAAATTTTTTAAATTGAATAATTCTCAAACTTTTTTATAATTATTCTAAGCTTAACTTATGGACAGCATAGTATTAAATTTTCAATTCTTAGCTTTTGATAGTAAAATATTTATAAATTTTTAACTACCAAATAGTGAAAAATATTCATGATTTTGACGAATTTTTGTCAATATTTGAACTTCAAATGCTAATAAAAAAAAATTGTGCCTATGTATTTTTATAATTTTGAACGAAAGTTAGAAAAAGTTATGTGGACCCTTCAATTAAATTTTTAAGTAATTTGTCCCAGCTTAATTTTTTTTATCAACATTTATAAAAAAGAAATAAAAAAAAATTGATTATTTCAAATGCCTATAAATAGCTCAAAAAAAGTCAAAATATTTTGAAAATCAAATCACGTAAAGAAAATGGCAATCCAAATAATTGGTAAAATTTTCAAGTATTTACGACTTATAATATTTGAATAACCACAAATATCAAAAATCGTTTGAGGCTAAACCGTTATTTAATGCGGTTTTGTAAAAATTTAAATTTCAAACACTCCTAAAAATGTTTTGTCTTAGTCCGGTAGAGTTTTTTTTATAGATATTTGAAGAAAAATTTATGGAGAACTTTGTACCAAATTTTCAAAACTTAGTTATAAAAGCAAAAATTTTTACGATTTTTTTAACTACAAAATTATTTGCCAATTTTCGCAATTTTGACATATTTCGTATAAATTCGAACTTTAAGCACTTATAAAAAAAAATTGTGACTAACGATTTCAAATTTTTTTTTTATCACTTTAAGAACAACTTATAAGAAACCTTGTATTATATTTTCAAGATTTTTTGGCCAGCCAAAAAAATTTTATCGTTATTTTAAAAAAACAATTAAAAATTTCAATTGTCTATAAATAGCTCAAAAAAATTCAAAATTCTTTGAAAATTTAACTGTGTTTGGAGAACGCTTATTTAAACATTTGATGAAAATTTCAAGTGTTTACATCGATTAGTTTTTGAGTTATATCAAAATAAAAAATTCGATTTTGTCGAAAACTGGTTTTGCGTAAAATTTCCCGTTTTTCTGTCATTTTTTTTTGTTTTTCTCGATTTTTTTTAAAACTCTTGGAAAATGTTTACTTTTGAGTTTTGACCTTTATAATACACCAAGGATATCCACTTTTCCATCGGAAACCACCCCCAAAGTTTGAAATTTAAGCATTATTTCGACTAGTTATGCTGTACACAGACACAAAAAAAAAACACATACATCATTATAAAATCAATACATTCATCACTCCGTTCAGAATCTAAAATAGTCATTATAAATAGTTAAACAAAATAAACAAATTATATATTTAAATATCAACAAAGTCGATATGTTCTTAATATGTAGTATGTTTCAAAAGTACCTCGAAACCTCGTCATTGAGTAGATTATATTTCTGTTATGAATGTGTTACACATTTGAATTTAATAATTAATCTGATCATTGAAAAACGATTCTAAACGGAAACGGTGCGGGGTAAGACACTATTAATTATATAAGGACATTTATATATTAGTAATTTAATTTTTCAATAGACAATAGTAATATGTTACTATGTTAGCCAGTAGCCTTCAGTAAGCTGAACTAGTTTTTATCAAAATCACTTGTTAGAAAATAATTATTTGAATATTATATAGTTACCTAATGTATTATTATTATTAATTATTAACTTATAAATGATGAGAATCGTTAAGTTAATATCGACGTACGTTAAAAGGGTGTAAATAAGTTATATAATATATGTATAATACATAAGTACATACAATTATTCCAAGTTAAAAATTAAAATATCTTAAAAGTATAATTGTCATACAACATTTAATACAATCATTTTCTATGCACTACTTTTCTCAAATTAAATAATATATCCAATTTTATAAGAGACCACCCTCAATGTTAAAAATTAAATAATTTTTACTTCTCTAAAAGGTAAGACAGTCGATAAAAAAAGAGAAAAATGCAGCAGTATTTTGAAAATAATGATAAACTATTATAACTATATAATCTTGCACAATAACCATTTTCATATTAAAAACAAAATACAAATTACAAATAATATGAATAATGATGAAAATATGAAATAGAAAAAGTTATCAATAGTAAGGAAAATGGTGAAGATTAAGTAGTCTAGACGGTTGTTTGTGGCAGTAATTATATCGGAGTTAGATGAAGCCTTGGCTGTATCATTGGCGAAAGTAGCTAGGGTATAGTTATTATTATAGTTCTGTTGGACCATGGTAGGTCGACAGTCTTCTATATATATTCTAGAAAGTCAGGGAAAGAATACTGCTTTGGTGAACGCCTGTTTTTAAATGATTTGAGTTGAAAATTTTTTCTTCATATCTCATTGCAAATGTTCGAATTGATAGGAATAATTTATGGACAAAAAATTACGGAGTGAATACTTGTATAAGTGTTTAACTAGGTACACAATAATTATAGTTTTCTTGATGAATTGTGTAAAAAATTGAAATTGAAATAATTACAAAAAAAGGATTTTTCATGTGTATTTTTAAAATTTTTAAATTGGTAAGAAAACGTCATGCTCCTTGTGGTTTGTATGAGGGCTTATATTATATTTCAAGCTTTATGACTCAGCCAAAAAAAGTTGTTATTAAAATTATTATTTCAAAATTTCAAATAGGTTTTATGAGTATTGTAATGTAATATCTAGATATTTATCCATATAATAATTATTTAAATAGCAATATAATAGTAGTATAATGTAGTATAGTATAATGGTTCATATTTGAGTCTCAATGAATAATACTCTTTAAATTAACTATAATTAATCATTTTTATATTTTACTAGTTTTTCTAGATAAATCGCATTATAATAGTGATAAATAATTTAAATTTAAAATATATAAAAATAATATTTATTAATGTATTCAGTACAATTTAAGTTACTTTACTTCAATGAAATAAAAACAATAATGTGCACTTGCTGCTTATGGATATTATAATACAATAACAAATAACAATTATAAATATAAAAATATCGTATAATATCATTATTGTTGACTGTTATCATTATTAAAAACAGTTATTACCGTAAAAACGGTAATGTATTTTATTGATTTTTTTTTTGTTTTATTAAAGATTTGCGATAAATTACGACAAAAAATTTTTTAACAATCATTTTATGTTCTACAAGATAAGTTTTATATCTTAATTTTTTTTAGATTCTGTTTTTTTTTTTTTTTATTTGTGTCTGACGACAACATTTGGGAAGTAATAATGCTCCGATTTTTAACTTCAGCCCCTCTTTGAATAGGAAATTGAATCTAGTTGGTACTTTGGGGGGGTCAAAAGTAAAATTTTCAAATAGTTTTCAAAAAAATCGATTTTTTGATTTTGCTGTAACTCACAAACGAATTATTGTAAATACTTGAAATTTTCACCAAATGTTTATATTATGGTTACCTTTTTACAGTTAAATTTTCAAAATATTTTGACCATTTTTAAGCTACTTAATATAGACAATTGAAATTTTCGACTTTTCTAAGTTTTTTTTCTTCAAATGCCGATAAAAATTTTTTGGATGGCCAGAAAATCTTGAAAATTTAATACAAGGTTTCTTATAAGTTTTTCTTAAAGTGATAAAAAAAAATCCGAAATCGTTAGTCACAATTTTTTTTTTATAAGTGCTTAAAGTTCGAATTTATACGAAATATTTCAAAATTTAAATGAAATTTCATACTCTCATTATGTGTATGTTGCCAAATATTTTTTTTATTAATAAACAGATATTATAAAGTAACTATAGTAAAATAATAATATAGTAACTATACTATTTGTTTCAAAATAGAATATATGACAATATTTAAATATAATATATCCTAGACTGACAAATCATCTCCGTTCAGAATCGTTTTTCGTATACAATGATACCTACCATTGCATTCAAATTTAACCTACCCTAGTCCGAGGTCCACCCCACCCCCTAATGTACAGCAGAGCGATACTCACTTACCAACTTTTTTGTAAATACAGTTTGCTATAGCCATTTTTATACCTGTATCCATCAGGTAAAATTGGAAAGATATCGTATCAAAAAGTTTGAAAAATTTGTTTTAAAAAATAATTATGCTGATTAATGTATTGATTCTAATAACTTTAAATTATGAAAAAAAAATACTAGCTATAACATTATTTTTTAAAATAAATAATTATAATTATTTTTTAAAATAATGTTATGTCTTATGTTAAAAGAATCACTCTGTATGTATAATATATTATTTGATGCATTTTTTTAGTACGTTATTTATTTAGTTATCTTTTTCAATTGCGATCAATGAATGTGAACTTTGATTAAAGTATTCACATTAATATAAGTTTGAAATACAAATAAAAGTATGATATATTAAATTATAATCTGTACCTACATAAAAATATAAGTCTTAAAATCATATCGTTCAATTTATTTTTTTATAGCTTATTTAGTTATTATTGATTATAATAATTTCTGATATGATATGATTGTGTTTATATATTGCGTACTATATTACTATAGATATATTAAACACTTCAGTAAATTACCTTAGACATTACTAATCTTAAAACAATAGGTTAGGTTATGTTTTATTTTTATTTCAAATAAATTTCTATAGTCTATTAGACTATTACAGTATATTAATGATATTTAAAGTATAATTGATTGATCATTCTTGAAAAAAGTACTAAAAAAAAATGTGAGCATTTTAACAATAGCGCCTATTAAAATAAAGAAAATTAATATTAATATCCATGAAGATTAGTAACTTAATCTGAATATTTACTTTAGACAAAATAATGACCTACCATATGATAAATTTAACTATATTCACCAAGATTCATATTTATAAATTTAAAAACCAAAAAAAAAATGCCAATGGTACGCAGAGTTTCTAAGCGGTGACCGATCCAAGAACTATAACAACTCCTGATGTTATTTAACTTAAATGATTAGAAGAGAACTGATGCAGTGGCGTATTTACGGGGGGGATATGGGGGATAGTTCCCCTCCATTGGTTCCTTTTTTACTTTATAAGTTTAATAATATATTACATATATTGATATATAACAGAAATACAGAATAAAATTATTGAAAACGCTACATTTTATTATAATATTGAAATTTTAAGAATTTGGAAGTATTATGGTTGATGGCCGTAGTCAATACACGACACTTGAAAACAATTCGTGTTGTAAATCGTTCAATTCCGTCAGTTATTGTCATTAATGATCCGGCTATTATTATGTTTTTAATAATAAGCGTTTCAAAAAAAACCAATGAGGTTCCCTCCTAAATATTGTTATTTATTACTTTGATAATAAGTGTTTTTACTCTAAAACCACTTTTTGATGCCGTTTTGTTTCCGTAGACAAGTTTTTCGCGCTGAAAATGACTAGTGTAGCGTCCTCTTAAAACCAATAATAACGATTTGTTTATTTTGTTGCTTTTATTTAAATTTAAATTTAATACACAGCTTTTTTTTTTTACATGAGCTGCATACATAAATTATTATGATTTAGGTACATTTAATACAGTTGGTTAAGTATTGCTTAACGTAAACACAATTAAGTGTAAATAAATAATAAAATGCATTAATTAATTAATGCAATTTATTCGTAATATATTCTAAAATATTGTAATGTAATTACAATTATTTAATTAGTAATATATTATATGATATTCGTGTATTTATGTATAATATATGTATAATAATTATATTATTCACGAAAAATGTTTTTCACACACCCCGTTAAATACAGATTTTATGCGGAATATCTGTATTACACACGAATTATATTTTTTGGCGATATAGCGGGAATTGGTACTTTTCACGTTCCCGCCAAGTTGAAAAACTGCGATGGCGATAACTTTGGTTTGGGAGTAGCACTAATTTTTATTTTTGTATATTCTTAAAGCACTAATTGAGTACTATAATTTGGCGGTATAGCGGGAATTGGTGCTTTTCACGTTCCCACCAAGTTGAAAAACGGCGATGGCGATAACTTTGGTTTGGGAGAAGCACTAATTTTTATTTTTGTATATTCTCAAAGTACTAATTGAGCACTAAAAATTGGTGGTATAGCGGGAATTAGTGCTTTTCATGTTCCCGCTGCGTGAAGTTAGCGGGTGGTTTTTGGAATCATGGATAATCGATTCTAGGATCGAGCACTAATTTTTATTTTTGTATATTCTCAAAGCACTAATTGAACACTAAAATTTGGTGGTACAGCGGGAATTGGCGCTTTTCATCATCCCGCTAACTTCACGAACCTCGTTTGGTTGCTATTTCAAAACATATTGCAAGGCGAATGCCGAATGTGTATTGTATACATAAATAGGCATTATAAATAATAAGTTCTAATTATTAAATAGTATATAAACAATGAAAAAACTTAAACACTAAATACGAGTTATTAATTATTTTTATAATATTTATTATTGCATCAGTTCATTTTTAATCCAGCATAATAATACACTATTCATTATAATCGAACACTCGCGTTAGGGCCAGTGTCGACCTGGGCAAACTAGGCAGCTGCCTAGCGGTCTTTAATTCTTTACCTTCTAAGGGTCCAGGCCTCCGTCTCGGCCAAGTACCAAAAAAACGGCGCTTCCTTAGTAGCTGTATTGAGACCCTGAGACCCTTAAGTTCGGAGCACTGGCTCCATGCATTATTTTTTACTGTTTTGATTTTTCGTCCTATACATATATATAAATTTGTATATTTATCAATAAGCACTAGATATTAATGTAGTCTTATGGTTTTCTCCATTTTATAAAAAATGACAATGAATAATAAAATCTTCAAAACAAGTCTTATATATTTATGTGTAGGTTTATTGATAATAAGTAAATACATTTTCAACATTTTTGAGAAACGATAGTAATGGTAATTGTACCCCCCCGGTAGATAAAAGAAATTATATGTTTGCCAACGTATATCCCCCCCCTTAGAAAAAATCCTAAATACGCCACTGAACTGATGTATTTAACGCGTGGTTAAGTCGTTGGTAATAAAATGTAGTATTTTTTCATACTTTTATTACGTTAATTATTTTTTAGGTAAGTAAATTTAAAAAATTCTCACTAGTTTTCAATTTTATTGTAATCGATTATTCTATTTGGATTTTACCAACAATTTAATTAAATATTTTTAATACCCAACAATATTATGAACGTAAAATGAAATATTATTTAGTAAATAATTGTATTACCTACCAATATTTTAATACTAAACAAATTACTTAAAGCACTATTTTATTAAACCTATAAATAGTATTTTAGATTTAAGTAAACCAAATAAAATTCGTTTTTAATAGAAAAAAATAGTGTTTATTATCAGAAGTGTGCGCAGAACAATTAATAATAATAATGATAATAATAATAATAATAATAATACAAAAATTATACAATTATAATAAAGGTAATATATAATTATTAATAAACATTTAAAAAAAATTAAAATTCTATTACACTTTACAAATTAAATTAATCACATATATTTATAAATAATATAGCATTATTTATTTTAATGCATGTATGTATTTAGAACTAATACATAGTATAAATAATATGATATACTAACTACCTATTAATAGTTACTTTTTATCATGTATATATTCAAAACTAATAATATAAGACAACCTGGGGTAAATGTATATTTTTCATTAAACATCTACTACTACTTTAATAAAGAATATTAATCTGTAACTTTTAGTACTTAAGGTGTCAGGAAAATTGAGAAGATTTTAAGTAAATGATTCAAAAAGCCACTCAATCTAAACTGACTTGTTGAGAAAAGCTGACACTTTTCAAGTGATGATTTATTACTATGAGCGCTGTGAAATTTTGCGTTATACCTACTCAATGGGTTTTCAGTTACACTCTAGGTGTCGTATAAGCAAACATACGCACGCGTATTCTACTGAGTGTCTGCATGATTATTTTACAATACTCAAGAGTCAAGATCTCGAATAGTCTAAAGAAGGGGTCGGCTAGGTAGCCAGAGGGCCAAATTCAGCCTTTGAAGGGGAAATAACAGGACCGTAAAAATATATATTTTTTTTAATACTAGTTTTCCACACATAATAGATGTTTGGTCTATTTTATGATGTATTTGGAGATTACGATGGCGTTTATCGTTTTTCACTGTTTACAATAATAGTCACGGTAACTTTGAAAACACAATAATATCATTAACAAAATATTTAAATGGCCCTCGACAATTTTTTTTCAAATTATCTGGACCACCATAGAATTTAAATCCGACCCCGGGTCTAAAGTATATGTGTTTTAAAAAAACTTTTTTTTAGTTTCAAGTAATTAAAAAATATTATTAAAAAATTATATTTTGCTTTATACCTATGTAATCGTTAAAATTCTTGAGGTTTTTATATTTTTAAACGACAAAATGGATTTTAATTTAATTATTTATTTATTTATTCTTTTAAATTTTGAAAGGAGCAATAAATGTATTTATTTTACAATGACATGTTTATTTTTCTTATGCACACACGATAATACGATAATTTGTTGATAAATTTCTTCGTTTTCAACATTTAAGGTTTTATTAAATTGAAATTTAAAGAAGTAAAAAATGAAAATTGCCAGTATTTTTTAAAATAATTATGAAAAACAAACAAAAAATTAAAATACAAAATAATTTATAATTTTCAAGGTTTTGACGAATTTAATCAAAATGTTAACTTTAAAAAAGTATTTTTTTAAGTATTTTTTTTTATTTTTTTTTAAGTATTTTATACTTTAAAAAAAATATTATGACTAAAAATAGTCAATATTATCTATTTTGCAAAATTAACTGCTATTATTATATAGGAATCTTGTACCTATTCAATTTTTACATTCAACTTTATATTGGTATTTATATAAAAAAAAAGATCGATAATTTTAATTGTTAGCTCAAAAAGAGTCAAAATATTTTGAAAGTTATACTATAAAATAGAAAATAATAATAAAAACACAATTTCAATTTTCTACGGTTATTTTTGGTCAAAAACTTCTTATAGGCTCATAAAAATTCCCGTTTTTTTCTTAAAATTGTTAAGAATTAAAAAAAAACGTTCCTATTTATACAGAAGATTTGAAAGTTTAATATAAAGTTCTATATAAGTTGTTCAATCTATACTAAAAATATTTCCACTTGAAAGTCAAGTTTATTAAAGTTCATATTTTTATGACGTTTGACCATTTTAATAATAATGAACTATATACTCTTAGAACAATTTTTGTTTTTTATTATAACTAAAAAAACGAATAACCGTATAGATACTTGAAATTTTCAACAAATATTTATATTTTTATGCTCTATACTTTATACTGTAATTTAAAAATTGTTTTGATTCTTTCTGAGCTAGTTAAAGACATGAGAAATTTAAATATTTTATTTTAGATATTCGAAATGATTTTTGAAAAAAATTTATTTGATTTTTTAAGCTGTTTTTACATCTATATCAAATTATTAAAAACACATAGGCACATTTTTATTGTATATGCACTTTAATGTTTAAATTTCAAATAATCATAAAACTAATTCCTCATATTTCACAATGGAACTAAAAAATTTAAAAATTTATAAATCCGTTTTTTATAGAAATTACTTGTTTAGATTTGGATGAAACTACATATTTTAACGATAAATATAATGTTTTTTATTTTTTTATAATTTAAAAACATAATTCGTAAGGACATACAATTTTCAAATATATTATGAATTTTACTATTCGCAATGACATTTTGTTATAAGTACACGATTACTTTAAAAAAATGTATTTTGACCTAATGAACTATAATAAGCTGGATATTAAATTACACTAATTATAGAGTATCAATTCAGTATAATTGTTATACCTACTATTTTACCAAGTATTTATTTTTTAAAGTATCAATTTTCATAGTTCTGTAACATTTTCTTTCGTAGTTTTATTATTAAATAATTATTAGTTAAATAAGAAAAAATTACATGTTAAATAATATTTTATTCTGAACACATTTACCTATTAATAAATTTTACTTGCTTAAGATTTTAAAACATCAATAACAAATTAAAATATTAATTTAAGAATAACATTGAGAATGGACAATATTAATATTATGACTTAAGCAAAGTTTTAATTTAATCACATTATCGTATAACGAGATATTAATAATGTTTTGTTATTTTGATAAATAGATTGGGTACTATAGTAACGTCTTATAAAACATAAACTTGAATAAACTAAATGAGTTAAAGAGAAGTATATTAAATAAGTATACACATATATTTTAAGACCTTAAGTTTTTAAATATCTAATTAATATTATATTAATTATAATTTTCATAAACTAAAATCACGGACTAATGTCTAACTCGTTGGCGTATTAAAGATTTCTTTGAAGAGAGGAGGAGATAATATAACTAAAATTTTTGATGCCAAGTATTGTAGTTACTGATAAAGTAATAAATGGAAAATCATAACTATAACCATATAAATATTAACTAAAAAAAGGGGTGTCAAGGACGAGACTATGTATCTTATTCTTATATAATTCCTAATTTTGCCCCGTAAATACATCACTGGTCTTACTAAGTACTTATTATTAGTAAATTGTATTTATTATTGCTACATAATAATATAATAAGTAGACATATGCAAATTTTTGATATATATTACAATGTTTAAATTTATTTATTCTATTTGCTGTTAAAAATCAATAACTCAAGGATGATTATTATTATATAATGTAGTTATTTGCTCATATACATCTATATACTCTATAGTATTATAACTATAGATAGAATTTTCTAAATAATAGGAACTTGTATTTAGAAGGTATATTATTGACATAGTTTTAATCAAACACACACACACACACACACATAATATATATATTATAGTTTGAAGTAATAAATTATTATTTTCGATTATTTAATATAAAAATAATTAATTGTATAGATATTTTACATTATTTACATTAAATTTTACAACTTTAACTGGAATACAACTAAATTAAACAATATTTTTACCGGTTGTAAAAATTATTCGTTGTATTAAATTATTTATAATTTATAATAATAAATTATGTTAATCAAATAATATAATATTTGATTTTTTTTTTAACCTTTAATATTGAGAAATAAAATGTTTGAAAAAAAAATAAATGTTTTAAACTTATGAAAATTAAAAAGAGATTGAGAAAATTATGTTTAATATGTATATATGATTTACGATTTATATGACCCCATAACATCCAGAGTACCCACAATACCGACGTCTCTTGAATCTAGGTGCAGGAGTATAGTCCAAGGCAAGGGACAGGTGCGAACGCGGAGGGGTTAGACATCTTCTGAAATATCAGGAACCAAAAATAAATTACCTGAATTACAAATGAATTGTATAATATTATTTATGAACATTTTTTGAAAAATCTCCCCCGAATCTATTTCCTGCGTTCGCGTCTGGCAGGGAATAAGTATATACTATAGTCAAATATTTATAATAGGTATGTAGAAAGTCTAAAAAATCAGTTGGTTATTTCAAGATGTTAGCGTTTGTGTTTTGTTTAAATTGTTGAGTGGCAATGTGGCATGTCGTAGAAGACTGTCAGCCCGTCAGGAATAGTTATTCAGAATAGACAATAGGTATATTAATAACATCCTGACTTATTACACTGGATATTTAAAACGCTTTACTTACCAAAAAAATAAAAATGTATTTTATTTAATAGTTGAATGGAATTTTAACTATTTGTATTACTTGTTTCAAGTTTTTTTTAATTTAATCGAGCTTATTACAATAATCGTTTACGTTAAACAACCTTCAACATTAACATGAAATAACAATAGTAATTTATTTGAATAATGATTACATTAGAATCCATCCTTAGTTTTTTAAATCTCGTGGTTCTATAATAATCTGTATATTATCTAATTTATAACAATGGTCAACATATATATATATATATATATGTATAAAGTGCAGGAAAGACGTATAATAGGTAACCAAGTGTACCTCATCACTATAATATTATAATGGATGCTTTAAACTTAAAACTAATGATAATTCATAGAATTTCTGAGCCCCTAACTTTTCTTCCTTCACTGGTTTTTTTCCATAAAAATATAAAGTTGTTATTCCCTTATTATTTTATTATTTTATTTTCTCCTCAAAGTACCAACTACATCCAATTTTTTATTATAAACAAAAAATTTTAGCATTTTTAGTCTCCAATAGACAAATATGGCCTTGAAATAGAAAAAAATATCCATTGCTTCTCATAGAATCTAAAACATTAAAACACGTTTAAAATAATAAATTAACTATTCTTCTTTTTCTTACAATCAGTACTTTTTAGTTTTTATTTACAGTGGACTCCGCTCAATGTGGGCACGTTGGGACCAACCCTGTTTATTCACATTAAGCGGTCGCCTATAAAAATCGAAATTGGTTAAAAAAAAAAATATATAATATCAAAAAAAATCAACAAAATCTCTTTCTGCATTAATTTTTATTTTTTTCTAATAAAAATGTACTTATTGTAAAAAACACCAGAATGATGGGAAAAATATATAAAAAATATTCAAATGAAACTACCCTTAAAAGTTGATTAAGGATTAATTTATGGCACAAAATTAGGTTATGATATATTTGAATGATTCAATAGTAATATTATACTTAAAAATCTATACTTATTTTTAAAATATTCTGGACAGAAAGTACTAAAAGATAGATTTTTTTTTACCAAAGATCGGTAGTATCATTAGTATCAAATTATTATTATTGTACATAAAGTGGGTAGTTTTTCACTTTACACAATAATAATATTTTCAGTCGTTTATTTTTCATCTGAAGTTCACAATTTTACTGCTAGATAGATGTAACTGGCCGTATATATAGTAACGTTGTAACTTTATTTTCAACAATAGAAACTACGAAAAACTAATTTGTGCCATTTTTGGTACAATATGCAGGAAAAGGTTTTAAGATTTGAATTGTATCTAATGCTTTTTATTTATTTCGATTAACACAATCCCATAGATATGACAAAACCCGATTAAATTATTCGTTTTTAAATACATAATATTATGTGTATATTCACTATATTCTAACACTATGATAAAATAAAAATTGCCCACATAAACTGAATCGAGTGCCCATATTACGCGGCTTTTTTTAACCTTGTTAATATAAATTTAAATTGGGAACAGAGTACAGATCATTTTGCCCATATTAAGCGGATGCCCATATTAACTGGTGTCCACATTAGATGGAATCCACTGTACTTATTTTATTAATAAATATCAATATTGAATATTGTAGACAAACATATTCTTATAATTGATCGCAATAATCTAAATGATTTAGTTTAAATGTATAATATAATATTATTATGTAGTTTAAAATTATTGTGATAGATTATGAAAAATAGGTAAAGAATATAACGTGTGAAAGTATGAATACTATCCATTGAACAGCTGTTAGCTAGCTCTTAAAACAGTAGGTACTGTACAGGATGGCAGAAGTCTATTGTATAATGACCTCTGATTTTTGAACCTAAAATAGTAGAATGTATTCATTTGCATGTTTACAAATCACATATAACTTTCTCTAATAGATAATAATTTAAACACAATGTTTTTAATATTCACTATGACCACGCCTATCACTTACAATCAAGTTTTTTCTCAAAATATTAAGAATTTATAATGTAATGCATTTATTTTTGATGTATAAACAATAGATATTAAAATAAATTAAAACTAAAATGCTTTAATAATATTTTCAAAAGTTTAAAAATGATTTATATATTTTAACTAGTTTTTAAATATAATTCCCTAATTATTCAAAAACTATCTATACGTAAAGTTAATAAAGTATAATATGATTATATAATGTTTATTTATATACTTACAATTATAAATTACTTTTAAATGGTACCTATAGGTACCTATACTAAAATAAAATAATAATTTTATGGATTATACAACTCTAAATAACAATTAAAAGATTCAAATTGTATAGTAATTTACAATAAAAATATAGGTAAGTAGGTACCGCTCTGCTATACAGTGTACATTGGGTGTTGACTGGGTCAATATTAGAAATGTTGTGTTAAATTTGAATTCAATAATGTATAATTGTATACGAAAAACTATTCTGAGCGGAAATTGACTAAAATTATAACTCCATTACATACAAAAAATAATTTCATTTATATATTTTTATACAAAATAACTTTTATGGATTTTCTAATAAATTTTTAAGAAATTTGACTCGGAGAATAATTTTTCATCGACATTTATGGAAAAAAAAACAAAACAAAATTGAAATTTTCTTATGTTTATAAATAATTGAAAAAAGTGGGTAAGTGAGTATCGCTCTGTTGTACATTAGAGGGTGGGATGGACCTCGGACTAGGGAATGTTAAATTTGAATGCAATGATAGGTATCATTGTATACGAAAAACGATTCTGAACGGAGATGATTTGTCAGTCTGGATGTATTATACTTAAATATTGGAATATATTCTATTTTTAAACTAATTCAAACATTTAAGTAAAAGTTTCAAGATCTTACGTTTAGTAATTTTTTAAAAATAACAAAAATCGAAAATTATTTAGTAGTAAAACGTAATTTTACACGTGTATTTTTGATTTCAAATTAAAATTAAAACTTTAAACACACGTAAAATTTTTTAAATTGAACAATCCTCAAACTTTTTTATAATTATTCTAAGCTTAACTTATGGACAGCATAGTGTTAAATTTTCAATTCTTAGCTTTTGATAGAAAAATATTTATAAATTTTTAACTACCAAATAGTGAAAAATATTCAAGATTTTGACGAATTTTTGTCAATATTTGAACTTCAAATGCTAATAAAAAAAAATTATGCCTATGTATTTTTATAATTTTTGAATGAGAGTTAGAACAAGTTATGAGGACCCTTCAATTAAATTTTCAAGTAATTTGTCCCAGCTAAATTTTTTTTATCAACATTTAAAAAAAAAAAATAAAAAAAAATTGAAAATTTCAATTGTCTATAAATAGCTCAAAAAAAGTCAAAATTCTTTGAAAATTTAACTGTGTATGGAGAACGTTAATATAAACATTTGGTGAAAATTTCAAGTATTTACATCAATTAGTTTTTGAGTTATAGCAAAATTAAAAATTCGATTTTGTCGAAAACTGGTTTTGCGTAAAAAATCCCGTTTTTCCCTCATTTTTTTAGTGTTTTTCCCGACTCATTTAAAAAATATTGAAAATTTTTAACTTTTGACCCCCCAAAGTACCAACTAGATCCGATTTCCTTTTCAAAGAGGGGCTGAAGTCAAAAATCGAAGCATTTTTACTGCCCCAAATGTTGTCGACAGACACAAAAAAAAAAAAAAAAACACACATCATTGTAAAATCAATACATTCTTCACTCCGTTCAGAATCTAAAAGTTTTAATTATGAAAATTTTATGATATAATTAAAATTATAATATAAACATTTGGTGAACATTTCAAATTGTTATCGATTGTTATTATTATTATTATTTTTTTTTTTTAAATATAATAAAATATCTAAAATTGTTTGAGAAGATACAATTATTTTATGGCTGATTATCGAATGACGAAAATATTTGAACTTGACATTTTTAAAACAATTTGGCTTTCTATGGTAATTTTTTTTTTTGTAAATTAGTTGAACAAATGAGATTTATACTAAATTTTTAAAAATGTCTGCCAAGCAAGTAATTAATAATATACAAATAAAAAAAAAAAATTCTTATGCTTATAAAGTTATAAATAGTTCAAATAGTTGAAATATTTTCAACAGTTTATCGTATTTAAAAACGATAATATACAATTTTGGAGAAAGCTACAAGTTTATACGGTAGGTTATTCGTTTTCGAGTTAGATAAAAAACAAAATTGATTTTATTAAAAATTGAATTTGTGAAAAACTCATTTATTATTAATTTTTGTTAGTTTTCCCAGATTATAATAGTAAGCATTTGGAATTTTTATGTTTGATAACTTTAAGTACAAACTATATTCTATATTCAATCTAAAACCACCCCCATTTTTGAAAATGGAAGCATTTTATCAATAACTTGGTGTGTATTCATCCACCAAAAAAAAAATCACATCATGCCAAAATCAATATATTCATTGCTCAGTTCAGAATATAAAATTGAATTGTTTTTTATTATATTTTTCAGAAATATTAGTAAGTATTTTAATAGTATTATAATCGTAATTTCTTCAATTTTTAATCCCGTGTTTTTTTATGTGAAATCTAATGTTTAGTATTCGTTTGACAATCTTTAGTTTTGAAAAATTTTATCCACCGTGTTTAAACATAATTATAATTTATAGTACTAATAGTACCACTCATCTCATTCATTTCATTTTTTTTTCATTCAACTTTGATTGTATTATCTGTGGTAACTATTAAAATATACATCGAATCGTTATTCATAATGAATTAGTTTTTCATGTATCGTTATCTGACCTATTTAGAATGTTGTTCGAAATCACAACATGAACTGGTAAAAGGTCAACTTTTTTATGCATGTTGGCGATTTTGCGAGTTTTAATATTTTATTTACTGTACAGACGTACAGTATTTAAGCAATAACTAAAAAATTAAGATTGCTCTCCAAATTTAGATTTCTTTAAAATTTACTGTTTAACAACATTAATAAAAACAACAGAAAAGCAAGTCAAAGTATAACAATCTAGCAATGTACTTTTTTTTTTATTTACGTTTAAATTGCAACAACATATTATAACAGTATTAATCCTTAAATTTAAGGAGGTATTATTTTAAATTTAATACAATTTACATGCATGAACGTAGTTCATTATTTACGATTTCATAATCCAGTGAATGTCTGATAGTAGGTACACTAAATAACATATAATATGAATAATTATTGTAACAATAAATTATTATGATATGTTGTACACCAAAGCATGTGCAGAGTGCAAACATATAGGTGGTGGAAGGGTGGTCATAAATAATATATAAGTATTCAAATTTATAGGTACTTAAATTCTGTTTTAACAACTATTCGGGAAAAAGTAACATTTTTTAACCACTAGCCATTCGTACAATAAAACACGCATATCAATCACATAAGATACTTACTAAAATATTACATAATATAATAAAATAATGTTAAATATTATTTACAATATCAATAATATTATGATAACTGATAAGTATTACAAAACTACAAGTAAATATTAGCCACTATAGTTATATTTCCATTGCTATATCAATAATATAATATAAGATAAATAATAATATAAGATTTTTTGTTATCAATAATATAAGATATTTTGTTATAATTTATAATTGATATATTTATTTTCAAATCAAACATTATTTCAGTATAATTATAGGTATTGTTTAAAAAACATAACGTACGTAACTTTAATTTTATGTAATACTTATTCTACACCTATATGGCTATGTAATAAATATTGTATGCATAATCCGATAATCATGTACACTCAAAAAAATATTTGCAGGGTACTCTAGGTACTCAACTACGTACCCTGACTACCCAATATGCACGTTTATAAGCTGCACAATTTAGTCTTTAACTAGTTATTTTTTGAATAACTATATCCATTAAAAATATTTAAGTTTGTTGTATTTTATATTATCATTGTATATGAATATATAAACCCCATCACTATAATAAGTAGTAAACAAGTCTATAGATAATTTATTTAGGTATCAACTATCAAGGTTGTATTATAACCTTTTTTTTTAACTCATTCTGATTCTAGAACTGATCTAGTTTTTAAATTAAAAATGTTTAGCATAAAATATATTATATAACTAAAATATGAACTATCTAATACAAAAATAATTTAATATTTAACAATTAGAAGGTTAGGTTATTGCATGGTTTTAGATGCAACGCTTTGAATTTCATATTTCTGTTCTCTTATTTAAAGACGAAAAAAAATATTATTAATTTGTTGTTTAAAATAAATAATCAATAACCATAGTATTTTATAAATCAAATATTTATTCTTAGCTTAATTAATAAAAAAACCATTCATAGTATTCGTATTTAATTGAAATTTAGCAAATTTGTAAGAGAAGAATCATTTGAGTAATTTACTAACTAAATTAAAATGTAATAAAACACTGTAATCGGCCAGCAAAGTTAAAAGATTATTTAAACAAATATCAGTAACACGTAATGATTTAATTGTGGAGCACAGTACCGTCTACCTTTGTACACAATAAACAATAATATAAATAATACCAAACATATTAGGTAGGTATTCTACGGTGGATAATACGAGACATTTGCAATAAACATATTTACGTTACACATCTAATTTGTATTAAACTAGTCACAACTTAAACATAATAAACTTTGTATTATATGTAACATCGAGTATAAATGTGAAAAAAACTATATTAGACGATATAATAGTATAATAATAATAAGACGTGGTATTATATTTCGTTACATAAACATAATATTAGAAGAGATTTTTTTTTTTTTTTAATAGATATTCCAATATTGTCGTTGATTCTATTACGTCAACGTGTGTAAATATTTTTCCGCGGTCTTTACGAACGTACAACACTGCCGATGTAAATATTATTATGCTAGACGGTGTGAAGTGTACCGCCGCCGCCAATGGCGGACTTCGGAACAAGAAAACACAGCGTCGGCGGGTGCACCGGAGAATTAATCCAGTTCGTGAACCTCAGAAGTTTCGAGTAATCGAAAACGAAAGACGCGTATTCATATTATATATATTGTATATTATAAAAAATTCATAACAATCGACCGAATCAGCGTGGCCCGCGGTGAGTACACGGTCCACTCCACTCGGTGTTACGTCGCCTACGACTTAAAGTCGCATTCTTTTACGCGCTCTTGCACGTGCGGCGTTCGTGAGCGGGCGGGCGGCGGGGAGGGGGGAGATTTGTGGAAAAGACTGAGAAAAAAAAACCCAAACAGGTTCCAGGCAACGATTTGCGGTGGCAGATCGCGTCTCTCGGGATTTTCGGGTTTGTTTGACACACGGCGCGTACGTGGAAAATCGCGGCGGCGGTGTCAGGTGGCGTGGCAGCGGCGGGCCAATGGGAACACGACTCCGGGAGAGTGTTTCACAACAATATTAGTTGTTTCATTCTCTCGGTTTGGTTTTTTTTTCGGACAACCGGTGCGTCCTCCTCCTCACCGCCGCCCATCGGCTAGGTGGAGTCTGCCGCCGCGCGTTCGTTTTCGGTTGTTCCACGAAGACGCGACCCGACGGCATAATGTATTACTATTACTATATATTATTTTCCGTTTGGCATCGTCGTCACACAACGCCGTCTCGCAACGTATGCGTGAGTGCGTGCGTGCGTGCGTGCGTGCGTGCGTGTTCGCACGAAAGAGCGAGCGAGCGAGCGGGACGCGGAAACGCGGCGGCGACACGAACGAACCGTCGGCGGATGATGGGACGCGGGTGGGACGACTTGCGCGTGCGTGTGCGTTCGCGACCGACCGACCGACCGTGTCGTTAGCTGGCGCGGGCGCGTGTGAGTGCGTCCGCGAGCGATGCCACGCGCGGCACGCACTCGGCCGAAACGCCGGTCCGGCTCCTCCACGCGCTATGAAATTCGGCACTGGGCCGGGTTCACAACCGTGGCGCCCTTCGGCAGCCGCCGCTCCGCCGTCGGCCGCGGTCGGCGCAGCCAAAGAGGTAAGAGAGGTAAATAGTCCGGGCCGGCTCCGTTCGGATTTCGTTCCTCGTCCCCATTAACTTAACCATTGTTGTGGTACTGTTTCGATCTTCGGCCGGTGCCGCTCGCGGATTTTTTTTCGCCCTGCAAAAACGCGTATGTTTTCGACATTATCATTTATTAAATTATTATTATCATTATTATTATTATTATTTTTATTTTTATTACCAATATTATTGTAATTAATTTTTTATTTTTCGCCGTTCGCTATACACTGTTCGATAAACCTTATATTCTCCAAGCTTTCACTGTTGTTTTCGTCTCGCACACTGTTCGTTTTTTTTTTTTGGTTCGCCAACGCATTGGCATTTTCTGGAACACTCGCGTTCATGTATTTACATCGGAATCTTCGTGCGAAAATGTGTCCAACTCGAAGTTTTAATACGTCAATCGCTGTCGTCGCCGCAACACTTTGACTCTATCCGACGACACACTCGCGCCTTTGCTGCTCGACGAACTTCGACGTCCCTGTACCATTCAAACGAGTTGATAATTGGTCTGAAGTAAAATTCGCCACGTGAATCATCAGCAAACAACTAAGGTGTGTACATTATTTATTTTTTAAATTGCCATGGTCATATGATTTGGAAATGACACGTCTTGGTCCGTATTAGGTAGGTACTGTAGTACCTACAATGCGTATGTTTCATTCAGCGTTAAAACACCAAAAATATTGTTTTCAGTAGGTATGTAAAAATTTTGCATTGAAAAATAGATTTTTTAACGGTTTTTTTACGATTGTGAAACAATTAAATTATTATATAAATCAAGTTGATCTCAAACTTAAGTGTCACTAGATGACTTCTTTTAAAAATAAAAATACATAATATTATTGTAGGCTCGATTGTAGGTATATAGGTACTTATTTTAGTAGAGATAAAAAAATAAAAATAAAAAATTTGGTAAAATAAATGTTTTTGCTTACATAGTTATTTAAAATTTTAAAATAACATTGTTTTAAATTTGAGTTCAGTTTAAGAGGATGTAAACGAGTAAAAGTCTAAAACTTAATTATTCACTTATTGTGTACATATGGGTACTTTCTTTTTTAAAATTATAATTTTACTAACGTATTAATTAAATTTAATGTTGTATTATCGCCGCGTCTATATAGATCGAAAAATAATTTGAAAGTTTTAATACCAATAATATTATATATTATTATATCGGTAGTCAATGCCAAAACCGGAGTCAAAATATAATGGTGTTGATGAAATCGGTTGCGCAGAACGGCAGTAATATTCTCCAGCAAAGACATTGATCCTATATTTGACTGATTTTGTTCCCAACTATGTAAATAAATCTTTATTTTATCATTACTCAAATATTATTTAAATACATGAAATATATCTTGACCTAAGTCAACAATATTTTTTTTTTGGTAACGATTTGGAAGCTGACCCTTCAACTCGATATTTTTACCAATATCTAATCCAACGACTAATTGACATGAAACAAATTGTAAAATGTTTTAAAAATATACAATGATAAAAACATTAAATAAGTATTATGATATTTTGTTCAATAGTAAATAATACGATTTGTTGCAGCAATATTTAAATTAATAGTTTTATTTTTAATTTAGTGTTGTATTATTTATTTATTTATCCTGGTAGTCTTTAGTGAAAGAATTTCATACGTCATATATATGTATAAATTTTAGAACGGAAAAACAGAACGAGTGCAACGATGCATGTAGTTATGTGACGTGGCGAAATAGTTATAGTAGTTTGGTGAAGAGTTGTAAAATAGTTATTTAATGAAGTTAATTTAATATTATAAATTATTAGTAATTTAGAAGTAGGGCTGAGAATTGTCTAGAATTTTGTTACGATATCGATTTTTTCTGATTTTTTAAAACAGATTCATAAGTGAAAATTGTGATTTAAGTAATAAATTATAACAATAATAATAAATAATTATTTTTTTAATACTGAATATTTATAATTATAATACAATTTTTCATTTTTCGACAAATTTAACTTTTTAGACAGTCTAGACATACGTTTTGCATTTTTCACGATATTTTAGGGCATTAAAATCTCAGCTTAACGTAAACATTACAACTACTTTTAAATATTTATTTTAAACAGTCATTTTGATACGTAATCTTATTTTGGACGACCAATATTTTTAATTGAGTTTGTTTACTTTTTAAATCAAAGTATAAAATGTTAATTATTTATTGTTGATCATTGTTAAAATTTAAAGCATTTTCAAAATTGCAATCAATATAAATATGGTAAAAAAATAAAATTATTTAAATACTAACACTAGTTGTTTGTGCTTGTTAAATGTACCTATACGGCTATACATCAAGTACATCACGACAATATCGGGATAGCGTTAGATTTAATTTGTTATTAAATTTACGAACATAATCTTATATTGCGTAGCAGCATTAGTTTCGTGGAAAATAATATATCAACAGTAATATAAGTCATGTCTAGACAATGTATTGGTGCGACATTTCCTGATTTTATTTCTGAACTATTGGTAGGTTTAAAGGTTATCAAAAAACAAAAAATTATTTTAATTTTAAATGGTTTTATTTGTATAATAATTTATTGCCATATCGATAAATGACAAGAACACATTAAAAATTAGTCATTTCGAAATAATAATCATCTGATGTTAATTATATGAATTAAACATTAGTGTAGATATACATATCATATATATGAAATATTAATAATAATCAGAGATTAATAAAAATAATTATTTTTTAAAAATGAGTGTTAATAATTTATGAGTTGTAAATAATTAAATCATACTATTGAAGTAGTTTATTACTTAAGGCTTAAGACTGTTTATCCTGTCATGATTAACTTAAAACAGTTAAAATATAATTAATGTGAGTACTTAGAGAGTAGATTTTTTACTATTGTATAATTCGTTTGTGAAAGTTGATTTCGATAATTACATCGAAAATATTTTTATGATAAAAATAAACATACATACAAACAGTAGGTACCTATCACATATTAGCATACGTTACAAAATTACCATAAAACCAATATTTCGTGTACACCGCGCGCGCGTGCAGTCGTCCAAACGCAGAAGTCAATGGGAAACGATGAAAAATATAGCCCCTTGACTCGCGAATAAATTTGATATGATTTGCAATTTTGACATAGGTAACAACTATTGTATAAGTGCGCTACTACGAGATCTAATTTAACAAAACGATTAAAAAATATATATTTATGTATTATATTATATTATTATATACAAATTATTAATACGTAAACAAAATTGTCTGTCCGACTAAATATGGAATCGTTTAAAATAGAAAAAAGGTTGGACAATGGACATTTGTAAAATATATTACAGTATTAGGTTATTTTCTAAATAATAATATTGTTTTGTTATATCTACGGTAGCTCTACCGTAGTACGGCGACAGGTAGCCGGTCTGACGACGATAACGCTGAGCGCGTAATACGCGCAGTACCGATACCGATCGTAAACGGTTACAAATTACAATGAGCATTATTATTTATGGTCCGTGTTTGTTTATATAATAATATATTACACATTTACACACACACATGTATATATATATATTTATAACGTTCTTCCGCGCAATATTATCTATATGCGTTTTCCCCGTTTACCGCTAAACTAGTATTGTCGTATTTACGTATCACGTCATACATTATACCCGTCCACATTGTTATCACCTCGGTCATATACCATACTGTATATGCGCGATTTTCTTAATTTTTTTCTTTTCATTGTCGAAACCTATCGGTTGCAAATCCGGATTTTCGGGCGGACATCTCGCGGACAATATCCATCAATCGCCGGCCGACTGGTGTACCGCACAATAATAACAATACAAACACGCACACACCCATGTACCACCCTCTTCCCAATCCCTACACGCGTATTGCCTACCGGTTAGCCGACCCGACGAGCGTTTGGGGTTGTTTTCGAGTGCAATGAACTCTCTTTCACTCAAACGGGGCGTCGTCGTCGTCGTCGTCGTCGAACCTACCGGGTTACATACGATGTATGCATTATTATGAGCTCAAACACACACACACACACACACACACGTTAAATCAGGTACGTCGTGTATCGGGTAAGCGCGTACTACGACGCGACCGATTTCGCCATCGCCGCAGCATAAATACCTACGACTTACTATGTGGCGCGCACACATAATATTATGAGCAGGAGAAAAAATTATTATAAAACGTCTACGCGCAAAAAAATGTATAATACAAAACCGTGTACAAAATATAATATAATGTGCGTGTATAAGTGCTGGCTGGAGTTTTTTTTTTCGAAACCTTCGATGCCGTCTGTGTTTGGCGTATAGAGAGACAAAAGCGGCGGTGGCGGCGACTGACTGCACGACCATTATTGGCGGCGGCGGGGGCAGCGTCTAAAAAAATATAAATGTAATATATATATATATATATATAAGAAGCGAATTTCCAGTGCGAATAATAAATGTATTATTGTGTAGTGCGTGTCGGCTTCGTAAACGGGTGGGTGGGAGGAGTGGCGGGTTGGACTTGCGAGCGGGGTTTACATTATAATATAATATGTACGCGTTCCACACTCTCCGCCGCGTTGTCGAGGTCGGTGTTCGGGCGGCGGCGGCAGCCTCGCGCGGCCGGGGCGCCGGTCGCGGGGGCCCACGTGTAGGCGTCGGACCGGCGTTTCGACCAACGACGGAGGACCGACGAAACGACCGTCCGGCTCCTCCACAACCGCCGGCCCGCGCCGCCGCCACGCCGATGCGTTGGGAAAGGTTACACTTAGTCGCCGCCGCCGCACGCATGTTCTCCGCCGCGACGCCCGCTCTCTCGGCCGCCCGCAGCGCCTAATGAAAATATTTCGTGTTACGATTTGCGCGTTGCATAACTATACACACTCCAACTCACTGTCCCCACCACACTGCCTCTGCACAACTGAATCTCGGTGCCGTCGCCGTACGCACAAAACGATATTATTGTTATCTCGTTTTTAAGCCGATTTTCTCATAACGAACGACATTGTATGCGCCCGATACGACCGACTGCAGCAGATAATAGTTTAAGCGTCCGCGTGTGACGTGTGTGCAATGTGCACACTACTTGAAGCCACGCGACGATTGTAATAATTGGCGATAATAATAATTATTAGTAGCTTCTTTTATTTTTTATTATCCCGTGACCCATTTATTATTATTATTACTATTAATAGTAGTAATAGTTATAGTACTGTGACAATCGCACGACAATATTATCAGCGTACGAGCACTTAGCGTTACGCCGCGACTCCCACGTACGTCCGTTGACGATGTGACCCATTCCTTATTATTTTTATATTAATATTATGTACAATATTATAATTTTGTACATTATGCGTATATCTAGGCCTAATGTGATATTATTATTATGTTATTACAATCGCTATTATTGTTATACTAGGCAAGCGTGCGATCATGTGTAATTTGTAATATACATTTGTGTAATTTCACTCTTTCTCTCCGTCGGCAATGAAACGTGCGTTGCCTTCCTGCGTGCATGCGTACTGCGTTTTCGACAAGAACAACAATAATATAAAAATTCGGCAGATGCACACGCGCTCACTCCCGAACGGCCGTGTCAACGAACCCCGGGCCTACCAAATGCAGGCGCGCCCCTTTTTTCGGAGAATAAACGCCGCCGCGATCGTTTTCGTCGTCGTCGTCGTTGTCGGTATCCCGACCCCAATGCCCGACTTATTGGCTCGCGTGTGCGTGCGCGGTGCGTGTGATTCACCGGGGTCAACGCACCGGTGTCCCGCGGTCGTTACCGCAGAATGCGTTGTAACGAAAAAATCAAAACCGTGTTTTTCCTTTCTTGAATAAAAAAAAAATCGTTCTATTAATACCGGTGACGATCATCGTCATTCGCCAAGGTTGTATAATGTTATAATATATATGCGTCCGGACCAAGACGAGACACCCGTGACGCCGGCGGCTTGTCCTGTGTTCTTTCGCGAACGGCGGCCAGGGCTCTCGTTTCCCACACGAAAAACAACCCCATGCTCCACGTGTGCCCGGCAGGTGGGCCGATGCAGCAGCAGCTGAGGTCGGCGGCGATAAGTTTTTATTCTTACCGCTGCAATGTTCTCTTGTTAATATTATCACTGCCGTTTTTCGCCCCAACACCCACCAAACCCTCTTCACCCGTTCTTCAGCCGCATAGTGTGTGCATACAATCGCATCTAGGGGAACAAGGACGAATCGACGGCGTTGTCGCCCGTTCGATGACCTCCGTATTTTTGGGCTTGTTACGTTATTATTTTTCCCTTACGGTTCGCGAGCGCATATACGCGCGCGGCGCTCTATTCCTCTGGTTCCCCGCGCCAATCCCCTCGCGCGTCGTAGTTCGGCCGCGTTCGGTTCCAGTCGGCAGTACGCGGTTCTTCTTATCGCGGGTGCGTGAACACACACACATACACACGCATATTTATTTACGTACATATTGTACAGTGCTATATACGCAGCGCACGCACAAACGCACTCGGGAACAGTCTAAATACGCACGCACGCAATGCTATCGCCGCCGCCAAAGCACGAATCGCTGCGCGCGTGGGGAGGCACCACAACACCACAATAATAATAATAATAATACTCGACGACATATAGACAGTATAAACGCGCGCGCCGTTGACGCCGCCGCCGCTGTTTGCTCGCTCGCTTGCTCGCTCACGCGCGCACACGCACACACTTGCGAACGTCCGCGTATACACGTGCCGCCGGGAAACCGAGAGAGGAGACCGTTTCGGACGAAACGCTCGCGCCGCCTTCAGGGCTTCAGTAGGCTGTTGACTGTTGGCCGCGGTCCCGCGACCGCGCGATTATATCCTACATTATAAACTGCACGTCCGCATCATCGCGCAACACTCGTACCGCAAGCGTTCGTCTGCATAGTTGCGTACTGCTTATCTCGAGTTTTCACGATTTCCTATTTTTTTTTCTCTATTAAATTTTTTTTATCGTCCGTCTATCTCTGCCGCGCTTGCCATCTCTGCTCTCTTTTCGTTTTCGTTCCCTCTCCTAGGACGGCCGTAGGCAGCTGCGCCGCTCTCATATCATATACATAAATATAGTGTGTATGAATGTGCGAGAGAGAGAAAGAGAGAGTGAGAGAGAGAGTAACTGCATAGTTGCAGTATAGTCACTACATTATACTATTAGTCTCGTCTAGTCTCCGGTACCGCGCGCTCGTCTCCTTGCTGACAGTATCCGCGGAGGAATGCCCAAGTGAAAAATGGCTCAGCTTTGGGACAAGTCGCAAAAACAGTGGATAAAAAATTTCTGGCTCAACCTCAAAAACAACAATAAAAACGCCGGTGGTAAGAACTATATAAAAAAAAAATGCACGTTTTAATTTCAGTTTCGTTTTTTTTTCGTGTATTATTACTGTCGTCGTCCGGTGTCATCGACACACACTGCAGACTATTTACGGTTCTAATACCGAAAACGGACGACAGACAATTTTTTTATTATTATTTTATTTTTCAAATTTTTTACGCACACCTCGCCAATACGTCGGTGTGTGAATGCAGTTTGCTTTGTCTGAAGACGTAGGATTTTGTTTACGTTTTCAGTTTTTGTTGAGAATAATAATAATTTTTTTTATTCCATTTGAATTCTGATGTAGTAACATGTAAAACTGTCTACGTTTGATATGTATAATACTATTATAGATCCATAGCCCGTATATAGTTGACGTAGCAAAATGTGACAATATTATTATTCGCGCGTTGTACACGTGTGATATTCGGTTTTGAATAATTATTGTTTTATGAATATTATCTAGCTGATTAATTAACTAGAATAAAATAACTATTATATATTCCTTATTCATTTTTAGATCATAGGTGCTAGAGATTGAATTTATATTCTATAAATAATTAATAAAAATTATAATACAAAAAATATATAAGTAAATTTGCTTTAATATAATTTAGTACTGCTATTAGTTATTTAAGTTTTTTTATTAATTCGATAGGTATTGAAAAATACGTTGTGTATATTGTCAACGTTGAAGTAAAGTTATTTTTGCTATTTTCAAATTTATGCTGGAAAGTTTTAATTAAGTATCTATATTTTTTTTAATGTTCATTGTAATATATTAATTTCATAGTTATTTTTTTTTTGATAAAATAAAAGAGTAAAGATAATCTAAGGTATATTATATAGTTTTCAAATTATTAATAACAGTTAACAACAATAGTTTATTTGAATTGTACGTACTTGCATTGTACTTATAATATTTTTTGTATATTGTAATACATTATTACGTATGTCAGACAATTATAATAATTTGTCTGCTGTGTATTTATAAGTTAATTAATTATATGCATTACATGCATTTACCTTTTAAAAAAAAAATAATTAAATTATATACTTTTTATGTTAATTTTGTTTATTTATTATCTAAATGTTTATTTTTCAAAAATCTAATATATTTTATTATTATTGTTTTTTAAACTTACATTTTATACTGATCATGGTTAGTAATTTCATCCATTAAATATATCGAATTAATCAAATTTACAAAATTATTAGATTAAATCACGAAAAATATATTTAAAAGTTAAAGCCAATCCATTTTTTTATTATGGTATATTTTATTTGGTGTTTTGCAATTCATAGGTAGAAATAAATTAATAATTTTCAATTAATATTCTTACCGTAGTGAAATATCGGTTTTAATTAATAAAAAACCGTAATATTAATACAAAACTATTGAGAATATAATATTGAATCCATATCATATCTAAAATACGTATTTTATTACTTATCATAATTATTATGTATAAGTTACTGCTAACTAAAATGTTTCTAATTTTAACGTTGATCTTTAATGTAAGACCTTTGCCTTGTTTTTACCTTTAAATCATTCAATTAGAATATTAGATATATAGTCTGAAATAGTATTCGGTAATAGTATAATACCTGTTATAATAACAATAAACACTCGTAAGACACGATTAAGTTATTCTTATTGCCCGTGTTAAAGTGTTTTGATTGTAATTAATTTATACGCATGAACCTATAATAGTTGATACTTTTTAAACACTTGTTTTAATAAAAAATATTTATTTTCGTAACACGTTTGGTATTATATTATGCTTAAGTACATAATCTTGAAATATATTTACTTTATAATATTATTATTGTGGAGTGGTCGGTAATAAAATTTATATTATTATAGGTATATTATAATGAGACGTATAAGATTTATTACACAGATCGCAATGCCTGTGTGTATTTAATAATTATATTGGTGCACCTATGTTAATTTCATACAAAATGAAATTATAAACTAGAAAAATAACATACATTTTGTCTTTAACAAGCATTTTGATTTCCTTCGAAATATTCTCGTTTTTTACTCTTTATAAAAATTAGTGAATAATTTATAACTAATAATAACTAATAAACAATTCTGCAAGTAGATATTTCCTCGTAATAGTATAGATATAGAGATATAGGATTTATTCATATTTCTTCTGCTGATATTTTATTCTTGTCAATTAGTTTTAAAAATCTATCAACGCTCATTTCAGAATACCATAGAACTTTCGTAACTTTGTTGTAACAAACACTTGGAAATTTGCGAGTTTCGCGTGTCGCGGCGTCACGAATAGGCAATTCACGGGCGTCTGCGTCTTGTGTGCAAAATAAAGTATTTCGCTAATCTCCTCCTACACTTATGATTTTATTTTATGCTGCCGAACGTCGATGTCTATTATATTGTTACGCGTGTACATCACATATGACAGGAATAATAGAAATAAATCGATATTAACAAATCATTTTTGTTTTATTTGAATACACAGCGATCATATTACGGAAAATAATTTTAACATTTTTTCCGAGAATTCGACGTCGGCCCTTAGTATAAAGTAGAAAAATAGAATTATTCTATATTTTAATATTTTATTATTGAATTGATCACTGTTTATTTTTATTTTTTACGAAGCAATCTACTTTGTAATATACGCAAGATAATCCATTGAATTAGCTGTATTTATTTTCCGTTAATTTGTATGTTTTTATATATTTTGAATAACATTCATACGTTTCTAACACTATCTTTATCACTCAATTACTATATTTTTATATATAAAAAAAACAAATTTTTATTATGATATGTATTATCTACTTATTTATAAAATTTCTAAAAAATAATGAACCACTAAAACAATTAAGTAATATATTATAACGGTTTAATGATTTAATCAACATTTTTTCAAAAAAAAATTGAGTACTCGATGTGTGAATACTTAGTTTTAATGGCTATATAATTTATACTCAATATAGAATGATATAATTATATAATACTGTCATGTAATATTCGAACTGTTTCCGCTGTTTACACCCAACTCATCATCTGTACGAACGATTCGCTCATATATCATAATACTCTCCCTCGCTTTTTTTAAAAACCAATACGAATTATTAAATAATTAATTTCATCAATGACAATAAGAGAGTTTACGTGTGAAAAAAATATCGTACGTAAATGTGTCGAACAATTAATGCGCATTATAATATATTACTATGGAATCATTAATATCGCACGTATCACCACACTATGAGCTTGTGTACTTAACGACCCGTGCATAAAAACGACACAATAATGCGACAACGATTATAATATGAAGAGTGTATGACAACAATAATATTTTAAACATTATTTCATCGACAATAAAACGGTGGTGCGTCGCTTTGTGTACTGATATAAGTTTTTCCGTTTGTATATGACATACGTATTTCACGCATAAAGGTGCGAGCTTTTAAAATATAATATGCACACTCACAAATATTAAATTATGACTGGGAGTATAAATATGATATCTTTTATAATATATTATATAATGATACACTCGGGCAAAAGATATTGTACGGTTGTATGACATGTCGATATTAATACATTATTATAATATACAGTTTGATATAATTAACCTTGTCGTGTTACCATGTTTCTTTTACGCGTCGTACTCCGTGAAGTTTTGAATTTAGTTAGGTTAGGTATTCACAATCATTAATATTTATTAGTGAAATTAAATAAGCATATTCTAAACTACATTTTTTCCGCAAATATTATTCTATAAACTCTTGAACACACACAAAATACACAAAATACGATACAAACTACAAAAGAGATGTTTTATACTTCAGAAACTTCTTTAACGGCGTGTATGTGGTGTATATTAATTTCCCCAGTAGAAATTTATATTAATGACCACTGACCAGCTACTATATAATTAATGTAAGCATTATTACGTCTTCCGATCAATACAATACTTAAACACGATAGTAGGCACAAAGATAATAAAACCAGCGTGATAAATAAAATTGTTTATAATCCATATTATAAGTTATATAATACAATAAATCACTATTATTGAAACAACGTAAAATAAAATTTATATACGAACAAATACATACAATTTTCTACATTTATTCTATTTTATAAATAAATATTCCAGTTTTAAATTGTATGTCTACCTTGAACAAACTATACATCGCAGTATATTTATATATTAGTAAATAGTGATACTTAATTATAATTATTTTAAGTTTGGCGTGAATCTAACGATATAGGAACAACATACTAATTCATTTCCATGGCATTTATTTCGTTTTACATTACATTTTGTTTTTTTTATATGTTTGCAGAAAATGTTTTGGGCCATGTATCCGACATGGTAGAACTAATTAATGGGGAGATGCCGATATTGAGCTCGTCTGGCGGAGGAGGATCAACAGATTTCGTTCGCGTCGGCATCGACTGCACTCTAAGTCCGTTGAAACCGGCAACTGCTACAACCGGCTCCTTACACAATCAACAACAACAACAACAACAGCTGCACCAAAAAACGGCTATCGACGTCGCAGAAAACGCTTCCGAGGGATCGGCGGCGACGATCAAGCGCGTGGTGTGCAGCCCAGACCTGCCAGTATTCACCATAACGCCGGTAGTCGAAGAGGCCGCCGTGATCATCGACTCGGCTAAGACGGCGGCCGCAGCGGTTGCGGCCGCGCCTGCTGTACTACCGTCACCGCACACAACCACTGCGGTGTCCGACAAGTCTCTGCAGTGTAACGTATGCCACAAGGTATTCATGCAGAAAAACGCTTTTCAAAATCACTTGCGATCTCACGTGAAAGACACGACGACAGACGGGCCGTTCCAATGCAACTACTGCAGTAAGTCGTTTACGGTACCGGCCCGATTGACACGGCACTACCGAACGCACACGGGTGAAAAGCCGTACAAATGCGAATATTGCGATAAACCATTCTCGGTCAAGGAGAACTTGAGCGTCCATCGGCGTATCCACACCAAAGAGCGGCCGTACAAATGTGATGTGTGCGAACGGGCATTTGAGCACAGCGGCAAGCTACACCGGCACATGCGCATACACACTGGTGAACGTCCGCACAAGTGTTCGTTCTGCGACAAAACGTTCATCCAGAGCGGCCAACTGGTCATTCACATACGCACACACACGGGCGAAAAACCGTACGTGTGCAAAACGTGCGACAAAGGGTTCACGTGCTCAAAGCAGCTCAAAGTGCACACACGCACTCATACAGGCGAGAAACCGTACTCGTGCGACATATGCGGCAAGTCGTTCGGCTACAATCACGTGCTCAAGCTCCACCAGGTGTCGCATTACGGTGAGAAAGTGTACAAGTGCACAATTTGTAACGGGACATTCACATCCAAAAAGACCATGGAAAGCCACATCAAGAGTCATTCGGACAACGGTAGTAGCGGAGCTGCGTCGGCAGCAGCGGCTACCGCCAACGGCGTCCAGGTGACCGGCACTTCTACGGCGACTTCGACCGCGGGCGCACTAGTCATCACTGTGCAGTCGTCTAACAAAAAAGACGCTGCTTCCGAGGGCGAGACTTCGTCGGGCTGTGGTAGTGACAAGGAAAACAGTAAGTCGACAGTGGCCGCGTCCGCCGCGGTATTGCTTCAACTGTCTGACGAACCGAAACGCACCAATCTTCTCCTGCAGCAACCTACAGCAGCGACAGCTACTGTAATGGTTCAGGAAGACGATGGTGATGGCATTGGAAAGTCTGATGATGACGAAGACGATGATGACGAAGAGGACGACGACGATGTGATGGTAATGGGTGCCGCTGACGTGGACACCGAACTTAACAAGCTTTGTCAGTACTTGTATCCCAGGTTACCCGGTAACAACCGTAAGCGTAGTGACTATGACGATGACGAAGATGATGACGAGTACAATTGCGACCAACCACCTAGTCCGGCCAGCAGCTCTTCGGGTTCATTAACTCTGACCATGGATGTGTCGCCACCACCAATGACTCGTCGAAACCAATATCAACAACAACAGCAGCAGCAACAACAACAGCAGCAGCAACAACAGCAGCAGCAACAACAACAGCAGCAACAACAACAGCAGCAACATCAACAGCAGCAACAACAACAGCAGCAACAACAACAGCAGCAACAACAACAGCAGCAACAACAACAGCAGCAGCAACAACAGCAGCAGCAACAACAACAACAACACTTGCAGCAGCAGCAACTCCACCAACAGCATCAACAACAACAACACCACGAACAGCAGCAGCAACAACAACAACAGCAGCGACAACAACAGCAGCAACACCAACACCAACATCAGCAACAACAGTCGTTCCACACGATGCAGACGGCTGCACAACAACAGCGACAGCAGCACGTGGATTATGTCATGATGATGGCTGCTGAAGATCGTCCAGTCGTATCTCCCGTCCGGTACGCTGCCCATGCCGCTGACGAGACCATGGAGATGCCGCCCGTCGTGTCGTTGACCGCGGTGCCGTCACCGCCTCCGCAGTCACAACCTTCGCCACCGCTGCCCACGCAACTCAACGACCGAGATCACTTGAGTCTGCCGCCGCGGAAACGATCGAAAATGATACTCAAGTCGATGGAGAGCACAGCCAAGAAAGAGGCACAGTGCAGCCGATATAGCTCGGTAATACAGTACGCCAATAAAGCCTCAATTTAAACGTAAACGATCGTAGTATTTATATTTAATAATATTATCATCACAATTTATTATTATTATTATATTTATTTATGATATAACTATTATTATTATTAATATTATTATTTCGTATTAGAATAATTATTATAATAATAATTATCATGATGTGACTATCCCAAATCTTCTTTTCTTTTCTTTATTTTTGCAATGTACACATTATACTATAACGTGGAACTTTATTTGCCCAAATGATAAATAGTCAAGTTTAATATAATTATTTTATTTTACGTCATTAGTGTTATAGAAAAGAAACATTTATTATTTTAGTATCTGTGATATGATAATACATTATTTACCAAAATATTATTAGGTGAACCGTGCCACTGGGCGGGGGAACGACGTAAGGAGGGTTCCGATAGTTGTTATCAAAAAACAGGAGTATATTATATACACATATGTATAATTATTATTTTTTACGTTTTAGAACTAATTGTATTATTATTATTATTATTATTATTATTTATTTTTTAACAAATATTTTGATTCTTCGTACGCGTTTCCTTCGGACGTTCCTTTCGTATATAGTTACGGTTTTATTTTAGTCTGGGAAAAAATATGCTGTGTACGCATTATTTCTTTCAATTTTTTTTTTTAATGCAATTTTAGTCTATATATTACTAATAATATAATATAATATAATATAGAATAATGAAATCATACGGGTAGTAGTTAATTATATTCTCTCGCTAGAGGAACAAAAAGTCTGTCGAGCAGTTTTTGCTATAAAATAAAATAATTATTATTTTGCATTTTTAAACACTATTAAAATGCAACAAGTTGTGTAGTTTCATTGTTTTTTTTTTTTTCTTTTACTAGGTGCATAGGACTAAGTATAGTAATTATTAACGTAATTAAAATAATACAAAATGGAAAATCATCTACCTCATTTGTATGCCTTATATATTAATTGCCTATAATTAGAAAAAAACAGTACAAATCATATTATCCTAAAGTGACGAAACTCACTGAGGACCAATTTATATTTAATTAATTATTATATTTATTGTGTGTGAAAATATTATTTACGCGCGCGTGTGTGTATGTGTGTGTATTTTGTGAGTATTTGTGCATATACACATATACATACACACACATACTTACAGTAGATGTTCGATATTATTCGAACTTCAACATTATGAATATTTCGATTCGTCGCGAACTAAATCATATGTTATGTTTCTTTTGTTGACTTTCGAGATTCTATCGACTCTGCTGTACTTTAAAAATCTAATTTAATTGTAAACAATTTTTTAATGTATATCAGCGTCAATCAACAATATGCATATTGTTAGAAATTAATTTTTAATATGTAAATACATTGACTGTCTTCGTATTTATGTATAATATACAATATTATACTAAGTACAATGTGTTATAATATAATAATATAGATACGAAGTGTATGTAAATGTACTGATTTTTGGATCTCTTAATATCTCTGTAAAATCTGTAGGAACGCGTTAATATTGTTCTACAAAGAAATATGTTGCATTTAATGTTCCTACGACAAAATCATTGTTAATTAGTCCATACCTTTACAATGTTGATTATTACACGTAAATATAGATCAATTATTATGTTTACCGTTACGAGAATATTAAATTCGACCTAGAAACATCTATGTTTTACGTAAAAAAAGAGAGAGAAAAAAAACGCTGTCATTTTGAACAACTATACATTATATATATATTATATTATGTATGTTGTAGGTAAACGTTATTATTAGAATATAATAAACATTTATAAATATATAGCTTATATTTGAAAGACACTAATAATATAATTGTCGTTTAAGTAGTTTTTTAAAATATCTATATGTTATAAATATTTATTTGTTTATGATTATTTTATTTTTTGCATTAATATAACTAATTATATTATAATACGGGTAAAACTTGTTCAACTGATGGTGCAAATACATATTATACTTATAGTGAACATTAATGTGACCTCGTAAGGAGTTTCAAGTGCTTTTTTCATTCTTATTAATTTAGTTTATGTTTGTTTGAAAAAACAAAAACAAAAACAATTATTATTATTATTATTATATTATATTATTATTTTTTTTTATTATTATTGAATAGGTACATTATTATTATGAATATTATTATTTTTTAATTTTTAATGTAGTTAATATGAAATCTTTTATCATTGTTAACAACATCTAAGATCATATGTGGGTGTGTCCAAAACTCTGGAAACTTTTGTTTATGTTATTATTTCAATTGTCGGTGTTTCCTAAGTTTTTGACACACCTTATATACGGTTTTTAGCGTACAATGACAATGAAAATTTGTTTGTATCCCTTCGAATGTACAATATTATGTAGCCATTACATTTTATATATTACCTATAGTTTAATGTTTAGTCTTTAGAAATATTCAATTTTAGTGTTAATAGAATAGTATATTCATTATTATCATTTTTTAATTTTTTTTCCTTTTGTTTTTGAATGTTTGAAGTGAATTGTATTTTGCATTGTGCAGACTTTATTCGAAAATAAATATCAAATACCTACCTCATTAATATAACGAAAAACTGTGTGTGTTTATTAAATTGACTATGTTGATGCCTGGCATTGAAGTCGTCAATCTGAGTACTATTATGAGAGACTTGTATGCACAAATCGACGCTTTTTAATAAGACCGAGAGTTTTTATAATTAAAAGTGTATTATTAGTTTTTCCCAAAATCGTTGTTTTTTTCTTAAAAATTCTCGATTCTTTCTCAAACGTTAGGTATTACTATAACAAATATTAATTTTAACGCTCACAATGCCACTAATACATTATGTTTTTTATACAAGAGTTATCGTCGTCCAAATATGAACAACTGTCGCTTGAACAACTATTATCTTTGCATTAACATCAGTATCGGTCACGACAATAACCAGCTAGTATGGCCACTTCCTTTTCATTTACTTTGAATAAAACCAACAAAGTTACCATATTATTATTGTTGGATGAAATTTTAATCTATGATGTCATGGTATGGATAGTATTTACGTAATATTTGTTTAGTATTACGAATACTTTAAGCTAAGTTGGTAAGTTTAACTATAGAAGCTAATGTTAATAGTAATTTGACAGCTGATATAATTTATACTATATTACTTATAACTGTATAAGTTGCATAATCACATTATAATAGTAATCATAAAATTAAATACCATTCACGAATTGGCAGTTCAGTTATTTACATTTTTTTCTTCTATTAAACGTTTTTTATAATAATTCAATAAACAAAATTTCTTCAAATGATGAACAGTAAAATTTGTATCTGTAATACACTTATACAGTAGTATACATTAGATTTCAAGTGCACCCCGTTATTGAGATCACTAAAATAATGTATACATTTTTTGAACAGGTATTTAATAATGATACGTCATTGTATATAACAAACGAAAAGCAGCAAAAGTCTCGAAGGAGACGGAATAATTTTATATTATATAGTATATTAAATTTGTTATAATTTCGAGCAGTATTATATTAATAGGACGACATATCTGCGTATGTTGTCTATCTTACTAACGTACATCATGATCAATTTTTATTCAGGACAACACATTTTTTGATGTTATAGCTTTAATATTAGAGTACATTTACATATTATCAAATTTAAAGATAAGTATATCATCTAAAAAATGACATATGTTTTTATTGATAATATCATTTTAAAGTTGTAGTATTTTACATAGTTATAACTCATTTTAAAATAATAAAATCGTGTTATTTTCTAGATAATATTCTTACGTTTAAATTTGATAATAGGTAAATTTATTCTTATATTAAAGCTAACATCACGAAATATGTTTTATTGAACGCATATTTGTTATGATGTACTATGTACGTTAGTAACACAGAGACAACACATGCGGGTATGGCGTCCTCTTAATTATTCAGTTAGTTGAGCTATTGTTTTAAAATACATCACTATAACTTTTGAGCCAATATTAATCTGTTAAATAGTGCGAATAGGTTAATGGTATAAAAATTTTGTTGTAAAATATTTAAAAAATAAGTTGTACTTAAATAAAAATTAATAGGTATAGCGGTATTGATAGTGAATATTTTGAAAAGTTGCACAAAATTATGATCAATATTTTTTAAATAAAAATAACTAAACAATAATTATAAAACAGTTTAAAAAATTATTTTTAAATTCGTAAAATATTAAACCGACAACGTTTATAAAAATACATTTTCACTATTTATTTATGATATATTTTAACTGCTAATGAAGAACTTTGTATTACATTTTCAATCAGCTCTAATACTGATGGTTAAACATTCACATATTAACTGAAAAAAACTAAACAATATTACAAAGAACCTTGACATATTGTATTGAATTGAAAAGTTTTTAACGGAGAATAGTGTTGGTTACAACAACCAACACAAAATCGATTTTGTTGAAAATTTGAGTTGCGTAAACATCATTGTTTTCCTGCTGTTTTTCCATTTATTTAGAAAAGTACCAAATAGATAAAACTGTCTACAAAAAACATCCCTCGAAGTTTAAAAATGAAGCTTATTATCTTGCTCTAAAACGTGTTGACGGGTACAATAATAAAACCATACATATAATATAATATGTATCGTTATTAAATCAATATTTTATTCTTATTAAAATCAAAAATTGTTTTAAAAAAAATTTTAACGTTTGATTGGTTAAAAAATCCTCTACAAAAATCATGATAAGAATGCAGGGTATAACAAAATATGTACTGTAGATATTCTTCATGGACAAATTAGAGTAATTTGACAAATATTAAACTTAATCTAGCTGTATAATATATGTATATATTGTATACAGGTTTATATTGCTATTATGCGGTTAACTTGTAACTTCTAAGCCTTGGCTTATATATATATTAACATAACACTAGAAAATATATCCACGGAAAGTTCTAAATTATTATAACAATCTCCTATATTGATATGTTTATATTTATTGACTTGTATTTTTACCTGAAAAAGAAAATGCGGAGGAAAGTGAGTGTTTTAACCACCCTTACTTAAAAGTTGAACCCCTGACTCTGTACTGTTTACGCATGCGCCAACGTTTGCCTTTCATTAATATTTTTCTTTCCTTTATATTATTTCTGAAGGGAGAAAGGTTTTCACGGCACTTGCGCGCCGTATTAAGCAGCACACGTTCTCTCACAAACTCCACTATAACTTTATTGTAAGCGAAGCCAAAAAGAGAAATTATGCTTAAGTAAAGTATACACAATATTTAGGATCCTTTAATTGGTTTATGAGACGATTTCCTTTTCTTATTTTTTTCATAGATTATTAAAAAGGCAAACAATAGTCAAAAAGTCTCATACTTAGCATATTTTAATCCTTTTAAAGGTGCGTCAATTGCAAATTGGACACGCTGGTGTTCGTTTGCCGTTTGGAATATATTGGGATTTTATAGTTATATAAATATTAACTATTAATTTCTATTTTGTGAAATATATTTCATTCTAATACTTTTTTATAACTTCCAAAGCGTGGTAATTATTTATTGGGATTTATTCAAGCATTTTATTTTGTATTACTACAATTTCGTTTAATCATTGATCTAGTTTTTGTTTTTCGGTCGTCTATATATTATGTGAAGACTTAGGTAAGTCGGGTAAAAAATATCAATCTATAAATTTATCGTTTATAAATTATAAAATATAATGTATAAATGTATTATAACCGTATTAGAAAATACATTTTATTTTATTTTAGCTTTCCATTCAAATCTATATATTATAATATTTCTATAACATTATAATACAAAGAATAAACATGTGATTACAAATTGCAATTGGTAATAGAAATTTATGTAACATAATTTATGGCTGAACTGTCAAAGTAAAATTACGATTGAACGAAAATAAATTAAGTTAAAAATTAAAATTTGCCAAAATAATTAGATAACAAATATACGACACAGCATTATTCCACGAAACGTTTGTTGATATAGCAGTTACTATTATAATACTGTCTAATATTTATATAATGGCTACATAATTTATCAATGCATACTCATCTTTTTTTTCTATCGGATGAATTCATTAGAAACTGATTTTTGTAATATTAAAATAATACCCAAAGACTATAAGTTTTCAATTATTTAGATTTTTATGCCATTTAAGGAGTGTCATATTTCATTATAGGACACGTCTTTTTTCAAACGCGAAACAACCACAGAATAATTATTCTGTGAAACAACCTTTATAATTATATAACTAATCTTCTTATAATTTTTGTTTATTTTGTCCAATAAATTAATCTTATCTTATCTTCTATAAATTATATTATTAAACAAATGATTTTTTTATTTCTGTTAACGTTGATACGCCTAAATTAAAACGCAAACAAGTAGTTTTTTTCTATCTTTACTGCATATTACACACAAGTTAACTAAGAATAATATCACTTTTAAAATGGTTGTACAAAAATATAAAACAGAAGTATTTACCTAATATTGTACCTATTTAGTTCAATGCGATAAAAAGTTAATATGCGATATAGTATTAAGAAGTCAAATTTTAAATTTGCATAGCAATCTACGTTTTGCTATATCTTTTTAGATTCTGAACGGAGTAATGAATGTATTGATTTTACAATGATGTGTGTTTTTTTTTGTTTTTCTGTCTGTGTACAGCATAACTAGTCGAAATAATGCTTCAATTTCAAACTTTGGGGGTGGTTTCCGATGGCAAAGTGGATATCCTTGGTGCATTATAGAGGTGAAAAGAAAACATTTGCCAACAGTTTTCAAAAAAAATCGAGAAAAACAAAAAAAAGACAGAAAAACGAGAATTTTTACGGAAAAACAGTTTTCGACCAAATCGATTTTTTTATATGCTTAGTATAAATTGCGAAAATTTGCGAGAAATTTTGTGGTTGAAAAATCGTTAAAATTTTTTTCTTTTATAACAAAGTTTTGAAAATTTGGTATAAGGTTCTCCATACATTTTTCTTCAAACATCTGTAAAAAAAACTCTACTGGATTCAGACAAAAAATTTTTATGAGTGTTTGAAATTTAAATTTTTACAAAACCGCTTTAATGGTTTACCCTCAAACGATTTTTGGTATTTGTTATTATTCAAATAGTATATGTCATAAATACCTGAAAATTTTATCAGTTATTTAAATTGCCATTTTATTTACGTGATTTTATTTTCAAAATATTTTGACTTTTTTTGAGCTATTTATAGGCATTTGAAATAATCAATTTTTTTTAATTTTTTTTTTATAAATGTTGATAAAAAAAATTTAGCTGGGACAAATTACTTGAAAGTTTAATAGAAGGGTCCATTTAACTTGTTCTAAATGTCATTCAAAAATTATAAAAATACATAGGCACAATTTTTTTTTATTAGCATTTGAAGTTCAAATATTGACAAAAATTCGTCAAAATCATGAATATTTTTCACTATTTGGTAGTTAAAAATTTATAAATATTTTACTATCAAAAGCTAAGAATTGAAAATTTAATACTATATACTGTCCATAAGTTAAGCTTAGAATAATTATAAAAAAGTTTGAGGATTATTCAATTTAAAAATTTTTACGAGTGTTTAAAGTTTTAATTTTAATTTGAAATCAAAAATACACGTGTAAAATAACGTTTTTCTAATAAATAATTTTCGATTTTTGTTATTTTTAAAAAATTACTTGACGTAAGATCTTGAAAGTTTTACTTAGATGTTTGAATTTGTTTCAAAATAGAATATACCTATGACAATATTTAAATATAATATATCCTAGACTGACAAATCATCTCCGTTCAGTATATCGTTTTTCGTATACAATGATATCTATCATTGCATTCAAATTTAACCTACCCTAGTCCGAGGTCCACCCCACCCCCTAATATACAGCAGAGCGATACTCACTTACCCGCTTTTTTTATTATGACATTATCATTATCAAATATTCGCTCAATTTCGGTCTAGATTTACAAACATTTTTAGAAAAGTCAACGGATTAATAATTAACATTACGATTCTTATTTGAAAACATAAAAGGATTATATCGAAACAGATATACTTTAGATTAGTGGTCGGCAACCTTTTTAGATTCTCGGGCCAAATTCATAAATTAAAAAGAGTTCACGAGTCAGATAAAAATCAAAATTTTATATTCTTAAATTATTTATTATGAAAAAAATACTGTCTAGAATTTTAAAATGATAAAATGTATGAAAAAAAAATTTGTCGTTCTAGAAGTTAAAATGGGCCGTATACAATACCCGCGCGGTACGTAATAGTTTATTATTAATAGGAAAACATCGGGGAACTTGCTCTGCTGTATAGTACGCATGTGTCGAGTATACCTCGTCATTGAATAGACCACTGTAATGGATGTGTTAAATTACTTAGATTTGAATTCAGTGATAAATCATTGTATACGAAAAACGATTCTGAGTGGAGACGGTGTGATAGACGACAGCCTAAAGTATTACGAAGTATAATATGTTATTATATTATGTTTCAATCTCTACCTATATAAGTAACATGGGTAAACGATAGATTGAAATAATTTTTGCCGAATACCACCTACGTAGTATTTGTTTTATTATTAGTTACAATAATATGGTGTATAAATCTTAATCATATATTATTATTATAAACTATTTTAAATCCATGCCGTCATACCACAGAACGGCTTAAATAATATTTTGTAATAAATAAATGGGCAATAATTTAATATTAATCTAAATATTTTGAAAATGTTTATGTGTAAAATAAAATACACAATATTCTGTACAATTCTCAAGTCCTTCACGAATAATATTTTTGAATAACAATAAAATAAATAATAACTATCATTTATTAACCAATTTCGTCAATATTTTTAACTTAAGATGATTTCTATATAAAAACTTGTACTTTTTATAAAAGCAAAGTATTTTTGTTACTTCAAAAAAATAAAAAATAAATAAATAAGAAAAACACGCTATACGCATATCAATGTATAACCAAGAAATGTATCGAGTCACTCAGAAATTGAGATGGGTGTGAGCACTGAACATGCTCAATAGTATACTTACTGGATATAATATATATTGTGTACAATATCGCTGTATCATATATTTTTACAATTTTAAATCGTCTACAGGGAATATAATATAGTTTCCTGAACCTTATCGTGGTCGTTACTCGTAATCCGTCCACGATTGGTGGTGATCATTCTCAAAACGGAAAAAAAATGTATATCGTTGTCGCGAATACTATATTATAGATTATATTATCAGTCACAGTCGCGGGATATCCTGTACTTTGAATAAAACCATGTCAGTAACGACGTGAGGTAGGTAGTTGCGAGTGCTTATTGCGATGACTGCATGATCAGTCCCGCCCATCGCTCAGCTGCAGTGACTTATTATTCGTAAAGACGTAATCCCATCGATAACACGTCGTTTCTGTTTGCTCTCGCGATTTTGACGGTACAACTTCGATCACTCAACCAGAATAACGACACGAAAAAAAAACATCAAATCGTAACGTAGTCATGAAAACAATATGGTTCCCTGGTAACAGCCAACTAAAATATTACCTGTTTTAGGCCTTGATGCGCAAAACCGCTTTTCAAACGACTATGTTCTACGGCCGCATTCAGATTTTATAATAATATATGCAGCGAGTAGGTTTAATGAAGTGGGCTAACTCCAAAATATTGTTTCGAACCAAACAATAAGTGTTAGTGTGGAACTCGAACAGCAACATTTCATTCGAAATTGAACAAAAACCGTTACGAACGTCGATGCAAAGCCAAAACAATTATGTTAGTCAGTCTATAAATGATTTAATAACACAAGAAATAATCGCTATCCAGCCAATAATATGGATTTAATTAAATGTTTTTTAAATAAAAATTAAAAAGGTTGCCTACCTTAGGTTAGGTTGGGTAATAGTGACTACCGTTCTGCTGTTTACAGTAATTTCCAAGTGGGTCACTGTAATGAATGTGTTGAATTTAAATTCAATATTATATCAATTTATCACTGATCACTATATACGAAATTCAATAAAAATCATTTATTTAACTGTTATTAATATTATGATAGATTTTTATCAAAAAAATTGCATTTATTATTAGGTATTCTAAGCATTTAATTATTTTTAAAATATATATTATAGTTATACCATATAAAAATTATTTTTTCTAATCATGGAGTCTATAACACCTTACCGTAAAACGGTATAAATAAATTTATTATTTATTAATATTTAAAATTATTCTACATATTTTGAAAATTGCATTGTGTATATTACTAACACAGGTACCTACGTATAACTCGTATAAGTTTGAACCACAAATATCTCTATAGTTGTGTTTGTAAACCTCTAGAGTTTTTTTAGTTCCAGTATGAAACACCTATGTGGAACATTGCATTTAATTTTAAAATCTGCAATATTGTAAATTTTCGAGATTTTGACAAATTTCAAAATTCTAACATAAAATACACGTATATATTCACACAAAAAGTGTAAAAAAACATTGAAAAATAGAATTTTTTAAAACATATTTGTCTTTTATCATTTACAATAAATATTATATAATAGAAATATTTTTAAAACAATTAATGGTTCGTCATAAAATAATCAAATACAATGAAAAATAAGTTACTCAATTATATTATTTTGATAGATTGACCTTGAAAATATTTGAAAATTATATTAAACATTTTTTCATGTTTTCCGATGACTTATTAAAGAATATGTTCATAATCGTTTTATTACTATCACTTATCAGTTCTATGGCTACAACTCTATATAAAAGTACATTATTAACTATGAATATATTTATGATTTGTATTAGTACAGCATACACTTGCCACGCATGGTTATATATATGGTTATTATTATTAATATTATTTAAATTATTTTGTGACAATACATAATATTATGTAACTCCTCGCTATATCAATTATTATTATCATTGTTTCTAATAAGGTCGATGACCGACATGAGGTCGTCGTCCGGCATATTTGTATATTTATTCTTTCCCAAATAGTTATCGCTGTATTCTCGCTGTCACATTACTACATTAGTCTATTCTGTTCGAGACGACGATACTACCTATTTTGTTACGCACGCTTTATACAACGCTTTACTTTTTATGTGAAAAAAAATCAAAAACTTTTTTCTGTGGTCCTGCTGAATTTAAAATTCTAATTTATTTTACTAATTAGTATATTATAGTGTTAAACATAACACACTAAACTCCCTTCAATTAGTAAACTTGATGTCATTGGATTACGTTACATCACTACACATAGAATTATAGTTGTAAATTAATCATTTTCAATCATTATTGTAGAAGTTTTGATCTCCTAGAGGTTAGGGTGTGATTTAAAATCAATCATGAACGACTTATAAAAGTATACAATTTTGCGATTGACAATCGGAACCAAACATTTTGGATCTAAGTATGCAACCGTCCAGCGAGTAAATAGTAATACTAAAAAGTGTATATAAAAAAAAGAAATTTAAAGTTGGCCGGACAGCACTAAAAGTCTTGGTTTTTCTCGCGAGAATGAGATACATAAATCGTTGGATATATAAAGAGCGTTACAAAGAAGATAGTGTTATCGTGGCAAACAAACTAAATCGTTGTGACAAAATATATATATAATACATACAGTTTAGAAAAAAATAAGTATGTCGGACGATAACCTTAGAAACAAAAATAATAATAAATAATAATTAATATAAGAAAAGTTATATAATATTATCAGTGGCGTATTTTCAATAATTTCTTGTGGGCGGGGGATTTTAAAATTTTTAAAAATCATATTACGATAAAGCTTATTTGTTTCATCTTACTTTAAATTTAAAACTAGGAATAAAGAAATAAAATGAATACAAACAATATTAATTTATAACTGAAAAAATATTGTCGTGCCGTTATTATACTGTATCGCCGCAACGAATTTCTGCCTAGTCTACTAAGTGTCGACATCGGTCACCGGCGCTTTACTATTATGGTTTTTGTGGATTATGGACAATATTTTTATTATTTGTTTATCGGCAATTCTGTACACACATACTAGTTAGGTATTTAATTAAAAACTTCTACGATGCGTTTGTGCATAAATCCGTGTTTTTTTTTGTTCTGGGGGGGAGGGTTTGAACCCGGGACCCCCCATAAATACGCCACTGAATATTATCTAGATTCTAAAGTAACAAAATTATTTAAACAATAATTATCAGTTATGTGTTTAATCATAAGCGCCACTAGTCTTCCGTCATATTAGGGACTTCTACAATTGTTAACAGCCAACAAATAACTGACGGCAATACTTATTCAATTAATCCTCATGTCAGACTCCTTTAAAATATGTTTAAATTAGATATGACATTTAATGACTATTATTTATTTTTATATAGCTGAAATACAGTTATCCCACATTTTAAGAATGTTTTGAAATTCAATTTTAACAAAAACATAGCATAATACTCATATATTGTATTACTAATAATATATAAAATTAGCTATATTATCTAGCTGACTTCGCCCAGATTAAAATTAATCTAACATTCAATAGTTTTCTATTTTGCTTTAATTTAAACTTAAATATATAATATAAATACATTATTAACGATTGTTAATCACATGATTTTTCATTTCTCAATTCAAGACATATTTTTGATGTAAACACAAAACACTGGAGATATATTCAACAAATACTTATAATCCGACGCAAATATAATATTATTAATATTGGTATTCATCTATAATCTATATTATATTGTGTTCTAAACAAAAATTTGACCAGAATTAAGAAAGCAAATAGTGATTTAAAATCATAAAGATAATTATTGTGATTGTGGTCTTGAGTACCAATTTGATTTTAGATTGATTTATATTTTTTAATATATTTTTACTAATTAAAATCTATAATCAATTTTTGTTAGCCAAATCAAATCTTATACTTATCTAATAGCTTTTAATTCTATAGAAGAAAACGAAATAATTATTCATTTGTGTATTATATATCCACTACCCAGTGTATTATACTATTATAAACTAAATAAACGAAAATTTATTATATTAAATGAGTAATACAAATCTACAAAAACTTTATTGTTTTAATTTTCTATAACATGGGTCACCAACTGGCGGATCACAAATATTTTTTTTATGGACCTTTATCCGCGGAGTAAATTTTAAAATTTTTATAATATAAATAAACAAAAATTATAAATGTCGTATACAATTTATTATACTACGACAAAAAAATAAAATTAATCTATATTGAACAAATGCATAAATTAATCAATATAAATACTAATTAAAAAAAAAAAAAATGTATTTACTAACGTATGTAAATTATTAAAACTGATAGAGACCACGGCCAGTATGCCAGTATAGTAAGTTTCAAAACGAACCTCTATAGAAATTAGTTGGTGACCCCTGTTCTATAATGTACTATGTAGTACATTGTAACGTACATGGTACATATAACTAAAATCATAATCAATTGATTAATTTTGTTTTTTCGTCATAGTAACTTTCCTTACTTAAACTATCCACAACATTAAATACACGACAAGATTTTAACCTAAAAATTAAAAAAACATGTCTTTCTGAAATCACTGAAATTGTAATATATATCACAATATATATGATAATAACTAATAAGACATGTTATACCGTGAACTGTACTTATATATTTTTTTATAGATTATACAAATAGCTAGAAGCCAGTATAGGTGAATCTATAGGGCCATAGGGATATAAGCCATGCATATCGATACTCGGTGGAATTCAGTATAAGATATGGTGCAACAAATTTATAACTCAAATTATAAACTAGGTGATTTAATTAGAGCTCCAAATCTCAAAAATTGTTTATTTAATCCCTCAGAAAAAAAATTTATCAATGAATTTTTGGACTATTTCTGCCCATTGGCTGAAATACTTGATATTTTTCAAGGGGAAAGACATATATTTTATTTATATACATATTTATTTATTTTACATTAATTTTATTGGACTAGCCCTTTAACATAATACAATATAAATAGTAATTTGATCAAATATAAAACATACAGTTCTTCGTTTAAATCAATGGGTGCTGAATATAATAATATGAGCGTATATAAATAATGAGATATTAGTTTGAAAATATATAAAATAAGATTTAATTCTAAAACATTCGCGGAACATAAAAAAATGACTTCATTACAAATTGAATTACATAACAAAAGCGATGTCGAGAAAAAGAATCGGTACATATCTTTTTTTTTTCAAAAAGTACAAAAATAAATTCAAATTTTTAATAGAATAATTGAGATTACAATAATCAATTTTACTTGAGAAATTAGGAGTATTCGATATAATTGTAAATTTGTAAATAAATAGAACGTCAGATAATTTATGCCTTACTTCACACGACTGAATAAAAAAAAATATTTGCTACTAAAGAAAGAAAAGAGTCTCTTAAATCTAAAGGTAGATATATTTTTAGTAAAAGAAATAATCGAGTTTATCAATATTAACTGGTAAAACATTTTGGTTACACTATAACTAAATTTATCTAAATTTGCTTAAATATTAATTGCATCATCTTAATTTTTAGTAATCGATTCTAGTTTGGCATCATCGGCAAATATTAACACATCGATTGAGAGATTAAAAACGGATAGTAAATCATGTATTTACAAATTAAACAGTAAAGGCCGTTTATCTGACTACGAGCATTACCAGAGCTTTCAGAAATAACATTTGATAGGGAAGATTACAACTTAACTATTCAGCATCTATCAATTAAATAGGATGCTAACCAAAACTAACAAAGAAAATAACCATGAATCTTTGATATTTATTTATAAATAATTCATAAGTTCACCCTGACAAAAGCTTTGAAAGAAAATCAGTACAAATTATATTATGTCTATTAATTTGTAAGCCATTATCAATAGAGTTAATAACTACTGGTGTGATAAGATGATAAACTCATGAACACAGTTTTTTTAAGCTTAAAACCACATTGGTGCTTATTGATTAAGATAAATATAATTTTACAATAATATGGATAGTTTTTTAGTAATAATAGACTAAAATAGTTTTGGGATAATAGATAATTTAAAAATTGGTTTATAATTAATCACATAATATGCTTTTATAAATAAGAACCACATATGAATTTTCCAAATGGTCGGAAAGGTTCTAGTTGACAAAATAATTGAATAATTTATGTAAAGGTTTAGTAATAAAATAATTGCATTCAAAAGAGTATAAAAAAAGAGAACAAATATGATTAGTTAGCAAACCTTCGTGCTCCGTTAGCAGCCGTATTGCTACAAACACTGAGTGAATTTCTAAGCATACACAAATTTATTTTTTTAAATATACCATACCATAAATATTTAAAATTTATTTTAGAAATTAAGTTTCCAACATCATAATTAGTTCTAATTGTTCTAAGATTAGTTAGATTAATATGTGAAAGTATAATACGAATTATGGTGTTATTTTATACTACCTTTATTTCTGATAACTACCTATAAATCTATTTGAGATTTAAGAAATTTCAATTAAATATGTACAATAGTGGTAGTGGATTTCATAGTAATAAACTCTAAAAGGTGTTGATATAGACATATTATACTATATTTTATAATCTGAACCAAGTGATGGTGTGACAAATATTTTGAATTTACTATGGTTTTTTTTTTATATATGTTTAAATTATAATAGTTAAAAAACTGCTTCAATTTTCAACTGTTAGAGTGGTACTTAATAAAATATTTGATCTTATTTTCACTGTCAATATGTCAAAATTAAAAAAAACTTTTTCATAGTATTCAAAATTATTTGGAAAAACATATAAAAAAAAATCGAAAAAAAATCGTCATCTTTATAAAAAAAAATACATTTTTGAAAAATCTATTTCGTTTATGGTGTAACTTAAAAATAAATAACCATATAATTACATAAACTTACAATTTTAACCATATACATATTTTAGAATTTTCTTTATATGATATAATTAAAATAACTTTTGATATTTTCCAAAATATCAAAACTATTTTTTTATTATTAATAGACATTTGAAATTTTTATTTTTTAGTTTTAATTTTGTTTCAATAAATGACAATTAAAAATGTTTACTCAATCAAAAAGCTTTGAGATAATATAATACATGATTTTTGATAAGTTGTTCATTTACCAATATCAATAATACGGTCAAAATATATTTTATATAGGTAAGAGTTTAAATTTAGAATTTTGATAACATTTTTAAATTCTCGAAGTTCTTTAAATTATTTTGCTTTTAAAAATGTATAAAATTTAAATTTATGTAAGCAAAATGTAAAAGTTGATTGCAAAGTTGCTCATGATTAACTATAAATAATAGTCATACTACCTATAATGCAATTTATTTTTATAGACATTTTAAATTCAAATTTAGACAAGATTACATGATATTTAAACGATGAATAACGATGTTAATTTTTTATATTGTTATAATTAAAAAACATTTTTTTCTGGCGATTTGAAACAATTATCTACTTATATAATCAATTTTCTATACTATTATTCAATGGCATTTTCAAAATATATAAATTAATTTTAAGATATTATTCATTTTTTACCATGAAGCTTACGAAATAACCATTGATATTTAAAATTTTTAATACATATCTATTTTGAGCTATTTATAGGCATAAATAAGACATTTTCAATTTTTTAGTTTTTTTTTTTAAATTTATCGATTAAAAACTATTTACTGGATTAAAATGCTTGAAAATTTAATAACGCCTCATAGATTGTTGGTAAGTTGATGTAGGTAGAACAATATAAATATATTATAGTAATTAAATACTTATAATTTAATTAACGCAATATTTTAAAAACATATTATACCGACCTACTTAAATATTTATGACTTTAATAGTGATATAAAAAAACATTATTTGATGATAAGGCTGATAGACTGTTTTCGTTCAGAATTGTTTTTTGTATACAACGATTTATCATTGAATTCAAATTTAACACACCTATAATAGTGACCCACTCAACGACTCAACACATAATTTACATAATTTACCTTATTTTTTTATAATACCTATGTTATTAGTATATTGATTCAAAAGTTAATTAGAATAATAAAATATTTTATAATTTATAAATGCATACGTATATTATCACCAGTCATATATTATTATTTAATAAGAGATTAATTTTAAAAGAAAATATTTTGTTTACTTTATAATGGCATTGTTATAATACTCTTTCTTAAGAAAGTTATTAAATTATGTTGTTAATGCTATTACCCTCGACCTTTAGTTGTATCGTTAAGAACTTAACTTTTTTTTTTAAGTTTTACTCAATAGGTAGGTATTTAATGTTACACCCTTGTAAAAACGGGCTTGTGATTTTAAGCTTTTTTTTAATTAAGAACCTTTATAAATTTTATTTTTAATTATTTAGTTTGAGATTATTATTTTAAATATTGTTTTCAAAAATTTTATTATATACCTATAGAAAATAATCTAATATATTTTATATTAATATAATAGAGTCTTCTATGTTTTTGAGGTATTCGATCTTCGTTTTTATGATTCTGGATTTCTGGAACATGAAACGTAAATATTTAAAAGTAAAATATTTTATTTGTATTTATTGTATGTTCTTATGAAAAAATTTACTGTATATACTCGTATTACAGATTTTATGACTATTTTAATTTTAATTTACAATCTTACCTATTTGATTTTTTTTTAAATACAAGCATAATATTATCTTGCCACAATTTCGCTATTACAGTATACCTAATAACCACGACCTCATGTTCAATAGTTTAGTAAATTAGTTAATTATTTTAGTTAAAACAACTATGAACTTTATTGACTTGCCAGAAACTGATTTATTTACATGTCATTGGTGTAAACAATTAATATTTAATGTCGTCAGATTGCCAAATTCAATGTCACTGTGATGCAATGTGTTTGTTGACAGTTTGAGTGACCATTATATCGTACTAACATGTTTTTAAATTAGGAAAGTCGGTAGCTGAAAGATACTTTGCTATTCAGCCATTAATTATTCGGCAAGCTTAATTGAAAACCTATTAAACAGTGAATGCCGTATAGAATTGGATGGGAAGAGACAAGATAATATATATTCCAACAAGATGCCGTGTAAAGCTCTGGCGTATTCAGTCAGCTAGTCGAGAATTAGATACCTATATCATGTGGAAGTTTGTGATGGATAGAAGATCATGCATTTCCCACATTCCAAGCAGGTGATGCTTTTTAGTTTTAATAAAAAAAAATATAAAATACAAAACTTTTTTTATAGGGTCGTTAATTTACATCAGCGACTACTAGTAGCTTACAAAATACTTATCTAAGGTGTAGACTCATAAAAACGACGAAACATTGCCTACACTAAGTTATTATTATAATCTATGTGCTATGATGATAATAATATAATATATTATGTATGTTTGAATTGAACATTTTTATATTGTTGTTTTCAGCGCAATAATGTACCTCTATTGCCTATATAATACGCCGTGCAATATGTTTTATTAAACCTAGTTAGTCAGCATTTATGATGTAACATATAATATTATATAAATAGATATTATGTCAACTTCTTTCACCTTATTATATACTAAAATATGCAAGGTGCGTATTTTTATTGTAAATGGTTTGTAAATTCTTGTTATTTGTAAATTAACGTCAATGACTCAAGGACAACACCCTGTATAGATATATATATAATTTATTCCGCATTGTGACATTTTATTAGGACTACGGACTAAAATATGCAGGAATTACCATTAAACACAAAGCTTATCGTGTATTAATAATTTACTAATGCTACTCATTTGAATGTATTCCGGCCACTTCAACCTTCCTTTTTTCTATTCACCGATATTTATATTTTATTTATTTTAATTCTTATTACTTATTTATTTTTTTCTAATCAAAGATGTTTATTTAATCAATATCGGCCTTTGAACACGTGTATAAAAATTAAAATCTAAATCGTTGACGTTGCTTTTTGTGAAAGGATATTTAAATTTTAAACAAAACAAATAATCTAAGTGAAAATGTAATGTAACAGTATTTTACCACTGTCCACTTGCGAGTATATTGACGTACACAAACATATTATGTAAAAGTATCTATTTAATATACGTTTAATAAATATAAATTACATTTAAGGATAGAGAATGTGCATATAGTAACTAAGTATAAGGGTATCGAACGTTAAAAAATAAATAACATGGTAAAAAAAAGGACATTAGGATAGTTAAATAAATATTTAAACAGTTTTGAATAACTACTGAATTATAATAAAATAATTGTAAACCTATTAATAATACATTTTCAAGTATATAATTTACACCTTTTTACTGCCTTTTTTACAACAATTATGAGAATAATTAAGCTAATTAAAAATGTATATTAAATTAAAATATTCATTTATTTTTAACTTTAAGTAATTTAATTTAATAATAATAATAATATAATATATATATATTTTTTCATAAAACATTAACTTAGAATAAAATATAAAATAAACAATATAATATACGACACCCCCCTCCCAAAAAAGCAAAGCTTGTGCTTGGGGTGGGTAAGTTCAAAACAGTTAATTAGAATAAAAAGAAAGAAAAAAATATACATCTTATAATACTTAAAAAGAATTAGATTTAAAAATTAAAAATTAGCAGTTCGTTTTTGTAAAAACAAAGAATCTAAATTTTTTAAACATAATATGAATATAGATAAAAAGAATAAAATAAATAATATATAATATACAGGGGTGACCACAACGAGGCTCGCGAGCCGCTGCGGCTCTTAAACCAAACTTAGACTAAAATTAAATGTAAATAAATGTTCCTTCATTTGATTTAAAATAAAAAATGTATCTCCATTTTATAAACATTGCTTTACAATGTGGCTCACCTAGAATCGACTTTTTAAATTCGTGGCTCCCAAAGTTAAAATTATATAATACTAGCTGTCCCGACACGGCGTTACCCGCGTATTAGTTGGTTTTTTATACCTTTGAACATTTCTTGAAAATTCTATAACTTTCTTTATTACAACAATTGCAATGCAAAAAATAATATTGAAATAAAAACCATCCTATATATTATGGAGATGATTCTCGGAACAATTCATATCTACACGCCGCCGACGATAAAACACACACAATAGAAAAAAAGTCAGATTACAGGTAGCTATATAGATACTGTCGCGGTCGGTCACGGGAAAACCCGAAATACACCATGCAATTATACACATTTATTAAAAAGTTAATTAAAATATTTAAAATATTAAAAAATTAGAAAAAAAACTATCCTATATTTTAAGTTGGACCAAATTACACACGGTGTAAAAAATTTCATCAATATCGGTCCAGTAGTTTTGGAGATTATCGCGAACATACATCGTGACACGAAATTTTTATATATACAGATAGATTAAACGTTAAAATTATTAAAATCTGAAGTATACAAGTATTAAATTTACATATATTTTGTTTTATATTTGCAAGTTATATCAATATTTTTCTACATAAATCAATTCCTACATTAAGGAGTATTAAATTTATCAAAATGTTTATTTACTTTTATACAATTTAAATTACTTAACATTTTTAATCTAGTATTATAGGAATGCCGTGGTTTAAATATTTTATTTACATCTATTTTAAGTAAGTGTAGTAGAATTACATTCTTAGTAAAGTGCTTTTATATTCAATATTTTAAATTCATTATATAAGTTTACAGTATGATATAACCTTGGTTTGTGTAAAATTATCTTAATTAAATTATTCATAGTAATCTGTAGATTCTGGAGATGCGTGTTGTCTGTTCCATTCCAAATCTCTATACCGTAACTAGATATAGATTGTTCAAGAGAAAAGTAGACTGTTCTTAATAATAAAAGACTAAGTATTTGTTTTAAATTTTTAAAAACGTAGAATAGTTTTCGAATTAATACAGTTTTATGTTGTATATGATAGGACCATTTAAACTTTTCATAAACTATAACTCCAAGATACTTAATTAAGCTTAAATTTTGAATGCCTATGCATGAACAATTATTGTCGACATTTAAACGTCCAAATATACGTATAACTAGTGGTTTTGTAAAATTTAGTGTTGCATTTGACAAACCAAAATACATATAACTAGATTTATTTAAGTTAATCTTTAACATATTATTGTTCAACCAAGTTTTAACTACTTTTAGACATGAGGTAAACAATTCATATAGTATATTTTTATTTTTACTTTAATCAAAATTACTATATCATCAACATACGAAATAATATATTCATTTATTTTGAGATTTAGTAAACTATTGACATAAATAATAAACAGAAGAAGTAGTCTCCTTCTATTACTCGCTTCACGAATTCCTATTAGGTCATCGGTAAAGTAAAATATACTATATAAACATTTTATTTCAATATACGTTAAGTTTTACATTGTATAACTAAGTGTATTGTCTAATATTATTTACATCTAAGTCCCATCTATTCCCCGTTAGGTATTAATCTGTCACTACTTCACCGTATTAGAGATAGACAATGTGTTTTAATTGTTACCTACTGGCTACCACGTAACAGTATCAAAAAATAATTGGTAATATTTTCTTTAAAATTTTTAATTAGTTATTTGGATGTAATTTTATATTCTCTCCTAGATATTGTATACCTGTTAATTTATTATTTTATAATATATAACAAATTATAAATATTTTAATTTATCATAGCCATTTTGATTATTAATTGTAATAATTATTTATTATCAATTGATATAAAATAAGTGTTATAAATAAATATAATAAAAATGATATACCTTGAGATTTATGAAAATAAAGAATTAATAATTTAATATAATCAATATTAACACATAATTTTCTATACTCAAGTATGAGCTATAAAAAATCATATACTTAATCCTTCAGTCCTCAATCACTTAGAACAGTTTATACTTTATATATTATTTCATTATATTCGAATTCACTTCCCCTTATTTATGCAGCCGGATGTTACTAATATATTTTACAATGTTATCTTGTGTATATAGAACACATCAGTCCACGAATCGTAGTACCGTAGTATATACCATAGGTACCAAAATTAAAATAACTCACATATTATATTTATTTTATGTACGTTGTTTTCAGTATAATGTACAATGTCGATCGTATTTAACTTGATCAATATCTTATCATTTTATCGTAGTCAATTTAATTATAATATTATAACAATGTAATCGAAGATTATTAGGTAAAAAATTGTGTGTAATTTTTATAAACTTGTAAACATATACATAAATCGGGCTTTTAAACACGTTTTATATATTATAAATAAGTCTGAAACATTCTTACGAATTAGATGACGTTTGATACGTACAAAGAAAATTATAGACCACTATAAGATTAATACATCTATCGCTTTGTTGAGAATCTAAAATCATTATTTTTTTTAATAGGAGCAAAAACCCCCTAACCCTCTGTGATTTTTAGCTATATGCACCTACCTTGAAGTATAAAAATTAAAATTTATTACATAAATATTATATTATATTTTTGTATAATAAACATATTATTATAGGTTTAATAAAAACGTTTATTCTACACATGTAGGCATAGGTATATCATATGTAGGTACAATATTTATTGCAGTCAATGCAGCCATTTGTGTCAATATACACACATAATATGTTGGGAACGGTTGTACGTCCACTGTTCACAAAGGTGATCGGGTTCTATTATATTATGGAATCGCTATTAGTGTTTAAACACAAAATTTTTGAAATATACATTATTTGTATTTCTTCGTATTCAGAAGAAATTCACAATAGTATATATTTGTCAACTTTAAATTATAATAGTCGTATTTGATAAATAATTGTCCATAGCATTGTATTCGAAATTCACGGTGTTATAGCATTTCGTGTAATACGTGAAATATATATAATATATATTCCATATGCAATGATCTAACATGAACGGAGAAAGCTTAGAATTTATGAAACATAAATAGGTCGTATTTTATTGTAAAAATATAATAAAAATAGAAGCAAAACAAATGAGAAAATACATCAATAAAAAAATATAGCCAATAATATAAGTTAGTAGTGACACGAACATGTATAACATGAATAGTTATTTATTTTATAGAAAACAGAGCTACTAGATTAGAATAACTTACTGTATTTAGTGACTTCTTTAGGTTTTTCATCAACAGTGTATTTATGATTTTAAGGTCCCCCTCCAAATTTAATCATAGATAATTGACACGGCCAATCATGATGTTTCATCAAATATTAATTTCTTGATATTTTAAAGCTAAATAAATTGATATAACGCTCCTCAATCCTCACGTTCCTTTTACATACTATAGTTTTAAAGCACCTTAATAAAAAAAAATATATATTTTATGATGAGTTGTACAGTTTTAGTATTTACTCCAAAGTGAGCCCCTGACTATATTAGTTAACTTTAATCTTTAACTAACCAAATACAACCAGTTTTTGTAAATATAAGTACCTAATAGTACCACAATCATATGTTTTTTACGTTTCAACTGTTTATTAAATGAATCGTGCATCGGACAATTAGGTGTTGTGATAGTGTGATACCTAATTGATATAATAACTTCTTTGATATCATCAAGCATATCCTCGATTATTATCAATACCACGTTTTTAATTTCCTTGTTGAGCTACAAATTTGGAATTGATATTCTATTACGCATTTGATGCTAAATATCATCATAAGACATATCATTTTTGTATTTTCTATATGTGCCCTACTATTCACCTTTAACAGCCCATAGAATAATGAGTGATGTTGAACCACGAATGTTGACTAATAGCAAACATAGAAACATTTGTCGTTTCTTGGATAAACTGTGTAAATACGAACTAATAACGTGTATCGATGGTCAATATATATGCGTATCCTCCTGGAATTGAATTCTTTATGATATAATTTAAAATGTAAAATAGTAAAATTTTGTAGTGGATAGTATCAGTGGCGGTACTAAGGGGGGAGCCGGGGATTGATCCCTGGACGTAAAATTTTAGTGGGCGTATTTTTTTGTGGGCCTTTTAGATTCTGAACGAAGTGATGAATGTATTGCTTTTACAATGATGTGTGTTTTTTTTTTTTTTTTTTTTGTGTCTGACTCCAACATTTGGAGCAGTAATAATGCTCCGATTTTTGACTTCAGCCCCTCTATGAATAGGGAATTGAATCTAGTTGGTACTTTAGGGGGGTCAAAATTAAAATTTTCTAATAGTTTTCAAAAAAATCGAGAAAAACAAAAAAAAAATGACAGAAAAATGGCAATTTTACGGAAAAAACCACTTTTCGACAAAATCGATTTTTTGATTTTGCTGTAACTCAAAAACTAATTATTGTAAATACTTGAAATTTTCAGAAAATGTTTATATTATGGTTATCTCTTTACAGTTAAATTTTCAAAATATTTCGACCATTTTTAAGCTACTAATAGACAATTGAAATTTTCGACTTTTCTAAGTTTTTTTTTTTTCAAATGCCGATAAAAAATTTTTGGGTGGCCAGAAAATCTTGAAAATTTAATACAAGGTTTCTAATAAGTTGTTCTTAAAGTGATAAAAAAAAATCCGAAATCGTTAGTCACAATTTTTTTTTATAAGTGCTTAAAGTTCGAATTTATACGAAATATTTCAAAATTTAAATTAAATTTCATACGCTCATAATGCGAATGTTGGCCATAGTAACCATAGTAACATATAAAAACTATACTATTTGTTTCAAAATAGAATATTTGACAATATTTAAATATAATATATTCTAAACTGACAAATCATCTTCGTTCAGAATCGTTTTTCGTATACAATGATACCTATCATTGCATTCAAATTTAACCTACCCTAGTCCGAGGTCCACCCCATCCCCTAATGTACAGCAGAGCGATACTCACTTACCAACTTTTTTTTAATGTTTGATGTTAAAAATTAAAAACTGTTTTTATTTTACATAATTTGTTTAAGATTTGGTTATGACCACATTTAAAGAAATGAAAAACAAAAAATAAAACCATACACAGCGTAAAATAATTGAATGGTTAATCTATTATTAATTATTATTAGAGCGCGTAGCTGCGCGATCGGCGTACGTCGACAATCGACAGACGACAGTGCATATTACATAGACACAGACTAATAATAAAAATTAAAAAGAACATATCTTATGAATAATGAATATAAATATATAATAACAAATGTATTTTGTAACCAATGATAGTACAAAATTAATGCAATTTATACTACTCTAACAAATAGCCGTTCTTACCAAGTGAGAGTTAAAATTTTTAACCTGATGGTTACCCTAATCTATAGGTTGGGTCAACTAGAGTATAAACCTACTACTTAAGCTAATATCTTTCTCACAAACTGTTTAAGCCTTCATGTTTGGGCAGCCTCTAGATTAACACCGAAATTGTATTATTAATGTTAGTAACCATGTTTGTCATCACTTTTTTTGGTTGTTATCGCACTTATTTATTTATTTATTATTTTTTTTAGATATCCGAGAATACTTAAATTCTGTTTTTAATTTCAATATTGACAATATAGATGGATTTTTTTTTTAATTTAATTAAATAAAAAGAAAAATATTTATTTTAATTTAAATTCTATAATAAATAAATATTATTTAAATTATAGAAAAAAGAACAAGAAGACCTAAGTTTGACGAAACTTATCTTGTTGTACTCTTTAACTTGGTCATTAAGTATAAAGATGTATTTGAAAATAAAAAAGTGACCAAAATATTGACATGTGTGCTGAGCTCTAATTTGTACGTTGATAGAAAAGAATTATTTTTGGTTTCGAAAAATGTCTACATTATCTCGCCCTGGGGATAAAATTTTTACATGTGTGCAATCAATTACACCAATCGCTCTGGGGAATTTAGCGATTGAAAACAAATTAAGTTTAGCTTGATTAATTTCTTCTTGAGTAGAAGGCATATATATAATATCCTTCCTCATCTTGACTATCTCATGAGTAACTCTGGGTATAATTCTTCTAGCAGTTGCTGTGCTAACACCCACAAAATCTTCTACTGCTTGATAAATTGTCCACAATACATACAGTCTTAACGTCAAGAGTACTTGATTTTCAGTTGATATTGCATTATTCCTGAAATACCAATTGCAATATAAAATTTGTAAGCATCTACACAATGTTTTTTATTAAAATCATAACGAATATTTAGCGATCTGTACGATGTGCAATTTTGTCTCGAATTTGGTCTATATAAGGTGAACCACTGCATTTATGGATAACCAAAATCGTTTTTTAAACTCATCGTCATTCATTGTAAGTAAATAATTACTTAATAATACTTTGTCGTTGTCATGTTAAAATAAATTATTATTTTGTTTTGTCATGGTCGTTTTGTATTACGTTGTCGTTTTTTTTTTTTTTTTTGTAATAAAATTCGGGATTCACCATTTTGGTCATCGATATAGACATCATTCTAGTTAACGGTAATATTGTGATTAAATTCGTTTTTGTAATCGTATACTGATATATTATACTAATACTATAATAATTAAGATTCTGAGTGAAACTAGGCATGTATTGATGCTCAGTGGCGTAAATACCTACCGGGTAGGCAAGAGCTAGGCAGATAACCGCCACGGGCCCACAACTGACGAGGAGCCCTACTCTATATTTTATATTAAATTTCAAATTTCACAACAAAATAAAAAATATGAAAATAATATTATTTTGATAAACATTTTTTAAATGTATATACTGTACAACTATCGTGAATTATTAAATATCAGGTTATATAAACAGGCTATATAAACATTTTTTTTTTTTTTAATAAAAAGGTTCTTTCATTTAATTAAATAAGTTTGTTATTACTAATTTTAATAGTTAGCAAATAGTTGTGTAAAAAGAATAACTTTTATTTAGTTTAATTATTAAAACATACTAGGTAGGTGGTAGGTAATACGATTCTATGTATAAGAACTAGCTTCATATTTTTAACTTTGTTAATTAATATTATTAGGTGTTTAAAAGTCAATAAGTATAAAGTATTTTTTAATTCGAATTTAAATTATTAAAAAACAATTGTAGGGAAGAATATTTTAATCTTGGTCTATGATGTTTGGGCTTAATTTTAATATTTTCCCCAGGCGTAAAAAATCTAAGTCTCGCCTCTGGATAGTAGAGTAAAAATAGTACACATTATCTGATTAGATATTGAAAATCTTTGAAATGTATTAAAGACAGGATAGTTGATGAATCGATTTAACTAAAAATAGATTATTAAATATCTCAAGATTTAACAAACGTCTACGTTTAATCGAAGATTCTAAACCAAATCGTGTAGCTACTGGATCTATGCGAATAACTAGTAAAGATCCTGAAAATCTTAAAAATCGTCACTTATCATTTAAATGTGGTCCTGGATCAAGACTACTATAGTTAGAGATTAAGACCATGATCTAATATAAAAATCATTTGGCCACTCTTTAACAATGCCTATTTTTGGTAGAGTATTTTGTATAATTTTTAAATAGTATATTCTTATAAAAGCTATATCTCACTATTTACTTATATTTAATAACGTATCTAACGAGTAACGACTTAAACTATTCAAAAAAATTATCAAGAACGTTCTGTAATTAAATATAAGAAAAATTTTGCTCTTGTAAATGGTCTCATTCATTGGCAAAACAAAGAAAACAACTATAATACTAATAATTCGCATTAAAAAATATTATTATATATTTGATTGGTTGGTATGAATGGTTGTGGCTTTGAAACGAGTCAGTTATTATTTTCTATAGCCAAAATAGGTATAATATCAATGAAATATTTTTAATATTGTTTATAAATTGATATTTTACATGTTACGTTTGGTTTATTATTTATTTATAGTTATAAAACGATATCACAAATAATCAGAATTTATACACCGCATGCAAATGTTGTCACGTTAAAAAAATATAAATATATTAGTCGAAAAATAAAAGCACTGATTACGATTTACGGTCATTCGCCGGCCGATTCATAAATACTCACACACCACGCACGCACAGCTTTTCGCTATAATTAGATATTTTATTTTTGTATTGTAATTACTAATTATTATGTCGTTTGGAATTTTATAAAAATATAATAGTTAGATTTGGTATAGACGAGTTATCGGCCACCCCCGGATTGCCGGCCGTGCAGAATAAAACAGCCGCCGTCCCATTACGCGATTGTGCATATTATTGTATTAGTTTTTTTGTCTTATTAAAAATTCCGTTTCGCCCATTGTCGGGATTGGTATATTTTTTATTTTCATCATTACTTTTGTTAAGAACGCAAATCGCCGCTATATTTTTCATATTATTATACATTGTGTGGGCGCGAATCGACACATTTTTGTATTTATAATTATTTAGGCTAGGACCCCAACGTCCCCAACTAGCCAGTCTGTGCTCCACAAATTGTGAGTTATTTTTACATATTATTATTATTATAGTCATTTATTTTTTATATTTCTAAAAATTATTGCATTTTTGTACTTGTTGGGCAATTAGGGCTGTAATTATTTATTATTATTATTTGTATTACTTATTAGTTATTAGTATTTATATGAATATTATTGTGCCAAACTGGCAATTTAGAAGTTATTTAAAATACAACAACATTAAATACCAAAAGCCTTATTGTTACCATTTTATATTATAACTTATAAGTCAACCGGGGTCTTATTGTTTTAAAGTTTACATACACACAATTATTCACACCTACATACGTTCCACGCACCAGCTCTCCGCTGGTCTTGTTCTGCAATTCGGACCACTTTCTTTGAGTTGTTGTAATATATAAACACAAACACAATACACAAAGGTCGGTCGACAGGTACGTGCAAAGTATTTTTGGTGACCAGACTCACGGCCTACTATTATTCGTACCCGAACCCGACACACGACATACCTAAATATTTCATGAGCATAATATTATAAAAATCGAAAAGAAAATGTAAATATAAATATAAACACAGGTAAAAAGAAAATAACTATCTATAAACACTCAAACCAGCAATGGCAACGTTAATTATATATGTATATAAATGGAAAAAATCTAAAAAATCATTATTTTTCAGTAGATTGTGCAAGTAAAATGCACAATTTTACAACACCGATGTAAACAAATAATAATAATAATAAACATACAATTTTACAGTACTTATACATATGTATATGAAAAAATTTTATTTTATTTGTAAGTTAAATATACTACTATAATAAATATATTAGTATAAATACACATTTTGTATTATTATTTTAAAAAAAAATTAATGGAACCTATATTTATTTTATATAATTAGATTTGATACTTTTGTTTTCATAATCTTGAGCAGAATATTTTTTTTATTTTTCATTATAATATTAAAATATTATAAAAATATTTTGAAATTAATTAAATAATTTATATTTTGATACAATAAGGTAATATGTTTCAACTATTTAGGACCACTGCTTTTTTCTAAAGTAAAAAAAAACACTTGATAGTAGTAACTTGCAATGCAATCAAAGTGGCTTTCGCAAAATCGGTCACCAACGCAAACACAGCCGATTATTTATTAGATATTTAACTACTTACAGCCGGAAAAATACTTTGTAAACGACAAAGGTATACATATCCATTTCAAAAATATAGAGGTGCAGTGCATTTTTGAAAAATTGAGAATACTACAAATCTTTTCTTCCTTATACGACTCACAAAGCAACAAAATGAATAACTTAATAAATAAAATAATATACAACTGTCTAACAAATTAAGTAGATAATAATAAAAAAAATTTGGTGCTATATTATAAAATGATAAAAGGTATTTTCGTATAATACACACCCATGCAAGACTAGATCACTCTCCCTAGTCTCTACTACTTAATGCTCGGCACAAAAGTAATACAGTCACTATAGACAATACAATTTACCCGCTAGAAAAAAAGCCATGATAGATCAGAAGCACTAACACAATAAGAAAAAATTAGAAAAGAATTCTTCTAAATTAATAGAAACAAAACAAATTAAACAAAAAAATCACTATGACAGAAATCATAAACAGATAGAATATTATTCCGGACAAAATGTACTCGTAAAAAATTAATTCTAAAAACAAAGAGACACAAAAAAAATATTTATATTTTATATTATTTATATTTAATTTATATTCTTAATATAAAAGCCTGTATACAATTATAAAAAAATTTCCTACATTAACTATAAAATTACATTAATATTAAAGTTAGGAAAACTAATAACTGACACTAGTGACACTATACATATCGACAAAATAAAATCGCACTATAAAAAACTAAATTAAAATAAATATAATAATTAATCCAGGATTTTATAACTCATATACCTAATTACAATTCATACCTATATAATTTAATCATTATAATTATAATATACCTGTACTTATTAAAAATAAAATAATATATACATATATACATGTATTATATACTCGTTAAATATAATTCCAAATGATACAATTCAGTATCATCAACCTTGTATAAACTAAAATTATAGAAATTAAATTAGAAAGATAATAATTCAGTTTGTTATGATACTAAATTATAGCACAATACTACAGCACGATAACTATTTATAACAAACCGGACCTCGCTAGCTATAAAATATATCCTGTTATTATCAAATTAAACTTTATGTTCAACGCCCAACCTGCGAAACGATACAATATCTCAATACAAAACACAACCTTTGTATTAATACATTACTAATACTTTTTTAAGTTTCAGCTAACACTATATATTTAACAAAAACAACAACAATCCTTTGATATAAAAATAAATAAATATAACAAACAATTAATTACTAAAAATTTGTATAATATGTAAATAAAAAAAAATCACTAGGAAGGGACGTATACCATCAGTAAGAATCTCTTAGCAATGGAAAAAAATGCGTTCACAGAAAAACCATAACACAATATAAACTTTAAAATTTATATATCATACACAATATTTTATAAAGTAACCAAATAACACCTATATAAATTATTCACCCATTATCATTTCAACATTTCGACAATTTTTATGTATACATACCTATATGAATGCGAAACAATTCAAATATTTCCTACATACAAGGGAAAAAATAATAACATTATAACTAACCTAAAATAAACAAGCTAATAAAAACAACAATTTCTGGTGAACAAGGACAAAAAGGAGATAAACAGAATAATACTCAAAAATTTACTGAAAACAATAAAAAAGAAGGAATCAGAAATAAATGGAAAACGAAATCAACCAACACATTATACATTATCACTGAGAAAAATCAAAAAATAAAAAGTGTAACACCGAAGAAAGAAGCAAAATAAATCCGTCAACGGTTTGAAAACTAAATACATTTCGTTAAGTCCCTAAAATAAGAATGAACGCATATTTATTTTTATTTACTCCTCCTTAATATTGCAATAATTTACAAACCAAATATTATAAATGATAAACAATTTTACTAGGAAATATTTCCCTAGTTTAAAAATAATAAATATATTATGTTATTATGTTACAACAATCACAATAAATACAAAAAAGATTAACAAAATATTTGTTCTGTTATAAATAGTTCAAAAATAATATGTATAATTATCTACCTGTAATCATTCATAAAATTGTAACATTTTTAAATAATTATTTTTGTTCTAATAATCAAAAAAAAAGAGATAATACATATATTTACGATCATATATAATTATAAATCTAATATTATAACATATTTGATGTGTAAAAACACTAAAAGCTTTTAGAACATAATATAGCAAAATACAAAATAAATGTATACCTACGTACCTATGATTGTAATTAAAATGAAGGAATATTTTTCAACGGGAGCTTTCATATACTATAGACGACTATAAACATAATAATTTATAATATGTAGCGTTGGAACACAATGTTATAATACAGATAAAAGATATAATATACAATTTATGTTTTTGCGTGTAAATTACTAATATAGGTAGGGCCCGAGAAGCAAATTATTCTAAGACAACGTAAAATAATTATGTTATTTAATATCGCCGCTGCCGTAAGTGCGAGAAAATTTCCGCTGTTGTCTAGAGTTCGGCAGCAGCGTTATAGGTGTGACATGCAGAGAAACGAATGGGCGTCACACGCACCTCAACACCGTTTTATGTAATAAACGTGTTTTCGGCCATAACAGCTGTCAGCTATGTTGTACTTTATCCTTTCAATCATTTTGAGTTCAGCCGCTGAAGCATACAAGCCATTGATTTGTTGAGGTCTGAAAAGGAACGTACATAAAAACAATAAACTAATTATGCCATCGTACCTCCATATGATTTGAAAGTGTCGGCCAAATTCATTTTTGGATAAGGTTGGAGAGTACTAAAGATAAGACGTAATAGGTTTTATTCCGTACTACTCATAACAAGTGATATGACATATATTTAAAGACTTTAAGTCATTAAATACAATTATTTAAATTACACGTTCAACAATTAAAGTTATTATAACATTACTTAAAATATATTTAAAAATGCAATTACGCAAAATACTGCATAAATGATAAATAATATATTGATATAAATTGTAAGTAAATTAATTTTAAGGTATAATAATATAATTGCATTGACCATCATAAAATACACTATAAATTATACTTATATTTGTTTAGTACAGTGGCGTAGCCAGGATTTTTTTTAGGGGGGGGGGGGGGGGGGGGGGGGGTTTTAGTAATAAAATAAAATAAATCTACAACCGTATTGAAATAATAAAATAATTGAATGATAATGATCATTATCACCAGTGCAGTCGATAACGTGAATACAGCTTAACAGTATACATTTCACCACGAATAAATGATTGTATTTCTATATTATAAAAATTATATTTTTGATAAAAATACGGCCGAAGGGGGGGGGGTTCAACCCCCAAAACCCCCCCCTGGCTACGCCACTGGTTTAGTATATTATAAATGTATTAGTATATTCATACAGTCAAATTTTAATAATATAATATTCAATTGTTTACACAGAAAGATATTGTAAATGAATAGTTCTGGTATGTGAAGTCTGCGTCGGTGTAATCAATGATTGATTTAGGTAAAGGCCAACTATAAAACTTTACGATTAGAAAAGGCAATCGATCCTTCAACCCTTGAAAGTTTGCGAATTCTTTTAACCTGCATATATGGTATTTGTGCATTTTTGTAGACTCACTTCTGGATACCTGGTATACCTACTAGTTGATTAATGATTAGTGCAAAATATATATTATAGTAACATAGTGGAAGAAAACTACAAAATCCGCCTTTATACATTTATATGGAAATTACTACATACTACATAGATAGACGATAGACGCCGCCCGTGTGTATCATATAGCAAAAGTAATATAAATTTATTTACAGGAACTACATATTGTGTAAGAGTAGACTAAATATTACAGTGTAATATACCGTACAGATTATTCACAATGTATACAACAAACGTGTGAAGCCATTTGATAAAACAATGTGAACCACGCAACATGCATAATACAATACAACACAACACCTAGATATTCGTCGTTGTGGGGTGAGAGGGGTAAGTAGAAAATGGTTTTGTATTTAATCTAATTTAATTTTTTTCTTTAATTATATTTCAAACGGGTCTTAGTGTTTGCCTTTGATCGATCTGTTTTTTCAAATAAACACCACGCGTATTTCAAAACTATTAACGCTTTTATTATTATTTTACATAATGTTATAATAATGTTTATTTCAACAATATCGCACGAGAATTGTTAACGTTATAATTGGATTTTCATATCGTCCGACGCAGAACGATTAAGCGTATATCTATATTTATTTAGATAAAATATATTTTTGTGGAAATGTCAAACTGACTTGTAGCCAGTGATTATTTTTCACGAGCCGAATTCTATCATAATATAATACATTTTATTGGAAAATGATTGAATCAAATCGAATTAGTTTGGAAAAATAATATATTATACTAGCTGTATGTTCCAAAAAAAAATAAAATAAAAACAATCGAAATAATAATTAAAAAATAATTTTTATTTATATGGTTTATTAAATTAAATTTATAGCTCAAATAAAATTTGGACTACTCGTGATTCATTATAAATAAATCTCATACATATTTAAAAATATTTAATATTATACATAATATAATTTTAACTTTATTATGTCATTATGTGATTACAATGACATTTAGAACAAATTGTATATGATATAGCATGGCGTGAAGAAATATTTCATTTTTTTTTTCATTATTTAAAGCCAATAACAAACACACAGACATTAATTCATCAAAATCAATGTCTGAAATGTATTTACGTTATAAACTTGTAAACAACCATAACATAATATATTGAATGTACGCATTTATTTATTTTTACTACTGTTTTTTACATAATATTATAAAAATATAATAACAAGTGTCGATTCAACATGAAAAATTTCTTATGATAAACTGTATTTATTTGTTTAATCTTTTTTAACTAAAAACTATATAGTAAACAATACAGTCAATAACCTAAAGATTAATGTCGTTCAAATTATTGGCATTCAAGATTCATTTTACATGAAAGGTTTGGAAAAAAGGGTTCCACAGTTTGATTACCTGAACATTAATTATCAAGTTGTGATAATATAATTTTTTAATTGTTTAATTCTGAGTAAGACTCAATACCAAGGGTGGCGAACCTTTTTAAGATCAAGTGCTACATTTTACCAATAAATGTTTTGAAAATTTTTCACGAACCCAAAGTAAATTATATTTTCTAAAAATAAAAATAAAGTTACAGATTTATTATATTATTTTTTAGTAGGCACACCTTTTTTTATAATTATATAATTTTTTAAATTTATATTTTGTTTTTTTGAATTTCTTGTAACAGTTATAAACAAAACTTTATAAATAATATATTTTTTAAAAATTTCAATTTTTTCACTTTCCATTGAAATTTTATCAACGTACCACCTTCGCACGCCTGTTATAGGTTGACCACCCCTACTATAGACCATGTACGGTTTAATCACCGTCTTGCTGTAACGTTGTTTTTTTAACGGTATTTGGTATTTGTTTGCAATATTATTTATTGGTAATTCCATCATATACCTACAAGTATGATTAAAGATTTTAATTTGTTAGCATAAATGTTTTAGCATTGTTTTTTCTATAACCATGGTAAGAAGTGATATTAAAGAATATATTGATGATTTTAAATCATTATTGAATATTTGAATGTAGCAAGCTGGTTTTTTTTTTTAATTGTTCAAAAGCTATACTGAATAATTGGAATAAACTTCAATTCGTTTTAATATAATACAGTATCTAAAAATGGAGAAACATTTTAATTTTCTCAATAATAAATTATATACCTAATATATGAGAATATAGACATAGCCATCAAATACATTTTATCATGTTGACAAAAATAAAGTACAATACCTTTATTGGAATATCACATAAACTATGCGGGAAAAACAACTGAACATATTTTTAAAGTTAACTTAAGTACATTTAAATTTTAAAATTATAATACCCTGGAAAGTATCAGATCATAATGACTAATGAGCCGATAAAATAACGATGTAGGGAAATTTCCCAATCCAAACTATACATTCAATCAACAATAATTAATAAATGATATCATAGCTTATTTATATAAAAAAAAAAAAAGGTATAGTGCAATAATACAATTTATATCACATCAAAAAGTTTTTATTGTTATAACTTATTATACCTCTATACAATATGATAATGATTTGTTAAGTTTAACATTGATCTTAAGTTATGACGTCGTCCGATTTTCGTTATACAGAACCGTGAATGATAGAGATGTATAACTTGATTTAAGTATTTTGGGTATCCATATTCCAAATAATAATATAATCAAACGCATCAATGCATCATCATAAATCATAAGTCATTACCAACACTTACAGTATGCATATTGCATATTATATTGTGTATACAGTCAATTCCAGTACATACCCCATAATATTATTATGTGATGTATATTTATTATAATTTATAATTTACTAACTGTCGGTATGCAGCAGTGTCTATCGCATTTTTTACCTACGTATTATGGAAATTAATAATATTATGATATATCATCTGCATGCAGTGATGGGCAAATAATAGATATATAATATTCAATAATGTTTTCCACTCTTTGAGTTTTGACCTCAGATAGTAATATCAGTTCAAACGTCTTGTAATTTTTAACTCGGAGTAGAGCACAACTACACTTTTATTTTATTTTTAAAGCGAGAGCTAAAGACTCAAATAAACTTTAAAAGCTATACTCTAAGCTATAGTAGCTATACATGGCATAATAGTCAATAAAATATAAATATAATAATAGTGAATAGAAAGTAACTACTGATATTTTGTAAACAACGTTGTTTTGCTACATTATTCATTAATCTACCATATAAAGTGAAAATTAAATTATTTAAACTTTTTTTACCATTTTGTTCCACATACTAAATTCAGTAGTAAATGTATTTAAAATAAATTTAAAATTGTTTTTAGTTGAATTTATATTTGATTATAACTTGCATTAATAAATAGTATGTATAATTTAATATATTTAACTATTTAAGTGTAAATTATTGACTAGAATTTAAATGACTGGTCCCCTTAAATAATATTGTATGCATATTAAATATAGTTGGACTGAATTATATAGGTTAATTCAAGCGGAAATATACGAACTATTATTGTTATTATACAGCTATTACTACTAAACGTTTATATAATATTGTAACACGTAATCATAATCTATATTCTATAATCATACATATTTATTTCATTTATATAAATGCATAAATAAACCAATTAAAAGAATTAGAGAAATAAAATCTATATTAAATATTTATTGCACTTGCTTTCTAGAAATTTTTATTAAATAAAGTATTATAAGTATAACTACTTATAAATAAGAAAAAATTTAAAATTTAGTGATACCTACTTATAGAAATCCGATTTTTTTTATTATTATTAATATTAGTTATTATAATATTTAATCATTTAATTATACATATATAACACATCATAACTAATTGATTTGATGCTTATAACTTATATAATATTCAAAAATATACAAGATAGTACAAAATATTTAACAATTAACCTATAAATGTATAGATGTTTATCATATAAGTAAATAGTAGGCCAATAACTTACATTTCACCAGACCGAAATCCTTGTGTATCTTTTTAATTGATGATAATAATAGATTAAATTATTTTCAAATATTCAGCTTAACTGATCTTTGAGATTGAAACCGTGGAAGAATTTTTTCAATAACTATTACCTATAGAAATATATGTATATATTTATTTATTATATTCGCCGTGTCATTTCAACTGCAGTTTGCAATGCAACCCGTCGAGTACATGTACTCGTATTAATTTAAAATTATGATTTATAAATATTTAATCTGTTCTAATAAGTTTAAAACAAAAAACAAAAACCTCATAAGCACAGTATCTGTAAAACATAAAATATTTTAAACAGTACTTACTACAAGTAAACATCGTAGAAAAGTGTACACAAATCTACATATAAGCATAGGTACAACTAACAGCTGCAGCCTGCAGGTGCAGTATGCTATCCTAAATCTTATGTTTAAGTATCCCCTCGGTGTATCTTTAGTATTTACCGACAATTGTGCTTAAATAATACTATACCGTCTATACCTGATAAAATATGTCAAGCTGTAAAGTTGAAAATATGAGATATAATATTATAATATATCATTAAGTGTATCACTAATCGGATGCAGTATTCACATTTAAAAACAATGATAAAACATCGAATCCAAAAACTTACAGATGATAACAAATTACTATGTACTCGTAAACTATAACTAGTTTTTTAAGTCTAGGATGATTTTATACATTTAAATAGTCATAAAAACGCTAAAGATTTTCAAAATTAATTAACTATAAATTATAACAAAATTTAATTTTATAAGACAGCGTGATTAAGGACCATAGATAGTATAGTACAGAGCACATCCAAATTTGGACGTTGTTATGAGAAATTTTAATGGAAATAGATCTATTAGACCCTCAAAAACACAAATACACAAGTGGTCATTGAATTAAATAAATTACATAAATATTGACAAAGGTTTTTTCGAAAAATGTTTTCTTTTAAAACTATTATGTTATTCACTGAAATGTATGAAAAATTACTACTTGACATATTATTATATCACATCGTTCTTCTCCCTCCTCCTATTCGACCTATTCCTCTTCGAAAATATCATAAACCTTAGTTTATACAAATTATTTCTAATGCAGAGTTCAAGAAAAAATGTTTTAAATAATTTGTTATTCATGATGAGTGGTTTGTGCGTTTACAGTGTGACTGTGCAGTGCATACGTGTAAGCATTTTATCCTCTTTTAACGAGAAATCATAAATACGCAACTACTCAAGTAGTTATATACATGGCTAAAGATATGGTTTATAATATAAACTACATAATATTAGATTTCAAAGGAACTATATATTAATATTATTTTATCGCATCTAAAAGAGCATTTGAGAAAATATCTCAGTTTGCTTATTCAGTTTATTTGGTTTATTCGTACCTTTTGTTTAGTAGTTGTTAAATCTCATATTAAACGTATTATTTATTACCTAGTAACTAAAAAATATTTTGAAAATATTTATGTCGTTTAGTTGTTAGAATACGGTATTATCTTTAAGAAATCCATAATTCAAATTTTTATGTTTTCCATGAATAACGACATTCTAATGACTCACATTAATGTGGCAATACAATCAAATCATAATTTACTTATACAAATAATATTTGTAAGCGTAAGTGTTAGTATATTACTCATTTACTCTGCAATTTTTCGTACATAATATTAAATAATATTATAAACAAAATCGAGATGATTAACAATCATATTTAGAAATATTGTTATGTTATTGTTTAGATGTTCTTTTTAAACGTAATCTAAACTGATAGATAATGAAATAATATACAAAAATTATAATAAAGCATTAAAATAAGACTTTTAATTATTACTTTCTAACAATTTCAGCATGCAAGTAATTTAGCAAATAATATTAAATATTTTAAATTCAAGATATTTTGTTAACTTTTTGAACCCAAACCTCAAAATTCGTACCTAAGACATTACGACAGGAAATTCAGATATAGCATGACGTGACATGTACATATACATATCTAAAATCATAAATTATTATTAGATACCTACACATATACGGTTTCCTCATATATCTACAATCTACGTATTATTTAAATTATTTTTATAGTTAACAATGTTAACATAATGTAATGTTTTATTTATAATATTTACACGTATATTTCTATCTCTATACTTTTGAGAAAGATCCGTAGATAATTGATATTTTTTCTGATCATACAAATCAGACGATAGAACTTAAGACTTGCACATAATAAGACGGACTTCGTGAAAGCATAATACTAATAAGTGCAGCCATCTATTGGTTGAAAATTGAAGTAAGTATATAAGAACCATAATCGATTATACATTATATTAATGAAATTATTAATATAAAATTATAGTTATATCATGATTGTTTGTACATTTCCATACGTCATTTTAACATTAATATTTACAATCTCGAAAAACATTATCATTATGAAAAAAATAATGAATACGTAGGTATCGTTATTAATAGTTTAAATATGTAATTTCGTCCCAAGTTTGAACTTAAAATATCTATAAAAAAAAAATCACGCTTACATATATTTTAGATTTTTTGGTTTTAGTGTGAACTATTTAGCTATAAAAATTGCACATTTTATAAATTTATATCTACAAAATTATTTACAAATTTTCGTTATCTTAATGAATTTAAACTTTAAATGCTTATTAAAATAAATCATGACTATGTATTTTGAATATTTTTAAACTTCTATAAGAACAACTAATTTAGGATCTTGTATTAAATTGCCATATGTCTTTTAACCAAGTGAAAAATATTGTGTCGATATTTATAGAAGTATAAATATATATGTATATTATAAAAATGATAATATAAACATTTGGTGATGATTTCGAATATCTATATTATGGTTGTTTATTTTTTAGTAACAAAAACATAATCAAAAACCGCTGAGAAAAAATAGTTATATTACAGGAAAATATATAATATTGTAAAAATTTAAACTTCAAACACTCATAAAAAATTAATTTGACTTTCCAATAGAAATTTGATTTGTCAAAATATTAGTCTACTACTCCTCTAATCTAAACTTATCATGTTTCCATTCAAAAAAGTAGAAAAACTTAAAGAATGCAACACACACACACACACACGCCCGACTGTATAACGAACGTTGTGAAAAGTGGAGGTGTATACTGTCATACTGACTATACTGTATTGTACTATTGTGTATATATTATAGTAATAGGTATATGGTATTGTTATGACGTCTAATTTGTAAAATGCCGACCAATACAGTTGATTATTTTCCTTTTTTTCGACTCGAGTCGGTTCATCTATCGCGTCGGTGAAATTTTAACTTCTAGTGTTTGTTTACAGATTACAACAGTACAACGAACCCTTTCATCGGCGTCCTGTTGTACATTTTTCATTTTCAGCTGTATCACTTTACTGATGGATTAATTTAAAAATTCATCTTCCGGTGCATTATCCTCGCGGACAACGCCACCCATAACTAAACTACTGTCAGCAAATGTATGTAGGTCGGTATCTATATTTTATAATGTAATCCTTGAATTCCCCCTATTGTTTTGTAAGTTATACTGTGTATACTTGTTATCTTTCGTGGTTTATTTAACTGTTTCTTTTCTATTTACTTTTTTAACTTAATCATTTATGATACCGTATATCAATCTGTGTGTCAACACTCAACATTGTTTTAATTTTCTAGGTTGGCATAACGGCTACCTCGCATGCTATGAAAAAAAGATAAACCTAGAAAACACCGAAAATGTTAGAAAGGTACATCTACGATATATGATACAGTAGACATACCTTTATTAGTGACTAGCCTTATTACACCAAATTTTTCTTAGAGAGAAATTAACAAATATAATATTATACTATTTATACTGCACTTGGTGTATTTCGGTGTACTGACCTTAGTTTACGGTCAGGTCGACATGATATACCTAGGTTTGTAAGAAAAATTCAACCGCTAAGATGAGTAATGTACCTAGATTTTAACATGAAAAAATTGGTCCATCACCAATTGAAAAAATAAGCAATAAATATCAGCAAAATAGTTTTTATTTTACGATAGTCATTGTTTTTGTAGGACAAATTAAAAATAATACACTGTAAAACCCGAACACATGGTGTGGTTTCAGAGCTAACTCTTTCCAAAATGTTTACGACTTTGATGTCTCTTTTCAGCCCTCTTTGGTTTGCATTTTTAAAAAATGTCTGATTTTGAATTTTTAGTACCGTAGTTTAGAGTAAATATAGGAACGAATTCAACAGTTTTTAGATTCTGAACGGAGTGATGAATATATTGATTTTACAATGATGTATTTTTTTTTTGTGTGTCTGTCATCACGTTTTGGAATAGAATAGTGCTTTGATTTTTTACTTCAGCCCCTCTTTGAAAAGGAAAATTCATCTAGTTGGTACTTTTTGGGGGGGGGGGGGGGGGGTCAAAAGTAAAAAAATTCTAGTAGTTTTCAAAAGCGTTAGAAAAAACCCTAAAAAGTAATGAAATAACGGTAATTTTTACGCATAATCAATTTTCAATAAAATTGATGACTTTTATTTTACTGCAACTCAAAAACGAATCATTGTAAATACTTGAAATTTTCATCATGTGTTATTATATATATTAGATTTTTTTAAGTTTTTTTTTTTAAATGACTATAAAAAAAAATTTGGCTATCCAAAAAATCTTTAAATTTTCATACAAGGTTTATTATAAGTTGTACTTATCGTAGTAAAAAAAAAAAATCAAAAATCGTTGGTCACAATTTTTGTAAGCATTTAAAGTTGAAGTGTTTACGAAATATATCAAAATCGCGAAAATTTGCAAGGAATGTTTAAGTTAAAAATTCTTAAAATGTTTGTGATTTATACCTTAAGTTAAAAAACCCAATACAAGGTTATCCATAAGTTATCCTTCAAGTAACTGTAAAAAAAATTTAGCTTCAATATAGAAAAAATTTTATGAACGTATACATTTTACGAAATCGCGTAAAATAACGATATATTACAATTTAAATATAGGTAATAATATAATATATATCCTATTAATTATCCTAGACTGACAAATCATCTCCGTTCAGAATCGTTTTTCGTATACAATGATACCTTTCATTGCATTCAAATTTAACACATCCATTATAGTGACCTACTCTCTATCTCTACTATACAGCAGAGCGATACCCACTTGCCCACTCTTTTTTAAGTTAACAGTTAAAAAAATTAGTGTTTAAAATACAATCCAATATCAACTACATATTACATATTTATTATAATACATTTAACATTACTAAATAAGTAGATAAAGCAATATTATAAAAAACCAATTTATGAAAAAATATTAAACCTGGATGATGCATAAATGATACATTGATACCCAAATATTATTTAAACAGCATATTTCTTACAAGTCCAAAATATTAGTACAATATTAATGACACATACATATAATTTGAAAGTTATCAACACTGACTAAAATATCATCTACCACATTTTTATGAGTATTGATTTAATTGGCAACAATAATTTGATAAAAAGTCCAAAATTTAAAATAATCCTAAATACTAAATAGTTATACTAAATTGTTTATTTTTCTCAGATTTTAATTTAATTTTATACATCAAACAAATTTTAAAAATTTCAAAGGAATAATAATTTATTTTACAATTTAATAACAACATTTTTAATTATCGTAATAAAACATTTTATCTGACATTAGAAGTATAAAATAATTAAGTTTTTGTCAGAGTAGGTACAATAAATATATTATACTAATTACTACAAAATTGAAAATATTACGTATTACTAGCTACACACTTAAGGCGAAACTCATAAAAGAGCTGTGATTATGTGAAAGGCTTTACTTAGTACCTATAATTCATTATATTTTATAAAAATAGCATATTAAAAAAATTTGAGCATTTTTAACAATTATTATTATTTATTTATATCATATAATTTTAAATGCATAGGCTCTTCTAAACATTCATGGCTTCTGTAGTAAATAATATATTTTTAAATACGAAACTCTTTTCGTGAATTCGTGATATGTCAATATTAACACCTATGTACAATATAATCACCCTACAAAATAATTATATCGGATATGCGTATCTCGACCTTAATAGCGAATATAGGTATATAATAAAATATGATTATTAATATTTATAAATGTAATATCATGTTTATAATTTATTTTAATTTAAATAAATATGTATTACATTTATCTGCTATTAAGTGTAGATTATATTAATAATAAAAGTTATAGTCTATACATGCCATGCATCGATTGAATAGTCTTAAAATTGTTGATAACACCATTAATATTGACATTATAAGTTGATTCTTGTTTGATAAATATATATTGCCAATAGGTCATCAAGGGATCTTGATTCATTGTGCTTCGAAGTTTTGTTTTAATACTTACTCTCATAATTTAAGTTAAAATAAGATTTATTAATTAAATGAAAAATAAATTCAAATTATTTAATTTGATTTATTATACTAAATCTTTTCATTCTTACATCAGATAATTTTGTAGATCCACAGATTTCATTAATATCAATTAACAATGCATTATAATTTACAAGTTTTCCTTAATGTTACGTTCACTGCCCAAATGGATATAATATGTCTTCCATGTTTCTACTTTCAGAATTGTATGACATCCGGCATTTTTTAATCGTTAATGCTTGTAATGTTTATATTTTGTATTTGGAAAAGCGAACCGAATGTTGTGTACGCTTAATTATCTATACACGACGCCGTGAAATTATTATATTACGATAGTATAATAAAAAAAAAAAAGTTTCTTAAATAATGTAATTTTACATATTTATTAAAGCGTTTAAAGTTAAATATATAATATAATTAAAAATGTATCTTTTATAATGAGTTTTTTAACTATTTTACGAAAATTATCTTTGTATTCTCTATTATCTATGTATGATAGTCATATTTTTTTTTGTGATCTCAAAAACAATTTTTTTAACATTTATAAAAATAAAACTAAAGGAAAAATTTAAAATTTAAAATGTCTATGAATAGCTTAAGTCTAAAAATATTTAGTAAATTATACCATGTGTAGTAAATGCTAATATAAAATATATTTGAATTCTTTTCTTTCTACCTTCTTTAGATGATGGTTCTATATTTGTTTCATTTATATTTATAGTATTTTTTATTTATTCCAAATAAAAGAGGATTTACAATATTGTGAACTTGAAATACAATGCCAGTTGGCAGTTATTGTTTTTAATACGTAAAGTTCTAAATTACTAAAATACCAACCATATGTTAACTAAGATAAAATTACTAAAAATTATTCAAATAATATTTTTTTCTAATTCTTCGAATAATTGTGAAATAATCATTTGAATAAAATATTATCTAAATAAAATTGTATTCGAATGACACCCTACTCTGTCTACAACCTACTTTATTGTATATCGAACAATAATTGAAAAATATGCTAAACATTAATACTTTTAAAATAATTTAATCAATAATAACAGTTGTTAATGGAATGTAAAATTAAATATATCTTAAATTTCATCTTTAAAAAAATTTGTTGAAAATTTATAGCGCAGATATTAATGTATTTAAGTGCAAAAAATTATTTTTTTTAGTGCTATAACGTCCAAGCCCTGATTATTACCTATAAATTTGGTTGTCCAGTAAAAATAAACATTAAAGCGCAGGTAACTTATACAAGATCACTTGCATTTTATCAAAAAAATAACTTTTAAAGAAATGATTATAAACAGTGTTATGGAATTAAAAAAAATATTTGATCAAGAAGTAAGTCATGTTTAAACGATACTTAATACCTTAAAATTATATTATAACTTTTAAAAATTTTATGACAGTCACTTTTCAATATAAATAGGTAATAGATAAATTAATTTTTACACTTTGCAAAACCTATAATACAAATACGAAATGAACATTTTCAATTATGCAAGGACTTTAGAATAACGCTTATATAGCAACAGAACATTACCATGAAACATGAATGACTGATGATGAAACTATCAATATTCAGGGGTATAATTTTAACATGACTGATGCGACAGTTAATGCATTTTCAATAAACCTTAATTTAAAATACTTTTTAATATTTAGTATATCTTAAGCCGTTATGTAATTATAGTTAAATATAATTATATTATTTTTTAGTTTATTACATACAATATCCTTTAAGTTCCAAAAATATGAGAAATATTAATATTATAATTTTATGATAAAACAAGTGGATCCTAAATAATTTCCAAGTGTTCATAGGTAGGTATTCTTTAAAATTTAAATATACACAGATAAAATGTAGATAATAATACAATGTTATTTTAACACTAAAATACTATTTAAAATTTGTGAATTAACCCAGGTATTATTATAAACGTACAAAAAATAACTAAATAACTGAGTTAATTAATTTTCCTCAACCGAAAATTTAACTACCTACTTGAAATTCTATAATACATAGTTATGTTATATTCTAAATCTAAAATGACAGATACTATTATAGATTTTAATATGTATATTTTATTTTTTAGGTATTGTAAATAGTGTTAAAATAAAAATGAACAAAATACAGTATATTAAGTATTTTGTATAAGTATTAAGTAGTCTTTCACAATATTGAAAATGATATTAGGAATTTATAAACCATAGTACATTTTTAGAGTCTTAATACTCTCCATTTAATAATGTATTCTTTATGACAAATTATTACAACTTTGAAATATTCTCTTGTTAATACACAGAAGACATAATTAATTAGAAAAGAAGTATTCTTTAATTTATATAATTCATACATATACATTTTTTTAGATTGATTAAAAATATAATATATTACATTAAAATAATTCAAATTACATAATTGGTTGAAAAAATTATTACTTTTTTTGAATATTATTATAAACATTACCTAATTTATTGAATAATAATGACTAATTTACAAATATTAAAAAAAATTTTAACTATAATTTACATAAAATACACTACATATAAATCAAAATCAAAGATTATCTTATGTTTACCAGTCTTTGGGTAATGTTATAATGTTTAAATTATTTTGCTTAGGTATTTCATCAATAATTTAATTAAAATATTTTAACTAGATGTGAAAAGTTATTTGTTAAAGATTGGAATTTTAATATATTCATAATATTTATGTTCAGTAAACATATAATTTTAAATGGAATATTCATTGAACACTTGTTTAATAGAGCTGAAAAATTTTTCTTCCTGAAATTAAAAATATTAAAATATAATAATATTTCTATTAATTTATTATAATAAATTGATACAAATATTTTTTTTTAAGCTAATAAAAACTTAGAAAAAAAACATGAGTAAAAATTTGATTATAAATATTATCATTTATCATAATGGAGGGTAAAATTTTAAATAAAATTAATTCTCTGCCCAAAACATACAACATGAAAATATCTTTTTCTTCAAAATTTAATACTCATCATAGTAAATAACACTAATAAGCCATTTTGTACTCTATACGTTAATGAAATTACATTCACGGAGATGTTATCAAATAATTTCAACAAAAAGAAATCTTATTTTCAATTAATTATCTTAATTTTTCGAAATTTAATTTGAATAACTCATAATTTATTATTTGTTGGATTTTAATTATTTTATAACATGAATTAAATTAAAATTTGTAACTTGGTCATAAGGAATTAATTAAAATTGTACAAATACTTCCTTACAAAATACAAACGATAATGAATAGTTATTAATTTTCTATGTAAAATTAATTCTGATCAGAGTTTACTGAAACATAAATGTAATTTTGCAATCAAAACTTTATATTTAAGTATTTTTAGAAACAATATATTTATATGCGTACCACTGAAGTTATTGATTAAAAGATTTATTTAATTTAGGTGAATTCTTTATTTGGACAATAACCTGGTTATTATAAAAGTACTATAACACTATTTTATTTTGTAAATATGTGATTGTTAAATAAAAATGTCATACCTATTATGTTATTTAAGATCGTTTACTCTTTTTTGTTTTTTTTTTAGTCTTAACAGGTGACCCTGATTTATAGAAATAAAACTGAGTAACAATTATAAAATTGGCAAAAGATGCCAGAGCAAAACTCCAAATTAAAAGATTATCTCCAGTTTCTTGTACAGACGTGAATACTCGTACAGATGATCCTAAAAATAAAAGAATAGACGTAGCCATTGACAATTGTCCTGTACTTTTATTTTTAAAATTCACATAGCCTTGAGTCATCTATAGGTAAAAAACAATATATTACAATATTGAAATATTAATTATTTAATTTTTTTGAGTATGTTTTATATTTACCTTGCCGTAAAACATTAAAGGTATACTGATAAACTGTGCATTCCAAAGGAAAGAATTTGGAACAATATCAGACACGAGAAGAAACAATAATGAACAATAAATAAATGCAAAAGCACTAGCCGCCCTCTTGGATATGTTATAATAAAAAACTAATATTACAATTAGTAGTGTTTGGAAAAGTATGAATAATGAATCACCCCATGAGCTGTAAAATAAAATAAAATAGAAAAAATTATCAATAAACACAGCATAAATAGACACAATATTGAATTAATTTATCACCTGAATGGAAATTGACTAGAATAACTATACACAACATTTGCTGTGACAGCAAATAGATCCATGCAAACATTTACCAAACTAATTCCGACAGCACTTTTACTTTGCCATACTTTAATAACTTGTGGAAGTTTGACTGAAAAATAATTAATATTTATTAATAATTCATTGCAAAGTTGTAATGATGATATTTTGCTTATTATAGCTATGTAGGGCTATGTAAACAAATATATCATATGAAATACCTATCTTATTTTTAAACTTAACACAAAAACTTTTAGGTTAAATTAAGTAATATTAATTTATAACAAATAATTATATAATAATTTAGGATATATGAATATTAATTATTACCTAAAAGAGATCCACCAACTATTCCAAATCCAAGACCTTTACTGAGAGCAGATCTTATACAAGTACCTGGAAAAAAGTTTAAGACATTAATACATGGTTTAGAAGTAATAGTATAGCATTTTATAATTAAACTGTTAATTAGTTAGATTTTCAAAACATATCCTTACAAGTTTGCTCAAACATTAAACACAATATTGTTATTATTGTAACATTATTGATATAGCTATAAAAGAAGATTACTAAATTATTCTGTAGATTACATTTTAATTGTATGTACTTCAGTCAGTAGTACCATAATTACATAGGTAATAAATCAATGATTATTGTTCATCAATAAAACAACTCAAAAATAATAAAAAAAAAAAAAAATCATAATTTTAATAATATTATAAATATTATTGTAATAAACATTGTTCATTATGAATAACCTTAGATATTTCTTCTAAAATAATTTATGGGGTATTTTTAAACATTAACCACGGATCAAACTAATTTTCAAAAAATAATATTTTTTGAATAGTGATTCTTAAACAATAATTTTGAATTTATTTAATTTTTGTATCATTAAATAAGTCTTTTATTATAATGTTGGTACCTAATTTATACATTATATTTGCAGCATTTTAATAAAAAATATATATTTTTACATAGAGGTAAGTCTTACATATTATGCTGACCCAGAATATTAGATAACACTATAAAAAATGAAAAGTTCTCTAGACTTGGATTAAACACCAAAATACTGAAAATTATAATTAATATAATATAAAATCATCTAGTTGATATCTTTTTTTTTTGTCTATGGAACATGTGTCGTTGACGAAAATTAAACTTTAGCTGATATGCCCGTTTCTTTTTTTTCAATGTCTATCTTAAATAAACCTAGGTGCATAGAAAAACATAATTTTATAAAAATTATAGCTGACATTTATCATACTTATTAAATAGTATACTATTAAAGGTATACACTTAAAAAAACTAAAACAATTTTCAAATTAATCATTTATACATTTTTAGTAGTAACAAAAAGCAATGATTAAGAATAATTGAAGTTGTTAATTGTTATCTATAGTACTATGTACCTATGTAGTTGGATAGTTGGGACTTCAGTAGTTACGCTAATATGTGATTACAATACCTAATGTAGTTATTATTATTTTTATTACTACATTCTTATAATTTATGTGCACTGTGAAGTATAATGCTCATCACAAACTAGACTGAATTATACATTTAATAAGTAGTATTCTGTAAAAACATAAGACAAAAAAACTGTAATATAATCAGTAGGTTTACAATCGTCTAAGTAATGGTGATTGATAAATACATAGGTATAAATTTAAATTTAACAAAATATGTTAAAAATGTACAAACATGTATTGTACAATGCAGACAGTTAATAGCCGTTCACGTGAACAATTTCCAAATGCAAAACTGAAAGCACTCACGGTGATATCACTACGACACATTGTCCGGCAACTCAATTTTGGACTAATCGATAAGGATATTTGTTTGAAGTGTCTAATGAAATGACGTCCGAAACGGTCGCCGTACGGACGACAATAATATTGTAGTACACGCTTACCGTTGAAGAAGTCCAAATCGTAGAAGAATACTTGATAGCATTTCGGGGTGAGAACAAGCAGAGCGACCCGGTGGAACAGCTCGGTGAACGGGTTCATGTCGACGCGCCGTCGACTGTACAGCACTGAAACGGCGAGACTGGAGACGGTAACGAGCGGATGACAATGTCCGGTGAGCAACGAACGGAGTGAGCGCCAGAGAATTGGACGTGGGTCGTCGACGGCGGAGAACCAAGTGAATGTGGACCAGCGACAGACGCGGGTGCAACTAACGACGCGCGGCCTTTGAACGATATGACGAGAGGGCCAAGAGGGGGAGGGGCGCCAAAAACGGAAAAACTGCAAGCGCGTAGGGACGACGACAAGAAGAACAGCGAGCGCCGCCTACTGAATAATGCAAGACGAGTTTAGATGACGCGCGACCGGCAACGACATCAGCACCGCCGCCTCTCGTAGCGCGCATATCACACTCCGCCACATCACGTTCGCCGCCTTATCGACGACGGTACAAAATAACAATTGAGCGACCGTTGCGCGACGGGTGGAAACCCCTCGCACGCACTGACACCGATGCGCGAAACGACAAACCGCCGCCGAGTTGGAGGCGACTAGGCGTGGAGTGTGAACAAACGACTCGGCGACACACGGCTCGCGGCCATACGAAATTGACGAGCGCGCTTCTACGCCGACACGCTGTAAACGCGAATGTTACTCATAATATATATTATTATATTATAAAGTCTATGATGTATTTGATGCTACTACGGCAATGCCGATGGGGACACGTCAAGTGTCCCGCGCATTAACAAGGCCTAAATCGTACAGTCACGACGAGCGCCGTACAGAACGGAATCGTGAATTCGTGAATCGTGTGCGCCAGTCGCTGATGTCGGTTAATGCGGGTAATCACGCCGATGACCGATCACAGTGGTTATTTTTATACGTGATCCAGTCGATAAATTTTAAATGAAAACGTAAACACTTGAAATTTGTATAGTATAAATTTTATACATGGTATAATTTAAAAATATTTCGACTCTTTTTGAGCTACAGCAATAAGCGATTTTTTTTTGTACCTAAATGGTGGTACAAAATTATTCGCCATGTCGACATTATTGAAAATGTTGTACAAAATTCTTACATATTATTATATTTTTCTTATGTCTATAAAAAAAAACATTAAAAATACAATTGCTCAATTTTTTTTTATATGACGTGTTCGCGCACCAAGACCAAAAATCCAGCCTATATAGATGTTCAGTGTTCACGTCCCGAGACCAAAGTCCAGCCGATATGTGTGCGAACTGGTTGTGTCGTCCCCTACACCTGCTAGTGTATTGTCAACGATAACGTACGTCCAAGGCGGACAAGACACTTGACCCGTTCGGACCATTCGGTTGTCCAGCGACCTTTGCCACCTTTAGTCTTTACGGCCTGTCGTTTCTCGGGTGTCTGGTCGATTTACGGATCGCCGTCATGCTGTCACCGCTTGCTCGCGGTCGCCTTGTTCGAGTGCGTCGTAGTGTCGCCGTTGTGCCGCATATAGCATATTTATTATTTATCAGTGGCGTAGCTAGGAATTTTAGTTGGGGGGGGCATAATTTCAAAATTGTTCATAATAATCATGAATTATATTAAGTCAAATACACGAGTACATAGGTAATAATTAGTAATTAATTTTAGTAAATGAAAATAATAAAAGAAATAAAACAATATCATTGATTAAATATACTGTATATTTAATCAATGACAATATATATTATTTCGTAAACATTTGAACTTTAAATGCTTAGAAATAAAAATTGTGACAAACGATTTTTGATTTTTTTTTACTACGATAAGTACAACTTATAATAAACCCTTGTATTAAATTTTAAAGATTTTTTGGATAGCCAAACTTTTTTTTTATCGGCATTTTAAGGAAAAAAACTTAGAAATATCGAAAATTTAAACTGTCTATAAGTAGCTTAAAAAAAGGTCAAAATACTTTAACCGTAAATAGATAACCATAATATAAACATTTGGTGAAAATTTCAAATATTTACAATAATTCGTTTTTAAGTTACAACAAAATCAAAAAATCGATTTTGTCACAAAGTGGTTATGCGTAAAATTGCCGTTTTTCTGTTACTTTTTTATTGTTTTTCTCGATTTTTTTGAAAACTGTAGGAAAATGTTTACTTTTGGCTCCTCAAAGTACCAACTAGATTAATTTTCCTATTCAAAGAGGGGCTGAAGTCAAAAATCGAAGCATTATTACTACTCCAAAATGTGATGACAGACACAAAAATAAAAAAATTAAAAAACACATAATATCTTTGTAAAATCAATACATTCATAACTCCGTTCAGTATCTAAAATATTTTTTCCAGTATACAGTTTTATTTTTTAATTACCAAATTTTGCTTAAAAGTTAATTTTCAGAAGAGGTTGGGGGGGGCAAGCGCCCCCTTTGCCCCCCTCGTAACTACGCCACTGTTATTTATGCTAAATCGCAGCGGACCGTGCTCCCGGCTCCGTTTAATAATAAATTATTTAAGTTATTGAATAACGGTTGTTGCAAGGTGGATATATAATATATATATATATATATCCACCTTGGGTTGTTGACATGGGGTCAGATCACAGACTTCTATACTATTTCTATATAGAAATCTGTGGGTCAGATAAGCCTCACGATATGTGAATACGTGATTGCCGTGATAACATTTACGAAGGGGTCATACTGCCGCCGTCACTTGTCTCCCGTATAAAAACGTCAAGTCGTCACCATCCAACACGGTCGTCGGAGGCGCGTAAATATTGTATCATCATATTATTATCATTATATTTGTTTATCACTCGTGTTGATATTATTATTTTATTATTTGTACTATTATATTTTCAATTTTGTATTTGTATGTCTCTTGTGAACTGTTCAAAGAGACGTCTTTGACAGTTATTATTTATTATTTTATATAGTTTTATCGGCAAACAATAAATTATTGTATGTGTTTTGCCTTACAATTAATATTATATTTAAAGGTGTAATTGATGTGGTCAATTGCCAACAAACCAACAACTACTTTCAACATACTATAGGTCTTGCTATTCTATTATTATTATTAACTCGGTGGTGTAGTCATTGAGACCGACCACTATGATTGTAGGAGTCTCATGATCAAACAATATGCATTTTAAGTTCAAAATGTTCAAATATTTCCAAATTTATCAAAATCACGAACATATTTTATAGTAAAAAATGTATAAACTTCAATTTTATAGCTAAGGTTTGAAATTGAATATAATAATCCTCATAAGTTGTTCATTATGTCATTCTAATCAAATTTATTGTTAGGAGTTTCTGGATTGTGTAATTTTTTCAGATTTTCTTGGGATTTATTGTGGTTTGGGTAACCTGATGATGAAACAACTGAGGGTTTGCATTATCTAAAATAATCTCTTACCTACTCGTCCAATAAATTCAACATAGCATCAAGAATGTTTTCAATACTACCAATTAACCTAGCTGTCCTAGCTAATTATTTTAATTTATGCCTACGGAGTTAGTTTTTCTTAAAATTTTACTTCGCCTGTGATATTTTGCCTGATTTCTAGTTTGTCTGATAGTAAGTAGTGTTAGAGTATTTGGAATAACTATATTAGGTCGAAAATCTGGATTGCTCGAATAGTTTGAATTTGTCTTGTCACTCAATTAATTCTTATCCAAATGTTAATCAGAATTAGGGCATTCAGTAGAATTTGTATAGGTAGTTATCGCACACCATAACAATAATAAATTAAGAAATTTTCCATATATACTATGATTATATTAAATTTGAGATATTCTAATTAATTATACTGAAAAATGTCACTAATGGCGCCTCCATGTGTGACGAATTTGTTGTTTGTATGCTAAATAAAACGACGACGACGTGAATGTTATGATGTCGCGATGGCGTTGTTGGCACAACCTTGTTAACGGCAATGACGTATTGATGATTACTAGGGGTGGGATTTGTATCTATGTAAATACATATTTTTACTAAAACATCATAAATTAAGTATTTACGGCAAATAAAAAAAGAAAAGAAAGAGAAAAAAAAGCGGGTAAGTAGGTATCGCTCTGCTGTATATTAGGGGGTGGGGTGGACCTCAGACTATGGAAGGTTAAATTTGAATGCAATGATAGGTATCATTGTATACGAAAAACGATTCTGAACGAAGATGATTTAACAGTTTAGGATATATTATAATTAAATATTGTCAAATATTCTATTTTGAAACAAATAGTATAGTTTTTATATGTTACTATGGTTACTATGGCCAACATTCGCAATATGAGCGTATGAAATTTAATTTAAATTTTGACATATTTCGTATAAATTCGAACTTTAAACACTTATAAAAAAAAATTGTGACTAACGATTTCGGATTTTTTTTCATCACTTTAAGAACAACTTATAAGAAACCTTGTATTAAATTTTCAAGATTTTCTGGCCACCCAAAAAATTTTTATCGGCATTTGAAGAAAAAAAAACTTAGAAAAGTCGAAAATTTCAATTGTCTATTAGTAGCTTAAAAATGGTCAAAATATTTTGAAAATTTAACTGTAAAGAGATAACCATAATATAAACATTTGGTGAAAATTTCAAGTATTTACAATAATTCGTTTTTGAGTTACAGCAAAATCAAAAAATCGATTTTGTCGAAAAGTGGTTTTTCCGTAAAATTGCCATTTTTCTGTCATTTTTTTTTTGTTTTTCTCGATTTTTTTGAAAACTATTAGAAAATTTTAATTTTGAGCCCCCTAAAGTACCAACTAGATTCAATTCCCTATTCAAAGAGGGGCTGAAGTCAAAAATCGGAGCATTATTACTGCTCCAAATGTTGGAGTCAGACACAAAAAAAAAAAAACACATCATTGTAAATGCAATACATTCATCACTTCGTTCAGAATCTAAAATGATAAATTCATTTCACGTGATTACATGTTTTTACATATTTCGTAATAAATACATATTTTAAGATTAGGTATTTGAAAAATGTCTGCAATTTTTTTTACATATTTTGTAAATTTTGACAATTTCAGTGGTTTAGCAGTATTATACATTAATACTAGGATTGGTACTTGTAAAACTGTAAGTGTATAATAGCAAATAGGAAATGAATACCTATATGAAAGTATTAGTTAAATATAAATAAATTAATTACCTATATTAGATTCTGAACGGAGTGAAGAATGTATTGCTTTTACAATGATGTGTTTTTTTTTTTTTTTTTTGTGTCTGACGACAACATTTGGAGCAGTAATAATGCTCCGATTTTTGACTTCAGCCCCTCTTTGAATAGGAAAATTCATCTAGTTGGTACTTTGTGGAGGTCAAAAGTAAAATTTTCAAATAGTTTTCAAAAAAATCGAGAAAAACAAAAAAAAGTGACAGAAAAACGGCAATTTTACGAAAAACCACTTTTCGACAAAATCGGTTTTTTGATTTTGCTCTAACTCAAAAACGAATCATTGTAAATACTTGAAATCTTCACCAAATGTTTATATTATGGTTATCTCTTTACTGTTAAATTTTCAAAATATTTTCACCATTTTTAAGCAACTTATAGACAATTGAAATTTTCGACTTTTCTAAGTTTTTTTTCTTCAAATGCCGATAAAAATTTTTTGGGTGGCCAGAAAATCTTGAAAATTTAATACAAGGTTTCTTATAAGTTGTTCTTAAAGTGATAATAAAAAATCCGAAATCGTTAGTCACAATTTTTTCTTATAAGTGCTTAAAGTTCGAATTTATACGAAATATGTCAAAATTTAAATTAAATTTCATACGCTCATAATGCGTATGTTGACCAAATACTTTTTTTATTAATAAACCGATACTATAAAGTAACCATAGTAACATATAGTAACTATACTATTTGTTTCAAAATAGAATATATTACAATATTTAAATAGAATATATCCTAGATTGACAAATCATCTCCGTTCAGAATCGTTTCTCGTATACAATGATATTCATCTTCATCATTGCATTCAAATTTAACCTACGCTAGTCCGAGGTCCACCCCACCCCCTAATGTACAGCCGAGCGATACTCACTTACCCGCTTTTTTATCTTATTTGTTTCTGTTCAATAACTATATATTAATGATCTTAGAATCTTAGATTATACTTTACATTCAACAATTATTAGACAAAATATATTTACGAATTTTCAACAGTGTCAGTACTTGTGTTCACGTAGTTTTGAAAATATCTTTATATTTATTATTTTTTAAATTCAAATTATTAGAAATTAAAAAAGCGGGTAAGTGGGTATCGCTCTGCTGTATATTAGGGGGTGGGGTGAACCTCAGACTATGGAAGGTTAAATTTGAATGCAATGATAGGTATCATTGTATACGAAAAACGATTCTGAACGAAGATGATTTGTCAGTTTAGGATATATTATATTTAAATATTGTCAAATATTCTATTTTGAAACAAATAGTATAGTTTTTATATTATGTTACTATGGTTACTATGGCCAACATTCGCATTATGAGCGTATGAAATTTAATTTAAATTTTGACATATTTCGTATAAATTCGAACTTTAAACACTTATAAAAAAAAATTGTGACTAACGATTTCGGATTTTTTTTTATCACTTTAAGAACAACTTATAAGAAACCTTGTATTAAATTTTCAAGATTTTCTGGCCACCCAAAAAATTTTTATCGGCATTTGAAGAAAAAAAAACTTAGAAAAGTCGAAAATTTCAATTGTCTATTAGTAGCTTAAAAATGGTCAAAATATTTTGAAAAATTAACTGTAAAGAGATAACCATAATATAAACATTTGGTGAAAATTTCAAGTATTTACAATAATTCGTTTTTGAGTTACAGCAAAATCAAAAAATCGATTTTGTCGAAAAGTGGGTTTTCCGTAAAATTTCCATTTTTCTGTCATTTTTTTTTTTGTTTTTCTCGATTTTTTTGAAAACTATTAGAAAATTTTAATTTTGACCCCCCTAAAGTACCAACTAGATTCAATTCCCTATTCAAAGAGGGGCTGAAGTCAAAAATCGGAGCATTATTACTGCTCCAAATGTTGTCGTCAGACACAAAAAAAAAAAAAAACACACATCATAGTAAAAGCAATACATTCATCACTTCGTTCAGAATCTAAAATAATTAAAGGCACAAAAACCTTTTTTTTTTACATTTTTTATATAACTAACTTTTTTAATACTTAGAAATGTCAAAAAAAAATCAATGAGGTTGCCTCCTAAATATTGTTCTCTATAATCTTCATAATTGATACTTTTACTCAAAAACCACTTTTTTATGACGTTTTGTTTATTTTCCGTAGACAAGTTTTACCGCTGAAAATGACTAGTGTAGGTAGCATCCTCTTAATTGTATTTTATTCAAAAATTATTTAGGTAGTATGTAATTTTAATTTTACACGTTAACATAATTTAAAAATTTTCTTGTTACATATATTTTATTTTATACTACATATTTTGGCCATTTTAATTATGTATATATGTACATATTTTTGGTTTTTTATTACATATAAATTAATGAAGTAATAATATGACTACTGATTAGGGACAATAATTAAGGACACGGTGGCAGCCAGTCTTATAAAGTATTTTAAATACTATTTAGGACGTATTTATATTTGAAAATCAAATACTTTTGATAAACGAATTAATCGTCAGTCGTCACATATATTTTTTTTTTTTAATTATTATTGTATTATACTATGTCTATTTTATTTATATTTTTCATTTATAAATTTCAAGAACCCCTGACTTCTATTGCTGATGTCTCGTTCATTTGTGAATGTGATTATTACACAATATAAATTAAAAATATACTTAAATGAAAAAAATATTTTTGGGAATGATTTTTTTTCATTGCTTTTTATATCATCTTATTTATATTTACTTACTACCTCTACCTAATATTAAAAAATTGCTATAATATAACAAGTTTTATTTATTTTCATTTTTTAGTATACAATTAAGTTAGTGGTACAAAAAGTTCGAATTAGTTTAATGTAACATGACAATTTTAAATTAGTTATTACAACATTAATTTGGAAAGTTAACTAGTAGAAAAGTAAAATAAAAAAGTATTTGAAAAGTATTTAAATACATTAATGTATTTGTATGTGTTCTTAAATACTTTTTCTTAAAAGTATTTGAAATATATTTTAATACTTTCTGAATGGATATACTTGTATCTGTATTTAAATACAATTTTAAAAATATCTTTTACAAGACTGGCAGCGGCGCAGTCGTATGGTTTCAGTAGTATATTAGTATATAGAATGAATATCGTCGCATCCGCTAAGATTTACTATTATACTACGCTACTAAATGTCGTTACGTTCACTAAAAATTTACTCATAAATTACTTAAATTGTTTTTGGCAGCTAAGTTCTATAGATTCAGACTTCAGTGTTATTGTTCCATAACATTTGTTGACTGTAGTAGCATTAGCATATACAATACAAATAAAACAAAAGTAAGTTTTAAAGTTTTTATAGAATTAAATGTATTTTTGATTACAAACAATTTTTCCCTTGTTACTCGAAATTATTTCGGGGGGGGGGGGGGGGGAGGGGGGTATACGTGCCTGCATTGAATAGACCCATACATAGTGAACCAAATGTATTGGACAATATCGACCACTTATTATTTCTATAAATTGTGTTTTCTGCAAGATTTATTTTAGTTTTTCATAAAAATAGTAAATCTTTATCAATAATATAAATCCATAATAGAGATTTACATTTTTCTAAAAGCAATATAAATGTTATTATGTTACATAGTACATCTTGCTGAACAATTAATAATTTAATGACAAATGAAATTTCAATTTATTCTCTACAAAAATTAATTAGAGTAATAGGTATTACAGTACCTATCAGATTTTGGAACTGATGAACAGTCAATAAATAAGATATCAGAAGTACCATAACTAAAAATATCAAAGTAAAAAATATTATGTTGTCAAAGTTTCACTATAGCTATTTAAATCTTAATATACACTTAATATATTTTTTTTAATAGTAATAATCCTCATTAAAAACTCTAAAAGTTCTAAAAAATTTAAATTGACATCATAAATGAAACAATCTATTAGTTACAATACATTTTTTTTTTATGAAAACTAAAACATTTAAGACATTATTATTTTATTTTTAAAATCCATTTAAATTATAATTTAAACTAATAATTATTAGTAGGTATATTGTGCTAAATTTAATTGGTATCTATACCTAAAATATATTTTGTTAAGAAGACGTGACTTCAAGTAATACGGTTAATGAAAGGGTTTTAGTACTCGTTAGTTAGTTAAATAATTAAACAATAAAAAAGTAAATAAAAATTGTTAATTTACCATGAAATATTGGATGATTGAAATACAATATGAAAAATTGAAGTCTTAATTTCAATAAACTATACTACTTATAGTATGAAACCATGTTTTTTTGTAAAAGTATGGTTAATTAGTAGTTACGTCTGATAAGTGCTGCACTCATAAATGGAAGTACCTATAGCCAATAACCATCAATATTTGGTGTCCATCATATTTACCTGGCATACAACAACAATAGGTATACTGCACCATCTGCTATATTAGCTATGCATAATCATAAATAACCTGATATGGAAATAATTATATCGACAATAGTCAATAAATATTATTTTATTTTATATTCATATTTGTGATATTATTGTTTTCACACAAATAAAAACTATGTATTGTTAAGTTTTCATATATATGCTGGAAAATGTATGATTTAAATAATTATCTATATTTTAGCTAATAAATAAATTGTATTATTATTTATTTTTTGAAAAAAATAATGGGCCTTGTTGAACAGTTTCGGTCATGGGCCCATAAACTCACAATTTGCAAAAATAAATTTAATATAAACATTATCACAATGTGAGATTCTTATTTAATTTATTTTCTTAAATCTAAATGTAAAAAAATAGAACATCATAGAACCATATTTAATATATCACATAATCACAATATTATTATAAGAGCATTTTATACGTTTTAAAAACAACAACCACCAGACTGCTGTTGAAACACTTCAATAATATCACCTTCTTCAAGTTTTAATGAAGCTGCCGTATCAGCCTCATTAACCGGTTGTCCTTCGAATCGAAATCTTACCGAGTCGTATGCAAGACCCTGAAATGTTCAATTTTGAATATATTAAAATTATTAATGTAAACAAACTAGCACATAAACTTAGTCATATAAATATTAGTATTTAAAATTACAATTAAAACATTTTTTTAAATATAAAAATTCATCATTAATTGACATCATATACAAACAATTTTTTGTGTATTAGTAGGTACATAATTTAAAAGAAAGCCAAACTCACGTTGTCACAATATTAGTGAATAGACATATTATTAAACTTTACTCTGATATTTTGATTTTAAATTAAGTTATAAGTATGTAAAATATTACAATATATATTTTAAAATAATAAAAATAACTATTTCAACAAAACACAGACAATGTTGTTACCTTTAATAATATGTCAATTATAGCTAATATTAAAACATTTAAAACCAACAAAACTAAATGTAAATTTTCCACAGACTTTTTATCTGTTACAATGTTATACATTTGTCAACTATTAATTGTGCTTACACGAAAATGCAGATGTGAGGTCCTTACTTTTCTAAAAAGCAAATAAGATATGCAGACAATTTAATTTATACCAACAAATTAATGATTATTCTGAACAGAGCAAATAACTTTAATCATTTTGGATTATATAACGGTTTTTAATTAAACAGAAAATAAATAAGTGTTCAAATTAATGTTTAATAATTTGATTTTAATTATAAATAAAATAATATAATGATTATCAAAAAACAATCTGATATAGTTATATTTAATGTTCAAATAAACAATACTTACAAAAAGGTATTAAAAATACTTTCAAAATAATTTAATAGAGCTACTTGAACACAAATTAATTTAATAAGAGCCTACATTTTTCACTATTTATTGGACATTTTAATCTATAGCAAGTGAAATTGTTTTGTATATTTAACATGGCTAAAAAAATGTCCAATATGCTAACAACTAACAGTTGAATGTATTATAACCAGACTACAAGATACATACTTATGACCCGAGTTGGGAAAATATGAACTAGGTCAGTGGTCTAGTAGGATAAGTGGTCGGCAACCGGCCGATTCATTTCATTATTTCAAAGGACAAAATGTCAAAAGACAGTATTTATTTTTTTTTATAATAAATAATTTAAAAATGTAAAATTTATATTTCTATCTGGCCTGCAAACTCTTTTTAATTTGTGAATGTGGCCCAAGAGTTCAAAAAGGTTGCCAAATACTGATCATGATAATAATTTAAATAAAAAACTATTTGAATGCATTTATTTAAATTATTCAAATACCTAAAGTGAAAATATGATTATTTGAATAAAAATTATTCCAATGGTTTTTTTTATATGTATATATATTTTTTTTAAGTATTTAAAATTTTTTTTTAAAATAATGAAAATATAAAATATAAATATATATTATAATTATTTACTTTATAGTTTCTTCTTTAGATAGTTCTATATTTGTTTAATTTATAGTATTTTTCTATTTATTCTAAATAAAAGAAGATTTATAATCGTGAATACAATTTACAATGCCAACTATTTTTTTTTAATACATAAATATATTAATTACCAAAATACCAACCATATGTTAACTAAGTTAAAATAACTGAAAATTATTTGAATAACTATATTTAAAAATTAGTCAAATATTTTTTTTATTTAAATAATCATAGGTAGTTGAAAATGTTTTAAATAAAATATTATCTAAATAAAACTTTATTTTAATAACGCCCTACACTGCTTATGACTTTGTTTGCTGACAATCAGTGAATAAATTTGCACAATGTATTATGTAATCAATTCCTAAGTGAATTCTCAATGAAATATATCCCATATACAAATAATTTTTAAATTAAAATATTTTGAGATAATTTAATCTTAAATTTAGTCAGTGGAACTATAAGTATTACAATATTGGAATAAAATACTTTTTAATAATATTTATACTTACAAGTTTTTCACAGTACGCATTCATCAGTTTTTGTAATTGGGTAATTTTTCTGATTTTGAATTGTATAATAATATTATCTTGACCGAGAACATTTAAATTTATACGTTCAGAAGGTGCCTAAAAACAATAAACATTTTTAATTATAAATTGGGGTTTAAAAATTAACAAAATTACATTTTTATCAAAATAATTCATAATCAAACATCCTAATTTTGCATTTGTATGAATCAGATGATTATGAACTAATAAAATCTACTTGTGGTCAAAAGCTAGTTGACTTATCGTGCTAAATAATAATAATCAATGTAAATGATAATAATTTTCAAATGTATACAGGTAGGTTGATGCAAGGCTGGGCATTAACGAGTTAATAAGTTAAAAGTTAAGTTAAAAAGTTAAATTACTTTTAACTAAGTTAATTAACGAGTTACTTATTTTTTAGAAGTAACTTCTAACTTAACGAGTTACATTTTTTCCCAAGTTATTCAGTAACTAACGAGTTAATTAATTTTATTGGCACGGTAAGTTAATTTTTTTCCTAAACTACAGATTTTTAATAAATTCAATTTTGTACAATTTAATTTTATATAAAAAAAAATCTAAAATTTTAAATATAAAATTAATAATTATTAGACAATAATTTATAAAAAAATTATCATATGAAACATTGCACATTATTCACAGAAAATATTTAGTATAGTTGTGGATCATTTACGTTAATAAAATAATTGTTATGTATTTGTTAACGTAATACATAACAATTATTTTATTATTTTATTGGATTTCATCATTGATTAAAGTATTATATACAAATATAAGTACCTACCTACAGTAAATAACTTTATTACATACATTTATTGAATTATTATGTTATTTGTTAGCTCAAAAAAAGGTAGGCAGGTATAATTATTAATTTTATACTAAAAAAAAAGTAACTTATTTTTAACTAAGTTAAGTTACTTTTATTTTCTAATTAACTTGTAACTTCTGCGAGTTAAAAAAAATAGAGTTAATTTTTAACTTTAAACTTAACTTACTTTTTTCTATATTAACTTAACTTAACGAGTTAAAAAAAATATTTAACTTGCCCAGCCTTGGGTTGATGGTGGTTGTAAATTTCAATTCTATAGATGATTATCGCCACTTTAATAAAGTTTATTAAGTTTATTAAGTAATGTTTATAGCCCTAAAAGTGGCACTTTTAGGGTTATAAACATAATGACTTTCAATAAGACAAAACACCATGGTACTAGCTAATCATAATTTTTTTATACTATTAAACATATATGAAATAAACAAGCGTTCACAAGAATCAAATAGAATACTAAATTTAAGACGGAAAATACGGCGAGAATAACGATTGATGAAGTGGAAGGTAACGAAAAATCCGCTATTGGCGTGTGGAGGGCATAAACACATGTACGACAGTAAACAACAAACACGACCAGTGGTCTGGTCTTGTTATCCGACAGCATTACGAATAACGGCAAAATACTTGCTATTTTTTGGCGAATATTTGTAATTACTTACTAATGTCTTCTTCATGTTAATTTGGCTAATTTTCAATTAAACAAAATGGTGATGGTAACGATGAAATGTCGGTAATAAATTCGCCGATAAAAAGCAGACAGCAGCATGAACAAAGACGTTAAACACTGACGCCAAACGACAGAGAGGAGCAACAATATATAAGGGAAGTATCAAACTATCACATTCAGGTAAACAACCAAACGAAAATATTGGATAGTAGTCTGGTCCATAATTCAATCAATAGTGTACATACATAACGCATTAAAACCTTGCTGGTGTGTCCTTTGTTAGGTTGATTAGGTTGGTACCACCACAGACATAACAAAAAGCCAACGCGAAAAGAGGGAAAGGGAACAAATAATAACACAAACCAATAATAATAATAATAATAATAATAACTGCAATGGCGTAATTCCATTAAATTTCAGCAGGTGCAAACAGGCGTGGTTTCAACCCCCTCCCCCTAAGAACATATAATATTTTTTGTTACCTATACATTTTTTTGAAAAGTATAGCTTGGTCCCCGCAATCAAATCTTGAAGTCCCCCTGGGCCCTGGGTGAAAAGCATAAACATAACATAACATAACAATAACAATTCAATCAAAAACTTTATCAAACAATTCATTAAAACAACAAAATGGAATTATACTTAAATATTTTTATAGAATTTTGATTTTTGAGTTCAGTTTATTTCAGCAGGTGCAAACGCATATCTTTGCACCTGCTATATATTGCCGGGGGGGGGGGGGGTGCAAGTGCACCGTCGCACACCCCGGTGTTTACACCACTATATAATAGGTTTAACCCTCAACTGGTGTCGTCGGGTAAAAATTATCCCGATGGCTATACATTCAAATATGTTTGAATTTTCAACATCTTAAATATGAAAAACTTAGGGGAGGCCTTCAAAATTTGATTTTCAAAATGTTTAAACTTAAACGCTTGAACCAACATTTGCAAGAACAATAAAACCTTGAATTAAAAGGACGTGATGCCCAAAGTGAAACGTATACAACGGCCGAAGAAATGCGGCGCGTCGTGTAAGCCACGCCCAATTTCGTGCAGTCAGCACAACCATTTCGATCAAATATCCATGTAGGAGCGCGTTATATTCTTTGACGTATTACGTACAGTCTTGGTCTGCTAATCATGACAAAATAATAATATCTACATAAATTAATCTATATAAAATAATATTATGTCATGATGCTAATAAGTAGCTATTAGCATTATAATCTTATAAAATAATTTTCCACTATTATAACAGCGCAATATTGTTGACTCGCGCACACCTAAACAAATTATTATCAATTTAAGCTATACAGCTTCTTCTTAGTATTCATTAATTTATAGGTAGTTAAAAAATTATAATTTAAATCATATTAATTACTTATATTAGGAACTTATTTTTTTTGTATAGATTCGCACAGCCACACAGGATTGAGTTAAATTTGGTTTGAAATGTTTGAATGGTTTCATTAATAGTAACTAGTAAGATATTAATATGACACTATAAATACTTAAAATAAATAATAACTTATGAATAACAAAAATATTGAATACCTATTTATTGGAGGCCCATAAAATATTATAATCCTTCTACAACTGGTGAAGATTTATATAATTTGTTTGTGGCAGTTATGGAAAAAGGTAGTATTGATTGGAAAATAAACTTAGTAGGCCAGACTTATGAGTTATGATGGAGCTAGTAATATGAGCGGAAACTATAAAGGGCTTCAATCACGTATTCGAGATTTGAATCCTCAGACTGTATTTATATGGTGTCATGTCCATCGGTTTAACTTAGTTGTTAAGGATCCTGTATCTTCAAGTTGTAACGCCGTTGATATGTTTGGCAACTTAGAATCTTTATATGCATTTCTATGGTGTTCAAAAAAAAGGGCTGCCGTTTTTCGTGAAAATCAACTGAAGAGTAATTCAGAAAAAAATGAAAGAAATCAAATTCATGCTATACAATGAATAAGTACAACTAGAATGGGGTCATACTCAGCTGCTCTTAATGTGGTTTTAAAATTTCACAATGCTGTAATAATAACATTGAAAACTATTAGATCTAGTGAAGAACCAAGTGATGCTAAGGTTAGCACTTCTGCAAGTGGATTAATCGATTATTTTTCTTCCAACCGTTTCCTACTTGTTGACATGTTGTTTTTTATTCTAGCTCCTATAAATAAACAGTTGCAAGCACATGGCTCTGATATACTTATTGCGACTCAATTGATTAAAAATGCCAAATTAGATACAGAAAATCTTAGAAGTATAGAGGTGTCACTGAAATAAAACGCGCTGCTAATGATTTTGCTAAGAACAGTAAAATAGAATTTGAAGATTTGAAAGCACCAAGAAAGAAACGTGTAACTACCAAGAAATTCATGTGAAAAGTGTTTTTATGAACTACTTGATAACCTTTTGGATAATTTTAAAGTTAATACTTACTATGTTGTGTGTGATACTATAATATCAGGGCTATGCCAAACACTTGGTGATTCTGATGGCCTATTAAAGGATATATCTCTATTGTCGTCAAAAAGATTGAGAGAAGTTGGCAAAAATCCAAATCTTATTCCAAATGATGCTTTTGTCGAAGTTTATTCAGTGTATACAAATTACCTGGATCGCTCTCTTTTAATAGAAGAGTATCAACAATTTGTTAGAAACCATGAAGAAATTGAAAGTATAAGACAATTACCAAAAACGTTTCGCTCATTAGATTTATGTAATGAATATAATGATGATGAATTTTCGCAATTAGATTTGAACTTGGAAGATAAATATGAAGACACAGAGAATATCAATCAAGATGTATCAAGTAAACCAAAAAATATGGCTACGGTTCTTGAATTATTTCAGCTGTTTTGTTCCGTTAATTTAAATGCAGTATTTTCTACATTATATATTGTGCTATTCAAAATATGTGTGACCGGTTAGTATAGCTGTAACGTTGAAAGAAGTTTTTCAAAGCTTAAATTTCTGAAAACTAAACTAAGATCTACTATGTAGAGTCCAGATTAGAACATTTGATGATTATTAATTGTGAACAAGACATTCCAATTGACAAAGAAAATGTGATACAAACACTTTGTACCTTTAGTTCATCTCTTTCAAAATCCCTTGTATACTTATACTAGATTGAAAAAATAAATTGATCTCTATCAAAACAAAATGTTATTTGATTAAATATTTATTTAATTTTATTTACTAACAGTTAACTCATAAATTATAATCTGTATCAATTTATTGTTTTGTTTTGAAAATCTATTAAAAGTGAAGTCATTGTATCTTGGTTCTTAAATTTTAACTAATTTATTTTGTAAACCACTATATTTCAAATAAATTACAAAGTTTTGGTTGTATAGGGTGAAGGGGAAAAGCCCCCACGGGTTTGGTTGAAATAATTTTGGTGGCTGATACCTTGTGAAAATAAATTTGACAATAATACTTTTTTTAGAGCTCGGCGCCATTGAATATTATAAGAAACTAATACATTTAAAAGAATTAAAAAAACATACAATTAGAAACTATAACATTCTAATTTAACAATATATTTTACAATTTTACAATAAATGTGATAGATAATAATATTATAATAAATGATAATAAAATGATTTTTATGTTATGTACAATTTTTATTTTTTAATGCTTCCTTTTTATAATATAATATCTGACACCATCATGCGATATTTATATATATTTTATAAGCGGGATCTAAAATTTCCGGAAGCAAACAGTCCAAATAAAATCTAGATAAAACAATGTAAATGTTATATAGTACATAATTAAAAAATAAATTAGGTAACTAGCTTAAATATTTAATATTCTCATGTTTTTAATTTATCGACCATTTTCATAATTCAAAAATAATTTTCATATTTTATTTTTTCAACTGATATCCACTGACTACTAAGGAGAATATATAATAAAATATCAAATGTCTCTTTTTGAAATGTGAAGTTGACTTTGCCCTTGATAAAAGTAATTATGATTAAGTTTCAATTTTAATTGGCCGTTCTCTATTTTTACAGTAAAGTAACTAAACAAAATTATAGTTACATTTATAGTTTATAAATGATATATGATATATTTTATGTAGTATCAGACGTACTTTACCAATCTCAACCGTCTCAATTGCATTTTGGCTGTTTTTCGCAGAATATGGAGCTTTAATTTCGATGAGAGTTTTTTCGTCAATAATTCCATCTATATAGTCTATTCAAAATGAGATCAGTACACGGCGACAACCAGTTTTCGTCGGCAGCGCGCAGGCAACTTGTTGATTCAATTTGTCGTGTTCTCTCGGGACGCTTCGGTCGTCCGTGCTTCGGGTTTGCTAGGTATATGTGCGTGCGTGCGTCGTGTTCGCTGTACATTTTAAATTATTTGAACTTATCGGCAGTCGTTACTTCAATAATGTGACGCTCTTGTCAGCGGCGGTGCATTGGACCGCCGCCATGGAACAAAGCCACGCCCATGCGCAGTATTTGGCAGCCGTACCGATCTAATTTTGAACAGACTTATACATTATGCAACCGCCAACCATACATTACAGTAATAATAGTATTGTACATTATTATTATTTTATTTATACATATTATATAAGTTAATTAGTAAGCGTTTAAATAATTTATATGATTTATTACGAACCAGGACTTGCAGCTAGGTATGAATATCCTTCGTTTACAAATAAATCACTAGGCTTAATCTGAATTCCTGCACACATTTTTTCAAACTTTATTTTAGCAACCCCTTCCATAATATCTTTACCATACTGAATTGACCTTATTATTTATTTGAAAATGCTCAAAAATTATAATTAAATGGTATTTAATTATGATCTTACTTAGAGATAAAACTAGAATATAAAATTGAGTAAATGGTACTTCTACAACTATACTCTATTCCAAAAGAGAACGGTCAATCCGGCTGATCGATTTTCGTCGGTCGCTGCGCATCTCCCAAACAAACGTCGGCTAGCAAGGTGGGGAAAATTTGGTGGGGGCCGTTAGTTGTATGCGCGAAAGTGACCGTTCTCTTTTGGAATAGAGTATAGTAATTGCACGCATCTTGCAAATACTATAATAATATTATATTAGTAATTTCTTTAAATATAAATATTTTTAACCAGATGAATTTTTGTTGGTTTATTATCAATAAGTAATAACTCGAATAATAAACATTAATTAAATTTCTTTCAGAGAAATTTAAGTCTTAGCTATAGTATCAAATTTAAATTTAAATACTATAAATAAAATCCCTTGATTAAAGATAAACAGCTTAGATCATATATTAATATATAGATCTAAAATATACATTGTACAGGTTAGAAATCGAACTGTAATTAAGTGAAGCACAAACCTTTAAAAAAAATCAGCTGTTCCCATTAATAACTAACGGCCAGTTATTCCTAATGTCTAAATTTATTAATAGTTATTTTGACTTTAGACTTTTGACGTAACGATTGACAGGTCACGAGACACAAATCATGACTGTGAGTTCGCAATCATACTCTTACAGTGAAAACTGTCTAATGCGGAAAAACATGGTACCAACCAAAAATTTCGCTCTGAGCAGTTTTCCACATTATTGAATGAAACAGAAAAATTCTGGATTATAAATTCGTATCAATTTTTCTTATCAATAAGTTGATAGGTACTTTTTATTTAATGATAGACACATATTATATTTTGGAATTTTTATATGTATTTGAATGGGGAGTGGGGACGTCAGTTTGTATGTACAACTGTACAAGAAAACTGTTCAGTGTAAGACTGTTGGAGCATAACAGTTTCACAGCTACGGGATAAGTTTGTATCGCGGATACGATAACCAAAAATACAAATGACCTAACTGACATATGTAAAATGTAGTGCAGTTTTATGTTAATTATCGTTACACGATGTAGTCGATGTACCTACATATTCATATCAACGTAATGTGACGTGTGTGGCGTCGGTGCAGGGGCGTATACAAGGGAGGGGATGTGGGGGTCAGATCCCCCACCATAGGCCTTTTTTTTAAATTTTATACAATAGTGTTCTTAGTGTTAGCGCATTATAAGGAAACATCGAGAAAAAATTAAATAAATTGTGTAAGCCTTCTATAATATTGTTTAATTCAGGGGCGTCATTTCAACTTTTTGAAATGCATGCTACCAACTAGTAGGTAGTCCAAAACCAAGTTCAACAGATCAATATAATATATTATTTTATAATAATTATTACCACAAAAAAAAATTTTCTCCCTTCGCTCGACAATTTTCAACTTTATATTTCCTACGTATTTCATTTATTATGAATATAGTACAGTACCTATAATATACGTATACCTAATAATATTAAGTTTATACTTTATTATATTATTTAAACGCAAATTTAAATATTTATAGTTACGCTATGTCGCTATTGTACCTTAACTATGTATTACCTATATTTTGTTATTTATTATTTTAATGTGCATAGGTTTTAATTTTTTCTTCTGATCCTCCCCCCACACAAAATGTATGTATACGCCACAGCGTCGGTGTGTCATATTTTTGGCTTATGTAAGGTTCCGTTTTATTGAGATTCAACGTCTATATAAAACTATAGGAACATGCCAGGACCATAAAAAAATTCCATATTGAATCATTTTCCATTTTATTCAGGGTCCGGAACAGTACAACTAATAAGTTACAAATAGAGGTCGCGATTAAACGTGTACCTAATGAAGTATGAACTACACCGGTACCCATGTTTTTATCTATGACGGGGTTAAGCCCGTGTGGCCATGTAATAAAAATACCCGTGTATCTAAATTTCACCTAATGTATCAAGCTTGAACTTGAATACTCATGTATTTATAATGAAAATTAAATATAATAAATAATATAGAATATAATAATAATAAATCTTATAATTGTTATTTGATTTTGTATTCGGTTTTCAAAAAAAAAATAAAAATAATAAAGTTTTGTAAATTTAATTGATGTTTAAATTATTTGAGACATATTTAGACAAATCGATATGAACATTATATTATTATAAATGTTTATATTTTAAGTAAATTTGAATTCTAAATTACAATATATATGGGTATTAAATACACGAGTAATTATAAACGGACTTAAACATATTTTTTAATACCCGTTCACAACCACAACCAATAAATAAAATTCATAAACAACTAAACAATTGTATTAATATTATTATCTTTTAACAAAAAAATGTATTGATATTCATATAATTGATTTGTTAAGTATTCTATGAGTCTATTACTCAACTTATTGCTAATTTTGAAAAATTATGTATTGTTTGATTTTTTAAAGTCTTTTGAATAAAAAAGACATAAAGCCAAGAAGAAGAATTACAAATTTACAACAGAAAAGAATACTTTATTTATCTTACTCGACCATAAAATATACAACACACTCAAAAACTGTTGAGTCTGTAAAATTGTATTCTAACAAAATGTCATCCAAATCCCAGCAGTCATCTTGAATAATTTTAAAAATTTAATTTAACTTATGTAACTTTTTCAGACAATTTTTTTGGATCATTAAGAACACTTTTTATATCAGTAATTGATACAGCTAGCAGATACATCAATTGATAAGTTTCTAAAAACTGTAATTATTAACATTATTTTTAGTTTTTGTATATTATGTACCTATGGGCTATGATTAAAGTAATATTATGTTAATATTTTTTAGAATTCATTTTCAACCTTCTTTTACTGTAACAGCATCCTGTTTTTGCAGGTTTCGCCAAATAGTACATTGACAGTATATAATAAAGTTGAAAGAATGTGGGTGCTGTTGGGTGGTCGTTGGGCTAAAAAACATGTCTGATTCCAATTCCAAAAAACATCTAATATTAATAAAAATAAACAAATAATAGTACCTATATCAAAAATTAAGTTCTAAATTAAATTTTAAGTTTAAATAGGTTTACTAAAAAAGAAAAAACACATCTATCATTCTATCAAGATCTTAACTGTTTTAGTTAAACTTGGCTATTAGCATAAAAAAAAAATCTATGATTATTTAATTTAAGACTCAATTATTTCTTGTAGACTAGGCTAATCATGTTCCGGAAACAAAGAAATGTGAGAAAAACACAAAGCAAACTATTCAACTACTGATCGTTGTTTGCAGTACCAGGGGTCTATAGAAAGATGATATCGACGTCGGACGGTATACAGAGCTGTACTATAACGCGAACGACGCATTTTCCTTATTGGTTCCTAGTACTGAATTAACAATTTTAGGTCCCACCGACTGCAGTAGAATTAGGTATTTTATTATTATTTTTTTTTTTTTATGAGGATTTTGTTGATCTAAGTAACACTGACGATTCCCATGATCCCGGGTTTCAGTTATTCCATTATTTATGAAGAGTCATCTATCTACTTCATATACAAAAACAACACACATAAATACATGACACATCCTAGCTAAATGTGCTCTCTGTTATGGTGTTCACTTAGGTAAACCACGGCGGTATAGAAGATAAGGTTATCTTCTATATGGTGTAGCAAACTATAAAGGTTTCACCACGTACAAAAGCCTCAATCAAAAATAAGAATAACCTCACATCCAAAACACCCCAATCAGTACCTATTAAATGTGAGGGCCTTAGAGACTTAGAGTAATGTGAGGGCCCTCTTAAACACAGAAATTAAATTATTAAACAGTGATGGTAGAAAGAGAGTAATGTTACAAAATTTTTAACATAAATATAATTTAAGAAAAAAAAATGTTCAGTGTTTTTTTATAATCTAATAAGTAATAATAAAAAGGTCCTCGGGATCTGTGCCACGGTGGCTCCGGCAGTCTGGCCTAAATACCACTAATTACAACATACTTTAACAGCCAGCTACTAATACCATATACTATAATACCTTAATTTATACTGAAAAAAGTGAAAACTCATCAAAGTGTACGTATAACGTACATGTGCAAATGTTACAGATAGAATGTAGCCCTTTCTGCTTATCACAAAACTTCCGATCAAAATATCATCAATACCTATTACTCAGTCTTAAAACCGATAATCATTAACTATTTTTCCATAACATCATATTTCATGTTCTCACTATTTTTATTACTACAGTCTACAGATATTTTTAATTATATTCCAAATATGTAGATTAATTCTAAGCTATTGACTGTTGTATATTTATACATATATCACGAACTATATTCACACCATTTTACGGTAAGTAGGTATTGACTCAAAAGATAATAATAGTAATTTATGATATTAATATATTATACAGGGGGGGTTGGGGTTTAACCCCCCCCCCAGAAATATTTTCGAGTATCGAAGAAAAAATTGTTTTATTATGTTGCGGCACAATTTGTATTGCTAAATTTTGTAAATTTAGCGGGCCAGAGTATAGAAAGCAAAAAAAAGGTCATTAAAAATATGCATTTTAATTTAACATAGACGTAGCATAGAGTATAGACGATTGACTTTGAAATTGTATGATGTAATTTGAAAATGTAGCGCGGGCCAGATAAAATAGGTTCTACGCTATGGCATAGTAAATTCAGAGCTCGAATTGACGTAGGTACTATAGGTGTGGAAGGTGGTTCAGCGAGACGCAGTTCCTCTACTATTTATTTTGTTTACGTACTTACAACCTACTCCAAATATAATTTTTTTTTACTGTAGCGCAGGGGTTAGGGATATCACTAATAGCGTTTTCCATATGACTGCACCAGTGCGTTTAGTTGCACGTACAGCGTGTAGATGATAACACCCATAATCTTACACAGTGCAGTCAATTTAAGGAGCATATGAAACATGCATTTTAACTGCCGGCAAATGATTATGATGATATCAATTATTTGAATTTGAATTTCTTTTTTCTTTTTTATTGTTTTTTGTCTAATTTGTTAATTAATTGAAATTGATTTTTTCATTCTTGCAGTCTTCCATGACAAAATAAATATAATAATATTATAATATAATATAATATATAATAATTTTGTCGTGCAGTCTTCCAAAGTGCGTATAGTATAGGCACTTTGTGTTAAGACATCATCATGGCCCAAAATCACAGCCATTCTCATTTTAATTTAAAAGTGGCTAAAGGTGAACACACATATTTTTTTATGTTAGAACAATCAGCCATCGATTTTATTCATCAAGCTGGTAAGTATTTGTTATTGTTTTAAAACCATTGACATTTAAATAATGTAAAATTAATATGAATAATTATTACCGTAACCAACCAATGTTTAAGATAATACCCATTGTCAATGAGTGCCAATCTACTTTTGTTTGATGAATATTATGTTTATGCTTTTGTATATAAATTAGTAATATAATATTACTGTATGTTGGGTCGTTGTCCATTGTATTATTATATAAATAAAAATTACATATTATGTCTTTAAAAATGTATTATGTAAATATGATTATAGGGCCTACTAATAGTTTACCAACAGTTCTATCTTTTTTGGAAAGTTGTATAAAAAATGGCTCAATCAATATGAATATTAATGAATTGTATAATGAAAAAACAAAACTTTTTATTTCAATTCCTGAAAGGTAAAATTAAGAGTTATTACTAATTATAACATTGATTTAATATATGATATACTAATACTAATGTATTATAATTATTGACATAGTGATTAACAAAAGATGCTTATCTTCCCTTTTTTCTTTATTAATGCACTTATTTAAGAAATGATTTTTAAAAATTTTAATTATACCTATTTAATGACCACATTTTCAATGACAATTTTTTTTTTCAAATTAGAATCACCTTTTTTACTGTAAATTATTTAGCTTTGGCCATGGTGATGATGATTTGGAAATTGTAGTAATTAATATTAGTCTATTCTAATATTAAAAATTTGTAAAAATTGTCAAGAGTACAACTAGATTCAGTATTACATATTTTTTTATTTTTATAGAACCAATTTTATGGACTATTACTCTTACTATACACATTCTAATAATACAGAGAATAACCCTGTATATGTGTTTTTATTGAAAAAAATTGACAGCAATTAATATTATAATTTTAGAGACTTAAATTATGAAGTGCCAATCAATACCTCATCATCTTCACATTGCAATATAGAGAGCATTTCCGAACATACTTTTAAGGACTCATCAAACAACAATTCTTATGATAAAAGTAAGTAAATATTTATGAACTCTTAAATTTAAGTAATGACCTAACAGTTACCATGTTTGTCGTTTGCTGCAACAAACTATGCACAATATTGCTGAAACATAATATTTTATATTGTAAATTACTTATACACACAAATCAAGAATGTATTGAATATTTTATTAATTGTTAAATGTAGGTTCTGGTATGTGATTTTTTGATTATAAATAGGAAAAAAATTACATGTACTTAAATGTAAGTTAAACAATAAATATAAAATATTGTATTGTATTGTCTAGATGACAAAGTAATATCTATGCAAAATCAAAATGCTACAGCATTGTGGACTGATGGAATAACAAAATTTATGCTTGAAAGATATGCCAAGTGGATGAATTTTGTTGGGCCAATGAAAAAGTTCAAAAAAAAAGTTGATATGTGGAAGCAAATAGCGACAGACATCGACAACGAACTTGGAGTAAAATTTTCATTTATCCAAGTGCAATAGTGCAGTCATATGGAAAACGCTATAATTCGTCTAATGCCGTCCTCATTTTTTATCAAATTAAAATTTTTGTCGATGATACAGTCAATAAATTAAATGAAAATTAAAATAATTTTTCTTATTTTAGATTTAGAACAGAACGATTATGAATGTATTTATTTCACAATAAATGTGTGTTTTTAGCTAACAAAATTAAAATGTAAGCAACATTTATTAAAGTTATACGAAAATAAAATTGCAAATTATTTTTGTAGTTAGAAATTCATAAAAATCTTTACTTTTGTATTTAAGATTTGGAAATTTAATACAAGGTTCCTCAATCCTCATTAGTTTTTTTACTTATGAAAAGTATACTTATACCGCGAAGTCGCATTATTTCTTTATGCCCATTTAAAATTTAAAATTGGACAAAATTCGTTAAATTCAAGAAAATTTGCTAATTATAATACGACATTGGATATTTACTCATATAACTATTTTTTTCGAACGATTTGTTATTAAAAAAAAAAAACAAATAATTGTAGATACTAAACTTGGAATTTTTACCAAATGTGTATATTAGCATTCTCTGCACGGCTACACATAGTATAAACTATACTTTTCTAATATTTACTTTTTTTTAGCTAATAATAGGCATGAGAATTTTTACATTTTTTTTTATAAAGGTTGAAAAAAACTCGCGAAAGTTTCATAATACAAGATCCCATATAAGTACGTCGTGTTTTTATACCTGTAAAAAAATACTAAAAATATATCATCGCAATTTTTTTTTATGTGTATTTGAAGTTCAAATTTAAACGTAATTACATAATATAAACAATAATGAATTATTTTCATATTTAACACACAATCATTAAATAATTACTGTAATATTATATTATTTATTAGGATAATAAATCATAATTTATTTACCTATTATTTTAAATTGTTCTTTACATTTACTTTGTTTACAATAAATTAAATTTAAATCCTTAATTAGCTGACTAAGATAGTAATGGTTATCGATTATCATATAATATTGGACATCTGTAATTAACTCAAATTAAAGATCAAAGTTATAGGTATCTATATTATTAGTATTGATTATTAATGTAAATTATAAATAAAATTAGTGGTTTATTTTAAATAATGATAATTTTATGCTGAAATCTTGCTAGCTGCAATATTTTTATACAATATCAATATAGGTTGGTAACTAATTTTTTCTATACCTTTGAATTTTGATGAGTTAATTACCGATTTCCAATATTATTTTAAAAATAATCAAAAACCGTTATATACTTATTTGCTAGGTACCTAATTATGAAAATGAAAAATCTATATACCAATAATGTAAACAAAATAACGGTGGAAAAAAGTAGGTACCTAATAAATAATAATATTAGTTGATTATATAATAGGTATATAACTATATAATAGTACTTATTTTATGATTATATAAGTTAAAATTAAAATACCGTGTTTCCCAACTACTGTGTAACTGTGTAAGTATTTATTCTAAAAATGAACAATTTTTTTTGTTTATGTGTAAGATATAAGATGAAATGAAAATAGAGGTAGTTAAAAATAAAATTATTTAACCTATAGCTTTAGTAAATTAAATTTATTCCAATTATTTCAATTACAATTTAAAATGATTAATAATTTTCCGTAACTTTAGAGGACCTTATAATAAACTAGCGCACCAAAAATAATAATTTAATAAAAGTTTAAACAATTTAATTAGAAATGTAGCCCGTAAGGTACATTGTATAAGACAGCAATCAACCGCGCGACGGAACCGCGATAGTGTGACGCGACCTTTAGGCACGCCTGTTTAATAGTATTTTATTTTATTATTTTCAATATTCATGATCATGAATAATAAAATAAATAATTATAGGTATTGTACAAAAGAAAATAATAAAAAAATAGTAATAATAATAGTTATTGATTGTTGATACTATCACAGAATAAATAAGAATAGAATTAATTATTAATATTATATTGTTATTTAAGAGGACGCTACACACGTAAATATTGAGACCAAAAACAAGGTTCACGCGAACACGTTTTATTAGAGCTATAATCACCCTAGGGATTCAAAATTTTTACACAATATAGAAGACAACTATTTCTGTGACGTAGTGTTTTTATTTTTTTATTAAAATAATTAGGAAAGGAGTTATTAAAGCTCAAATATGCATGATATTATCTGTTTTTAAAAAGCTTATAAAACTACATTGAGTAAAAATATGAAAAAAATGAAAACACTACATCACAGATAAAATTCTCCCCAATACATAGTGAAAATTTCATGAATTTATTATGAATGTAGCCAGTGTATTTTATGTTCGCGTAAAACAGTTTTTAACAATGTTTTATGGTAAATACAAATATTCGTCATTGATTTGTGCGCTGTTCCCGTTGCTAGCGTTCGTTCGGTGAACTAAAACCCCCACTCCACTGCTGAAACAACTGTAACCGGTACGGCGACAACGACGCGTCGTCGTTATCGGTAGACAGTGATATATAAATAATAATTAATGCAGTTCGAAGAAACAACCAGAAGCCAGAAATAAGATTATCGATAATAATCAGTTGATTTTATATTATTCACAGTTCACACTATTTTATGCCGTCCATTATAATTTGCTATTATTCTGATGTTTACAAAATATGAAATCACACATAATTCATACACTCCAGAAAATTATAATAAATAATAATATACTATATATATGTTTTTTTAAATACTTACTACCTACAGTGCAGTAGTTAACTGATATTTCGCCGGAGCAAAATTAATAATTTGTCAATGTCATGTAAAGATTGGACTACTTTTGGTTTTCTAAGTTTTTTACAAGTTATAATCTGCTAAAACTACGTTTACAGGTTTCAACACTTATAAGGAAACATACTATTGCAATGTTTGAATACGCCTTGGAAATAAAATATAATATATGTAAATACAAATGTTAATTTCAAAATGTGAAGTTTTAGATAATTCCTTAACATTTTAAATTGCTTTTTAATTTTGTAACTTTCTATTTCTAATTAAATAAAAGCATCCATGGCTTGTTAATATTTTAAAGCTAAATCAACAGCACATGAGCTTGAAAAACCCCGTTTCGGATATGAAATTAGCAGTTAAAAATGTAAAGTTTTCTGAAATCGATTGTTTATGATTAACTCGGAACCAAGATGATTTTTCATTTGAATAATTTGATTGTGTTAGCGAGCAAGGAGTAAATCAAAATTAAACTAAATTATTAGGTACTTTGTGTCAGATGTCTACATTTAAAGCAGTTATTATTGTTATTAATATGTAATAATATATTCATAAATTGTAAATTTGTAAACAATTTGTTGACTACACCAGCGTTTCTCAAAGTGTGGGTCGCGACCCACTGGTGGGTCGTCAGTCAATCTTTGGTGGGTCGCGAACAATTTTTGAAATCATGATGTCAATGCTGTTATTAATCAAAACAGAAAACAAGCAGACATTTAGCATACACCTCATTATTAAGAGTACATTTGTAAAAATATATTGATTGTAATGTATATACATATTTATATAATAGGTACAATTGGTACAAATTTTGTTTTTTATAACTACTTTTTAAAAAGTGAAACCATAATATGAGTCGCGAAAAATTTTTCGGGGGAAATTTGGGTCGCGGTACTAAAAAGATTAAGAATCACTGGACTACACGGACGTATGACGTAAAATTTAACATTTTCAAAATTAAAAATATATTTTGTGTACTTATTATTTATTTTAATAAAATATATAATATACATAGGCGCAAATAGGGGGGGGCTAGGGGGGGCTTAGCCCCCCCAAAAGTTGTTATAGCCCCCCCAAACAAATTTTAGACAAACCTTATTAAGCTCTTTATGCTCATTTATATTCAACTATTTGGATACAATTTCATTGTTTGATGTACCAATCGTAGCACAATCTTACGATGGTGCCAATGTCATGTCCGGAAAGTTTGGTGGCGTTCAACAGAAAGTGAAATTGAAGCATCCTTTTGCAATCTATACTCATTGCATGGCGCATAGAGTAAATTTGGTTGTACTAGATATGTGTAAAATGATAAAAGTATGCCAAAGTAGTTTTTAATATTTTTTGTGTTACTTTAACTGTTATTATTTTTATTACTATAAGGGTACAAGAATGTTGTTTAACTGCCTTGAATCATTGTACATCTATTTTTCCCAGCCAACAAATAATTGTAAACTAATAGAAATTCAAGAAAAATTAGGAGTAAAAAAAATAACTATTAGTCAAATTAGTGACACTCGTTGGATCTGTAGGGCGCGTAATTGCACATCTGTTAAACACAATTTCAAAGCCATAATCAGTGTCTTACAGGATGAGATTGAATGTTCAAATGATAGAGATGTCTCTCAAGCCATAGGTAAAATAAACTTAATCCTGTAAAATATTTTTATTAATTTATTTGGTATACCTAATGCATTTTTATGTACATAGGAATTATGACGATAATGAATTCAGTTTCATTTATATTTCATATTATTGTGTTGGAAGACATATTACAAATTATGAACATTTTAAGCACTCAGTTACAGCAAAAGTCTTCTACGCTAGGAAAAGCTGTTTCTGTTATTAATGGTGTCATAAAAACATTAAAAGATAAACGTTCAAACATTGCTTTTTCTAATGTGTGGTCTAGTGTAAAGTTGTTCGCCGAATCATATGACATACAACTATACTCAATAGGTATAGTTATAGTCGAATGATACTTTATTTCAAAAAGATTTTAACTAAATAGCAAAATGTTATTTACTAATAATTTATTATTATTTATTTTTAATCAATTTTAAGGATCAAAAAGAAAAAGAAAAGAACCCAGTTATTTTAATGATTTTTATCTATCAACTACAACTAGTGCTGAAAGTATGCAAACTGAACAAACAGAAAATGGCATAGAAGATCATTGGAGAACAATTTACTTTCAAATAATTGACAGTCTAGTTACCAACTTGGAAAAAAGATTTTCATCAGAAAGCCTTAATATAGCAATTGGAGTAGACAATTTCCTTAAACTTAATTTTGATGACAGCACATGTTTTATTGAACATTATAAAGTAAGTGAAAAAAACTATAAAAATAAAATGTATTTTCATATTTTATTTAATGGAATATTTTAAAACTATTGTCTATTATATCATTTTTAGGAGTTATTGAACATTGATATTGATGCTATAAAATGTGAAATGAAGGTAGCAAAAAACTGTTTATTAAGATTAAATGAGAAAAATGAAATCAATATTGATGGTCTTAAACAAGTTGTTAATCGTGTTGTTTATCCAAATTTATTTAAACTTGTACAATTAGCGCTCACAATACCAATAAGTTCAGCATCGTGTGAGAGGTCATTTTCGGCCATGCGCAGGATAAAAAATTGGTTGCGCACTTCTATGGAACAAGATCGTTTCACTAACTTATCAATAATTTATATTGAAAGAAGTATATCTAATGAAATAGATAGTAACGAAATATTGAAAGAATTTGTAAAAAATGATCGTAAATTACAACTATAAATAAATAATATATAATTGTTTTATTAGTATTTATAATTTTCTTATTACCTAGTAATTATAAATGTGTGTTAGGGATATGTATTTTACAGTTAAATTATATTAGTGAGAAAAATGTATAAGTAGGAAAAGGGCTTTGATACATTTCTAAATATATTTTGTTGTACCTATATTTTATAGGTAATATTTGGGGGGTGTGGGGGGCGTAGCCCCCCACGGGTCTGTTTGATTTATATATGGATAGCCCCCCCAAGTCAAAAACTGAAATTGCGCCTATGATAATATATGTATAAGATTCAATATAAGGTTTATAAGAGGCAAATGAAACTATAAATATTAAAGTTTAATAAAGGTACTTCTTCGAAGTGGCTTGATATTTTAGATATTTATAGGTAAACTATAGTATTATACAATGTTATGTTGTGTATTAAATTTAGCCAATATTCAATAATTGTTTATTTTTACAATTGTTCACTTCATGTAAGTAAGCTGAACTAGTAGCATCTAACTTGTTAGTTGTTTCTTCAGTAGGTGAATAAAGTTGAATAAATTTAGGACTCAAAAGTTATTGCATGAAAATCTATAATATTGATTGTAATATTACAGTAAAAAATAGCCAAAATATTGCACTAAAAATTTTAAACTATCACTTTTTACTATAATACAATAAAATATAAGTACCTACTATAAATTATAATATAATTTTTATTTTTTAAGGTATGATAGGAAAACGGTTCTTAACCTCTAAAAAAAAAAAAACGAAAACACTAGAAAAAGAAGGCTTAATTTCAATAGAATATCGCTTAAAAAATTTAAATGCACGGGTCCGGACGAGTTTTATGGTTTAGCAGAGCCTTTGCCGATTGAAGAAAGATGCACATTAGAGGAATTGGAAGAGAAAAAAAATGAGTTTATCAAATCTATTACGTTGTGCAAGAACCAAAGAGATAGTTTAGAATTTGATACCAGAGAACAAAGTTCCAGTTCCAAGTGGTTTGCAGAAAGGCGTAACAGATTAACTGCCTCCGATTTTGGAAAAATTTGTAAAATGCGCCAAACTACATCTTGTAGAAATACGGTCTTCAATAAATTATATAATTCATCTGGAAATATAAATGAACCAATAGCATGCAAATATGGCAAGGATATGGAATCTGCAGCTATTAAATCTTTTGAAAATAAAATGGGCGTACAAGTCAATCGATGTGGTTTATATATTGACGAATTATATCCCTATTTAGGAGCCACGCCAGGTATATTACACCAAAGGTTACATCTATATTATGTTATGTTTTAAATGTATATAAAATAAAATAATTTTTAAAAGTTAAAGAAATATTCTACGATATTATATCAAATTTTTAATTGCAGATGGGCTTATTGATCAAAATACTATTTTAGAAGTAAAATGTCCATATGCAGCAAGAGACTGTTTAACTTTAAACGAGGCTATAGTAACTAAAAAAGTAAGTATTTATAAACTGGATAATTTTATGAAATTAAATAATTAAAATATTTTTTATGATAAATATTAAAATGTATTATTATACATTTATACCTATTATATTATGCATTTACATTTTATGCTATAGATCAACTTTTTAAAAATACAAGAAGACGGACAAGTGGTTTTAAAGTGCGACCATAGTTATTTTTATCAAATAATTGGTCAGTTAAAAATTACATCAAAATTATTTTGTTTTTTTGTTGTGCATACGCCAAACTGGACACACATCCAAAAAATAGAATATAATAATCAATTTTGGACTGAAAAAATGGAGTGGAAATTAAGAAGGTAAAATCAAAAACAATTATACAATAATTATTTGTACAGCTAATTATTAATTGTCATTATTTTGGTTACTATATATATTCCTAATTGAAAAGTATAATAATTTGATTTATTTTTTTCAAAAATCCAATCTTTATTTGTTCATTTGGTATTAAAAACTTTAAAATATTTATATAAGACATTATAAAAATACTTAACATAGTTTAAATATTTGGTATACTATACTTAATAAATAATAAAAAATAATAATTTTATTTGGTGTTAGGTTTTACTGTGAATGTTTATTGCCAGAGATTGTCGACCCCCAGTATGGTAAACGATTTTTAATTAGCGATATAAAAGAGCCAGAATACATCATGCAAGAAAAAGAAAAAGAAAAAACAAGAAAAAAATTACAAAAAAAACTATAAAACACAATGTATAGATATAATATACATATAATTTAACTATAATACCTATTACCTATGCTTTTTGTAAATATACTTTTGTTATAATTAAGAAGTAAAAAAGCAATTTTTATAATTTAATTTTTGATTGACTACTCATATTTAATTGTATAGATCTTAATAAAAATTTAAATAAACAGTGACTGTATAAAGATCACCTACGCAACTGTTACTAAATTAAATTATATTTTACTATTACTTATTATAGGCTATAGAGTATAGATATAACATATTATGAATAAGTAATATTGCGATAATTTTAATTTGAACTATGTTACATTACAGATTTTATGATCTATAAATAGGTCCATATATTTAGGTAAGCAGTGACTTAAATTATAATTGTTAGTTCATGGGTACGCGCTGATATTTAAAATATTACGTCAGAATTTACGTGATTTTATAATGACGCGAAACGTCTTGAACGAACGTTCATAGACTAATAAACAACGCTCCCGAAGTCCCGACTCCCGAACCTAGCACTCGACAACTGCGAATGTGGGCGTGGCTTAAACGCCGCGTGCTTGCGGATCGCGAAAACACCTAACAGCGCATTCTCTTGGACGTTGTATACGTTTCGCTTTGGGTGACACGTCCTCTTAATAGAATTTATTCTGTCATACTATTGTTTTTAAACAAGTGATAATGACTGATGGTAATATTAGCAAAATTACTCTATGAACACAGTCATACAGATATACAGGGTATAACAGATAGAACTAACTTTTGGAATAATTTTTGTTCTAATTAATATTTTCAATTTGTCATTTGTATTTATCATTAAGAGATTCTAGCGCTACATGTAATATTTGATTTTTTTTTATGTTAATTTGATTTAATTTTTTTGGATAAATTTAAAATAGCCAATTTGTGAATTTGATTATAAGAAATATTTTGATGGTAAAGAGATTTATCTTTATCTTTTATCTAAGTCAAGTAGGTAGTTTATTTTTTAGAATGTTTTTAAAATATTAATATTTTTTGAATAAATTAATTTGGAACGTAATAACTTTTTAAAAAAATATGATTTTTTGAGAATTCGTTGACATGAGTATATTTCTTAAATTATTTACTCATCATATACAGTGTTGGCCTGGCCAGGGCAGCGAGGCAGTGAACGCTGCCGAGGCCCTCACCTTTATTTTTTTTATTATTCTTGCATAGGCATCATAAATAGTGATGAATTAGCCCAGGGTGCTAATTATTGTTAAAGGCTCTTTAAGTCATTACATACATGTGCGATTAAATTTTAGTAATTGTGTCTCTCACAAAAATATACAATTAATGAGCAAAAAGAGTTCAAAGGATAAACAATTATTATTGCCATTGGTTGGAACCTAAAAATTTTCTATCAATTAAATCATTTAAATAATTTTCCTGCTGATGTTTTAACAAAAATTTGTGATTTAGCTGGAGTAGAACGAAAAACAATTTGCTATGAATTGAAACAATTTGCTTATCAGTTTGAAAGCTTTCATCCTAAATTATCTGAATGTACAACTAAAATTGTTGATCAGCATACAATTATTCAACAGGATTTACTATTTGAAAATATGGACAGTGATAATGAAGTTGATGAAGAAAACATTTTACCAATTGACTGTAACAAATGCAATAGATGCATTGCTTGTGCTTATATCACAATTAGAGAACTTGCATTTAATTCCTATACTTTTAATAATTTATTTGTTTTGTATAAATATGTGCTACTTCTTCCATCAACTCAGGTAACATGTGAAAGAGTTTTTTCTAAATTTAAGGTTGTTAAATCAAAATTAAGATCTACTATAAAAGTCAAGAACATATTATTAATTACATTGCTGGTTCATCCGATACATTAAAAAGATTACTTAAGTTATGAATAAAAATAATTCATATAAGAATAATATAATGTGTTAAATCATTTATTTGTTTTTGTTTTAAAATTAACCAAGTCTGTTAATTAGTATAATATATATATTTAAATAGTGTATCAGTGAATTTAAGGTTATTTTAGTGAAAAAGAATAAGTAAAATTGAATACCTAATAAAAAGTATGTAATTCAAATTTGTAGAAAATACATCTATTTTTTTAGTTAAAATAAATATTATGTACACATTTATTATAATAACAAAATAATAGTTTAATTTTAAATATATAATATTTTCTATATGTTGTGTATAAAGTCTAGTTAGTATGTACTCAACAATAATACATTAATTCATATGCTACAAAAGTATTCATAATTCATATTATATAATGTAGGTATATATTTTATATGTATGTAAGATATCACAAAAAATGACTTTCACAATTTCAACTAAATCTCAGGTGAATTTTGATAAAAATTAAGGCCCTAAAAAAAACCCTGCCTAGGCCTTTCATATCCCAGGCCGACACTGATCATATTATAATGTTAACAATTTTTGTTATACGTTTAAGTAACATATTTTTTTTTTTTTTTTGGTCAAATCTATCTATTACATTTTATATATAATAAATAATAATATAATATATTATAAGTATCTGTATCTATGAATCATATTAACGTGGTATAATTGTCCCAAGTTCATAAAGACCACTAACCGCACTGATCCTAGTTTAACTAACCATTCAAGCTATACCATTGAACGATTGAACAACAATAATACAAATTTTAATCTCAGTTAAATTTTTAAACCAAGTTTATTTAATCTCGATTTTAAATCATTCTGATACAACGTACAACTTGGCCCTTAAAATCACGCGTACAACATAGTATTATATTATCTATTATTATGGGTCGTTTGCGACTATTCACGAACAAATCGTTACTAATACTAAATAGTAAATACAAAATAATAGGCACAAATGTTAAGCTGTTGAAGAGTGTCGTCTATATACTATACAAAATAATATATTGATTATTGATAATAATACTGTCAGTGACGTGTGTCTTGTATCTATTTCCACATATCATTGATTATAGAATAGACTATATGTCTATTCTATAATCAATGCACATATGCAAATAAGGCAGCTTTAATGCTGTATACAACTGTATAGCCTATGAACTCTCGCAGTGTCTCGCCTAGTAAATAGTAATTCCCGACTTCTCTATAGACATCCGAAAAAAAAATGTACATATATAGTTTACTCTTACTGATTTATCGTAATAATATATTTAAAATATATTTATCTTATAATCTTGGAGAAAACATGTAACTAATAACTGAATATTAGATGATGTACTAGGTTCCGGTTCCCTGTTTAAAATATACTTACGTAATTCACCTTTATACTAAATTAATAATTATACTTACCATGTCGTTGTTTTTTTCTTAAAATTATTAAGTCTACCTAAATTTTTTTTTTAATACTTTTAAACCTTGACGGTGCTAGCTCCTTCTTCACGACATTCATTTTTGAATAAGTAATTAATGAAACGTGAATTAATTTTATAGATACAAGTAGTATAACAGTTTTAAACACTACACTCTGATGACCAATTGAAACTAAACCGATTATTAAAATCAAAATAAGCCATAATAATATAATATGTAGTCTGATAATGATCAATTGAAATCGAACCCCCGCATGGCGCAAAATAAACACAGGTCCAAAACCAAATTATAATTATTATTATACGAGATACCCAATGCGGAATCATGGAAGCCGACGTTATCGCGTTTTTATATTATTTGAACAGTTTCTATTTTTATCTGTATTGCAAAACGGACCAGTTGTGTTGTAGAGTGGGGCGGTCGCCGCCGTACAACTTTATTCTTTAATAATAAGTAATAACGCACCTAGCCGCTACACGGTACAGCAGCGCCAGTTGAGTCGTTGACGGGCTAAAGAATTATACGTTTTTTTTGAAAACTCGTCTACGTATTTCCATTGCTACGAAGTCAATAATTATCGCAGACTAATAAAAAATATACTATTAGAAAGGTTATAATTTTTGCCATGTTTTGTTGGAAATCGATTTCTGAAAATTGTATTAACAAGCGAGCATAATTTACTTATATTTCAAAAAATAAATTAAAATTTCAAATATCTTTTTCCAACAAAACATGGTAAAAACGATCACCTTTCAAACGGTGTATTACTTATGGGTCTACGACTATTATTCAATAACCTCGTAGAATTTGAAATACGAATGCACTATTTTTGATGCAAAAAGGCGTGTGTGGCGTCCTCTTAAATGTTTAAATTAATTATTTTTGTCTTGCAGTCATAGATTTGGTATATTTAGTGTTTGGTCGCCGCGACAAATCTTACGATGTGTGGGCAGTTATTACTTGTTTGCCGCGACTCGCGTGAATAAGATATTAGGTGACCAATATAATATAATTATAAATTATTACAAATCAATTAATATTAGTGGTATGTCTTCAATATGAAGTATATAATTATCACACGCGCGACACTGTCGCGAAGTGCCACAAATAAATATAATATTTTAGTAATACGGGGCTCCAAAATAATAATAATAACATATAAATATAATAATAATAATAAATAATATAAAATATAAATACTAAATTATAACATAAAAAAAAATATTAATTCGTTTTAAAGGCAGATAGTAGTATACAATAGAACAAAAATTATCGACCTGAGTATCCAGTATAATAGTGTCGATCCTCGGATCCAAAGTAAGAGTCTTCACCGGTGTAGTAGTAGACGATTAGGACCAGCTTGACCACGTAGCACACACAGTGATACAATATGGATGCACATATATACATGCACCTATGTAGTATGTACAAACACGGCCGCGACGGTTACTGAACGTCTGTATAATATATATTATTACGACGACCGACAATATTGCTTGGCCGATAAATGGATGCCAAAAAAAAGGAACGCTCTCCAACGCTGAATGTCAGATTGTGTCGTATAAACCGCAATTATATCCGGCCGCACACGACGCCACAATAATAAATAAAAAAATAAAAAAAACGTAAGTTTATATGAACGCCGGCTTAAACGGAATAACAAACACGTGGTTCCCGGGCAACCGGACAACGTAACCGGGCACACGCGTATAAAAAAAGTGTCGGGCCTACCGCGGCAACAACACACGTCGAACGTTGACGAAAAGGTAGTGAAGTCGCGACAAAGTTGACGCGTCGACCGGGACGGCGGCAACAAGTTCACGGCGATCACAGCTTGACCACTCGGGAGGGAAAGTAGACAAGTGTGATGACCGGACTGTCACTGGCGTTGCGATGGCCTTTGACCCGGCCGAAACGCGCCAAGAGGATCGGTGTTCGAACATTTAGTATTTGCAGTTGCAGACTATTATAGACCGTAGTCACCGGGTAATATAAAAATTTAAAAATAACAAGAGAGGCCAACAATAACACCGATAATCGCCCGACTCGTCGCATTTTCTACTTTATAATAATTTATAGACCCGTTGACACTAACAAACGTTCAAGCAACACCCAATTTTATTTAACGGATCATTAGTGAGTTAACGGCTCTATAAATCGATAATGAACGTTTATGCAACCCACCCTTAGTATAGTGTTTAAAATAAATAATAATTATTCAACAGTCGATAGCTGATAATGGTATAATGTTATAAATTCCGCGATAAGGCCCTAGCACACCAGGCCACTAGACGAATGCCGAATAGTTTGCGTGCGGTTAGATACAACTATAAACATCTTGTACTAAATGAGTATTTAAATTTAAATACCTAGTCGCGGACGATGGCGGATTTTATCCGCTCGCTTTACATAGTTTGAATGGTCTAATCTAATACAAGCTGTTTGTGAACGTTCACGGCGTATTTTAACCACGCCCGCCAGCGAAACTGCGAAAGTGCGAACTATTCAAGCGCAAGGGCCTTTAGATAAGACGTTCACACTATTAGGTATAATTGTGGTGGTATGACTAGTATGTAAAGCGGACGGATACAATCCGCCATCGTCTGCCGCTGATCGGCCATCGCGTAATCTTAATTTTAGACGAACTGTTCGTCTAAGTAGGCTAAAATTAAACACGTTGTTTTGACTGGGCGAGTGTTCGCGCACGTCTCGCACAAAAACAATGACGATTTGGCGCGAACTTTAACCGCGTAAAATGAGTGCTTTGTGTTCTAGCGCATATACAGTTCTCGGCAATTTCGAGTTGTGCAGGTACGCGCACGAAGTATTCTGTATTCACCTAGTGTTAATAGGGACTTATTACTGTACGAAGCTATTGAAATTATTAGTCGCTCTGTAACCGTTTGTACGCTTGTAATAACTTATCACATAATATGCAAAACTCATTTTTATTAAATATTATATTTTATATTATATAGTATATAGATTTTTATTATTCAGTGTTCTGGACTTTAGCTTCTGTTTTTCCCTCAAGTCTTCAGTTGGTGGCGGCACTACCTACGGTAGAACTCGGAACTATTATTACTAGCAAGACGCCAAGGTTTACATAATAATTTAATATTATTATTTACTCTTTAGATAATTTTAAACGTGCCGCCGTGCCGGTACCGAATAACAACCGCTTGCCGCCGGAAAACTTGTCACAGGTCGCAGCACTGCAATAGCTGACGCGCGTCACTCCGATAGCCGTCCGACGCCGACGACCGCCGTAGCAGTGTTATTGTTTTCTGAATTCTGTCGCAAACCAGTAACCACTAGCGTCGTTAGTAAATTACCGCCACTCGCCAGTGTTCCGTCTTCCCGCGTTTTATCCTCGTGTTCTTGTTCTATTTGGCATTGGCATTTGGCGCATATTATTATCTTCTCTTTTAGATTTGCGACTTGCTTTTTTTAGTTTTTAGAGTTGCTAACTGTGACACTAACTTACGCCTTTGTCACAAGATGTCCGGGGCAATCAACGAAGGGGCATCCACTTCTACTGGTTTGACGTGGGCAATCAACGAGGGGGCATCCACTTCTGCTGGTTTGACAGGGGCAATCAACGAGGGGGCATCTACTTCTGCCAATCTGTCGGAGTACGAACTTTTGCGGCAAGAAAACATGAATAAACTGCAGCACGAGGTAAGTATTTGATTATTATTTTACAGATAGTAGGTAGGTAGGTATCTTTATCTTATTTTCCTGACGACCCTTCAGTAATATTTCACACTTGCAGTTGGCTAAACTATCTACATTAATATAGTGTCTCATATATCGCTGGTTTACTGGTTGACATATTATTATTGACTTGTTCTTCTTGTTTCCACACACCCACTAAATACTATTTTATTATAAAATATTATGTTCTGTGAATGTGAATCTGATAAATACTTTTTTTACCTAAAATAATATAAAATCTGAAAGTATTTAACTAAAAAACAATGTACCTACTAGTTAAAACATGTGTAATAAGTGGTAAATAATTTTAGTTACATTTTTATACACATCTTTGTGTTAGATTAAACCATAATTAGATAATTAATTTAAACTTAAAGTCAAACTAAAAGCTATACTCTATTTTGTTTAGAAAATTTTAATTTACATATATCACTTATTATGAATTTAAGATAACTAATGTGTGACTGATGATACATTTTTGTTTTTTTCTTTTATATTGGTTTGAGATTATTCAATAAGAATTAAAATTTTTTGACAAATGTTACTGTCTTCTGAAGTTTTAAATTTTAAATTATGTTTAACTTGAAAAATGATTTTATAAATTAATTAACTCAATTACCATCTGTCTATTTAAAACGATTTGAATATTTTTGATATGGTAGAATTAGTTGAGAGCATTATGAAATAAGTTTCAGTTTAATAGTACATTTATTTATTTATTATTATTAAACGGGCAAGAATTTATTATATAGAATAAAATGTTTTGATAGATACAATTATTTTTTAGATATAATTAATTATAATGTTTGATTCAATGTAGGTAATTCCATACAAATTAAATAATATTTTAATCTATTTATTTAATGAGAAATGTATGTAATGTACTATTTTTATTATAAAAAAATTATAAAAAGTCATACCATGTATATGCGTTTGAAAAAGGCATATAATAGGACAAGAAAGATTTATCAAACTTAAATTTATTATGTACCGTTACTGCCTGAGTTTAATTCTCTAAAAACTATTGAAAAATACTGGTACCTTATTACAGACCAGACATCATGTTTAATAGAACTTTCTACTCGGCCAACAAGTAAAAAAAGAATAAATTGTAAGCATATTGTTTTAGTACTTGATTAATTGTTTATATATCTATGCTCAAGTCCACAATTTGTTACTATATCAATATATAATATTTTAAATTATTAATTTATTGTATTCATAAAATTAAACATAATATCAATTAAAATAATAGTTTTAATAAGATGATGTACACTTAACACCTATTGTATAGCAGAGTGATTAGTGATTACCAACTTTCCTCTCTTTTTGTCCTCAAACATAAACAATTACCTTTATGAATAAATTGAGTTTATTGGAATTTTTAATTTTACATCTTAAGAGGACGTGATACTTATAACGAAAAAGTTATATGTTTGAGAACTTTAGGTTTTTTTCGTTTAATTATTAAAAACTATTGATTATTACTAACAAAAAAATAAAAACGCTACATCACAGATAAAGTTCTTCTCAATGAGATTTAAAATTTTGGTAATTTTGATATGAATATTGAGGGAGTAATGTTGTCCCGCGCAAAACGCGTTTTAACTATGTTACACGTGTATAAGACAGAGACAACACATGCGGGTATCACTTCCTCTTAAGAGGACGTTATACCCGCATATGTTGTCTTTGTCTTACTAATGTAGATCATAGCAAATTTTCGTTTAGCAGAACAGATTTTGTGACGTTAGCTTTAATATTAGAGTAAATTTACCTATTATCAAATTTAAAGGTAAGAATATTTTCTAGAAAATGTCATATGCTTTTATTGATATTATCATTTTAAAGTGAGTTATGAATATTTTAAAGTTGTAATATTTTACATAGCTATAACTCACTTTAAAATGATAATATCAATAAAAGCATATGACATTTTCTAGATAATATTCTTACCTTTAAATTTGATAATAGGTAAATTTACTCTAATATTAAAGCTAACGTCACAAAATCTGTTCTGCTGAAAGCAAATTTGCTATGATCTACATTAGTAAGACAGAGACAACACATGCGGGTATAACGTCCTCTTAATATATTCTTATTGCGATATGGTACAGTTATAGCATTTTATTTGAGAATCTGTTTTCTTCTCACTAATTTCTTTATTACCCAATGGTATTAATAATGTTTTGAATCAAGTTCTATTTAAATATTTTGGTATAGGTTGGTGATGTATTTAATAATGCTCTGCAATGTGCGCAGAAGCTTAACAAAAATTTACAATTTCGGAGTGATAGAAGGCCAGCTCATCGACCAGGACGACGAGTAAAATTATTCTCTAAATTGGAAAAATCATCAAATGTGAAGAAGGAGACTCAAGGTGAAGATATCCGTCGTTCATTACGTGATAAAAGGTATAAATAATTATAAACAATTTATAAAAAGTGTAGTCAAGTAAGAAATATAAGGAATTTTTTATGGGTGATTTATTTAATGTAAAACCATTCATTATTTCAGAAAACACATTTTTAGAAAAAGTTATATATTTTTTATTATAATTTTTTAAGTTTTTACTTTTTTGATTGACAGCATATATTTTAGATTTTTAGCAGATTTCACTAATGTGTATTTTTATTTATTTATTTCTTGTATGTGCATGATAAATAGTCAATAAAATACTTCAATTTTCAACATTGAGGGTGGTTTTGGATACCAAATTGGATCTAGTTTGTATTTTGGAGAGGTCTAAATTATTCCTAATATTTTTAAAACTAATTGAAGGAAAACAAAAATTTTTATGCAAATTAATTTTTGATGTAGGTAATTACTTTTGTATTTTATATGTAACTAAAAAATGAATAACTATAAATATTTGAAATATTGTCGAAATGCAAGACAAACTGTCTCCATTTAGAATCGTTTTTGTATAAGATGATCATTGAATTCAAATTTAACACATTCATCATTACAGTTACTCACTTGACACTTAATATATAGCTGAGCTTTACCCACTTACCTACCTTTTTTGACATCATAATATTATCTACTGATTGGTTTAATTTACTTAAGAAAGGTTGCAATAAATAAATATATATTTATATATGTTAAAAAAAATACTTTTTAGTATTAGTAGATGATTTTTTGATTCTGAACGTAGTGATGAATAATATATTGATTTTACAATGATGTGTGTTTTTTTTTATTTTTGTGTCTGTCATCACGTTTTGGAGTAGTAATAATGATTCGATTTTTGACTTTAGCCCCTCTTTGAAAAAGGAAATTTATCTAGTTGGTAAATTTCCAGTAGTTTTCAAAAACGTCGAGAAAAACCCTGAAAGAATAACGATAAACGGGAATTTTTACGCATAACCACTTTTCGACAAAATCGATTTTTTTGATTTTGCTGTAACTCAAAAACGAATCATTATGAATACTTGAAATTTTCACCAAATGTTTATATTATGTTCATCTATTTACGAAGTTTTAAAATATTTTGACCTTTTTTAAGCTACTTATAGAAAATTGAAATTTTCGACTTTTCTAAGTTTTTTTTCTTAAAATGCCGATAAAAAAAATTTGGTTATCCAAAAAATTTTAGATTCTGAACGGAGTGATGAATGTATTGATTTTAAAATGATGTGTGTGTATTTTTTTTTTTTTTTTTTTGTCTGTCGACAACATTTGGGGCAGTAAAAATGCTTCGATTTTTGACTTTAGCCCCTCTTTGAAAAGGAAATCGAATCTAGTTGGTACTTTGGGGGGTCAAAAGTTAAAAATTTTCAATATTTTTTAAGTGAGTCGGGAAAAACCTTAAAAAAATGACGGAAAAACGGGATTTTTTACGCAAAACCAGTTTTTGACAAAATCGAATTTTTTATTTTGCTATAACTCAAAAAATAATCGATGTAAATACTTGAAATTTTCACCAAATGTTTATATTAGCGTTATCCATACACAGTTAAATTTTCAAAGAATTTTGACTTTTTTTGAACTATTTATAGACAATAGAAATTTTTAATTTTTCTAAGTATTTTTTTTTTAAATAACGATAAAAATTTTTTGGCCGACCAGAAAATCTTGAAAATCTAATACAAAGTTTCTTATAAGTTGTTCTTAATGTGATAAAAAAAAATCCGAAATCGTTAGTCACAATTTTTTTTTATAAGTGCTTAAAGTTCGAATTTATACGAAATATGTCAAAATTGCGAAAATTTGCAAGTAATTTTGTGGTTGAAAAATCGTAAAATTTTTTCTTTTATAACTAAGTTTTGAAAATTTGATACAAGGTTCTCCATACATTTTTCTTCAATTATCTGTAAAAATAACTCTACCAGATTCAGACAAAAAAATTTTATGAGTGTTTGAAATTTAAATTTTTACAAAACCGCGTTAAATAATGGTTTAGCCTCAAATGATTTTTGATGTTTGTAGTTATTCAAACAGTATAAGTCGTAAATACTTGAAAATTTTACCAGTTATTTAGATTGCCATTTTTTTTACGTGATTTGATTTTCAAAATATTTTGACTTTTTTTGAGCTATTTATAGACAATTGAAATTTTAAATTTTTTTAAATTTTTTTTTTTATAAATTTTGATAAAAAAAATTTAGCTGGGACACAAATCACTTGAAAATTTTATTGAAGGGTCCACATAACTTGTTCTAACTCTCATTCAAAAATTATAAAAATACATAGGCACAATTTTTTTTATTAGCATTTGAAGTTCAAATATTAACAAAAATTCGTCAAAATCATGAATATTTTTCACTATTTGATAGTTAAAAATTTATAAATATTTTTCTATCAAAAGCTAAGAATTGAAAATTTAATACTATGCTGTCCATAAGTTAAGCTTAGAATAATTATAAAAAAGTTTGAGGATTGTTCAATTTAAAAAATTTTACGAGTGTTTAAAGTTTTAATTTTAATTTGAAATCAAAAATACACGTGTAAAATAACGTTTTACTAATAAATAATTTTCGATTTTTGTTATTTTTAAAAAATTACTTGACTACTTACTTTTACTTTATCTTGAAACTTTTATACTTAAATGTTTGAATTTGTTTCAAAATAGAATATATGATAAAATTTAAATATAATATATCCTAGACTGACAAATCATCTCCGTTCAGAATCGTTTTTCGTATACAATGATACCTATCATTGCATTCAAATTTAACCTGCCCTAGTCAGAGGTCCACTCCACCCCCTAATGTACAGCAGAGCGATACTCACTTACCCGCTTTTTAAAATTTAATACAACGTTTATTATAAGTTGTACTTCGTAGTGAAAAAAAAAAAATCAAAAATGTTAGTCACAATTTTTGTTTATAAGCATTTAAAGTTCAAATGTTTACAAAAAATATCAAAATCGCGAAAATTTGCAAGGAATTTTAAACTTGAAAATTCATAAAAATTTTGTGATTTATACTTAAGGTTCAAAAATCCAATACAAGGTTATCCATAAGTTTTCCTTCAAGTAACTGTAAAAAAAAATTACAGCGTCAATATAGAAAACATTTTATGAGCGTATGAAATTTAATTTTTAACGAATTCGCGTAATATACCTAACTATATATTACAATTTCAATATACCTAGGTAATAATATAATAATATATCCAACTAATTATCATTGATTGACAAATCATCATTCTGCGTTCAGAATCGTTTTTCGTATACAATGATACCCGTCATTGCATTCAAGTTTAACACATCCATTATAGTGACCTACTCTCTCTATCTCTACTATACAGCAGAGCGATACCCACTTGCTCACTTTTTTACTTTTATGTCCAATGAATGATGGCATAGCCATGGGAGCGATGTGAAAGTGCAATTTCTGCGGCATCGTTGGTTCAAATAGAAAAATAAAGATGATTTTTTACTTGTGAAAAAAAAATCATTTAGGTACCTAATTTTTTTTTTCAGTTAACAATTATTTTATACTCGGTAGTTGTTTAATAAATAAGTTATTTATACAAAGATATGGTAGTTTGATATTTGATATTTTTTATGTATAGAAAGTTAGAAGTTTTTAAATAAATTATTATAATATTTAAAAAAATATAACTTGTATAAAGTGTTTAATGCTCATATCTTATATGTATGGTTGACGGTTGTTATTTATTTAGATTTTTTTATATGTGAGTTTTTGCATTAATATAATAATATTACATTAATGTTGAGAGTAAAATTATATTCTATTTCTATTATTTTTTTATTTGAATTATTTGATAAATTGACAATTTAATGTAATATAAGGATATAATAAAACAAGTATTCACTTCTAGCATACTCGTTATATAATATTACATATACTTGTTTATTTTTTCATTATTTAGAAAACAAATGTATTATAATTCTCAAGAAGAAAATGACAAAGGAAAAAACAAAAAACGTCGACAAAGAAATAACTATCAGAAAAAGTTTCCTTTGAATAAATCTGAAGTAATTCAAGATTGTTACTTTTAAATAAAACTAATAAATATTGGTATAAAATATATTTTTAATTGTGTTTTGTTTGATAATCAGGGTTCAAAGAGAAAATTTAGCAGAAAAGTATCTCGATTAGATGTATCTCATGTAACAAAAGAAATGTTAGACAACATAATTTACCGCTCTGTAGGAAAAAAATATAGTACTAACGAAGGAACAACTTGTCACCAATGCAGGTAATATTTATATTAAAAATAACAAGTTTTAACTTATAATTTGTTAAAAAATATTTTGCATAATATACTACATTTAATTTGATTTTCTTTATAAAATATTTATTTATTCAATAATAATTTTTATATTTTATATAAATTGTATAAATAATAAATTATTGTTTGAGAGATGTTATCTTATAATTGAGTATAAAAGGAGATTTATTACGCAGCATAACAAGTGTTTGTCGATTAATTTATATTAAGAACAAATAGAAAATAAAAATTCTTTATTCTTGTTATCATTAGTTACAAGAATTTTTATTTTCTCTGGTTCGTTATTAGTGAAAATAAATTTACATTTGTTTAGCTAGATTTTGGATTGTTTCTTTTAAATTGTCTGTAATATAATGTTTAGTTTTTATAAATGATGAGTTTGTTATGATAAAAATATAACATTACCAGATTGTCTTAATTTACCTCGTTAATACCAGTCTATCTTCTAAATTAACTCAATCAACTTCTTGCTAATACTTTAAATTTTACTCTTGGAATACTACATGAAAATATTATAAATTTTGAATTTTAACATTCATTCTCTAAAATCAGATTTTTTAATTGAAATATAAAATTTAATATGAAAATAAACAATTATTTATTTTTGATTTTGAGTTGAGGTTAATAAAATAAAATAAAACTAACAACTAATGAACTGTGGTTCTCAAAACATGATTTAAAAATATAAGTTAAAAAAAAATTGTTAATGCAATCAAACATAATAAATCTCTGTTTAAACCACAGAACACAATATTATATTACTTATTGACGACAACAGAATATTCTATGATTTGGTTGAGTTTCTTTGATTAGTAATGTATGAAAAAAAAATTTTTAGGCAGAAGACATTAGACCAAAAATCATACTGTCGGAATGAGAACTGTAAAGGAATGAGAGGTATGTTTTGTGGTTTTTGTTTGGGCAGACGGTATGGTGAAGATGTGGCTGAAGCTTTATTAAATCCGGTAATTCATTTTTATTGATATATTTTTAAGGCAATTATTCATTTATTTATTTTTGCATATTATATAAAGTTATGGGCTTGTCCGCCATGTCGTGGACGTTGTAACTGCAGCATTTGCAGACGTGATCAAGGCAAAGATCCAACCGGGCAGTTGGCGCAAGTAGCTAAAGCTAAAGGATATAAATCTGTTTGCCATCTGTTAAGGACAATAGAAGAGGAATTAGATAGCACGAATAAAAATTCTATTGATACATGTGAACCGAAAAATCCAGTTGAAAACAACATTGAACCAGGTAATCGTTCAAAGATTGATAATTTGAATGAAAAGGTTGTACTTAATGCATCTAATGCTAAAAACAAGTTTGGGCAGATGAAATCAAAGAAAAACGATAATTGCTGTACAAAGGATGAAGAACTATGTAATTCTAAAAATAATATAACAGAGCCTAAAGAAAGTTCAGAAATGATTATTGACAAACTTTATACGCAATTTATGTCGCCTAAATTATTGGAAGAAGAGAAATAAATAAAAAAGCAATATAATTTTCTAAACATCAACAGCAAGTAGCCTTTAGTATTAGTATAACTATAATATTTTATACTTTTATAAGTATACATATGCATATAATTTTTTTAAACTTAGAACTTAGTTTATTTTTTCACCTTAAGTTATAAGTTAAAGAGCAACAATTAAAGTTATAAATTTGAGTTCAATTGCAAAGAAAATAGTTGATATAGATTTTATTTTACTGTAAAATTACTTTTTTGAAATGATTATTTATAAGTTATTGACAAGTGCTTATGATTAATATTGTTTAATTATTTATACTAGTATGTATTTTTCTTTTTTTCTTATTTATTTTTTAAGTTTATGAACATAAAAGTAAAAAATATATTTGTTATATAAACTTTTAAAAGAGGTATGCCATAAACACAACATTTTTATTTTTCGTAAGTTGTAAAATAAGTTAACTTTTTTTTATATTATATTATACATAATATTATACTTATACTTAGTCTTTATACATTGTTTTTCTATTATACTTGAATTTTGACAGTTATCATTTGTGTTCATTATAAATTATAATATACATTATTATGAAGGTAATGTTGTACTTATAATTAATTAGGTACCTAAGGCAAACATTTTTAATATAAGCATACATTTATGTAGGTTAAATAAAAATGTTAACAATGATTAATGGTTATAATATGTTGCAATACATATAATTAGGGTTCGGATTTGAAGGCAATATAATCAATAAAAAAAGCATTTAAAATGTAAAAAAAGACATTTAATTTACATAAAAAGGCAATTCATAAATATACTACAAAATAAAATAGTGAACATTTTTTAAACACTTTTAAATGCACACATTTTGAGAAAAATACAAATTAAAAATGAGCCTAAATACTAAACTACATAAATTTGTATAAAAAGATTAGGTAAGATAAGACGATATCAATAAATATTGCAAATAATAAAACCCATTATTTTAAGCTTAACTTATGGACAGCATAGTATTAAATTTTCAATTCTTAGCTTTTGATAGAAAAATATTTATAAATTTTTAACTACCAAATAGTGAAAAATATTCATGATTTTGACGAATTTTTGTCAATATTTGAACTTCAAATGCTAATAAAAAAAAATTGTGCCTATGTATTTTTATAATTTTTGAATGAGAGTTAGAACAAGTTATGTGGACCCTTCTATTAAATTTTCAAGTAATTTGTCCCAGCTACATTTTTTTTATCAACATTTATAAAAAAAAAATTAAAAAAAATTGAAAATTTAAATTGTCTATAAATAGCTCAAAAAAAGTCAAATGTTTTGAAAATCAAATCATGTAAAGAAAATGGCAATCTAAATAACTGGTAAAATTTTCAAGTGTTTATGACTTATACTGTTTGAATAACAACAAATATCAAATATCGTTTGAGGCTAAACCGTTATTTAACGCGGTTTTGTAAAAATTTAAATTTCAAACACTCATAAAAATTTTTTGTCTGAATCCGGTCGAGTTTTTTTTACAGATAATTGAAAAAAAATTTATGGAGAACCTTGTACCAAATTTTCAAAACTTAGTTATAAAAGAAAAAATTTTACGATTTTTCAACCACAAAATTACTTGCAAATTTTCGCAATTTTGACATATTTCGTATAAATTCGAACTTTTAGCACTTATAAAAAAAAATTGTGACTAACGATTTCGGATTTTTTTTTATCACTTTAAGAACAACTAATAAGAAATCTTGTATTAAATTTTCAAGATTTTCTGGCCGTCCAAAAAAATTTTATCGTTATTTTAAAAAAAAATACTAAAAAAAATTAAAAATTTCAATTGTCTATAAATAGCTCAAAAAAAGTCAAAATTCTTTGAAAATTTAACTGTGTATGGAGAACGCTAATGTTAACATTTGATAAAAATTTCAAGTGTTTACATCGATTAGTTTTTGAGTTATAGCAAAATAAAAAATTCGATTTTGTCGAAAACCGGTTATGCGTAAAAATTCCCGTTTTTCTGTCATTTTTTTTATGTTTTTCTCGATTTTTTTGAAAACTGTTGGAAAATGTTTACTTTTCACCTCTATAATGCACCAAGGATATCCACTTTGCCATCGGAAACCACCCCCAAAGTTTGAAATTGAAGCATTATTTCGACAAGTTATGCTGTACACAGACACAAAAACAAAAAAAAAAAAAAAACACACATCATTGTAAAATCAATACATTCATCACTCCGTTCAGAATCTAAAATTTTACGATTTTCCAACCACAAAATTACTTGCAAATTTTCGCAATTTTGACATATTTCGTATAAATTCGAACTTTAAGCACTTATAAAAAAAAATTGTGACTAACGATTTCGGATTTTTTTTTATCACTTTAAGAACAACTTATAAGAAACCTTGTATTAAATTTTCAAGATTTTCTGGTCGGCCAAACAATTTTTATCGTTATTTTAAAAAAAAATACTAAAAAAAATTAAAAATTTCAATTAATTTTAAGTTGGTACTCTCAAAGTACCAACTAGATTCGATTTCCTTTTCAAAGAGGGGCTGAAGTCAAAAATCGAAACATCTTTACTGCTCCAAATGTTGTCGTCAGGCACAAAAAAAAAAAATAAATAAATAAATAAAAAAAACACACATCATTGTAAAATCAATATATTCATCACTCCGTTCAGAATGTAAAAGTTAATGAATGATTATTGCAGAATAAGAGAAGAGTGTCGAAAACAAAATTTGTTATTTTGATTTAGTTTATGGTGTTCTTTGGTATGGTGAATTATTTAAACGGGCATATGAGATATACCATCAGAAAAGGCTTGAATTAAGTTGTCCAATAGTGTATTATATTATTTGTAAAAATTATATAATAATCTGTATAATTTTAATGCTTGAGGATATACGATGTTCTTTGTTTTTCCATTCGGACAATAAATGTAGAGATTTTTCGGGTCACCACCTCTTGAACATGCTACATATAATTGACCATGAGAGAAGCACATAGGATCAAGTATAAGTCACATCATTGTAAAATCAATACATTCTTCACTCCGTTCAGAATCTAATAACATTACCAAACTGAATTCTTCATTTCTTCATTTCTTTCAATTCTTCAAAAAAAAATTCAAAGTGAAATATTCGTTATTCGTATGGTCGCAACCGGGGCAAAGCCGGGGTAACACCAGCTAGTATAAAATATAAAAAAAGGAATTAGAATTATTGACTGTTGTACTTAAATCAACTAGTTTTAAAAGATGAATTAGAATATCCCAATATGCACACTTAAAAAAATAAAAATGTTTCGTAATATCATTAATATAATAATATCTATTCTTTTTTCATTTTTTACACAGTTAGTTAATGTATAGCAGTTTCTAATTATATTGTATAGCTTATCTGTAAATAAAAATATTTGTAAAATATCTGAATTTTAGTAAATTAGTAATTGCTAATAACCTCAGTTGTACCCAATATATCAATTTGTACTACTTTTGTATATAATTAAGTATTAATCAAGACAAATAATTATAATTAACATATTTGTTTATTTATTAATTTTAAACTCATGAATTTTTTAATCCTTCAAAATGTATCCTTATGTTCTAGAAAACTATGATTTAAACAAATATTGTCTCAATGTCCAAGTTCAATATATAATAGCAAATATAATATTATAATGTTACGTCCCGACTGACGTCTATTCATACATCAACGTAGGAATGGAAATACTGATGTATAAGTGTACAAATATCTTAATTAAACGTTTTAAACGTTATACGAGATTACAATGTAAGTAAATATAAAAGTGATGGTGACCTGACTCCTAATACTGATATAAAAGACAATGAGTGGTTTTACGACCTGCCTCTAAGCGTCTTGGATATCCTTAACTGTCTGGCGAGCTCTTGTCTTGATCACTCTTATGTACAGATGGCTCACAATTGAATGGTAGTTATAGTGGTGGTCGGTGGACACTCCGTTTATACAAGGGGCCTCATATTAATGTTTTAATGGCTGGAGCAGGTACAAATTATCACGTAAAACAGGCCAAAAGCTAGACAAAACTGTGGGACTTGGGTTAGACGGATTTCAATTTTGAAAACTAATTGAAAATCTTTAACAACTCTTCTAAAGCATGGCCGTGGAAATTTATCATTATTACAAAAAATAATGACGTACTTAAATATGTAAAATACCAAAATTCTTATTTTTTAAATTGTCGATATTTTATCGAAGAATTTGTATAAACAAAATCCCCTCGACCATTCCCTAACTAACATAATGATTAATTAATATTAATTTTCAAAATTAAAATCCATCCATGGGCGCCCATAGGTAACATTTTAGGGGGGGTCAAAATAAAAAAATTTAAAAAGGTATAATATATAATATAATATTGTGGTAATATTTATTGAGCTACAAGTTCATAAAATTTTTTTCCAGGGGGGGGCAAGTGCCCTGTCTTGCCCCCCCCAATGGGCGCCCATGAATCCATCGAATCCAACTCTCACAGTTTTGTCTAGCTTTTTAGCATTTGTGTCATGTGAATAGCATGGCGTATAGTTGACAAAATTGAAATTATTGACATGTGCCTGTGCGTGCGGAAACGCATCGGCGGTCCTAATTGAAAATAAACTGCCAACATTCTGTTCCTGGAATATATAAGATAAGAAAACGCGCGCCATCGGTGGGCACAATATTATAATAATTATTATTAATTAACGTCCGGTCTACCTGCAGGTTTGGTCCACCGCCGGTACGTCATTATTCTACAGCGAGTAAAAGTAATATTCGAATTTTGATTTTCGATATTTCTATTAGTCTGGCATCTGCTGTTATTTGAAACCAATGTGCAGTTTCTAGAGAACCATTTTTTTGTGCAATATATTTTTCAATATTTGTCATCTTTGATACTATGGACACTAAGAAAGACTGGCATTATGGAAAAAAAACTAAAACTCTTTTATCCAAAAGAAAGAAAAACAAAGGAAATATTGATGCTCTCAATAGATTAAAAAAAGTAAGTATAAATATTACATATCTATTGTATTAATTAACATTAATATAATCAATAATCATGCTGAAAATCCTGATAATCCATTTTTAAATTCTGAGCGAAGCGATGAATGTATTGTTCTTACAATGATGTATATATATTTTTTTTGTGTCTATCTGCTATCATCACATTTTAGGACAGTAAAAATGCTTAGATTTTCTTCAATAGTACCTTTTCTGATAGGAAAGTGAATCTAGTTGGTATTTTGGGGTGGTCACAACTAAACATTTTTCAGTAGTTTTTAAAAGCGCTGTAAAAACAAATGAAAAATTAAGGAAAAAACGGGAATTTTACGCAACATCGATTTTAGATAAAATCGATTTTGATTTTTAGTGTAACTCTAAAAGAAATGACCATAAATTCATGAAATTTTGACTGAATATTTATATTAGCATTTTCTATACACCATAACATTTTCAAAATATTTTGACTTATTTTGAGCTGTTAACGAACATTTTCAGTTTCCAATTTTTTTTAGTTTTATTTTTTATGAATGTCAATAAAATTATAAAAGTTGGTTAAAAAAGCTTGAAATATTAATACGAGGCATTGTTAAAATAGTAGTTGAAAAATATTGTGTAAAATACATGGTTAAAATTTTTTTTGATAAGCATTTAAAGTTCGAATTTTGACAAAATAATTTTGGCAAATAATTTTGGGTCTAGGACACTTCGCCGCCGGATATTTCGCAAACTTTTATAGGTAAGGAATGAAAATTTGAAACAAAGTTCCACGTTAGTAGTTAATTTTGATACCAAAATATCTAAATAATACATACCTAAACATAGTTTTAGATTCTGAACGGAATGATGAATGTATTGATTTTACAATGATGTGTGTTTTTTTTTTTTATTTTTTTTTTTTTTGTGTGACGACAACATTTGGAGCAGTAAAAATGCTTCGATTTTGGACTTCAGCCCCTCTTTGAAAAGGAAATCGAATCTAGTTAGTACTTTGGTGGGTCGAAAGTTAAAAATTTTCAATATTTTTTAAATGAGTCGGGAAAAACCCTAAAAAAATGACTGAAAAACGTGATTTTTTACGCAAAACCAGTTTTCGACCAAATCGAATTTTTTATTTTACTATAACTCAAAAACTAATGGATGTAAATACTTGAAAATTTTACCAGTTATTTAGATTGTTATTTTCTTGACGTGATTTGATTTTCAAAATTTTGACTTTTTTTGAGCTATTTATAGACAATTGAAATTTTCAATTTTATTTTATTTTTTTTTTATAAATGTTGATAAAAAAAATTTTGGAGGGACAAATTACTTAAAAATTTAATAGAAGGGTCCACATAACTTGTTCTAACTCTCATTCAAAAATTATAAAAATACATAGGCACAATTTTTTTTTATTAGCATTTGAAGTTCAAATATTGACAAAAATTCGTCAAATTCATGAATATTTTTCACTATTTGGTAGTTAAAAATTTATAAATATTTTACTATCAAAAGCTAAGAATTGAAAATTTAATACTATGCTGTCCATAAGTTAAGCTTAGAATAATTATAAAAAAGTTTGAGGATTATTCAATTTAAAAATTTTACGAGTGTTTAAAGTTTTAATTTTAATTTGAAATCAAAAATACGCGTGTAAAATTACGTTTTACTAATAAATAATTTTCGATTTTTGTTATTTTTAAAAAATTATCAAACGTAAGATCTTGAAGCTTTTACTTAAGTGTTTGAATTTGTGAATTTTTTTCAAAATAGAATATATGATAATATTTAAATATAATATATCCTAGACTGACAAATCATCTCCGTTCAGAATCGTTTTTCGTATACAATGATACCTATCATTGCATTCAAATTTAACCTAGCCTAGTCCGAGGTCCACCCCACCCCTTAATAGACAGCAGAGCGATACTCACTTACCCGCTTTTTTTTTTTTAGCTTTTTTTAAGTTCAGATTTGGACGAAATCCCATATTACCACTTATAACCTACTGTACAAAAGAGTGACACCTACCAGCCCACCTTTTTTATAAACGTTTTGTTGTAGGTAAATTGTGTAAATCAAACACCATCTACGTCTTCGAATACAACAAATCTACCAATTATACTGGAAGATAATTTTAAAAATAATGTCACATCAGAACTTGTATCCCCTCATAAACAGTATGAAAATGGCGAGTTGTGTGACAATGACAAAAATTACACATCAGAATTTGAAACTCCTCATAAACAATATGAAAATAACGAGTTGTGTAATAATGACCAATGGGCAAAATTAGAGGGTAGACGTATTGTTGACCTCAAGCATATTTTTCAATCTTTACAGTCTATACAACACTTGGGATTTGATTGTTCATTTAGAGATTTAGAGTTTGTAAAGGAAAATAGAAAGGGATATTATAGTACATTTCATTTCAGTTGTAAAGTGTGTGGTTTAAAAGAACAAATAGATAGTGAAAATTTCAATGGTGAAAATGTAAATATAAACATGGCAATAGTTAGTGCTACTGTAAATGCTGGTCAAGGGTACAGCCAACTCGAAGAGTTTTCTGCAACATTAAACATGCCAAATATGTCCAACCGATTATATCAAGCACTTCATACGGAAATTTTTATGCATGTTCATGACATAGCCTGGAAAGAAATGGAATTAGCAGGACAAGAAGAAAAAAGGTTAGCGATCGAAAACGGTGATTTAGATATAAAAGGTCGCCCCAAAATCGCAGTTATTGCAGATGGAGCATGGAGCAAGCGTTCGTACAAAACTAATTACAATGCATTGTCGGGAGTTGTAAGTTTTAAAAATAATTCATGTATAATACCTATATGTATAAGAAATTGATTTATCTATTGATTTGATTGTAAACAAAATTCAAATTATTTTACAAAATTTTTCATTTATTTTTAATTAATTCATATAAAAATAAAAAATAAAATAAAATTTGAAAAAAATTATTAACTCTATGTATACCAATAACTAATAAGTGAACAAAAAAATTTCATAAAAAAAATACTAATTACAATTAAATCTGTTCCCTAGTAATAATTAAGTAACAAGCTTTTAGGACAACGAATGAAATGCACACAAAGTAATTGTCAATTGAGAACGAATTATAAATTAAAATATTTTATTATGTATTAATCGTAGTTTAAATTAATATAACTTTATTTATTTACAATATAAATTAATAAAATTGAATTCATAGACTTGTATTGTTGGAGCAAGAACAAAAAAAATACTTTATATCGGAGTACGAAATAAATATTGTTGTGTGTGTCAAGCAACAAAAAAAAATGGAAATGAAACTAACCATTTATGTTATAAAAATTGGAATTCTCCTTCAACTGCCATGGAAGCAGATATAATCGTTGATGGATTTAAGCAAAGTTTAACAATGCATGGTCTAATTTATTCGCAGTTAATAGGTAAATAATGTTTTTGAATATGTAATAAAATATTTTCGAAAAATCAATATATTAGAATTTCCCACATATGACATATAGTAGGAACTTTGATCACATACGATAAATTAAACTTTTTTAATGTATCTAATACAGGTGACGGTGACAGTAGTGTCCTAAAACGATTACGTATTGCGAAACCATATGGATTGGATATTATGATTAAAAAGGTTGAATGTACGAACCATTTATTAAGAAATTACATTAATAAGCTAAGAGACATTGCGAATAAAAGAAAAAATTCCAACGGTGATCGCATACCAGGATGTTTTAGGATATTATTACAAAATAATTTACTGAGACTTAGGTATGCTGTTACTGAAGCTATAAGGTTCAGGAAACATGAAACAGGAATTATTTCTTACGAAGAAAAATTGGCACGATTGAAAGCGGACGTCATAAATGGACCAAATCATGTTTTTGGAGATCATGACAATTGCTCTCAATATTTCTGCCAACGTCAAAAAAAAGGTAAAATAAAATTTTTTTTTTTATATACACTCTTTTCATATTATTAAAATGTTCTAGAAGTGTTGATAAAAAAATTAGGCAAGGCAAAAAATCTTTAAAATTTAATACAGTAATATCAAATATGTTAAATATCCTAGACTGACAGATCATCTTCGATTTGTTTTTCGTATACAATGATACCTATCATTTTTTGTCTTGAAATATTATAATATAATATATTAATATATAATATGATATTTATTATTATAATCTGAATAATAATAATTTCATACAATTGTAGTACCTACACACGATAATACGATATAATTTTTTTTGATACGATAGTAAAAGCGAATACCTACTAAAACCTCATACCACTGTTTTTTTTTATACTTAGATGAACAAAATTACGTACTTGATTTAAAAAGACTCGGACTTTGGGATGACATTTGTAGAGTTAGAAATGTATTGGTTTACCACATTGAAAGTTTAATGTACAATTACAATAATAATGCAGCTGAATTATATAACTCTATCTTAGCTAAATTCGTGGGTGGGAAGCGAGTTAATTTTTGTCTGAAAGGTTCGTATGAGTTAAGATGTAATGCTGCGGTAACTGCATATAACTCAGGAGCAAACCGACTCTCAATATTTAATAAACACGTAACTACGAAAAGTCCTGGTCAGTTTACAAAGCGGTACATAAAAAAGTATGAGATATCTACATGTCAGAGAAGACGTCGCCGTCTTTTTAGTACGCCAACAAACCGATCAACTAAATATGCATCTGCTGGGCCCGATGAAGAATACGGAAATGTAGTGAATGGCCATGACCCATTGTCAAATTTAACTGACACAGAGTACTCTAAATTGGAAACGGCGTTTTTAAATAAATTAAAACTAACGGAGAATGAAATTTTGTCTTTAGAAGATAGGACGAAAAGACAAAATCAATGTGATGAGTGGCATTTAGAACGTAAAAAAAGGTTAGTATTACGTCGTACTTATAATATAATATAATTCAATATATAAATAACATATATGTATATGAATCGTCATACAGTTATTTTTCATTTATTTATTTGTTTTTGACTCTTCAGATTAACAGCATCATTGTTTGGCAAATTATGCAAATTACGCGAATCTACTTCACGTGTTAATATTGTAAATGAAATATTATTTGGGACATTTAAAGGAAATGCTGCAACTCGGTACGGAATAGAGCATGAAATGATTGCCATCGAACAATTGGAAAATAAAATCAATAAAAAAATTGTACCATCAGGTTTGATGGTAGATTTAAATCAGCCATTTTTAGCTGCATCGCCAGATGGTTTGATTGGATCAGATTCACTTGTTGAAATAAAATGTCCAGCAAGTGCCAAAGATATGACACCAGAAGAAGGAATTAGTAGTAAAAAAATTAAAAGTTGTAAGATAATAGATGAAAAATTACATTTGAAAAGAACAGATAATTACTATTATCAAGTGCAGGGTCAACTTCACATTGCTCGAAGAATGTATTGTTATTTTTGTATTTGGACACCGAAAGGTATTTAAGATATTTATTAATTTATCTACATAAATTACATAATACTACATAATTTATTATTTTATAGGATTTTTATTTGAAAAAATTAAAAGAGATGATACTTTTTGGAATGATAAAATGGCGACTCAGCTCACCACATTTTACATGGACTTTCTCTTAAAACAGTTGATAAAAGATGAATTAAAATAAAATATTTTAGTTCTAGTTATAGATGTAAATTTATTTAAAAATGTCTAACAAAAATATAAGTGTAATAAGTTATGATAATTTACAATAGATAGGTAAAATATATTAATAATTAAATAATAAATATATTATATAATAAATAATAATAACTATAATAATTTTTATGTCATTTATTACAATAAATATTTAGTATTCCAGTAAGTTACTGGTATACTATTATTGTATTATTGTATTATTATATTTTATCAGTTGTAAAAACTATCTAAAAATAGATGAAAATTGGAGGAAAAAAATTATCGAAGTATAAAAAAGTAGGTATTTAAGCTAATTATTATTGCGGGCCGCAGTTCCGGGAATACGTAATGTCGTCGATATGCGGACGGTGAGCTGTCTGTGCCCGGTGGCACAAGAACGCGATAACGAATTTTACGAATTACACATACTAACATCAATTTACTTCTCACACACTAACACGGATCAAATATAAATGCTATATGAAATGCCTAAATATTACTCCTTAAAATATGTCACGCTCCAGCCACCTTAATATTCACGTCGCTGATATTGATATCCGTCTTATGAGTTTTGACTTTTTTACAAATTTGAGCGACGTGTGATCATCTTTTAATGTCTAAATTAAATAGTACACATTTTTCTGTCGATAACTTCCTGGCCTTCACATTTTTGTATTATTAATTTGTCAAACAGCATATGTGTCACCAATTATTACAGTATTTAAAATAAGAATTTCTACGTTAAAGCCATGGCTCGTAACAATAAATATCATATTATTTTAGTTATTTAATTATTAATACTTAATTAACTTACTTTTGGGTTTTTAATTACTTAAATTTAGGGTTGTTAAGGCAATCACTAATTTTAAATAAATATTTAAAAACATAAATATTTAGTAGGCACAACATACAAATTTACAAGAAAATGTAGTTAAAATTAAATTTTAAAATGACATAAAAAAATACCTACCTAATATTTAAAGTTAAAATACTTGGTAATAATAATCATCAACAATAGGTACAGTTTCAGTTTATTACATTTTAAAGGGGTATGTAAATTGAGTTTGCAATACTTTTTGTTTATTTTTAAAGTGTTAAATTGGGGACATGTACCAATTGCCTTCAAAAGTATCTTTTTTATACCCCCTCCCCTCCCCGAAAAACTTCAGGACTCATTATGTATTCATGCCTACTATCATTTTTTTCTAGGACCCAATTTACCAATCTAGAATTTTAATTTGTTATAAATTATAAGGTCCTTACTTAATATAAGTATAAATAATATAATACATAACATCATTGATTATAATTTATAGTAACGTGTTAATTTATTTACATATTATACAACAATTAACAGTTGTTGGTAAATAGCATTTTATGGTAGACACAACAATTTCAAATTTTTACAAACTATTATTTGTTTTTGAATCAAAAAAATAACATTGATTTATGAATATAAGTATAGATACTTATGAACCTCTAAACTTCAAAATGTAGACAAAACTAAAGAGTTATCTAAATGCAATTTGCTAATAGAATGTTGAATATAAAATCAATTTTTTTTTCTATTATAAAAAATTAAAAGTATAATAAGATAGTGGTCTTCAAGTAAAATGTTAAATGTTTGTGTGAGAGCTTATGAGTTCACATTACAAATTCAATAAGTAGATAGGTACCTAACAACCTAACCTAGTACAATTAACAACTGTATTACGTTTTTCTCATATAACTAATACATTAAAGACATTAATGTAATTAAATATATAATGTAAAATTATACCTACATAGAATCGTGCAATAAATGAATACAATAAAAAGCCATACAAGATAAAACTTTGTATCAATAATAATTATTATGTATCAGAATCATCATTTGTTACAAACTTACAAGTAATTTAGGAATGCTGTAAATTTGATGTATAACTGAATCTTCGCACGTAAAATATTGTTATTACTGGTTGTATATTTATATTATTGTATAAATCTTGTGTGATATTTTAAGTTTTTTAAAAACAATTGTTAGTTGGTACTGTTGGTAGGTATGTTATTTTGTATTTTTTGAAATGTGTTTATATAGTATATACTATATACTCTATGTCTCTATAGAGAGATATTCCTCATGTAGAAATACCATAATTAATTATAGATTCTTATATTCTATTGGTGTTTGATAATTGATAGATAGCTCTAATTTTCTTTTGTCTAGTTTTGAAAGCTTAATGTTTGTTTATGAAAGCTGTCACCCGTCAAAGCTGAGTTTGAGACTTTAGTGTTAAGCAGTTAATCAAACCATCAATGATTTAACCCAATGATTGTTAAATGTTCAATGAGATAAGAAGACGTTGACTTGCAAGTATAACTGTTTATACGAATGAGCTATGTGAAAACAGTGTTGAAATTTTGAAAATAGAGTAATTAAAAATATTAAAAATATTTAATTTGTCAATGTAGAACGGTGGAACCAGAAGATCCACATCTTGAACGTCCGTGTTCAAAGAGGCGGGTTTGTGAGATCATCAGAAGAGCTGATTGGAGGTGTAGAAAATTCGAATTTAGGAAAAAAACGACATTTTATAAATAAATATAGGTACATTTAAATAAATAAATAATAATAAAAATAAATTATACAGATATCATAACGAAATTCGATAATCGAATAGTGTACTCGACAAAAAATGTTAAATGTAGTTAACTTTAAAATTTCAAATAGGTACCAACCTATTAATTAAGTATAAACTATAAATATAGTATAAAAACTAAAAAGTCAATTATTTTTTGTTACCTAATCATTAAATTTCCGTAAAGTATCGCGTATTCACGTCGTACAATCAAGGTATAAAATACGATTACACTTTTAACGATAAAATTTGGTTTATCGTCTTATCGCAACCTACGTGTATCATTGTGTAGGACGTAGGTATACAAATATAACTTTAGATTAATGACCTGTGATGTTGAAGCCTTACTTCTAATAAAAAAAAATATATATATATATAGGTAATTTACATATGAAAAAATTAATATAAATGTAAAGTTTATTTCAACAAGCGTGCTTTCGAATTTCTATGTAATTTAAAAATAATTTTATTTATGACGACAATTATTTTAATAACTTTTAACCAAAATTAACGTTTTTCACTTAGTCGTTTTTTTCCTTGTCGTTTTTACCGATTACCAGTAAATTCATTATCATTAGAGACTAGCATAATTATTTGTGAGTAAGGTATAAGCACAGAATATAATATAATAGATGAAATCTATTCTGTGGCATAAGTACCTACTTATTTGGCGAAATGAAAGTTTTTTATTTTTTATCATCATGATGAGGTAATATAGACGAACTGGTATCCGGACAATTTCCCCCCGGACATTTTCCCCCCGACTGTTTTTGACGTAGTAGGACATTTTCCCCCCAATATATTTTCGATGCGGACATTTTCCTCCCATTTTTAAAAATCATTTTTTTTTCATAAATATAAAAAATTATAATTGTAAATGCAATTTTATATAGGTATTTACATAAAATATAATTATAATAACTAATAAAAATGACTAATTCTTTTTTCATGAATATAATAAAACGTAAAAAATTTGTATATACCTAAGTAAAATAGGTTAAAAATTTAATTTTTTTTTCATGAATATAATAAAACGTAAACAATTTGTATATAAGTAAACATTTCGACATAAAAATGATACATTTTGACATTTTGTAAAAAACATTTAATTTCTGATTCTTTTGTTATTTCTAAGCACATATTATTTCGAAATCTTTGTTCATATTTTTTTTTTTTTTGTAAAAAAAACCGTACCTGTTTTAATTTTTAATAATTTATTAATTGCCATTGAATTTGACTTTTGTAGTGCTTCAATGAACATCCAAATATTTGGATGCTGAGTTCTTATAAATATTTAAATTTATTATTGAAACCTTCACTTATATTATTTGTTCTACCTTTGTTTTTCTTTGTAGCATTATGTACATTCCATAAATAAGGAGGAAATAGAAGATCGCCATAATGAAAAACCATTTGATTTTGTAGTAGTTCTTTTGTAAGTCCAATTGACGTACGTTCTATCAAAGTATAACAATAGTTCATCGATATCTGGATCATTGAGGTCATTTGATAAATCATATAGTTTTTTAGAAATTGTCCGCCATTCAGACGAACTTGACAAGTTACGTTTAGTAAAATTGGGTATTGGGCGAAATATAGTCCTTAATGGCTTTATGCCTTTATCTATTTGTTATTCAAAGACATTATTTCTAGGGACACCAATAATATTAGGCTATTAGCTATATAGCTTATAATACTTATACAGGGTGATTCTTTTATCAAACAACACTCATTATTTCCAAAAGTATTCATGTTTTTGAAAATATTTTTTTACATAGTTTCAAATTTTTAAAAAACAACGTTTTTATAAAAAAATTATATTTTTAAATATTTTTTATCCTTATAATTTTTTAAGTTTTTTACTTTTTTGAATGACAACATAGATTTTTAATTTCATATTTCAAAGCAGAATAATTTTTTGAGCATTTTGATACATAAAAATCGAATTTAGGGTGAGTAGTTTATGAGTTATACTTATTTAAATTTTAGACAAGCGGAGTAGTGGACAAACATTTTGCGGGGTAACCCCGTACCACTCCACTCCGCGCAACTAAACTTTAAATACGTATAACTCATAAACTACTTGCCCTAAATTCGATTTTTATAATTTCGATTATAGTATAATAAATTAACATGCTCGCTGCAACGATAACGGAAGCGGAACGAAAACGACATATACGTGTGTTCATGCTGAAGCAGTGAAGCTAAATGTTATTACGACTGAACTGAACATAAAATATTATTAGATTTAGCATATAAACATTATACATGCATATACATATTATATGTATCTTGTCTTTAATTAAGTAGAAGTATCTATAAAGTAATTTAAGTATGATTTATTTAAATGATGATATGCATATACAATATACATATTACAACGGATGCTCATGTGCAGTATAAAATTCAGCCCCAATACGAAAAAGTTATAGGGCTCCTTTCTTCTTCGGTTTAAATATTAAATAATAAAACTAAGTGTATTTTTTATCTCCTTAATAGTGTATTTTTGTGTCTTTTTATAACTTTATATACGTAAATATAATTAAATATGATATAATTTTTCCCTATTTATTATTAATATGTACCTAGGTAATATGTTATCGCTGATACAAATGTTATTCGAATAATAATAAAATAAGATATTATTGATTATTTTTTATAAATTTTCAACACTAATATTTTTGCTAATGATAAAAATATAGTGTTCTGGAAAGGCAGAAAGGCCACCTAGACTTAGGGACTCTAATGCAGTCGCATTCCTTGCATTTCCTTATTTACGCCACTGCTCTTAGGTGATATACTGATAGATAGCATTATTAACATTTTAAGGCGGAGAGGCAAAATTAAAAAAATGAAATTCAAGTAAAATAAAGTATATTGTACATATACATATATACAAATGCGCAAATACGAAAAATGGTCGAGGGATTATACCTACATATTACTCTATGCTTATAAGTTATAACATTTATTTTATGTGAAATATGTATAAATATTGTAACATACTTTGTAATGAATATTTTTTTAATAAATTAATGCATTTAAATTTTATTGTAAGAAAATTAAAACAAAATAATTTGTTGTCAAATGTAGCGACATAATTGTCATAATTTAACATTTATTATAATCATTTAAGATATTTAATATACCTATCCTCAAATTCCTCACTATTGATATCAATGTCACTTTCTTTATTTAAAATACTTTAACTATTGCTGAATATATACCTTGATTCATAAGTGTAGGTACGCATTGCGCAGCTATATTTTTAATCGTCGCGACGAATAACGATATGTTGTGTGTACAGTGGCGCAACCAAGGGGGTGTTTTGGGTGTCTGGACACCCCCCTTGAACCGTGTAATAGGAAATTTATATTTAATTATATTCAATAAATATTCAATAACCATTGAAAAAAATGTTCAATCTTTTTTTATATTTATAATGTTAACTGCCGTCATAATTTATTTTTAAGTATCATTAGAAAGTATTGTTTAAAATATTATTAAAACAGAATGCAAATGTGTTATCTAATCTAGTGTTATAATTTATAACTTATAAATGTTACTATGTCTTTCGTCCATAGTTTATCGACAAATTCGGAAAATAATCATAAGATGTTGACACGACTACGGCGGTAGGTAGGTACTCGCTAAGTCCGAGGTGAGCCGGTCAGTATAAAAGAACAACACGAATTTCACTATTTGTACGGTGTATTTTTATTGATGATAAACAACGGTACACAATAGCTATTTGTCGAATGTAACTATGTCAGGTGTTGACGACATAAAAAAGAATACACATTTTATGCTCTACGCGGTCTTATACGATTAGGCAACGTTGTCACCGTTGTCAGTAAGACGGTTCATGCAAGTGAGCGAGACGGCCGGCGGCCGGTACTCGTCCGGACCGACTTGTCTTCTCGTCCCACACTGTGCTTTTGCGGCGCGGGGGGAGAGTCGTGTCGTCGTAGCCCGTGGTGGCGGTTGATAAGGCATAGACCGGTCGCTACGGTGCCTGTACTTTGTTATATGTATAATAATTATTAATTTTGTAAACTTCTTGACAATCGCTAAAATTATATGTAACTTTTATCTAAACATACGTGATATAAATTGTTCATTTAATAAAACGTTGGACATCAGTAGTGCATTCAGAAATAATTATGGTGGTAGTTTGATTCAAATCGTTTGAATAAAACAATATAATAGGTAAATATTAAATAGTAGTCGTCTGAAATTTTCTACTCATTAACTTTACAAAAAATAATGAGGGGAAACTGTATACGCTACTGGCGGACACCTCCCTTGAAAAAATCCAAGTTGCGCCACTGTGTGTGTATCGTGGAAAATGATATCTCTTGCAGGTTGCTGTAGTACTTATTGGAAGAGTAGCTACTTGTATAGAAACATCTTGCGAAAATTAAGAAATACTGTATCATCGTGTAATGACAAATCATGTTTAATTTTCTCTAAACTCGAATTTACCTATACCCAAAATGTTTTTTAAAACGGACATGTCAAATTTTAGAGATCGAGTAATACTTCCAAATAAATCTTTATCAGACATTATGTAAACAAATACTATTAAATTATTTAAATGCGTAACATACGAGTTGGTTCCCGTGTTGTCTACAGGTAACATACGAATTGGTTCCCGCAAGCTTTCATAATAATTAACCTTGTTAAATTTACTTTTCAAATTATTATGATATATTCAACCTCCTTCCCATTTATTCAGACTTAGGACTGTCTAGAATTCAAATAAGTTCGAATAGTTCAAACACTAGGTATATAAAATACTAGGTATAGTTAAAAATGTTGCTCAGTATTATATATTAATAAATACATAATATACGCTACATACGTATTTGTCAATAATAATAATTGCGGTTGTAATAAATAAGTAATAATAATGTAATAATAAGTCAAAATAGGTAAATAATATAAGAAACAAATTAGTGTGGTATGAATTTAAAATACACATTTTTAACGAACTGTAGGTTCGAAATTTGGCCGTCTCTCAATTTTTTAATATTTTCATTAATAAACTTTTCTTTTTCAGCAATTTTTTTCGACTTTAATTTAAGTGAGCTTCTTTGCTTTATATATATTTCACACTGCACTGCTTTTAATTGTTCAATCAATAAAATATTTGGGTGGGCAGAATAAAATCTAGAGTTCAGTTTTCTATGAAACGATTCGCAACAGTTTGTTGTTTATTCTGAAGTGACTGAAAAATCTGTCCAAATTGTTGGTAAAAAATCACTTAAAAATCACAAACTTTCCCAGACATAGTAAAACCCAAGCGCGGATCCAAGGGGGGGGGGCTAAAGCCCCTTAGCCCCCCCCTATGGACGTGTATATACCTACTTATATATTATTACATATTATAATAATATATTAATATATTACTTTTCGAGCACCAACGACTATTCGATGTCGACAGTCGGCGGATATCATAGATACTGACATGAAAATATGATATCAGTCATCAGATATATCATTATTATCATAATATATGAAATGTCAAGAAACATAAAATAGGAGTGTTTTCACGCTTAACCAAATGTAACCTGGTGGCTGATTGCTACACATTTAATTACCATAGGGAACACTGTTCTATCGAAATACCCATCGATATCGACAATGTCATAAATATATTTTCTCGACAAAGGAGAATGAAAACTGAAGATTGGTCAAAAGACTAATGAACTTATTTATCTTAATATCTAACTTATTATCTTTTTATTATTTTAAGATATAATTTAATTAATATACAGAGTGATTCTTTTAAGTGGGTATACTAATTATCTCGAAAAGTATTCATGTTTTTGGAAATATTTTTTTACATATTACATAGTTTAAAATTGTTAAAAAAGCAACGTTTTTATTAAAAAATTATATTTTTAAATATTTTTTATCCTTATAATTTTTTAAGTTTTTTACTTTTTTGAATGACAACATAGATTTATAATTTCATATTCCAAAGCAGATTAATTTTTTGAGTATTTTGATACATAAAAATTGAATTTAGGGCTAGTAGTTTATGAGTTATACGTATTTAAAGTTAGACAAGCAGAGTAGTGGACAAACATTTTGCGGGGTAACCTCGTACCACTCCTGCACTGCACTGGTTTTACTAAAACCTAATACAATATTATAAGATTATCGATTGTACATATACGTATCTTGTAACAATGAGTTGTAGACTGATAAATTGATAAGTAATTTTTTTCGGGAACCAATTCGTACATAATTAATTGACCCGGGAACCAATTCCACGTTGCCCGCTTAAATAATAGTAATGCAATATACAATTACTTTGTACTTTGTAGTGATAATTAAAAATAAAGAATCAGCAAAATTCAATTTATTTTTTGAGAGGGCTTCTATAATATTTGGGGGAGTCTTAGCCCCCCTTCCTATTTGTGCCACTGTATATTATGTATATAGTATATATAACTATATAAGTTATTTAAACATAAAAAAGCTTGGGCTAGTGGGCATTGCTCTGCTGTATAATTATAGAGGTGGAAAGTAGGTCACTATAATCGGTATGTTAAATTTCAATGCAATGACAGGTATCATTGTACACAACAAACGATTCTGAATGGAGAGATGATTTGTCAGTCTAGTACAGTGGTGGGCAAACTTTTTGGGGCCACAAAGTTTAAGAAATTCTAGAGGAGGGCCATAATTATAGAAAAAATGCATTTTGGGTTAAAGCTTTGAATCATATTATATTATAAAAACATGACACTTTTATACTATTCAGGCCATATACTATTCATGTCGATGGACCCTCGGCGGGCCGGATTAAATACTTTCGCGGGCCGTACTTTGCCCATAGCTGGTCTAGTACATGTTATATTATTACCTTTAATTAAATTGTAATTTATTTTTCTCAACTATTAATAGAAGTTTCAAGTTTTTACGACTTATACTTTTTGAATAACAACAAATATTTTAAATCGTTTTAGGATGTCTCGTTTTCATGTGCTCATAAAATGTTTTCTATATCGATGACGCTGGGGTTTTTGTTTTTTTACAGTTATTTGAAGAAAAAGTTATGAAGAACATTGTATTGGGTTTTTAACCTTAGGTATAAATCACAATAATTTAATTAATTTTCAACTTAAAAATTCCTTGCGAATTTTTGCGATTTTGACATATTTCGTAAACATTTGAATTTTAAATTGAAAATGTCATTTATCTATAAATAGCTTAAAAAAGGTCAAAATATTTTGAAAATTTAATCGTAAATAGATAACACTAATATAAACATTTGGTGAAAATTTCAATTTCAAGTATTTACAATGATTTGTCAAAAACTGGTTATGCGTAAAAATGCCGTTTTCCGTTACTTTTAGGGTTTTTCCTGACGCTTTTGAAAATACTGGAAATTCTTTTGCATACTTTTTTATTTTTATAAATTTTAAGCACTCATAATAAAATAATATTTTAATATTTCATTCCTAAATAACCACTTTTATTAATTCAATACGTCATTTTTTTTAGACGCAAAATTCTACATCAAACGCTGGCAAATTAGTAAGTAACTATTTTAATTTTTTTAGATTCTGAACGAAGTGATGAATGTATTGCTTTTACAATGATGTGTTTTTTTTTTTTTTGTGTCTGACGACAACATTTGGAGCAGTAATAATGCTCCGATTTTTGGGTGGCCAGAAAATCTTGAAAATTTAATACAAGGTTTCTTATAAGTTGTTCTTAAAGTGATAAAAAAAAAGCGGGTAAGTGGGTATCGCTCTGCTGTATATTAGGGGGTGGGGTGAACCTCAGACTATGGTAGGTTAAATTTGAATGCAATGATAGGTATCATTGTATACGAAAAACGATTCTGAACGAAGATGATTTGTCAGTTTAGGATATATTATATTTAAATATTGTCATATTTCTATTTTGAAACAAATAGTATAGTTTTTATATGTTACTATGGTTACTATGGCCAACATTCGCATTATGAGAGTATGAAATTTCATTTAAATTTTGAAATATTTCGTATAAATTCGAACTTTAAGCACTTATAAAAAAAAATTGTGACTAACGATTTCGGATTTTTTTTTATCACTTTAAGAACAACTTATAAGAAACCTTGTATTAAATTTTCAAGATTTTCTGGCCACCCAAAAAATTTTTATCGGCATTTGAAGAAAAAAAAACTTAGAAAAGTCGAAAACTTCAATTGTCTATTAGTAGCTTAAAAATGGTCAAAATATTTTGAAAATTTAACTGTAAAGTGATAACCATAATATAAACATTTGGTGAAAATTTCAAGTATTTACAATAATTCGTTTTTGAGTTACAGCAAAATCAAAAAATCGATTTTGTCGAAAAGTGGTTTTTCCGTAAAATTGCCATTTTTCTGTCACAAAAAAAAAAAAAAAAAAAGCGGGTAAGTGGATATCGCTCTGCTGTATATTAGGGGGTGGGGTGGACCTCAGACTATGGAAGGTTAAATTTGAATGCAATGATAGGTATCATTGTATACGAAAAACGATTCTGAACGAAGATGATTTGTCAGTTTAGGATATATTATATTTAAATATTGTCAAATATTCTATTTTGAAACAAATAGTATAGTTTTTATATTATGTTACTATGGTTACTATGGCCAACATTCGCTTTATGAGCGTATGAAATTTAATTTAAATTTTGACATATTTCGTATAAATTCGAACTTTAAACACTTATAAAAAAAAATTGTGACTAACGATTTCGGATTTTTTTTTATCACATTAAGAACAACTTATAAGAAACCTTGTATTAAATTTTCAAGATTTTCTGGCCACCCAAAAAATTTTTATCGGCATTTGAAGAAAAAAAAACTTAGAAAAGTCGAAAATTTCAATTGTCTATTAGTAGCTTAAAAATGGTCAAAATATTTTGAAAATTTAACTGTAAAGAGATAACCATAATATAAACATTTGGTGAAATTTTCAAGTATTTACAATAATTCGTTTTTGAGTTACAGCAAAATCAAAAAATCGATTTTGTCGAAAAGTGGATTTTCCGTAAAATTTCCATTTTTCTGTCATTTTTTTTTTGTTTTTCTCGATTTTTTTGAAAACTATTAGAAAATTTTAATTTTGACCCCCCTAAAGTACCAACTAGATTCAATTCCCTATTCAAAGAGGGGCTGAAGTTAAATATCGGAGCATTATTACTGCTCCAAATGTTGTCGTCAGACACAAAAAAAAAAAAAAAAAAAAAAAAAAAAAAAAACACACATCATAGTAAAAGCAATACATTCATCACTTCGTTCAGAATCTAACACACATCATTGTAAAATCAATACATTCATCACTTCGTTCAGAATCTAAAATCCGAAATCGTTAGTCACAATTTTTTTTTATAAGTGCTTCAAGTTCGAATTTATACGAAATATTTCAAAATTTAAATTAAATTCCATACTCTCATTATACGTATGTTGCCTAATACTTTTTTTATTAATAAAAAGATATTATAAAGTAACCATAGTAACATATAAAAACTATACTATTTGTTTCAAAATAGAAATATGACAATATTTAAATATAATATATCCTAAACTGACAAATCATCTTCGTTCAGAATCGTTTTTCGTATACAATGATACCTATCATTGCATTCAAATTTAACCTACCATAGTCCAAGGTCCACCCCACCCCCTAATATACAGCAGAGCGATACCCACTTACCCGCTTTTTTTTTATTAAATTTACATTAATTTTTAACTACCTAATTTTAGTTAATAGGTAATAGTTTTAAGGCGCGGTTTTCGAATCTTAATGAATTTCTTTGACAATTTTTAATTTATCTCTCCCACTTATAAAATGTTATACGAAGATAACACAAATTACTTCATTAGCAATATTTTTCTTTTTAATTTTCTCCCAGTAGTATGTTACTATACTTCTTTTTTTTAAAAAACATTATAAATATACGAAAAAAATTAGGAATATACGCTACAATTGACTTGTAAAGACTTCTTGTCTGTAACTGAATTATATTTTAAGAACATGTTTTTCTAATTGTCATATGATATATTAACCAATTTATTTATTTCTTATGATTTAAACTTGCAAGTCCAAATATAATTTATTAGTATATGGAAATATTTACAATAGTAATATTACTAATATATATTACATGATATTGTATGAGGTTAATTTAAGTAATATAAGTGAATAAATTACTAAGATATTTATTAAAAAAAAATCAATAAAACTACAGCAAAAAAAAAGCGGGTAAGTGAGTATCGCTCTGCTGTACATTAGGGGGTGGGGTGGACCTCGGACTAGGGCAGGTTAAATTTGAATGCAATGATAGGTATCATTGTATACGAAAAACGATTCTGAACGGAGATGATTTGTCAGTCTAGGATATATTATATTTAAATTTTATCATATATTCTATTTTGAAACAAATTCAAACATTTAAGTATAAAAGTTTCAAGATAAAGTAAAAGTAAGTAGTCAAGTAATTTTTTAAAAATAACAATAATCGAAAATTATTTATTAGTAAAACGTTATTTTACACGTGTATTTTTGATTTCAAATTAAAATTAAAACTTTAAACACTCGTAAAAAATTGTGACTAACGATTTCGGATTTTTTTTTATCACTTTAAGCACAACTTATAAGAAACCTTGTATTAAATTTTCAAGATTTTTCTGGTCGGCCAAAAAATTTTTATCGTTATTTAAAAAAAAAAATACTTAGAAAAATTAAAAATTTCAATTGTCTATAAATAGCTCAAAAAAAGTCAAAATTCTTTGAAAATTTAACTGTGTATGGAGAACGCTAATATAAACATTTGATGAAAATTTCAAGTGTTCACATCGATTAGTTTTTGAGTTATAGCAAAATAAAAATTTATTTATTTCGATTTTTTTGAAAACTGTTAGAAAATGTTTACTTTTGACCCCTCAAAGTACCAACTAGATCCGATTTCCTTTTCAAAGAGGGGATGAAGTCAAAAATCGAAGCATTTTTATTGCCCCAAATGTTGTCGACACACAAAAAAAAAAAAAAAAACGGGTAAGTGAGTATCGCTCTACTGTACATTAGGGGGTGGGATGGACCTCGGACTAGGAAAGGTTAAATTTGAATGCAATGATAGGTATCATTGTATACGAAAAATGATTCTGAACGGAGATGATTTGTTAGTCTAGGATATATTATACTTAAATATTTTAATATATTCTACTTTGAAACTAATTCAAACATTTAAGTAAAAGTTTCAAGATCTAATTACTAAACGTAAAATTTTTTAAAAATAACAAAAATCGAATATTATTTATTAGTAAAACGTTATAATACACGTGTATTTTTGATTTCAAATTAAAATTAAAACTTTAAACACTCGTAAAATTTTTTAAATTGAACAATCCTCAAACTTTTTTATAATTATTCTAAGCTTAACTTATGGACAGCATAGTATTAAATTTTCAATTCTTAGCTTTTGATAGAAAAATATTTATAAATTTTTAAATACCAAATAGTGAAAAATATTCATGATTTTGACGAATTTTTGTCAATATTTGAACTTCAAATGCTAATAAAAAAAAATTGTGCCTATGTATTTTTATAATTTTCGAATGAGAGTTAGAAAAAGTTATGTGGACCCTTCAATTAAATTTTCAAGTAATTTGTCCCAGCTAAATTTTTTTTATCAACATTTATAAAAAAAAAATTTAAAAAAATTTAAAATTTCAATTGTCTATAAATAGCTCAAAAAAAGTCAAAATATTTTGAAAATCAAATCACGCAAAGAAAATGGCAATCTAAATAACTGGTAAAATTTTCAAGTATTTACGACTTATACTGTTTGAATAACTACAAATATCAAAAATCGTTTGAGGCTAAACCATTATTTAACGCGGTTTTGTAAAAATTTAAATTTCAAACACTCATAAAATTTTTTTGTCTGAATCCGGTAGTTATTTTTACAGATAATTGAAGAAAAATGTATGGAGAACCTTGTATCAAATTTTCAAAACTTAGTTATAAAAGAAAAAAATTTTACGATTTTTCAACCATAAAATTACTTGCAAATTTTCGCAATTTTGACATATTTCGTATAAATTCGAACTTTAAGCACTTATAAAAAGAAATTGTGACTAACGATTTCGGATTTTTTTTTATCACATTAAGAAAAACTTATAAGAAACCTTATATTAAATTTTCAAGATTTTCTGGTCGGCCAAAAAATTTTTATCGTTATTTAAAAAAAAAATACTTAGAAAAATTAAAAATTTCTATTGTCTATAAATAGTTCAAAAATTCTTTGAAAATTTAACTGTGTATGGATAACGCTAATATAAACATTTGGTGAAAATTTCAAGTATTTACATCGATTATTTTTTGAGTTATAGCAAAATAAAAAATTCGATTTGGTCGAAAATGGTTTTGCGTAAAAATTCCCGATTTTCTGTCATTTTTTTAGGGTTTTTCCCGACTCATTTAAAAAATATTGAAAATTTTTAACTTTTGACCCCCCAAAGTACCAACTAGATTCGATTTCCTTTTCAAAGAGGGGCTGAAGTCCAAAATCGAAGCATTTTTACTGCTCCAAATGTTGTCGTCAGACACAAAACTAAAAAAATAAAAAAAAAAAAAAACACACATCATTGTAAAATCAATACATTCTTCACTCCGTTCAGAATCTAAAAAAATTCTACCTATACAACAACTGAAATGGCTTATAAAAAAATTCAACTTATCTGATTGTATGAATTAGAAAGGTTAGTTTAGACAATAAATCTGGACAGTAAATAATGTCGTTCAATAATTTTTAATTAAATAATTATCTTGCTCAATTCTTTTAACTTATAGTGTTAATCTTAGGTTGATAAGTTGAGAGCTGACCTTGAGTATTATATTGTTATTTTAAATTTTCCCAAGAGACTGTATAAAACTAATAAAATAAGAAGACCAGCTTACTGAATTGTAATCTATAAAGAGACTGAGTGATTTAAGGGCCAGTGAATTATAAAAATTATTAAAGCTTCGGTTTATAATGCCCAACAATGATGAACCTTTATTCTGCACGTAAACATTGTTAATTTAGTACATTTATATACTCTAAAAGATAAAATGCTGAGTAGTCATTAGATTGTGTACATTTGTAAGTGATGTTTGTCTTTTAAAATGTTTAGTTAATCACCAGATGCTCCTCCTAATGAATCAAACAACAATTTAGGGTACATATTAGTGTTATCTTCTACTTTGGGAGAGAGTATAGATTTTGTTTTACTATATGATAATTTATTATATTTACATTTGTATTTTATGTTATATAACCAATTTCAGTTTTATCTTTCTAATATGTGTATTATTCTATTTTTTAGACTAATCAAAGTGATCAAAGTATGAATCGTGGATTATTTTTTGGAAAGAGACCAAACACTTAATATATTTTTGAATATAATTTATTTTATGTGTTGATTTATACTAAATATTATTACAATATTAATGTGTTTTATTATATTTTTTACTTAATAAATTATAAATTTTGAAATTAGGTACATTAAAGTTGACACATATTGTGCTAGGCATGGATCCAGAATTTCTAATTCACAAAAGGACCAGGGCGGGGGTTTAAAATTAAAGTAAATAATTATTTATAATTATTTTCATCAACTTTTTTTTTTGAGACTTAGAGGAGAAGGCTTTATGCAGCTATGCTATTAATGTACCTATTTTTTTTTTTACTATTATTGATTACTTATAGTTAAATATATTTTTTTTTATGATATTATAACATATTATATTTAATTAACTGTTGGACTATTATTACTATGATTTAATTCTATTGTAAGATATGTCTTAAAAATAAAATATACAATTTGTCAAAATATATAATTTGTGGCTTTATATACCATTTTAAAAATTTTAAAATTGTAAGTCAAAATCCACTTTGGTTTTTTTTTTTTTTAAGAAGTTCAAATCTTTATCAGCAGTTAATTTAGAATTTTGAATCTTTGTGAATGCACATCCTAGCATTCCTAGCTATACAGTAATGCCTAAGAGTAAGTTATATATATAAAGAAATCATATTATAATTATGGACATTAATAATATAATATGGATAAACGTTTAGTAAATTAAAAAGCAAAATAACTTAAAATAACTATTTGTTAAAAATTGAACTAACCTGAATTTTAAATATTTTTCAAGTTTCATCAAAGTTGTTTAATATAAGTAATTTTAGATTAAAAAAATATTTGGTTAAACTCGTAACTGGCAAAGTGATAACTAAATTGTACTTTGTACAACGAGATTACAATTTAAATGTTTGACGATCATAACCTTTTATAGGGCTCAGATTTATATGTTGTAACTACATATTTTTACTGTGACTTGATAAATTAATTTAAGTGAGTGATATTATTTTTATATATTTCCATATTTCCAAAAGTACATAATAGTAACAAAATAATACCAATTATTGAACTTAAATCTACGGTAGATATAACTTACTCTTTCACTTTCAAACATAGTCAAATACTGTCCAATAACATCAGTGGAAGCCGAAAGATCATTTAGTCGGTATAAGGCAATTTTACTACCAAATCGTCCAAATCGAAGATCTTTTGAATTTCAAAATTTCAAAATAACTGTTATCATAAATTGTAATCAAGATAGTTAAAATTTTTATTTTTTTTTAGGTTTTAGATTCTGAACGGAGTGATGAATGTATTGATTTTACAATGATGTGTGTTTTTTTTTATTTTTATTTTTTTTTTTTTGTGTCTGACGACAACATTTGGAGCAGTAAAAATGCTTCGATTTTTGACTTCAGCCCCTCTTTGAAAAGGAAATCGAATCTAGTTGTCACTTTGGGGGGTCAAAAGTTAAAAATTTTCAATATTTTTAAAGTGAGTCGGGAAAAATCTTAAAAAAATGACGGATAAACGGGATTTTTTACGCAAAACCAGTTTTTGACAAAATCGAATTTTTTATTTTGCTATAACTCAAAAAATAATCGATGTAAATACTTGAAATTTTCACCAAATGTTTATGTTAGCGTTCTCCATACACAGTTAAATTTTGACTTTTTTTGAGCTATTTATAGACAATTGAAATTTTTAATTTTTTTTAGTATTTTTTTTTAAAATAACGATAAAAAATTTTTGGCCGGCCAGAAAATCTTGAAAATTTAATACAAGGTTTCTTATAAGTTGTTCTTAAAGTGATAAAAAAAAATCCGAAATCGTTAGTCACAATTTTTTTTTTATAAGTGCTTAAAGTTCGAATTTATACGAAATATTTCAAAATTTAAATGAAATTTCATACTCTCATTATGCGTATGTTGCCTAATATTTTTTTTATTAATAAACAAATACTATAAAGTAACCATAGTAACATATAAAAACTATACTATTTGTTTCAAAATAGAATATATGACAATATTTTAATATAATATATCCTAAACTGACAAATCATCTTAAAAATCTATTAAAAAAAAACACACATCATTGTAAAATCAATACATTCATCACTCCGTTCAGAATCTAAAAAAATATATGCTATTATTTATGTAATTAATATTTGTAATTGGTATATTTTATAGTTAATTAAAATACATTTTAATATGTGCAGGAAAAAATTTCCACTAAAACGCAAATTATAATTTTCTGCACTAAATAACAATTTTAAATATTCTAAGCTATTTATTGACATTTAAAGAATTTTGAATTCAAATAAATGTTGATAAAAACATATTTTATGCTCGGTCAAATTGTATAATTTACAGTACATATCATGGAACTGTTTATAGCTATATATTGAAATGTTGTATTTAAAATTATTATAATATTATATTTAACTCATATTAATTAGGTAAGTACCTATCTGATTCATATACCGTTAGGTTTGGATTCTGGGAGAATTTTTATTTTGGGAGATGTGTGAAAATCGAAAGGAAAAATATTTTAAGGCTAGAATTTATAATGGTTTATACCTAATTCATTCGTTCCTTTTGTGGTTCGTTTGTATCAATAGTATTACTCGCAAAATTTAATGAAACTACGAAAATAATATATTATTTATTCGGCGCAAAACAATTCATTCGAAATAATAACAATGGATAATACAATAACGAGTTTATTTCGAAGATAAAATAATATGGACGTGAATAAGACGTAATAATAAAAGTTTCAATTATTGTAATTTGTAAGTATTCATTTTTTGTATGCCAAATAAATTTTATATTATACTAATGATTATCATGGCGTGATATTTTTTTTTTATGATTAATACGTTTAACTCACGTTTAAGTATATTTAGTAGAAAGATTTATTACATTATAGTATTATTTCGGTATGTAAATTAAACATTATTATTCCGATTTGGTTTTATCGTTTCGTTTGTTTACCAATGCAAAACATCGGGTACCGACAGTACCACCACAACCACCACTACCACCGGCGCCGCCAATGGCCACTCATAGAGTAATATTACTCTATGTCGCCACTGCTACAACAACTACTGTCTACTACTACTACACTATACAAACACACAAAGTTTGCTGCTGATATCGAGCGAGACCGCGACCGACCACAGTGACTGCCTTACCGATCGACACCCTACCGCGTGCTCAACCCGTACGTTAACCGCGGCTGTTATCTCTCCTTTGTTTGTCCCGAAAACCACGAAAATGTTCGTGTACGCGATGCGCGGAAAATAGTGGGGATGCGCAACGCCGAGCAATATACGAATTTTGTCGACATACCTTTCGTCGCAGTAGTTCGTGAACCCCTTCCCTTCCCCCGCCTTCGCGCTCGTCGTAGGTCGTACCACTACTACTCGTGTCCCAAACACACGACCAACAGTCACCGTTGATTTTGGGTTTTTTTTTTTTTTTTTTTTGTTTTGTTTTCCAAAAGTTTCCTTTCGCGTCTGGCGTCGTCTGCCGTTGGGCTCGGGCCATTCGTTTACTGGCCGCCAACGTCCGAAGAGGCCTGAACGCTGTCTCGTCGGCATCGCACCGTACACGTTCCACCGCCGTCGACTCTTGTGTGTGCGCGCCACCAACGTGGTGGTGATCCGCTAGACAGCCAGCCGCCCGCCGTGCCCCGACGATAGTTGTGTACCGCCGTTGTTCTACACTGTGTCACTATCCGCTTGATCACGAATCGCCACAGTAAGTAGAATCGCGTTCGTACAGTTTACACTTATAGCGAGTTTTTAAACGTTCGTTGTATAAATTATTAGAAACAAACATGGTTTACAAAATAAAGAAACACTCGACGATGCCCGTTCATGTAGTCGATGACCATAACGACGCGTTGCGATATATCTACCGGGAGATAGGTTCCAAACACTTGCCCTTGTACGGCAATGTTTTGTTACATTTCGATTCGCATCCGGACTTGTCCATTCCAAAAGATATGCCGGCCGATTATGTATACGAAAAAGAACAGTTGTTTGATTCGCTGAGCATCGAGAACTGGATACTGCCAGCTGCGTACGCCGGCCATTTTGATAAAATTATTTGGGTAAAGCCCCCTTGGGCACGGCAATTCAACGAAGGCGAAATTGTGTTCAGTATTGGCAAGCACAAGATGTCCGGCGCCATACGATTGACTAATTCTAGTGATTTCTATCTGAGCGAAGGTCTTTATTGTTTAGAAAGTGATCTCATTAATATAAAAACGATCAAGTTGTTTGTGTTTACCATGTGTAGTTCAGTTTTCAATGATGGCGAGGAAAAATTTGAGCTATTGCGAAATAAGTTTATCGAGTATACTAGAGATAACCCTCATTACATCTTAGATTTTGATTGTGACTTTTTCTCCACAAACAATCCATTTTTATCCATGTATGATAAAGCAAATCTTTATACTAATCTACATAAAATTTACACATTTAATTCACCGACTAATAAAGAAGACGTTAACAGCTTACTTCAATGTTCTCGTTCTAGAGAAATATTGTTGCAAGAATTAGAATCTGTGTTCATGCATCTTGATGACGGAAAATCATTAGATGAGTATCCGACTGAAAATTTAACTGCTGTAAATTCTGAAGATTTATCATTTATTGTAAATGAGCTGTTGAAACATTACGATACTATTGACTGGTTGATAGTGCATAATGCTGGTTGCACAATTGACAATATTGAATTACCTAACCATCATACAGACATAGCTGATATTGCGAAATCTATGGATATTGTATTCAACTTTTTACCTATAATACATGAACCAGCTGCCATTACAATTGCCTTGTCCACAGGAGACGATTACTGTCCATTGGAAAGTGCACATTTTATTAACGAATCATTGCTCGCAAAGCTAGAGTGCTTGTATAATAAACTGAATGTTCAAAAATGTACTGAAGGTTCCTAAATTATTGAAACATAATCTAAAGTATAAGTTTATTTTATCATAACTGCTAGTAAGTTTTTTCTTTCTGTGTGAAACATAATATTTTTTACAACTAGTGTTATCTTAAATTTAAAATTTCTTTGCTGCGAGTTTTAAATTCATTATTATTAGTATGATATGTTATTATTTATGTTTAGAACCTACTACCTACATTAGTATGTATACATTTTAAATGTCAATGAAATAATATTTTGTATTAAGTATTATATTATATATAGATTTTATTTAATGAGAAATTCTCAGTAAATATTTCTACCATTTTTTTTATTAATATTATGTCTCATGTCTGTTTTAAATACTTCAGTATGTATCAGTCAAAAACAATAATAATTCTCTTATTAATGACAGCACTGCTTAGTTTTTAAAATATTTTTTATAAGTTGTTTTAATTAGGTGTATAAATACAATTTTTGCATGTTTATCAACTGTCAATTTTTAAAATAGAACAACCAATATAATTAAATCTAGGATATATTTTATTAAACTGACAAAAAATGTAAAACTAAATTATTACTTCAATGATTTTAGGGTGTATATTTTCAAACAATTTAAGATTAACCATTTCACCGAAGGCTGTAAATTATATTTTTTTATTTTTTTACTAATTTATTTTCAAATATTATATAGTTGGAGTTAAATTGTTAGTCATTATTTTTGATGATTCAAATTGTTGATTGAATGTCCTAAGTATATTTAAGTTATTGTTAAACCATACATCACATATTCACGGTTCAGTTTAATTTCCATGTAACTGTGATTGCTTGATTAAATACCTCTGTAAAATTGTGATGAATAATAGATATTTTTCTATGTTAAATACTAGGGGAAGTATGTATTATATTCATATGAAACAAATTATGGTTTTGATGGCTCAGAATTTAATTGTTTGTTTATAGACTACCTACTAAACAAAATTGGTTTTTACATATATATTTTTTTATGTGTGCACTTAAATGTTAAGTTTAATATTATTATTTTATAACTCAAAACCAATTAAAACTTCAAAACATTTTATTTTTTTTTTTTTTGTTAAAATTAAAAATGTAAAAATATATTATTGTAAAATTAAATTAATTTGTATTTTAACTCAAATTAATAATGTTTTAGAATACCGTTATAAGTATTTTTAAGATCTTGATCTTAATAATTTGTTCATGTTTAAAAAAAAAAACAATTTTTATGTAAACATTTGTATCAGATTCACTGTTTTTGAACTAATAATATTTACTTGCTGTAAATCTATGAGTTCAATTTTATTCTATTAATACTATATTTTTTTTATAAATTTAAATATATGAGATTTTACAAACAAATTATGGTGTATTGAGTTTTAAACTATAATATTATAAAACTATATCAAACTGTATCAAAACTATCATATTACATTATTTATCAAGTATCATATTCCTCAATTGATTTGTGTAACACAATTTTTCGATTTATACAACATAAATGAATAATTGGTAAACATTTAAAAAAAAATGCTAAATGATTATACATTTATAATAGTCTCATCAGCAGTAAAAGTAATTTCCAGTTTTTAGTTTGTATTACTCATATTAAGTTTTATAAGTATTATAAATTCAAACACTTAAATTATTACTCTTATTGGTTCTTAAACATTGGTGTCTTCAATCATTGAAAGTTGTAGCAGTGTTCATTATTTATTCAAAAATCATGACTGTCAATTCACATTTACATGGGCAATCTTTAATAATGGTATATTTCATAATACTTAATATTATTATGTAAAGCAAACAGCTTTTTTTTTTTTTTTTTTAACAATTAATTACTTGTCTTCAAAATTTAATTAAAAATAATAAGTTACTAATATCCCATTTTTATATTATACAAATAATTACAACTTTTGTGATTGGTTTATCTTTAAAAATATTAAGACATAAGCAACATTAGTTTAATGTTATTTTACTTTTCAGATCCTTTGAATCATTATAGATGGAAAGTACTGCTATGCGGATTCATTTGTCATTTGATGAAGATGAAGACTACGATGAAGAAGAAAGTACTCATATTTTAGAATTAAGAGCTATAAAAGAATCTACTTTGAGTCATTTTACACCCGAGACTAGGAAAACAATAACTTTAGTAATTGATGAGCTGCTGTGTGAAATTATATTTAATATTCATAGGGAATTAAAATTAAGAGTTCTCGATCCAAGACGGTTTGATTCTAATTATAATAGACGCTGTCATACTCCAACCTTAGTACATATGGCTGAACATTTGAATATCACTAAACCAACTCAGGAAGTTGATTGTCCCAAATGCTTTGTACCCGTGAAGTGTCTTTTATTATCAAAACATTTAGCATTATGTATGAATCCACACCAAAGTACTTATTCTTATAGTAGTAGAAATAGTTCTCGAATAGCTCGACAGCGTATACAAGAGGGTTTTAAGACTGCTTATGATGAATCTAAAAATGATAGTGATGATGAACGAGTTAAACCGAAAAGACGTAACAATAAAGGAAAAAAATCCACAATTAAAAGTATAAGGTAAAATTACCTAAGTCTAGTTATTTCCTTGTTCTTAAACTTATTAGTTTAAATGGGTTCAGAAATCAGTAATGTTATAGGTATATTTTTTAGACTTTTTTAAATTGTTAATTTTATGTTAGCATGATAATCATAAATATGTTTTGAACAACATCTTATATGTTTTTCCTGTGATTTATGACAGCCATTGCGTGATAATGGTATATTTTGGTGGTATGACAACATTTTAAATATATATCTAGCTATTGAATAATTAATAACAATACAATATTTTTTAGTATAAATTAATATTAATATCTCAAATCAAAAGTTCAGTGATTAAAATACAAATCATTTGTAATTTTATAACTAGAAATATATTTTTATATTATTTTTATATTAATAACATATTAAAATATTTTTTATATTTCTTGTAATTGAAAACAGGTATCACATAAAAATCTTTGTTTTTATTTTGTAATCATAAGATGAACTTTAATTATTTTATTTTAACAGTTTACACATTAAATGACTCATTATAATCTATTACATTAATATACTACTTGTACTCATGTATTGATTTCATTAATCATACATTTTAGTTACCTAAATAAAATATTGTACAATGTACATTTATTTTACGTCAAAAAACTTTACAATTATTATAATTGTTATTTAAATCTAACAAATGTATTATATTTATATATAGTACATTTTGTTTCAAATATTGTTAAATTTTATCAACATATAAATCTAATGTATATTTATTAAATGTAATTTTAAAATTGATATAAGTTAATTTTGTTGTTATTAATTTGAATTAAAAAATCAAAATACAAAAAAATCAAAATGAAAATTAGTACAAAGTTTCTACCTAGGTAGTTATAAAAAATATGTATATCTATGTATAGTTTCTAAAAAATAAAAAACAAAAATAAAACTAAGGTTGTGATAACATGTAGATATGTACTATATTTTTAATATAATATATTTAATAGGTAGAATTAAAAGTAAAATGGATTACTACTAGCAGTAATATTTTATAATATTTAAATATGATTTATTGAGCAATTTTAATTTTTTTCTTTTTTTTTACTCTGCTTTTGTGTGAATTTTGTATAATAATGATAATTGTTAAATTTTTGTTCATAAGTTTACAATATCCTTTAAGAAGTGTAATATAGAGTTTAAAGTACTTATGTGAATGAACCCCATTCAAATATAATATAACGTCAACATGACTACGTAATACAAATTTAAAAGGAGATAGTATTATAAAATATTGATATTATTCCAATACAATACCTGTTTTCTCTAATAAAAAAATCAATATACTGTATCTGTATAAATATCTGAATGCAAGTACCTTTGTTATTTAGTCCAATATTTTTTAACATTATTATTTAGTATTTACCTCAATACAGATTTGAATGATTTGATAATAGTAACTAAAATTTTCTGTTTAAAGTAGGTTTAATTTAATATTTTAAAGTTAAAATAAGATTAAGTTTTGTAGTAAAAAAAAAAACTTAGTTAAAATTACCGACAGCATTAAGCAAAACTATTGTTCTTGGTTTATACATACAACATTTAGCACATTTGATTTATTATCATTTTTATTCGGTTCATTCAACAAAATCCTTGAATTTCTTAATATAAGTACTACCTTTATAAGTTATTGTTACCTTGATACCTAATACTTATGTTTTATTAGACCATATTTAATAATTGTTTTTACTTATTACTAAAAAATATCTGCTTAGGTAGTATGTTCAAAACCAAAATGCTCCTTTATATTTGGGTAGGGATTATTTTATTAGTTAATTTAGAAGTGTAAATAATTCTGTTAGTCTATGATGAATCATCACACTAGGAATCTACTAAGTATAACCGAAGAAAAAATAGTAAAACCAATTGCTTATATAGGATGGTTCAAGTTGAAACATAACAATCAGTGCTTGAATTAGGAAAAAAATTAGAAGGGAGAATGCAAAAATGGTGAAAAAATGTATGTATCTGAATTATATTTAGATGCCTTATTGATTTTAATTTAGAATATAATAAAAGATACGCATAAATATAAGTTTATATTATGAAAATCTACAGGTTTTGTTTATTTAATAATTCATAATTGTAATTTAATATTTATACGAAAAACTAGATACCTACCTAATAATAATATTAATCCAATGAAATTAATATATTCAGTTATCTAATTTACCTACGTATAATCTATGTTTGTATGACTTTAATTTGTTCTGACTTTTTAAAAGTAAAAACGTGCATGTTTTTTGTTCATTAAGCCAATTTCAACATTATATTGCAGTGACCAGTGTTTATTTCAATAGCAACACAGACATGCATTGGTACCTATATACCAGGGATGGGCAACTGAAAGTTATTAGAGGGCTAATTTTCAGAAAATTAAAAGTTATCGGGCCAGAGTATAGAGAGCAAAAAAAAGGCCTTCAAAATATGCATATTAATTTAGTATAGACGTAGCTAGAGTATAGACGATTGACTTTGAAATTGTATGATGTAATTTGAAAATTTAGCTAGGGTCAGATAAAAAAGTTTCGCGAACTGTCAGTTGCCCACCCCTGCTATATACCATCTAATTTACCTATGTAGTTTATAAGTACCTACCTGCCTATGTGTAGAAGTTTACTTATTTGTTAGGTGAGATAGGTTATATCTTCAAATAAAAGTAAAAAGTTATTAATTTTACATTCGGTTAAAAATAAAGTATGCAGGGTAGGTATATTTTTAAAAAAAATTTCAGAACTATACATAGATTAATATTTATTAATAATGATTTGAATTTCGTGTAGATACACTGAACAAAGAATTAAATTACTAAAACTTTATTTTTATTAATAAAAATAAACAGGTATTACATTTAAAAAGAAATAAAATAAAATATGAATGCTTTAACTTTTTCTTCACTGCATTAAAAATAAAAATAAACAAAGCTAATACTTAGAAAAAAAATATATATGAAGGCAATAATATGTATAGATTACCTAATATTATAGCGGGTGAATCAGTAGAAGGTAATCTATAAATGCTTATTAGTTATTTTTAACTCAGTTTAAATAATGATTAATGAGTAATATATTATATATACGTAATACAGTTTTATTATGCATACTTGCTAAAATATTAAGATTTAACAACATTTGGAGTATGACATATAGAAATATTAAAAAATAAGTACGTATTTAGTATGAATAATATAGATAAGTACCTACGCGCAAAAAAAAAATTAAGCTAAATTGTTTTCATACAAATTACTTAAATTATACGGTTTACCCATCACTAACAATCGAATATATTATCATTTGTATACAGTTCATTGAATGTAAATTAATATTTTATAACACATTGACACCTCATACCTTTAACATTCGACAGCCTTAATTTTTAACCAGCAAATCCATGTGCAACACCGGTCCGTATATGGTGATCCTCCTCCATCGATGAGGAATGACTATAATAAGTTAGTAGGTAAATTATTAAGAGTGAATTTATCTGGCAATTACGAGTTATTAAAATATACAGTATGAATAGTATGATAGAACTGATAGAAGAATTATTACTTATTAGTAATTACTAATTAGTTATTAAATATAAATCATACACATGGACATTAAACATGGTTCTACAAATAAATTTTTTAATTAGCAAATATACCTACCTATCTTACCTATAAGTATAATATAAAAAGTAAAAACACTATATCTAGCAGGTTAACAAATAAGTAAAAATATACAATTGTATTATGAATTGGATTTAGTCACAAACTAATCCGATCGATATGAAATATTTATGGATTTTTATAGTAGTATCATAATAGCGATTATAATATGCAGTGGTGTATTTTCAATAATTTTTGTGGATCCGTGTTTTTTTTTGTTCTGGGGGGTGTTTGAACCCGGGAACCTCCTCGTAAATATGCCACTGATAATATGTATATTGTATTAATTATGTAGTAATTTATATTGTGATAAGATTATAATAAATATGTATTTCAAATTGCATTATCATTTAAATACTTATATAATAATAAGTTACAAAGCTAAGCATGTTTACGGTTTTTTTTTTTAATTCAGTTAAGTTTATGTGCATTATAATGAAAAAGATAATTTTATTTTCAGTTAATTTAGCTAAAATTTAATACACAGTTTTTTTTTACTTTTATTACCTTACTTAAAAAAAAGTTGATTTTTATTTTATTTATATCACCATAGTCTAATTTTTTATCAATTTAAAACTATATGTCTATAATATAGTGTTTATACATTATTTTTATAGGTATTTATAAAGTACTTCTTTGAAGTTTATCGTTACCAGTTCTCACTAAAAATTACCCGAAGAATATTTTTTAAAATGTAAACAAAATCGATTTAAATGTTAAAATAAAACAAATTAGTTTACTTTTCTTAAAATGAAAATTTAATTACTCAATTTCACATTAATTAAAAACCAATTAGATTTAAGTTAGTAGTTAAACTAATGGAAACCCGATACTCGCAACTAGTTAGAAGTTAAAAAGTTATTAAGAAGATAAAATAAAATAAACATTTTAACTCATTAATACCCAGTCTTGTTTGTATTTAATATTCATAGTGCGTGTATATATTATATTGTTGTATAAATTACTTATATAGTCATTAGTCAATAATTGTATGTTAATTATTGTAACATTAAAAAGTTCTTTTATAAGTGTTATTACTAATTGTATACTCTACATGGCTTACAGAGTATGTAATACCTCGTCAGTCCTCATAGTTTCAGATCATCACGCTTACGATTTACACAAAATAGATAGATCGTTAAATCTCAAAAAACCTATTGTATCAGTATCAATATAGGTGGCAAATCCCGATGTTTCTACCAGTAAAACGCACTTGGTATAGGTACCTAATTACCTATGTATATATTATTGAAAATATAGGTATTGTAAATTTGTAACGTTAAAGTCTGTAAATATATTAACATATTATACACATATTATATGATTTATATTTTACACCTAAGTACCTAATATAAATATTATAGGTGGACAGAAATGTTCAAAATACTATATATTATTATTAAAAATTATACTATTTCACTAGGTATGCATTATTTTTAACATAAGAAGGTATCTAATATACATCATATGGATATGATATTGTACCTCCAATTTATTACAATATATGCAATATCATTATCCTATATAATCGTTATGTATTAAAATAAAAAATTTCGTATAATATGATAATAAATTATGCTGTATGATCCAACAATAAAACGTCTGTATTAGATCTGGTGATTGTGGTCGACGGCAACGGGCGCTTCGATGGGTTGATCGATTATTTTGACTTTCTGATATTTCTCTGCGAACAATATCAGACATGTGTTTAGTTTTAATGCCTGTCATGTATATCGTATATCGCATAATAACACATTAGGTATTTATTATTATTTTTTACATTATAATTTTATACGCTTCTGCTGGCGTACACGGAACCCGTATCGCAGCGAGTCGATGATGATTTATAACATTTACGAGTTTACGACTTATGTATTGAAACAGATATTTTATACTTATAGTTGTACAGTTGTGAGTTGTACTCTTAGTTATATTATTATATTATACATTCATATCATTACTGATACCGAGTGATCAATTTAAAACGATAAAATGTTTGTATTTATAATTCTATATTGCATATTGCGTAGGTAGCTTAAAATATATTATTTTTAAAATCTCCTCTACTTTTCAATTAATATACGATGCTGTAGAATTGTAAATCCACACTTTTGAATAATTTATGAACGTTTATAAATAGATATGTTAAATTTATTTGAAATTATATTATAGAATAATTTTGGAAAAATAACGACGTTGATGTTGAATAAATAGTACCTGCTTGCTACTTATTTGAATTCAATATCTTAAAATCGACGATTTTAATTTATAGCTATCTAAGTTTTTAAGGTATGACTTATTACATTATTAGGGCACTTTATATGTTCAATGTTTTTGCGTTGATTAGTAGGTACCTATTTCACATTAGTTGTTTAGAAAATTGTATATTATTCATTTTTAATCATATAAAATAAAAAAATGGCATAAATCAGTTATTAATTTGTTATTATCTAAGCTCTAATTAACATTATGGTGTATGATAAATTATAGATAACTAATAAGTGTATACTAAAGCTACCGTATACATTTCGACCAATGAAATTTTTTCTCGTATTTTTATGAATATTTGTTGCTATAATTATTACTGTATGTCTATATCAGACAACGTAGTATTACATTTTATATTTAAATATTTAGTAACTTTATTTTTTGTGTTGATAATTAAATTATTAAAAAGTGATTACTACAATGTACTTAAAAATAAACTATATAATAGTTACACTTTTAAATTAGATGTTTCCAAACTTTGATTTTTGCGCACTACAACAATTACTATACAATTAGAACTTAATAAAATGTTAAAAATGTTTACTTTTATATCAAAATAATAAGGCAGTAAAAAATGACCTAAATTATTATAAGGTTTTAAATTAAAAAATTACTATTTCCATGCAAGGAATCGTGTTAACGATTACGACGAATATTGACATGTTTTCGTGATAATAATTAATAATAATAAATAACTAAAAAAATAATAGTAATTTACACAAAATATAAAATAAAAAAGGTGCATTCTAGACATTAATAAATAAAAAACCGAATTTAATTTTCGCACTACCATTGAGGTCTTTAACATTCCATGATGTGGGCTTTTGAGGACCTTTGAATTAAACGAACCAAGCATAGGTATATTATATTAACAACATAATAATAATAATAATAATAAATCGATTTTACATATGTACCTAGTTAATACGTAAAAATGTGCGTATATCCAATACAGTAATAATTTGTAAAATAAGAATTCAAAAAACGAGTGAAAAAAATCCAAAAAGTGAGAACAAACGAGGTTAAATCTACACTTTATATACAAGGTGATTCTTTTAAATGGGTACACTAATTATCTCGAAAAGTATTCATGTTTTTGAAAATATTTTTTACATAGTTTCAAATTCTTAAAAAAACAACGTTTTTATTAAAAAATTATATTTTTAAATATTTTTTATCCTTATAATTTTTTAAGTTTTTTACTTTTTTGAATGACAACATAGATTTTTAATTTCATATTCCAAATCAGAATAATTTTCTGAGTATTTTGAAACAAAAAATTCGAATTTAGGGTGAGTAGTTTATGAGTTATACTTATTTAAAGTTTAGACAAGCGGAGTAGTGGACAAACATTTTGCGGGGTAACCCCGTACCACTCCACTCTGCTTGTCCATACTTTAAATACGTATAACTCATAAACTACTATCCCTAAATTAAATTTTTATGTATCAAAATACTCAAAAAATTATTTTGTTTTGGAATATGTAATTAAAATTCTATGTTGTCATTAAAAAAAGTAAAAAACTTAAAAAATTATAATGATAAAAAATATTTAAAAATATAATTTTTTAATAAAAACGTTGCTTTTTTAACAATTTTTAACTATGTAAAAAAATATTTTCAAAAACATGAATACTTTTCGAGATAATTAGTGTACCCACTTAGAAGAATCACTCTGTATAATACAAATAATTAATAACTAATAAACTAATTAAGTATATTAATTTTTTTTATACAGTTGTACGCGTGGCAAACTTGACTTACTGGCCATCTTGAGCATTATCACACCCCACCATATGCTCCATCCCCAGCCGACTAAACAGAAAAGCACCGTGAACATCTGAGCAGCGGCCACGACGAAGTTCACACAGAATGCGCCTACCCGGGACTGGAAGGTATCGTTGACCGTGAATCTTGGCTTGCCAACGCACAGGCACAGCAAACCACTGGAGAATGTGCCTATACGACATAAAAAACACCGATAATATTTTAAATTATTGTTATATTCGATAATTTTCATGTAATACACTAGTATATACAATATGTACTGTTTATTATTATATATTTATATATAATATACTATAGTCTACATTATATAGTTAGCAATTAGAATTAACATTATAAGATTCAATATCCAAAGTTATTAATTTATGTGAATATTTTTAAATTATAAATGGTTGTGGGATTGAAATTAATATTTAATGGTAAATTCGTATAAAATTGTATTTTATTTTATCGTAAATGGAAAACCTATATCACCTATGATATTTATATGGTCTTATGACTAGGGTTCGGGAATTTTATAGGAGTTACATATTATTATACTTCTACATGCTTTCGATTTATAGCAGACCAAGTTAGAAATGCTAACTTTACAATCGAAAATTTAAAATATATACAGTAAGTTCTCGTTACAACGAACTATTTTACAGGTTAAAATATATTTTTCATGTTTAATTTAATCTAAAGTACACAATTTAATGAAATTATGAAGTCATTAAATTGTCATTATGTATGACCGTGTTATTCCACGTCAATCGATAACGTAAATCAGTCGGATGTATATCTTCATAAAGCTTACTCGTTAGTCATTTTTCGTATTTTACGCTCGTTTTTTATTGTACATAATATGCAGGTGATGGGTCCTACAGCGAAAAGAAAGCAATTTTCGTTGGAAGAGAAGAAAATCATAATTTATGAAGTAGACAAAGGATTGAAGAAAGGTGAGGTGGCAAAAAAGTATGGCATATCTCCATCAACATTGTCAACCATTTTGAAGGACCGAGAAAGCATCTTGAAACAACTGCAGACTTCTGTTTTCGTCCCGAGTAGAAAAAGGATGCGTATGGCGCAATATGAAGACGTTGATACAGCGGTTTACAAATGGTTTCAAGATCTTCGTTCCAGAAACGTTCCTCTGACCGGTCTTTTAATTCGAGGAAAAGCCTTAGAATTTGCTAAAATGCTCGAAGTTGAGAATTTTCAAGCAAGTGCCGGATGGTTAAATCGTTTCCGAGAGCGGTACGGCGTGATGACTAAATGCATTTCTAGACAGGCGATGAGTGATGTGCCAATAAATTCTATTAACGAATGGCAAAATGGAGAAGTTGCAGCACTCATTAATAAATACAGCCCGAACGATGTTTTTAATGCGGATGAAGCTGGAGTGTTTTTTCAGCTTGAACCAAAAAGGACATTAACTCAGAAAGGAGACAAGTGTGTAGGAGGTAAAGCTTCTAAACAACGCATCACCGCTCTGTTCTGTTGTAACAAATTGGGAACGGAGAAACGAAAAATTCTCATCATCGGAAAATCAGCAAAACCTCGTTGTTTTAAAAACTGTAAATCATTGCCATGTATCTATAAATTTAACAACAAAGCATGGATGACTCAAATAATTTTTAATGATTGGTTGATAGATTTCGACAAAGAAATGAAAAAAAAGAACAGGAAAATTCTTCTTCTTATCGACAACTGTACTCCACATAATGAAATACCAAAATTGGATAACATTCGTGTGGAATATTTTTCACCTGAACTTCAACCTCTTGACCAAGGTATCATCAGAGCTGTAAAATTACGCTACAGAACTTTTTTGTTACGTCAAATTTTATGTGATTTAGAGAAAAATATCCAAAGAAAATGTAATGTGAAAGAAGCTATCGAATGGATATGCGGAGCTTGGGATGATATCAGTCAATTAACAATAACTAACTGTTGGAAACATGCAACCACAACCAAAGACGCCAATTCTATTTCAGAACTGGCCGAATATGATGAATTAAATACGTACGACACCCGACAATCTGAGTTAGAGCAAATTTGGATCACTGCGAAAAAGAAGACGTCGCTTCCTGACGATGTGAATTTAGAAGATTATCTCAGTGTAGATGACAACGTTTCAACATGTTATGAACTAACCGAAGTAGACATCATTCAATCCATTAAAGACAATAAAGATGAGACCACCGACGAAAGTAGTGAAGATGAAGAAGCTGTGATGTTAGATGATGTGCGAAATGTCACTTCATCAGAAGCCTTATCAAGTTTGGAAGTAATGCGAACATTCATTACATCACAAAGTGATGTACCGGACTTCATATTTACAAACATTCACCAACTACAAAATTATTTACTTTCTATAAAAACAGCAAACCTTGTTTAAAAAAAAATTGTCGATTATTTGTAATAAAATTATTTTTTTCATAAAATTTTTACATTTGAATTATATAATATGTATAATGTATATTATATTTACTATTTATTTGTATTTGAATTATATAATGTTTTTACATTTTTTTTTATTAGAATTTTCGAAATTTCGTTACAATAACTACAAAATTATTTACTTTCTATTAAAACAGCAAACCAGTGTTTCTTTCAGGTACTTCTCCAGGGGGGGGGGCAAGTTCCCCCCGGAGAAAATTTGATATTGTGTAAATAAAATAATACGTATTCTTATTGTCCCTCCGATTTTTTCAAATGCCTCTCCGAAGAAAATTGTCTGAAAGAAACACTACAGCAAACCTTGTTAAAAAAAAAAAATTGTCGATTATCTGTAGTAAAAATTTTTTTTTACAAATTATTTACATTTGAATTATTTATTTGTATTTGAATTACTTAATGTTTTTAAATTCTTTTTATTCGAATTTCCGTTATAATGAAAAAAAAATTCGATCCCTTGGAGTTCGTTGTAACGGGAACTTACTGTATAACTGTATAGAATATTGAATGTATACTTTATTGAATATTTTGTAAATTTTAAAGAAAAAGTTCATATTTCATTGAATTTCCTACGCATATTAAACATGTATGAAAAATGTTTTTTCTTAACCTATGAAATTTGAAAAAAAATACAAAATTCAATATAATTCTGTATAGGTATTTTTATTATTATCGTTGTAGTCGAATATATATAAGATTAGCTTTTATTTGTATTTATATTTAATATTTAAAATATATAATGTTTGAGTTTTGGCTATTATCAGTACTTACATACTCTTTATTCAATTTAGTTGTAACTAATCAGATAATTAAAATATTCTTTAATCACTAAGAATAAAATGTACGTTATTGATATCAATTGCAGAGAAACGTTAAATTTTGTTCTCCATAACATTTGAACCAAAAAAATATATTATTATGACTTCTTATTAGTTCTAAACAATATGTATAATTGTATAAACTATAAGTCAACTATCAGGAAAACTGAATTGCAGCCCAATGCGGCAATGTCCATCATGGATTATTATATTTTCAGTTATACTTTATAAATTAAAGTACTTACTTACTATAGAATAAATAACTATTGTAGTAATAAAGTAAATATATTGCTACACAGCCAATGCGGGGGAGGTGGAGGTCAAACGTTCAAAGGCCGCTTATTGTTCTCCCAATCCCCTATAAATACGCTAAACACTATTTATGTTTATTGTATTTAAAAATATGAGCAAATAAATATACGATTAAGTGTATACTTTTATTAAAAAAAAAAAAAAATGTATCAGGAAATACTTGCTCAGTTTTATTTTATAACAACTACACTCTGTAACCTATCTGTAGGTACATATTACGCATAAGTACTCAAACGATTTTTATCTTTTACAATTATTTTTGTATCATTGTATTTATAATAATCTTAAGTTGATTAAATCGACCAGAAACTACTCTATAACAATGAAATAAATATTACCTGCTCCTGGAATAATCACGTTGAACACTAAACACAACCATGCCAGTGTTACTGGTAATACTGGTATAGCACCTTTCATAACTGACGAATGATCGACGAAAACTGCATCCAATTTAGGTATATTCTAGTGTAAAAAACAAATATTATACATCATGTATTAAGTACATGTTTATTGATTACATTAAATTTAAAGAAAGTAAAAATAAAGCGAAGTCTGTACAACACACGCAAAGTGTACATTTAACTAATAAGAATATAAAATAAATAAAAGAAACTAGGTTAAACGTTTTTATTAAAAAGCAGTAAGTGTGTTGGTATTCATTAAACTTTACAGAAATTTTATATATAAGTCGTTACTTTTCTTACCAAGTTCAGAAAGGTTATGAGATAACCTATTTATCACTTAAGTCTAAAATAAATACCTATATTAGGCAATTTTATGGAAACAAAAAATAATTTCAATCTTATTTTAATTGGAATCTATACAGTATACATGATTGACAAGGAAAATCATGCCAAGCTATAAATTCATATCATAAAAATTAAAAAATTAAAAGATGTAAATCACGCAAAAATGCTGAATGTACTAACTGTCAACCTATACATAAATCAGTTATAAATTATAGTTTAATGTAAGAAAATTACAATTTATACACGATACATCCATACATAATATAATTATATAGATCAATTGGTAACTCCATAAATATAATATTATTATAATTTATTATAGCTATATACATGTACAACTATAGTTTTGAGCTTTGTTAATCGTTATTCATGTATTCGATAGTAATAATAGAATTAAAAATTAATTTAATACAAATAAATAGTAATTTAATTATATTATAGTTATAGTAGCTATGGGCTATTATTATATAATAACATATATTATCATGCATCATATTAGGTATTCCAAATATAGTGCAAGTGTAGTGTGTACTTATTGATTTGTTGTATTTTGAATACAGCGTGTCAATGATTTTTTTTAATATCCTATAGGTAGTAGATGTATATACAGCATAGTAGCATACGTTGTTGTGGTTTTATATATCCAAGACTTAAACGGGTCAAACAGTATGATATTATGTCAGTTTTAATGATAGGTGTTGTCTAACTAATGAGTAATAGTATTAGTATTAGTATTTAGTAGTGTACCCATATACAGTATGTGGGTGTTACTATATAGTGTTAGGTTTTTATAAACAACAGGTCGACGTCCTTTCGACACTTATTTTAACGCGTGTCTTCCATAAAGGTCGAGTTTCCTAATAATTGCAGTTGTGGGGGTTTATTTAATAAATTAATCATATTTAAAAAATTATATGTACACACACTAACGCACTTTTATACTTTAAGATTTATTATTTATATATATTCTACATTAATAACAATTTGAAAGGCTATAAATCAATGTTGTTTCAAAATATGCATCATTATACATTAACCTTTATGGCTTTATAATATTAATCATACAATCGTTTATACTGTTTATAGAGTTTGTATATTATTATGTTAAACAATATTATTACCATTTAGGTATAAAGTAAGTATGACGTATGTATAATATATACGTGAATACGAGATTATTTTGATAAAAATACCTAGACTGTTATAACGTTGGCATATAATTATGTATATTATATACATATATAAACATATATAATATATATTTATAAATTATGTGTCCGTTAAATGGGAATCGTAAAGTTTAATCCATATTATTAGTGTCAGTGTGTGTGTGTCACTAGTGCTCGATTTTTTGAAAACTTGCTTCTCCCAATAATTTTTGTTGACAAAAATTTAAGAGAAATGATAGGTAGGTGGGTCTATCATCATTTTGTTCCGAGTTACACACTATTAAATAAATGGTCCACTGACAGGTACGGTTTTAATATCTGTTTGTCCGATAGAAGTCAATTTAATGGACCGAATTTAGAAGTTATGGCTAGGGTACATGTGTATAGTGCAAGACTGTAAGAACACTTAATTGTATTACATTACATATTACTATTGGTCTCTTATAATGAGCGATTGTTATAAATTATTATATTCATTATAACATCCAAGTATAGTATATGTCAATATGTATAAATGTAGGTTCGTATACAGATTGAAATTTGATTCAAATGCATTTTATCGAAATCGTATATACAAATGTATACTTTCATCATATCATAATAAATAATAATTATAACAATTATGACGTGGTATTTGAGTTTGTAAGTAGGTATTTTAGTAGGTTTTTATACAATGCACATAAATTGATAAGTAATAAGTTATAGTTTTAATTTTATAGTACTCTTTTATCATTACTCTAGAATCTAGATATATTGACACGTTATCTTGTGTATATTCTAATAAATATAGTTCTCAGATATTGTGAACATCTGGTAATGCTATATTGTAAAGTACTATTTCTGTAAGTTTATTCTACGCAAAACTATTTTAGTATGAATGCATAAATTGTGTATACCTACCTAATTATTGAAGAGTTAGCGTTTATTTTTAATGGTAGATTTAGAATTATAAATAGGTACTTATTTGGATCTCGATTGATCGTATTCATAAAATCTTAATCTTACTTTTTATACACATTTAGAAAGATCGATTTACCTGTCAATTACCTCATGTATACCAAATTAGATCAAGTAATAATATTTGTTGATTGGGTTACAACTGTATAGAGTTAAAAAAATAGCTAAAGATGATTAATAATAAAAAAAAGGTAATTAGTTTATTGTGATTTGTGACTAGTGGGTCGTTGTCAAAATTTAAACATTTTTCAACATGGGTCGTACCGTGAAAAGTTTAGGAATCTTTGGTATAGAAAATACTTATTATAAAACTTAGATAAATACAGGTACCCATAATAATGTATAATGGAATCGAATTTTCATATTTATACCATATCATTTTTAAATGATTATCATTAAATGTTGTACAGAGTACTATTGGTATAATTTCAACACATATTTTAAGGTCATAGAATTCCAATAAAATTTGTTGAATGTATATTGAAAAAAAAACTAATTTTTATTCCCTTAAAAATTGGAAAATTGGGACCATCTGAACACATACCTGATAATAAAAATATAAATTACAGTTACTTATTAATGTAAAATAGCCTAGGTACTTAGGGTTTGTGAATTTCGTAAAATATAAAATTGTATAATATTTAATTTGTTAAAAACGTAATAGATAGAGGTATGACGAAATGTGCTTAAACCTAAAATGTGTTAAAAATCAAAGTTAAAGTAAATTTATTTTTTTTTTATATTGGAAACAAAACAAGACTATCGGGAACATAGGGTTGATAGATAATTTAATTAATTACATAATATATAACTATATACTTATTCTAATTATTTTAAATTGTTTTAAATCTTGATTTGAAGTTTTGCGGCTATGATAAAATTAATGATGTTGGATATCGACTAAGGGTGATTGGAAAGAATTTAGCTAATGTTTCACGAAGGTTGTAACTTGTTCTGATGTTACAGTGAGTATTAAATGAAGAATTGAACAAAGTATAAATCATAGATGAGGTTTCTTTTAACAAACAAAAAAATTCACGGGAATAGCTGGTATACTTATATACCAAGGTATATACGTATAAATGTATAATAAATTAAAAGTATGTGGACATAGAGCCAAGTTTTTAATAAGAATTTAGTTAAGTTTATTATATTTATTTACAGCTTATAAGAAATTAATATATCAAATTAATATTAATTTAAAAATTCAATGTTTCACAAATTCTTAATTTTGTGAAATATTTCAGATTTTAAATGTTAACTTTATTTTATATACTATAAGGATCCTATAGGATACGGATAACATTATAAATTATTGGTAGGTAATTAACGCTTTATAAAATTTACGAAATATACATGCTTAAGTTATGTGTTATAATTATATTTTATAATAACAATAAGTATCCACAAATAATATTAATTTCTAAAAATATCCATTTTCGTTAGGACGAAATCACATAATTGTTTGTTTTAATTTGAATTATTATTTATATTTATAATTAAAGTTTATTTACCTTGCTTAATTTACAGACAATAATTGTACCATTGGTTTTAAACGCATTTGTACGAAATTTTGACACCAGACGTCTTTTTTGACGTGACATTGTATGTTTACTTTTCGGCATATTGAAAAAAGTAGCGAATAATTAAAAAATAATTTTTAAACACGTACTTATTAATGTATTTTATATGGTATGTAGCGGTGTGTATCAATGAGTGTATTAGTTGAAACTACCAAAAACCAGAAACTCTGTGGTATTGAAGTAACGTGAAACTCATTTGACAAAATACAGACAATATAGAAATATAATAACATCCGACCACCCAAGTATAAAATCACTTTGATTCTATGCTCTATTAACTATAATATTAACGGTATTTAACTATATCGAATGTTTTAAACACTTTCGCTAAATTACCTGTTAAATTAATAAATGCTTTAGTCATATTACATTACATCAACAAAACAAACTCTTGGCGCCACTAACAATAACATTTATACGTGCATAGACGCAAACTAATGAAATCAGTTTATGAAAATCTATATAAACACAAACATACAACATATTATATAATATATGTAATAATTTAAAACAAATATATTTTGAGTAGGGCGATGAATATGTATTTCATTTTTATGTGTCAACACCTTTTTGAGTATTATAGTTGCAGTAGTAGGAAATTGAATCTAGTTTTTTTTTTTTTGATACATTTTATATTTATGTTGTACACGATCAAATAAATAAAGAAAATATTAAATTAGTATTTTATTATTATTATGTCATTGACAATTAAAAAAAAAAAGAAATGTCATTTAATAGAAAAAATAGCATAATTATTATGTTTTAAAAATATTTGTTATTTGAATAATATGATATGGTAAGATATTATATGAGAACGCAACAATATAACTTTCATGCACGCATTGTGCATAGTTCCACGCCGGTCCCGTACATTATTAATGTAAATCTACAAATATCAAAAGTGAATAATAATGTACTAGTAGAGTGATTGTTTAAACTTTAAATGAAAACATTAAATTTTAACAATAAAATTAAAAGTTTTCATTTGAAAATAAAAACTCCGTGATGAATAATGAGTTCACTAACAAACTCTTAATTAGGTATGGAAAAATAAGGGTAGGTACTGGATAATATAAAATTAAAGTTGTCTTTAATTTTGTTTAAAAAAAATATCGCAAAAAGTTAATATAGTCTAAATGTGTACCTACTTATCATATACTTTATGGTCAAAGGTTTCAGAGGTTTTAAGTAGAAGACTTATTGGTTGGTTGGGTGGAAGGGAGTGGCTAAAAATTAAAGATTGAAACTCAGTACATACTATTTACATATTTTAGTTTTAAATTGTTTTTTATAATTTATATAAAAATAATAAATCTGATCAGTTATAAAAAAATTAGGTTTTTAAGACTAAGAACGTTTTAAAATGCTACAAATAGTTTTTCCTCTTTGCCATTCCTCGAATGTTTCCTTGGTTGTGAGTTAGGCTAGTCATGTAAATATGTAATGTACACCATTTCACGTTTATATTATAATTAATTTTACATTTAATGCCGCACCGGCGACAATTTTACGTAAGGTCTTTGCTAGTTTTTATACTTTATAACGGTGACAAATTTAGGCGTCATAAGTCGTAATACTATTTTTATCCAATATGTTAATATTCATATTATTTCAATGTTGTTCTATAATGACTTAAATGGCTTTTTATTATTGTATATTTCTAAAATTTAAGATTAAAATTGTAAATAAACATAAAATAAAAGTGTCATAGTTGATTTTAAAATCGGTTAGTTTTGTATTGTCTTATACTCTTATCCCAATATTCGTTCTATCGTATATACCAACGAGTACCTACTGGCTAATATAGTAATATCACGAGCATATTTAATAAGTAAATGTGTATAATATATAATATATTATATTTATAGAAGTTGGATTATTAGTTATCTATTTATCTTTTACAGTAGATTCTTACTATGTCGAACGTCGCTATCTCGAATTTTTTATTATCTCGAACTACGCATTAAAATCCCATTGAAACTATCATTACACTTAATAAAGTTTTTCTCTCGATAACTCGAAATAAAATTAATCGTTTCTCGTTATCTCGAGTACACAAATAATATAAGTCTTTTATTACGGTAAGAACAGAAAATTGAGCAGTACGTACAGTATAGTGATTGTGATTTTACGCGTTGGTATATTTGCAGTCATTCGTACAATATAATATAATAGTGAAATGGAAAATAAGTGTAAATTAAATGTTCTAATAACTATATTCATACAAAAACAAAAGAAATATTAAACAAACTTCTAAACACATTTAAAAAACAAAATCATTTATTCTTTATTGTACTTAATTTATATGTATGCATCATTATAGCTAGTATTTTAAGTATTCAAATGATTTACCAATTTTTTTAAAAAATTTTTTTAAGAATTTTAGTAAAACTCGATATCACGAATTTTTTGGTATCTCGAATTATTTCCTGTTTCTCTCAAGATTCGACATAACGAGAATCTACTGTATATCAATAAAAGTTTATGTTTGCGTATTGTGTATGTGTAACCAATATACAGCAAAATCGCAATAGATTTTATATGAGTGCAATAACTCATTACTCATGGTTCTTAAAACCGTTACATTTTAAGATAGGTTACCTAACGCGGGGGTTTTATCGACTCCGCCGTTTTAATATCAATTCCGCCGGCTATCGATTCCGCCGGATTTTTATTTATATTGATTCCGCCGTTTATCGATTCCGCCAGTTAATAAGCAAACTATCATATTATACAGAATTTTTTTTTTAATTAACAGCATAGGTTAGGGTACACTTAGTATAAAGTAAGTTTTATTTAAATAAAAAAATTGTCGTCCATAACGGATAATATTTATTAAAATAATAAAATAATATAACTCAAATATCTAGTGATTATTATTTATTATTTTTAAAAAATGAAGTAAGATCGTAATATTTTTAAATAGAGTATAATAAATAGAATATAATGTGGTCAATTTTTAAAATAATCAACAGTATAGGTAAGGGTACACTTAGTTTTCCATAATAGTAAAAATTAAGTTTTATTTGAATAAAATCAATTCAAACATTGTCGTCCATAATGGATAATAATATATATTAAAATAATAAAATAATATAACTCATATAATATCTAGTATATCTAGTTTTACAAAATGAAGTAAGATCGTCATATTTTTAAATAATTAATTAATTAATAATAATAATAATAATATATAGGTAGGTACTGTATATGCCGCATGGTATGGTAAAAAAATTAAAATTAAAGTAATAAAAATATACAATGTGGTCAATTTTTAAAATAATGGTTTGAATAGCCAGATTTATATAAGAGAATAATATATCGTTTTTTTTACTAAAATAATCGTCAAAAATGTTTTCCATATTATGGTAAGGTAAAATAAAATTAAACAATACAAATATATACAAAGTGGTCATTTTTTAAAATAGTGGTTTGATGCTAGTTTTATATAAGTGAATATATCATAAATTATGATCGATAAGACTTGTACTTACTTTTATTGTATGTAGCCATGTAGGTCCTAGTACCTACATGTAATAAAATATATCATTTTTCATAAACCTTTTATAGATTATATTGATTAAGATATAAAAACCGTTTTCCGTTGCGATAATACGCGATTTCCGCTGGAATAAATATAGCTGTGTACCTATATTATGTTATATATACAGTTGAACAGTTTAAAGTTCAACTTATATGTTCATTGTTCGTGTATTATTCTACTTCAACTTATTTTGTTACAAGTTAACCACAAATTACAGTAAGTTATAGTGTGTATACTGTACCTACTAATGAAATCTAATAAAATAAAATATATTTTAACATAAATATAAACACAAGCCTTTTAAATGTTGTTATTACTAAAAAAATTCGGCGGAATCAATATGTAAAAAAGTTCGGCGGAATCGATATGTAAAAAAGTTCAGCGGAATCGATATGTAAAAAAGTTCGGCGGAGTTGATACGCGGCGCAATAGATAGATTTTTTACAGGTAAAAAGGTAATTTCGGCGCAATCGATATACGCCCCTAACGCGAGGGTGATAAGTACTTCAAAGTTTCAATTTCAAAATGTTGTATCGTAAAGGGGACTCAAATCGGAACGGTGGAAAATCACAGAAATTTAAATAATTATTATGATGAATATAATTTTAGGAATGTATTTTATATTTTATCAAAACCACCTAAATTATTTTTTTTTAAGATATGTTACATATATTTCATAGAGTTTAAAACAGCAAAAATGTATTTGCATTATTTAATTTATCACGTGCAACGTTGTGCAAGATCAATTATAATTAATAAATGTATCTATAATATCCACTTATAAATATCAAAATGAAATTCTGTTCGTTGGCAAGCGCACTTGAAAACAGACGGACCGATTGGTCTCATTTTTTTTCAATATTCGTAATAATCTGAATAAGGTTTTTACGGAAAAATAAATTGGAAAAAATGTCCGGAAAATTGAAAAATTCTAGAAAAACTGAAAGTATTTTTTCGATGGGATTTTTGTATGAACCCAAGACCATATAATATGTGTTTAACGTTTGGCGGGTCAGTTAGTACTATACATAAAATTGAAGGCCTAAAGCGGATGGCTTTTATATATTGTAAATCAACAGTGTTTTACTGTTTTCCATAATTATTCTAATTGAATATAATCTTAGGTCTATATTTTATAGTTGGTAAAAACTACCTAAATACCTAATTTTGTTATAAATCTGTATTGCTTACATTTAACAGAGTTTAAGAAGGATAAATCCACGGGAAACGTCGTGCCGGATTGGCTTGTATATTATTATATTTTATAAGTTACATTATTAGTTGTTTTAAATATTTTTCCACATATTATGAGGTTTTTATAAGACTCTTCTTGCGGGGGGAGGGGAACACTAAGGCACTGACCCGTTGTTCTACGACTCTACAGTAAAAAATTGGATGTTACGCGTGTGGTCAACGTAGAATGTCTTAACAATATATTTACACATGTGACGGTACCTACTATGCATAGTACACGACTTGCTTACCGTACAGCAACCGGTACACTTGAACGGAGACCTTTTCTGTGAGTCGGCCGATTTCCTCTTCGGGGCCGTCGACTTACCACGGCAGCCGGTGCAACAGCAGCAGATCCGCTTGACGAACTTGGGTACGGCGCACCAGCCACAACACCAACTGCAGCAACAACAGCAGCGACGCAACTGTCTCTTCAACTTGCCGCAAAATGTGTCGGTGGCCATTACGGTCGGTGGAGCGATTCCGAGCGCGCCGACCGAGTGGTCAGACGACGACGACGTGGCCGCCACGAGTTTCTTTTTGTTCGTCCGCTTGCCGCAGCAACAGCACAACTTGTCGCTGCACCGTCGCCACCACTGCGGATGTCGTCGGCCTTCGGACGCGGCCTCTGTAGAAGAGGCCGTCACGGCAGCCGACCGTTTTCGGCTACAACACTGGCCACACGGCCGCGGCCGCCGTTTCCATACAGCCGCCCAGCACTTAGACGCACGTCCATCGGCGGCGGCGGCGACGGACGGTGATACGTAGCCGACGGTCGGTCGACGTCCACTTCGGCCACCGCCGCTGCCACTTCCGCCGCCACCACCACCGCATAGCTTCCGCGCATATCTTTTGTAGGCCGGATCTTTAGTGGTCACCGCCTCGGCCGACCGCGGAACTTCAGCTGGAACTATGATTTTTTCAGATGGCCTGTAAAACGAGGCAAAGTTGTTATTACATAATATAAACGTATACCGTAAAAGCAATGAGTTTTCACAAAATACATATTATATATTCATTACGAATAAATTCAATTAAATTTATTATTTATATATATCTCGCATGTTTTTAGTTTTTAAACGTTTTTTTGATATATGAATTTAGGGTGGTAGGTACTTATTGGCTGCATCATGAGTCATAAACTCATCATAACACATCACGAGCTCTTTTTTAAATCGGTTTTTTTTTAATCTACAGCGATTGGGTAAACAACGCCCGTCATATAATGGCCTAATATATTAGCTATAGCATATAGCTATATATATTATATAGTGTTACGAGCGGCTTTTCGGCTATTAACAACTCCCCAACATCACGCAAAGTTTTACTCACTTTCATTTGAAAACGGGTGATGTGAACTATAAAATATATAGTTAATATACATTGCATGGATACACAAAGTTAACGTCAATTTGCTAATGGACCGCAAATAAAATCGGCCACCTCCCTTAAATATCGTTAAAATATTATATGTACAGATAGGGCCATTAGAATTGGATGGAATAGGATTTAATGGTTATGTTCATTATATTCCCTACCCAAAGAGTCAATAACAGCTAGCTAGGTCGTCAGTTTAAGAAAGTTCTACAGGACATAAAATCATGAAATACATTTTTAAATAACTTGTCTTGGAGACGAGAGCTTTGTCATTTATAATACATAATACCAATAAATTATTTTTTAAATGATAAATATAAATTAAAAATGTAATATGTACTTACATAAAAATTACAAACTCATAAGATGGTGGTTTGGCGTTTAAAATAAATATAAAGTAATAGTACTATAATGTTTGTACATTATTTTTTTTCAAAACCATTGAAACTGCTATCCGGACTTAAATCATCTAGAAATTTTATCTTTACGATTTTAACGATTTTGTGAAAATTATTTTTATTTTATAGAATACATCAATTGGGTACACGAATCACGAATTTAGAACTAACATATATATATATAGAAATGTATTATTTGATGTATTATGTGTACATAATGGGGTTGTATGTTTTTAAGCATCGTAGTTAAGCTTAAAAAATGTTTTTTAAAAAGCGTGATCAGATTTTATCTATTACAGGTACATAACGAACTATAGAAAAATAACTAAACTGAAACATATTTCGCTATCCAATACTTTATTATAATTTAATAAAATACCTATAAGTTTTTGGTATATTTTTATACTAAAAATGCTAATAAGAAAACATTGTTTCGAATAATAGTTTTTAAGTATTATGTAAATGTTATGTTTACCACGTTGGCTAAATAGTACATAAATTTTACTACATATAGGGTCAATATTCTGAAGTACCATGGCTAAAATATTAATTCTAATATTGGTATTGTGGTATCGTTAATATTTAATATTGTTTAAAAACGTAATATGATTTGACTAATACTCCATAAATATGTTTAATTCATGCCTAGTTGAATAACGTTTGTGAAGAGTGTTTTAAATTCTTAAGTATACGTGAAACTGTGAAAGCATAGGTACCTAAGTCCCATTAGCTCTTACCAGTCTCACCTAGTCACCTACATTTGCGAAATATATAATTTATATGTTTATAGTATTTTAACGAAATTACATAATAAACACACATATACTATATTATATACAGGTAAATTAATCAATTAAGCTTACCGTTATTTTTTCTTTGATAATTTATTTATTCAAATTCTGATTTTTTTGGAATTTTTAAAGATACGCGTATTAATAATATTTATAAATTCGACATTTTAAAATGATTATATGCTTAACAATTTATAGAAAACAATATTGGTTCTATTTAAATTAAATAAGTTCATGCAAAACACAGTTTAATTGGTATACAAGTATAAAAAATTTTATAAAATCTTTTTTTTCTTCAGTTTTGTCCGTTTTGTCAATTATGGTAATTTTATTCTGTATTTTAAAATAATCCGAAACAAGTTTACGTTTTTTTTCATTAGTATTAAGTTTCTTCATTATAATTTAACATATTAATCAAAAATTATTAACACGTTGTGCCACACTGCCACCATAGATAAAAATACCACCGAGTAACTAACGACATCCGTCCGTTAATCGCACTAGTAAATACTCTACGATAACAAATACTTTTATTATTAACTAGATCGTATGTACAATTGTCGTTGTAGACTGTGATGTCTCGCCGTCTCGGCCTCATGAGGAAAATTTAAAATTCACTAGAAATAGATGAAAACACAATCCAAATATAGATATTAGGTACTGATAATCATGACTCGGAAGAATAACGGAAACATTGCCTGATAATCAAGATAATTATTAATTTTTATACCATTAAAGCTTTATATTTTATCAACTTATATAATTATACAAATAACAAATACATATTTTATTTTATTTTATTTTATATTTTGTAAAATAAAATAAAATATTAATATATAGAATATAATCAAAACTTTTACTAACGAAATATTTGATGGCAAGTTTAATTGTTTTGACGATAGATTTTTTTTTTGTCAAAAACTAAAAATTATCAATTCATCATTATCAAGTTTAAAATTTTTCAATCTCGAAAAATATTTCTGCCATTTTTAAGGGTTTAAAACTCATGGGGGGGGGGGTTGTGACCTGATAACTCCCCCCCCCTTGGCTACGCCCCTGGACTAGTCTAGGATTATCCAAAATATATACAAATATATAATTATATTTAAAATATGTAATAAACGTTTTCTCAATATTTACTTATTTTGATTCTACATACCTACTTTATATTATTCAATTTATTAATAATTGTATAAAATATAACTATTATTAATTTATTTGTATTCGAAATCTGCAATCAAACTGTATGAGTGTATGACTACTGCAATTATCTATTTAAATTCATAATTATTAAATACATTATCTTGTAAAATATATACATTTTTTTCTACTTGAAATAGTGAAACTGTTTGCTATATTTAATGTTTTTACTATATACATAAACTATAGTAAAACTGTCTGCAATTTTCATTTTTTTCTGTGTGACCACGAAGTGTTCAATAACCATTTAAAATAAATTAAATCAGAATTTAAATTAACTCATAATTAAAGTAAAAATGGAGGGGAGGTGATTACTGCATGGTCTGCATGCTTGCTCATTTATGAATCACTCGGTATACAAACATACAGTGTATGCAATATGTATTAGTCATCGTTATTTAATATACGCCCTCTGGTTAGAGTTTTATTTCTATAAAGAGTGTTTTGACTTTTGATAACACATAATTATACCTAAATAATAGTACCTACCCATTAACACGTTACGAGTTATTATTATAACCGACCACCTTTCGCAACCACTGTCCATTGTATAATAGGCACCTAATAATTTGTTAACCTACAGTCGTATAGGTATATTATGTAAAAAATAAAAAATAAATAAAAAATCGTATTTCACATTTGATTTGTTTTTAATTTTCATCAAAAATTCATTTTTCATAAAAATGAGCATGTATGTAAGTAAATCAATATTGTGTATAGTAAATACCTACGTATAACGTTTATCACATTTTTGTGATGTTATTATCATATTGAGCTGTATGAATAATTTGTTTTCTTCAACTATGCGATTGCAAAACAACAGTTTTTTAGGATATTTGCACCTTAAGTCCTGATTCAAGGAGGGTTATTATATTATGTTTGTGATGTGCCAGTGCCGATTAAATTCATTGATATAACAGATTAATGTGCGATAATATTAACGTCGCGTGCTTAAAATTCAATTGTATCGCGTGAATGTGAAGACGGGTAAAATTGCTCGATCCATACACATAGACACAAGTACAAAACATGTACATAAATATATTATAAATTACATGTAACATCAAAGTTGTTAATGTCTGTAAAGAAAATTGTTCACATTTCACATCAATTTTCATTTCACGGCTGACGTTTATGAAGTGGTAAACATCATACAATTTTATGAACAAATTAATAGTTGAAAAATGTTGATACTAAATTTATTATTTAAGCCAAGTTGTTAAAAAACACGATTTTGTTATTTAAAAATATTTTGTTAAATTAGAAGTTAGTCAGGTACCTCTTATACCTATTTATGCTAGTGATATATTTTAAAGACGAAATTAAAGTATGATATCCATACTTATAAAAATATTATAGTAAATTAATGATGTAATTTATACAATATACATATATTGATATATCTGATATATCACACGTCATACTAATTATTAATCATATTATATAATAATTTTTAAAATAAATATAACTTTATTACATTAATAATAAAAGAAGTTTCATATAGTTGAAGTTATTGTTTCCATTAATTACTCTAAGACTTGTATGAAATAATAGTCAGATTAATTTATTGAATTAGATTTAAGATGTATAAGGAGGAGGTGTAATGAAATAAAATCATACTAAATATTGTGTTTTTATTATTTATGGGAAAATTTTAACATAGTGTAATCTATACTGACATACCTATATTATATATAGCACATTAGCACCTAATACTTATTTAGTATTTTGAGGAACGTCATCTTTTTTATAGTGGGCTTGGCAGAAATTAAATAGATAAATAATAAGTAGGTATAGCAATTTAGAAAATCTATTTACCATTAGGACACAATTTAGAAATGTACCATTTTAAAAACGTTTCATTTCAAATTTATATCACTATAATAGGGTGACCAGACGTCCCGTTTAAAACGGGATTGTCCCTTTTTTTATCATCGTGTCCCGTTGTCCCGACAAACTTCGAACGGGACGCTTTTTGTCCCGTTTTTAGAAGATGGTCCTATTTTAATCCCGTTTTTTAGAAATTATTACATTATATTTTTAAAATAAATCGATCTATGAAACAAATCTAAAATAGTTTTATAACCAAATTTATAAATAACAGATAACAGTTTTCGTAAAACAAGAATCTAATAAGTAATTAAATTAGTGGTAGTGTTTAATAATAAAAAGAAAATTTTCCTATCTAATTATTTAAAAAAATTGTATTAGTTTTTAAATGCAACATTATTGTGTTGATTAATGATAATAAAAAAAATATTAATTATTTAATTTAGGTTAATTAACTCAAAAAAGTAAAATAACAATATTCATTTTTTAGGGGGGGGGGGGGGTAGCAACTGTCCCGTTTTTTTATTTTTTAAAAATGGTCACCCTACACTATAAACAATCAATCAACATTTGAAATACTAAAGATTGATCTTGGAAATTATTGAAATATAACTAAAAATGTTCATCCTTCAATAAATAAGAAGCTAGAAATAACAACTTTAAATATATAATACTGTACCACTATTACTCTACATAAAAAAACAAAGTACTTAATACTTATTATAAGTTATTAGTAATATCGAAATTATAAAAAGAACGAAATAGTTGTTTGATTTATGCTTAATTGTATAAATAAGTACGGTATAAAATTTTTCTGACATTTTTTAAAAGTAATAATTTATGATTTATTTTTTAAAAATTGTAACCATCATGGGTATAAGTTCATTGTTTTTATATAAGTACACAATTATTAACATTACTGTAATTGATATCGAGATGATTGGTCAGGGGCCAGGGCTCATATAGATAATATATTTAGCCATTGTAGCAGCACGCATACGCGCTGACTATAGTGATGTACCGATTAAGTTTACAGACTTACAGTAAATTAATGACAATTAATCTGGTAAGGAAATTGTGATCTCCGCAACATATTCAAAAACTAACACGTTTTTAAATAAATATTTAAAAATAACGAAAAAATATTGTGGTGATTTCGTATATTTATGTTTTTGGACATCCCAGAAAAGGTTAAGAACATTTGCTACTGCTAGGCCCTAATTTATGTAAATACATTGTACACACTACACACATGTGATGCACTATCATAGGGCCTTCAATTTTTTAGAACTTCATCCCTAGTACTAAATAATAAAAACAAATTATCAACACCATGCGTAAAATGTAGTGGATAGTTAAAGTTAATTTTTTTCACTTATACATGAGCTAAAGCTTTTCTAATAAAACTGGCCTCTATGTCATGACTGAAAATTGACCATGATGTTACAAAACAAAAAAATAATAGTTGAAATTTTGAAGACATTATAGAAGAATAAACAAAGAAAAAGACAAAAAAAAAAATACTTAGTATAATTATTAACTGAAACATCAATGCGATTTGTGGACTTAACTTATATTTGGTAATAGGTAGTCTGCAGTTATCTTAAATATATTCTTTTTATATTAATTTACCATTTTTTCGTTAAATAGGATTCCAACATAAATAGAGTGTAGGATGCCAGGATCTCTTTAAATTAGGTAGCAGATTTAGTTTTTGAATTAAAAAAAAAAATAGAAAGGAGTTCAAAAGTGTAAAAATAATTGAAGATTTAAATTTCTTATTTATTAGGATATAATTATACAAGGGCCACAAGGGGTAAGTTAAAATATTTTCAAAAAATAAGAGGTTATCTTTCCAATTCAAAAGCTGTATATTCTACAATAATATTATGTATAATGTTAATCATCCTTGTCCGTTCTTAGGCGCGACACACGGGGCCAAGTCACACCTGAAGCCGATGGAGTAGACATCGAATCTCGGGGCGTCCGGACCCGGACGTCCGCTGCCCATCATCGCGTACCGCACGAGACGGACGTACTTCCGCTGCGCATCCACAGCTATAAAGATATATTATATGTATGTATGTATATATATATATTATGTTGTACACACACGCGCACACGCGAAACGGAGTACGACCATTTAGCCTTCACATGCACGCCCACGCAAAAGCGAATATATGACTTGACCCGAAAAAAAGTTCACCGCCCGACTACCAAGCGCGTGTATAATGGCCGGTATTGTTTTATTACTGCCGTTGGTTTTTTCGTGGTGGTCAACTTCGGCGATTATTTATGATTTTATTTTTTTCGTTCAAGACGAACGAAGTGGGGGGTCAAAGCGGTTGCTGCTGACGGTGGCGCTGGAAGTTTAAATATGGGAAGGGTGCATATAATAAGGAGGACGGAAGAATATATATGTGTACTTATATTGTGTATACGAGGTCGGGGTGCGGTGCACAGGAAGAAAGACTTTCAGGGTGTATATTGTACTTAAAGTCGTCGGTAGTGCCGTGCAAGGGGTTGAAAATACACCATACTCACACACACACACACACACACACACACACACACACACACACACAGGGGAAAGGGGGCACTTGTGACTTGCGGTCACGCCAGCACGGAATGAAACTGCATCGCATGTTCGCGCGGCTTTAAGCACAAGATACCCGCCAGCCGCCGCCTAAGTATACACACATACTGTTTCCTCGGCTGTGGTGGAGTGACCCAATTACTTACGTCGTGTATGATGTGTACCTATATAGTATATACTTGGCGGTGGCGTGACTCGGTACAATGTAAGACCGGCGCGCGGACACTGCTACACTATTATATCGAACGAGCAAAAGCGAACTTTTTCTTTCTTTTTCGACACCCCCCGAGTCCTGTTTACCCGGCGTCGCCACCACTAAAAATCGTATAGAGACATTACGACTATACGTGTATTTGAATAACACAATATTATTTATACAACAAGCGGAATTACTTCTATAGGCTTCGTTCATGGAAATAACAAATTGAATACAAATCATAATATTATACTAAGAGATGCCTCGTCGAAAAACTATTACATTGAAATATACGTGGGCCATGCTCTGGCCAAACACTGAAAAAAGGCATCACGGGGAAATGCGGAGCAACTTCGTGAAAAATAAACTGTTAAAAAATGTAATAGTCATCCGAAAATAGTACTATACACGCCTGTTCCCTTATGACTTATATAATATACACACGTGTGATTTTATATATATATTAGGTGTCATCATATAAAATGTATAAAAGTTAGACTTATTCATACTTAATTTATTAGATAGCTATGCGGTTGACTCATTCACCAATAAATTGACTCTAACAATAAACTGATTATGATCTATACGTAACGTATATATTGTATATTATAATATACGTATATTAGGTATGTATTATATACTAATACAACGAATAAATCATCTATTGGATTTGCTATACACAACGGTTAATGAGGTCAGTGCGCATTTTTAATTATATAATAATTTCATAGTTCTTGTACTCTTACCAATTTTATTGCACATATTTTGACTATTAATATACAATATCATTGACAAATCTCATCAAAACGTATCGACATAATTTATGAAAATATTTTTAAAATAACTTAAAGTTTTTACAAAACAACATTTTTGAAAAGAAAAAAATATTTTTACTATTTTTAGTCGTAATCCATTATTATGATTTATTACTTTCATAAACGACATAACATACGAAAATTATGAAATTTATAAATAACATAGTAATTAATATTTAAAAGTACATATTATAGCCAAATTCAAATTTTTTTATTACAATGAAATTTATAATATACATATTACCTAGCTACCTAATGACATTTTTTCGGACCTTCGGTTTTATTTATTAATTTAGTTAAAATTTATATTTCTAAGCTTTTCTCAAAATAAGTACAATAAATGGCAGTTAGCTAGTATAGTGTTTGATATACTAAAAAGAGGTTCCCTAAAAAATACATACGATGTTTAAATTTTGATGTTTCGTATGCATTAATCTAAAGACTAGAGTAATCTATAAAGTATAAATACACTCCTGGTTTCGCACAAAGATTTCTACTGAGATTTTTCGAAATACATAGGTACAGGGTGTAACAGATAAAATTGACTTTTGGAATAGCTTAAATAGCTTTTGTTCTAATTAATATTTAAAAAGTTTTTTTTTATTTATTACTAAGAGACTAACCCTACATGTATAATTACATTTTGTTATGTTTATTTTTAGTACTGAAAATAAAAAATTCAAATCAAATCTAAATTTTCTTGGATAATATTAAAATAGCCAATCTGTGAATCTGATTATAAGAACAATTTTGATGGCAAAAAGATTTATCTAAATCAAGTAGTTTATTTTTTAGAATTTTTTAAAAATATCAATATTTTTTGATTAAATTCATTTAGAAGTTGGAACGTAATAATATTTTTAAAAATATGATTTTTAAGAATTTGCTGACATGAGTATATTTCTTAAATTATTTAGGTACTCACCATATACAATTAATAATTTTTGTCATACATTTAAGTAGCATATTTTTTTTTTTTAAGTCTATTTATACACCCTCTATACCTACTTATTGAAATTTATAAGTCAAAAACCTTTAAGATACTAAATATAATAACTGCGCAATACAGTCAAACGAATTCAGAAATAACAGATGCTATATTAAGATTCGGGAAAAACTGCAAATCTACATTAAATTTCCAAACGATTTAATTGCAATGTATTTCGAATATCGTTAGGAAAAATTGTATCCGTTGAAAGGTGAATGAATAATTATGAATATAATGCAAATACTTGCACTAAACAGTTGTGACGGAATGTAAAACGGACAGGCGTGGAATTATTTAAGTATTGGAGTTATTTAATGAAAACATCGCGATCACGGTGGATGCGATCCGTCGGTAAAAGTTTGAATGTATATAGATTTACCTCGCCCATGCGACAGTTTTGTGACCGTTGCTGCTACTGGCCGTAGACGACGTTTTGTTGCGGTCAGCGTCCACGGATAATCGGACAGCCGTTCGTCCGCTCTGATTTTCGATTTCCGGTTCCACTACGATCTCTTGTAACTCGTATGACAACGGTGGCGTAGTCGTCATCGTGACGGCAACGGACTTTCGTTTGGTCGCAGCTTCCGTCGGTGGATCGCTGTCCACTACGACTACGGTAGCGGCTGGCTGCTGCGGAACGGCGGCCGGTGGATCGCGAGGCCGCATCGCGCTCTGGGGCGGTTTCAATGTCGCGACCGGCGGGTCTATGACAGACAAAGTGGCCAAGGTGTTTGCGGCAATGGCTGCCGGAGGAGGCACGGCCGTGACGATCGGTCCACCGTCAACCACGGCCGAAGCGACTGCGTTGGTCGCGTGCGTGGTCGCTATGGCTGTGGCCGAGGTAGACGCCGTGATCGGAAAGACTGACGATACCGTCGTCGTCGCCGTCGTTGTCGTCGTGGACACGACCAATGTCGGTGCCGTGGTCGTCGGCGAAGAATCGAACGCTGTTGTCAATGTCGACGGTGCCGTGGACGTGGTCGTGGCTGTCACCGTGGCGGTAGCCGCGACAGTCTTCACTGAGCCGTTGTCAGTTGTCGGGCGGGCGACGTCTTTCGGCTGAGCTTCAGTTTTTGTGGACGCCGTAGCCGCAGCCATCGGCTGTTTCTTGGGCAAGCGTGGCGACAATTTGACCGGTGGCCGGCTAACGGTCGGTTTCGCCGCGACGGCGTGTGGTCTGTTGCCGGCCACCGCGTTGGCCGCTGGCTGCTGCCGTCTCGGCGTTTTAGGCGACCTGAGCGGCAGCGGCGATTTCGGCGGCACCGGTTTGCGTGGCGTCGTCGGCAACTTTTTACGCGGCGACGACTTGACGGCCACCGGGTTGCCGGCCGCCGGGACGGACGGCGGCTTGCCTGCCACGGCCGGCGTTTTCCGACCACCCACAGCACCGCTCGTGGCCGCCGTCGGTTGTTTAATGGACGAACCGGACGTCCTCTTTCCGGTCGCCGACAGGTCCTTGGTGGACGCCGACAGCTGTTTGCCACCAGTCGCGTTGGCGGGCGGACGACGACCGTTGGCCACGATCCGCGGTTCGGACGACTGACGCCTCAGCGGGCGTCCGGACGACGACGACGGGCTGGACGCACGCGACCGTCCGTTTTCGGGCGTTTTGAAACCATAGCCACGGAACGGGCTGACGCGGCCGCTGGCACTTGCACCTCTGAACACTTGCGCCTGTGCGTCGTCGGCGGTGGACGACGTGGCCGCGGATGGTGCCATAGGCGGCGGTTCGGGCAGCACGACGAAGGCACCGCGGTCTTTGCGGCGCGGCCTCGACTTGTACGCTTCGGCGGTGGCCATCGAAAGACCGGGCGGCGGCGGCGGCGTCGGTGGCCTGCCGAGCGGGCACCGCGGGGAAGTGCTCCGCTGCTCCGCGGGCCGGCGGCGATGGCGTGTCCGGCGACTGCGGCAGCCGTAGCCGTCGTCGTCGTCGTCGCCGTCCGACGAGATCACGACGAACGCTTCGCCGCCGTCGCCCAGGGCCGTCAGGCATCCGGTGGCGTTCATCTGACAACGTTTGCGGTAGTGGTCACGACGTTCGTCATACCGCGAATCCGTTACGGTATTATAGTGAGTTTATGGGTGAACGTTAATAATAGTAATAATAATAATAATAATAATAATAATAGGTGTATGTGACGCGGTCATACGACTCGCGCGCTCACTACCGCACACTCGTAATGCATTGCACACACAAACCTATGTTGTCCACGAGGGTATACTCACGCACACTGAACTCTTTTTGGTGTTGACCAACGGCTGCGACGGCGGCGGAAAGTCGTAAACCTGACGACGCCGCCGCCCGTGTGGGCGGAGGGAACGATCGCACAGACACGCACAAACATTGCGTCCAGTCGCGCCGCCGTCGGATATCTCCCGCGCACAATTCGCCGTCTCGACCGCTCGAGTTGTACCTACAACACGACTATGCTGCTGCTGCATACAAATTATTGTAAGGAAGAGGTACGTAGTTTTGTGCATAAATTTGTACGCAATAATAATAATTATAATTATGGTTTTAAAGGCTTTCGGTCGAACCACAATACTTGTATACCTAGGTAGTAGGTAGGTATACCTACTTTTATACACCATAGGTATAACTGAAATGGTTAATAAAAAAAAAATTGTGATATCTTTATCAATATCGTGTTGAATTCTTGCACTCACGTATATTTTAGATATGTAATACACAGTTTCTAGTTACTAATTCCTATTCCTCAAAAATAAATAGTGTATATTTAATTATATATTATTGGTAAAAATGCGTGAATAACCATCAAACTGAAGAACACAACTATTTTTTTTTTATTATAGATTCAGCACGTGCCTGACTTATTGTTTTTAAAATTATTTGTGTTGTACTTCATTCGTTCTTATTCCTACACCAAGATACTTAAAATACCTACCATGATATATTATGCGAATCAGGGAATTTAAGGAATAATGAATAAGAATGTAGAGGATGTAGGTATAATAAGGTAGTAAGTAGGTATAAATTGTTCTAATAATATTATGTTGTTGATTGAATATTTCATTATTTGTTGAATATCATTATTAGGTTACCTACCTACTTATATAATTTATCAAGTTAGATATATTCATTATTGTCACGTTTAAGTGTTTAGACAAAGAAATAAGAGATGTAGGTGAATAAAATAAATGTATGTATAGTGTACACACACTATGAAAGCAGTCATATTCTTTATAAATTATTCGAGTTGTCTTTTGCAAACATATGTACATCATAGTTTTGTAAAGCTTTTCACGATGTATATAGTTTTGAGTGTTTTAATGACTATCTATAGCCTATAGAGAGTAACTTTTACATTTTTTAATTTATAAATCATATTTACATAGGTATTTCATAAAATATTGCAAACAGGCGACATCCCCAAGTTACAAAAGTGGTATAAGATAACACTAACAAAATAACACGCATATAATCACTGGTTGTTTAAATATTGTTCAATTTTAGGTTCGATATGGTGGATAAGTTGGATAACATGTTAATTGGTATATAATTAATATACTAAATAGGGCCGATATCGATTATTGAAACACTGGAATAAAAATAATTTCGAATTAATTATTATACTAGTTATCACAAATAAACGAATAATTCTTGTCATTTTTTAAATACCTATACAGTATACTTATTATTATACTCTGTATTCTATAAAATAATTACCTATAGCTATAGGTAACCTGTAACAATAAAATATAAAAATAAAAATATTAATTAATTAATATATGTTAAAAAAAAATAATTTTTAATGTATTAAAATAAATAAAATAGGTAGATTGTAAGTAGGTTCCTTATACTTACCCACTTAAATTACCCACGTTCAATGCCAGTCTAGAGATATTATTAAATTACACAATTTACACAGTACTCACTGTAGTGATTAATAGGTACTGCTCAGAGCAAGGTTAGAGCAAATTATTGACTTATTATTAAATATAAAGGTAAGAAACTAACAACTAAATATTTTTAAACGAGTTACGACTTACGAGTATGACTATTACAATATAGTATTGTTGGTATTGGTATATTGGGCTATAAATTCGAACTTGCATGTATAATAGTATTACAATATTTAAAAATAATCATAACTTGTTTAAAAATTTAAATATCATCGTTTAAACATCAACATAAAACACAAATTAGATAAAATTCTTACTTTGAGTAAATTCACTAAAATATCAAAGTTAAAAGAATTAAATAAATCTTTTTTTTTTCAAGTACACATCTAGCTTATTCAACTACATAAATTATACAAAAATGTGCTTTAGAATAAATCTGGAATAATTTAAATCAAATTACAAAACTATTACCTGATGATAAATGTATAAAGATAGATTGATATGTACTAAATAGTAATAAATACTAGATTAGTATTATACTATTGTAGTATCCACTGACCACTATCCACAAAATATGACCCACTATAGGAGATTCCACATTACCTCTTTTAGGAGAAATATATACCTATAGGTACCTACGTCCTATACATTTCAATGTATTCATAATTTAGAGGTTTTTTGTCTTTTCTCCAATAATAATTTTGAAAACATACTTGAATTTATTATAAAGTTATTTTAAATCCTTCGAGTCAAAATTATATAATAAAACTTCAACAGTATTTTAGATTCTGAACGAAGTGATGAATGTATTGATTTTACAATGATGTGTGTTTTTTTTTGTGTCTGTGTACAGCATAACTAGTCGAAATAATGCTTCAATTTCAAACTTTGGGGGTGGTTTCCGATGGCAAAGTGGATAACCTTGGTGCATTATAAAGGTCAAAAGTAAACATTTTCCAACAGTTTTCAAAAATATCGAGAAAAACAAAAAAAAAATTACAGAAAAACGAGAATTTTTACGCAAAACCGTTTTCGACAAAATTGAATTTTTTATTTTGCTATAACTCAAAAACTAATCGATGTAAATACTTGAAATTTTCACCAAATGTTTATGTTAGCGTTCTCCATACACAGTTAAATTTTGACTTTTTTTGAGCTATTTATAGACAATTGAAGTTTTTTATTTTTTTTAGTATTTTTTTTAAAATAACAATAAAATTTTTTTGACCGGCCGGAAAATCTTGAAAATTTAATACAAGGTTTATTATAAGTTGTTCTTAAAGTGAAAAAAAAATACGAAATCGTTAATCACAATTTTTTTTTATTAGTGCTTAAAGTTCGAATTTATACGAAATATGTCAAAATTGCGAAAATTGGCAAGTAATTTTGTGGTTGAAAAATCGTAAAAATTTTTTCTTTTATAACTAAGTTTTGAAAATTTGGTACAAGGTTCTCCATAAATTTTTCTTCAAGTATCTATAAAAATAACTCTACTGGACTAAGACAAAACATTTTTAGGAGTGTTTGAAATTTAAATGTTTACAAAACCGCGTTAAATAATGGTTTAGCCTCAAACGATTTTTGATATTTGTTGTCATTCAAATAGTATAAGTCATAAATACTTGAAAATTTTACCAGTTATTTAGATTGCCATTTTCTTTACGTGATTTGATTTTCAAAATATTTTGACTTTTTTTGAGCTATTTATAGACAATTGAAATTTTCAATTTTTTTTTATTTTTTTTTTTATAAATGTTGATAAAAAAAATTTAGCTGGAACAAATTACTTGAAAATTTAATTGAAGGGTCCACATAACTTTTTCTAACTCTCATTCAAAAATTATAAAAATACATAGGCACAATTTTTTTTTTATTAGCATTTGAAGTTCAAATATTGACAAAAATTCGTCAAAATCATGAATATTTTCACTATTTGGTAGTTAAAAATTTATAAATATTTTTCTATCAAAAGCTAAGAATTGAAAATTTAATACTATGCTGTCCATAAGTTAAGCTTAGAATAATTATAAAAAAGTTTGAGGATTATTCAATTAAAAAAATTTTACGAGTGTTTAAAGTTTTAATTTTAATTTGAAATCAAAAATACACGTGTAAAATAACGTTTTACTAATAAATAATTTTCGAATTTTTTATAATATATTCTAGACTGACAAATCATCTCCGTTCAGAATCGTTTTTCGTATACAATGATACCTATCATTGCATTCAAATTTAACCTACCCTAGTCCGAGGTCCATCCCACCCCCTAATGTACAGCAGAGCGATACTCACTTACCCGCTTTTTTTGAATTGACATTTTTAAAAATGCAAGATTTTTTTTCTAAATTCCAAGTGATATTCTTTCTTTTTAATTAATCGATTTATTTATTTGGATAGGCAAATAAATGTAGTATAAAAAAATGGTCAAATAAAGTGTATAATTTACTTTCATTATTTCTTATACCTAATATGATTATTATTTATTTGAATTAATTGAAAAACATTAAATACATCAATAACATGAAAATATTAATTAATTTTACACATATAATATGAGAATTTCGATGATAATTCGTAAACTGGAATAGCATATACCTAAATAAAATTTAATTTTTTAGGACCAACTACGAATCTATGATTAGGAACCAAAAAGTTTAGCTTAATAGTAAATTTGGACAATAAACCTCTCCATGTAGTAAATTAAAAATAAAAGAGATATCTAACTTTATTTTTAGTATCTCCAACGATTTCGTGCATAAAAGAAATAATAGTGACTGATAAAGTCATAGTAAAATTAAATACCACTAGGTAGGCACTGAAGGATAAAGTTCTTAAAAATACGATTTAATAACTAATAAGTAATAATTAGGTACTAACTACTAAGTAAATATCTAATAAGTTACAGTAGGTATAACTGATATAAGTAATTTAATAATATTACGATTGAATTTTACTTTTATTAAATTTAATATTGGTGTAATATTTACTAAAATTTTACTACATTTTAAATAATTAGACTGCGTTTTTATTACTTTAATAGATACCTACTAAGGATTTTAGATAACTACCTATACGTAAAATATTACTTAAATAGGCATAATCCAGGTATTTAATGTTATTTTTTTACACTTAGTACAGACTAAATTTATCATCATGTTATTGTTTTCAATAAAATAATTTAAAAGTTGAAATTGCACTAATATCAATACTAATTAATAAATACTTGTAGTAGCGTGTCACTAAAAACATTTTTTTCTTAATACTTTAGATTTATGATTTTACTTTGGATATATTATTTTTAATTTTACTAAGTTATAAATTACCTACTTGCGTATAGCGTATAAATAAATAATAATCTGATACTTTACGTCAGAAATCTTTTATAAATTTAAATTTAAAAAAAAAATTGGGTAAGTGGGTATTGCTCTGCTGTATAGTGGAGATAGAGAGTAGGTCACTGGTCACTATAATGGGTGTGTTAAATTTGAATGCAATGACTGGTATCATTGTATACGAAAAACGATTCTGAACGGAGATGATTTGTCAGTCAATGATAATTAGTTGGATATTATATTATATTATTACCTATATATTTAAATTGTAATATATCGTTATTTTACGCAATTTCGTAAAAAATTAAATTTAATATGCTCATAAAATGTTTTCTATATTGACGCTGGAATTTTTTTTTACAGTTACTTGAAGGTAAACTTATGGATAACCTTGTATTAGATTTTTGAACCTTAAGTATAAATCACAAAAATTTTATGAATTTTCAACTTTAAAATGTCTTGCAAATTTTCGTGATTTTGATATATTTCATAAATATTTGAACTTTAAATGCTCATAAACCAAAATTGTGACCAACGATTTTTGATTTTTTTTTACTACGATAAGTTCAACTTATAATAAACCTTGTATTAAATTTTAAAGATTTTTTGGATAGCCAAATTGTTTTTATCGGCATTTTAAGAAAAAAAAATTAAAAAAATCAAAAATTTCAATTGTCTATAAGTAGCTTAAAAATTTTTTAAATATTTTGAAAATTTAATCATAAATAGATAACGCTAATATAAACAATTGGTGAAATTTTCAAGTATTTTCAATGATTTGTTTTTGAGTTACAGCAAAATCAAAAAATCGATTTTGTCAAAAAGTGGTTTTGCATAAAAATTCCCGTTTTTCCGTAATTTGTTCAGAGTTTTTCCCGACGCTTTTGAAAACTATTGAAAAGTTTTTACTTTTGACCCCAAAGTACCAACTAGATGAATTTTCCTTTTCAAAGAGGGGCTGAAGTCAAAAATCGAAGCATTATTACTACTCCAAAAAGTGATGACAGACACAAAAATAATAAAAAAAAAAACACACATCATTGTAAAATCAATACATTCATCACTCCGTTCAGAATCTAACATTAAAAAAAGAAAAAAAATAGCTAAAAAAGCAAATTAAAATTTCTTATAGGTATCTGTGTAGGTAGGTACCTACTTTATTTTACATAGTATGAAATAAATTTAAAGTTGACGCAGCTTTATATTGGAGCAATATAATAAAAAAAAATGTCTACAACCTTTTTTTCCCTTTTGAAACCAGGAACGGGTGGGAACTGTTTAGCACAATACTGCCACCCAAATGTCTACAACCTACAACATCCAACTTTACCTATTTATTATTATCACTGTTGTCAAAACTACTAGATTATAGAAATTACTTATTCAAGTATTTTTAAAAATACTCATTACTCAATATCCGTTAACACACTCTTCAAATTATCTAAAATAGGCAATAGCATATTAGTATATTACCATGCGATTTGAAATGTATTAAGAAGACGTAGGTATCAGTACTCACAATTCAATGTAAGTCATCGATCATCAGTGGAACTTACACTGTGTATTGTCTATTATGTAAAATAAACGCTTCATTTGCACAACTTCACATTTATTCTTAGTCTTGGAACAGTTGAAACATATACCTACCTTTCAAAAATCAACACCCGACATCGTGCCTCGGCCATTGCACTTTAGGGTAAACTGTAGAATTTTACTGAGCTTAAATTATTATTTAATACATTTTAAAATGATTTATAAATTTATTGAAATGTAAGTATGAAGTTGTTTGGAATATTTAAATAATTTTTGCAGACAAAGTCATTAGCTAAAAACCATGATGGTCAATGGTCATTGGTCGTGTTAGAAATTTAAATTTTAATATAATTATTTAATCAAATAAAAATAAGACTAGAAACAAAAAACATTAATACGAACATTAGGTATTTTGAAAATTACTTAAAACATTGTTTCTAGTTTTTTGAGTATCAATAGTTTAATCATAACTTAAATAATTATAAATAATGTGTATTTTAGTAATACTATTATTAAATAATAGTTTATTAACTACCTATACCTATCTACCTTGAATATTATTGGTTTTCCTGCAGGTATATTTAGTAACTAGTGAGCATTCAGATAAATAGCTAATACTATTTTAAGAAATGACCTAAAAATATTTCTCAAACATGCTAATGTCTACAGAAATGTTGTATTGTCTTCTATTCAATTTTGAAAAAGTTTGAGTTTCATGAAAAAATCTGCTGCATATGTATAATATTCCTACATTCATTTTATAGTTCATAATGTGTCATATAAATCATATTACTGATAATAATTTTTATTGTTTTAATTTATTAAAAAAAACTATATACAAAAATTAGGTACCTACATTATAAATTATAATTCATGTATGAGACAACATTTAAAAAAAATTTTCGTTTTTTTTATATGAAGATAGAGCCTGAGGACACCGAAGCACGTGCACTACTTAGTACTCACCCAACCATACATTTTAAACCCTTACTGGCCTCTCAACATCTGTTTGTGTTCAATGTTTAATGGTTAAAAATTAAATAAGTATGCTGATAGTGAATATTCAATGAGTAATATGAAATTAAAGAGAAAAATTAACTTTTTTATAATATGAGAACCAATTATCTGAATACAGTTTCTCACTCTTTCAGCATTTTTATTTTCTGAAACATTTTGATAATGAAATCTATCAACTAACTTATACCTGAATTTTTTAACATTACCTATCAGCTATCGCTGATAAAAAAACACTTTTTGTATTAAGTACCCATAGATTAGATAATTAAAAAACGAAAAAGAAAAAAATACTTTATAATAATTATAGAATATATAATTAAGTTACTTATTCAATTAATTTCAAGATTTATAAAGATGCCAGTGTAGTATTTGTTATGTCTCTCTAACCCACGCGCAATATAGCAAATTTTATGTCCACAATGAGGACTATAAACATATTAATTTCTCAAACTGGAGTGAAATGATCTATTATAAAATTTTAAGTTAAGAACATTATCTAAGGCATCTTATAAGCGTTTTATTAAATTTTTATTTTAAAGCGAGTTATATGTTTTTAAGATGTATAAACAATTTACAATTTTAAAAATTAATTTTAATTATGAACATAAAATTTGCTATGTTGCGTATGGGTTAGAGAGAGATAACAAATACTATACTGGCATCTTCCTAAGTCTTAAGCTATGAAAACAGTAAAATATTGTTTTTTAAAACTATAATAAACTACAATGGCAGTTCTAGGAACCAAAACTAAATTCTTATACACCTTTCTATATTATAGATTTACAAACATAAATATGTTGCAAAAATAGCTATTTGCAACTATAGATAAATAATATGAGTGATATAGTATATTAGTAAGTCAACCTATCTATAGTAGCCATCTATCAGTCTATGATAATATGTTTCATAAAACCGGTTTTTGACGCAATGTACTAACAGTATAATACCATACCTAACATTACTAAATCTTTATATACTCAGATTACTTGTTACATATGGCTTGAATAATATGTGATATGTTCACATTTGTAGCATTGTAGTATTGAATCAATTGCAATAATATTTCATTGACTATATACATTCAAAAGTATATTTATACGATCTTACTATAACATAATTTATTAATTTATGCTATTTGTAATCTAAGTCGTGAAATTATAAATTCAAAATTTTATTACAATAAGAACTATATTGAAATATATTTGTATGTAAATTTTTAGATAAAATAAAAAAACCAGTAAAACCTTTGGTCCAATATGGCAATATTTTATCCATCAGTAACACAAACACAATTCCCTAAAAAAACATATAATGCATAAAAAAAAATGTTCCTGTGCTATTAAATTAATTTATGTATTTAAAAAATAAAGTTTTTCATGTTTAAACATTGAATAGGTGTAAAATTGTATTTGAAGCTAGTCTCATATTGGCTTAGCAAATAATAAAGCTTACAATTTAATTTGTTTTTAAATTAATTTAACATATTAACAAATTATGCAAACCTTGTTATATGGTAACAAGTAACACTTATTATGTAAAACTAAAAAAAAAAAAAAAACACATACAATTAAATTAAGTAGTAATAAAAACATATAACTAAAGGTATTAACAATTATATTGAATTTAAAACAGCAATAAAAAAAAAAAAAAAAAAATTATAATAAATAAATAATAAAAATAATAGCAATATCTTAAAGATATTAAGGTATCGTAAGTTAAGTTGTAAAGTTATCTTTATTAAAATAATCGTATAGGTATTTTTACACAGTCTTAAAAAAATTTAAATAAAACAGGACGTAAAATAATGTTTAAAAAAATAAAACAATGATCATTTGTTAGTTACCTTCATGAAAAATTATCATTTAAATAAAATAATAAAATATAAATAAATAAATATATACTTTCAATTTAAAGATTTAAAAGATATTGATACAATTTATAAGCGGTAGACTATTAATGACACAGTGAAAACGTATTGGCATGATATGACATAAATATTGGTGAAGTGTGTATATTATATATTGATGATTTAATAATAAATACACTCATACCTGTAAATAAAAAATAAATAAAATAAGTATAAATAATAATGAAAAAAAAACAAGTAATATAACACTATTAATAAACAAGAAAATATAACATTTGATTTATATCACCTCTGATGATGAGCCATTTTTTTCTGAACTGTTAATAGAGGTGTTTTCGATAGAACATTCAGTTTCTAAAAATAAAAAATTTAAATAAATAATGTTTATAAAATTATGACAAGGAATTATCCCTAATTAAATAGTTTTGATGAAGTAAGAATATATTCATTAAATAAATAATTACTATTATTTTCAGTATTAGTAGATCCTATCGATTTTTCTTGAAAAGCATGTAGTCTTTCCCGATATGTCTGAAGTTCTTTACGTAAATCTTCTTCCAGTTTACCATGTTTAGTAGTTGATATCTAAAATTCGATAAATATATAAAGTGAATACTTTTAACAATAAGCATTTGAATATGGTTGTTTAATGTTTATCAAGAGTACAGCATAATATGAAATGTTGTGATTTTTTTTTTAATTATTATAGTTTCTTACCAAAAGTTCTGTAATTTGAGAATTTAAAGAAGCTACAATTGGTTTAACTTTAGTGAGCCGAGACAATTGTGTAGCATAAGCTTTATATAAACTACAATTTGAAGTTAAATTTGATGTTCCCAAACTAGCAGCAATGGCATCGACATCAGTCATACTTAACGATTCATTTAATACTGTGATGATTTCATTTCCTAAAATTTTAAAAATATTAAATGTTGTAATAATATTAAATATAAATTTTTAAATATACCTTGAGACACTGCTGAAAATAAAATTTCATTTGGCTCGTCTGAAATGTTTTTATCTTGACAATCAGTTTTATTAGAGACTGATAAAGGCATTTTTAATATATCAGCAACTAATTGTAAACGTTCATTTAATGCTTCTTCAATTACTCTATTATTTCTTCGTAATTTTTCTATAAACAACAATATTATGAGCATTATCAAATTCACATGTGCCATTGATTTATCAATATTGCATACCAAGGTGTGTAATAACTGGTTCAGCTTTGAGTACAGAACTTTGTGACACCAAGACTTCAGATGGCTCAATTAGTGGACTTTTTTGAGTTTTGGACAGCACAGGAGTGCTGTTAGTGATTGTCAATGCTTCACTATTTGGAAAGTTTTCATTACCTAATTAAACAAAAATATAAATAAAAAAAATCCAATTGATGTCAAATAAATTATTTTTATTACCATGTTTAGATGTATCACAATTATTAGAGTCTAATGAAGTGGATAATTGGGAACTATTTAAACTATTATTATTGTTATTATTAGGAGGTTCCGAACTTTCAGTCACCCTGAAATTATAGATGTTAAAACATAAGACTAAAACATCAAAAAAGCAACTTAATGTTACTTACGACTTTTTTTTAGTACCCTGTATTATGTCTTCGTAATCAATAACATGAGAGGTCTGTTCTTGTTTTTTTACTTTTCCTTCACGAGCTTTATAGGATTCAGTTGCTTCAGAAATATGTCGAAACCATCTAATACAAAACATTATTGTAAGTTATTATAAAAGACAGTAAAAGTTAAATTATAATCACTTACGTTTTTCGTTCATTCGATGAAGTTGTTACTAAATCATATATCTGAGCACCAGCTAGTGATGTGTTTACTAAGAACATAGCTTTTTTGTCTAAATAAATTAAGTTTACAATGGTGAATAAAAATATATATTTCTTTAGTAAATAAATAACTTTTTACACTCACCCACTGCATTATGTCTGACTAAAGCTGTTGACATTTTAATAATTGGACTTAAAGTAGGAGTACGATCTTGAAAGCCATAATATTTTAAAACATATTTGTCATCTACCTTATTCAACAAAATAATTAAATCTTCTAACAGCAATACATGTAATTCAATCATTTTTTGACGAGTTCCACCAATTCTTAACCACAGACCACCTTCATGAATTAATTTATGTTTTGTTACATCTAAATTCTGCAATAAACAATAATAAAAAATGAATGAGGATAAATTATGTATAAATTGTACTTAAAATAAACCTAAATTGTTTTAAAATAATATATAATTAATAAATATTTTCTTCACCTTAAAGTCAACACTGAGAGGATGATCAACTTTTTCAAATGGAGAAGCATCTAACTTTTTTTGAATTCCGGATAATCTAAGTTGGTCTTCTGCTTCACGCACTGCTTGATTTACATGGTTCAAAATAATTTTACTTCTTTCAAAGGATCTTTTGATGTTCAATAGTTCTTCTTCATTTGAGGTACATTTTACCAAACTTTCGAATAATAATGGATATTTAGTCAATCTAGAATTAAAAAAATAGATGTATTAGTATTCATACGTCTTGTGATTATTAAACAATGAGTAAAATTACCTAATCATGCCAGTAGGTAAGATATCTTTCAACTGTAAACGTTTGCATACAGGATTACCTTCAGCTTCATTTAAAAATATATTTAATTTTGTATCTTTTTTTCTTTTTTCTTTTAAAGATTCTAAAGCTATTTGTTGTCGAGCACAAAATGTAGCAGCAGCTTTTTGAAATATTTCCCCAGAAGTTCCATCAAACTATAAATTATAAAATTAACTTTAAAATATGAAATATCTTATTTATTTAATAATTTATTAATATTAACAAAAAGAAAAATTTAATTTAATAAATTAGAAGGGGTTTATTGTTTTAATATCATTAAAAGAAAAATGGTTTAATGTATGAAATAATCTGTGAGTTTATTTAAATTGGATATTAAAACTAATTATTAATTTTAAATAAATAAATTAATACATACAGTGTTAAGTAAGACATGGCCAATATTTTGAACAACTTGATTATCTTTCCTGACTGCTTTCATGGCATTACAAAACTGAGAGTGTAATTCAAACATTTGTTCAAGGTTTGCAAATAATAGTTGAAGTTGGTCTTGTGGTAATACTTGCAGTTCTCTCATAGGTCGATGAAAAACATGCTCCAAAACTTTTAACCCTAAAAATTATACAAGTAAATTTAAATATACATTATATACACATATAATTCTATATTATAACAAATTAATAATATATATTATATATTTTAAGTAAAGATTTACCTCGAATATGAGATCTTTCAGTATGATAAAGTTCGTTAATAACTTCTTGACGTTTTTTCTCTTTAGATGATAACTGATCCAATATTTCAGTTGGAACATTACTAGCCCAATCAGGTAAATCTAATTCATCATCAGAATCACTGTCTAAACATGATGTCATCTCTCCACCTTGTCCAATGCCTTCCAAAGATGTACTACGACTGTCCAAGCTTCTAGTTAAAAGGTAAATAAAGTAAATTATTAAAGTTCATCAATTAAATAAAAACCAAACAATTACTTAGTTGATAAATTAGAATTTGAGGAGCTATCGGAACGTGTAAATGAAAACTGCATTTCGTGTTCAACATCACTAAAAATAAAATATAATTATTAATATATAAATTAGTAATATATATTTGAATCCACTAACTTTTTATATTTTGAAGGAAGATTGGGATCACTAGTTTTTCTTCTTTCACGAATTTGACGCTAGAAATAAAAAGTTAAAATTATAAATATTAGTAATAATAATATACAATTGAATAAAGTTAATCTACTAATCTTAGTCTTGGTTGCTGTCTCTATCTTTATACACAAAAACAATAATTGTTTCGACATAAGAAATTCATCTTTTAAAGATTAAATTAATTGATTTAAACTTAATTTCTTGATTAAAATATAAGATCAAAAACTAACAAAAAATATAATGTAACTGAAATATAATATAAAAAAAAATATATATATATATTTCCATACTTATTAGTTAAAAAATATAGTATTCATTTAATAAAAACATAATGTTTTGATAAACTAGAATTTAAATATGTTATATTAGATGGAGATGGCAAATTTGTAATTAATAATTATATATCTTGTAAATAAATTATTAAGAAATAATAATAATGAAAAAAAAATGCAACTGGTCTACGTTTGAAACATATACCTTTTGGTGAATACGTTCTTTATAGCTTTCAGATCGGTTGATGGAGATTCCTGTTGGTTTTAATTTTGGACAGTGAGACCTAAAATATAATGTTTTTTATTATAGATATTATGTATTATGGTGTGAAAATAATAAAACTTACATTTCTTCAATTGTACTTGTATCTCCTCTGTCTGATTTAAAACTATCATCAGCTTTGAAATGAAAACTACTACTGCTTAAGCTTGTTCGATCTGAAAAAAACATTTTAATTTATTTAAATAAAAAATATTTAATAAATAGTTAGTGTTATTAGTATGTAATTGAATCGTTACCAGAATCTTTTTCAGGAAGGGCTCCAACTATGTCACCAGAATCTTCAGACTGTCTCTTTATTTTTTCAACTTTAACAGATTTAAATAAAATTAATTAATAAATAATACACAGGGCGTAACAGGACTATTTAAAAAATATAGTAACATTTGTAAAGGACATTTGTCAAATAGTCTAGTTTCACCTTATATATGTTAAATAAAACAAATAAAATTATTACCTTGAACAAAGTTCAAACCAGGTTTTCTTCGAGTTTCACGTTCCGGTCTAATTTTATCCATAAGTTTACTAATGCGATCATTAGCTTTATCTTTTTTTACTATTGGACCGGGACAGTTTTCATCCAAAACTTTCACACAAACACGATGAATATTTAAAATACAATCTAAAAATAAAATATGTTTATTTATAATATTTTTAATCGACGTATTTTAAAAATAAATTTGATGGTAATAACATACTTGTGCATTGATAACCTTGTGGTCCAATTCCCCAAATAATTAACTGACAATGATTGCAATAAGTCACAGTGAAATACTGATGAGCAACAAAATGATGTCCTTTGTTAGTAAACTGTAAATAAAATTTGATTAATTTTACAATAATATTTCAAAAAATAAATAAAATATAATTACTTTTCGACATTTTCCTATAAGTTTAGCTTTAAGAGATTTTTCTTTAGAAACAAATGTAGGGCAGCGATCTAAAAGAGAACTAAATTGAGTTCCCCGAAGCCCAAATATTTTACTCATAACTGTAGCCAATGCAGCTGCCATTGTAAATCTCCTATCATCTACAATCTCTTTGTCCATGTCCTCTCTGAAGAATAATATTAACATTAATATAATGATAGTAGTATTATATCATGATAAATACTTACATAAATGGTTCCATATTAGGTATAAGAATCATTTCAATTATTTTTAATTCTTTGACTTTATCATTAATACTATCATCAAGTTGAAAATCGGGTGGGCCAAACAGAGTACCCAAGCCGGCTGTTCGTCTATGACGAAAATCACTTAACTGTTCATTTAACTCTTCTTTGGCTTTGGTTCGAGCTTTCCAAAACACCTAATATAATGATTTGTTGTAAAAATTAGAATATTTATTCAAATTTTTATTTAACTTACTTTACGTAAAATTTCTTCACGATCCGAATCCTTTTGTAAAATATCATCGATTTCACGAACAAGATTCTCTTCAATATTATTCAGTCTCAATGGCTATAATAAAGAAATAATTTAATTAAATTTATTTTTAATACAATATGAGTTAAAATATTATAAAACCGTACAGCACAAGGCACTAGAAAACTGGAATGGATTTCATATGCCCATTTTTTCATTTCTTTGGCATTGCCCTCTTTAAATAAATTTGTAACTAAATAGAATAACTGTAAACATAACATTTTAACAATTAACATTTTTTCTTGAATTTGTTTAATGATTTTTTGTGTACGTACTAAAGCTGAGGGATCACTATTTGATATAACATAGTTTAAAAATACTGCTAGATGTGCATTATGTTCTACTAATTTAGTAAAACTTTTAAATGGGCCATGTTCTTCTAAATGGCTCTGGAAGAATAATAGATTAATTAATTTAGAAGTAGTGATATTTAAAAAACAAAATACTTTTATAATTTTCAATCAAACTTACAGATTCTTGATCAGAAATTTCATCATCCTCCATTGAAATGATTGGAGTTTGAGTTAATTTAATATCTGAAGAATCAACTGAACATCGATCACCACCATATTTATTCTAAACAAATTATGCAATAACGTAACTGTATAAAAAAAAAATCAACTAGTGATATTACCATTTCTATGTGTGGTTTATCACATGGGTTTACTACATCAGGAGATCTGTTAGGAGAATGTTGACGAGGTGGTGATACTACATCCCAAGCTAATCCACCCTTGGAGTGTTTAACAAGATGCAAATCATTGAAGGATTCAGATAAGCTTAACTTTTTACTACCTGTAATTATTAATATACATTATGACGTGTGCAAAAAAATACATTAATTCTAAGTTGGTATAATATTTTCAGATATCGGATAATTCAACATATAGTAAAATATACAATTTATAAGATACAATGATTTGGAGAAGATTATGGTTTTGCTGTAAAAGGTATGTATTTTATTTTAAAATAATATACTATGTTAATAAACTAATTCTAACTAGTATTAATTTAATGTTGGAATTTATTTTATTAAATTAATTATATAAAAAGTAATTAAATATTACTGAAGCTATAGTATTTGTAACTATCCATCTTTAATTATTTGTTTCTAATATCTTTATATTTTAAGTACTAACCTAATGGTTTACCTTCACTAAGTTGATCAGGATTTGACTTTGTACGTTGATGACACAATGAAAGATTAGGAGAATCCTGTAAGAAATATTGATGGTTAATTGCAATGAAAATTGACACACACAAATACAAGGATAATTTATTATACATTATAAGAATGATAAATAAAAATATATCAAATAGAGTTTAAGAAATAATAACCCTTATACCTAAAAAATACTACTAATATTTAAGATCTAAATATATTTATAATAAGAGATTAATCTTATAAAAATCACATTTCAAACAGAACAAGAGAATACACACATCACATTTTTATAAAATTAGCATGCAATATTAACAATTTAAAAAAAACTTATTTATATTTAAGTACCTACCTCCATTGGTTTTACAAGTATAACTTGTATTGGAGAGAAAACATACAGGGTGATTGATTAAGCGTAAAACACTCATTATTTCAAAAAGTATTCATGTTTTTGTTAACATTTTTTTACATAGTTTTAAGTCGTTAAAAATAATACGTTTTTATTAAAAAATTATATTTTTAAATATTTTTTATCCCTATATTTTTTTAAGTTTTTTACTTTTTTGAATGACAACATAGAGTTTTAATTTCATATTCTTCCAAAGCAGAATAATTTTCTGAGTATTTTGATACATAAAAATCGAATTTAGGACGAGTAGTTCATGAGTTATACATATTTAAAGTTTAGACAAGCGGAGTAGTGGACAAACATTTTGCGGGGTAACCCCGTACCACTCCACTCCGCTTGTCTAAACTTTAAATATGTATAACTCATGAACTACTCGTCCTAAATTCGATTTTCATGTATCAAAATACTCAGAAAATTATTCAGCTTTGGAAGAATATGAAATTAAAACTCTATGTGTTCATTCAAAAAAGTAAAAAACTTAAAAAAATATAGGGATAAAAAATATTTAAAAATATAATTTTTTAATAAAAACGTAGTATTTTTAACGACTTAAAACTATGTAAAAAAATGTTTTCAAAAACATAAATACTTTTTGAAATAATGAGTGTTTTACGCTTAATCAATCACCTCGTATAGCTAAAAATGTTTTACCTAACATTGGTGTGCAATTGGGTACTACTTTTAGATGTATATAATAATTAGAATATTATAGAATAAAATAATTAGTAAAGTGGTTATTTTATTTAATTCAACCATACAACCATTTTAGTGTATTAACTTATTAATAGTACTCTTAAATCTGTACTTAATAATAAAATATTTTATTTTATGGTGTTGCATTATATAAGCACAAAACGTTTTACATCATTAATTTATATATTAAAATATATACTCAGCCTTATGCAATAGTATTCGTACTAATGTACTATTTCATACTCTAATTGGTAGCAATCAACATTGAATAGTACATGCAGATAGAACTTTTTATAAACCTGGGGGTAGTGCAGAAATCACAGTAGATGATAGGCACCACTAAATTGCATTAATAAGTTAGACAGAGTATATTTTTATTGTATTCAAATTATAATTGTTGACTTTCAATATGAATTATTTTATAAACAATTTTTATTTAGTGCATCTATAAGGTTTGTATGATTCAATTTAAATAAAATACCATTTTTAAAAAAATTTAAAATATGAAATATAATATGGGAATATTTTAAGGCATAATAGGCTATTAATTGTCTTAAACAATTATCGCGTACTTACAGTTTGACTATTGTTAACACCAGTGATATGTGAATTATTCGACTGCTTATCACTAATCAAAGGGGCCGTTGGATTTCTAGGAGGTAGTGGTGGTGGGTTTCTTGGTGGTAGTGGAGGAGGTTGAAGTGAAGATGCTTGTGCAACAATATTACAAAGCTGTCAACATAATAAATATGCATACGATCGTGTTAAACAAAAAAAAAAGTACAAAACACGTAGAATTGGAAAAAGGGTATTAAAGGTATAAAAATAGAAAAATAGTTTGGGATGAAAAGGAATAGGATTAATATCAAAATAAATATCTTAAGCAAGTGCTAATATCAATTTAAAATAAAATGTATAGAATGCAGATATGTACATTTAGTTATACTTTTAGAGCCAATGACTCAACAAACAGCATACAGTGCTTTAAAAATAGTGTTAAAAATAATATTAAATTAATACATTTTTTCGATATCATGTATCAATCAATTAAATTAATTTTAAAATGAAAAAATTTATTGTAAAATATTCTTTAATTTTAAACCCAACTAGGTAATTATAGATACATATTAAATAGAATAAAAATGCAATGTAAAAAGGGACATCAAAATATCTTCCTTTAATTTATATTTGTCAACATATTTCTGTGGCACTGGTAGAATGAAAACTGACAAACATTTTTTTAAACAATAAGATAAATTAATGTTTGTAAAACATGTTAGTACTTTCAATAATTTAAACACATATAATTATCAAAACACAAACCAAAAACTAAAATTACTGTACACTTCAAACTACAAAATGCAATATAATCGCAAATTCTAAACACCATAAAAATACACATATTTTCAGTTTTAAATTATCAAAAATCTGCAAATATACTAAGTACTAAATTAATAGTCAACACCAAAAATTTAATATTTTAATTTTCTATAAAATAAATCATGCGACTGTATTTAAGTATAATAATAGTCCCGTTATATTACACATAACTATTAACAGTAGTATATTTATAGTAAAAAATTGTACAATACCGGTATTTCATTGAATGTAGTTAATTGGTCTTGCAATGTTTTAACTCGACGCTCAGCACCAGTCAATTCTCTTTTCAATTTATAGTTATCACCATTGGATACATCTGATGATGATCTATGAAGTTCTTTTTTTAATACCTCTACATACCTCTGTTCTTTTTCTAACATTAATCTAAATGTTTGCCATCGTTCTAGTTCAACATGCCTCATTTGTTCCACCTTAACATTAAAATTATTATTTTTTTTTAAATTTGTTTCTTTTAAAGTTTTTTATAATAAAATATTATCACTAATTTTAAACAAAATTTCTAAAAATAAAATAGAGTACAAACAATATTTATTGTTTTGAACTTTTTACCAAATTTCAATCCAACGCCATTGTTTTTAATTTAAATAACAGTTTGTATGATTAAGTAATTAAGTATCATAGTCTTAAATGATTCATACTTGAATAATTAATTTAAATACATTTATGTACCATCTTTACATTAATAAATGGGTACTATGTTTTAAGACTTGAAACTAAATAAAAGGCTAGAGTTAAAATTATTTTTATTTAAAATGTACCAAATTAGTATCTCATACATTCATCATTTAAACACTACTAAAGAACATAATATATTTAGGGAATTCAAATTAATAATTTAGCTTAAAATACATACATCAACAGGCTGAGGTCCTGTAATTCGATCACGGGCAGGAGCTGAATGATGGTGATGCAAAGGTCTAGTTGGTGTTACTGAGGAACACGGGGTTACTGGCGATACAGTAGAAGAATTCATTGTCGGTAAAGGCAAAGGTGGTAATGTTAAATTAGGATTTGATGAATTTATAAACAAAGGCCTTTGTTGAACTGTTAATTCAACTTGGGTAGAAGCTGAAAATAGGGTACATAAAATTATCATACATTGGCCTTACATACATCTAAAAAGTATACATACATTTTATAAGTTCAACCACTTCTGTGTGTGTAGAATGTGTCACATTAACACCATTCACTTTAATAATTTTATCACCACTATGTAAGCCTGCTTTTTCTGCAGCTCCACTTTGTTTAACAGATTGCACAAACACTGGATTATCTCCAGACACTTTCATGCCATACCCTCTTTCATCTTTAACTACTAAAACAGTTAATGTAGTTGTAGACGGTAAATTTGATGGAGTATCTAGAGCCTCTGCAATCAAGGGTTGAGGTATATGTTCAGATGGCCTGTAATACAGAATATAATATTAGACTTGATGAATTTGATTTTGAAGATTTTTAATCAGCTAATTTAATAAATTGGATTTAATAAATGACAAAAAATATTAAAAAAAAAATATATATATTAAGTAAATAGATAGGTAACTATTTATTTACATATTCATATTTTTATTAACTTGAAATAATATGATTTTTTATTACAAAGAATAGATTTATTTAAATTCAATTAGTTTGAATATATTAAATTTAATCTTTTTACATTTTTTTATTTTTAAGATAACATTTTTAGTAAATACAAATATAGTTTGGAGGCACTATATATCTGACTATATATATTTTTATTCATATTCAATCAAATTAATAATATAGTCTAATTAAAAGCCATTAACAAGACTCTATATACCATTTTTTTCTATGTACATACAAAAATTACCAAGTATTAATAATTATGTTGAAAACATACTGACCATAAAAAAAACAACACATAAAATAATTCATTTATCATATATCTATACAATTAAATTAATATTTAAGAATGATTCTAACGTAGTATTATGTATTTAATTTAATGAAAAAATAAAAATTGTTATGAAAACCTTAAGGTATTGAGAAAACTAATAGCCAACAGTAGTGATTCTGTAGGTAATTAGTTGTTATCAAAGTTTACTTAAAAAATAACTTTTATATAACATTTACATAGACATTTTTAGATACCTAATTAATTTAGCATGATAATTAGGATTGAAGGTCAGTTAAAACATACAAATATACAATAATCAGTTATACTAATTTTATTTCCTGTTGCCAACTTATTATTCTTATATAAATTATAAAAATATATTTAACTTAAAATTAAATTTCCTCTAATTTTAACACTACACTAATAATCTTTTTAATTTAATTTTTAATTTGGTAATACTTAAATATACCCCATGATAGATCTACAAATTTAAATTTACTGAAATTAAGTAAATAAAATAATAATAAAAATACATGCACATGCATCTGAACTCCAAAGGCTACTAAGTAGGGATATAGGGTAATAAAAAACAAATGCAAAACATTACCATTCATGACTTTTTTTTTAGCCAGAGTCCATATAAATGCATTGATATAACCTACATAACATTTTTAAAATTAATATTTTAATTACTTATTAACAAGTGTTGATTAAGCTAATCAAATGTAAGTCATCAAATGAACAGTTTACTAAAAGATTTTTTTTAATTTCTTAGATAAAGGGATATTCTTTTTTTAAATGCCTACCATTTTAATTAACATTCATATTTATAATTATATTTTGTAACAATATGATAGAAAACAATCAACAAATAGGTACCTATGTGCTATAACTCATAACTTATTTATATTAAACTTTTTTATTTATAAATATTGAAATAGGAAATATGATTCAAAATGTGCTTTAAATTATGATGTAATTGGTAATCATTATAAATTATATAATGAGGAAATATATTAAAAATAGGTATAAGTTGTAGAAATTAAATAGGAATGTCTTTAAGTTTTTTTACTATAAGAAGATAAATTATCTTGTAAACAATTTTTAAAAATTTTAAATACTTAAAAATCATAGTTTTAAGTTTTATAAACAATATATTGTGTTTAATTACATGGACCTAGGTTACAGATACAGAAAAATAAAATAAAAATTTAATTTGATAAAAATGAATTATTAATATAATTCAAGGTTTTTATGTTTTTGCACCTTTGCGTATCTTTTTTAATGTATATAGTTTTGATGGAAGTGAAAGAATATTAATAAAGATTAAACACAAGAGGTCATAAATCAAAGGGAAAATTTTTGATGTATATTTAAGATTATTTAAGGAGTCTGGGAATAATTTGTAAATTACCTATGAGAAATAAATAAATTGATTTATTTTAATTTTTAGTTATTAAAATTAATATTTATTTTGAAGTTAGTATTATTTCTATGTATATTTTTTAAATAATTTATCAATACAATCAGTGTAGTTTAATGTAATAGTATATCTGGGCTCAATATTTATTCATAAACTTAACATTGTAATGTTTTAATAAGGTTTTTTATGTATTGGTTTTGTAAATGATTTCTTCTAGTATGTACAGTCAAATTAATATTTTCTCTCTCTTTAGGTCACAATGAATAGGTATGAAGTCTATTTTTATAATTATGGTTATTAATTTTATATCATATATAATAATTTCTTATGTTTACTTGTGTATCTATTTGTTACATTTTTTTTAAATTTGGCATGGGAAGCATTTTAATATGTATATACTTATTTAGGATGTATTAATATGTCATCGCTAAAAATTAAACTTAATAATAGCTCTAAAATTTCTAAATTTTTTTTTAAATTTTCCATTCTTAATCCAAAATAGCAGCTTTAGTATTTTTAATTAGCTCCAAAGCTAAATATATTGATGTGTATTGATTAATTTTACAAGGAAATCATAGTTTTATTATTTTTAAGAAAATGTAAAGAAAATATGTTTTCCTACTGTAGGTTTATTTTTAGAGCATACTAGCATACCCCAGCATCATATTTCAAATTATTTAAAGAATATACCTAAACCCAGATCCTAATTATAATTGATACATAATATAGTGTTTTATCTTTATTAATAATTTTATTCTTAGCAAATTATTACTATATTAAAATGCAATAATTTTTTTTTTTATATATTTTTTTTTTATTTATTTTAAATACAATTAATATACTAGGAATTAATTAAATTAGTTTGCCAATAATTGTTAAAATTTATTTAATTATTAAAAAATTTCTACATTTTTGTTTTTAGTAACATGGAGGATATAGATGAACATTTTCATAATTATAATACTGCCTACCTACTTATATATATATTTTTTGAAATTTATAAGTAGGTATTTAGAATTAAAGTTGTATGAAAAATTGGTTGAATACTAATTTGTGTATTCAACAAAATATGATGGACATCTATAATTAATTTCATAATTAATCCTTAAAAGATCCCAAAAACACCAAGATATGTTTTGCATATATTTTTTGTTTTGTATCAATTTCCTATCTTATTTTTATTAGTTCTAACTTAGAGAACTTAACAAATTAACTTTTCATAGCCCCTCTTTGCCTGTATAAGAAATAGAAAATTATTAAAAAGTTGGTATCTATATTATATGTTTAAGTCGTAAATCATAAATGTAATAAAATAAAAATTTGTTACATTGCACCCAGTGCTGGATTGGAATCCAGAAACTTACCGAGCACAATAATTTTACTGGCCCAGTTAATTTAGCTAAATATTTTAGCAAGCGACCCATGAATTATAATAATCTTGCGGCACACCGCGCTCAGCACGGTAGCTCGCCGGTCCAATCCGGGCCTGATTGCACCCCACTCAATAATTGCTTAGAAATGACACAATAATTTAGTTATTCCAATTTAGATTAATAGCAAATGTGTTGATCCTCTTTATATTAATGACAATAACAATACACACATTTTTCATAATATATAAAAGTAAAGTAAAAGCAATTAGTATAATCATTAATTATTATAATTAGACTTTGGTTTGGATTGAACCAATTGAGTTAAGCCTCATAAAAAATATTTTCAATCCAAAACCTTCAATATTTTACATATTATTTTAATATGTAAAATGTGACTGTATCAATATTATTAATACAGTAAAAAAAACTTAAACAAATAAAATAAACTAGGTAAAACATGTACATATACTAACCCAACCACATTATTTAATAAATAGATAATATAGAATAATTTTATAAATAAAACAAGTTGAGATTCCCTAAATATAAAAGTTCCTATGTTATATAGGTAATTTAAAAATAACAAGTTTCATTTCAACACATCTACATTTTTTCTTTTTACCATAATTTTAGAATAATCTATTATACTAAAATAAAGGGTCATAAATTATTTTAAAGATTAAAACTAACTAAACTGCAAGGTTTATTTAAGAATTAATTATTATCTAATATTTCTGATTGAACACCAATTTGGGTACCTAGTATTTATACTATATAGTTATTAAGATATTAAATAAAATATCTATTGTAAATCCCTAATCTTGAATATGAAAAGATATGTACACTATATTTCAACATAATTTAAAAATCAGGATTATGGAATACAGAGATGTACATTGTAGATCTAGATATTCGGATAGAAGTTTTGAAACAAAAAATATTATTGATATTAGTCTGGTAGCCAGAAACTTAATGTGATGAATTCTAAGTTATTTTTAGAAAATAACAAATGGATTCAATTGTTTACATAGAATGTAAACTTTGTATTTTTTTCAGCATAGCTCATTTGCAAATCAATTTGTTTACCTTATCCCCAGACCCCAAGTGCCCTAAATTATAGACTTTTAGTACACAAATTTATTTTACCTAGAAACATTTTAAAGTATTGAACATACCTACTATCATTTAAATTTTCAATACTTTCAAAACATTTTTCAATAACTATTATCTTTTGAATAATGTAAGACAAGTAACATGAATCAATCATCAAATAGTTGAATACTACTTAGTTTAACTACTCATCAATTATAAAAGTTATATCTTTCAATGTATAACAAATGAAATGCATTTCTTACAAGCACACAATACCTACCTAAAGAATTTACTAAAGCAGACTATATTATAAAATAGAAACTTAATGCCTACACATTTTATATAAACACATAAATAAATCATAAATTTAATGAAAAATTAAACCTTTTTATTTTTCCCAGGATAATTAGTACTAAAGGTCTTACTACCTAAAATAGAGTAGCTTCAGTTTTTCAAAAAATAAGTAGGTAGGTTACCTATCCATAATTCTTAAAACATTTTTTGTATCACTAAATTACATTTATACTCAATAAGTTACTATAGAAAGAAATAGAACAATAAAATGTTAAAAATAACAATTACCTAATAAAGAACCTATTAGAGATTACACATTCAAATAATAAAATTAAGATAAGTTACCTAAATATAAATAAGAATCAAGTATTAAAGTCAGTTAAGTGATTATAAGTTATTGATGAATATCTGTTTAAATATTTTTTGTTTAAGCTCTGAAAATATATTCATAACTTAAATATATATTTTGATTATTACCTATTGTTTTATAGTTAATTTTACTCAACCTATACCGACCTATACCTAGAACAAAATACAAGGCTGCTCGTAAGCGGATGTAAATTAATATCTTAAGCCAATACTTACAGTAATATAATTACTTGAGCAGGTATCTATCTAAACTAAATTGATTGTTATCATAGTAAGGGTATCATTATATTTGTTCTACTTTAGTCGCTTAGGTATTTAATTTAAAATAATCATTTTGATATGTCGAACTTTATTGAAATGTTAAATAAGGATCATATAACGTAAAATACTGTTAAAAGGAATGTTTCCTATAATATAAATGAAATAAATAAAGGCTAGTAAATATGTACTAGTTTTACCCAAATCATTTTTTTATATGTAGGTGTGGTTGATTGATAATATTTGAGAACACAAACAAAGCATTGAAAAAATATGGAACTCTTGATTGAAGTACATGTATTCCAATCAAATAAAATCAGTTTTTTGGTTTTGAATCGATCGCTTTGAAATTAAAAAAAAAGTAAATTAACAGGGGCGACAACAATAGAATATATATGTATATCAACAGTGAAATATAGGTACTGAGAAAGTAACGCTTGTTAATTTGTAAACAGAATGTGCAGTGAAATGTATGACGAAAGAAGGCAACATAGATAAGCAGATGGTTTTGTTAGGTCGACCTTGAACACAAACAGACAACTGGTCGGTGATCGTTGGCAATGGAACTCGGTCAACGGGTAAACCTTTGATCACGAGGCACCGGTACACCCAAGCGACTAAGCACAGAGGGGCGACAATGATCGAAAAGCGACGGCGATGGAAGGACGTCAGCGTACGACGCACGGTTAAGGCCATCGTCAAGTGAACGACAACGTTAGTGACATTAAGATAACGGCAATAACGCCAAACGTACCCAGTAAAGTAGTAAAGTAAACATAACGTTATTATTATTATTATAATATTCATATTATAGGACGACGACGGTCGCGGCACATACCTTTCGTTAGACGTGTGGACCGCCGCAGCCGAATGGTCCATGGCGGCTGTTCAAGACGACGGTGCACCCTCGAGGTGGTGGTGGCCAAGTGGTATGGCGGCTACGACGACGGCGACGGCGACAATCGGCCGGCGGATCATGTCGATCATGACGTCTACATGTCGACCGTCTTCGCATCGGTGTCTCGACGGAGTCTGTGGCTGTGTTCGGGGACCGCTACTGCATCCGGCGGAAAAGCGGGCTGCGCGATTATTTTGGCATCCGGTCCGTGAATGTATGCGAGAGCGACTGTACAAGTGTGTGTGCGCGCGCGCGCTCGCGTGTGTGAGTACTCGCCAGTTACGTTCCCGTATGTGTGTACGTATGCGTGCGTGTGTGTGTGTGTGCGCGAAGCGAGCGAGTGTGTGTGTGACGCGTGCGAGCGAGATGCTCACGAAACGCGCGACGGACGACGCCGAATCCACTTCGGTAGGGTCGGTGCTAGTTGAGGAGGCGGTGGTGGTCGGGGGAAATGCGTCCGGAAAGAAAATCGGGGAAAAAAAAATCAAATCAACAAGTAACCGTCTGGCGCGCGCAACACACACACACACGACAATTATTATTATTATTATTATTATTATTATTATTATCGGTCCTGTCTATTATCACCGAGTCCGCGGACGGACGTAAACAACAACAAAAATATCGACGACGACAGTGATCTCGCCCGTCGAAATGGGATTTTATATTTTTCTGTATCGTCGACGACGACCGTGTATCGCACCACGGGGTAATATCCGCGTATATTGTCGAGATGCGAAAAAAACGAGACTAACGTTCGATGTAAGCGTCGTCGTACGCGGCCGCCGCTCGCGCTCGTGCTACGGTAGTGTTGCCGTTGCCTGCTTGTGCTGTTGCTGTTGCGCGCCGGGGATGGAACGTGCCCAAACACAGCGGACGGCGGCGGTTGCGGCCGAACACTGCGCCGACGGCCGATCCCCACCACGGCGGCCGTCGTCGACGACTACACAACGAGTACGCCACTACGGCGTCGTCGGCGGTGAGGCGCGCGGGGCACCGGCCACTACTCCGTAAACCTACATATTCACCGCCGCCGTCACCGTTTGCGTGCGTGTGCGTGTGTGTGTATGATACGACGTCGCCCGCCGCGCAATTATAATTTATCGTCGTCGCCGCACCAGCACCGGCACCGACCGTCGCGTCCGCACCACCTGCAGACCTGACCGTCGTTGCCGCCGCCGCCGCTTCGACGACGTATAAGCGGGCGTGCGTGTGTGTGTGTACGCGCGCGCGCGCACAACAATAATAACAATATTGTTATTATTGTGATGATTGGAAAATATTTTACGCGGGTTTTTCTCGTATCGTTTGTTCGGTTTTTCGACAAAATTTCAACCTAGTATTATTATATATATTTATTAAAACATACAATTTACTGCGTACAATTATTATATTAATATTAATAATTCTTATACACGTAACGTGTTGTATAATGTATACAATAACGTGAGCACCACCTGCTGGTGGTTAGGTGCAGCGTAGTTGGCCGGCACACTGGTAATCAGCCGCGGTACGCTGATAACGTGCGCGCGACGGCATAAAACGAAAAAAAAACACGCGACGAATCACTATTATGATTATTATTCGTTGAAGATAAAAATAAGATTTCTGCTTTAATCGAAAACCGTGTCGCACGGTATAACATGTTTGCGCACATTTGGACTCGCAGTCGCAGAGATTCCGTGATATTTTCACCACTCCTTACGAGCATTGTCATTAATTGTCAGCTTCTATTTCTAAGCCTACATTTATTATTTATTAATTTTTTTTTTTTTTGTTTTAGGTGCCATACAGTAGGTTAAACTTACACTGTATGATATCTCAGTTGTTATAATATTATGCCATGTACCTAAATTATTATTTTATTATTTGTAATTTATTTATTATAATTTAGAAGTCATTAGTCGACATTTTTAAAATGCTGTAGTTAAAATAACTTCTGACTATGTAAAACCTTGTGAAACAATTTTAAGCTTTTAAAGTTTTAAATCAACACGAATAAAAAAAAATATTTTAAAAATGTTATCACTTTAAAAAATGTCTTACATAAATATTTGGTGACAATTTAAAGTCTCTATGGTCATTTATTTATTTAATTACAACTAAAATCAGTTTAGTTGAAACTTAAGTTTCTTAAATATTCACGGTTTTGTAGTTTTTGATTAAATACTAGGAATCATCAATTTTAAATTTTAATCCCCCAAGACCTAAGTAACAACTTGATCTAATTTACTATCAGAATCACCTTCAAAGGCTTAAAGCATCATAAATGTATTGCTTCATTCAGGATTTGAAAATGTCGTGGGCCTTAGAACACTTTCTTGTATACCTATACTTATAAATTAATTTACCTCGACATTGTAGACAATCGTACAACAGCGGTTTGTCTGGTAACTGCACATATCTAACACGTAAAACATATAATACTTTTAAATCTAAATTGTAGGTACATTGCATAATAATGATGGACTTTCGACTTTGCGAAGACGATAAACCCTCAATAAAATTTAAATTTAATGTACTTAAGTTATCAATCACTAATTTATTGCTAAGTTAGTCTATATCACGGATCTTTTAGGTGATGTATTAAAATATTTTAGGCTATTAGTAATAGGTTAATAACATAATATAGTGGTAAATGTCATTAATAAAATATAAATATCCAAAATCAATTTTAGCATTTTATTATAAATATATACCGAAATACTGATTACTTAGTGGCTATATAGTACCTAAAAAAACATTTAACTAATGACTATCATTAATCATTATAATTATTGGGAATTGAAAAAAAAATCCCAATGAAAAATCTGTTAGGTATTCTGTTTTTCCATAATATGTTAGAAAAATATGAATTATTCTATTAATATATTTTTTTAAATCCTAGAAGTATATGGAGCTTATTATTCCTGTATAGTGTATGACGATTGAATTTCGAAAAAATTTCAAAACAATTCATGTTCTATGTACATATTATATAATACCTATAATTATATTTTATTTATATGAAACTAAATGTGCAAAAATAAAAACTATAGCGATATTAAAGAATATTTTTGTTTTATATAATCCTTACTTAGTGCTTGTATATTTACATTCGAAATCAATGGGTATTTTAATAGATAATGTTTTTTAGATTCGTTTTATCTTTTATTTCCTATGTTCTTAGAAAATGTCTGTATGGTTTTAAATAAAAAAGATAGGTAATCTTTAAAATTAAAATACTCGATTGTTTTTTTTTATTTTACTAATAGTATGAAAAATATGTTATTAACATGTGGTCAGTATCTTTTATCTAATGATATAGGTTTTCACTTTAATTGGATATTTACAAAATAATCTATATTGTTACTTGAAATATTATATTCGCTATATTTTTTTTTATTCAATTCTTTATCTCTTTTATCTTTTTTGATGTTTTGTATCGGCATTCATTAGAGACAATACGTATGGCAGGTAGTTCTGAAATCGCGTGACTTAAATTCGAAACTAACTTTTATAGTCTAGTCCAATTAGATTATGTTTTATATACAACAAACTCTATAATAATATTTATGTAGTTTTGATTGACGTGTGAACGATTAACAAAAAAGACCTCATAAACAGATCTTCTATTGATAAATATTTTAGATATAGTTATATTATTTACAATAATATAAAAGTCAGTAGGTACTGAATTATTGTATTTGTACTATTTAATATATAAGGTAGCAAGGACTTAAATCGTTGATACGTGTCTAATATAATGATACACGATGCCGTGTTTAAATACCGTGTAATATACCACACGCGGAGAAGGTAACTTTTTATAGGTAGAATCTACTATCTATGAGTTATTTTTGGCTCTAATTCGTGAAAATCAAAATCATCTTTTGTCTCTAAGATAAACCGTAAAAAAAATCAAACATATTTAACTACAGTTTTTAGTTTTTACTACCTCATAGTAATATACTCCATCCGATTCGTAATTTGGAATTAAATTTTTTTATAATGCATTTATATGTATGCAACATTATATTTAGGGTAATTCAATCATTTATCACTATTTGATATTTTTATATTAATTTGAATAATATGTAATGGTTAGTAATTTTTTTAACCTTTAATATGTAGAATACATAAATAGATGGGAGGGGAGTTTTTTAAACAACCGATAATTTATTATGTATAGGTATCTATAATACTAAAAACATAAATCATTTATCATAAATATTCGTGCTTATATACTTTTTATCACTTATCAGATATATAGTACTTTTTTGTTGTTTAGAACCAACGACGAAATGTAATCAGATTTCACTACGCTATCGCAATATAGTATTATAGTACTCATACATATTTATCATGAAAACAAAATTTTTATATGTTCTTATAGTTATTGTATTTATTACAATATAACTAATTTGTTTAATTGCAGAAAAATAATGATAAATATACGTATTACGGTAAAACCTCGATAAGACAGAATCGCTTGGGAGTTGGGACCATGCAATTTTGTCCGTGTTAACAGGGTTTCCGTTTTGACGGGATTCAAAATAATGAAATTTGAAAAAAGCACTAACAATTTTTTCCGTATTACCAGGGTTTCCGTTTTACTGAAATTCTGTCTTATCGAGGTTTTACTATACTTATTTAATAAGGACTTGATTTGGAGTTATTAAGAGTTTTGATTAAGTCGCTTCAAACCCCCACCTCCATATTTGCACCAATGATAATAAACATTAACATGGACCATTAATTTGTCGTTGACGATGCCAACTCCTCAAATGACCATGTATACTGTTTTACTGTTCTATTGGGCATTATGCCCATTAAATAAATAAATAGATTATGGTACATAGTAAGAACTATGTACCTATTTGCATAATACAGTGGTATTTACAAGTGGTTGTTGACTGTTGAGAGGGGTGCTATAAAAAAGTTCTTAATACTAATTTATAATTTATTCTTGAAATAAGCAATTGAAAACTTTTTTAGATTCTGAACGAAGTGATGAATGTATTGCTTTTACAATGATGTGTGTTTTTTTTTTTTTTGTGTCTGACGACAACATTTGGAGCAGTAATAATGCTCCGATTTTTTACTTCAGCCCAGATTCAAATTGAATCTAGTTGGTACTTTGGGGGGGGGGGGTCAAAATTACAATTTTCAAATAGTTTTCAAAAAAATCGAGAAAAACAAAAAAAAAATGACAGAAAAATGGTAATTTTACGAAAAACCACTTTTCGACAAAATCGATTTTTTGATTTTGCTGTAACTCAAAAACGAATCATTGTAAATACTTGAAATTTTCACCAAATGTTTATATTATGGTTATCTCTTTACAGTTAAATTTTCAAAATATTTTGACCATTTTTAAGCTACTTATAGACAATTGAAATTTTCGACTTTTCTAAGTTTTTTTTCTTCAAATGCCGATAAAAATTTTTTGGGTGGCCAGAAAGTCTTGAAAATTTAATACAAGGTTTATTATAAGTTGTTCTTAAAGTGATAAAAAAAAATCCGAAATCGTTGGTCACAATTTTTTTTTATAAGTGCTTAAAGTTTGAATTTATACGAAATATTTCAAAATTTAAATTAAATTTCATACTCTCATTATGCGTAATGCGTATGTTGCCTAATACTTTTTTTATTAATAAATAGATACTATAAAGTAACCTTAGTAACATATAAAAACTATACTATTTGATTCAAAATAGAATATATGACAATATTTAAATATAATATATCCTAAACTGACAAATCATCTTCGTTCAGAATCGTTTTTCGTATACAATGATACCTATCATTGCATTTAAATTTAACCTACCATAGTCCGAGGTCCACCCCACCCCCTAATATACAGCAGAGCGATACCCACTTACCCGCTTTTTTTTTAATTAAATGACTTAGGTAGTACTATAAAAATTTATTATTATTTTTTTTATTAAACATATAATAATATATAATATTAATAGCATATTTGTGCATATTATTTGCCATCAACAGAAAGTATTATGCTATAAACAGTCAATTTGTATTCCAGACTATAGAACAGATTATGATTTATTCACGTTTCTTACTTTTTCAGTCAGACAAAAGACTTTTAAAAAGAAAGTTTTTTTACCTGAGTTTAGTTACTTATAAAATAACTTAAATAACTAAATAATATGTAATAAACTTATCATGTTTTTAATTGTTAATTTTTAAAACACTAGCACAACTTATAAAAGTACTTTCTATACATTTATTTTATTTTTTTTAAATATAATAAATAAAATATTACTTGAGCAAAATAAATCTTAAAAGGAATTTAATTTTTTCACCTTATTTTATTAAATACTATAGTTTTAAACAAAACAAATATTTTAAAAATCTCTAAGACTAAAATAAAATACAAAATAAATTGTTAGTTGAATTTTTTGTCCATATTTCAACCATACCAAATTGTAAATACCAAATGCAATATGCAAATAACAATCTATAGTATAATACCATTATACCAATAAGATTCGTAGGTATTCAAATTTAATAATTGTTTTTAATATAAATAAAATTTGAATATATGTATATAGGTAATTTAAATAATGTGATAATAATTTTAAAATCACATGCAAAACTGAAGATATAATAATAATTTGAAAGATGGTATTTAAATTTACCGAGTTCTGTGTAGAGACGTGAAAACATTGTAGACAATGTAAAAGTATTCAGAATTGTATTTTTAACAATAGAATTAAGACATATTATTAGTTGAAACGATAACTTTAATCATTAATTATTGGTAATCATATTTCATAATCAATTAACCATACGATAGAGTAGTTTAATATTTTCAAATGTTCGGTAGGAATATTACATTAAATCATATGGTTTTCGCCGAATATGGACAGAAATATTACAGTTGAATAGTGCTTGAATTAATGATAATATTTAATAATTCGTACAATCTGTTTTATGTTTTTTTTTTCATTATTATGTCTCATTATATACTATACATAATTTATTATAGTATGTACTAAAAATTAGGAAGATCACAAATATTTTTACGGCGTTAGTATAGGCAAATAATTTACATATTGTGAATTACAATAGAATAATGTTATACGTAATGATTAGCTATTTTTTTTTGTAGTGAAATTAATAAATATTGTTAATTCATTTTAACTTCATACATGAAATAAAGGTGTTTTGAACATATTCATAAGACATTCCAAGAAATGTACAAGTGGTTTATGTTTAATAGTTGTCTTTTGATTATTTATTGCTCGGTGTATGAAATAACAATAGGCAAACAGTAAACGGCAAACGATTAAAAACTTTCAAATTTGGTAACATACTACTATATTAGATATATTCTTATGTAATAATTAAAGCTAAATGCCAAACATCTTTATTTTAATTTAGTTTAAATCTAGTTTAATATTTTTATGAGATTGTGACTCCTAGTAAATAGTACTAATAATAAAAACTAATAACATAGTATATTAATATTATCATAGTTTATCCAACATGCAGCTAACTATTACCTACATACGCTACTCACAACACGTTATATATAGTTAGTTGATTTGTATACATTTTGTTTTAGAATTTGTAATAAACTGCTGTTTTTTATTTTTATGCAGGTGAATATAATTTACATACCTAATCATAGGCGGAGCTAGAGGAGCTATGGGGGCTAAGTCTCCTAAGTTTCCGATTAGCCCCCAAATGTATACCCAAATTATGACTTATAGTTTTGTATCATTATTCACAAAAATACTATTTGAAGGGTATAACAATATTAATTTTTTTTAAACCTATACTATTCAAAATATTATTTAATAAAGCAGCTAAAATTATTTCTTCTACATCAGTTATTAATTTACTGTTTATTTTTGTATTTGTAGAAATATTACAATACTATGCAATGCATAATACATTTTAGTTTATTTGTTCATATCTTAATTGAAATATATTTAGTTACCACATAGCCGGCATACACTGAACGCTGGCTGATTTTTATTTTTATTTTTTTGTCTTTAGTGTTTTTACAATACATAAATAAGATTATTTCTAACTAAATAGGAAGTTATTAATAATTATTTTAATTAAATAATAGTCCTCCGCTTTCAACTTAATTTATCAAGCTTCGCCTATGTAACCTAATATCATATTTCAATTGAATACAAAAGTTCCACGACTTCTTTGCATTATACCTATTTATTGATGTGTGTTATCGATCAAAAATCAATTTACTTAGGAACCAAACAACGAACGGGAAATGTTTGCGTATTACACGGGCTTTTGTATTTTAGAAATAACAATAATGGTTTCAACTAATAGTTTGCGTTAAAAGTTGTCACTCACTTGTTTGAAATAGATAGGGAACGGATATGTTGTCTCTATTCGGAAACGTCAAGCAAATATTATAATATGTATACATTAAATTAAATGAGACAATGCCGCCGTGTATATTGCAGAGTACAGGTACCAAGTCGGAATAGATCGGAATCTAACGTGTTAAAATGGAACATGGCATGGTCGCATGGGGGCTATTCTTGAAATCATACAAATGGTATCCGTTTACGGACGATTCGCATACTCGATTTCCGTATAAGGACGAAAAACGGTATTCTCGAGTTTTTATTTTCCCGTGTACGGAAATGTTTCCACGCGGACGGAAAACTTTCATGTGGTGACTACTGGATATATATATATATATATATATATATATATATATATTATTGGTTTGTTTGTATAACAATATAATTACAATAGTTTAGACATTTCCAACACCATGTAACTTTGATAAACGTTTAAACTATATTATCTTACAGATTGGTAAGTTCTAAGTATTTCTATCTGTAGGTTGAAGTGGTATGGAAACAAAAAAATAGGGTCAACGAAGACTATAACTGGGATAAGTATATGATAAGTAGTACAAATTATATTAAATAAACCAGTTTTTCCTAACCAGAAAATATTGGTTTTTTATATAATTATATAAATATAGCTTAAATAGAAATACATTTTTATTTTTTACTATAAATAGTATTTTTAAAATAAATAGGTAATATCTAATAAAAATAAAACTACTTAGTACTTTATACTAATTATATAAGAAATCACAAGTCGATATTAAATAACAAAATAATACATTATCTAAAATTTTAACATTAGTATTACAGAAATATGAAAAAGTTAGTTCGAGGTCAGTCGATACCGAAAAAATGGCTAATGGTTGGATGGAACCACGACGAATTCAAGATCATTATTTGTAACCAACAACTGAGTTCATAAATATTTATATACATTACGTCATCGATACTAAGCATAATACGAATAATACACATATAAAGGGAAAATAGACAGTGTTTGAGTTTAGATTCTTAAACAAAATTCCATATCTAGTAGGAAAAAAGTTAAAATTATTTTTTTAATGTTATAAAAAAAAATTAAGCCAGTGACTAGCAAACTTAATAAAATGGTTTTTCGTGTCATCTATGTGCAATTTATACTTAAACTTTAAATAAAATAAAAATACATACGACTATAAAAACATTTTATCCATACGAGTATACCTATAATAAATATTTTTTACAGTTTTGTTATCGCTATAACATCGTTATTAGTTAAGTGTGGTTCACCACGCACTTCTTCGTGAGATTTTCAATTGTTTTTTTACTTTAGTGATTTTACGAGTTGAAGATGACCTCTGACTACGGATGATACGTCATGTCAAGCATGTAAAGGTAGGTATATAGTTTTTGCGGAAAGTTTTAGTGATTTTTAAAGTTTGAGTGTTTATCAGTTAGGTATTATTATGTATATTGTATAGACATTAGCTAGGTATCTGTATAATATCATATTATATATACGTACCGTGACCCAGCACCATACCACACACCACAAGTATATTACTGAACAATACACTATACCTACTTATGCATCTATGTAAATAATATTACATTTATTATTTAAATAAAAAATGTAAAAATGTATATAGTACAATGTCTTTTTACATTATATATGGTAAAAATAAAATGAAAAAATATTCGGTAGGCTTTGGAGGAGTGGTCCAATGTTTAACACATTAACACTGATAATTGCATAATGGGTCCACGTAACAGTGAGGCGCGTAGGTAGGTATAAGGACTATACAAGGTGTTCGATTTAAGTGTCTACATTTATTATTTTAAAAAGTTTTAAACTTTATTCAAATATTATTTTTACATAGTTTAATGTCATCGTAAAAAAATATTTTTAAGCCTTTTAATTTTACGAATAACAATAAATGTACATATTTAATTTCATATTCCGAAATAGAATATTTATCAGAGTATTTAAAAACATAGAAATTAATTTTGAAGTTAATTACTAATTAGTATTAAGTAATAACTAATAGGTACTAATAGGTAAGTTTAGATAAGCGGAGTAATGAATCAACATTATGTTAAGTATTTCTGCTTGACGTGTACAATTTGAGTTTCGTGGATCCTTGTTTATTACACATAATTTGGCTTTAAAAATAAATAAATTGAAAACAAAAATGTTTTTTTCTTTTTAATTTTACAGATAACAGATTTAGGACTACCAGTATATAATATGTTAAAAATTATGGTTAGAAAATACCAAAATATTAAATAATTATTATAATAAAAGTTATTAATTATTAATTGAATACATTATATTATGTATTTTATTGTAAGTTTTAAATTATAAGTTATAAATCTATTATTACAAAATACATGTTGTTTGATAATTATAGTAAGTACATGACAAATTTAAAAATACTTTAATATCAAAAGCACTAGTTATTTGGAACTATATGTTGGAAGGCTCCCCATACCTATTCCTAACGTAAAACGCCCATGCTTGGTATAATGTAGTGTTGTCTTAAAATTTGTACTATACCTAATAATGTAAAACGATTGTAATATATTAGAATGACATATTCAATAAAAAAAAATCACTTTTTACAGTTTACTGAATAACAGTGAAAAAAACTACACAATATACGTATCATTTCAAAAGCTGAAATGAAATGATGTTAAATCAATACGATTGAATAATAAAATGAGTATTCTCGGAAGTTCTGACACACCCATTCAAGCCATTACTTCACATTTATTAAAATCAATCATAATTATGTTGGCAGTTGCATACGAGTATATGCATTATACATATTTTACATTTTGAGTGGGCTATATCTCACTATTATTTTTGACAAGGAAGTTAGAAAATTGACCTTTTTAAAATGTTCAATTTAGAATATAATATGTATAATGTATGTAGAGGTAGAATTGGTACTTAAAACTTTTCGAGGTAATTTTTCTTGAAAAATGTCAACCGACAATTAAAAATGGGAAGAAAAAAATTAATACAATGTCTTTTGAAAATGTATAGATAGGTAGATATAGAAGATATATACCTATATTAAAATGTAAATTAATAATTTACAGAAGGTAAAAAGTTCATAGTTCACTATGATTTATGGATGGCCCAACTGAACCTTTTGAATACGCTCGTGAGGTCAGTTCAGTCAAGAATAAATATCTAATTTGTATATCCTATAATATTTTCTTACATAAGTACTTAAAAAACCTTTTGCGATTTTTACATAGTGATGCAGCATAGTGATTAAAATTTTTGACAATATAAGAATCCAATATTTTTATTTTTCCTACTCACTTTTGTAATCACTTTTCTTTAAAATATACATATTATATTCTTTCTTTATTTATTTACTTAACTGACGTTAGTCCAATTTACATAGTACATAGGGAGTATACATTTGAAAAAAAAGATGATTAATATTAGAGATACATAAATATAAGATTATAATATGTTTAAATATTTATACAATATAGAGAAATAAAGATAAAATATAAAAGTTTATAATAATAACTATTGAGATTTTAAGTAATAGAGAAAAAAAAATCTAAATTATTTACTGAATTTTCACTAGACAATAAAATATTTAGTGGAGTACAACTAGTACAAGACGTATAATTTTGAGTGTAGGATTTTATATAAAATAATTCTTTATTCCGAGTGTTAGTATTGTTTGTTTTTAAAATGATGTTGATTATAGGAGGGAAGAATCGTCTAATTTATTATTAAGGAATAAGAAGGTTATATAAAATTGTTTTTTCTATTTTTTAATGTTTTCAACTTTAAAAAGTTTATGATATTTTCATATCCAGAGTGAGGAGGTCTGTATAGATTGCATTTAAAATAGATATTATTTAGAATTTTTTCTTATCGTACATAATATTTGATTATGTTTATGTCTATATAAAATATCATTTAAGTTGAAATTTAAATTTAATAAATGCATGAAAAAATAAATACCTACTTAACTACTAATTTATTAAAAATAAATATATTTTGAAAACAATTTTAATGAAATATAATCCTGAATTTTATTCATTTTTTAATTGGCACATCAAAAAAAACTTCGATGAAAAGCGTTAACATAATATATATATTTGTTTACTTGATAAATGTTTGAATATAAGCATATATTATTGTGTTCATGTCATTTTTAAAACTTTATGTACTTTTTAAAAGTACAAATTGTAATTGTTGATTTTTGATTATATCTTATAATTGGTTATATAAGAAAAAAAAATCTAAATTTTGTTACTCCACTGAATTTAGAAAATATACCTACTAAAGGTACCAACCTAAAAGCTGTTTTCCTTCTTTTCAGTTTTTTAAATGACCTTAAAGTCAAAAGACAATTTATTATTCGAATATAATACCTAGTTCACTATTGTGGTAGTTAGGTACTGAAGCTGTCGCGTCACTATTTTATTGTATTGATACTGTGTAGGTACCTAGAGATAAATATTACGTCAATCGTTTCGATATTACTATTGACTATTATTGCGTGCACACCAATTGAAATGTTCCAGTTATATTGAGTACAATCAAACCCGTGATTGCTGCAGTGCATTGATATAATAGTCCGTGCGTGGTACCTAAACTGCGGAAACTTGAGCGAAAAATATTGTTTTCAAGGTTTACATGCGTATAAATATATATATATATATATAATATAATAATATATATATTAACGTCTTTCTTAAATTTATAAATAATTTTATGAGCTCTGTACTCCGTGTTGTGAAACACGTCCGAATGTTTGCCAAGTGTTGGAAATAAATCAACTCTCGTTGCGTTTTCCACACAATTTAGTCGTAAAAATTAAAAATATGATAAGTACATAATAAGACTTGCCCGCACGTTAAAATCTATGCATAGAACTGAAAATAAAAATAATATATTTATCATTATAATAAACGCAGTATTAATGTATTATACAATAATAATGAATAGCTTCTTCCTCTGTTTTTTTCCACTACCGGTAGAATATTATAATTTATGTACGGTAGTCACTTTCTCTGTCTCTAAATATATAACTCTGTCTTTCGTTATATTACCGCCTATTGCTTGCGCCGTCTACCGGTGACCTATTCCCGTGGCCGGGTGTGTTCCAAAAAAAAAAAAAAAAAATCGACTTCGACTAAAAGGGTAAAACGTATTGTATTCATCGTTTATTCGGTGGCGGCATAACTGCGTAAGTATACAATATCGTCGCATATATACACATAATAACATAACAATGTATCATATACTCCCTTTATTATACCGTCCTCGCGGCTTTTAACCGGCCTCGTGTTTGACCTAATAATAATACGACGAATGTAGAAGTAGAACAAGACGTGAGTATTGTGTATATATAGTATATATGGCGTAGGTAGGTAAGTGCAGTGTGTGTATGTGTATGAGTGTGCATACATTATATTATTATAGCTGTTGACTTGGCGTTTATGTACGTAGGAACACAATAAGGGAAAATATTAAATTTACATCATTCGCAGACAATTATTATACCACGAAGTTGCTGTACAGCCGATCACAATAATATATTATTGTCATCGTATATATAGTATTATAACATATTTTATAACGTATACCTATGTTTTGCACGGTGTATTTATCGTGTAGGTACTCTATATAATATCGTGTTCAAATGTTTCATACATTGATATATGCGTCTATCACACAACTAAATGTAAAAAAAAAAATAATCGATGAATAATTTCTGTTTATGTATAATGTTTATATACGCAGATGTAAGCGCTTCGTCCGGATCTGTGTGTTTATTAGCATTAAATATAGATTATAATCAAATTTATTCGGGAAACGAGCGAACGGTAGTTGTCATGAATTAATAATAATAATTGTAAATACACATAAATTGTTTATATGTACGTTTATCCATTTACTGTAGGTCTGTAGGTATTTTCATCCCGTAAGATTTAATAATTTAAAATTCAATTAGCTTAAAATAGCATCGTAATGCAGTGTACATATAGGTATAGCAAGTGCAGTATTACAATGTTGTTTTAGTAATTTTATTTGAACATTCCAAGAATCTTATCTAATATTGCTAATTATTGCGTAGGTTAAAATATTAAACTATTACGCGGTTTTAAACTACCACGCAAGATGGTATCAACTATTAAAAAAAATATGATGTTGATATTATGTTTATTTTTGCAGAGTACTCTTATTTTTATACGTTATAATAGTTTTCAATATAATAAAGTTCTACTTATCTGTATTTTTTATAAAATGATTACAATTCGATTTGTAGTTTTAAAAAATATTTATACTGTTAAATGTTAAGGTATGAAAAGTCATATTGATTGATTTCATTATAATATATTAAAAATTGTATAGACTATAGATATTTCTACTATGGAAAAATTGATTAAATTACCCAGTGTTGTTTGCTCATGTAAAAGTTCACAGGTGTACATTTAGATGCATACAAATTATGTTTAAATTAGAGTATGTACATAGGTACTTCTTATTAATACAAATTAGATGATACAGTAAAGTCGTCACTCGTCAAACATTTGTGCATTATGCGGTTACATTACAGCATCACGCTAAAATGCTAAACCGACGATATTGCAAAATTTTTCAAACTTAGATATCCATTATCTTACAATAAATTCTAATTTCTATATAATGGTTTAATTAGACGTTTATCTATTTATTATATTATTACTACTAGGAACTTGTGATTTGTGAATAATGTATATATTATGTAACTTTGTGCGTCCTACCTTGAATTTTGTGTGCGCCGTGAAATCAACTCAAGATGAGGGTGATGGTCGTCCGGCCGAAGATCAAGAATCGTTTCATCACAGTCCGCAGGCCGCAGCATAATATTAAATATTAAAACGGACATAAAAAATGTTTATAGATCGAAATTCTGGACTAAAATTTTATCACATTGCATAAAACTACATACATTCACACTCGTGGACGCGAAAAACGTATAATTACCGGCCAATCGAGAATAAGAAAAATTCTACAGACGTGGACGACAAATTTTTGACCGACATCTAAACTTTCAAAGACATAATATATTAAAATACCGTGCGGTAGTATTATACATGTAATTTATTGTGTAGAATTTTGTACAACTTAAATTAAATTTTTCAAGGGTGCTGCACTAACGTCATCCCGAGCACCCAGATCTATTATTTTTAGTAAATTTCAATCAAACCGTATTTAAAACAATGTTACACATACATATTATTTAGGTTTCGATATTGATAGTAAAATGAGATTAAATTTTGAAGGTTTTCGAGGGCTATACAAAATTGTACGTAATAATATACTTCATAGAAATGAAACGTATACTTTCGAATGTATGAATATTGCCGTCGATCGGTTAAGTTAGGTTGGGTATCTCGTGGGCTTAGAAGTTAAAACTTAGGCATATTTGTATTTCGTAGACCACTATATTCCTAACATGTCCGTTTACAAATTATGTAATATAAATACGAGTAAACAGTGAGTTTCTATAAACTGCTCACGGTTGTCTGTACGCTGGCAACCGTGGTATGCTCATAACTAGGTTTTTAGGTATGTGGTATATTCCAGCGACCGGGTTGCCGAGTAATTATGCGTTTATCATCATACGTCTTATTATTATGATTAAAATTTTAAACCACGGCTTACAGCTATGTCGTCTGACGTGTTGTGTCGAAAAGCTGAGTTCGACCCAACGCTGGAAATTTCCTGGTAGATTATGGTTAGTGAATAATACCACGATTACCACGGTAAATCTGCAGTATACGATAAAAGCTACACAAAACGATAGACAACGCAGTTTTGTACGATGGAGATTGTCGTAGTCAGTTTTACTTAGGGTCCGTCTCGCCACTATTCGCCATTGCGTATATATACCTATTTAATACGAGTATGTATTATTGTTCATCGTTGTGCATGTCGAGTACGTTAAACGAAATTTGAACGCCAAAATTTCGATTTATATTCGACTGTTTTAACGTTTCACCTATAATAAGTGGGTATATCATGTACAGTAATATGTAGTGACGAGAATCATCTCGACGAGCTTCTATACCACTTCCGGCACGGTAAAAACGTAGTCCGTTTTCCAAGGATTATACGTCGAGCTATTTTCGTAAAAGGTAAGATGCACATAAATTCTATATTATTAATCTAGGTTACATGGAACTAAAATTCCAATAATTTTGCCGTTGTTTGAATTTGAATTTGAACGAAAAACTTATTAGGTAGGTACTATATGTATACAATAGTTACTATAAAAATAAGAGAATCTGTAGTATAAAATTAAAATATCTAAAAAGCGGGCTAAAACTTGAATAATAGGATCAATTTGAGGTTAAGTGTTGGGGAATATAATTAGCTGCTAGATATAAATGTTAAATTCACGCTATTACCTTCCTTCTAATCTTCAGAGGGCTCTCGAGGTCGTGTATTCGAAAATTTGATCAAGTATACATCGTATTATAAAATACTATTTTTTAGTATTATTTAGTATGAAGTATAAAATAATCATGCACCTTACCTGGCTCGCAGCTGCACATATATTGTGCTGTGTAATATAGTAAGGTGTCAAAAATAAAGAACTCTTTGAGCACATGAATCTAAATAAATACAACACTGATTTAGTTCGTTAAAAAAAGGAGGTCCAGTTGTCGCTTGCAGGATTTGGTGCTGAGAGATGTTGCTGATGTGACTGGATAGCATGTACTGGTGAAAACGACGACACGGTCGGTATGACCAAAGTGGCTGGCGGCATTATCAAAGGCCTCTGTGTTTCCAAGAAAATAGTTTTCTCCTGGGTGGTAGACCCGGTATAGAGGCCTTTATTCGATCATCCCTTGTCTTTGGCGGCATATGAGAAAATAACATATATTTTTTCATTGTTACAAATACGTGTTCATTTCTACGTGACCTTACAATGCGAATCATCCTTTTCATCAGTGATGTAGATTTATATTTATATTGAGAGTAATTATTAAGTATATACGCATGACAACATATATACATATTTATTTATTTATTATTTTTAAGCTGTTATTCAATGATATGTGAGCATAATATTATCAAACATGTTTTAGATTTTTTAAATTAAGTACAATCAATTAATTTATTGTTTTTGGAAAATTACTAACATTAACCATATAACGGGGTAATACCGATCACACACAAATGCTTACATTAAATTATCGGTATTCTAACTAGGTATCTTTATTTGTTTCCTTTACACTGTGTGACATTTGGACAATAGTGAGACAATTATCTAAAATTATTATATTATTATAATGTCTTTAAAAGTTTGAACCTAGGTTATGACTAATGATAGCCAGTTAAAATTAACCGTCATCACCCAATCATCTTTGCTATTATTCTCATATCACCCTTTTTTTTTTTACCTAACCTAACCTAACAGTGGCTAACACATATAATTTACTTAAAGATTATAATATTTATATGTTATGAACAAATAATCTTTGTAATATTTAGATGTAAATAAAAAAATAAATATTAAAGAAAACTAAAAACTTTTATCTTGAGATTATTTTTAAGATGGATAAGTATAACATATATTAAAATTAATAATAAACCATTGGTGAGAAAATTTTTTTTATTATTTTGAAAACTGGTATTACACTCTAATAACAACTCTTATCAATAGGGCACAAATAAAATAGTCAAAATATATAAATATTTATGTTTTATGGTTTTATTTTTGCCAAAATACATATGTATTAAAAAACTTGAAATATTTTATAAATTATGTACTTATTTGTAAAATATTTAAAAAATGCATTTACTTCAAAGAAATTAAAAAATATGTGATAAATAATAATGAATACATTTTATTTCATGTTTTGAAACGAGCTCATTCTTAATCAGAATTGAGAAATTTGTATTCAAGACAATATATACGTATCATCTCCGTTCAGAATCGTTTTTCGAATATAATGATACCTATTATTGCATTCAAATTTAACCTACCCTAGTCCACCCTACCCCTTAATGTACAGCAAAGCGATACTCATTTACCCGCTTTTTTATAATATAAAAATTTATTTTGATTTTTTAGATAGACATTTTTCTTAATCATTTCGTTTCAATATTTTTTGTAGTCTTTAATTATATTATTTTTAGCACCGTTACAAATTATGTCTAATGTAAAAAGAAAGTTTTTTTTTTGTTTGATTAAATATTTTTTCTTACATTTAAGTTTTTTAAATGCTTATTTGAGTGCTTATAATTATGCTTTTAAGTGATTTTTTAAGCGCTTATTTTAGATTCTGAACGGAGTGATGAATGTATTGATTTTACAATGATGTGTGTGTTTTTTTTGTGTCTATCGACAATATTTGGAGCAGTAAAAATGCTTCGATTTTTGACTTCAGCCCCTCTTTGAAAAGGAAATTGAATCTAGTTGGTACTTGGGGGGGGGGTCAAAAGTTAAAATTTTTTTCCTGCTAATTATACAGTAGCAACAATGAAAATATGTGTATTAATTTTTAAATATTAAAAATTATAAAATAGAACTTTTTTCTTTTTTAAATATGTTTTATTTTGTTATTATTTGATAATTCGTTTTTGTTTTAAAAAAGTCAAAATAATTAAGACATTATTTAATTTAATAACAATAATATGACGTATAGATTAATTAATGAGTTAAACAACTATAGCGTTATGCACCACTACACTACAGTACTGTAGGCAGGTCAGTAATACCATTTTAATTTCTAATGTCAACTGCCAAAATTGAGCTTGAATATTAGTGCGTTTTCATAAATTAAACATACAGCGGTGTTATGGGCTGCATCAGGGAACTGAGAAATGGCAGGCTGTCGGTCATTCGTTATCCGCCGCCGTTATAATCGCATACTATTGTGTTTCAAACGTTCTACTGGTGTATGTTGTAAAAACATCTTATCGTTAATGTTTACCAGCGCAAAAACGATAATTATGCCACACCAATATTGACATACATACAATAATATGTAGACGAGAAAAAAAGTGGAGGCTCCAAAGTACACCTTAGCTATACTCACAGAAGCCCCGTACCCGACTGGACGATACCATTTGTATAAAGAGCAAACATTGCAGACATTATATGCGTGTAGCTGGTATATATGTGGATATAATGTATATTTATAATATGTATGTTTTGACGTGTATGAGAACATTTGAAATAAATTATAACATAAAGAGCAGCGTATTTCGATAACGGAGCTGTACAATTTATTATTAAATATTATGCATAATAATATGCTGTATATACTTAATATTATATACTAAACAAATCGTTTGTTACAAACGGCATATATATGTGATAAAATAATCTACGAGTGATCGTATTTAAAAAAAAAAAAAAATATACAAATATAATATAATGTCGGCAAACGGCCGAGCTGGTGATATCGACAAATAACGTGATTAACATAATAACATAATACAAACATCTGCAAACAATGACTTAGTTTAACGGTGAAAATATAAAATATAATCACAAGACGATAACGGCGTACAAACGCGTATTATATTATTATTGTAATGATAGCGTGAACTTGAATAAAAAATAATTTTACAAAACAAATTTATATTATTAAACCATCTTAACTCGCGAATAAAATAATAAACACGGTCTGTGTATGTTCAAATAGGGATTAAATGCAGCCTAAAAAATAATTTCACTGATTCAAATTGATTTTTTTTGGATACGAAAATCGCATAATACCTACTTTTAATAATACCTAATTAATTGTATTAGCAAGTATATTATATGGCGGGCGTATTTCGTAAATTCCAATAATACTCTTTTAGTGTTATTATTTATTGGGGGTTTGCATGTGCATATATCGCAGTTGAAATATTCAGAATACCAACGAAATTATTCTATGAGTTTATGATATCGTATACGATTTTGGTATTTTATTTTATATTTGATTTTTAGCTGAGATTTTACTCGATCGTACACTTAATTGCTGATAAACGTATAGAATTATGTTACTTACGATAACAAATAAAGCCGAAAATCAAGTATATTATTATAATATGCGTATCTTCTCATTTACAATCATGCGAAAGGGTTTGCAACACGAGCACACACAATTACATGTCGCGCTTGTTTTACACACAATGGTGTCAATACCACGATAGGGGAAAGTTTAAAGTTTTAAATATACCTATTTTTTTTATTTCTTTTGTCATAATACAATTTTGGAGTTAGTTGGTAAAAATGTACTGTAGTACAATTATATTATAGTATAGTTATAGAAATTGGATATTGTTGATATTTAGAAGTAGCCATAACAGACTATTATACTTAATAATAGGTTTTTATGTAGGATAAATATTTATGATTGTAGTTATTTCTCGTTATTATATTACCTATTCGTTTAGCACTATTCATTGATTTATCCTAGATCCAACAGTCTTTCAATATAATATAAACTTTTTAAAAAGTATTCAAATATAAAAAATATAAATAATGTGTGCTTGTTTAAAAAATCTATAACAAACTAAAAATAATATTATTTATAAATACTTTCTAATAAAGTATTTTTTTTTTATACATCCGTTATATAAATCGTACTACTAACTACACGAGAATCATATATATTGTACGTTCACTAGCTCTTCTTGATAGACGTAAGACGTAACGGCGGATCGAAAGTTTGGTTACGGAATTAAATATAAGAACACGTCATCATCTATAAAATAGTCGCTCATTCTTCTGAAAGAATGTATTTTAGTTTAATATGTAACATGTATATATTTTTGAATTCATCAAAAATAGAGAGTATATCAATCAAAATAAAAAGTAACTCGAGTATAGATTGCATGTTCATATTGTACTTATACTGTAAACGACGACGACTGATAAACATATCGAATAACCCTTTAACGAATAACGTCACGCTAAATGGGAACTTCTAAGAGAGAAAATCTTTAGTTACTTTTTGCCATAGTAATAAAATACCTACACAGAACTTATCGATTAGCAATAAAGTTTCTTGCCCTATCAGGGTTCTGTTGTGTATGAGGGGGAGGGTGAATCAGTGAATGTTTGTTTAAGATTTTCAGATTTTCCGACGCCATACGTAGGACCATACTATTCGATTTGAGACGTATAATAATAATAATAATAATAATAATACCGGACGTAGCGCGTCGACGGGAAGGCGAAAATAGGGGAAAACATGATGACGGGTGTAGTGGAACAACGAAAACTCGAGCTGGTGGTTAATACCGCCCGCAGACGTGAGGTGACGTGATCACATCGTGCGCGTGGGCCCGGGTCCGGTCCCAGTCGATAACCGCGACGTCGGTCCGTGGATCGAATGGTCCGCGGCTGCAACACGCGAAAGCCCGCTTGACGAACGCCGCGTTCACGCCCACGTCGTTCAGACCATCGCTGACCATCCGCAAGTACCGCTTGGCGTTCGGCGAAAGCGCATCATCAACGGCCATCGTCGTACCCGACCCTGCGGCCACTAGGTCGGCCGCGGTTACGCGATCGTCGCTGGCCCGCGCGCCAGCGCAACGGCTGTCGTCGTCTGTTTCCCGCTTGGACGAAGATGACGACGATCGCCGATTGATTTTGCTAACACTGCCATTGTCCGCAGATGGCTCACTGGCGGCCACCGTGACCGTGGCCGCGGACGATGGTGGATCGAATTTGATATCGCTGACCGTCAGTTGCGTCTCGCTCACGTCTACCACCGTGTCGTCCAACGAACGGGTCTGGAAGAACGTGTTCCGCACGAACTTGAAAAACGGTATGATGACGAATGTGAACATGCGTTTTATGAACGCGAACGTCTTGCTGAACCATTGGAACGATTTGGACGGACCTGAACTGCCAGACGCCGTGTCGTCCGGGTCCGATTCGAACACCGCTTGACGTTTGCTGTTATTCTTTGTCCTCCTGGACGCGGTGGTCGCGTTTGTTGACGGCTTGACAGTCACATTGGTCGCGTCCACTGTTGTCGTCACCGGTCTGGTTAAATACAGACCATACGCTTGCCAACCGTTTCGGCATGGCGCACTGTCGTCTCCCACTTGTCCGGTGCCATTCCCGTTTAGCTTCCACTCATTCGATGGCATCGTCTGAAAATGGTCCAATATTTGTGTAAAAAGCTTTTTTGTTATTTTAACAGCCAATACACCACCACCACAACCATTGACAGCGTACGCTGTCGTGTCAACAGGCACAACAACTGCAGAAAGTCCATTTACATAATATTAAGTGAGATATGATACTAAGAGTAGAGGACCACTAGCTGTTATTTATCATTATTGATAATTTGATTTATATATAGGCTGCCATGTATATTTTTAAATTTTCATTATATTTTCATATATGAGCGTGCAGGTACTAAAACTTTTTGTTATTAATAGATAATAATATTATGATAATATAATTTTTAATTTGAAAATAACCTTAAAATAATATTGAGCTTTTAAGATAGTTTTCAGGAAATGACTATCAAATACTTCATTTTAATAAAATATAGTATTTTATTTCATGTATAAAAAACATTAAATTATTTATTTTTATTGAATAATGGGATCATTTATGATAATTGCCAAATTATTTTAATTTTGTTATTTGTAATGTGCAATGCAAGTGTACATACTTTCAAAAGATCACTTTAAAATAATATGTTGGACGCGTAATTATTAGTTTATACTTTAGGTAGGTCTAACTCAAAAATATAATCCAGAACCGAATTTTTTAATCATGTGTCGAACCGAACATTTCATTCAATATCAAACCGAATATGTACGATCGTCGATTTTGTAAATGATACTAAGCTAAAATAATTATATGTTAGTCAGTTAGTCTATAAATAATTCAATAACACAAGAAATAATCGTTGTTCGAATAATAACATGGTTTTGATTATGTTTTTGTAATTTTAAAAAGAAATATAATGAACATTCAACTCTACACTTAAAAAATAATAACATGTCTATAATACGGGTGTATTTTCGTCGATAAAATAGACATGGATAAAATAAAAATTTAAATATAAATTTTTTTTGTTTTGAAAATACAACAGTTTGCCTCTCCTCTAATTAATACCAGTTTTTTGTGATTTAATAAGCTTTTGGGTTAAAAGCTACATATGTAATGTAAGTAGTATTCTCACAAAGTTTTTAATTTGAAAAGTGAATACCTAACCTAATCCGGAATACCTATACAGTAGAATCTCGATTATCCGAATTAATTGGGACCGCGCCTAGTTCGGATATGCAAAAGTTCGGATATTGGAAATTAAAAAAAAAATTTTTAAAACAGTTAAATATTTTATAGTTTTATAATATGTACATACATATTTGTTATTATTAATATTTTATTAGAACTACATACATTAGTACATTACATTATTTGAAATACATTACATACATATAAGATAATATTTGTTATATTTTTTTGACAAAATTATCGATTTTTATTTGACGATGAGCTGCAACGCGCTTTTCTGCAGCCAAGTCGCGAATACGAGTTTTAATGTTCGGATAACAGAACGTTCGGATACGACAATTGCAGTTCGGATAATAGAGGGTTCGTACTTCGTATAACGGAGGTTCGGATAATCGAGGTTCTACTGTATCTTAAATGTACTAAATTTGCTATATATTATCGTATATATATATATATATATATATATATATATATATTGATATATTGTTATACGATAAGGCTGTCACTTTGTCCAAGTATAGTCACAGAAAAAAGAACATTAAAAGTATATTAAAAATATGACATTATCGCATAAAATAAACTAATATCTATCAGACACGCAAAGAATGAAAGAAATTATAACATAATTTAATCGACGTTTTATTGCTCGTAGTTTTCATTGTCTTTTTTTTTATTAATAATAAAATAAAAGTGTTTTTACGTTCCCCATTACATCGATAATTTTTTTTTTTGTTTAAACGTTATTAGGTAGAGAAAATGTTACAAATTACCCGGGGTTTTCGTTTTTCCTAATATCCTTAAACGCGTTATTGTGTCGTTAAATTACAATAAATATTAATTAATTTGAGAGTAAATCAAACATACATAGAGTATAATATATGATTTATTATCTAAAACTCATCTAACTCATTTAAATATTATCTATATCAATATATATATATATATAATATAATAGTTAAAATAATTAAAGCTAAGTTTAAGGGATATATAAATATATATATAATAGGTATATTAAATCTGGTAGTTGAATGCTACTTATTTCTTCAGAAATAGAGAAAGAAATACAAAAAATAAAGATAAAAGCAAATCCGTACCGGAACAAATGGGTCACAAAAATGTGTACCACGTTGTTCCAGAAATGCCATAACCTAATGGTCTGTATAGTATAGTACGAATGATGAAGTTACGAGATAAACACATATTGGAACGTGTCGTTCCGTACACCTGTCAAATGAGTGTATAACTCTCAAACGTATTCGCGAGTTTATTAGTTCTCCTTTGTTGTTGTACATGGAATTCTATTATTTATCGTCATATTATTATATTCATCATCATAAAGTCTAACTACGCAAAATGCATTGTGCTTGTTTTGATTAATTTTATTAATTTAACGGACAATGACACAATGTAAATTTGAAAATAGGAAAAACATGGGTTTACATATTTATAGGTGATGTAGTATACCTAATAATCTATACTTCTACTATCTATATTCAATAGGTAGTAAAATCATTTGGTTTGTTCGTAAACAATTGTTTTTAAATATCTGAAAAACAATAACTCTCCAAATTATTTGAATGGCAAGCAAAAGTTATTGATGCTTAAATAATATACATTGATTAAAAAGTTTGATTATGTATTATATAATTAATAGTGTATAATGGTATTATGTTATTATAAATGTGTATACTGTATAGACACTAGGCAGTATAAAGTAATGTAATATTTAAAAATCAGAAATTTAAATATTTAATCAAACAACCATATGTGACACAATTACGTTGCTTGTATGCTGTATATATGTTGATAAGATAAACAAATTTGAAAAAAGCTACTGCGCAGCTGGTCTAGTGTGCGAGTTACTCGAGTGGCTGTTACAATAATTATGCTGTGTTATTGAATTTGAAAATAATGAATAATGATAAACTAATACACGTGAAAAGCGATTTTGATAAGAGTAGTATTGTATTTGAATTAATTTGTTTCATATGGTTTTCATATTTGCTTGTATCATAAGGATACTAAGACGATAAGAAATTAAAAAAACGACATTTTAAAATATGCATTAATATCATGTATTAAAATATAAAATAAATATATTATTTTTAAGAAGATTTATTAAAAATATTTTAATATATTTACTAGACATCAAAAGTCTGTACTATAATTTATAAGGAATTTGTTTATTCTTTGAGTATAATTATATATCATAAAATTATTGAAGTATAGAAAATGCATGATAAAAAAAAATTTTAAAACATAAAATATAATGGCTGTTATAAGTACCAAGTACCTATTACATTTATTATAAGTTGTTAACATTTTGCCATTAGTGGATTGGTTATTTATTAATAAAAAATATTGATTGTGTGTAAATTTACCTTGCTTGGGTACCTAATAATACTTAACATACAAAATGTACCTATACAAATATACAATCGACTCGTTGGTATATTAAGAAATATATAGGTAATATGTATTTAGTTTTAAATTTCAATCGATCTTTTTTAACAAATTAAATGTATAATATCTATTGATACTATTTTTATATTTTTATTAGTTGTTTTGGAATTAATAATTTTATACTTTTATTTATTATTATACCATTATATTATTATTTTATACATTAATCTAAAACTGATATAACACGTAGAAATTATTTATTTTATTTTAAATTTATTATTTTAAATCCTGTAATTGTATATTTATAAAACCGCATAAAATAACTTTGTAATAAAATTAGACTTATCTCTTGTATTTACTATTTAGGTAAAAGTTTGATTTTCAATTATTATTGTCTATTTGATATTATAATAAATACAAAATCATAAATTATGCTAAATTAAAAAAAAAAATTTCTTCTGTTAATAACATATAACATAATATCTATAGTATAGGTATATTATTGTGTTATTATGAGATGGGACTAATATTGTAATACATTTATAAGTAATCACTTGAACAAAATAAAAGTCCATTAACTAAAAGCGGGTAATCATTTATAATTTACATCTGACAACGACGTACGTGACACATCATGGGTACAAGCCAAATATTCCTAAGCGTTGCTCTCGATTATAGATACCTTGTTAAGCATTTTCGTTGATAAAAAGCAAGGTTTGAAACTGTTATTATATATTTATTGTTCTTTTTTGTTTGTATTTAATATTTTGTAGGTATTAGAAAACGTAAAAATCTAAAATTAAAAGCACAATATCTATTATCTATGTATAATTTTTTTTATTGATTTTTTTGGTCAATATAATTTATTGTCATCACTTATATTAGTTGGTTATCAAACTATTAACTGGTATAATTTAAAATGTTACGAATATTGCTTTTAGTTTTAACTTTTAAGTGTTTCAAATAAGATTTAATGTGTATATTTAAGTTTCCTTATAAAACAATTAGGTATATGCATGTGGTAGGTATGTCGCAGCCACTTAATAAAGTTGTTAATTTTTATGAAAAAAAAAATGGATACAGGTATCCCTAATTTTCAACATCATAAACATAATAATGTATACCTATTATAAATATTATATTAATTATAAACATAATAAGTAGTTATTGTAATTGAAAATAAATTTATTATGATTTATATAGTTGTACAATTGTAAAAATAATAACTTATTATAAATTGGTTTTTATCTAATGGCATTCTTTTTAATAATTTCTCACATATTTGTTTTTTCAATTTTTTAAAAAATAATTGAAACAGCTAAAGGTCAATGTTTATTATAAACGACAAATAGTTTTGTTAACGAAGCATTTGACAATAAATTACTATGATAAAACCATATGAAACAGAAGTAATTATTTGGAAAAAATATCATTATTTATTAGATATACCTAATAATAAATTAAAACTATAAAATTAAAAAATTATAAGAGTTACTGATAAGATTGCAAACATTGTCTTGATAATCAAGTACCTAAATGGTAAATGATAGCATTGGTCACTTTTCAGACTTTTACACATATTTTATATGCCCGTGGAAAATAATTTCACACTGCCAAAATATGATTTACTGATAATTGATTCGTTTGCAATTTAACTATGAATAAATGTTGTTATAAAAAATTATAAATTAACAAGACAACATTATCATTTTTAAAATCGTCAATCAAGCCAATTTAACTCTTGGACTTTTTTACTATTTTAAATTGTTAACTACCTATATAATGAATTGATGATTTATTAAGTTAATTTAGTTACCCACTAGTTTGTTATCTTAATTCGCTAAAATAAATAATATTTAGTTGTTCAGAAAATGCTGTAAATGTTGAATTAGCTACAGTTTTATAAATATATATAATATATATTTATTATATGTAAGTTTATTTTACCCTATTAAAAATTATTTTTAATACATATTTGTTATTTTGTTAAGTGTATAAAATATGCTTATATTTTAATTATTGTCAATGTATTAAACAATTGTGAATTTCTGATTGTTATGATTTATTGTACTTTGCCACTTATACCACATAAAATCTATAATGCGTTCTTAAAATTTCTTACATATCAAAATGATTATATTACACTTATTAATTTGAAATTTGAATTTAAAATGTATATTATTAAGTTTTAAAAACTTTACGAGCTTTAAAACAATTAAAATAAAAAATAAAGTATAAAGTCTAACCAGTAATTACTTCAATAGACAATAGATAATCTATAATTTTTACTACTAAATCAACCGAATTAAGAGCATTTTTCAAATGCATTTAAATAGTTTTTAAAAATATATATTATAAAAATGAGTTTAAAATTTATTTCTAAGAGCTTTAAAAGTTAATAAATTATATATCAAATGTATTTTTTAAACAATACTTCAATTATATTTTAAGTATTTTGAAACATAAAATATATTAAGTATTTTTAGATATGAGAATGGAGGACGATGAGAATGGCATATCTAATATTATAATAAATTGCCACTATATTGATAGCCTATTGTGTTTATGGCTAATTTATTAGAATATAAAAATTAGTTTGATAATAATTTATGTCAAACTAAATTTGTTAAAAGATTTAAGAAAAATTAAATGTTTAAAGTTTATCAAAAAATTCAAAATAAAATAAACATTAAAATTAGGTTACTAATAACTATCATATATAAAAATATAATATCCTCTTAGTGAAATTACATTATATAACATCATAAAATAATTATATATAAAAATACCAGCTATAATAACAATCAACGGACGATGAGTAAAGATGAATTCTCACTAACACGTGGCTCTTCCTAAAAATCAATAACCTGAATAGCGTTTCAAAAAAAAAAAAAATAATTAATAAAAAAAAAAAAAAACACAAAAAGAGTAAGTATATATAGTTTTTCTCGTTATTTTGAACTACTAAATACATTTTTGTGAGTCAATATTGAATAGCATAATGGTTTTTCAAATGCCACTTTAAATGTCGTTCTTTATCAGTGACGTATATTCGTTTTGACATAATATATTTAAATCGATTTGTATGATGAAGTCTGTGAGTGCTTTTACGCGTGTCAAATTATTATCATGTCTCGAGCATAAAAACAGTATGATAATAATACATTCTTGATAAGATGCGTCGACGTAAATTCATTAGTATTTTTACTATATTTTTGCAAAATCTTGATAGAACACAATATATCAAAACAGTTTTTAAAATATTTTCAAGTGTGTAATAATTGGCAAAGACTGGGTTAGTCATTTTGATATACAGTTTATCCTTAGATTGAGTGTCCTTAGTCATTGAGTAAATCATTGAAATGTATGTGTTAAATTTATAATCAATAATTGCGTACAAAAAACGATTCTAAACGGAGACATCATGTCGCAATTAATTTTTCTATTAGTATTTAAGAGAACTAATTTTTCCAAAAAAAAAACAAAAAATCACATAGGTATATTACATAAACAATAATTATTATTTTATTTCATATTATTACTAGCTGTTAATAATTCATAAGCCAATACCAACGTACCGTAAAACGGTATGAAAAGGTTTCAAGTCCTTACGAATAAATATAGTTTGAATTACATAAAAAATAGATAAAATTGGTATTTTTCTAATTTTTTTGTTTAAATAATACTCAATTTTATCAAAATTTGAACTTCAAATGCTCATAAAAATTAATGAGAATATACACTCAACTTTTTTTTTATATTTCTAGTACCTAGTAAAAACATTAAAAACGTATTAACTTATAAAGAACCATGTATTACATTATTAAACTTTTTGGTTAAACGTCAAATATTTTATAAAAAAATTATCAAATGCTATTTATTCAAAATTAATTAGTATTCCAAAACAGAACTGTAAACAAATGATATAAATATGATGTTATATATGATTATATGCTGGTATCGATTTTAATTATGTTAGTGTACAATGCATATTCATGTCTAATATTTGAATATGTATAGTATAATTACTAAATTCTGTTCATGTTTTATTACGAGATAAACGATTAAATTTTATTAGTATAACTAAGATTTGTAGGCATATGAATATTTTATTGGTCTATCTTAATATTCAGCATATTTAAAATGTTTATGTACCTATATTTAAACATTTTACAGTTTTTTGTTTATAACTCATATTTTATAATTTAAAGGTCATATTTAGTCTTTTAATGACGTATCACATTATTTTGTATATTTAAAGCAACAAGTTTACGCCTTTACGTATACAATTTTGAGAAAATAAAAATAAATAGACTTAATAAAGACTACCAATTAAGTAAAAGCAAAAAGGATAAATTAAAAGTCTACTTACCTAATTATTATTTTATACAATATTATTTTTCTTTCTCTATTTTATCATTTTTTTTTTTTTAGAAATTATAATTAGTTATTAATTTATTAATTAATCAATAAACATTCCTATAACTTAATTGATATTAATTTAAAACTAAAACCTAAATCATAATTTTCTAAGTTTGGTTTTATGAATAATTGCATATATTTTTATCGGATTCCTATTTTACCATTTTTAATGCATAAACGTATATTTTTATGAACATATTCAGTATTTTTTTAATTTACTTGTATACATATATAACTTATATACCTTATAGACTTATAAGTTTATATATATAATTCTATAAATTATTATTGGTTATTGTATTATATAATTTAGATGATTGGAGATTTAAATCGACGTCATTAATTCAGTATTAAAAATGAAGAAGCAAAGAGAGGAGTACGTGGGAGTTGTCGGTTATAAAATGTTGGCTTCATTGGGTGGAAATACTTCTTTTATCTAATCCGAATCGTTGTCTTGGCATGGTCTCAACTCTCAAGCATTCCGGTATAGCCCCGGCACACTTGAAGTTTGCGTCACGAAGGTTGAAAAAAATAAATACAGAAAAAAATAAATGGAACTCTCTCGTTTGCGCCTAATTATATATTTTAATCTGACAAATGGTCTTTAAAATATCGTGCTTAACAGGTTATAGCAGGCTACGAGTACGTATGTATTTAAATAAATATAAATTTTAGAGAGGACTCGGATGTTGTTAAATTTGAAAATTTTTTTAAACATCACTCTTCAATTAATTTACAAGATAAGTTTGCAGAATTTGACAATTTGTAGTTAATTAATTCAATTTATATTTTAAAAAAATATGTTTTTTTTTATGTAATTGTAAATTGAATTTTTATACTATAATAGAAATGATTGAATGTTAAAGTACAAAAGTAAAATTATAATATTACAAACTTTAACAGTCACTTATTTAAGCTGTTTTCTGTCTAAAATTAGATATCAATGTCATATAATTATTGGATTTTATCATTGGACCTATTGATGTTTAAAATTTATGGCAAAACTGTAATTATATAAATATAATATTACATGACATATTATTATAGTATCATTTTAGAATGTTTATGAATTTACCTAAATGCATCCATATTTTGATATTTTTTTTAGTTTTAAGGCTTTTTGAAACATACTATATATTTCAATTCTTTTTATCATACAAAGTTATATTATGATAAATAATTGATAACTAATTTTGAAATATAATTGATACGTAAAATTTATTTATTTTAGGCCCGTGCATAAGTGCATTATTACAATAGGTTTAGCTAATGTTATTAATTATACTTATGGTCTACGGGCACATAAATTGATTTTATTCTATACTTATATAATAAAGTCTTTTAAAATGCATTTTTCGATATATTGTAAGCATTTCTTTTATGCATATTCTAATATTCATGTCGGCTTTAGTGTATAACATATTTAAATTCTAACTTTAAATTAATGATTATTCAGGTGATTGTTACTCACGTCATTGCCGACTACAGGTATTTGTCCGACCGAGTGAATTTTGGCGTTAACGAACGTCGCCCAGACGCCGGTAAAACCCTTCCACTGAAAACACACGTGGTACCACTGTCCTCTGATTAATTGCATACCCTCCGAGGCCACCAAGCGGTTTTTGATCGTCACTCTCATAGTTTCTTTGGGGTGCATGTGCATCCGCCACAACATTAGTGGTTCTTTTTTATTTCCTGGATGTAGATAATTAGATGTATTAAGTATATATTCCACGATACATATTAATCCCATCCAGAATCAATTTCTGAAATATCTAAATTAATCTTATAGGTGTAGGTAATCAGGTGTCGATTTATTAAATTTAATCGAGTTTGAATTTTTTAAGTGTATGTATATCGGGTATTCATATGATTTACCTGTAAGGCGTATTATGGTTTGCGTGTGGGTGAAATTTAACAGTTTTATCCACGTGCAGATCGTAAAATCCGTAAGATTGAATGATAAGTCTTCAAATTGCAAGTACTGAAATAATAAGTATCACAGATATGGTTATATTAGGTATATTATTAAATTTATGTAGATTATTCATTGGTAATTCTCGTGTATTATACGATGAAACAAAATAAATATAATTACTAATATATTTATATACATAATACATATAGATGTAGGTAAATGCATTTTTAACAAATTACATTAATCTCGTAATCTATAAAAATATTTTATTGTTCATAATACTTCTCGTGACATTCGTCTAACACAATGTTTTGTCCTATTATAATATGACAATTAATGTATTTTTACAAATAATAATATTTTATTGCACAACCTTATCTAACTAGGCATCTATATAGATATACTTAACGAATCGATTTATTTTCTGGATTTATGTTTCAGTTACGTATGTGCTCACACTTGTTGTCATTGTGGTAATTGCTATGTTGTTTAAAAAATGTCAATTTCTTTGCACAGCTATTTATATTTTGTCCCATATCAAATTGAATATTACAACTAAATATAAAACTTCAAAATCACAACTAAAGTGGTGCAAACATTAACTATATATCGTTAGTCTATAATATAATATGTAGAGAATAATAAAGGCTGTATTAAATATGTATTATAGGGCGAAAACTAAAATTCGAAATATTAATAATAATATAATATATTATAATGTAAATTACTATTTTAATCTAAATTTTTTTTATAATTGACAGGTAGTTATTTTTATACGCTTAAAGTATTTAATACTTGGATAAATTAATGTGTGAAAATTGTTTTATTTTTTAATATTAATTTACCGATGATATAAATAACTTGCATGTAGATCTAGGCGATTCAGTAAACATTATAATACTAACACTTGATATTATATTAAAAGACGTTTGACGTTATAAATAAATGTTTGTAAATATATTTTGTTTTTAAATAGGACGATTTATATATGAAAAAAAAAAATTAAAAATCATGTACTGGGGATATTTAAATATTTTCATTATAAACTAGATGACTTTGCACTCTACAGCTCATACAATTTCCTTAGATGTTGCCAACCCCTTTGGATATTTTTTCAACTATGCTTTTTATATTTCACTACTCATAACAGTTAATATAATTTTTTTTCTGTAGCAAGTATGACACACTAAATAATATTTTAAAAACTTTTTATACAGATTTATCATTAATGTATCATACATTATTATTTATTAACATGCCATTTATCTTAAATCATTACTATCAAAAAATATTATATGCTATAACATCTAATCATAAAAATATTGTTTTACATATTTTATTAAGGCATCTATCAGTTCACAAAATAATTTAATTATCAGTATATAATATATTTTGTATCAACATAATATTAGTACTCCTATTTAACATAAAATGATTTTTACGAAAATGTAAATATCGTATATTTGTATATGAATTTAATAATACGACTTTTCTTGGCCAAGAAAAGACGAGCTTTGTAAAGCTTTAAATCTGAGCCCATAATTTGAGGTTACGGTGATTTAGAGCGTAATAAAAATTCATATAAAAATTTCACATGAAACGATATGCAAATGAGCTGCAATTTCACTTGCTGTTTAAACGCCAAGCTTCAAAATAATTTAGCATTTCAAAGTCGACAATAATTATATAAGAAAACAAAATGTCATAAACTTAAATCATTATTTTGTTAGCATATCTGGGTGGCACGGTCTCACAAAAGTGTGTTATGTCTTATGTGTTTATTATACTATCAAAAAACAGTTTTATTAATGAATGAATTTTTATAAAATGTGTTTCATTTAAAATATGTGTAAATATATACAGTTCTTTTTATTATTAAAATTAATATTGTTTTACATGGTTTTTATTAAGGTAAATGCATTTTTTGCAAACTGATAGGTATACTTGTTTCATCAAAACATTCAGTAAATAAAGGCCATCATTATAATATATTTTTTAAATGTTTGATTTCACGCCAAGTTATACATTAGGTCTTGAGACGTAAACAATAAATATAAATATAAACATATGTTAGTCTTTAATATCATACAACAAAATATCCAAGTATAAAATAAAATTATATATTATTAGGTATTTATTTTCCTGGATTTAATTATAATATTATTAATATATGATTTGTCCCAAAAGTTATCGTTTAATTTTCAAAATAATATGTAGAATTTTTCGATTAAGAATCTGCTGTACAAGAAATGTAATTAAGAGTATTAGCTTTTATAAAAATAAACGTAAAATATGTATTCATTTTTAATGAATTGAATCCATACCATTTTGTTTACCATTTAAGTTGAGAAAAATTAACTATTTTAAATTATGTAATAAAAACTTAATAAAAATATTATAAAGTAATATTTTTTTGTGGCAAAAAAGATAAAGATTTATTATTTTTTTTTAAATTAAAATCGATGTTAGTTATTATTATTATATTTGTTTAAGCATATATAGTATTTTAAAACCTCTCCATACTCATAAAATAGTCGTTTATATCGTTCAGGAATCTAAAGTAAAAACATTAATAAATTAATAAATTATATTAAAATATAATTATATGATGGGCACGAATATATGAATAATTTAAATAATCGTTATATTCGTTGTATACTTTTATTGTTTTAAAATTATTTTTGATGGGGAAAAAAACCACGCGTATATAATATTATAGAGCCAACCGAATTATCGGCTGATTGAATAAAAATTAATCATCTTCAGCAGGCTCACTTGGATCGCGTTGTTTGGTGTCATCTCGATCTTTGACGCGGTCAAGTCCAATAAACGATCAGATGAGACGGTGGCGGTGACAAAGTACACAAGTATAAACTTCAGTACCATAATGATATCGCGTGGCTAAGCTGATTGTATATGATATTGTTCGGTTTTTCTTTCGTCTCTCCCGGACCGGTCGTACACGATGTCGGAGCACACACTATCTCGAAGTCCGGTTGACAGCGGCCTCGACGGGTACACGTCCCGCACCCGTCGTCGTTATGAAACGCGCGATAGTATAATATAATACACATTATATTATTATTATTTAATAATAACGTTTTTGGTATTGGCATTATAACTGTTACTATCACTATTATTGTTATTACGATTTCCTCACCACCACGCCAACCTACAGTACCTACCAATACCGCTGCCGCGGTGGCGTATCTGATCGCCAGTGCCCCGACAGAAGTGAAAGCGTTTGCGTGAGTTTTGATTTTTTTTTTTTTTTGATTTTTTTTCTCTCTCCTCTCTACTGGTAAGCATATTATATAGGCAGGTGCGTATATTATAATATATTGTCACCGCGTTAGAACGTCGTGTGTATATTATAGTATATTATTATATATAGGTACGCCCAGCGGTGTGCCTTTCTCGGATGATTATAATACACTAGTTAAACCAGCTATACATTAGAATACACATGGTTATTATTATTATCATCCTCGTATGAAGCATGCGTGCCACATGTTTAGTGTAACCGTATAGGTACTTGTGCGGGCAGCAGCCGTTTTCTTATTTTTTCCGAAAAACGAAATCCGCAAACCACATAGTATTGTTTGGGTTTCGTTTTTTTTTTTTTAGAAAAAAAAACAGTTATTATATTATTTGTCACTAATTGTATAGCTATTATTGTGTTGACTGTAGAACGGGTTTCCGGTTGGTGTTTTAAATCATAAGGCATACTAAAATTGTTGTTAATAATATATATATTATTTAGTGTAGGTATTATGCATAAAGAATAAAACAATATACCTAGCTACATTGTACATACGGTATAAAGTATAGACGATAATACGATATATATTATATGATGATGGCAGCATCACGGATAAAAAAAATGAGAACATTATTTTTGGTTGTAATTAAGTTGTATATACATTATACAATTGGAATTTGAATCTCCGAGTCTTCTTGGTCATACGTTTGTATTAAATTATAATTTTGCATTTATTACCTATGGGAACAACATATTAAAAATGACTTTTCAGTATTCTTACGGTTCAGATATAAATGTTTTATTTAACTGCGTTAAAATCAAATCTAACAACAAAATTTAAGCTCTATATATACCTAAAGGTTATATCATTGAGTATAGATAATACTATCTATACTCAATAGTTATATGTATATACTCTATTAGTCTATTGTATAATATATTATATGTTGCAAGATATACACGGTCAAAGACATTTAATTACTTAAACTCTTTATTTTTAAGTCTACAATATTTAAACAAAAAATGAGTGTATTTATCACATGGACTTATATGTTATGAATTATTTGATTTTTATAGAACATGGAAACTATTAAACTTTCGATGGTTTTGAGTGGTACCTATTCAATATTTAGTGTATGTTGATTGTTGTAAAAACATTGAAATACCGTTAGAAAAATAACATTTTTATTTATTATAATTTATAAGCGTTATATTATTGAAATTCAAAACTGGTGATGACCTTTTGAAAGATATTAGTGTAGCCAATGCTCCATTAATTGATAAAATGGTTATTCATACGATCGATATACTCTGTTTTTTGTCTGGTAGATTTCCTATTTACGGTCATTTCATTTACTCATAGTTTTATAAGTATATATGTATATAATACAATGCACATACTGGTAATAGTTGAAGGTCTTCGGATAAAATAATAAAAAAAAAAAAAATAAAATAAAAAAAATAAACAAAAAAATCAATGTAAGCTAAATAGTATTAATTTAATTATATGTTGTTCGACGTTGTAGTTCGTTGTGGTGTTCGTCATGGATAACAGTGATTCGGAAAAACATAAGAAAATTGTGAGTAAAATAGAAATACAAATTATTGCATTCGGATATTTTTATATTATGAAGTCGTTGAGTATATTTTACTTATTATATAATTACATTTTTGATGGTCATGACATTAGAAAATATGAACGGCGAATAGTATAGGCAAATTTATTAACACATTTATTATTTTCTTCACCATACTCCTAAAATGTATTTCGTTAATATTTGTAAATTCAATACATATGTAAACAATAAATCAAAATTATTGTCTTAATTTATATAAACATTTGTTTGAATTGGTTTTTTATAGCTTGTTGTAAAGTTGTAAATCACATTATAAAATGTTATAATATACAACCATAGTTTGTTATTATGTTATTTTATGTTTATACCAAAAGCTTTATTTATATTTTATTATTTAAATAAAGTAAGTACTTTATATGGACTATACTTCTGTATGTGTACTGTGCAGTCACATGTTTATTTAGAAATAAATAAATTTATTTGTTAGTATATTAAGTATGGATTTATCGTTGATAATATTTTATTATATTTAAATAACAAAAGTAATATTTACACGAGATATACTGTTGTACGGTGTTCACGATTCTTGTCTATTCTCCATAAAAAACTTTTTGTTTTTCATGAAATTAAGGTTGTTTATTAATTTAATTGACTCTTGATTAAAAAAATAGTAAAAAGTAGCTATTCATTTATCGTTTATTTATGGTGAATCAAGAATCGATTTTATTTTAAGCAAATAGGTATAAATTTCATATTGCAATATACATACAATATTGTTAATAGTGTTAAAAGAAACATGTGTTTTTTTAAACATTTAAATTTGTTTTGCGACTTGTTTTTGGCCTAAATTCCATTGAGTTTAGAGCTGCATGCCAAAAATCTACATGTGAATAGTCCATTCTCCCTCCCATTCAAGACAAATACATGTCATTATTATTAATGAAGACATTACTGTTTTAATTAACATGGCAATTATCGATTTATAGTTATTTTAGATTCTGAACGAAGTGATGAATGTATTGCTTTTACTATGATGTGTGTTTTTTTTTTTTTTTTTTTTTTTTTTTTTTTTTTTTTTTTTTTTTTTTGTGTCTGACGACAACATTTGGAGCAGTAATAATGCTTCGATTTTTGACTTCAGCCCCTCTTTGAATAGGGAATTGAATCTAGTTGGTACTTTAGGGGGGTAAAAAGTTAAAAATTTTCAATATTTTTTAGATGAGTCGGGAAAACCCCTAAAAAAATGAGGGAAAAACGGGATTTTTTACGCAAAACCTGTTTTCGTCAAAATCGAATTTTTTATTTAGCTATAACACAAAAACTAATCAATGTAAATACTTGAAAATTTCACCAAATGTTTATATTAGGGTTCTCCATATACAGTTAAATTTTCAAAGAATTTTTACATTTTTTGAGCTATTTATAGACAATTGAAATTTTCAATTTTTTTAAGTATTTTTTTTTTAAAACAACGATTTTTGACTTCAGCCCCTCTTTGAATAGGGAATTGAATCTAGTTGGTACTTTAGGGGGGTCAAAATTAAAATTTTCTAATAGTTTTCAAAAAAATCGAGAAAAACAAAAAAAAATGACAGAAAAATGGAAATTTTACGGAAAAACCACTTTTCGACAAAATCGATTTTTTGATTTTGCTGTAACTCAAAAACGAATTATTGTAAATACTTGAAATTTTCACCAAATGTTTATATTATGGTTATCTCTTTACAGTTAAATTTTCAAAATATTTTGACCATTTTTAAGCTACTAATAGACAATTGAAATTTTCGACTTTTCTAAGTTTTTTTTTCTTCAAATGCCGATAAAAAATGTTTGGGTGGCCAGAAAATCTTGAAAATTTAATACAAGGTTTCTTATAAGTTTTTCTTAAAGTGATAAAAAAAAATCCAAAATCGTTAGTCACAATTTTTTTTTATAAGTGTTTAAAGTTCGAATTTATAAGAAATATGTCAAAATTTAAATTAAATTTCATACGCTCATAATGCGAATGTTGGCAATAGTAACCATAGTAACATATAAAAACTATACTATTTGTTTCAAAATAGAATATTTGACAATATTTAAATATAATATATCCTAAACTGACAAATCATCTTCGTTCAGAATCGTTTTTCGTATACAATGATACCTATCATTGCATTCAAATTTAACCATCCATAGTCTGAGGTCCACCCCACCCCCTAATATACATCAGAGCGATACCCACTTACCCGCTTTTTTATGATTTGGATTTAATCACAATCACAATAAAACATATTTGTTCAAAGAAAAATGTTTGGGTATATTAAAGTAAAAATGATTTTAGAGTTCTGTATAGTCAGAAATTGATTAGACTGAAAAATAGATAAAATAATAATTTAAATAATATCGTTTCCACAAATGTTTTTTGCAAAAAAACAGGAACTAAACAATGATTACTCCAAGATACTTAAAATTAACATATCATATTATATAATTTAGAACTTATGAAGATACATTAATAAATTATAACTGGTTTTTTTATACAATTTTAAAATTTAAGTTTGCCTAAAATTTTATAACCAATAGTAATTTAAAAAATCTTGATATTTTTATTGTAATCGTGTTTAATGTTTATATCAAATTTAAAAATAGATGTTTGATATAATTAAGTAATTTAAAAAATAATATATTTTATATACTGATTTATAATATTATAAATAATGATTATAATATGATAACATAATTTTTTTTTTTACAAGAATCATTATTTACCATAAAAGTCTGGGTTTTTGAAAAATGACATATAGAACGTATTCATATAATATAGTCATCTCAATTGAATATTATATAATGACGCATTCGTCGATGTCGTGATACATCTATATTTTCGCCTTTTGCAATTTAATTTGAAAACATATTTCTACGTATATTTTTATCAACTGAAAAGAAATGAGTTTTTATCGTATTATAATAATATAATATTCTATGAAATTGATTTTTGGACTATTTTTAAATAAATAATATTTATATTATCGTGATTTTTATAGAATGAAGTTGATTTGGACGAAGTCTTGCCAATCATTGGAGAGTTTGGTCGCTATCAAAAGTTATTGTTATGGCTTGTCTGTCTGCCCGCATGTATACCGTGCGGTTTCGGAGCGTTCAACCAACTGTTCATGTCCGATGTTCCCCCACATTGGTGTTCGGAACCGCAGCTGTCTAATTTCACTGCGGAACAGAGAAAACAAATTTACGAACAAGTAAATCCAATTTGTTTAAATCAAGCGCTGAACATACGCAGACATAATAATATTATTATAGTTTTTAATAATATGCAAAAGATATTATACGAGTATTCTTTGAGTTCCGAATTAAGTTTATAATATCAATATTTAAAAGTGAAATAATATGGATATTTTGGATGCAATAATACGCATGAATAGTATTAAACAAATATTAACAAATTATTTGATTATTAATAAATTTTAAACTTTCAAAAATAAATTGTGGTATAGGTATATAATGTATTTTATATAATGTACATATACGTTCATTTTTGTAGTAATTTTATGTATGGTACAAAACTGAAAATTTTTTTTTCTATTAAAAATAAATAAATACCTATAGGTATAATACAATTTAAAATTTATAAAATAAAATACGATTGATAACATTTAGCATAGAATTACAATAAATACTGTATGACATGATTTTTCGACGGAAATATCCCAGTAACACTAAAAATATACCTATATTATCCACTAAATAAAGGAATATAAAATTATCGCATAAATTATTGTGTATTTTTTCATCGACGGAAACATAACTTTGGCTTCAAATGATAATATAATTTTTACAAGTTTTATTATTATCAAATTATTATTTTTAATCGGTTTATTTATCATGTTTTAATATTATTTTGTATTATTAAATGTAAATATGTAATAAAACAAAATAACGTGATAATTATAATATTGCCAGTATTGTGTTATATCATTAAATAAAGACACGTAAGCACATAGTTTGATCACAGCTTGAACCTCGAACGTGAATGGCTATCAAATGATTATACTTTTTTTTAATTCTAATTGCTAACCAAATCTTTTGTTTGATTTTAGAAAGAAGTTTAATTTCTTTGGGTTTCTTAATAATTTGTCAGGTAATCGTTTTTGTGTATTTGAAGTCCATTATATATTGTGACGATAACAATGACGAAATATTGAGTATAGTTGATTAATTATAAATTTTTAGTTTAATATGATATACTAATAATACGTTGATTGGGCAAACTCGCGTGTCTTGAGGATATGTGTGTAATATATTGTACACTGTGAAGTATTTTTCGTATGAACAATATGTGTACAGCAATGGTTTTGTTTATCTTGTTATAAACTTACACATCATAATTTGATTATAGAGTAACGTAACTCAAATAAAAAATGGATGTATGCGGTATGCAGTTAACTGGACAGACGTCTTGGTGTCTTCTTCTGAAGTTCACGGAAATTTGGAACAGTTGGTAAATGAAAGTTGGCCGTTGGAGAAATGTAACAGTTGGGAATACGATACGAGTTTTGTACAGTCTTCAATTGTAATCGATGTAAGTAATCGAAACAAATACATAGCATTTTTATATATAATTTATAATGTAAGTAAGTTTACGTGAACTAAAAAAATTTAAATTACAACACATTAAATCAATAAATAAAAAATAGATTTATCGTTATCATGATACCTATATAAATTATATAATATAATGTAACAGTAGTTAAGAAGATATTAAATATAGACGGAGATTAGAACGTATATGGCTATAAGAATTTGTGATGTACTGTGTGGTACAATATGTTTTAAAATTAATTAAATGATACGATTTTTTATTTGAAGTTAAATTATTAATAAAATATATAGGTCAATGTTATAAAGGATTGTAAGGTGATGGAAAAATATATAAGTACATCGTAAAAACATATTCAAGATTTAAATAATATATCGGAAATCGTGGTTAAAAAATGGAATTGATTATTAATTTAAAACACAATATTATGTATCGCAGTGGACTCGCTCACGTATAGATACGATTGAATAAGACCGCAATGTTATAGTAGTTATTATCGTTATTATTATTATTTTTTTTATGTTCCCGATACTCCATTACATAATAGCATTACAGTAGCCCTTTTACCGATTATCAAAGAAGTTCAATTAGTCAATTGAAAACATCGCGGCGGTTTATTAGCTAATTCCGTCCGATGAAATAATTACCCGTATATAGTATATAATATTATTGTATTATATTATTATTATTGTCGGTGCCACTTGAATGGAAAGAGTAATAATTAATTGGTTTTCTCGCTCAGAAACGATTACGGTGACAAAGTACACCGTGAAATTAGTCGGCGCACTACGATGCGTCTGTGCCAATCGTACCAATACGAGTTATTACGACTTTATAACTGGGGAGCGGATATCATATTATGTATAGTAATAATAATAATAGTAATATGATATTATGACGTATATTAACATTGTTAATCATACGATTATAGGTAATTAAGTTTAAAACAATTATTGAACGAGTTTTATTCTTTCAAAATATATGAGCGTTTAAATTGTATATATCATATCTATCCGTAGAAGACAATAAGTTTTATAATTTTCAGTCTTAAAATATTATCAGTTGGGTACTTGTTCAATCATTCAAATAAATAAATGTTATATATAAGTGTCGTAATTGAATGTACGGCTATAGATGGTTTAAGCATTTGAAAGAAATGCAGTTAATCATTTAGGTTGAAAAATAATTCAGTTATGTTTATGTGAATTTTTTAAAAAAGTTTTTATGACTAAAGATATTAAAAAAATAATTAATATAATTCGACCATTATAATAAAATGCATTAAGATTTTGTAACTTAAATAATTAAAACATTGTTAACGTTTTACTAAAACTGATCACAAAAATGTCCAATTATCTTTATTAGTTATTTTATATATTTTTTTGTTAAAGAATCATCAAAAATATTGTTGGTTTATTAATTTTTATTTATTAATAAAGTAACACAAATAATTTATTGGTTTAGTTTTATTTCACTGATTATTATTTTATTTTAAATCTGTAGCATACACATTGGATTTTTAGAATTTTTTGATGAAAACTGAATATGAATAGTTGTATATCGTCGTATTAAATGTAAAACGCTTAACATTTAAAATGTTAAACAAGTCTAAACATGTGTTAAGATCATTCTATTGTTATAACTTATAACTATAAATTAAACATATATATATACATTAAGTATAAAAAAAATAATATTACTTATTCTTAATTTTTATTATGTTTTATAATGTATGATTGGCATTCAATTAATAGATATATTGTAAGTTTTATTTAGTTCATTTAATCAGACCAATAAAGTGAAAACGCATATCATAAATTCACTTGTAGACCTCAGAACACGAGAAAATCTTAAATTTAAAACAGTCAATATCAATACATTCTTCGTTCATGCAACTACGAGTATAATAAATATATTTAACTGAAAATTAAAAAAAAATGTGACAAAAATCAACTCAATACGTGCATAAAATACAATGCATTGGAAAATAATGAACTTGTAAACGTTTTCTTTTTTGTTCCGAGTTAGTGGAATTCAATTCAATTTGCGCGCGTAGGAGGAAAAATATCAGTAAAAAATCAGCCTTATGTAGACTTTTTTTTAATAAATAACCCGTAATATTCTTTAATGAATTAATTGTGTGGAATAAGCCGGACGTATGGTCCGGAAGTAAAAAAGTATTTGATGTATTATACATGTATAATTGTTGTGTAGCATATTAAATTAGGCTTGATTTTCCCCAAAAATGGTTAAACGTACACTTAATTCTGTCTATATTGTTAGATTTTTATACTGCGGACACATTGTACGGTGAACATAAACTGAATAATAAATTTAAAAAAATGAAAAATAAGATTAGATTACTCAAAAACTTAGACCTAACTACACAATCTCATTCGTAATTACAATCAGTATTAGTATTTTATGGCATTTAAAATAGCACTTATTAAGCACTTATTCATATACTATGAAGTTTTAAAACCATAAAATAAAAATTCAAAAGACTTTTTCCCCATTATTATCAGTCTACATAATGCAATACATGCATTCATTTTATAAAATGAAAAAAAAATGTGAAAAGAGGGTATAAAATGATAATATCTTTAACATTTTTACTTGTTGAAAATATCTTATGAAAATAGTTAATAATATGTACTCAACATTTTCTTAAGATCTACTTCCCATGATGTATTATTTTGATTTTACATGTCAATCATATTAGCTATACTATATATAATATATAATACCTAACTATTATTTATATTTATAATTATTTACAATTAATCCAAACTGCCGATCTGGTTAACGTCTGCACAGTATATCATACATTATACATATTACATAATTACTATATTATGGTACTACGTATGTGTATTCGTTTTCCGTCATCGATACCAGTCGAAAATTCACGGAAAATCACTGCGTCTAGGTGCGGTTTGAAATGTTAATGACACACGTCATGTATTGTAGTATTATAAATAAATAAATATATATATATATATACATGTATAAGTACAATAATATACATGTGATGTCGAGTGAGAGGCGTGTAACAACATGGTAGCGTCGGTCTGGGATTCATTGATGGTATAATATTATAATGTGTACCTACGTAATCCGGAAGGTTAACGAAGTGAAGCATAATAATATATAATATTATAATATCGACGGGCGACGGCCGCACGCCTATAATTTGTCATCCGATAGAGCGCGTAATAACATATTATTTTAATGTCATGCTTGTGTACAATTTGTATTCACTTATGCCGTAGGTACATAAGTAATTCGTCGTAAGTATAGTGGTATAGTATAGTATCTATATAATAACATTATAATATGGTATAATATTATAGTTAGAGGTACGTGCCGGTGTATATGGAGGAAAAAATTACCGCCGCCGACTGGTCGCACTATTACGCTTTCTCGATTTCCGAGTATACCTAATAATAATATTATTGCCATAGTATTAATAATAAACGTTGAGTAAATTAACCCGATACATGACATTACGATTAATGTACAATAATGCACATACAAATATTTACTTATTCGGTATACATAAAATATATTAAATATTTAATACACAAAAGATGATGTAATAATCACTATATTATGTTCAATGGAATATTGGAGTATATTTATAATTTTTAATTTTTAAGGGATTAGCCATATAAAATGTGGATTCACTGTGGAGTGTACATATTTATATATTTATTACAAAATCAGTTAAAAATGAAATAAATGTACACATAGGTATAATTAATATGATAATGAATATAGTATTTATGAATTTCAATTGTTTGAACTTTAAACAAAATATATTTTCGATATTGGAAAGGTCGTGCACCCTACGCGGAGATATGGAAAACTCGATGACCATGAATTTATCATTATAATATCTACTGGTATTTTTTAAGCGATAATACAAAATACCTAAAAAAGTTAGCTTTAAAATTGCATTTAACGTAAGTAATAAACCTTAACAAAAATATTATGCGCTAATCAAGATCTCCATAACATTTCACTTATATATACGATATTCAATTATACGAATACAATATACAACATTTGGCTAAGAATATGAATTTAATTAAATGTGTGGCACATTCGTGTCATGTGAATGGCTGTGGTGGTAAGTAATATTATCTGAACGGTAGTTGGCTATAAAAAATAATATGTAGTATCGTTCTATACAGGTTTTAATTATTAATATATAAATTTTTAAAATAGCCAATTACAAAATGAAAGTCCTAGGGTTAAAAACAATTCTCGATAGTTTTTTAACTTTTGTTAGTGATTTCTGTGATTTTATAAAAACACGTTTAAAATGCACATTTAATTTGTTTTTAACTTAAATGAATCACATGAAATATAAATATAAATATTAAATTTAAACATCAAATATTTTTAACAGCAATAAGTTAATTTTAGTCCGAATAATAGATACTCCAGAATAAAATTCGAATTTATAATAATTTAAATTTAATTAACTGTAAAAACATTTTTCGGAAAATTATAAAAACTTTCAATTATTTTATTATTTAAAATGAATAATGTGTAATAATCAAGCCAAAATAGTATTTATTCTCATTTGAAAAACATTGTAATATAATAATTATCATAATAATTTGAAAAAGTTACATATAATATTATGATATTTAATCAAGGCGTACAAAGCGGGCAATTTACTTTGTTTCAGCGAATCTTATGAGAGCTACTTATTTTTTTTAAGGGAATTTGATAAGTATTAAATAATTATTTATTATTATGTGTTGTGACATATTATATTTATTTTATTAGTTTGATTTGGTCTGTGAACGTGACATATATCCGACAGTCGGACTAGCAGCCCTAAACTTGGGAGGACCTATTGGAGTGTATTTTTTTGGTGTATTAAATGACAGGTGAGTGAGTACTCTTACAATTCTAAATTTCGTATCATTGTATTTTTTTTAGTATGAGTTATAAACAATTCATTTGCATTATTATTATTATTATTATTATTATAACTATTTTTTTTTATAGAATTGGAAGGAGAAAATCGTATTTTTTATGTTTGGCTACATTAATTGTCGGTAGCTTGTTAACAGCTTGCGCAATGAATTTTTGGTGGTGGGCCACTTCCAGAGTAATTGTAGGTTTGACTATACCGGCTGTTTATCAAATTCCATTTATTATATGTAAGTATGAAAAAAATGACTTAGTTAATTATCCAAGTATGATTTGAATTTACTTATGTGTATTGTGTAAATACATATTATGGTACATTTAATATTATATTATGACATTATGTATTGTAATATATCTTGCATTTTGTATAAAATTATTACGTTGCATTTATAAATTATTGTTTAGAAACGATAAATTATAATCGATAGTTTATCATTTATACATATATATTATTATATACCTATAGGCTATAATAATCTAATATAATATGACGTATATTGTCTACTAAATTATTAACTTGAAATTTAGACAACTTTGTATATTGTACCTCATAAACATTGATATATTTATTTTGTTATTATAATATTGGTTTTTACTCATCGTTAACTGCTTAAGTACAAATATCGATAATAGTAAATAAATTTATTTTATATTTCCAATTATTTCTATTAAGTTGTTGTGCGTTAAACCTAGATCTAAGCTTAATTATATTATTTGATTTTAATACGGTCCAAAGAAATAATTTAAATTTATAATAACTGTATACTACTACATTGTCATGTTATTTAAATGATTGAATGATATGAAAATATTTTTTGTTAGTCATAACTTATAATAAAATGTACAGAAGATTTGAGTCACTGAATGTTGTCAGGGTCAGTTAGTAGAAAAAAAAACTATTTGTATTTATACCGACAATGTGCAGGAAGGATAAAACGCATTCCACGAAAGATTGTTGTTGAGCCAATTCTATTATAATATTATTACAATTGTGTTTGTTATTTTACAATAATGATTCTTATTATATTTTTTATGTTAACAAAATTGATTTCAATACAAACAATAACATATATTATAATAATTATGTACATTTTAAAATGATATAAATGAATACTCCATAAATAGTGTTCCAATATCTCCAATGAAAGATACCACCCAAATCTTAATTTTCCTCTACCCACCCACTTAAATCTTTTTTTATAAATATTAAATACTTATCCAATGGAAATAAATAATTTGACTTTAAACTAGACTATTAGTTATAATATATTGACGTTCACACAAATGCAAATCATTTTATTTTAAGTTTGTGTAAAGTAAAAAATGTTTCTAATACATATTACTATGATGACTGATGACTATTAATTAAATATAATATAAGTAAATAAGGAAAATGTTATAAATCATACAAACAATTTAATAATAAAATAATTGAAAGTTAAATTAAATTCAAAATAAATATTATATTCAAATAATTTACCTATTGCTGCATCCTAGAAAATTGTTATCATAAAATATTATCGTTTAGTATTTTTTTTTTTTTAATGGATATGTTTAAATTAGATTCTGGTTAAAAATTGGCAATAATGGAATTGCGTTCGATCCGATAATTCTATATAATTTATAAAATAGTAAAGGTATTTTAGTTGACAATTATGCATTTTTTTAATTGTTGTTGGTCGATCGGTTTATATATATATATATATATGACTTAAATAATTTAGAAATAAACATAAAATCTTGATAAAGCCTGTTAATTACTAATTTCCAACGACTAATAATTTTGCATTTTGTCGATTATATTTTCTAACGATATTTATATTATGTGATATGAAAAAAATTCGTATAGCTTATTAATAGGTACATGTAAGTGTATAATATTGTAGTAGATACCTGTTAATTTTCAAATAATTAAAAGTGAACGTGGCAATGATTTAATTTAATGAAATACACATAAAAATTATATTTTTTATATCAAAAAACATGTAAATTAAGTGTCGTTTAATCAAGAGAAGATTTCGGTAGTGATAGTAAAAATATTATGTTTTTTAAGATTAAGTGTAATTACTAATATGACAATTACATTCTATAGTATCGAGTAAAATTAAATATAACTATGTGTTATACTGTAATTCGACCTTATCCGTATAATATTTTCAAATGTTAAATTTATTTTTTTCTTATCCCTTTCGTGTTAATGATCAGACACTTTTCGAAAATTATTTTGATAATCGAATTATAAAACGATATATATTGATAATGTAAAATATTACTAATACAATATAATTTACTGAATATCAGTTATTAACATAGGCGGTATATTAGGCGCAATGAGTAAAATGACGAAAATCGATATTTTTGCATTAACAATATTAAATACTGATAGTAAAATGTTTTATTCTTAGCTCTGGAGCTCGTCGGGCCAAACTACAGGTCGTTTATTACCGTGATGACATGCATGTTCTACACACTTGGTCTGATGCTGTTGTCTGGCGTTACGTACTACGTACGAAATTGGGTATACTTGGCGTTGGCGACGTCCACCCCGTTCACACTATACTTTATATACTGGTGGCAAGTTAAAACATTCATTATTGTGGTCGAATATGGACACTGTGACTTTATTATAGAATGCACGTGTTCCGTGAGCGTCTGTTACACGTCTTGTTATAATTGCATACAAGCACACATACAATTTAATTTTGCGTTGTAGGTTCCTACCAGAATCACCAAGATGGTTACTGGCTAAAGGCCGAATTGAAGAGGCTTTGAAAATATTGGAAACTCTAGCTAGAATTAATGGGACCGTGCTGCCAGATACGTTCAAACAAAAACTAAAGGTACGACGATACATTCTGTTGTTTTAAAATAATTTTCCGATAGGTGATCTATACGACAAAGTATTTGTGATAGTTTGTAAATAACGTGATTATTTTGTTTTGATTAACAAAATATTCGATACTTTAAATATTTTAATACAATTTTCGTCGAACGAAATTTTATTGTATAATATCTATAGGTATTACTATAAGTAAAGTCTATCTAATAAATTACTATATATAATTAATGTTTAAAGATACGTGTCTCTACTTTGCGAGCTCATCATGTTATTATATTGGTTTTTTAATTGCTGTAAAACATAAGTATTAGATAACGTTTTAGTAGAGAAAGCATTAGTGTTTATACAACAAGTTGGTTTGTAATAACAATATATTTTGTAGAACTATAGCGTTCATCTGAGTCTAAAAATTTCTTAATGGAAAAAAAAAGAATTCAATTTGTAACTTACATTATTTGTGTTTATTTACATACTATACAGTATAAACTATAATGATAATTTTAATAACATATATAATCAATAGCACAATAAGCATTTTTTAGATTCTAAAAGGAGCAACAAATGTATTAGTTGTTTAATGCTATGTATATTTCGTCGTCACATTTTGAAAATGCTTCATCTATAACACAAGCTGTGATGAATTTAGCCGTTAGTTGTAATTGACCATTTGACCAGTTAAAGTTTGTGCCGTGTGAGAGGTGAGCACTGAGAATATAACATAGACACTAAATGCAAATTCGATTGTACAATATATATTATTATTTTATTCAAATCAATTTACCTAGTGGTTGAAATTATAGACGTGGTTATTCTTGTAGAACTTTACCGACGCAAGTCGTGGCGTACGCCATCGGTTTATACGTTCCAACTCTCTGGGGATCAGTTAAGGAAGTAGAGTTGATCGAGTCACGAAATGGTGGTTAGTAGAAACGGGCGTAGGTGGTACACGCCACACTGCAGTGATTGTATTTATTACTGGTTACTACCGCGAGCCATGCTACTTTGTATTTCGAATATAATTTAAGGTAGACAATTTGATCTGATTGGTACTTTCAAGAGTTCAAAATTAGGAAAATATCAATACAGATTTTTAAAATTAGGTAACACGAATTAAAAATGTGAAAAAGCGAGGGTTTTATTATTTTTCAGATTATCGATTTGATTTTCCTTGTGGTAATTAAAAAAAGTATAACAGCAGATATTTTTATCATTAAATAATTTTAAAATATGAGCATTTTAATATTTTATAAGATCTTTAATTTTCAAAATATTTTAAACTTTTTTATTTTCCTTGATAAAATTCTAATATTTAATCAAACATTTTGAAAATGTAATATAAGGTAGGTTCCTTGACAGTTAAAAATTATAATATAAATCATATTATAATCACACTTATTTTGTAACAATAAAAGCAATAATTAAAAATATAGTTAAAAATTAATAAATGTTTTATTTTTAATATGTGAAAATAATCATGATCTGATTTCACAAATATTTTTCTTAATTATAAATCTGAATGATTTTAAAACAACGAATTATTATTGATTTAAACATATATAAAAATTATTATTCATCATGTTCTAATGTTGAAGTTAACAAATTTCTTTAATAGTCTGATTAGTCTGAAGTAGTGCAGTCGTTATGTTCTATCGGAAATCAAAATGTTAGCGTACAATATGTCACACGGCGTACCGTATAGGCAATAGAGGTACACCAGTGCACCAAAAAATATGATAATAATATTGTAATGTTTGATTATATTAATTAGGTAGTCAACTGACTTTAAATTACTATTAGAAAGAAAATCATCTGATCACACAGTCTAATCAATATAATATAGGCTCAAAAAGTCCTGTTTCTTATCATTGAAATTAACAAAAAATTATTATTAAACTTACACTGGCTATCTGAAGTTATGTAACGAATACACCATTGTGATCATGTTTGGAAATTTAAAATGTATTAATTTTTATCTACTTAATAATATACATGATTTTCACATTTCATTGTTTATTTTTTTTTTATTAAATGTATCATTTTTAAACACTTTTTACCAGTTAACCGATAACTTCAGAAATAATCAATTAAATTTCAAAACTTTGCAGGATCATGCGGTTAATGAAATAGGTAATAAATTAAAATTTAATCTTCATTATTTGGTTATAAAAAGTTTTATTTTACGATAAACTTGAACTTTTCAAGAATTTTAATTTAAAAATTTAAAATAAAAAGCGGGTAAGTGAGTATGGCTCTGCTGTACATTAGGGGGTGGGGTGGACCTCGGACTAGGGCAGGTTAAATTTGAATGCAAAGATAGGTATCATTGTATACGAAAAACGATTCTGAACGGAGATGAATTGTCAGTCTAGGATATATTATATTTAAATACTATCATATATTATACTTTGAAATAAATTCAAACATTTAAGTAAAAGTTTCAAGATCTTACGTCAAGTAATTTTTTAAAAATAACAAAAATCGAAAATTATTTAGCAGTAAAACGTTATTTTAAACGTGTATTTTTGATTTCAAATTAAAATTAAAACTTTAAACACTCGTAAAATTTTTTAAATTGAATAATTATCAATTTTTTTTATAATTATTCTAAGCTTAACTTATGGACAGCATAGTGTTAAATTTTCAATTCTTAGCTTTTGATAGTAAAATATTTATAAATTTTTAACTACCAAATAGTGAAAAATATTCATGATTTTGACGAATTTTTGTCAATATTTGAACTTCAAATGCTAATAAAAAAAATTGTGCCTATGTATTTGTATAATTTTTGAATGAGAGTTAGAACAAGTTATGTGGACCCTTCAATTAAATTTTCAAGTAATTTTTCCCAGCTAAATTTTTTTTATCAACATTTATAAAAAAAAAATTGATTATTTCAAATGCCTATAAATAGCTTAAAAAAAGTCAAAATGTTTTGAAAATCAAATCACGTAAAGTAAATGGTAATCTAAATAACTGGTCAAATTTTTAAGTATTTATGACTTATACTATTTGAATAACAACAAATATCAAAAATCGTTTGAGGCCAAACCGTTATTTAACGCGGTTTTGTAAAAATTTAAATTTCAAACATTCCTAAAAATTTTTTGTCTTAGTCCGGTAGAGTTTTTTTTACAGATATTTGAAGAAAAATTTATGGAGAATCTTGTACCAAATTTTCAAAACTTAGTTATAAATGAAAAAAATTTTATGATTTTTCAATTACAAAATTACCTACTTGCAAATTTTCACAATTTTGACATATTTCGTATAAATTCGAACTCTAAGCACTTATAAAAAGAAATTGTGATTAACGATTTCGGATTTTTTTTTATCACTTTAAGAACAACTTATAAGAAACCTTGTATTAAATTTTCAAGATTTTCTGGCCGGCCAAAAAAATTTTATCGTTGTTTTAAAAAAAAAATACTTAAAAAAATTGAAAATTTCAATTGTCTATAAATAGCTCAAAAAATGTAAAAATTCTTTGAAAATTTAACTGTATATGGAGAACCCTAATATAAACATTTGGTGAAATTTTCAAGTATTTACATTGATTAGTTTTTGTGTTATAGCTAAATAAAAAATTCGATTTTGACGAAAACAGGTTTTGCGTAAAAAATCCCGTTTTTCCCTCATTTTTTTAGGGGTTTTCCCGACTCATCTAAAAAATATTGAAAATTTTTAACTTTTTACCCCCCTAAAGTACCAACTAGATTCAATTTCCTTTTCAAAAAGGGGCTGAAGTAAAAAATCGAAACATTTTTACTGCTCCAAATGTTGATGACAGACACAAAAAAAAGAAAAACACACATCATTGTAAAATCAATACATTCATCACTCCATTCAGAAAAGTACAGTCGTACTAAAATACTAATAAAAATTACAAATTTCAATTGTCTATAAATAACTCAAAAAAAGTAAAAATTCTTTGAAAATTTAACTGTGTTTGGAGAACGCTAATATAAACATTTGATTAAAATTTTCAAGTGTTTACATCCATTAGTTTTTGAGTTATACCAAAATAAAAAATTCGATTTTGTCGAAAATTTGTTTTGCGTAAAATTTCTCGTTTTTCTGTTATTTTTTTTTGTTTTTCTCGATTTTTCTAGTTATACTGTACACAGACACAAAAACAAAACAAAAAAAAACAAAAAAAAAAACACACACATCATTGTAAAATCAATACATTCAACACTCCGTTCAGAATCTAAAATTATAAGATCTAGAATAAATAAATAAAATTTATTAATTTGACTGAAAAACAGTTAGGTACCAAACCGTTTTGTTTTATAAAAATGAAATACTTTTGTTGCTTATAAGTTATAACGAATATAGTATCTATTATGTATACTCTAATAAATAGTTCAGTATAGTCTTATACTCGTATGGAATCTAATAAAATAGTACCTATACTTAACAGTTAGAACGTTGGTACATTAAGTCATTATGTGCTTTTATCAGTCCTTAGATTTTAAAAGTTGAGTAAATATTATTTTTTTTTGTTATTAACTTATAAATTAATGTTCTAAAGCAAATCTAAGTGAATTTAAAACCAACTTGAAAGTGTAACATTAATTTCTAAACTTAACGTATACTTTTTTACACATACCTTAATTTTAAAACTTTTTCTTCGATAAAGAGTATAATTTATTGCATTGTGATACTCAAAAAAGTCTTAACATTTGAGTGATTATTCTTTTTATTCAGCAAAAAATGATGATGGAACGCACTCTGAGTGAAGAAAAACGTTTAAAAGAAGGGCCAGGAGTGTTGGCCCTGTGCCGGACGCCAAACATGCGATTGAAGTCGATCCTGATAACATTCAACTGGTGCGTGCAATAAAATAGGCTCGTTCGAGTAAAATTTGGACACAATACTTTATATTTTATTTCAGGTTCGCCAACGATATGGTGTATATTGGACTGAGTTATTATGGTCCATCGTTAGGACAAAATCAATATTTGAGCTTTCTGCTATCGTCTGTTGTGGAAGTGCCTAGTTGCCTGGTGTGTTGGCTGCTTATGGATCGGTGGGGTCGCCGGTGGCCCCTGTGCCTGGCGATGACGCTGAGCGGTATCAGTTGCATCGTTACTGTCACCTTGCCTCCAGGTAAACATAACGGATATTATTGCAACGTTCGAATTCATTGATTTTACAATGATATGTGTTTTGAGTATTAATATACGATATAAAAATACTTCAATGTTCAACGTTGAAGGTGATTTCTGATAGTAAATTATACCAGTTGATATTATTAAAAAATCAAAGTTGAAAATTCCTAGTTTTTTTTTTTTAACTATATGGAAAATAAAAAATATAAGAATTTTTATGCAAAACTAGTTTTAAAAAATTGATTTGGATGTTTTGGTGTAACTCAAAAACAAATTACTATAGATGCTTTAAATTTCATAGTTTTCAAGAAATGTTTTTATCATAATTTTCTATGTATAATAAAGTTTTTAAAATCTTTTGACACTTTTAATAATAAATAAACATTTAAAATGTTTGATTAATTCAGTAAATACCTTGATAATTTTATACAATTTTCATCATAAGATGTTATAATAACTTGTTGTTCTTTTAAGTTAATTGTAATTTCTTGAGTATTTTTTATGAGCATCTGAAGTTTAAATTTTAACAAAATAACAAATTTACGCGTAAAACAATGATTTATAATCTTATTTGTTGTAAGAATCATATTTGGTTTCTTTACTTTATTAAGTAGTCATTCAAATTAGTGAAATTATACTTAAAATCAGGAAAAGTATTCAATTTTCATAGTTAAAACTTAAAAATTGAATGTAAGATTCCTCATAGTAATAAGTTCATTTTTTAGTTTAAAAAATTTAAGTAATATTTAAACTTGCGTTTTATTTTTAAATTATTTTTCTTGGAGATTTGAAACTTTTATGTAAATTTTTATATTTTATGATAACATTTTTAATATAGTTAAATTAGTTGTATTCTATTCCTATTGATTGTAACGTCTGTAACTGTAATTAATAAAAAGTACTTTAAAAAAATTAAATACATTTTATTTTTATTTATATCGTTCTACTTGTGTTCATACATTTATACGAGTATTGAATAAACGCTTTGTAATGGTCGTCATATGATATTCTAAATAATCAAGTATAATCATTATCTTGAATTTTTGGCGTCTAAGCATTAAAACAATGCAACACAGTATCGAGAATTGCTATTACGGTTGCTAACTTGCTTGTTAACTAGAGTGCACTGCATATCCGAATCCTCTTCTATTAATACTCATGTTGAATTATTGTTATCGATAAATATAATTTTCTATGAAAAGGTATCTAATGAATGCTTCTGAACACAGTAAGCACAAAAAAAAATAGTGTATTTTATCAAACGTGTGTATATAATGAAATTAAATATTCAAATTTTATTTTGTGCAATAATATACAGACTCTAAAAACATGTCTAACCTATAAATTTACTACTTATGGTTTAGCTGAAGTGATTGAATTTAATTTCAGATGCTGTGATTACTACGTTAGTTTTGTTTTTATTTTCTAAGTTCACAATATCAGCTTCATTTTTAATAATCTATCCATTTGCGGGCGAACTCTATCCAACACAATTGCGTGGAATTGGTATTGGAACTTCTGCGTACATCGCTGGTCTTGGTTTGGTATTAATACCATTTATTAACTATTTGGTAAGTACATACGTCATGTATATTTAGTATTAATTAACGTAATATGCATATACATACACTATTTATATACTATTACATAGATTATATGGTGTACCTATTTGCTCTAGAGTATAGAGTTCAATTTATACAACATTATAATGATCTTACTCTATAAGTTATAAGTATCTGTCAAATTGTACTAACAGAAATGATAAGTAATTATATTTTTAGGTAAAATAAAACATTTAACTGTCATATAACTAAAATCAAAATCTTTGAAAAATGTCTACAATTTAATAAAAATGGGTACAAAAGTTAGATAAGGGATTACAATGACAAATAATTTCTAATAGTGATGGGTCAAACTGTTCAAATGTCGAACCGAACCAAACATTAGATGTTATAGGTGTATATTTTAATTGTACGTAAGTATAATTTTCATTATTTCAATATTTTTGTAAAAGAAAAAAAATGCTCTGTTCGTTAAAAAATTGTAGGTGTATTGTTCGGTTTGGGTTTAATACTTTAATTGAATAATTATAAGTTCGAGTTCGCAATACTTGGCCAATGTTCGGTTCGAGTTCGGTTAGATACCAAAAAAATTAGGTTCGACCCATCACTAATTTCTAAGTTTAAATTTCACAAAAATTCTCAAATAATTCGTTTTTTATTTATTCATAATTTAACGAAGGAAAACGTAATGTTTACTTTATATACAACGCGATACTCTATTTCTATATTATTAATTGATCGATTTTTATATACTTTTCGAATATATTGCTTATGATTTAATAAGCTTAAACTTTTAAAATTTCGAACTAATTTTGAAGTTTGATATATGTAAGAATTATACTTACATTAATATTATTTTCATTTTAAAATAATATAAAATATGTTGAGTAATTTTATTGTATTGTCATTGACCGCATATTTGCAAGGGAAGGTATTAAATTTAATATGATACAACGAATCGACAATTTGTATCCGGTTCGAATCGAATTAGCTACATAATATGTCATATGATACTCGCGCATTTCGATGTTTTAAGTAATATAAATCACAATATAACGATTTATACTTTTTGAACTATACAACGTACACGGTCCAACTTTAATATGTATGCCGAAACAACAAGCGTCAATTTTCAAAATAAAATTTCGACACAATAAATAAACATTCGAGTTATAGTATATAAATACGGTATTTGATAAACATTAATGAAATGTAAGTTTATTATTATTTTTATTTTTTTAAATTAGCTTCATTGATTTAAAAAATAATAATAATAACAACTATAGCAATAATGAAGTGAGGTCAAAAACCTATACTGAAACTCGACATGGATCATAAAAATAAACAATAGTATTACTGTCAATTTGGATTATTTAACTCATAAAACAAATACGCACAGCGTAACAAAAAAAAAAAAAAAAACAAAACAAAACAAAATATAAGTGTACCTCAAAATAAACATATTATTTTAACAACTTACATTTAAGTGACAATATAACATAATTATATGCATCGCAATTTACACATAATTCATTTTGATATAATTTCCAAATAATTTAGGAGGTAGCTATTTTAAATTTGTATAAAATATTATATCAAATAAATACATACATACATTAAAAAAATAAATATCATTTATAACTTTAAAAAACATATTATACACGTGACATGTCTATAAATATGTATCTATACGTAACAAAACAAATATTATTGTATATAAAAAAGGATTACACTGAATATGTCACTTTTGGGAAACTATTCAAGTAACGGTAAAAATTAAACAAATACGATATTTAGTGACTGATAATATAATTTAAGAAAGTCTTAAACTGTTTTTTCCAACTGAAAATAAACCAAACGACTTTAATGCAACACTTTTCTTTTGACATAAACAATTTTTGATTATGTAATATATGTTCAACTGTTCGTAATTATATACTTTTACTGCAAATATTATCCTATTCGAAGATAGTGTCTCTGCAGGATGCTCCCTCCATTCACGTGACCATGTCTTGAATTTTTATTACAACAAAATATGCTCATCAATAATATAGTTTGTAATTATTATTTTATAAAAAAATATATATATTAATTTCCTTTGTCAAAGAATGAATTTGAAAACGTTTCGTTTTTATTGAATAATAAAATAAAATAAAATGTAATCATATCATGAACTGTTCAAATGCAGGGACGTGAAAATTTAGTGTTACCACTGTTAATAATGGGTATACTATCAGTGATTGGTGGTATTACCGGTCTCCGTCTTCCTGAGACATTGCATTATAAGTTACCGCAGACGGTCGAAGAGGGAGAAGAATTTGGAAAAAACTGGACTATGGCAGATTGTATAACCTGTGTTCCTAAAAGGTAAATTTTTATCCACTATATAATTTTAAGTTATAGCTGTATTTCAATCTTTATCATATTTGTTTAAATTTTTTTTTTTAATCGCTATTTATCACTTCAGAAAATTGGCAGTTATAATAAGTTTAAAAAACCAGAATATTCGTATAAAATATGTAATAAATACTATTACTACTTACCTAACCTACTAAGTATTTTACATAAATATGATTTATTTCATCATTAAATATTGCATTTCAATAACAACAACTGATATACATACAATAATAATCAAATATATAAATAATAGTCATAAACGCTTCAATAAAAATCGCTATTTCTTATGATGAATCTATGTATTATTTAAATTAATTTACAATTTCTAGTTCTGAATTTATAAATTAGATTAAACATCAATTGGTTTGTTTTAAAAAAGAAGTTTATTTTATTTGTTGTTTATATTTGTGATATTATAGGATTTTGGCTATTTTATCGGATACATTACTCTATTTTCTTAGTGTTTACATTGGGTACATTTTTTAAAATATAAGTTGAGTATCTACCATATATTAAATATGCTGGAGGTTCTTCTTTGGCTATAAAGTATCCATGTGTGTTAGCTTTGTAAGACAAATTTTTAGTCTATTTATTACTGTCTGATATTCTATTTTAAAAATGAGGTAAATGTATTAGTATGTTATAAAAATTAAAAACCTATTTAATATAACAGCGTTTGTTATAATATTTATGTTTATATTATAAACCTATAATTATTTATTTATATTTATTAATAATTTAAACCGAATAAATATGTGTACCTTCCTATTAATAGCTTTATTAATAAGTTAATTCAACTATATAGTACTTAGTTAAATTGAAATCACTCGATAGATCCAAATAACAAATACTATGTATCAACTACTAACAAATTTTGGGATAGTTATTATTGAGGTAATATAGAAAAAATATGATCATAATTGTTAACCATTCAAATCGCCAATTTTTTTCTAATATTGATTGTCGTTGAACATACAATATTATGTTTATTTACAGGCCTTCAGAGCACTCGAATTCGTACGAAGACCTAACTGAAAAAATGGAAATGTCTCCTACGACAGAAACGACGGCACTTGCTACAGGAAGTGCTAGTGGCAGATCTAAATTCACCAGACAACAGAGCACCATGGAAACACCTCTAGACTCTTCGGGCGTAGTCAAAATGACTTGCTGGTTTTAGTAGATTTGTTTGTTTCATTTGATTCATATCGTTGTTTATTATTAATATATAGATTATCGGTGTCAATATGACGCGTAGATACTTTCTTAAATGTAATTTTTGAAGCAGATAAGGTTTTTTTTAGTTAAATTTGTTATGGTTAATGAATATGTTTCCAGCGTAATTTTTACTATAAATGTACTGAAAAAGATGTAAGTACTAACATAATATTATAACTATTTCATAGATTACTGAAAATTATTCAAATAAGTGCAAATGTGTTTTTTTCAAATTATAAATTATGCCCATTTATTATTCGGGAATAGAACAATAATGAACTATATAATTTTATTTGTTATTGATAACTACATAATATACAATAATTATAATTTGAATATTTACTGTACAACATAATATTCAATATTAATTAATTTATTATAAATTTACAAGTTATAATTTTTAAATAATTTTCAGAAATACTTTTTAGAAATAAGTTTGACTTAATATTATTTTGATTATTATTGAGTGAATTAAATTTTCTACTTTTATTATTTTGTAGTCTTTCTAGTCTTTTATTTTATGATACTATAGTTTTTTTTTTTAATATATTGTTTGTATTATAAAAATATTTTATTACGAAGCAAAATATATAGAAATAGAAAAAGAAAATTAAATAATGGTTTATAAATGGGATAGTATTGAGTTATATTAAACTTTACTTCTGAATTAGTAAAATATTAAAAATTGTAAATTTTTCAAACATAGTTGTACAATTTTCAATTATAATAATTATAATTACTAAGGTGTTGGTATTATTAAATTTATATATTTATATACAAGATACAACACATCTAAATAATTTAGCTTGAAATAATACATAATATGTTAAGTGTAAACGATAGTATATTATATTTATTTTGGATAAATCGAATCGTACTTACGAATATACATAACTAACTCATTATAACTTAGTCAGAAGTCAACATATTATATCATGTATCTTTAAGTTAAATGTTAATTTAGATATATTCATGTACATAATTAAATTTTGCTCGTATAACAATACGAAGTCTTGTCATGAGTAAGTTTGGCGTATTTCTACGTTTCAATATAATAATATAATAATACATTATGTTTTCAATAATAAGTAATCATATTTAAATATTGATAGATGAATCAACCATTAGTTCATAAAATTGGTATTTAGTATACTAGTTTAAAATTTAAAAATATGGTTTATACTACAATTTAGTTATTAATATATATATATATTAATTATTAGAGTTATTTACATGATGAATTAACTTAGTTACAATATACAATCTATTTAGCAACTTTAAGATAAAAATATAGATTCATATTTAAAATAATTTTAATGTTTTTTGTGTTTTATAAATGTAATAGCATTGATTATAAATAGATTATTTATTTTATAATCAATAGTTATAGTAATTAGTAATATTGTGTTTATTTCATATAATTTTCAATCATATTTTTTATTTAATATGTCTATTAATATATACACACGAGATTATTGTATTTTACGATGTTAAGTTTGTATTGTTAAATAATTATTTAAACTAAAAAATACATAAACATTTTATACTTGTTAGTAAATTAAAATTCAGATCACAATCTTAAAAAATGAAACACAAGTTTTACAAATATAAAAATTCAAATAATAAAGGCACTTTTTTGTTCCTAACTTTGGAGCAACTAGAATTAATTTGATAAAAAAGTATTATGTTCCATAAATGATACATAATATTGAAAGAATATTAGACTCCAATGAATTATATTTTACCAAACCAAGAACTTTAGGATTAAGCCGGTTAAGGGTCATAAAATTAAAATACTTTTAATTCGTTTATAACATGTAATTGCTTACGTATTTCTTATAAGTTATAGGTATAGTATTTTAAATTTCACAGTTGAGAGTAGTTATGGATTTAAATATGTAATTTCAAAATTATTATTTTTTCTTTTTAAACAATTTAAAAATAATAATATTATAATATAAATGTTAATATATTTTGTTCGGGTTTTCTGTTTTTTGATATATTATAATGTATATAGTGTTTCTAGTGAAATATTATTTTATTAATTTAAGAATTACGTAATTAATTTAAACTTCAAACATTATAAATGGTAGTATTTATATGAAATGTTTTTTTTTTAATTTGTTGGTCATTATTATCTGAGTTTTAATGTTCAAACCCATAACGGCCATAACCGTAGATACTTGCAAAATACTGTAAATTTTAAGAAAAACAACGACCTTTACAAAATACGTTTATTTACTAGACAATACTAGACACTATTATAGTTTTAATGTTATACATTTTAATATTTTCGTGGATGAAGATGCAGTACATCTAAATATTTAATAACACATTAATATTATACGAGCATTATGAAAGCAATGAAACTGTTGAAAATTATCTAAAATTCAAAAATAAATAATCATAGTACTTAAATGTAAAATATATTGTAATACTTATTAATGTTATCAATAATAATAAAAATAATTTAATCTCAAATTACTTGTAAATATTATGATTACCTAAATAAGTTTTTAATTTAGTCATCTTGCTAGTATAAACACGATGGTTATACTGTTATAGAGCACTCGTTATTTAATCGAAAATACAAGTTACCCATATAAAATTGCAAACATTTAAACGCAAATATAATATAAACAAAGTAGCATGTTACTGTATAGTTTCCTCTTATGGATATCGTATTATACCGTACAGGAAGACGATAAAACAACGTTTTTGTACATTACCTACCTATACTTATTCGTCTCCATACAATTGGATTAAAAATGGGTTGAAATAAAATGTAGAGTTATTATTTTAATTATTAACATAATATATATAACTACCAATAAACTCAACAGAGGAAATTTTAATCTATATATTCGTAGATATGACGTAAAACATTAAATATAATATAATTACTATGAAAATGAATGTAATATCGAATCAGTTCAAATTTTTATAAAATAACAAATAATATTTAAAAATTCAATATGACATAAATAATATAAAATTACAAGATAAATCGAACTAGAAAATGTTTTCTCGTTATACGGATAAGCCTTCAATCATTATCGCCTGACTTCTATAGTTATATTTTATACTAATGTTATAGCTAAAAACTAATAATCTATCTATAATAGGAAGGTGTTTATATATACAAATATAATATGTATTACAGCGATCATACATATTATGTACCTATTATAAACAATTTTTTTTTAATTTTATTGAAATTTAATAAAAAATATAAATATTTTAAGTATGAAAATCTACAAAAATAATTTTTTTTTAATCCACATTTGATACGGATTACAGCTAAACTTGTAAATCTTTCTTATGCCTTAGATGTCCATGCGATCATCTTGTCTATTGTCGAGATCTTTATACACCACCTAACTTTTCTCATACAAATGCATTAGGCACAGACTATACGAAGTTTACTTTAATGGTACCTATTATTATTATGGTAGGCATTTGTACTTGTATTTGTATGTGATAATAAATTATTATTGAGCTGATTTTGGCGCAGAGTAAAAATAATATTAAAAAAAAAATTTCTAAAAACTAACAAATCATATTTAATTAACGGCAATGAGTACGATAAGTGGGTACAGTATATTATTTCAATACTACGTACGGGAAATTAAGATTTTTGAGTTATAAAAATTAAGTATAAGTTGTAGGTATACCCAGACAAGTAATAGTAAAAATTGAGCGTGTGCTGCAACTAATGAATATTGCAGGGTATACGATCACGCATATAACCGTAAACAGGTAATATAATACGTTGTTTTTTCGCTACTATACATATGAATTGGTATAAGGTCCGTGTGTGCCTATTTAATAATAATAATAAACTAGAAAAACCAAACAAACAAAATAATATTAAAAGAAAAAAATCGAACTGTGTCGAGTTAATTTGTATTACTATTATAATAATATAATATGTACCTATTATACCTATATGTACTAAAATACTATTTAACTACGCCCATACGCGACTGTGCAGTTTTACAATGTTTAACATCAATGTTTTCCATCGTGTTACCCACTTGACGAATATCGAGGTGCGACAAGGTTATTCACTCGGGGGGTACCCCTATATTATGATGTACATGATATAATATTATATATGAAAAACATAATTTATATACACACCGTGTACATTTTTTTCCACGACAAATGTACACGTCGCCGCCCGCTGAAATTTTACTCTTTAAATACGAACGCAGGTCCAGGGCAAACAGGTAGTCGTTGGACATCAACAGTTGTGGAGTCTACGCATCATCACTGCAAGTCGACATTTTTGGTGAGTATAATATTATGTAATATATTTAAATATATTGTGGCCTAAGCTGGCTGTAGTTGTCAGTACTTAGGCACCATACGTATTACAATAGTGTTATGCAATTATTATAGTTTGGATAGTTTTTTATTTCCGTTGCAGGAATACACATACACACACACACACACACACACACACACACACACACACACATACATAATATATATATATAAATATATACGATACGATGTATCTTGAATAATTAGGAAATCGCTATTGTAGGTCGGGCGCTATAGATATTACGTATTATGTGTTGCAGAAAAATGAAATAAAATAAAAACAATAAGGGGGCAAAAACCGTAACATTTAGAACATCGGCATATAAGCAAATACTATATTATTAAAGTATTATACAACGGTAGACGTCAAAAACCTTAACAATTGAAACGTATTTCGGTGAATAGAAAAAATTTGCTTGGCCAGCGTTATTAAATAAAAGGAGCTGATTATTATTTTTACTATTACTATTTTGTTTTTATATATGTAAATATTTGAGACGTAAAATCCTGTTGGAACGATTCCGATTAACAAACTAATGACTACTGACGTGTCGAACATAAATATAACGTGTACGAATTTTTGAAAATTCATAATAGTTCTTTGTACGAGTGAATCACTCAAACTGGTATATGTGTGTGTATGTGTGTATTGTATATAACATAGTAATATGTAACTACTCTATATAACATTTATAATTAATATTGACAATTAAATTGTATACAATACATAAAATATACATATATACAATATCAAGATATTCTAAAGACTCATTTGGGGGAAGGGAATAACAAAATAGTCAATACACGATAATAATAAAATTCATGGTCAATTTATTTTCATTGATTAAAACACATTATTGGTGCGCGTCAGCACCTAACAAACGGAATACCGGAAACAAGATTCATCAAAAACTATCAACTTTAACCATCAGACGCGTTGTTTTGTCTTGATAATATTAATATTGTATATGTTTGAGTAATCAAAATGCGTAAACAGACGCGTCCCAGAAAGAAATATTAATGACGATTTTGGAGAGAACTACAATATATATATGTATATCATATCATATTATAATATGTACGATTTAAACGTGCGATTGAAAGTATATTAGACTAAATCAGTATAATATTTTAATTAATCGTTCCATTAGCCGCAATACTATCAGCTCGGATTCGGAACTCCAACTGTAGCATAATCATTATTCATTATACGCACAATAAAACACACATGAAAATTACGTAAAATTTATTTATCATATGATTGTACCTAGTGATTTAGCAACGATTATATACTATTATAGTTGTTGGCTTTTTTTCAGATCATTTCTTCATTGAACCGGAAGTCGATATACAGAATAATAATGAGTGGATCCTTGACAATTATCGGTAACTATTCTCTGTAAATTTAATAAAATATAATTTATAACATCAAATAATATACGAAATAACTAATGTATATTATAAATATACTATAAATATATATTAAAATTTATGTAATAATAAACAAAACGATAAAATGATAATAAACTGTATAAATAGGTATACATAATCTAGTTCGCAATTATGTTGCAGATATTTTGACGTAATATAATATGGTACTTACATGATTTAAAAAAAAAATGTTAAAATACTTATCTAACTTAAATAATTAGTTATACGATTCAATACAATTATTAATTTTATATACCTACGATTATCACAAGTTCAATCATAGATAATTTCTAGGACTTAATAAATGTAAAATTATTTTAGACGATAGAAGTATTATAAATGCATATCCATTTATAATTTTAGGCCCAATATACAGAATTATAATAGTGAATTAGGTTACCTTATCCTAATATTTTACTATAAAATTAATGTAAATCTTTATCATTAAATTAATTTTTAATATTAAGTATAAGATACGACAGACACTATAAACATTAAAATGTACACGTGGTAATATTATAAGAATTCAATTAATTTTATTATTAATCTCAGATTCGTAAAGAGTTTAATAAATATATTATATATTTTTAACAACTATCGTTGTCTAACGAATTTTTATTATTAGTAATTACGATTTAAATAGCATGTATCATAAATTGCATTAATGCTGAAAGTATCTTTTAATATTGATTTGATGATTATTATATTATTATAATCTTGATAATAAATAATACAAATAAAAAATATTCACACGGGTATATAGTGTACAACTAAAAACTCCTGATATTGCAAAAAATAATTTAAAATTAATATTATATGAATTTGCTTAAATACATGGTTTTTTTACTGTTTTTTTTTTTTTTTTGTTAGTTTCTTTACATTTATTTAGAGAAAGTAAATTTAAACGTAAAAATAAGGGATAATAGTGCTTTAAAATAAAATTATTAAGTAAATTGTTATGCACTAGCTATACTATTTTTACGATCATTATTAATACTGTAACATTTTAATCAAAGGTCATATTATTTATCATTACATTTTTAGTGTAATAAAAATATCGTGTTATAATCGTACAATATAATCGGGGTTGGGTGTTGAGTAAGGGCTATAATATTTAAGGTAATATTTACATAACACTCGTTAAGTACGTAAATATAATTATGAAAATTTAGATACAGAAAGTTTGTTATAATTTATAATTAACCTCATATAGTTAGTATTAGAGTAATATTATATATCAAAACGATTTTATTTAACATATTGCATTACAAGTGCAAAATAATAATAAAATTTAGAATACCTTGTGGCTTGTACCTACCAAGTGCGGCTCCAAGCGGACTTAGAGACCCCCCAGCCCGTATTCAAATAAAATTGTATATTATTATAAATAAAATTACAAAATTACAAAAATAAAAAACATATTATACCAATAATAATATAGACACATCCAAGTATGTAGTTCAGAGTGTATACCTAACATAAAAATACTTAGTAAACTTTCATGTACTATACTATACTATAGATAACAGAATGGATTTCTCAAACGTATTACTTCACATTTGGTTCGCTTTCAAAGCGATTATATTAGTATACTACTCATAAATTGTCTTTAAAATATTGTTCAATATAATATATAATTGATTGATTTTATTTAGTTGTGTTTTATTATACATAACTTTAAATTGTATAAGATAAATTAATTAGATATAAATTCTTTGAAATGTCTTTAATTTTTCTAAAACTTTTCAAAATATATGCAATAATATTGCCTCTTTTCTTTCACCAACGGCTCGGGTATCACTTTAATGTCTTGCGTGAATTATATTGTTACTATAATGGTAGTAAGTCTGCATTATAGATATTCGTTTTCCAACATCGTTTTTAGTAAATATAGAAATATACGAATTAAACATAGTTAGAAACTGAATTTCAAAATGTTTATCAATAAAATGTTGAGAAAAAATTATTGCAGGATTTATTTAATTTTATTTCTGAAACTTTAGTTCGATGAATATCAAAGATTAGTTTTTTAATATTTAATAATAATAAATATATGACAACTGTCAACTGATCTAAAAGTCATTATAATACCTCAAGTTTGCGCATGTAGATGACAATTTCGTATATATATTATAATAATCCACAAAATAAGTTGTGATTAAAAAAAATACGATTAAATATATTAGGTAATAAATAGTAATAAGACAATAAAGAATTACATATAAATAAAATCATACGTGTGTTCATAATTATAATGGTATCAATAAATTGTTGTTAGAAGGAAAAAAACAACAAAAACTTTTTATAATAATAGTTTACTAGGAAAATTAGCAATTATTTTTATTAGTTAAAATATTTCATCTAAATGCCATTCGTTATTTGCGTACAATACTGTGCTGTATGTTTTCCTAACATTATATGCTTAATGTTAAATTTACTATAATTATTGAAATAAATGTTATTTCTTAACTAAAACACATAATTATTTTTAATAAACAATTAACAAGCTATATTAAGAATATGTTCTTATACAATATACATTTATTATTATTAGATTACGCAATACGTATAGACTGTTAAAGTAATAATTAAAATCAATTAATTACATAAAAATAATTTAAGTTTATTTTTCATCACACATTAAGAAAAAATAAATCACCTTTAATCAAACAAGATCTATTCAGATATAGATATATAAAATAAAAAATACGAGTACCTATATATTATATAGGTACATTATAAGTATCAAAACACACGTGCATACGTGTGTATGTGATTATATTTATACATTATTAAAAGTTAATGAGACCATATAAATCATAATAATATGAATATGAATAAAAAGTATTATAAATGTGTTTTAATTTTATGTTTATCAATAGTTAATCTAGCTTAATATAGGTATTTATTATAACAGATAGCTATAGATTAAGGATCAAGCATTCAAGTAAAATGGTTTTTAAGTCACAATAAAATTATTATTATTTATATATTAGAATCTTTTTTTTTTTTTTTTGATGGCTTATTAATTATTTTCACGTGAACCAAAAAAGGAAGAGGTTTCTACATTCTTCTAGTATTTTTCAACATACCTACTTAAATTTTTACAAAATTGAAAGTCCCTAACAACATTTGTTCCTGATGATTCTCCGAACATCTATAAAAATATTTCCACATAAATTTGCAAAACGTAATTTATTAGGTAGATAATAGGTATTAAATTTTATATTTTTATAAAACGAATTAACTTAACGATACTGTCTAAAGTTATAATATTATATAATATAATAACACTTATAATAATGACACACATATAATATATAATAATGATATAATCATTAAATTATTATTTTTAATATTTATAAACCTAATAAAATCTATATTGCTTTCACTTTTACAGGTTTGGTGTGTTTGCAAATATTGCGCGTAATGTCAATCAACGAATACCCAGAGAAGAAAGTACAAAATATTTGGTTGACCGACATGGACGATAGACAACCCGCATCCAGGATCGAACGCAGTGATCAGTTCGAAACGGCCAATGATGTCATAATGAAGGACGCAAGTGTATACCCGAAGATTACCCGCCGTGGGTTCGCGGGAGAGGAATTTTTTTTAAAGGCATCGAAGTCGGTGCCCAGAATTGGTCGTAGGAATAACGATATTCAAGAATCACCCAAAAGATCGTTGAGTAAAGTGAGTATTATACCTACATACACACGTGAGCTCGAAACGATATTGTATAGTAATCGTGGTTTTATTCTATTTTCTGCCCATTAATAATAATTATAATAATAATAATATATAGATCTATGCCCTCTACGGAATTGTGAATGTTCTCCTAAAATAATTTCATTCACCATTTGGTGATGAATTTTGTTATTTATTCCTTAAGACAAAATCGATTTTTTTTTTTGTTACATCGAATATAACTATATAAAACCAAATATATTGAGTAACATTTTTATCGTTCAGGACCAAGTGAACATGGTGGAATATTGGCCGTACTTGCAGCCAAACGACATCAATGACATGACCAGGAAACATGACTTCGACTTGCCGTACAACTGCCAACAACTGGACGCCAAATCCATTTTTTTGGTGGACATGTATAACTTCGTATGCAACGATCAGTTCTATTGTTGTGCGCCAGCGAAACGCACCATAGCCAATTCTCCAAACACGAATAACTTGTGAAAACGCGGAGCATATATAACCACACTATAATAATGCTAATAATATGTAGTCAGTCTTAGATTAATGGGGAATATGTTTTTGTTTATAATTATAATTATTATTCATATTATTCATCACTTATTTTGAGTGATTTTATTTACAGTTGATTGAAAAATAATCAACTGCCGGTATATTAAAATTAAACGTGTGAAACGCGTGATTATTGTGTTGGTATACGTTTTAAAATTAATGTATTAAATGGATTTCTAATAAAAATATCTTTTACTTAATAAAAAATGATATATCAATCTTTAATATTTTATTATTTTTTTTCATATGTGTGTGTTGTTTTCGAAATTAAATTCCAAAATTTTCCATCGATAAAACAAAATCTGATACTTTTCCCATTGAAAAAAAAAATAAAGAATCGCAACAATGGTATATATAATAATATTATAAGTGATATTATCTCGTTGACACAACAACTTGATTATAATATAATATGATAAGAACGTGTGACGAAATAAGCTTGCACAAACTTCGATAGATTAACATAGAATTAAGATAATAATATTAAAAATGAATTTCAAGGGGGGGGGTTCAATTTTTTTTAAAAATTATTTTAACAAAAATATATAATAATTTTTGATAAAATTGTCAATATTTACTGCTAAAATTAATATATATTTTAAAAGAGTTTCAGGATATGGACTTCTGAATTTCTTTTCCCACAGTTACGGCCTTGAAATGCAGTATAGGTATATTATTGATAATTGTGTGAAATGTGTTATGTGTGTATGTATATAGAGAACGCAACACTAAATACGTTACTCTTTTATACTGTAATAAATAATAATATTAATATACCGATTTTAAGCCGTTCACTACAGTTACAGAATAAGACTTTGAATATCGATAACTTCAATATAATCGTATGTAGAAAAAAAATATTGTGAAAAACGTTGGCGTTAATGACCACAGCGATTAAGCGTGCATCTCCGATGCTTGCAGCAAAGTTTAATTTTAGGTGCAACACGCTGCAACATACAATGCATTATTTAATATCTCGGTTTAATCGACAATAAATCGTGATAATAGTTTTATTTTGTTCGATTTTGGCACTTTGAACTGAATAAAAAATGATCGTACGAATTAATCGATAACGTCTAATGTTCAAAAATAAATGAAGAATAACAAAGTATTATTCTAAATAATTACATATTTTGTATTAAGTATAAGAACTTCGATGATTATTCGTCACACTTGGTAATGAAATTGTATTACCCATTTAATAGAATATTATGTAATAGTTAGGTTCATTGTACAGGTTCATCGTCATTTACCGATATCACACGAACGGGTAATTTCAAAATGCACTCGTTCCAAACATTACATAAGACTTGTTTATTGACGATTATAAGTTGATGTCTATAGAATAAGAATTTTTATTTTTAAGATATAATTTATTGTTTTTACTGTAATAGTTATATAAGTAGATAAAGCTACAATTAAAAACAATATTATTAAAATAAGTATATTAACTTTTCAATTAATAATAATAAACATTAATATAAAATGAGTTTTAAATTTAAGTCATAGACACTATTGCGCTACATTTGTAGTATACATTTTTTATTTTCTAATACCGAAAATAAAAACCTTAAAAATTGATTAAAAAAATATCAAAAATATTCAAAATAGCCAATTTGTAAACCTGATTTAAAAAAAAATTTAGATGGTATAAACATTTATTTAAGTTCAGTGGCTGATTTTTTACAATTTTTTAAATATCAATATTCTCATTAGGTAAATTACGATTTAATTTATTTATTCATTATAATTTGAAAAAATAATTAAAAATCAACTATTAAATTACTTGGAGAAAAATAAAATAATATATCATGGACAATACGGCTTTAGAAAAAAATTAGGTACAGAAGACGCATTAATTTATATAAATAACTTACTACATAACAAAAAGGATGGTAAAAAAAAATTCTAATTACGTTGTTGGACTTAGAAAAAGCATTCGACTCAATTAGTAGACAATTATTACTCAACAAGTTAAAAGAATTAGGCTTTGATGGAAATACATTAAAATGGTTCACCAGTTATCTTAGTAATAGACAACAACTAACCACCATCGGATCTAATCATAGTAATTTTTGCTATGTCAAAGATTATGGAGTTACTCAAGGTACATCATTAGGCACCATATTGTTTTTATTATATATTAATTCTGTACCTGCATCATTATTAAAAGGAAAATTATCCATGTTTGCTGATGATATAGCGCTAGTTAATTTCGAAAATAATTGGGAAAAATTAAAACAAACCGTCGAAATAGATTTACGGTATATGTACGACTGGATGAAAAAAATCTATTATCAATTAATATAAATAAATCGGTCTGCATGCCAATAGTTACAACGCGTTCACAACTTCCTGTTGGATACAGCTTTATAATACATAGTTGTGGAACAGGCACGATAAATTGCATTTGTAAACCAATTAAAATGGTTCTATCATTCAAATATTTAGGAATAACAATAGATTTTAATTTAAAATGGTCTGAACATATCCAAAGTATAAAAAATAAAATAAGGAGCTTAACTGCTTTATTCTACAAAATTCGATTTCTTAATAAATCAATCATAAGACAATTAATATACATGGCATTATGTAATTCAATACTACTATACGGTATAACATGTTGGAGTGGCTCTAATAGAACAGGCATAAATACATTACATATAAACCAGAAAATGATAATAAAAGTAGCGTACTCCTTGCCATTAAAATACCCGTCAGGTGAATTATTCAAACATACAAATATATTACCTATCTATAAATTATACATTAGACAAATTTTAATAAAATCCATACAAAACAACACACAAAATGCTATAGAAATAATGGACAGAAGAACAGGTAAATACATTAAACCGTCATATACGTTTTTAACAAATTCAAGAAACTCCCCCTATCACATGGGGAAAACTATATTCAACAATTTAAGTAACGATGCGAAGATTCTAATAACAAGTTTATGTGAAAACCAACCAAATAACACCAATGATACAGTTAATAAAAATCAAATAAAAAAAGCTATAAATAAAATAGTTAATGAACTAGATGAGAATGTGTGTATAAGTGAAATTTTAAAAAGTGAATATGTATAATGATTATAATATCTTAACAGAATGTGTAGATATATGTTAAATGTGTTACTAAAATATATTCTATTAAATTTTTTACTACTGTATAATATTGATTAATTAAGTCATATCTTTAATTGTATAAGTATTTTTTTTTAAATTTTTTTTTTTTTTACTATTATAAGAATTTTAATTTATATGAACTCCGTATACCAGATACGAGCTTAGCTCAGTTGGTAATTGGTATACGTATCAGCTATTGTTAATGTATTCTCAATGTAATAATTTACTAATTGTATCATATAATTGTAATTAAATTTGGCTGAAATAAATAAATACATTTCAAAAAATATAATTTTTTTAAAAATATTTTATATAAACATTTTTAAATAGGTATATGTTAAAATCTAATTATTTTTTTTTATTGTTTTACATAAACTAGATCGTAATTTATCTAATAATAATATTGATATTTAAAAAAATTATAAAAAATCAGCCACTGAAATTAAATAAATGTTTTTACCATTTAAATTTTTTTTAAGCTAGATTCATAAATTGGCTATTTTCGAATATTTTGGAAAATTTTTTATTAACATTTTAATATTTTATTTTCAGTCTTAAAAAAAAAATAATAAAAAATGTATACTAAAAATGTAGCACAAGTGTCTATAAATTTAAAAGAATATTAAATATTATAATTTTAATATTTAAATATTTAAAAGAATTTTTTTTAAAATATTGATTAGAACAAGAGTTATTTTATTTGTCAGATCTTCGTGGAACACCCCGCATATAATAGAATAAAATAAATATTAACATTTATTTTTGACGTCAATAAACTCGGCCCACCGAATCTGAAAATGGGCACTAAAATTTTGGGAGTTATTTACGAGTGGGCCAGCTCCAGAACTTTGAAAGCTTGTTTATGAGCTTTGGGCCACTCGCAAATTTGGGGAACGCCCTCGAAAATTCTCGCAAATCTAAACGAAACTTTCGATACCGATTTTGTCCAAATCGGATAAAGTGGATGGGCAACATGAAGTTGGCACACTCGCCATTGGAATGGGTAAAAGTGACTCGCAAATTCTCGCAAATGACTCGCAAAATTGTAGTGCTATTTTGAGATTGATATTACTATATCGGTGGCCGGTGGGCCAAGTTCATGGATGTTTATTTCTGAATTAGAATTCAGTCACGTAAGAACATTATCATAAAATTAAATCATATTGGTGCACTGGAATTGCGTACCAAAACAGGTAGACGAACTTTTTTTAACGAATTGCGTCCCGGATATAATTAAAAAAAAGCGGGTAAGTGAGTATTGCTCTGCTGTACATTAGGGGGTAGGGTGGACCTCGGACTAGGGTAGGTTAAATTTGAATGCAATGATAGGTATCATTGTATACGAAAAACAATTCTGAACGGAGATTATTTGCCAGTCTAGGATATATTATATTTAATATTGTCATATATTCTATTTTGAAACAAATTCAAACATTTAAGTAACAGTTTCAAGATCTTACGTTTAGTAATTTTTTAAAAATAAGAAAAATCGAAAATTATTTATTAGTAAAACGTAATTTTACACGCGTATTTTTGATTTCAAATTAAAATTAAAACTTTAAACATTCGTAAAATTTTTTAAATTGAATAATCCTCAAACTTTTTTATAATTATTCTAAGCTTAACTTATGGACAGCATAGTATTAAATTTTCAATTCTTAGCTATTGATAGTAAAATATTTATAAATTTTTTACTACCAAATAGTGAAAAATATTCATGATTTTGACGAATTTGTGTCAATATTTGAACTTCAAATGCTAATAAAAAAAAATTGTGCCTATGTATTTTTATAATTTTTGAATGAGAGTTAGAACAAGCTATATGGACCCTTCAATTAAATTTTCAAGTAATTTGTCCCAGCTAAATTTTTTTTATCAACATTTATAAAAAAAAAATAAAAAAAAATTGAAAATTTCAATTGTCTATAAATAGCTCAAAAAAAGTCAAAATATTTTGAAAATCAAATCACGTAAAGAAAATGGCAATCTCAATAACTGGTAAAATTTTCAAGTATTTACGACTTATACTGATTGAATAACAACAAATATCAAAAATCGATTGAGGCTAAACCATTATTTAACGCGGTTTTGTAAAAATTTAAATTTCAAACACTCATAAAAATTTTTTTCTGAATCCGATAGAGTTTTTTATACAGATATTTGAAGAAAAATGTATGGAGAACCTTGTACCAAATTTTCAAAACTTAGTTTTAAAATAAAAAAATTTTACGATTTTTCAACCACAAAATGACTTGCAAATTTTCGCAATTTTGACATATTTCGTATAAATTCGAACTTTAAACACTTATAAAAAAAAATTGTGACTAACGATTTCGAATTTTTTTTTATCACTTTAAGAACAACTTATAAGAAACTTTGTATTAAATTTTCAAGATTTTCTGGCCGGCCAAAAAAAATTTATCGTTATTTAAAAAAAAATACTTAAAAAAATTGAAAATTTCAATTGTCTATAAATAGCTCAAAAAAAGTCAAAATACTTTTAAAATTTAAATGTGTATGGAGAACGCTAATATAAACATTTTGTGAAAATTTCATGTGTTTACATAGATTAGTTTTTGAGTTATAGCAAAATAAAAAATTCGATTTTGACGAAAACTGGTTTTGCGTAAAAAATCCCGTTTTTCCCTCATTTTTTTAGGGGTTTTCCCGACTCATCTAAAAAATATTGAACATTTTTAACTTTTGACCCCCCAAAGTACCAACTAGATTCAATTTCCTTTTCAAAAAGGGGCTGAAGTAAAAAATCGAAACATTTTTACTGCTCCAAATGTTGACGATAGACACAAAAAAAAAAAAAAACCACACATCATTGTAAAATCACTCCATTCAGAAAAGTACAGTCGTTTCCACTTTTTCGGGACACATCGGTTGTGTGTTATTTTGTCCCAATAATCCGAAATAGAAAATCAAACATATATATGTGTTGAAAAACTGATTTTTTTATCAATACCTATTACAAATTAAAAATTATTATAGAAATTAATTGATAGTACAAAAAGAAAAACATGATATTACATTATCATATTATGTCTATCACATTTGAACATATGATAAGATAAAATTTAATCTATAATTATCGATTATGTAAGACGATCGCGATTATCAAACTATTGATCTATTAATACACTCGATAAAAATGTCCCAATTATCCGAATTCGTGGCCCAGATAAGCGGTGAACGTTTACCCTACAAGTATACATTTGTTTTCGTAGTTGAAGAATTGTCCCTATTAAGCGGTTGTCCTTATTAACCGATGTATCTATTAAACGGAATCGGCTGTTTTAAAAATGTAAAAGTTTATAGTGCTTATTTTAGGATAGGTATTATGTGATTTTTTTAATTTTAAGGTGATGTTTCTTAATTTTAAAATTGGATAGACAATTTTAATTAATTATTAATGATAAATGATAATACAATTCAAACATTTGCAATTTAAAACATTTATAGGTACATTAATGTAGGTATACAATAACAATTCATAAATTATATAATTTAATATGTGTATTTATCGTATACAATCGAAATTAATATGACAATGTTTCATGAGAAATCATTTTTTTTTCAGGTGTTCAACCATAGGGACTCATGTTTGGTGTTTATTTTTGCATCACGCGTTTAACATACTCTAATTTTTGTTAAAGGACATGTCATTTTGGTATGTATTATTTTTATACGATATTGCGATATAAATTAAAATATTTATTATCGAGGCGCATTCATAATACGATTTTAACGTCCTATATAGATAAGGGACGAAAATTTAAATATATATACTAGCGACACACAACGAGCGAACCCCGAGTAGAGAGAGAAAGCGAGTGAGGTTCTCCTTGCACATACACATACTTACACCCTTATTATTATTATTATTATTATTATTATGGTACTAAATGGTATAGCTGTATATACTAAATGGAAACACGTCACGGTCCACGGATGATATAGTGGGTTAATTATAAATACGTGATTTATAAAGTGGCGTTCGGCTTGTAACTTCAGTTATAATAATAATTATCCACGCGAGAGTGTGTACGAGTTTCTACCCAGCGAAAAAAATTCAAAAGGCGAAGTTGGCAGGACTAACAGATCGACTATACAGGTTTATTCGGACGAATAATAAAATATATTGTCTTAAATGGTCGAAGCTTTTATAAGATATATTATAATATTATAATAGATGTATACTGCATAAAGTGTAATACAGCAAAATCTCAACAACGACAAAAAAAAAAGGCAGGAAAGTGTACAACGCTCTATTTTTTTTAGGTACATTAGGTGTTAAGTGAAATTAATTGAATTGAACGAATTAAATTTATATAATTATGTATGAAATACGATTCTAAACGAAGACGGTCTGCCGCCGCCTAAATCACTTACTATATTTCATGTTTTTTATAACGCTCAACGCTGTTAAAGTAATTTATTTTATTATTAGTATTACAGTATGTTGATTTAATTTTTGCTGAAAATGTTGCAATTGTTACATTGTTAAAATGTTTTAATCATTAATATACAGTATATATTATTTACACCATATTGTATTATTGTTGTTACCTATTATAACAACTTACTGTAAATACTATAAAACTAAGAGAAATGTTTATATTAAAATTATAGATGATATCTTAAAGTTTATCTATTTATTTCAAAAATGTTATTGAGTATACCAAAATTTTTAAAATAAATTTTTTGAACTACAACAGAATTAATGAACATAATATAATTCATCGTTAAAATATTAAGTAATTTCGCCCAACTCTGAATTATAAAAAAATAAAATATATAAAAAAAAAAATAATTGTGATTGTACCTATATTTTTAGTTCCTGATTACTTATGATAAGCATTAATACATTATATTATATTTTTAAATTTTAGCTGTATAAATTGAACATTTTATAATATCTTTAGTTTTTACTAAAAAATACTTATAGTTTTGTAAAAATAATTTGAACTACAAATGCATAGTATGAGTAGTATGACATAAAAAAAGAAGTTATATCTATGTATTTTTATATAGATATAAGAACATTTTGTGAGATCTTATATTATATTTTAAAAACTTTGAATCAGTAAATAATTTTTTACTGACTATAATAATAATAATAATAATAAAAAATCGAAAATACGTAATACCTACCTATATAAATAGCTCAAAAGTTGAAAAAAACCATCAAGTATAAAAAACAATAATATAAAATTTGATGAAAATTTCAATTATCTATAGCAATTTTTTTTAAATATATTAACATATCAAAATCATTTAAGGATAAAAAAAAGTATAACTAATTTGAAACAGCCACTTTTTTTATATAGGTAAAAAATTGTTTTAATTATTTTAAATTACGTTTTTAAATATAAGATGTAAAAAGAATATTTTTTTATGAATTTCTAATTAAAAAATTATTTGCAAATTTTCATGATTTTGATAATTTTGATTATAATTTTAACTTTAAACGCATGCATATTTTTTTTATAAATATGTATTTTTGATCATTTTTATTTGATAAATAAACAACGTATGATAAACATCCTTTTCGATTTTAGACCTAATAAATAATTTTTAATTGACATTTTTAGAAAAAAACTAAGATTAATTTTAAATTTTAATATTTAAAAAAATAATTATATTATATTATTTTGAAAATAATATTACTTGTATATGTAGAAAATAATATAGACATTTGTTAAAAATTGAATTAATGTAAAAAAATTATAATTTTTCTTTATTTTTTTTGTTTTTAATCCACCAAAATATCAACTAGATTAAATTTTCTACCAGAAACTACCTCAAAGTTGAAAATCCAAAAATGGTTATACTACTTCAAAGGTTGATGGAATTTACAAAAAAAAAACACACATTATTGTGAATTGTAAAATCGATATATTCATTTATCGTTTCATTCAAAATCTAAAATTCCAATGCCTCTCTGTTAATCTGTGTATCGAAAATATATATCATAATTTGTAAGTATGTATAGCCATAAGTGCTTATAACTAATATCTGTTATCAAACTATTGTACGGGTGAGTGGTTAACGTAAATTTAATCAATATTCTGTTATACAATTGTTTAATTGTTTCAGTCAGCAATTAGTGCACGAGTAGAATATTACGTACCTATAGCTCTGTATTCGATATAGGTCCAAAAACACGTGTTTTTTAGTGTTATATAATTTAAAAAAATACAATCCGAATACCATAGATTTGATTTTGACTTGTTTTTTCCATAATTTTAATAAAGATTCCTATTGATAGTAATTCCTCCTAACACATATTTTCGTGTAAACGACCGCACACGAAAAATCGGTATGACAATAAATTCGATATAGTAGGTATAATAAGTACATATATATGTAACGTATGGTTTATCGTATTTATATATATATATATATGTTGTTATAGTACGTGTATTACGCATAATAATATAATAATATATTCAGCGTTAGAGTACCTAATTGTTTTTTCGCAATGTGTTGTTTACAATAATACAACAAAATGATATAGTAATTTAATATCCAGTCGGAATAGTGGCGTCTTCGCCGGAAAAATTGTTCGTCTTCGTGTCCATTTTGCAATAAATTTAATTTTCTCACACTTACTTCAATGAACCCTGGCAAAAAAAGTCGTTTACGTGCGTGTGAATTTTTTTTCAGTGACGTATTTTTTTGCAATAATTGTCAACAAATATACGGTACGCACACTGATATATTCATATAATTGTGTTATTATACTTAACACTTACGCATTAAATATAGGTATATATTAACGAGTAAACGCTGTGCTACACTGCGAGTGCGATTGAAATAAAATATTATAATGTGCGGCTGTTTCGAAATGTATAATGCAAGTATAGTCAATATCTTTGTATTGTGTTAAATATGTGACGAAAGCAAAATTGCGTATAATAATAAAATATAATATCAGATATGGATTTCGAGTAAATTTAATATTAGAAATGATGAGAATTTTATATTATTAACACATTGTGCTGTAGTCGATAAACATCAAAACTGTCTTGAGTATACGTTTATTATTTACACATCGTGTGTTGCATAAAAAAAAAAAAACAATCACTTGACTCGGAATGTTCATCTGTATTCTGTACAGTAGTATAAATGGTGATGATGATAATAATTATAATAATAGTAATAATAAAAAACTGCTTTGCAGCATTTAGTCTTGCATATGACTGTATTGAGTTTCAAATGAAAAAAATACTACGCTTCATCAGTGGTGCACACTAAAGTCACATCCCGGAACTTTCCATAAGTTTCTGAAAAGAATTTTTGAAATTTAAGTCAAAATTGACTGAGCAGTATTTCAGTACATATATTATCTTAGTTACAAGTACACATTAATACTTTTTATGTATGAAGATAAATTAAAAATTTTGAAACTGCTCAATAAATTTAGATTCTGGCCGATTCGATTCATTTATTGATTTAACAACGATGATATGTTTTTTTTTCGTAGTATGGGTAGTTCTTGAGTGCTTTTTGAGTTGATTTTTAATATTAATGTATTCTTTATATTATTTTATTATAATATCTATATTTTTATTGACAGTTATTAAAAATAAAAAGCATTAATACAAAATCGAAAATTACAACTGTCTATAAATAGCTGTAAAAAAGTCTACGTTTTGAAAAATATTATTATATAATATATCACATATTATATAGAAAATGATAATATGAACACTTGATGAAAGTATCAAGTTTTTGTAGTACACGATAATTTATCAATAAAAACACGAAAATGTTCGATTTTAAACTCTGATGGTGGTTTTGGATAGAAAATTGGATCTAATTTGTGATTTAAGAGATTACAACTATTAATTTTTTTTATAATTGGAATAAAACATACAAAAAAATTAAGGAAAAATGGAAATTTTTAGTTTTTACATTCAATCTTGACTAAATTTTTATTTTGTTTTAATTCAAAAATAAATAACTACAAAAACTTGATACTTTCATCAAGTGTTTATATTATCATTTTCTATATAATATGTGATATATTATATAATAATATTTTTCAAAACGTAGACTTTTTTACAGCTATTTATAGACAGTTGTAATTTTCGATTTTGTATTAATGCTTTTTTTTTTTTAATAACTGTCAATAAAAATATAGATATTATAAAAAAATAATATAAAGAATACATTAATATTAAAAATCAACTCAAAAAGCACTCAAGAACTACACAATATTGGCCGTAAATATTTATTGTGATCCAACTCAGTCATTCAGATGTGATTTTTTATATTTTTTTTTTTATCGCTTATGTACTACCTATAATCTATATTAATTATTGCGTCCTGTTCATTAGGAGGCAGCTAGTATGGACCTTTTATTGCAAAATATATAGCACACTTAGTGACTATATAATGTAATATTATGATTGGTGTCTCCTCTAAAGTGTTTACTATTTTTGTCAAAAAACGGTCTTTGTCGTTCTCGTTTTTAACGATGGACATATATATATATAGTGATGGACAAGTCGTGTCTTAAGTATTTTTTTAACAACTTTGGCCCCCATATCCTCCCCCTGCCATCTCTACTATTAGTCCTTTTCGTTGTAGGTCTACGACGAGTATGATATTATATTATAATATATATTGACTCGGTGGTTATATATATACGCTATATCTGCTATACGTCTAATGGATAAGAATTTATTTTGATTTTACGCGCGTTTTTAGACGTTCAAGTCACATATCAGCAGCAGACCGTTCGAAGCGGACGAAAACGAAACGCCGCGTTACGCGTATGAGTATAATATGTATATTAAAAGGGTTCGTCTCGTCTCCTACGTGTCGTAACGGGCATAATAATAACATATAATATAATACACGAGCGCGCGGGGGCTGCGCCGCAGCGAGGACCGTGACGGGTGCGGGTTCGGCTAAAGGGAAATTCAATCAAATTCAATTCACCGTGAAATATACCGATAGATTATCGTGATGCCGCGTACGACGTTATACGTACTACGTACTATATATATATATATATATGTGTGTGTGCGTGGAAATTTCCTTCCCGACCGTCGTATCCCGCCGCGCCCGCGGGGAGGGTTTGACGAGATTATTACGATATCGCACACAGCACGATGATCGGTTTCTTGAATCGCGTTTCTGGACGGCACGCCATCACTATGTGCACTGCGTGTCTATACCTATATATGTATTATATTATTATTTCTGCGTGCGACTCCGCCGGCGCGATACTATAATATTTAATAGGAACGCGAAGACAGTATAATATGATGGTGTATACGTATAATGTCGCTTAATACGGTACGACTTTGACTGGAAAACTTAGCGTCTGATGTCGCTGTATGTGTACAGGACGAAGAGGTACCTTCGTCATCAGACTTAAGGTTTACGCGCTCTTTGTGCGCACTATTATAATATACCGCACATCACGCACGAATTATAATTATTGCTGAGAACGGCCGGCGCGCTAAAAGACGTCGGAATATTATTATTATTCGCAAGTTGATGTATTTTGCATTTTTTTTAGGAACTTTTTAGACGATGCTCTCCTGGTCACAAATGTGTTTCATTAGCGTTTGAATCTCAACAACTAATTTTTATTTTGCATTTTCTTACATTTTTGGGCGTTAATTATTTTTTAAAAGATTTTTTGACATTTTTACTGATTTCTTATTTCTTATCATTATATGCCGATAACTTACCTAGAATTTTGAAATTACCACGGACTAAGATTAGTACTTATCCAATTATATTATTATTATTGTTACGTGTATATAGTTTTAAATAATTCCGCGATTCTGCACCCCAAATGACAAGCCCTATATCAATGATTATAATATTATGATGTCGTATTTGAAAAATCAAAAAGGGACTTTTATGTTTCTATAACTCAGTCAACGATCACCACGAACACATACTACACGCCATAATAATTTCGACTTGTTTTCCACGTTAACTTTAAAAATATTGTTTAATAATTTGAAACATAATTCGTCGTTTGGACGAGTGAAATCATTTTTACCCTCGTGACTCGTGAGTGATATACACTGGTGTGCATATGATTTTATTTTATTAATTTTTGACTACAATTTAAATAACTATTTACAAACACACGATTCCACACGATTTTAAGCAACGTCACTATTAAATTTATTTATACCTATTTTAATGATAATTGAAAAGGATAATAAAATATGTGTTATATTAATATAATAATTGTTTTAAGTCCATTGTCGAGTATAATATGGATTATGCAGACAGATCATCGTATTATAACTTGTTTAAAATTTTCCTCGAGAAAATTAACGTTTGAAAAAACATATTATTACTGAATATAATAAGTAAGGTATAAGGTATAATATATTGACTTTTAAATTTTGTTTCTGTGTGTATGCGATAAGATTCAGCCCGGGGGTCGGAAGGTAAAAATGTATCCCAATCAGATTTAACATAATATAAAATTATTATCTGGTTTCTATAACGTGGTTATATCATTCAATAGGTACTATTCGATAAGATAACGTACTACAAATAAATAAAACAATTATTTTTGCATGGTTTATCATATATTGGGTTCAGTTTTTACTAGCCGTGCTTTTAAAAGTAATATCTGATACCAAGCGAGTAGTCACAAGACACATGTTAAATTATGTATGTGTTTACATTTTATTTCAATGTATATTGTATAGCCTTCGTTGTAGATGTTATTTGAAACTAATAATAAACGTCATGTATCGCGTTCATTCATAACATTGTCGAGCTATTAGAAATAACGATAATAATATTAATAACAATTTAAAATATATATATACTAATATAATATTACAATGTCTTTATCGAATCGAATATTTGGTTTATGTAAATTTATCTACCTAAAAAAATCGATTAGATAATAATACTATACTTTGTATATAACTGATTTCGAAATGTACTCTCCAAATAATATTGTATTACTGTGCAACACACAATAATATATTTATAATGATTTACAATTTAGTAAATACTAGTTGTATAGTTAGAAACTGAATTATTGTAAACTTCTCTTTTTAAGTTTATCAATATTAGTAAAATCAATGTCAACATCACCATAGGTATATAGCTGAATAATCATATTCAAATATAGTTGTAACTTGTAGGTAACAAATATTAAATTACAGTTATGGTAAAATAAATGATTTATTAACAATCACATTTTTTCATTCAATTGTAATAATATTTTTAATGATTGATAAATAATATCTTAAATAAACATCGTGTGAATCGGTTCGTTCGTTTTTTTTTTACAATTTATTTTCGTCACAGATTATAGTAAGACTAAATAATATTTGAAATTAGGGTAATTATTTAAAGAAAAATGCGTATGAGTATGATTATATATATAATATAAGTAGTCGTTATTCTGATAGATAAGCAAATTAAATTAATCAATGAAAAATTAAATTATAGTACACTACTAATTATTGTAACACTACATTATACAATATACCTATATACTCATACATTTGACGAACAAAAAAAGTGCCAAGGCACACAATTTAAAAATAATTTTTATTACTATTATCAATAAAGTATTGAATGAAAGTCGGTAGATCATTTTACATAAACATAATTTTAATTTAGTATACAATGTTGTAAGCTATACAATTATTATATTTTATATGAATGGTCACGACAAGAATGTATCAATTTGTATATTTTATGTTTTCACTATAAATGTAACAAGAGTTATTTATCGAATACAAATATAAAAACGAAGCTTGTGTATTATAAATAATAAATTATATTCATTAACAAACAAAACCACATGATAAATTAAAACTTATAAGTATTAAAACTGTAAAACAAATATGGTAATAAACAACATTATTTTATTTTATCAGGACGATTTTTTACATAGAATCGTCACTTTGTTTTACACGTCAGAGATAATTATTCGCTATACTCACAATTTTATATAAAAATAAAAAAATTATTTACATATTTATGTAGTAGTCATTATATTATAAGAAAAATTATCAATTATCAGAAAACTCACGACGGATCATCATAATCGAAAACGATCATAAATTATTGCAACTGTTGAGAGACAATTTTAAATAATGTTTCACTTACCTAATAAAGAATAAGTTGGAAATGGCATATACCAATACTATATTTTTTTCGCGTTTATTTAATTGCTTTTTAAGAATTTATCAAAGATTACTTTATTTTTAGTTAACACAATATAATCGAAAAGAAACCTTTTAAATTAGAATCATCATTGATCAATATGACGTGTAACTGACAGGATTGTTTTAAACGTTTTCCGAATGGTTTAAAACGATTAAAATATATTATGTTTAATACAGTATAAAATCCAGGGGAATATACCTTTAGTTATTGTGCTTAAAACACTTTTTTTGATTCTCTCATTGAGTGAAAATGATATCCTATCAAATATTTAAAAATCAATAATTTAAATTTGTGATTCTTAAATTATTCGGTACTTATTAAAATTATTGTACTCCGATTTTTATTATCAAGATCCAGTATTTATCTATAAAATATTTGGATTATGTATTATATAGTATCTACACCTACTTACATCCTTAAGGTCCCAAATCACCCTTAGTAACTTAATGGATAATTACTTTATGTATTTTTTTTCTATTACAGTAATTAAAAAGACAATTCTAATAATTTAATACCATAAGTTTCAATTTTTTTGTTTCAAAAATTTAAAAACATTTTGTTTGTAGTTTATTTTTAAATTTTTTGATAGATAGTCATTTTAATCGTATACATATAAATTAATAAAAGTTAAGTAAGTTATAGAAAATTAAGTTTTAAAAGAATAATAGTTATGTTAGCGAAGCAATAATCGCACGCTTTTATCAACCTTGTTTAAAATGCTGATTTTTTTTATAATAATCTGTAAAAATCTTATTATTAGTGGGGGTTTTAATAGAGATTAAAATCATTAATAATTACAATTAATAATAGCGGTTTTAATCTGCATTGTCAATTAGAGAACAATTTTAATTTTATGCCATTCAAATAGAATTTTCTTACTAATTACTGTAAACAACTGCATTTATATTCGTATATTGATCTGCAATTCAAATACTAAAAGTGAGCACTTATTGGATATTATATTGGGTTTATGACGTTTATGTGACCATATAGGTTAATTCGAATATGTTATAAGTGTTATGTACTTATATCAAAAACACATACCTGAAATATAGTTGTTTGTAGTGATATATGTTGATAGATAGTTTCCGCTCAGAATCGTTTTTTCGTGTTTAATGATTTATCATTGAATTCAAATTTAACATACCAATAAAAGTGACCTACTCGACTTTTAATTAATACGTATAGTAGTCAGTCAGTCAGCCAGAGCGGTATCTACTCTCCTACCTTTTATTTTAATTGTATTTAATCTAATGTATATTTCATTAAGTCCCTTAAATAATATATAAAAACATAATATAATTATTATAACACTATAATATTATATTCATTTATTTCTTATCTTATATATTATATTTTAATCAGATACTGTTTATAATCAATAAATATACTTTAAGGTAATAGATTTATCATACCATTAAATTATATCCAATTCATTATCAATATTATTATTATGATAGGTTATATATTATGATCAGTTTAAAGATTATATATTATACAACTTAATGGTTTTGCGATGCGAAATCGGAAACGTGGATACAAATTGTAATTTAGAAATTGAAAAAATTTCAAAAATGCAAATAATATATTATATAAGTGAAGATAATATAGACTACACTAACCTCGATTATCTTTTCTCAATTTATGATTTAAGCACTGTTAATTATACTCTAGAAAACTTAGCATCAGATAAAAAAAATATCACAAAATATTGGTAAACTTTTGTTTTGTGCTTGTTTTTATCGTTCCTATTGAAAAATATTTTTAGTTTAGAAAATAAACTATTTGAATACGGAAGAAAACGGTACGAATATATATCAAAAGAATGTAAGCCATATAAGGGCTCTTAAGCTCTAAGCTTTTATTTCTTTTATTTAGAGACTTACTAAATAATTATGATGGATATTATTTTTTCGTTATTTAAACAGGTTGATTTTAGCGATTCTGGACTCGATTTGAAATTTTTATTTTATAATCATACCATATATAATGATTTAATATAGTATACTATATTATATTTACTACAATAACCTTGCACTTCCACCAGTTCAATATTCATTTTTTTAATACCTCGCGTGCGTAATCAGATAATAATTTTCCTTTGGTACATTCAACTAATGAAATAATACGAAGTTAATGACTTCTATAGTTCTGTATAATACTTTTTGACTTATTTTATAATATTATAATTGACCGTTATTTTTGAGTTTTGAAATATATTTTTCCATACTACTTCTCTCCTTACAAAAAATTACAACTGCCGTTTAGAAATGTATTTAAAATAACTATACCTAACTTATTTTAAGTAAATATTATACATATTTACTATAGTACTTATAATTTTTTTTGAAAAATTATTTTTTAAGCAGCCTTTTTTAGGCATGCTGTTATTGTTATTTTTTTTTTTATTGGGTTCTATAATATAGGTACCTAAAAATGTTAAATAACTTTAATTATAATAGCGGCACTGATGACACAGAAAAGTAAAAATATTATTTATGATATTTATTACTATAGCTTATCGTAAACACCATATACTCGTAATTATCAAGTATTTAATATTAAATATATAATTTACTTATGTATAACATTGTAATATAGTTTTATGGTAGTCTGTTGCGCGTGTAATTTTGTATTCGCAAACGATTATAATACTTTGACCGTCGTTTTTACACCGTTTCCGCATATTATGTAGGATTTTCGATAAACGAGTCGACGGGATACGTACACATTCGTGGGTCCGCAAGAACACTACCACACCCGCCCACAACCCATGACATACACATACACACACACACACACACACACACACACACACACACACACACACACACACACACACACACACACACACACATATATATGCACTACATCCGTCAACAAATGTACCTACGCAAAATACATATAGAGAAAACACTCGCGTGTGCCAACCGAGCGCGTCTATATACGAGTTGTGCTTGTGCAGCAGGCAAAGTGCGCAATCGGTGTCGGGTGAATGAGTTTTGATTATTTAATTGGCCGCGGTCGGCGGGCCACAAGAGACCGGAATACCGTTTGGGGGGCGCGGATTAATTGGAACCAGGTACACCTCCGCCCGCCCCGCGATAACAATTACTTAACAACGGGTTAAACAATAACCCTCTTGATTGTGTGTGTGTGTGTGTTGGGTTGTGCGTGTGCGAGCTCTCGTTCTCGAGCCGATTTATTTGACCGAATCCGAGGGTGCGCGTGTGTGCGCCCGCCACCCCGCGGTACAGCAACCCTCGGCCGGCGAGGCGTTTCACCCTGCACACACACACACACACACACACACACATATATCCAACACGTATGCGATATAATACGCCGTATATACGTATATATATGCCGTCCGCTACAGCTTCATATCCCCTCTGCGGGGTGCAAGTTTTCCGTCCCGCGTTGGTAAAAATATGTATATATATATGACTCGATGACGCATATGTATATATATATATATATATATATACTATAATATAGTACGCGTATATTGTGATTTGTAATAAAATTGTGCGTTGGCGTCTATATTACACTTGTACAGGTACACACTCGATCGACAGCCCTTTTAGTACATAATAATAAAATACAACAATATTATTACCAGTGTCGCTCGTTTATGATGCGTACGATGTGCGATGGAAAATATATTATAGTCGTCATCGTGACTTCGTTCGGAAATCTGGACTATAATATATCTAACAGTACGACGAACGGTGTTTCGGGATAAAAAATACGTGTTCGTTTGCAATGGTTCCGATGACGATGATTAGATGACACGACAGCATAACTCGCGTTATTATACAAACCGCGTAATTAATAATAACACATATACGCGAGCAAAAGTCGTAGTGTTGTTGTGCGCGCTATGACGATTAATATGCGTATATCTATTATTTTTTATTTTTACCTTAAAAGTTGTACTTATAAATTATAATAAAAAAAAAACCGTTGAAATTTATTTTCCATTTACAATGTGCGTATGATTGAGTGATATCATATCATACGATAAAAGTGGGTAATCTGGTACTCATCGCACTGTACCTTTGTGGTCTTATCTCTCTGCATCTGATCGTGCTATTGTTACTGACATTGTTTTGTTATACAATTAATAACAATTGCTGTACTGCTGTAAAATGCTGGCCACGCCTGTGTACAATGCAGAGTTATAACTAGGGCTCGAGACTTGATGCACTTATATATTTTACTATAGAACTTGAAATTACAGCAGAGTAAAATTTATCATATACTGAAATGAGTTGAATTATGATAAGATATAATTTTAAATAATTTGTTTTTGGTTTCATATTTGGTCAAAATCCTAAATATTAGCTATGTTAAAAAAATTCGGTCTAGTTTACATTTAATATGAAATATTAAATATTTGGAATATTGTTTAAAACGGGGTAAATTTACGCGCGGGTGTTAAATTTTTCATGGGAAACGTCGTGCGAGATCAACTATAGTACTATATATTATATTATATTAAAATAATAAAATGCTCGAACGGAGCGACGTGATTTCGTTTAAACGTTAGGGAACTCGTGATGTGTGGTGTTGGTAAATTATATCGGTTCGACTCTCGAAGGTTTTCTAACATAATATTATAGTACAACAGAATATATGAACTTTAGCTGGTGTTACAGTACATCCATTGACAATTTATTACTGACATGACAGAAACTCACAAACGCCTAACTCCAATGATTGTACTGTATTATAATATCATTATAGTAATTACGTTCACACACGTGGATTATGTACCGGAATAGACAACTCAATTATTCAAATCATTATGATACACTGATCATATCTAATTTATTTAAACGTTTATTGAGTCAAACGGTTTGACTCATTAATCCTTATAATGTAAATTGCAAGTAAGTTATAAATCAGACTTTATCATAATAGGAGAGATCAGTTGTTTTTCGGTCGCGTGTATATCTACGTACGTTAATAATAATAATAAAAAAATACCTACACGAACACAGTAAAAAATTAAATATATTTTACATTTTTTCGAAATTCTATTAATTTTTTTTTTTTAATTCTAAATTTTATAGATATAAAGTCTAATGGTTTTAGAACAATATTTCACAGGTGTTTATAAGGTAATAATACATAATATTTTATCTATATTATATTAAAGCCACTCGATATAAATAAGTGAAAACCAACCAGTGTTAATATATAGTATTATAATAATTTTTGATTTTTTTTTTGTCATTTCTATATTATAATATTATTTCGTAATGATTGGTATAGGTTTTATAACTTTATTTTATAATATTTATTTATAGTAAATGAATCAATAAACTATATTATAATAAATTGAATGCTTTAAAAAAAAAAAATACCAAAAAAAAAAATGGCTATTTAACCATCTGTATAATTGAAGCGAGTAATCCTTGCGTGGTAATAATAGTAACACTTTTTAGTATCACTGCTAGTTAATGCATTGTTTGGATAGATATAATTTCAAATATTTTAATAGTAATAGCTGCTTACACATGCAGAACTATTCTGAATTTAATTCCTTAGAAATTAGATTCTATTTAGTGTTGTATTAATATTGTTAGAGCTGTTATACACAGAACATCTATGAACTTCCAAACTCAACCATACAGAAATAAGCAATCTAATTTAAACAATCATATTATAATTTAATACAATATAAACCTAAAATGTACTAACTTGTTATAAATTATAATGAGGCAAGTAATTATATGAAGCGTAGATCATGAGCATAGTTGATGCGGCTAATTTCATAGAACAAAAAAAAAAAAAAAATGATATTAATAAAATATGATACAATTTAAACTATAATATAATATAGTTTAATATTACATTTAAATTTTGATAAGACGTATTTAAATGGATATTTATTTTAACATTTTTATCAAAAAATACAAGACAGGTTCAAATCTACAAATAAAAAAGTTTCAATTTTAAACAAATACAACAAAATTTTAAATATTATAAAATAATTACAAATGTTGGCTAATTAAATAAAACATTTTTTATTAAATTGGTAGGTGCCAAACATTATTGAAGTATTCAATATTTAGGTTTTTTTTTATTGGTATAATAGAAGTTTTTTACGCTTATTTTATTTCGGTTTTCAAATTATAATTTGATATGTAACGATCATTGTTTCTGATTTGTTAAATGTAAAAAGAAAATAACATATATTCTGAAATATACGTAAAAAACTCAAGAATCAGTAAATATTATTATATTATGTATCATGCACTCTCTATTATGGTTAGGTTATACTGTAATAGTGGCAATTCGTGTTTTAAATGACAAACTAGTAGTTTTTTAACATTTCATTAATTACAGAATTTGTATGATTCATATTTCACTTTATATCAAAGTTAATAGTTATAACTCAAACTATATTTTTTTTATTAATATTATTTTTTCTAATCAGTAATTTTTTAATGTCTCTTAATTATTGAATTTTCTTATTACTAACTTTTATTGTTATGTATATTAAATATTTTAATTAGGATTTCTAATTTATTATATCATTGATATTTCACTAAAAATGGAAAAGTCTATAAAATTTAGATTATTTATTGTTATGGAAATATGCATACAACAACACTTATGCTCCAAATAATCTCATTTTTGTAAAAAATATATTATATCCTATAACATAGTAATATATTAGGTATTACTAATTTTTGATAAAAACAAAATTCACTAGTTTTATTGATTTGAAAATTTGTTTAATAAAATAATACAATATTAAAAGTAATATTGATTTTTTTATTGAAAATAAAAAATAACGTAAGAAAAATACCATTTATCAAAAATAAACCGTTTCGGTTTTAAGATAAGATAAAATATATTTAAAAATTAATAAAAAAAAAAAGTACTTCTATTAAATTTTCAAACTACTGTCATTCGGTCATACTTTTGAAGTTGACAGCTGAATAATAGCTTGGCGAATCTTAGCCCAGATATATATGTAGTGTCAAACATAAATAATGAAGATGTACGAGCTCGAATTAACAACTTCGATAATCTTTTAATCTAATGTTAACACTTTTTACTTCGGTAATTAAATAAATTACTCAATATGCTGAAATATTATATATTAGTGTTTTAGAAATAAAAATTTTAATTGATTGACATTTGACCGATTTATATGGATTCCGGTAGTCTAAAATTTCAAAGGAGAAATCGAATAGTACGTTAAATGTTTGCTCTTGTGTGTGTGTGTGTGTGTGTGTGTGTGTGTGTGTGTTTTTATTATAATTTAAGTTACTATAGTAATCTATATATATAGTATATCCACTGCATTCAAGACGATGACACCGTGACCCATAAACGCTGTGAAGGACTTCGTGTTGAACGTGATGAAAAATTATCCGTACACTTATTCTCAAAAGAGGGGTATGAAGTAGCTCTTCACAACAATTTGGTATCTGCTGTAACTTTATATTGTATAGCACTTCCCCAACGATTTGTCGAATGTATTAAATCATTTTCAGTATTTTCCTTCATTGGTTATGTTACGTGATTAAAAATAATAATACATTATGCGTTGTAGTCGTCACATTACCTAAATGAAAATCAATAATCTACTCGATGAAAATAATTCACCATGTATAGAACTATTATTTACCTACGTAATAATATTATATTATTTTTCCAGTAATCTGCTCTATCGTTATTATTTCGAAAAATATTTCCTAATATTCTATCAGAAAAAATTACGAAATTAGTATCATACAGTTTTAAACATTTGAAAATGTTAGAGGTTTCATGCCATTTCTAATAAAATATAAACTATTTATTATTCGATATCTTTAGTAGGTTAAATAACTTAATTGTAAGATACCTCAGAATATTGCAAAAAAAAAAAATAATACCTATATTATAAAAATGTTATTAATTATCACTGTTTAAAATGAAATATTAATTTACAATATTTCAGTGTTACGGAATTATTTATTTTCGCAATCGAAAATAATCTCATAAAAAAATCAATTGAATATAATATTTAATATTTGGTTTTTGGAAATGAGTGCACGCATGTAACGATTGAATCAATACACGTATTGGTCAAAGAATTTGACCACATATAATTAAAAAATTACCATGCAGTATCTCTCTCGCTGTACTCAAAATCTAAAAATAAAGAAAAACTATACTATTGAGGAACCAATTGGTACGTATATACATACCTTAAAGCCTACAATTATTAAAACGTATAATTCATTAAAATACACATTAACCCCGATTCCCCCTAAATACAGATACATTTGTATACATTTTTGAAATTAATTAAAACCTTTTTATAAAATTACCGTAATTCAATATTATAAGAATTTTAATTAAGATTTATTTGATAGACATTTTTATTATATTGAATACATTTTAATTTATCATAAATCTGTTGTGATATTAAATATTTGTACATATTTTAATTTAAAACACTAAGGGTCAACCAACTGGATCATAATATTTGATTATTATTTATCTTAATATTATCATTTGATCATTATATTTTGCAATGGGAACATTTATGAATATAAGTACCTAATTATAAAAAATAGGTTAATTATGATTAAAAAATAAAACCAATATTAATTAATATGATATTTTTTTCATTAGTTTTAAACAAATATTTTTACGATAATTTTCTGCGCAAAAATATCATAAATATTCTATTATTAATTTTTTTTTTTTATGTTTATGTAATTATATAATTAGTTAAATTTCTTTTTGATTATGTTTGAAGTTTATTTTAATTCTAAGAAAATCGTATTGATAAATCTATTCACCTATATCATAACTATTAGGATTATGATAATGTATATACCTAATAAACTTAATTTAAATATTTGCGATCGAATATAATATATAATATGTATTATAAATTGAAATTAAAGAATAATATATTTATTGTTTACTATATACAGTATTATACTATCATACTATATTATGTAGTATTATTATTACTCATATGTTTTATTTTACTTATTTGTTTTAATTGGAGAAACTTTACGTTTATATTGAGCTAAATATCTGCAATACTCTTGTTTAGTGATTAGTAATTAGTATAATACAAATTGTTTTCGCTGATTACATTCGAATATACATTTGATACATTTGCGTTTCTCAGAAATTTTAGTGAACAAATATATATATATTAAAAAAAAATGGGGAAAATTAGAAAACAAGTGTGATTTTAACTAGATATTGACAATAGTTTAATTGATCTTGCTGAGTTTAAAATGTAAAAACTATTTATTATTAATTTTAAGTTATTTATTTGTACTAAGATGTGATTGTATACAATTAATAGTTATTATGAAATATGAAATTCTACAATTTAAAGAAAAATATGTATCACAATGCAAAAAATTACATAGGATAAAAAAAATTCTTAAATCCTAATTTTGTTGTTTAAATGACTAAAAGTAAATCTATATAGTTTTCAATTATATCCTATCCTCATAGCCTAAATGATGTCCATACCTTATTTAGTATTTACTAGCCCAATTAATATAAAACTAGGAACTTGAAAACATCATTTTTCCAAATATTTTAAGAATTTAGAGATGTATAGTACTATAGTGTAGGTATTATTAGATAACTTTTTTTATTTATCGCACCCAAATCACTTGAAATTATTATATTATTGCTCATAAATATAATAAAGTATATGATATGAATTTCTCAAATAAAAAACAGATAGTGGCGTTTAATTTTACAATATTTTATTTTTATCAGATTCATATCAGATATGTAATATAAATAAATGTATTTAAACTAAGTATAACATTAACTAACCATTACAAATTTCAATACATAATTTATATTCATATAACTACTAATAATAAAAATAAAATAAAAATTATTATTATCCAATGATATTTTAATTTTTAATTATTTTTTTTTTTATTGCATAAATCTTATGCGTTTTAATACTCAAATGTCTCAAATTGTATTATTATATACGTTTGATATACTAAAATAACTAAGATTTCATACTTAATTTATCAGTTATATAAAATCGAAAATTATTACGTCAGTAAATCTATCAAATCAAGTACATAATACTATAGATACATATAACGCAAAAAAGTAGCGCGTGCGTTACAAATTTAAAAGTAAATATGTTTTTATTATCAAATATGATTCACATTCGATATATTATAAAGACGAATTAATAGTTAAATATACAGTCATGGGATAATTCGGTACACGTTATGTAAAGGTATAGTCTTGGTAGTGGCGATTATGCCATGTGTACCTATATATAGCATGCAGTAAGACAAAGGGAAATGTGTACTTGGGTACATGTGTATGTATTGCGAAGGTTCCTTCATAAAAACAATTGATTAGAGAACCAATTCGCGAAAAAAAAAATCGTAGTGCATAGTTTGTATTACGTACAATGTTCATATTCTATCGATATCTATTAAAAAAAAATAAATAAAAACTGTATAATTAGGTACTAGGAATTGTTTTCCAATGCATCTAATACTTTGTGTTTAGATTTAATTTGTATAAGGTCATTCAGTAAACGGTGCGGGCACACATACTCACACACATACACACACATACACTCACACAGTACAGCAAAGGTACTCGTATAAGCTATACATATTACATAAATACTATGATGCGATAACTGTAGAGGTAGGTTATAAAGATTATAGGTACTATTAAATTTTACAATTATAAGATTGAATTTTATTTCAAACGCTATAATCAAATTATTATTCGAATTGACATGTGCAAACGACTATATTACATATATATATATATATATATATAATATGATTTTTCACATATGCACTTATTGAATTCAAACTAGTGACGTTCTCGGGATTTTTCCACGGAGTGAGATAAGAAAAATTGATTGAAAAGTTATCAGTGATGTCGCAGCTTTCTCCCGGTATAACATTTTATAGATTGTACATTAGATTTAAATATAATATATTATGTTCAATACACAACATGTCCAATATTAAAAATAATTTTAATTTTCGTTAAAAAATTGTATCAATTTTTCTTGAGTTTTGAACCATGATGGTGTTAAGAACTTCTCCGAGGTCAATAACCATTAACCACCATTATCGAGTATCTATGGAAACAAACAATTTTAATTTATTTGCAAGGCACTTAAAAACATGACGTTTGAAAATTCATTACATTATTCTTCATATAGTATGTTGTTAACACTAAAAAATTTTTAAAAAAAAGTTGAATACCTATACAATATTTTTTATGGACATTTGAAAATATTTTTACGCAAATCATATTTCGACGAAATTGATAATGATTTTTTATGAAATTCAGAAATTAATAATTAAAGAAATTCGAAATTTTCATTGAACATTCATATTAACATTTACTAAATATAAAGTCATTTTTGTAATATTTTGAATTTTTTTTTTTTATGATACTTTAAGTTATTTAAAATTTTTTTTTATTTGTGTATGATACGTTTTTTTTAATTTGAAAAACATTGTTCATATACTAATTAATAAATATTGACAATACTGAATCACAATTTGTTATACATTTTTTAGTTGAATTTTTAATGGAATTTAAAAATTGTATAAATTTAATAAAAGATTTCACTTTTAAGTTTTTCTTATACTAATTAATTTAAAGTTTATAAAATACTTAGAAATGACTACGTTATGAAAAATATTTTTCCATATTAACCGATAAATTATTCTTAAAATCCTAAGTTAATCATTCTTAGTAGAAAACATTAGAAATACTAGAAACATGGAAACAAAATTAAAAATTATTTTAAATATTATTTGGTAGAATAGTTGAATAAATTCATACAATAAAAATTTCAATAGAAACTTTAGTATAAATGGCGTTATTTGAATTTGTACGTGTTTTAATTTCCAAAATATTAATTTGAGAGATTTTTTTTAACTTTTTTTTTAATTTAATAAAATTTATACATTTTTGATTAATTGCTGTGTATGTTAGTTAATAGCAGTAATAGCACAATAAAAAAGCTTTAAAAAAAATACAGAAAAAAATTGAACAATTTTTGAAGATACATTAAAAAACTTATGGTAAGTTCGATTTATTTTTTTTTATAACTTATTGTATCTTATCATATGACACTGACCGGGACCTTAGATACTACTACTTTTATTTATTACTTTTTTGATTTTTTATCAAGTAAGTATGGTAATTGAAATTAAAAAAGTCTGAATCATTGAAACTTCAAGAATTTGTTTTAAATAGGAAAATTATAAAAATGTAACTCAGTTGTAATGAGTAGGTAGATAATTAAGCTAGCTTTAGCATGAAATATTAATGAGAGAGATCTGATATCACACTCAAGCGGTATAACGATTTGAATCCACAAAAACGTGAACAGTCCCAAAATTTCTATTTTTTTTTTTAACTTTTATCCTAAATTATTATAACTAAAAAGTTGGTTGATAGTTCATTAAAAAGTGCTTAAAGAGCTTATCAATTAGATACAAAATGTGAGATTAAACATTTTTAATAAAAATTATTTAATTTTTCATACTTAAAAAAATTGTTATTTTTTGTTAGATTTTGATTTAACGCAGTAGATTTCCGAAACTGGAGAAAAAAATTTGTTATTTGGGGTCTCATTAGGTTCACATTGGCTAGGAGAAGTGTAGTGAAGATTTTCAGAACTTTATCTCCATTTTAAACTCATTACAAAACTATAAAGCTGAAAAATATAAAAAACGCCCAAAAAAATAGGTTTTAATTTTTTTTCGAAGATCTGTAGTGAATTAACTATAAAAGATAAAGTTCTGAAAATCTTCACTGCACTTCTCCTAGCCAATGTGAATCTAACAAGACCTCAAACAACAAAATCCGCTCTCCGGTTTCGGAAATCTATCTCACTAAATGAAAAAAAAATAAAATACATTATATTATCGAATACAATATTACAATTAATACAATTCTAAAAATTAAATATCAAGCAAGTTTAAATGCCGATCTCTGACTTTGCAAGCGTTTTTTTTTTTATTAAACATATATTAATAAAAACGGCCGGGATAACTTCATTAGATCCATTCTTTAAGATATGTAATGAATAATTATATTGTGTTCTCTGCCTTAAATACAATATAATAATATCTCTCGAAGCAAATCTAGGTAAAAATGTCCGAGGACAAAATGTCCACGGTAAAAATGTTCGAAAAAAAATGTCCGTGGTAAAATTGTCCAAAATAAACTAAATAAAACACCTCGTTTAAAAATATTTACAACATTCATTATAATAATATTAAAAAAAAAAAATAAACTATTATTTCACTATTGCAGTAGTCAAATATGAAAAGTGTATTTACAACATTGATTATAATATTTAAAAAAAATAGTTAATAATAATTTATCTTTTTTCGTTATTACTGTATAATATTTAAAAATGTCCAAAAAAACCAGATAATTAACACATACATATTACCTAATTAAAATTTATAAATATCAATGATATACATTTTAAGAAGTTTTAAATACTTCTTTCGTTATTATTATATTTCTCACAATTTTTTTTAAATTTTCCTTGTATATTAATAAACATTTTTTTTCCGTAGGTTTTTTAATATCTATTTGCCCAATTTTAACTTCATCGACTTCTAATATTCTAATCACTTCTTTTCTATGAGTAATCATATACTTGAATGTGAACAATTTACTAATTTAGAAAATCTGTGATTCCATCCTTATTATTTATCTATATACTATATTATTATTTATATTAACGCATTTTTTAAAAATTATATTAAAATCATTCGCATACGTCTTTTGACTCTAGTTTTGTAACAAACAAAAAATAGGTCATATAGGATATTCTTGATTTCGGAAATTTTTTTCTCGGACATTTTTGTATAATACCATACCTCCCATTTCCCAACACATACATTGAACGCTGCAATGTCGCGATTTCTGTGGGGTTTGTCTTAATATAATATATACCTACGCGTTTAAAAACCGATTCGATCGAGAACAAAAACACCGACAGTTTTTTTGTATTTTTTTTTATTCACGATCATCGACAACGTACACATTGCCACACACAGGTACAGTACAGATGATTGTTGCGAAAACAACGACTCACACGTGTAGATATAATATTTTTATACATACGTATATTATATATATATATGTTTATAAAAACAGTACACTGTACGAGTGATGCGCGTGTGTGGGATTCTGAGACGGAATGAAATGATAATCGTTGTGATATGAAAATAATTGTGATGGGACATAAAATACAGTGTAAAGCCGCGGCCATTATTATCTACATTATTATCTCGGCGGAGACGGTTCGATTGCGAAAACTATAGGAGAAAAAAATTTTTTTTACAAAACCACACACAAACACACACATAGGTGTATAATAATAATATAATATATAATACTATACTTTAACGCTCGCGTAGGTATAATATTTACATTGTGCGTTAGAAGAAAAAAAATGCGTAATCGCACGTTCGCGGGCGGCATCCACCGCCGCCGCCGCCGTGATGTCAATGATGATGACGACGATACGATATAATGTTAATAATATTATACACATAAAAACGTAATAACCATATATTGTATTTTATTTATAATACAATATATAATAATACATAAAATACGAGATAATATTATTATGTGTGTTTGTAAAACACGGCGTCGGTCGTCGCGGGGTTAACCGCTGACGAGGTATTTCACAGGGCCCGCCGAACCGCGTCGGTCGCACGACGCCGACACGTTAGAATTCGACGTATAACACTACACGAACACATTATTATTATAATAATATTATCGCGGGATGAAAAACAACACGCTACATAATTCGAATATTACATATTATATATATGTGTGTGTGTGTGTGTGTAGAAAAATAATATCACATTATTAAAATATACGCGAGAGTCTTGCTGATTTCACAGAACCGGGGCCAAGTGGGAAGGCGAGTCACTGGCCGGCCGTGGGTAGACGACGTTTTGTGTTCTTTTTTTCTCAAATTTTTTATTATTATTATTATTATTAATAAAAAAAAATTTCCCCGTACGCGCACGCACCGTTCCCCACACCTTTTTGTCAATTATTATGATTATTATTATTGTATATAGTTGTTCCGACACAGTAGTTCCACCCCACCACCACTCGGCCCCGGATCGAATTTTGTGGTGAATTTTTTCTTCTTGTCCGTTCCATATCGCAAAGACGTGTGAAATAATAATTTTTAATCGAATTAAAGAACGGTATCGTTCCAACCGCATCGAAAACTCCGGTGCGGCGCCGGCCCAACGACGATTCGAAGAATTGATTAGCCGCGAGACGAGATAAAACCGTTTTAGAGGAGAGCAACAGAAGCGTTCCGTGCGACTTTAATATTATAATATAGCTGTGCGTAGTATTTTTATTATTATAGCCGTGGACCACTTCGGCATTTCTTGGTAATAGTGATCCTAGTGAGAAATGTTTCGAAATATGACGGAAACGAATAACAAGACTTTTTCCACTGGATTTATATCTATTTTTTTGATTATGAGCGGAGCGACGTTACTTAATTTTAAATGTGATGTAATTTTTTAAACCAACAAAAAAGCTTCGATCTTCAACATTAAGTGGTGACTTCTGGATGGCAAATCGTATCTAGTTGGCACTTCGATGTGTCTAATAATTCTAAGCAAATAATAATTGTGATAGTTTTATCATAATGTGGTATTTATACAATGATATAGTACGGTGATATAATCTAATTGTAACAAATCTGATTGTACCAATCTACGATTTTTGTCGAATTTGTATACAATTTATTATTTGCTGTAAGATTTACCAAGCTTGATAAACCATTCCACTCTTATTTTAATAATGTAGTTATATTTGAAAATCAGTTTTTCAGAATTTTTAAACAAATCTTATTTTTTTTTTATCATTTAAGGAGTATCCTGTAGTAATACAAACTTTAAACTTCAGTAATTCAAACAAAAATCATAATTTCATACTTTTAATTATTCAGTAGATATATATATATTTTTTGAACATATACATGTATCCAAATCAAAATTTGAACGATTAGTTTCCGACGTATTTAACTTCTAGCTCAGGATAAAAAACTCGTATATTAGTAGATATACTTATGTGTGGTGTAAGCATATTACAAATTATTCTTAGTACAGGATAATGTTTAATAGCTCAATTACTTAATCAAATTTTGATTTAGTTACATCAAAACTTTTCAAAAATATTTTCGTCAAATAATTTAAAGATAGATCAACGGCTCTCATTAAAAAAAACAAGTTGTTATCGTAATATTGAACACTTTTTGAAGGGACGGAAAAATTTAAATTTCAAAAATTATATTTTGAATAACCAAAAAAAAAAGGGGGGAAGTGCATATTTGGTGAAACAACTTGTACATACATCTCCTAACTCATGTCCTCATCTCTTATTAAATTCAATATATTTGCCTTTTATAAATTGTAGTTTAATGTCAATATAAGAATCAAACGATTCAATATTGTTGTAACACTAAACAGCGGGGCAGTAATAAATATTCAAAATTAAAACATATATAATATTATTATCTATGATTATATCACACGTTATACGATATTTTCTAATGCCACATGCAGTATTGCCGTATGCATAATTTATCATATTAATGTTTCGGTATATTTTTATGAGAAATCATTGTCGATAGTTTAATTGCCAAGTATGTTGGAATAAAAAAAAAATTCATAACCAGTGATTATAATGAATAATTTTACTAATCATAATTGCAATCAAATGTATATACTATATAGAATGTAACCATACACACTATTTAACGATCAAACCACCGAGTTTTCCTTTACAATTTTACAGTTTAATAAACAATACTCAAAGTTCACATTCACCGTACATGTATTATAATAAAAATTAAAATAAGATTCGATATGCGAATTTATTAAATACAATTTTATTTCGATAAAAAAAAAAATGATAAACATGTATTCTAAGCGTCAGTGAAATGTCGTTTATAGAAAAATTAATAATTAGTCAATAAGCAAAATAAATTCAAAAAAATGTACATGGTGTAAAACGTACCTCAGAGTTAGTTTATTAGACAATTTTGTGACAAATCTGTGTAAATTTAAAATGTTCTAGATAAATTAGTTGAAAAGTATCTCGTGTGAATTTGATTAAACTATTAATGATAATATACAAACGCCCCGCTTATGTAATAGTATTAATCAATTGTATATATATATTTATATTATATATAATATAGTGGTTATCGGGACAGGCGTGTTCATACACATTTCAACCGTAATATAATAGAGCTATGCGAATTTACGCACAAAACATTATATAGGTCAATAAAATTTATAATATACTTCAATAAAAGCGAGTAAATTTCAATTATAAATTGATTTGTGTACATAATTTATACATATATATGTTTACATGCAAGTATAATATCAGTGTATTATAAATACTTAAACTAAATATACAAGCGCAGTCGATCGTTTTTGCCTAATTCAATTCAACGTCATAATAATATCATAGTTTATATTGTGTTAAAATGTCTTACTTTATAATTCAACCACGTGAGTGATAAAGCACTGTTTTATTATTTTAAATTTTAAATATCATATCATATTATATTTGTATATATAATAAAATATTATACAAAGTGATAGTTAAAATTATTTGGAGATCTGCTTATGTGAAGTACCTACAATGGTATAGGTATGCTATTTTAATTTACAATTATTAAATCATAATAATAATCTATATATGTATTTATATATTATACTGAGTGATTTTTTTACCGTACTTATTATTTTAAAATATATTTAAAGTTTTGTTGGGCGGAATGGAGTGATACAGGGATACCCCACAACATTTTAATCTATTTCTCTACTCACTAAAACTTTTAGTAGGTACTTGTCTTGTAACTCATAAACTACTCATCTGAATTTCGATTTTTACACATCGAAATAGTCTAAAAAATATTAAACTTCAGAAAATAAAATTAGAAATGTATATTGTTATATAAAAAACGAAAAAATATAATTATAAAATAAACAAATATAATTTTTTTTTAATGCTTTTTTATTTTTTATTTTGACAGTAAGTTATGTAAGAAAAATATTTTCAAAAATATTAATATATTTTAAATAATGAGTATTCTTCAATAATATAGTCATCCTGTATAGTAACTATTATGTGCATATATACCAATATATCTAACAATTATTTTTTATCAAGATTTAAGAGCTTAAATTAATAACAAAAAAAGCAAATACCTATGAATTTCTATAAAGGTGCTTTTTTACACAAACAAAAATCTAACAGCTTTTAAATACAACTCATTGCCATTAAATTTAAGTGATAAACTATTTAGAATTATGTACCTATTAGGTCGTCTAAACTCTAAATAGAGAATCCACCGTCCTATCAGATGAAAAAAAGTATTTTGTTTTACGATTTCTATAGATAGCGAATTCTGGATTAAATCTAATTATGATAAAATATGGATGGATAATATATAAATTTTAGTATAAGCATTTTGTTTTTCAAATTTCTAAGATAGTATAGCCATATAGGTAGTATAATATATAGGTATGTAAAAATTAAAATTAAAAAAAAAATTCTATTTAATATAATTTACACATAGGTATTATGGTATTTCTATAATATAATTATATGCAAATGTATGGGTATCAATAGAACCTGTAGAATTTAGAGTAAAAATGGTTCATTCTCATTTGAAAAATATGTAGTTGTCTTTCGATACTCCTTTGAATGGTGTAATAAATCTAAATAATTGAAAAAATTAAGTATACTTAAAAAATACAAAGATCTTTACTTGAATAAATCCATTGTTAAAGGAAAAAATGTTTTAATCAGCATGCTTAGAAAATCACTCTGTACATACATATATATTAAAATGTGTTAAGGGATATTTACAACTAACATTTGACTTATCTCGGTTTATGACCTCAAGACCTTTTTGCTCTGGTTTTTATCTATAGTGAGCTTGGAAATGAGTCATTAACCCATTATATTTTTATGTGTACTTACTTAGCCTAGCAATTGCTACCATAGATCACTCTCGACTAAATTTAGTTAAAACTTTTATTTAGCATAAGTGATGTCATTTGGGCACCTTCTTATAACACGTCGTACAGTTGTTTGTAATATCCTACATCAAATTTACTTATTGTTTTTCATTTTACAGATTGTATCCACTTTCGTATTGATTTCTAATACAAGATTTTATACTTATACCAATATACCGTTGTAGTTGTGGAAAAAAATCTGCGTAGGACACTTAGTTATTATTACAATTTACGTGTATAACAAATCGTATGGATCAAAAATAATATGTACAAATATAATTCGATGCGAAATATAATCTGTAACACTCTCTAATAGATGCTATCTGCCGGTACTTCAACCCGATAATTCAAGAGTGCTATAAATTTTAGTATAGGTTGTTCACCCAACCGTTATTAATTGATAGTTGATGCCGAGCCTACGAACTTTATTTTTTTTTTTTAACTTTATGGTTAAAGAGCCGTTTCCGGTTAATAGGTAAACCCAATTTTATAGTTAAAATAATAACCATAATTTAAACACGTAAAATATCACTAATAGCTATTGCTTGTGGCGTGATCTACAATCAGTAAACACTAAAAACAATAACCACATCACCGCCGATATAGGTACCTACTTAATGTTCAATCATTTCAAACGGCGGTACATATACAAATTGAAAGCAACGATAGGTGCTATATACATAAGGTGATTATAAGCCAACATACACCGCTGCTGCGGTATGTAAACTATACGTTCGCCGTGCTTGTGTGCGGCTAAATTCATTTGCGGCAAATTTATGGCAAGTCGGATTGATAAGGTTAGGTAATCATGCCAATTATTATACACATATACATTTATTAAACAGGCTTATTATTTATGGCAAAGAAACAATTTTCAAAACGAACTTCACTTCCGAAAAAATAAAAATAAAAATTATCAAGAAAAATATTATCAATTACGTCATTAAAATATGCACGTTGCACGTGCCCGACCTTTATTGCACTCCGCATAGTAATTAGATGTTACATAGTTATCACACTGTGCGTTAGGTACGCCTTATCTGCCAAAATATTCTATGCGCTTATTTATTATATTAGCGCATATCTGCCGATTAGAAAAAAAAACAAGAAAGAAAGAAAAAAAAGCGAATTGAGTCACTGTTATGAAACACTTCTAATACATACATTCGCGGATTATTGTGTACAAAGTGTGTTAATTCTGTGTAGGTATATAATTATAATAGTGTGCTCCTAGAACGTATTTTATTGCAATGTTATTTCAATGGCAATTTGAAATGGCGAATTAACTAAGAAACTCCATTGAACTTATAGTAAGTAACTACAATAATATTTAAACATAGTTTATTGTTAGCATGTATGAAAAAAATCGTAGTTGCATATATTTTTTTTCGTAATATTATCAGGCATTAGGTAATTAAGCGACAGGTGTCCAGAAAACTGTATATCAGTCATTAATGTGACGGGGTCATTATCACCACACTTCAGTACATACGGGTTCTTACATAACGCAGGTTTTCTTAGAGAAGGGGTATTCCCCTACTCTTTTAATAATAAAAAAGTGGCAATAACCAACAGTCGCAAACGTCTTCTAAAAATAATGACACCATAATGTTTGGTAAAAACAAATTATTTATTATATTTATATTCTTAAATATGAAAGGTAACAATTTTCATTAATTTCACTTTAATAATGATTACTTTATAAAGGTTTATCATAAATACTATAAGTATATAATATATATATGTGTGTGTGTTTTACATATAATAAAAATACTATAGATAGATGATAAATTCATTTCCATTTTTTATTATTTAAATAACGCATTGATACATATATATAATATTTTATTTTATTAAATATTATTTTTATCTGTTTTAAAACAAATAAATTATATATATATATATATCACATAATTATTCCAGTAAAGGTTATTATTTTTTTATTTAATTTAATTAAAAATGTGTTTTGGGTAATTTTTTAAAAGTTGCTTAATTATTCAATTAGTTTAGTGAATTTTTAAAAATAATTTACAGAAAATAGTTTTAATAAATTATATTAAATAATAATATATAAAGATAATGAATACATTTATACTCATTTAGTTAAAACTCGTTTTTAAAATTGTATTTAAAATAATAATTTTAGTGTACCTATTAATATTGCTATTTTAAAAGTATAAATTTCAAAATAAAATAAATTTTATAATTTTGTCTAATTGTCTACTTTTTATACTCTGAATGGAACGATATATATTGATTTTACAATAAAAAAATAGTGCAATTTTTATTCTTTTTTTAGGTCACTAGAGAAAAAAAATTCTTAATATTTTTATTTCGACTTTCGGGGGTGGGGGGGGGGGGAATTATTAATTCATTTATAAGAATATAAGAATATAAGAAATTCTATGAAATTATATTTTTGGTATTTATAGATTTCTAGGTATGAAAAGATAAACTTTTTAATATTACCAACAAAAACGCAACATACACAAGTCGAATAAAAACTAAAAAAAAGTTATAAATTTTAAATAATTATAAATACTCGCATTTCACAAAATGCAAAATATTTTAAAATTTTTATTATTTCTTAAAAATTCAAATAAAAATATTTGATGTAAGTTTCAAATCATTACAATTAATTATTTTTTGATTAAAATAAAAAAACAAAATTGATATTCCGTATGAAATTTCCTGTTTTTCGTAATATTGCTTTTATTTTTTCCTAATTATTATACTTACAAAACACTACGAAAATTTTACTATTACTTCCCTCCTCCACCAAAAGTAATCCATACTAGTCATACTGTTGATTAAATTGAAAATGCTATAAAAAAAAAAAAACCGAAAACAATTCACTTTTCAATAAATTATTACATTATTTAAGGTTTGTTTAAACAATAATACCATATTTATAAAATAATCAATACCTAGACAACTTTAGTTAAAGTCGATTTAAGTTTTTTAGCATATTATGAATAAGCATAAAGTATCAAAAACCAAGGCTGGGCAAGTTAACTATTTTTTTTAACTCATTAAGTTAAGTTAATTTGGAAAAATGTAAGTTAAGTTTAAAGTTAAAAGTTACTTTCCTTTTTTATTTAACTCGTTAAAGTTACAAGTTAGTTGGAAAAAAAAAGTAACTTAACTTAGTTAAACATAAGTTACTTTTTTTTTCTTATAAAATTTATAATTACACCATTTACACCTCAAGTTAAATATTTACAAATAACATAATAATATTATATAGCAAAATAATTTATATTTAACATAATAATTATTGTTATTATTTTTTTTTTCTATTACACAAAATGCTATAATAAATCTTTGGGGTTCGTACAAAGAAAAAAAAATAACTTAACGTGACTATAAAATAAATTAACGCGTTAAGTTAGAAGTTACTTTAAAAATAAAGTAACTCGTTAAGATAGAAGTTACTTCTTAAAAAAAAGTAACTCGTTAAGTAACTTAGTTAAAAGTAACTTAACTTTTTAACTTAACTTTAACTTTTTAACTCGTTAATGCCCAGCCTTGTCAAAAACTACCTTGATCCTTACTGTACAATTTTTTTTTTTGAACCATATTAATATTAAACCCAAAACATTTTTTCTTATTTACCTATTAAATAAATGATTTTTAAAATGTATTCTTGTACTTAATTTTTATATTTTAAGTCATTATGAAATATAACATACTTAGACACCTAATGTAAAATAATAATTCCATTTTTAATTTACTGTAGGGAACTCATATAGAACGAATTATCTAATTTTTTAAATTATACAGTTTTATTAATTTACTTATTCGTATCTATAATATTGAAATATAGGTTAAAAAAAAATTATTTGAAAATGGTTATTAACTGAGCCAAACACAGTATTGGATATGCTGTAGTATACACCCATGAACAACCTACCCCATACCTACATACATAATTTAAATGAATTATTGCCATAACGAACGACCCGAGACGAAACTGTCCAACACAGAAACCACTGTTCCAGTAATTTTTAATTTATAAAATAATGGACTCTTATAGGAATACAACAGACTCGATTACATTTTACAATTTTCAGAAAAAATCAATATATAATGGGATTATAATTGTTTTAAATTTTTTAACTATAATGGTATTAAAAAATATTTAATTTAACATAAAAAATAATTGATTTTTTTTAAATATTAGGTCATACGATGTTATATTATAATGTGCGATGTTACCTTAAATGACTGTTGCAGTAATTAAAACTATTTGCTAGTTTTGGGTTCATAATGAATTACTGATTTTTAAATATTAAAATGCTGATAATAATAAATTATAAAAAATATATTTTTTTTTAATGCATGATTATTTATGTGGTAAATACACAAGGTAAAATTTTATCAGTTAACAATGTACCGTAAATTAAAATGTTATCACTCAATATGTAACCCTTTAAATCTAATTCCAATTGATCATGAATCGTATTATCATTTCTTGGCAGCTGTCACTATATTATGTTTAGCTATCACTAAATACTTAACCACATACCTAATATACCTATATACTAAAATATTTGTAATATTATTACTTTATGTTTAATAATAACCCTCTTTCGTTATTTGACGTCACACCAACCACTAACCTATATTTTAACTAACTGATAGAGTTCTATTTCATTAAAATACCTAAATTAACAATATCACTGATATAAATATATATTATGCATATATAGGGTGATTCACCAAGCATGCTTACCTTCCTTCCCATTTCTTTAATAATGCAGTTATTCAAAATTTGATTTTCGGAACTTTTAAATAAAATTAAAGGCTATATTTTTAAATTCGTGAAATTGTTTATACTAAGTATTTAAGAAGTGTTCTGTGTAGGTATATAAGAATTTCTGTATTATAAATAAAGATTACTTTTCTTCTTTAAATTGTTGAACGAAACATTTTGACTATCAGAATCGAAATTTGAAAAAGTAGTTTTAAGTCATTTATTATGTGCTACCAAGAATAATAGTTCCGTGACAATTTATTTGAACATTTTACCAATTAATACGAATATTAAAATTTATAATTTGTAAAAATGTTTCGAATATTATACTTAATATACTAATCTAATATACAGAATGATTCTTTTATCATGAACCACTCATTATTTCAAGAAGTATTCATGTCTTTGAAAATATTTTTTCACATTGTTTCAAGTTGTTAAAAAAAAATCAACGTTCTTATTAAAAAATTTTATTTTAAAATATTTTTAACCTTATATTTTTTTAAGCTTTTTATTTCTTAAAATCGAATTTAGGGCGAGTAGTTTATGAGTTATAAGTTTTAAGTATTTAAAGTTTTGTTGCGCGGAGTGGAGTGGTACGGGGTTACTCCTCAAAATGTTTGTCCACTACTCCGCTTGTCTAAACTTTAAATAGGTATAATTGAATAACTCATAAAATACTCTCCCTAAATTCGATTTTTATGTATCAAAATACTCAACAAATTATTCTGATTTGTAATATGAAATTAAAACTCTATGTTGATTATCAAAAAAGTAAAAAACTTAATAAAAATAAAGATAAAAATATTTAAAAATATAAAATTTCAATAAACAATTTGATTTTTAACAACTTGAAACAATGTAAAAAAATATTTCCAAAAACATGAATACTTTTTGCAATAATGAGTGGTTCATGATAAAAGAATCACCCTGTATAATATATATTTTAATATTTGTATAAAATTATTTATAAAGACTTAATATAAACATTTTATTATTTTAATAACTGAAAAACTATACTCATTTAAATTTTGAATTTGTTCAACATTTTTAAAAAAAATTATCTACAAACAATTTTTAATAACTAAAAAAAGTTAGCTCTTATTTAAAAACATGAGTTCACTACAAGACCTCCGTCGGTAGTAAAAAAAATCTCTCTCAAGAATTAGAAATTATGGTCTTCAAGTATATTTAAAAATTCTAATATTCAATATTAATTGAGTAAATTTTTTACTAAAAGAAAATAGTAATGAATATTTTTAATGAATCATTCTGCATATTGGATGATTTTTTAATCAGTAAAAATTGAATATTGTTAATTGTTGTACATAGTTAAAAAAAGGCTTTAAATTTTTCTTTTTTTATAATTTGTTACCTATTATTACTATATTAAATATAAATATACACCATATTATCAGTATTTTTATAAAACAAAATTGTATTTTTTAAAGAAACAATAAATTTGATATACTCGATAAGATAACCTAAGTTCCTTATTTCTTCCGAGACTTCGTAATTAATTATCAAAAAAACACACATATATACATATTATATGATTATATACTAGTTTTTACTAAATACTAAATACTAAATTGTATCATAAATATAACAATTAACTATTAAATCGACTTGGAAATATTTTTATTAATTACGCATCAAATTGAAACATATCACTAAATCAGTTTTTACTCGGTCATATTTATATCCGTTCGCCCATATTATTTAGTCGATTTTTTATCTGAGCTGTTGTATTATAGACATAAGCTCTCCGCCATTACGGTGACATGATTGCATATTTGGACTTATCCCTTCTTATCATAAGAAAAACAACCAGACGGTATTTTTTTTATTTTATATATATTATACGACTTTATCCCCTCGCTTTACCCTCGATGTGCGCAACGACGGGTATGGAGAGGTTTTTTTTTCGGAATGCCTTACAAGTAAAAGCCGATATAGTCTCACGCGACCGTTTTCCAGGTGTGCGTACTTGGACACATTGGCGAGGAATATTACGCCGTGTCCAAGCGTGTACGTCAGTGTGTGAAAAATTATACTAGAAAGTGTGTGCTTAACGCGATTTACGAACAAGGCTTCAGCACCTCGTCATACGGCTTCGCGGGCCCACGCGCTCGACGACCCTTTTTCCCATCCCGATACATTTCCGCACTGTTTAATTATTAACAAACTAGTCAGACCGTACGGGCAAAAATCAAATCGACCCCTTCGCAAATAAGAAGGGCTTTCAACCAATCTATGAAGAACACACTAAACACTGATAAATACGTCTTGTAACTGACGGTTAAAGTATTCCAACTGACATATTTTAATCAAACAGTCATTGTTAAAATGTTAATATACTCGTATAGGTACATTCATAATTATTAGAGTTAGATAATTGCTGCTGAAATACTTTGTAGGCTTATATTTTTAATTTTAAATTAACGATTTACTTTAAATTTCTAGAATATTAAAAAATAATATACGAGTGTCAGGGGTTCCCTATAATTTGATATTTATAAATTTACAGGCATATATTTAAATGTGTATACTCAAACTCAACAACACATAGGTACCTACTTATGCTCTTATAAAAAAGGAATCGGGTTTCTTCGTGTAATACAAATCTACTTGAATGACAAAAATATAATTCAATTTAAGTACTTTAATAGTTGCAGATTATCTCTAAAAATAAACATTTGGCATAATTGCATCAAATAAGCAAAATATACGAATAGAATATTCATTTGATGCATTTTATAATACCTCGACTGAAGGATACACGACAAGGCGAATTTAGTATTTTTTACCGCACACGTTACTGCAGCAGCTAACGTGTTTACTCGTATATAACACACGGACAATGAGTTGTTATGATTTATTATTCATACGAAAAAAGCATAAAAAATAACCGGAACGATGCAGTTTAAATAATCGAAAACGATCGAAAAAATGTGTGGTCGATATTGTAAATATTTAGATAGCGCAGACAACATAAAATTAACATGTACAATGTTGTAGACCATCGTCATTATCGTTATTTATGCATTCACTCTTTATACACATCATGTGTCTACTGCGACGTCGTCGGGTAAAAGAACGCGTGCGAACAATTACGGTCCGTTGTCCGACACCATCATAGTATTATTATCATGATATACTGTACTCCGGTTTGTATAATAGTGATAATTGTACGGGTAAAGACGACCATACACATTACACATAAATAAAGATAAACGACCAATAAAAACGAATCGTACAATGGCACAGCCCGTCGCGTGCCGGTGTCAAAATATTATAATAATATATAATAATACATTATACATTTCGTGTATATACACATACAGTATCGTTACACAAGCGAAACAGCCATGGGGTCTAGCGCGTCGTCTTCGTCGCCGTCGGCGATGAATAATATTATAAAACCAGAACGTTATAGTTTTCTTTTATCCGTGCGGAAAGGGTCGTGGACTGCGCGTGGAGATGAGTTAAGCATGGACACAAATGATATGCGACGGTGGTACGCGCACGCGCATTATTATTATAAAAGTATATGTACATAAGATATAAACATAATATACATTGTACATGTATACATATATTGTATATATGTGTATGAGATGGCACATAGTTTTGAACGTCGATCGTCGGGAAGAGCAGAAAGTTCAATAATTGGATTTGAAAATCGTGCCAGTTTAATAATAATTAATCATAATATACGCATGATAATGTCATGATATTATCGAGTGAACGCGATGTGTCAACCGTCGTCGCGTTTGTGGTTGCAGTTTTTATGCTTTTATTTTCCGAACAAAAACCGTTTTTCAATCAATCGGAGTACTGCAGTTATAATATACGCTCACGTAATCTTTCATAAGTAATTGTACTTCTTGTCTGGCTATAAACTTACATATTTATAGAAGATCCGGTTACTCAATATAAATATAAATAATAAATAAATAAATAAATAATATAAATGTTATATAAGCGCACGTGTAAGACAACGGATAGAGATTTCGAAGAACATAAATCGCAAAATTGAAAACCGTTTAATTTAATAATAATAATAGTTTTACACTGCAGTCAAATTATTTATCTTCCGTAAATATAACAAAATATACAAAAACCATTCGGTGCCCGCGAGGCGCCATATTATCTAAATTTATCTCGTACAATCGTATACATATAGTTTATATTATGTTAATCTCAAATAGTCGAATGGGTGTCGATAGAACTGTAGAAGCCATATAATATATAAATACCTATAGTGTTAATGTATACCTACGTAATATAAACGATATAGTGGTGTGGTGTGGTGTGGTATAACACTTTATAACACATGTAATCCCTCCTTTTACAAAAAAACAACATGTTTTTTACATCAATTATTTGCTTCAGTTATTCACTAAATATGCATAAATATAATGTGTTTTTTTTTTGTAATAAAGGACTTAAACCAATAATTTTCCAAGAGATTAAAAAATAAACAAAATACACGTGTTGTTGAATTTATCGTAGTACATTGCATACCTACCTATATAATATATAATTTATCGTTATCTGTTTTTTTTTTTTTTTTACATTGAATTATGAACTTTGAAAAACTGACGTTATATGTTTTAATGAGACCATATTATAGCACTTAATTATTTGCCCACTAATCCTCAAAAATAAATCGCTTTTCAGTCATAATAAATCTATTCAGCTATCTACAAATTTGTTTCACAGTTGATATATAATGATTTATAATATTCACCTAATTTTTATTTCGATTTTATTACCTATATTTTTGTATTATTGACACTTCATGTTGTAGTGAACTTTTATAAAAAAAAATGTATAATTAAATGTTTATAGATTTTTGTTGGTTATTTTCTTTTAACCGTTCTGCGAAGTATTAGCTATTGATATTGTTTTAATATTTCTATAAATGTACCTATTGAATTATTTTTTCTACAAAAATTATTACCTATAGTTTGTACAACGGGTATTAATTTGAATTCTAATAATTAAATACAGTTTAAAATATTTTTTATTTTAAAATCAATAGCTCATTTTTTATCTAGTTTCACACAAAAAAAAATATTATTAAAAATCTATAGTTGTAAAAATAATTCAATTTTTAGGTAATGTTTTAAAACTTTATTTTCATCATTAAAAATTGTCAGCTATATGATGGATTATTTAATACATATCCTTTTATAACTGTAAGTAATTGCAGAAAAATTTAAGTGTAGTGTAAATACGTTTTTGCAAAATGTTTTAAAACAAAAATGTTGTTTATTTTAATTGGCAGATTACATAACCAACAATACGTCAATACAGTACTACCCGGTATGTAATACTTGTATATGAACATGATACTTACGATCTAACTTTATTTTGGTATTGATATATTATACACATTTTGTAAGACATGATTTAATAATTTTATACATCTATTATATAACATGAATTGGCTTTTAAATTTTTAAATATTAACCGTAAAGTTAAGTCACTTAAAAAAAATTAATGTAAATTTTACTTACATAATTATTTGAAGTCTGCAGTATACAACAAAGTTTTTGAAAATAAAATAATATTATTTGGTCGTTGTAAGTTTCTTACTTTTTGAATAATTGTGTACATTTTTAATTTCCTATTTTAAGCAGAATATTTTTCTGAGAATTTTCCTCTAACATAATCACATTTTACAAATTTTAATAAAACGAGTAATACCAAGTTAATGAGTAAGTTATTAAGTTTTTTATCAGTGTTGTGGAGCAGCACAGGGGGTAACTAACCCACTGCTTTGCTCATATAAACGTTTAATACCTATAGCCTATACCTAACTGATTAATAACATACTTATTTATAATTCAATTTGTATACATCGATATTTTTAGAATAATATTTTGCTTTGTAATAGGAAATTCTTGAGGAAATGTTTACTCTTATTAAAAAAAAATGTATTAAGCTTCAAAAATTATTACGATACAAAAAGTATAAAAAACATAGATTTTTTTCCAAAATGTTGTTTTATAATTACTTCCAATGATACCAAATAATATATTCTTTAAAAAAATTAAGGTTTTAAAAATAATGAGTGCTAATTGTTAAAGAATCGCCCTGCAATGTATGAATTGTACCTATATACATGGATTTTTACATGATAATAATATGTATAGTATTCGTATACATTTCATCGCGTGTGTATCATATTATCGTATATAATTGAATATTTAGTATTTTAATTTCGAACAATATCAAATTGCGATGAAATAATCACGGTTAATAGCGGGGTATAGTAATATTACAAGAATTATAACCGAAATCTGCAAATATAAAACTTTATAATAATAATATACCTGCATGTAATACACTCCGATTATGATACTGCCATGTAATACATTTTAACAACTATTCATATTATAAATTATTATTTGACGTTTGCTTATTTGTTATGACTATATACACGAAAAATATTCCCATAAAAAAAATGTAGGCGATAATATCGTTTAGAAAATCGACCGGTAATTATTACAAGAAAAAAATGTAATTTTTTATTGAAAAAAATATTTTTTTCCGGTCTCTCTTTTCATGCCTTTTCCCTCGTATACTGAGCACATTGTAGTGTGATTGTCTTTCTCTCTCTCTTTCGATATATATATATTTATATTATGCTAATAATGTCTGTATATTATATATACACACACTTAATATTACAGTACGTCCGACTGTACATCTATATAATAATAATATACAATATGTATGCGGACGTTCACATTAACAGTCAGCAAAATACGATTTTCGAGACGTTCGTTTATTGGACACGCATCGATGTTGTCATTTCCTGTAGTGTTGCGGCCGACCATTGTACAATAGGCCCGTCGAACGGACAGCGCCAAGAAAATGAGTTCTTTATTTTTATTATAATAATAATGCATAACATGTAACGTTAAACCCGCCGTGCAGAACGCCCATAATGCAACTTTGACTACTCGACAAACGATTCGTCAGCGAATTTACAATGTCTGGGGTTTGTTTTTTTGTTGTTTTTTTTCTCCTTTACGAAATCAATGATTAAAAATAATAAAAAAATTGTTTTCCCTCAGACACACCGCGCGTAAGTCCTCGGGCGGTGAAAATAACTGCCGCTTTACATTATAATAATAATTTATATACGTGTGTTATTCTTTGAACTACTCGGCGAGACAATATTATATACATACACACACACACACACACACACACACATACACACATACGCACATAATTCACACATTATTATACATACAATAATAAACAATATAATAATAATATATATTTTATAATAATATAATATAATATAACTCATCACAGCCGAGTGATGTATATTGTGATAATGATATTCGCACACATCACTGCACCGTTACGATTGAAAAAATTAATAAATTCGTACGTCTATATATGTATATATAATATATTTACACATAACATTATAATTGCGCACTATATCGTTATTTAAGCACGTATATCTATATATTTATGTTATTATAAATTACATTTAATGTCATTTTTCTATTGATTTGTCCGATTACACGCGATATTATTACGGATTCGAAACGAGTTAGTTATATTATATATTATTGGTAATATATACGTAAGTGCGCTATAGCTTTCATCATATAAACAAGCCCGCGAAGTTCGGCCGGTTCGGGTAATAAATATCCATTTCATTTACAAAAGTCATTAATAAATTACGGTTATAATTAAAAACTGATATCAAAGAACATTAATATTTTATCAATTTATAAAGCGTAATAATAATAACCAACTAGCTGCAAAATAATAATATAATAATATGATTAATTGGAAATTGTATTCGTATACGCAAAATGACTATTTTATAGTTTAATTTTAATATATAGTATTTTACTTTTTTAAATTAATATTTAAAGTAAAATAAATCAATTTTTTTTATTTTGGTCATTGGACAAGAGAGCTTTTGTAGTTACGATTAGGTACTTGTTCACTCATATATCATAAAAGTGGTTGTCCGACTGTACTAAATTGTCAGTACACTTTTTGAAAAAAAAAAAAGCGGGTAAGTGAGTATCGCTCTGCTGTACATTAGGGGGTGGGATGGACCTAGGACTAGGGAAGCTTAAATTTGAATGCAATGATAGGTATCATTGTATACGAAAAACGATTCTGAACGGAGATGATTTGTCAGTCTAGGATATATAATACTTAAATATTGTAATATATTCTACTTCGAAACTAATTCAAACATTTAAGTAAAAGTTTCAAGATCTTACGTTTAGTAATTTTTTAAAAATAACAAAAATCGAAAATTATTTATTAGTAAAAAGTTATTTTACACGTGTATTTTTAATTTCAAATTAAAATTAAAACTTTAAACACTCGTAAAATTTTTTAAATTGAACAATCCTCAAACTTTTTTATAATTATTCTAAGCTTAACTTATGGACAGCATAGTATTAAATTTTCAATTCTTAGCTTTTGATAGAAAAATATTTATAAATTTTTAACTACCAAATAGTGAAAAATATTCATGATTTTGACGAATTTTTGTCAATATTTGAACTTCAAATGCTAATAAAAAAAAATTGTGCCTATGTATTTTTATAATTTTTGAATGAGAGTTAGAACAAGTAATGTGGACCCTTCAATTAAATTTTCAAGTAATTTGTCCCAGCTAATTTTTTTTTATCAACATTTATAAAAAAAAAATTAAAAAAAATTGAAAATTTCAATTGTCTATAAATAGCTCAAAAAAAGTCAAAATGTTTTGAAAATTAAATCACGTAAAGAAAATGGCAATCTAAATAACTGGTAAAATTTTCAAGTATTTACGACTTATACTGTTTGAATAACAACAAATATCAAAAATCGTTTGAGGCTAAACCGTTATTTAACGCGGTATTGTAAAAATTTAAATTTCATACACTCATAAAAATTTTTTGTCTGAATCCGGTTGAGTTTTTTTTACAGATAATTGAAGAAAAATGTATGGAGAACCTTGTATCAAATTTTCAAAACTTAGTTATAAAAGAAAAAAATTTTACGATTTTTCAACCACAAAATTACTTGCCAATTTTCGCAATTTTGACATATTTCGTATAAATTCGAACTTTAAGCACTTATAAAAAAAAATTGTGACTAACGATTTCGGATTTTTTTTTATCACTTTAAGAACAACTTATAAGAAACCTTGTATTAAATTTTCAAGATTTTCTGGCCGGCCAAAAAATTTTTATCGTTATTTTAAAAAAAAATACTAAAAAAAATTAAAAATTTCAATTGTCTATAAATAGTTCAAAAAAAGTCAAAATTCTTTGAAAATTTAACTGTGTATGGAGAACGCTAATATAAACATTTGGTGAAAATTTCAAGTATTTACATCGATTAGTTTTTGAGTTACAGCAAAATATAAAATTCGATTTGGTCGAAAACTGGTTGTGCGTAAAAAATCCCGTTTTTCCGTCATTTTTTTAAGGTTTTTCCCGACTCATGTAAAAAATATTGAAAAATTTTAACTTTTGACCCCCCAAAGTACCAACTAGATCCGATTTCCTTTTCAAAGAGGGGCTGAAGTTGAAAATCGAAGCATTTTTACTGCCCCAAATGTTGTCGACAGACACAAAAAAAAACAAAAAAAAAAAACACACATCATTGTAAAATCAATACATTCTTCACTCCGTTCAGAATCTAAAAAGAAAAAACCTACTACGCCGATAATTACATTCTCGAAATAATTGTAAAATTATTTTAGGATTCATATTTTTGGTAGTTCAACCAAAGAATAACCTTCTAATTGTGTAAACTTTGGAGTAAAATGATTTTTAGTTTATTTTTTATTAACAAAAATACTGGGTTAATATTATTTATATAATATACATTTTTTTTAAAGTAACTTAACTTATAAATTTATAACTATAATACTATACTATGTACATTTTGTATTTTTGCAGATTTTTTTTTACTAGATAAATCATAGATATAGACTGATACATTAAACTATAATTCTATATCTAAATGTTATCAGACTTATTATAAAATTTAAAAAAAAATTAATTATAAAAATTAAAATTTCTAAACAAATAATCGGCGGTATTTGTGTATCATTAAATTATTCTTAAATATAAAATCATTATACAATTATTATTATATAATTTAAACTAGACCTCAAAGGCCACATTCCATTGTATGAAATTAAAATGTTAGAAATTGTTAATTAAGTTGATTTATTGTGGTTCTAGAAAAAATTAAATTAAAAAACTAACACAAGAAATTAAATAATTATTATTTAAATTACTTTTTAATCAGTAAAAAAAAATAAACTTATCTAATTTGACCTAAACTCTAACATCTACAACATTCTAATTTTACGTCATTATCAAGAAATATTTGTCTGTAGTCATATGTATTAAGATTTAAAATTGTTCAATAAAACTGCGTTGCTTAATAATTTATCAATTTGTTTACTTAAACTATTAAATTGTCAAAATATTTGTATTTTATTAAAATGTTTCAACGTTGTTCAGTTTACATCTCCAACATAATAAATCAAAACACGTTTATCAATGATAAATTACTGTAGTTGAAATTGATATCAATATCGAAAATAAAATAATAAGGAAGAAAATTAAATAGATTTTCTTTTTACCCTGACTGTGATAATCCGTCTGTTTAGTTATATTAATATATTTTTATTTTACCAAACAGTTAATTTATATACAATATCTATTAGGTATAAGGTATATAACTATATAAGTATACTGTATACCTCAGCTAGAATTATGTCTATGAAAAATAAAGAATATAAAATATATGTATTGGGTTTTGTCAAACATGTTTTATGAATACAAATATATATGTTATTTTATAATAATCTAGACCTTTTTTTGTAAAAATTGATCCATTTCTCTGACGTGAGGAAACACGTATTCATATTGTAATTAATTGTAGGTACTCTATCAATTGTAAATAACTAACAAAATAATTTTGTATTTATTATTTATAAAAAATTTTTCGCTTGACTCAATAATACTTCTAAATATTACTGTTTCAAGAAAATACTATAATGTTTGATTGAATATAATTGACAAATAAAAATTTTACTCGAAAATGAATTATATGTCATGAATTGCATTCAATGTTTTACATAATATTAACGATAAATGTTACGAATTATATGTATATATTTCTAATTCTCAAATAAATTCGCTCAATAAATAGTATGAATATCAGATTTAATCAATATATTATGAACTATTTTCGTCAGGACTTGGATAAGATCTCCTAAGCTATAATTTTCAAGCTATATTGATCAATATTTGCCTATTTAGTATTTTATTTTAAATTTTTTTATGATTATGAATTATACCTACACCTACGAGTGCTATGCTTTATTAAAGTTTTTTAATTTTAAGCACGACCTATAATAAAAACAAATTTAAACCTTTCAAACACTAAATTAATTTTTGTTTTATTCGCTATTTATAAATTATATTCCTATTAGAACTTGAACACTAGTATTTTAAAAACGTAAAAGCCTGTTTATGTCAAGTATCTATCTGGCTATATTAGTATAGAATATATCTTTTTAAAACTCGTGTTGTATTCGACACGTTCTTATAACCTCACTTTTGATAAAATAAATATTATAATTAAATGTAATAGACAATAGTGGTTATTATATTTTAGATTTTGAGTTTTGACACTTGAATAATTTTTTTGTTAAAGGATCAGTCACTAGAATTTTACACGAAAACGTAGTGATTAGTGATTACCTACCAAAGTTGTATTAGGTAAGCATCACGTGAACTATTGCAATTTGATCAAAAACTTTTTAAGTTTTAATTTAATCTAACTCAACTTATATTTTTCTATCATCAATCATCAAATACATGGGTGGGACTCTTTTCGCCCGCGTCCTTTTCACCTAAATATTTTAAAATTACTTTACCTTTCCACCCAAGAATATTATAGCACTTTTTGACCACATTTTCATAATACACACTGGGAATCACTTTATTATTTATTTGGGTAAATTAGTTTTATAAAGTCATTTAGCATTACCCAAAGAGTATACCACGAGGAGGCGGCTTTTATAACTCTCCAAAAATATATTGTGTAGGTGTACATTTGTAAGTATTTGTCAATTATTGGTTTATTACAATATAGTGATAAGAATGAAAAATTATATAGATTTATGTTAAAAATATTATAAATTCAAAAAAACAAAATGTTAACATAAAAAATATAAAACATATAAATCGTCAAATTATAGTTACTAAATTTATAATTTATAATGATTAAATATTTAAATGCCATTGATTTAAAAAAATTATACTGACTAATCGTTCCTGTTTTATATTGTTGTATTTTTTCCTCGTCGAAGGTAATTCATAAAAATGTGGTCAAAAAAGTGCTATAATTTTCTTGGGCGAAAAAGTAAAGTAGATTTAAAATATTTGGGCGAAAAGTGATAGGTCATTTTTGGGCAATTTTGCTCAAATACCTTCATATATCACAAATATTCAAAATAGTTTGGGACAGACGAAAAAAAACCATAAACAATATATTACTTAAACAAATAAACAATAAACACTCGTATATTTTAAAATATTTGTTTTTTAATTAAAGACTATTTTGTACTTTGGGTAGGTTAGTACATAATAATATAATATAAATGGAAAATTGTTGGTTAATACTTGATCGCAGAATATTTAAAAATAGCAGTTTAAAGTAAATTTAATTAAATCCACACATTCAATCATTACTGTTTAAGTCTTAAATCATAGTAATTCCGTTTATTAATATTACTCTCAATAGTATCCCAATTCCAACTTAACCAATCAAAAAAGACCAATCTTGGTAATTATTATATGTTTAATTTGTGTTCTAGACCTACTTATTAGTATTTATATTTAAATTGGACTCAACACATTAAAATAAATGTGTGAATTCTCATCAAAATTATACTGCTTGTATATAAAATTAACTGAAAACCAATTTGAACTTATAGACTATAGATGTGGGGGTTAATAATTTTATTTATAATAAGAAAATATTTAAATTCTTTATTTGGAACAGACACATTTTAACATGCAGTACAACGTGGTTATAATGATTATCATATTCTATATTTAAGTTGGTATATATTATTTAACCTTTTCAGTGCACCAATATAATTATTTTAATTGGTGATCTTTTAACAAAAACGTAGTGGTATTCTAAAAAGTTTTTCAAATATAAAATAGTAATATATATATTACTATATGTAAGTAATATGAATAATATAATTTTATAATCAGATGTTTATTATATGAAGCCCTCGTAATCATTACATTGCATTTACAATGGAATTAATAAGCAATGGCTTCACTAAAAACTACATGTGTATTTAAATGTATATAATATATAAAGGTACAATAAAAAAAAATAAAAATAATAATAATAAACAATATAGCCCACAGATAACCAAAGTGCATTATATTTATATGTTATTGCTTATTTACAACTACTATCACAACAGTATAATATATATTATATAGGTGTTTTATAAACTACCTATTTATTTTAATAATTCGTGAATGATGACGTTTTCTCAATTAAATGACACAAGAATTATATTTACGATAAATTTGAAAAACTGCAACTTTCAGTAAAAATAATTTAATTAATAATGTAAGTATTTGGATATACACGACCACATCCATACAATATAATATAATATAGGTAATATATACACATTTGAAAATCACTTCATAAGTGATTTATATATTTAGTTATTGCAAATTTGCAAATATACCTACCTATAATAGTTACAATACATCACAGTTGAGACTTAATTTTTAAGAATATTTATTATTTGGTTAACAGAAAATAGCATTTAAGTTATTATAATTTATAAGTAATCTTTATTGAAAACAACGTTAAACTACACAGGTACCTACCGATACGTTTCCTACGTATTATTTTATTTAAGATTAAAACCTTATTGGTACAATTAATAATAAATATAATATAATAATTCAGTTAAATACGAAAATATTTGGAATTATATGTGTATTGTATATAAAACTACTATAAATCGTATTTTATTAAATAATAAACATATTATATGTATACTTTGAGTTCGAATATTATCGTTCGATTGTGTGTAGGTATATTAAGTGCAGTAATACCGTAGGATGCAGTCGTGCATCAGGAGTTTATATAGTTATATAGATAGAGAGGGCGCAGAGTATATGACTGATATTAACAATGAATACCACAAGGCACAAACGAGGCCTTATTTTAAAGTGCATTCGGTGACATTCTACGTAGTCATGAAATCTGTATATAAATGCGTACGTGAAAATCAAATTATATGCATTTAACATTTTGTTCGTGATTATTTCGCGGATAAAATAGGTATAATAGCGATTATAGCTGAACAGTGAACACCAGAACACCACTATATATTATATCAATACAATTGTATACTTACCTCTGTAATATGCACACTATTTTATGGTAAAAATATATTGTTTTTAAAATACTGCTACTATTTGTTTTTATACGTAAAAAAAAATTCTTAAAAGTTAAAAGTCTTTAAAATATATCTTAATAAAAAAATGAATTAATATTCTTACAAAGTAGAGTGTATAATGTATAATATACACATATATTATAAAATTATAATCTCTCTAAGTCTGTTTTATTTTCTAAATTGGTTTTCCTTAGACCAAATCACTAAAAAATCAATTTGATATATACACATGTACATAATACGTATGATACATACATAACAATAATAATATACGATATAATACCTATAATATACAGTAAATAATTTCGATAAGTACTTTTAAATGTATTCAATCGACTAAAAATATTTTAACTCAGTATTTATGCAATTATTCATCAGATAGAGTATAGATACCTATACCTATTTGTGTTTTGATGATCATTATTCAGTATTCTTATTATTATGTACCTATATAGTATATGGCTTTTGTATCTATATGAATAGATAATCTTTGTCGCACGTGGTATGTTATATTATGTGCTTATTAATTATTGTTTATTAAGTGTTAACCATTAAACATCATTTTAATGAGTGTTTTTTTAGTTGTAACAGTAAATTTATAAAAGCAATTAAATTTAAAAAAAATATATCAAAAAATAATTGTATAAGATCACTTATCAGTTGCTTAACTTTGAATATTTGACATTTTTAAATATTTAATTTAAATTAGTCACATAATCGATCATATAAATAGTCTATCGATTTCATAAGTTGTGTATGTATTATAACAAGTAATAATACAAGCTTTATGTTTGATCAATATCTAAATTAACATTAAAACATTTAACATTTATACGTATATAGTAGGTACCTTTATGCAGTGTGTTTACTTAATATCACCCTATCTTTATGTAGATTATAAGTAGCGTAGGTATTATATGATAATTTATATCATACTCATCTTAAAAATCACATCTATATACTATATTAAGAGAAAACGTTTTTCTAAAAAATAAAATGTGCAGTTCAACGCCATTCCACGAAATATACATGTAATATATAAGTATAAAAATATAATATAAAATAACGACATTTCATTTAAACTACATCACACATAAAAATATTATTATTATTATTATGAGTTTATCGACTGCCGAATTCGAAAAAACTGCACGTTATACGATTTCTTATATGTCATTTCTATAGGTCAGTGTATCATTGCGTCTACTGATTGCAAAGTATTATAAATAGAGGGCGATGTATAACATAATATAATATATGTATTATACGGTACGCGTATCGTATATCGTTTTAGATAATTTCATCGTTCCAGTGCACATTGCAGGCGAGAAGTTTTATAAGTCATCGATACGCGCGTCATCCCTTGCACAATAAAATTAATATATATATTATATGGACATATGGGTGTATATCGGTATAATATACTAATACTGTGTACTGCATATTTACATACCTGCAAGGGCGTCGAAACGGTCGATCTCGCGGATGATTCAAAGTCCTCCCCTTTGTTATAGGGTTTATTATTACCATACATTTAGTAAATATTATACAGTTACACGCCTACGCATACTTCGGATTAATTAGCTTGTGTGAAATTACATGAAACTTATAAACCCGAATATACCGATCTACAGTTTCTGATGATCATCTAGAGCAGTGTCTTCGTTGACCAATAATTATTAGAGATTATTTCCCGAGATGAGTGCGTATTTACGGGGGAAGATTAAAGAGATATATCTCCCCCTTCGCCACTCTTTTTTAAGCTATTTTTGTGTAGTAATAGTTGTATTTTTTCTATTTATTTTCACCTTATTAGTAATTAATAAAATCCTAAGACTTTTGTATCGAAAATTTTAGTCATATCTCCTCACTTAGAAAAATCCTAAATACGCCACTGCCCGAGATCATATTGTAATCGACGGGCCAACGTTATATGCAGCAGTGATGACACTTATGCGTTACTGCACCAACGCCCAACAGTATAATATATGTTATATAGTATGCGTTAATACGTTTTGAAATTTAACTTGACATGCTTATTTTTATATCATACTATTTACATTTTAATTGTATTATTTATTTTAGTATATTTTTTTACATGAGTCGGTTAGTTCTCAAAGGAAAAATATATTCTTAGTAGAAAAAAGATTTGCGACTCGTAGTAAGTATATACACCACTATCTGCAATCGTCTATCATAATATATTATTTATATTATATATCAAATCATGCTCTATAGTCATTATATTAAGACAAATATTGAACTGTACACACCAATTACCTAAATTTATGTGTAGTGCGATGTGTGTATCCATGTGTGTTACTCGTGTATTATTATATTTTGAAATTCAAAATGGCACGAATAAATGAACACAAAATAACTTTTTATATTAATTCAATTACGGTATACAGAAAAAAAATATTAATATTGTAAGTAAACTAAAGGTGATATTATTGTGACGTATCAAAAATAGACAATACTAACTACGTAAAAACCACATATATATTTTATATAGCTTTTATTTCAAATAAAATATATTTTTTTACCGATAATATTGTTTACTTATTATACATATTACATATACAAACGTATAATCTATATTATTTAATTTAACCGCAGTTAGATACCTATACATATTATGGGTTATATATAGAGTATCTGTATGTGTAAATGTGTAATAATAGAGTAGACAACGAGTTTATGCACATTGGTCGACAATTAATCACTAATCATTAATGAACCACTATTTTCTGTCCAAAGAACGCAATCAGTCATCAGACAAATAATATATATGCAACATAATAATGATGATTGAAAAATTATTTTATATAATATGTTTTGATGAATTATTAATTGATTATGACATAAATTTAGACATCATAATATTATGTGTAATTTAAAATAAAATATATTGGTAACATATCGGCGCGTAGTTGATTGCTTTGAGACACTACGATACTCAAGACTTAGTGAGGTGAATGGAGTCGAAAAATTACCTTACCCTCAAAAAGTGCAATATTAATTATATATATATATATATATATATAATTCGCCTCGCTGCTTTTGTATTGACGGGCGTATATATATCCTTAATATATAGCAGTGTTTTCCATTCTCCTGAAGTCTCCTGTTATACATAATACCTAATATTATACTCTGCAAACGGTTGTTATCACTATTATTATTATTATTGGCTATCTACCGCGTCGTACTTATTCGGCTGCGATGACCTAATAAGGACGTGATATTGACGTGGGAATTATTTTTATTTTTCAGTTAATCGTACACGCGGCGGTGGCGCCGCATCGCCAGCACCGCCGCCAACGCCGCCGCCGATCGCCTATATACTATACTCAGCATCGTCAACGCCGTGACCGCCGTCGGAAAGCGATAAGAGCGGCCACGCGAGACGATACTAAATCGACCTTGAGCCGGGAAAACGAAAAAGTGGAACAGAAAAACAACTAGCACGACCGCCGAGCCGCCGATCTAATTATTATTATTATCATCACCATCATCATCGTCGTCGTCGTCGTCGTCGTTGCGCCGCGGACGGCGGCGGTGGCCGAGAGGTGTCTGTCGCGGCCCGTACCCCGCCGCCGGAGGGCGGGAACGCACCGCGCGCGGGCCAATGAGCGTGCGACGTCCCACCCACCGACCGGCGGCACCCGGCGCGGCGTCGAGTCGGTGATCGCGAGCGCGCGCCGAACCTGAGGCCACCGTCGGCATTGCAGAAACTGCACCGGTCGCACCCTGACGCCGCGCGTCTCACATCGAACACGTCGCGCGTGTCGTATATGCCTCACGCGGTACGCCTATATAATATTATTTTTTCATATACGTCTAACATACCGTCGTACACAGTTTATAATAATAAAATATAATATTATATTATATATTTTATACGGAGTCATTCGGATCGATCGCATTTTATATCACCGTAATCGCAAATTTTATATTATTTCGTTCGATCGCCTTAGCGTCTGCGATGTGAATTATTGTATTATCGCCGTCGTCGTAACCACACACGAATACGTAATAGTGACCGCGATGCGGTTTTTCTCGTGATTTTTAAATACGACGTCCCGACAGCGAAGTGATTTTACGTCGACTACAATCTCACTTATTTATCGTTTTTGATATTTGTTTCCTGCTCCCCCCCCCTCTGTCCCGTCGGACACCTGCACTGTTTTCCTTCTATATACGTCGAAATGGAAGCTGACGATCCACGTCTGGCCGACGAGTACGTCAACGAGTTCGTGCTCGACCACCTGGACGTGTCGACGGTGAAACGCGAGATCCAATCTTCCGACTATCATCACCATCACCACCAACAGCCGCACCAAGACCACGGCGGCCATCACCATCATCATCAACACCACCAACAGCAGCAGCAGCAACAACAGCACCCAACCTGCAATGGTGGCCGGGGGACCGCCGGTGTCAATGCCCGTCTGCCGCCGATGCCCATCACGGGAGCCGACAACAGCTCCTCGGCAACGGCCGCTGTGGCCGCCGGGGCAGCCACCGCGACGATGGTGCAGTCGTCGCCACCGCCGCACTACCTGCTCACACCACCGGGTTGTGAACAAGAATACCCACACCATCACCCGCTCATCAGACACCAGCACGCTCTTAATCAGGTAATTGACGGTGTCAGTGGCCCGGGCGCTGGCATGGTGATACACGGACACGTGGCGGCCACGGCCGTGGCGGCTGCCAGCGTGCTGATAACAGGAAGCGAGGCCGCGGTCAAGGTGTCGAGAGCCGACCCCGCGACCGTCGGTTCCATGATGTATCCGAGCACGCCGGGCACGCCGCCCGACACGCCGCCGGTGAGCTCTTCGCCACCGCCGACCACGCCGATCCGACAACCAGTATTTATGGACGAAATGATATGGTTAACGCAGCAGTTGCGCCAGGGACAGGAACCGCTCGACTTGCGACCAAACTACGCGGGTTCCGACGAAATGCAGCAGCACCAGCACCAGCACCAGCAGCAGCACCCGCACCACCATCACCATCACCACCACCATCAACAACATCAGCAGCAACAACAAGAACAACAAGAAGACGAAGAACAGCAACAACAACAGCAGCAGCAGCAGCAGCCGGATTCGGCGGTCGCGGAGTGGAACATGGTGCAACACCAACACTCGACCGTGATACAGCCGAGCAACAGCAACAATAACAGTTGCTCTGCAGTCAACGGTAATAAGGTACCGTCGTTTGGTCGCCAGACCCTCCAAGCGCTATTGAGCCCGGGCTCGTCCAACGGCGTCGTATACAATTACGGGAACAGCTGTTCGATTTACCAGCCGCTGTTCTCGTCCCAGCGAACAATGCCCCCGCACCAGAACCGGCCGCTGAGCGTGTCAAGCGGTAGCGTTATGTCGCCCGTGAGTTCCCGCGGCGGCGGCGGTAGTAGCGCGTACACCCGCGGCGGCGGTTCGTCTGATGACCTGATCAACGATGCGCTGCTGCTGCAGCTGCCGGTGCGCGACCTCAACAAGCGGCTGCAGGGCATCTCCAAGGAGGAGATCGCCCGGCTCAAACAGAAGCGGCGGACGCTCAAAAACCGCGGGTACGCGCAGAGCTGCCGGACCAAGCGGATGAACCAGCGCATCGAGCTGGAGAACGCCAACGAGATACTGGCCACCGAACTGCACAAGATGAAATCGGAGTTGTCGCGGATCACGCAGGAACGCGACATGTACAAGCAGCGGTTTTCCGCGCTGGCCGCGGCCAGGGATTCGATGAGCGCCGCGGCGGCGGCAGCTGCGGCCGCTGCGGCCACTTCGACGGCTTCGTCCACCTCGTCCGTGGCCGGGGCCGCCACACAGCGCGTCGACAGTAGCTCCAACTCGCCAGAGCTCTATCTATGACAGACGAGGAGGTCGTACGCGTCTGCGCTTTGGATATCCAAGTGAGTAATGGCGTTTATTATAATTATTATTATTGTGTACGATGTATAGGTGACGTAAGGTGTATATACTGCAGTATAGATACTTGGGTCTCGTGTATATCCAATAAACCAGGGCTCACACAGTTCATCGTGTCCATAAGTTGAGCACAGTCCAACTCTGCAAATTTTCCGTTGGATCATTATTATTATACATAATATATAGTAGACTACGATACTAATGACATATATAGAGGAAAGGGGGGTAGTTCAGTACGACAGGCAAAACCGTATGATAAGGTTTTCTGAACATTGAGCTAATTGATTGATGTTAGTCAACATGAAAATCACTCTATCAGTACCTAAAATAAATCTCTACCTTACATCTCCCTCCCCGCTGTGTGAGAATGCTCATGATGCTTATATATAATGGGTAAATGGAATAAAAGATGAATTTATTAACAACGTGTATCACAAATTATATTTCTACTATTTTAGATCATAAAGATATCATGCGGTCTTGTCCCAAGACTATAATACAATTTTACTCCACCTATGAAGCAAAATCATATTTTTAAGTACTTTTTAAATTTATATATTTTTTTTTAAATCTTGGATTTAAAAATGTTTAAATATTATTGAAGCTAATAATATTTGTAATATAATTATTGCGCAATCCAATTCCAAATCCGTAAAATTTTTTAAATTAGTGCTTAAAAAGTATAGTAATACGGTTCTGTCCGCCTTCCCTTATCATTATTATTATTACGCTAATAGTCAATCGAATAAAAAAAGCACACTACAGATGACGTAGCTACGAGTCAAACTTAAACGATAAATAGTATAATCAGTTTTGTATTTTTGTTATGTAGCTACACAGTACACGCGAATAATAATAATATAATGATAAATAATTATAATTTATAATGTGGGTTATTCGTCTCATTATTTTCTCATCGTCGCCCCCAATGACAGTTTCACTGTAGTGACATTATCACGCATACTGCAGTCGTAGTGGTATAATGTGTGATGTATATAATGATTAAATTTGTGATTTCAATATAGTGGTGCCGATGTTATCTGAAATATTTATGACAATTTTCTATATAATATAGTATATACCTACATCACCCCCAACCCACTAGAGGTTCATTAATTCCTTTTTTAATAACCACATAATTATAAGCAAATTTTTGAATCTCTCTTGAGGATATATGTGGTAGCTCAAAGTCTAGTTTTACTAATTTTAAGTATCTGTTAGTAACCACCCACTTAAATTTCCTATGACATTTTGTAACACTTGAACCATAAGATCGGCGTGCCCCTGGATTTAAATAAGTAAACATTATGTAACGTAATATGTACACAAGGCTATTAATTATACATTGTAATACCTATGGGATTCGATTTTTCTAATGTATTCTAGCGCAAAATAGCCTAAATTGGTCGGCACGCGTTTATGTTCCAATGATGCGATAATAATAGATTAAAAAAAAATACCAAAAAAATATGTTAATTTTGATATTTGAAATAATAATAGAATACATTTTCAAAAGACTGACTACATAATATGCAAGTTCCGCTATAGCCATCTGGAACGATAAGCTTTAGTGTCGTATATCATATATACAGCTTTCAAATATATATTACATGGTATAATGTTATTTTTTAATAATACGTATACTTAGTATGAAATTCTTCAATTTTTATAATAATGTTAACTTTTCAATAAACAATTTATTTATTCTTCATTTTCAAATGCGGAAAACCTATAGAGACTATATTAGAAAAATATATATTATCGATGTGATTATATTGACATTTAGCTTAAAATAAATCGTTTAAACGAAATCCGGGAAATCACGAGTGTATTTTCCGCCCCGATTCTGCGACATACGTCTATGTATTAAGTTTCCGCCATGTTCCTCATTCTGAGACCATGTTAAATTTTCATTTTTTTTTTTTCGAAAAAACGAGTAAAAAAACATGTAGGTACTTTGCTCTCCTATATACTCATTATTATTTCTCTCAAATCTATTTCTCTAATATAATACAATACTAACTGATCCTGCACGGTGTTTCCTATGACAAATTAAATATAATACCAGTAGGTACGGATTTTTCCTGTCTTAAACTCCGTTAAATGTCAATTATACTATTATACATGTTATTGTAACACGTCTTAATAACTATTTTATTTTCTATAAACTGCACTATTACACGGAAAAAAAATATTCGTTTATCGCGAGCCAACAAATCCCTGTGCGGGCCCCTTCTCATCATAAAGAACACTTTTAAGCAAATCGATTCCCATCCGCAGGTGCACATCGCACGTGGAATTACCTACGCGTCAAATACCAGAACCGTATGCGAGTGCGGTAGACTTGGCCGAGGCCCGAGGACGCTTACATAACGCATAAACGTCGTCTCTTATTAATATATATATCATTGTTTTTATTATATTATAATGTTCGCCCCGTGCGCGCGTCTTTCGTATAATATGTATGTATACGGTCGTCCGGAATCTAAACGATCGCCTCGACAAGTGGTGTGCGCAGTCCTCCTCCCCCCGGCCGCAGTGTTGTCAGTTTCACTCCCGTCCGGTAGCACCGCGACGGCGACATCTGCAATAAACGGCTAATGCGTACTTGCCGCGCGGCAGGTCCAGCGCGCGATGACAAATGAGCCTGCCGAAGACGTCCGGTCATTATCTATATCTATCTAAACGTATATATATATATAACTATGTAGGTACGACCGGCAATTGATTCGATATCATTTTTTTCCGGTTTCCCCGAAAACGACGACGTGCGAGCAGAAAAAAAAATATTAAAAAAAATTGTACACGCATTCGCCTACATAATATATTATTATACAGCAGGTATATTGTAATGACGATATATTATGTAGACCTGTCCGTTAAATATAATTTATCGTGTGCGATCTCACACGCGCGCGCGCAAAAGTAGACAACGTTATCAGTCACACGCCGCGCCGCTAGTACAGCTATTATTGTGTATATAATGTATATATATAACATATGCATAGGTGTATGTATTATTATGCATCGCGTGCTGGCTATGATATTATTATCTCATATTGTGTACAGTATAGAGAGGTACCTACCTATACAGACTGATTACGCGTCGTACTATGACGTCCGCTCGCGGACGAGCTTACCGCCCCTACCCGGTCGTGTCGAAGGCGTTGGTGTTTTTTTTTTTTATTATTATTATAAGTAAGCGTACGGGAAAATGTCTAAATCACAATTTTTTTTTTTTTACATATTATGCACATTATGACGATGATAATTATGGTATTGTGATAATATACTCGTAATCTCGAGACGCGAACATTATAAATAACCTATATATATTATATGCACCTGCATAACAATATTATATTATACGCGTGTATGTATATTACGAGCGGTATTTTATGCGTTGTAGCGTGTACAGTGTGATTTAATCAAGCATGCTCATCCCCTTCTCTACTTCAGTGATGTTGCAATTATACGAAATTCGACTTTTAGAATTTTTAAACATACATTCGAAAATTACCACATTTTAAAATCATTAAGATTTTTTGTACTACTATATATTAAGGTTTAAGGAATATCCTATGATGATACCAACATCAGTTTTTCAAAATAAGTAAAAATTCCCCTTTTCTATTGTAAATTATTTAGCGGATAATTGTTCTGAGCATTTTGGTGTATCAAAATCAATATTAAAACTTTGTGTACCGTAGGATAATAGATTCATGATGATGGGTTTGGAAGATATGGAGACTATAGTGATTGAAAATCATAATAATTAATTTATCAAACTCTTTGAGTATTATATTGATTTTTAAAAGGCAATAACCTTAAATGTATAATACTATTTTGTATGCATTTTAGCGTTTATGTTTTTTATTTACAATAATTCGCTCTCGAAATATAACTGTTTCTAAATTCGATTATAGGAGATGCTTATTTCTTACCATAAGTTCTATATGATTAATTAAAGAATTTCGCAACTAAAATTTTACCTGCATATTTTATATATTTGCCAAGTTTAATTTTCGTAACCAATCGTGAAAAAAATTAACGTAAAATGTATTAGTACCTCACAATAAAATTCAACATTGAGGAGCTATATCTAGTATATCTCATAAATGAATTAACAAAAAATCAAAATATTATTGTAAAAATTCAAAAAAATGTTCTACTAATTTATTATTTAATAGCAGGTAGAGGTCACTATTTTAAAATCAAAGATTGATAGTTACTTGAACGATAAAAATAAAGGGTAAACAAATTTGAATTAATTTAATTTTAAAAAAAAATTATTGAAATAATGATTATATTCGATAAAATAATCACTCTGTATATATAACATATACATGTCTCTTTTATACTCTAATATTATATTTTCATGTATAGAAATACAGACTGATTGTATATTATGACGAGCCTGCAGGCGGTCCTCCCCCGTTATCGTCCTAGTTTGCTTCTTATAATATTATGTGCATAGGAAAATTTCTATAGATTGCATTTTTTTTAAACATATTATGCATATATAATGATAGTATTGTGATAATATAATCTCGAGACATGGATACGCGTACAATACGTATAACACGCGCAAATATATGCAAAGTATTACAATACGTCATAAAGCGCAATATTATTGAAATGCCCATCATAACCGCAAGAGATTTTTGTGTTTCGTCAAAGAAAAAAACCAGTTTCTCGTCTGCAAACGAATAATAATCCTTTATCAATTAAACTCCAGTGAAATAAGAAAATAAATTTAACTCGGTGTTTTGCGCCGGTCGATAGAGCAGACGTATGGCTTTCAAAATAGCTTTTCAACAGTATATAGGTTGCACAAAATAAGTGCAACTAGGAAGGGGCTTGGGTGGCTTGGCCCACCCAGTTTTGGCTGTAGCCCACCCAGTTTTTTATGTTAGTGTTTTAGGGGCAAAGCCCTCACGGGTCACTGATATCAATTTAGCCTACACAGAAGTATAGAGCTCTAGTTGCGCCTATACTGCACAACTCTCAAAAACAAGTAATAGAAATTAGAAACTGTGTATGGATATACAACTAATTAAAATAAGTATTAATTATTTTGTATAATAGCACCAAAGTGTTGACATTTTCGTTGAACATGTAGGTACTTTACTTAATAAATGTGATGTGCACGACGATATCACTCTCCTACATACATATGGTATAGGTTACAAAAGCTTTTTGTTTGTGTTGTAAAACAAAAATAATATATCATGCGTAGCCCAACCTGTGAACCGGCTGCAATATTCGGTGTGTAGTTTTCAGATTTTTTTTAGTCAAAACAAATTCATGAGAAGTACTTTAAAAATGTTTATTGGATATATTAGAATGTGTAGGTATACTAATAATATAACACTCCACTGCAGACACGAGCTGGTCTCGTTCGAAATAATAATGATTACCGATTTGTTTATTGTTTTTGCAGAATACATGCGCGAAACGGTATTAAACTGCAATATCACAATATATAATATCGCGTGTTAAAAATAGTATTACCGACACAGACAATAATTTAATTATACTTATATTATACCTATATTAATTATACAGGCGAATAGTTTTTTTTAACTGACTAATTGAAATTATGATAAACCATCCGACTAGACTATAATTAAGTGTCTATAAAGACTATGAGATATGAAAAATATGTATTTGCAATTATCGAATATTATGCTATTATTATTATTTCTAGGTATATTATATAATATTTTGTATTTCATACAAATTTTTTTTTGTATTTAATTGCACTGAAAATTCTACGAAACATATCTATTATAAAAAAAATCTAAACTCTAAGAATACTATTTAAAACAAAATGTATGTACATTTTTTATGTAAGCACCTTATAATATTATGTATTTTAATAACTTAATAAATTAATATTTATTATTGTATGAGCACATTACAACAATACGATTAGGTATTTCAGAAATATATATATATTTTTTTTTTATCTTAATAACAACTCGGTAGTAAAGGCCATTATATAGTTACAATCAGTGGCGGATCCACTTACAATAATTACTTAATATCTATTTAAACACTTAGACTTTATTAATGTAGATAATTATACGATTTTATAAATATAATTATCCTAAAATTATATTTTGTTGATTAAAATGGTCGATTTTAAAAAATTCAGAATTTGCTCTGTTAAGGGCTGGATCCAAGATCGAGTAATTTACGTATAAGTTTTCTGATATGTTGAAATATCAACGATCCTATCCATATTGCTTACATTCCATTAATAAATACTTCACTGTGAGCGTATGCCGCACACATCACATATTATAGGGGTTCTTCTTTTACCTCGAAAAATCCGTGATTAATCGGTGGATTCTTAATAGATTGAGAACTTAATAAATTATTTGTCTAAAATACTTATTATTGGTAATTTTTCCACATTTGACAACTAACTTTACTAATTAATTTTGATCATATAATTAATATTTTATTATAGAAAAACATTAAATATTAATAATGTAGTATAAAAAAGAAAAGAAACTATATCATCGTGTAATGAGCAATAGGAATTTTAATAGAGTGATAATTTCAGTTTTAAATGAGTAATAACAATATATTTTATTTAACAAATACAATATACATTTGGTCTGTATAAAATGTTTTTTCACTGAGTTTAGCACTTTGGTCTTTGTATAGGTATCGTACAACAATAGTAGGTTAGGTACAATAGTATCATTAGTGTCAATAAATTACATTTAAACATTTTGTCATTTATTATTGTTCACAGCTAAATAATGGTGTCCTATAGTACCTATATACCTACTCTTAATGTAGTGATTAAAATAAGTGGGGTAGGTAATGAAACAGCAGATCTTCTACAATACATTTCAAAAATATCGTTATAATCAGCTGGATTTTTAAAATTAGGTTTAATGGCAACGTTAAAATGAGCTCTTAAAATAATACGTACCTACTTATTATTATATTTGCACATTTTAAATGTTAATAAATCGATAACTACTCGTTCAAATTATTTAGATTTGGATACATTAAAATTTAAAAAAAAATATTTGATTTACAAATTACTGCAAAAAAAGTTGATACTCAATTGAAAAAAAAAAATTTGAATCGTCATAAGACTCCTTATATATAGTGTACAATTTGATTTCTCAAAACTTCACACATCAGAATTTGAATAAATTTACTATTAAAAGAAAGAATGGGGTGTAGGGTGCTTGATGAATCGTTCTGTACACATATTATATATAATGGATACCTATACATATACACAAAAAGCAATACGGTATATAACACGCGGTGCGTCTGTTAAACCATCGATTTCTATCTCGTTGCGGCGTTTAACACTGCAAATGACGGGGTGGTGCAACTTACCGCCGTGGAAGTATTTCATGTATATGTGTGTGTGTGTGTGTGTGTGTGTGTGTGTGTGTGTGTGTGTACAAGGACCACGCGCAGGAAACAGTTATATCGTTCGATTGATGTGGGTGAAGTGTACACTCACACAAGGCACTGTCTTCGGCAATGTAGTTTAGTGTGGTTAACTGACCGCCCGAGAATTGGCCATCGGTAACGACTCGCCATTCAGACCGCGCGCGTCTTCAAGACTCAAGCGCGTGCAGGCGCTATTATGCGCTAATTGCGATTTGCGGGAGTCAGAATCGAAAGAAAAGTCTTTTTTTTTCAGCGCGAAAAGAAATTTTCAAAAATAAGACTCAATATTATATAACATTATATTATTACACCGGTCAAAAACATATTATATATACAATGTATTAGCGTTAAAGTATAAAATAGTATTATTTCATAAAATATCTATAGGTACATTAGACTATATATAACTAAGTCAAGGCAATAAACCACACAATTTATAAATTGACTAAATATTTTATAAATTTCTTCGGATTTCCCAGTCATACTATGTAGTGTGTATAATAAAATTGTTTTAAAACTACAGCATCCAGTATTATATATATACATATATATGACATATTATTTTTCCATTTTTCAATCATCTTGCAGCAATAATACCTTGTATTCCACGTTTCAATTAATTACATAATCAGTTAATAAATTGACTTGTAGTTATTTTTTTATAGGTACTATTTATTGTAATATATTTATGTGTTCACACTTAAATTGACAATATTTTAATTTTAGTTTAGATTATAATTTTATATTTAAACTATTTTCACTTTGGGGTTTTATTGAATAGCAGCTACTTACTTTATAGGTACAATTATTTCTAGATATACCTACCTAATATTAAGTTAATTTTAATGCAATAGATCAATTAAAACTATACTTCAAATTATAAATGATAGATTTAATACTTTCAACTAATATATATATATATATATATATATACATATACAATATAAAATACAATAAGAGTAATTTTTTTTTCTCAGGTGTCTACCAACGTCCGCCAACAATAATTATGGTTCGCGAACATCGCGAACTTGAAATCGTACACAGATTAACTTCAATAACAAAAGGATAAGACTAATAAAGTAATTTGTTTTGTTTTGTTTTTTTTTCAGTAGTTATATATTTATATTTTAATAGTGCATATGCGATTTTTTTTTTTTTTTTTTGATTTTGTTATTGTACAGTAATAATATTTCTGTTTTCCTTCTTAACGCCAAAGGACTTTTCCCCATAAGTATACAAACGTATACAATAATATTATACTATGTTAAATCGGCGTACGCTTAATAATAATAATTATAATAATATACCAACTCATGTATACATGTTATGTTATTACATTTAATGTTTAAAAAATGTATGTAGGTAAATTAATCGTACCCACCGAGAAAGACGTGTTGACTTTTCTCGCTCACACCGAAGACCGTGCGGTGCATACAGTTATAATTGTTTTATTTTTGACATTATAACAATAAAAAAATTTATGGGCTTATAACGCGTTTGAATTTCGCAAGAATATAGTTGTTTGTACATAACCAAATTTTGAAAATTTTATAGTTACCCAGAAAACCGAAATTGTTTCACATATAAATTATACTATCAGTTTATATCACATTATCGTGTTATAAACAGTAAACGCGTAGGCTAATATATATTTTTTTTTTCCATTACGACGTCAATTTAATTGCCATGATTTAGCAAAACAGCAATTCCGTCATTCCGCGACCAAAAAAACCATACCCATTAACCGCTCGTGTAAATATTCTGAACGCATCCGAACACCGACACTAACAGCGTAATGTTTTTTTTTCTTTCGATCGTGCATAATATTATTATTAAATAGTTACGAGTGGTACACGAACTACGTCAAAAATATTTTTCACTCCAAACACCAACGCAGTTGGCGCGTTTCCAAACATATTTCTTTTACGGCCTATTGACCGTTTCGAGTACAGTCACTTTCCAACCATAACTGCTACGTTATAGTAGGTACCAACTATATACTACCCTTAAACGCGCCGGTCGAGATTTTTCAGTATATATTACACGTAAATTATGTATAGAATTGACGTATGCGCTCTCTGCTACGTAACGCATTTAATATAATAACTATATTATAAAACGATTTTTTTCCACTCATTCCCATTTAAAATGTACAATTAAAAAGCTTCACTAAATTACTGACATTATATTTTCATATCCGATTTCGCCTAGTAAAATGCATTTCCTTCATTTGATGAGCATAAAATATGTTGTACATTATTATTTAGTTGTATATGTTTAGGTGATTATGTATTATAAATGTCTAAATATCAAAACTTGAACACCCGTTTGTGTACAGATGTTTTTTCCATATATATATTATATTATTTGTTTTTTATTATTATGATTATTATTAATACGCCGTTATTAAAGTAACATAAAAAAGATTAAAATTAAATAATTGTAAGGCGCGACTTAAACTGAGCGCAGAAACGTACAAAGTGCTGTTTCGCATATATATGTATTGGCCGACGCCACAGTAATGTACACGCACAAACATCTGTTAAGTAAATATAGTGCTAAAATGTTTATTTTATTATTATTATTATTATTATTATTATTATTACTATTATTTATATATATATAAGTAGAAGACAGTTAGAAACGTTGAAAATTTTAATTTATAAAAATATATTTAACCGTCTCGTTTGATATTAACATATCTAGGACGGGTATAAATTTAAGAGGATATTGATATTACACATAATATATTAAATTTATTCCATCCGAATCGTGTATCATTTGTACATCTACGTATCGCACACTTTGTCATTGAACCACCCTTAAATTAATTTAACTTTTACTGAATTATCCGGGAATAAAACGTCAGTGTCATTTCTCATTTTATAATAATTTACGATACACAAACCTACTCTAATGCGTAAATTTGACTGTACCTACGTGAAGTTAAAATTATTTACATAATTATTTTCAATGTTTCAATGGCGTGGATAGTTTGCGTGAATGATATTTGTCAGACATTTGGCTCATGCAATTATCTGTATACAGAGAATATGTTAGCTGATACTTATTAAGAAATATTTTTAAAAAAATGTTTGTGATCGAGGGTGCACGATAAATAATTCAGCCGAATGGTATTAGGCAACAATCGAATAAAACTACTGTTCGTTGTTTCTCAGATTTCGATATCGTCGTTCAACAAAGTATATTATATTATCCTAAACTCCGTGTTTGATAAAGTTAAGGTGCTTACGTGTGTCACCGACTATTGTCGGCTTACAACTTTTGACTCTCCGTAAAATCCCATACTATCCGATATAATTTATGTCACGTTTATATACCCATCATCAGCTAAAAGTTTCTAATTCGTCTTCTATTTATATGTTTTAACAACGGGCTTTGAATTCCGAAATTGTTTGTATAATTTCTCTCAGTCTTTTTTTATTTAGAATTAAGTAATAATTAATGATTTTTTTATTATTATTATTATTATTAATGAGATTTGTTTATTTCGTTTTATTTTATTTTATTATTATTATTATTATTATTTTTTTTTTGTTTATAATATGTAATTGTTGTATAGTTGTTAAATATTGTTTTACACGATTGTACTACCTAAACTTTTGTAGGTTTGTCGTCTGCAATTGATGGTAATAATTATTATTGATATGTGAATTATGCTGATAAGTTGATGTTAATAAAGTATGAAAAATGGGCTACACGACGTGAACGGGTATTGTGTATACAAAACGATTCCCTATACGTATAAATGTATAATATTGTATTGCTGCAATCTATAATAACTGTGTACCTGATATTATTTTGTGTCGCGTGTTTTCTCTCCTGTGTCACATACTGTGCACATAATAATATGTATACGGCCTATCCTGCGGCAGAATAACCGCAGACGCTGCAGGAAAACGCATAGGTATGAGAATCATAACACAATAATAATATAATATAATCACGTCGACGGAAAGTCGGAGTGTCACATAATGTGATATTATATTATTATAATATTGTGTTTGGTTTTCAAAAATCGGACGTGCTTATTTGTTAATCGTTATCGCATATTTAGTACAGTACACGGTGTACCTACCTATACGTTTATTGTATTAAAACGCCAATTATTATGTACTAATAAGTAATTGTACGTCTAACACATTATGTTATACGAGTATATATGTATATATATATATATATATATATATATACTATATTATATGAATATTGATATTATTTCGTTGTCGATATCGTACTGCAGATCGTATATCGACTAACCACAGTAATATTTCTATACACATATTAGTACGAACAAAAATCACACACAAAAAAAATAAATCCCGTTCGACGATATTTACAATAATAATAAATTATAAATACGTACCTAATACAATAATAATATATGTTTGTGAATATATGTACACCGTACGATAACATGGCTCACATTCATAACTGTATCAATCTATTTATGTTGGTAGATAATATTTATAACGTCATATTAAAATATGACACGCTAGAAATTGACTAAAACGCTCGTAAAACAATATTCCTATTCACGGTTAAAAATTAATGATTTTTAACAAGAGATTTAACGTAGTTAAAAAAAGTTTAGTTGATTTATTTCCGTTATTTTTTTTATCGATTTTCTTATTTTTATCATTTTTAACTGTACGTCTGTACTTATTGTTTACAAACTTAAAACCAAAAACCAAATAAAAACATTATTTTCCAAAACCTAATGACCTATTATGTTTGTGATTAGTAAAACGTAGTCATACCTATTATATATTGTCATGATATGCCATCATATCATATAAAAACATAATTATTATATAGTAAAAGACGTCACAACGGCACTCAATGCAAAGGATATACAATAATGTGCACCATTGATGGGGATAGGGATTGTGCAGGGTATACGGCGGCAATGGTGGCACCCCTAAACAAAAAAAGTTCTTTATATATGACACATTTAGATTCTGAGCAGAGCTAGTCATTTTGTTAATACATGACACAGGTAACTGAGGAAATCTGAAAATTTTGTAGCTTTTTTTAATTATTTTTTCTGTAATCTACCCTACTATAAATACAACACACAGTTTATATATATATATTATAATAGGTGAGGCGGGTTAATATTTTCAGAAATATTTGCACCCGCTAAACATGAAAGCTGTTTTGTGGTAAATATAATATTGAGTTATATACTATAATTTATATTTTATAATATTATTATTCCGTCTGAAGTGTTTCAAAATATGAGAAAAAATATGGCATTTATCAAATTCGATTCATATATTAATTGAACGTTTGATCGAAATCGTTTCGCGCCGTCAGTATTGTCACTATAATATTATAATAAAACTCCTTCGCGCGAATGTCTGTCGATTCGAATGACAAAAAAATATTGCTTTTTCTTTTGCGATCGTACCACAAACTCTCATCTGTACGGCACAGTATATAGAATGACACACATACATACCCATACGTATATATATATATATATATTATAGGTCACTCGATATACTCGCGATTTTACGTGGTGGCCACGGTGCTCCTATATAGCTGTCGTAATAATATATATTAGGTACTTACGATATGTGTGAGTGTGTGAACGTACTTATATTGTTTATATATATGTATAATATGTTATAGGCTCACCGGACTTACTATCAACCTTGGACCCGATCGTAAGCATACACAACCAATATATTAAATTACTATATGTATAAATAATAATATATCATATCGCTGCACTGCGTCGTTATCGGCAATAGAACCTAGTTGTTTACTCTCTACAACACGACTTATTGTTTTAAGTGTACGTATACTTGTACAATATGTAATATATTATATTGAGTATTTTTATTTTTAACAGAATAATTATATGTAATTAAAAAAAAAAAAAAACATTTTCTTTTTCTTTTTTATGAATATTATTTAGTTTGTCACCGAAACCACATTTCGTGTACATAAATTTTGCATGTTACGTATAGGTTCAAGCGAAGTATGACTTCACACAATTTGGTACTATTGCACGTGCACATTTTATGATCAAACGTTTAAAAAATTAAAAACGTTAACCAGTATTATTTAACAGTATCTACCGTTGAACATTTTAGACGATTGAATGAATACGCGAGTATATTACTTTCATATTTAGACTATCACAAACTATCAATTATTATTCAATTGAGACATAAATAAACAATATAAAATTATAATACATATCACTTGTGATGAATTATGATTTAGCTCTGTAAATTATTTTCAATCAATTTCAATATTGACTTTCAATAATATAAATACAATTTTTTTTCTACTTTCATTTACTTCGATACTGTATATTGTATAATAGGTACTTACAATGAACAGATATTAATTTAGTCATCTAACAAAATTCTAACAACATTATCGGTCCAAATAAAAACTGAACATGAATCAAAAGTCTATAAGGATTAAGTTTATGGAATCATTAACAGTGTTAATACATTCGTCAGGTTACTATTAATCAGATTATAGTCTATAAATAACAGTTTATTCACATATATTTTGATAGTTTGATGTAAATATATGTAGGTATATACAGGTAAAAATATAAGTATAAGCTTACCAACGTTTAACCGTAGAATGTTCTGATGTACCGACTTATAATATAAAAGAAACCGAATACAACTTAACTTTAATCATATCAAAGTATAATATATTATTATAATAAGATATACAAAAATACTACCATCTTTATAAGTTGGTTATTGTAACTCAAGATATTTGATTTTCTGATTATTTCAAGTAAACTTATATATTTTGTGTTTGATCATAATAAATAAAATTAAAAAATGTCTTCCAATATACAATATATTATTTTGTCTTCACAATTATCAAAATACGATTATTTATTTGTTTAAATTGATATAATATTGTTTTGATTATAATTTTTATTAAATTGTTTACAATCACTAAAAAAAACCGAATACTCAATAGCATTATTTGTATTAAAATGTTTATTATATACAATATTAATTGAATTATCTATAGACTTTATACAATATAAATATAGTCAGTTACAAAACAAAAATTATAAACAAAGAAAACTACGTCGATGCAACAGTGTGAGTTATATAAAGCTTATTACTGTCATAATATAATATTATTGCCGAATTACATGCCCCTTAAATATGATTTAGTAGTCTATTAAATTCTATTGAACCATTGAATTACCTAATCAATTTTTCATACAACTCAACATATTATTATGTATTTCTAATTCTTTTGAAACTCAAAGAAATCATCACAATAATTAGGTAACATAACATAATTACAACAAATTAACTACAATGCTCTACATCATATTTTTGGTGTATTTATTAGTCGAAACAATATAAATTTTTTTTCATTATAGTCTATAGATATGATTCATTATATTATTTTTGTTTACTATATTATCTTAAAGGTTTTTTTTTTATGTAAATATTAATAGATAAGTGTGTCTTCCGTTATATCTATTAAGCCTCGTTTGTTTTGTCTTTCTAAACTTTCGAAGCGATTTTTGTTTTAATAGGCTGGTTTAATATATTTTTCATGTAATAATTTTTACCCAGTTTGTCTCTGGTCGTATTTTCTACAATTATGCGTACACGATAATATTAATATTATCGTAGATATTTATATATTTAACGAAGACTACTTTTTCAGAAGTCGTATTATCCAATTTTAGACTTCACCATATGACTTTAACACCGGCAATCTTATTGTTGCTGCTATATTATACATATTTATTACTATTATAATCTTACAGAGTTGTAAGGGAGTCACGCAGGGGGCCTATAACTAAAGCACCATGATCAGATTTCTGTTGAAAGATTTATTTCTAGTCACCAATCAGTAAAACGTTCACGAGTCACGTCCATAAATGTCTATATAAAAAAAAAAAAACTACAAGTTCAAAACACCGAAACGGTTTCCTGTACGAGCCATATTACTACTTTTGAACTATAGTGTTTAAAAACCGTATGGATCCACTAATATAACTAAGGCCTAGATTTAAATGAATTTGCATATTGTTAGTATACGAGTAAAATGCATTCCAAATACATAATTACTTAACTGATTCTTCAAAGGTGACACTTATTTTGAATATTTTAGCATTTTCAAGTGATTTTATTAGCTATATAATATATAGAAGAAATACTTTGTACACGCTATAGTAGTGTAATAATTTAGAAATACAAAATATTATATCAAAAAATATTGTTTTCATAATATTTGCTTTAAATAGTTTTTATACATACCAAAAAAATATATCAATCGCTCTATTTATGAATGTAATAACGTCTTTATCTATTTACAGAAATTATCAAATATGATGTCTTACCGGGTATTACTCCAATTAATAACAACTAATTGGTCAGTTGAAGTTAAGAAATTTTTTAAATTGTGAAGTCACAATTGCGTTTATTTCTATAGTATATTATACCGTTTATTTATTGTGCGTGGGCGCAAATTTGGTATTTTATTTTTATATCATTCAAAGATTGGCTGAGATAAATAAATAATAAAAATACTGAAAGTTAAACCATCGTATTATTTTCGCTTGTGTGCATACCAAAAAAAAAAAAATTAGGTAATTTTTAAGGACATTATATTATTTCTTTAAAAAGGCATTTCCGGTACTTTTTAGAACATTTTTCAAACATGTTAATAAAGTATTTAAATCCGGAAACTATTTTTAACATAAACATTTTTTTCCAAAAACGATATCCCGAGCCAATGTCAACGGTTGTGCGCACTACAATAATAATTATCACGATAACGACTGCGCATCGCCCATCGTATAATATTATATAGGTACTATTGTCTATTACCAGCGGTACCGCCTCGGGGACAATCTGCGCGTGAATATCTTTACGTCGTGCAGTGTCTGTCTGTCAAGTGCGTTGCGGCGCGGCCCCACGACGTTGTACACCCTTCCCGCCGCCGGAGAACCCTCCCGCGACGCGCTCACCCCCTAATCCGACACTACCCTTCATATAATACGTATACGACGACTTCCACCGCCACCCCCGCCCCCGCGAAGAGGGTATATAAATCGTACAATGTATACAACGTATAGCGTGGGTATACGGATGAAACGCGTCGTGACGTCACAACGAGCTGAAATTTTTCCGATTTTACATCACTGATACATCACGTTTGCGCCGAAGGGTCCTCCACGGTCGGTCGCGTTCTCCTACAGTATCTCCACCGCGGCTATACAGAGACGCACGCGAGTCCGTGACATTTTATTAGTTTGCCGCCGTATTGTTATATAATAATAATAGTGTGTTGTACGCCGCGGGGTCGTCGTATACACACACCGTAGAAGACGACGACGACGACGACGACATATAATAACATGTAATACATTGAACTGTGACCACAGCGTTTTCCTGGACATTTCTCAGGCAAGGTCCCGACGTGGCGGAGCACACGCGGTCGAATAATTTCATATTGTCGGCTACGAACCGCGCCTCGTCAACTCCGTGGTACGAACACGGGAGCGTGCGGAATGTCCGCGCGAAAACATCAACCCGTTATTAGGTACTATCAGAAAGCCGTTGTGATCGCGGTTCGGTAGTTTTTTCGTACGGAGAAACCACCCACATTGTTGTATTTTCATGAGTAACAATTTACTACTATACACAGTGATTCACCAATTACGGTCACTCTCGTTATTCCCTTAACAATAATATACTATGTTGTTCAAATTCTGATATTTATTATTTTTTAAACAAGTAAACTTAATGAACATAATTTTAAATAGGTATATGTACTTGGATTTGTTTACTGTTTAAAGAGTGAAATGTGGCGATGCCAACTCGTATGAATTTTCTCTTTCTCCAGTGAAGTATGAAGCAGATGTTTTTTATGAAAACATTGATGGTTCTAACTTTCTAAGTCAAAATCTTAACAAGTAGTTTTGAGTTATTTAATTTTTATTTTATTATGGAAAATGGCAATAGCTTTGAAAGAAGATATGGGGAACTTTGATAATTTTAAAAATGTAATAATTAACATAAATTGCATTATTGTGATTTGTGAAAATAATTATAGAAAATTGACCGAGCATAATAAAATAAATACTATATTATATAGTATAGAGGTTCCCAAACTTTTTATTATACGACCCATTTTCGGCGACACAATAGTAATATAACATAAAAAAAATATTATACTTTGTATTTTTCTAAAAACATTTCAAAGTAATATTAATCTTATTAGTGTATCCATTTCAATAACTCGAAACTATTTGTTTGAATTTTAATCTATATTCATCATAATAAGTAACATAAGGTTGGTTCTGATTTGAAAAAAATTTAACTCTCTTTAAATAGTATACAAATCTAAATCTTTAAGAATATTATTATTTAAAAATTCAAAAAGTAAAATTCGGTTCACTATTAAAGGAAAATAACTAGTGTTAACATATACATGGTGAATTGTCCAAATGATTTGCTGAAGAATAAACATTAGTAAGCAAAAATAAAAATTTTTGATCATTTATCTACCTTATTATTTCAATGAAATACAAACCTCTATATATCTGTACCTAGTACCTACGACCCACCCAAATTTACTACACTCTGTATATTATATAAATCAAACACAGATCGAATGAATCATTTTTGCCACGTTTTGCGTACTATTATATACAAATTCAAATAAATAAAAATAGGTATGTTATATTATCTAATAGTATTCTGAATACTTTCCTGATATTGGAATATTTTTTCGTTTTATATGCTACTTATAAACTTAAGTCATTATCATTTATCGCCATTGTACGTATTGAGAGAGTTTTTTTTTTCATCACCATTCATACGTTCCGAAAGAGATTATTGCAGTTCATTGTAGTACCTATCAACTATTATTATTATAAGTACTTAGTTTATATGTTGACTGTAGATAGTGTGTATTTGTATGTATTATATTATGTTCTCATTCGTCCTCAGAAAAATAATATAAAATGCTTATCAAACAGTGGATCATCAGTGATCTTTTATTTTGGTAGAAAATTATACAGTATATATATATATATATATATGATTTTAGATAAACGAATATTTCAAGATAAGAACTTCAAAAGTACTTTTTATATTATTAAAGCTATAGGTAATTTGATCAAAACAAATTTTCAAATTCATCCAATGATAACGTGTTATTCGTTTTAAAATATACAGATTATATATGTTCATAATATATATATTATTTATTTATTCTATATGCCTTCTATACGTATACGTATATATGTTTATGCGTGTAAATAAAATATATAACTTTAATATGCATATTTGTACTATAATCTTTTGAAATACCTACCTAATCTAAATTAATTATTTCTATCATAAATTACATTAGTATTACTACAGCTATCGCTTATTAATATAATATTTTACTAAATTTATATCATTGAGATTATTAATTTTTAATCGTATGATGTATTTTGTTTATAATATCTTCGATTGTATATAGTGCGTATTATGTAAAAACAAAAAGAAAAGGTTTCTTAAGTGATATTCATATCACGGAGCAATATAATAATATATATCCCAAGTTAAACATACAGTGAGCAATCACTTTATTTTTTATAGTAAATAATTAATATTTAATATTATTATTCATGTTTAAAGTCTATAAATTATATTTTAATAGCGATAACTAAGTAAACAAAATGTTCGCTTATCAAACCATATTAGTTGATTTATTCTGTCTTATTTCTAACAAATTTAATGTCACTCAGCCACTATAAGGCTAAAATAAACACTTGAGTTATTTAAATACTTCCTATTTCTAATAAATATTTCAATAAGATAACACCTTCTATGCATCAAACTGGGAAACAATATAAAAATATTATTTGTATATTATACAAATATATTATTATGCTGATTTAGGATATACGTCAAAGATAGTAGACAATTGATATAGCGCGCAAATTGATCGCGAGCGACTATTCATAGTAGGACAATATTTGTAGCGCCGTATAGAATTCAATAACCAAACAATTATTTGAAAAAATTATTATAGTAATGAATATTACAATTAAAGTTTAGCTAATAAAAGTTATATAAACAATTTGACAATATTAATGGATATTACAATACTTATGTTAAAAATAATAATAAAATTAATTAATTTAAAAAAATATAGGTATTACAGTAATAAATAATATTACAAGTCAGAATTAAAATTTATCTACCTAATAAAAATATAATATACATTTTGACGATATTAATGGATATTATAATACGATATATATTTTCTGAGATAATCTTCAATTGTTCTACTGTCATAATCTAAACAAATTTTAGCACTCCATTCTTTATACATTTTATTTTTATGGTCGTTCCATCCCTGCAACATATTGCTGTATTTTCAATATATTTAATTCTATCTAATTTGTTCGAGTAGGTTAATGGCATAGATGAAGTTTATGATAGTAGAGATACAGTCGGGGTCCTGATTGAGCGATTCGACTAGTGATTCCAGAAGTTTAAGTTTTGAATTTTATTTTTTCCAGGTATAACTTATATGTTTGGAATTCAATAAAAATATGTTTTATATTGACGTGAACCCCACGTATAGGAATTCCTATAACTTAAGTGCATCATATTAGGGCATTCAATTTTACCATTAAGAAGCTGTGTGATATTTTTGTGTGGCCAATTCTGAGTCTTTTGATAATGTAACCTACTTCAAACTTTCTAGATAACTCGAAGAGAAAAGATCAATATAATTATTATCTTGTTTGATTTCACGAAGTTTAGTGGAATAAGACAACCATTTTTTATGCAATTTAATTGCATATAATTATTTTTTTATTGAGCTTAATAACTATATATATATTTATATCTCCGAAAATGATGATTCGATATAAAGAGGACTGTATGTATTAAACTGAATTTGGTGATCTAATAGTTTCAATTATTAATATGTTAGAGTAACCTGAAATCTTGAAAATTTTAATTTTGAAGTTATTATTTTGGAGATTATAAATTATTTAATTTTGGATAACTAATATCTGAAAATTCGTATACATTTTTATGATTATTAATTGTACTAATAAGAGAGTTAATAAAAATTATTGTGTCTTAAAGATTATGATTTATAACGAGATTGAAATTTTTGAAAAATAGGTACCGCTTATGGACCGTGCTGTAAATACCGAAAAGGATCTTAGAAGATTTTACCTACATTATATCTAATTGCATATATTTTAGCTCTTGTTTAAAAAAAAAATAGTTTTCTACAAAAAGTGTGATTAGAATAAAATTAGTTGAGAAAAATAATAAATTCAAACATGTTTGTCGACCTGAAAGGTAATTAATAATAAATACAAACGTATTAAAATATGTGTTAATACGAGTACTTTAATACCTACCTTAATATATTATATAATACTTGAATAGGTAGTTATCAAAACAAATGGTGAGTGACAAACCTCATATACTATAAATTTATATTATTTATTTTATTTTATCCAATTTATAATAAATTATAAATAAATTACATAATACAGAATCTTCATTTCTCAATCTAAATTAATTAACACAATTGTATTATGTTGAACTTGAATATAAGTTTCAAACTATTGGTACACATTATACGATATATAATATTATAAATATGTTCCACGAAATCTAATGTCGTTGTTATTACGATTTATGGCGTCAAGAATTAAATAAATTATCTAATTTCGTGTATTAAGACACATCGAATGGGTAATGTGCGCGAGTATGGTGTACATACGATTTGGTTTTCGATGTAAAACAAACAGACTAAACAAATGAATCAATACGGCGAACTCGTAGTATTATATGTGTAGACACGCATACATAATATTATTATATCGTATTTATAATATCAATTATTGTCGTACAGAGTATAATATAATGATTTTAATGTGCAACACTATATTAGAAATAAATTATGACTCATAATAGTTCAAAAAAAAAAAAAATAATAATAATAAATAAAAAAAATCGAGTGACCACCACCAACTTCTTTTTGTAACGCGTCTTACGAATTTTAATTTGTCACATACATATAATATATAAACGTATAATATACATTATACAGTATACACGTTATTGTGTATGTGCGTTGTGCCTATAACATAAAATATAATTACATTACAATATCACAGATTTTATCGGTTTTAGTCGTCTTATAAACACCGTTTGTACACAGACATTTTCAGTAAATCATATTAAATGGTCAGTGTTTTGACTATGAACCGTGAATATATTTTAGGGATTTATAAACTTAAACGCGACGGCAAACAGTTCTTTTGTTTTGTGTTTGATTCGACTCCAAAAAACCAAGATGGTCCAGAAATCATTTCACCGTTCTAAACAAAAATAATAATATAAAAAAAAACCCTAATACACATTTGTTATTTTTATATACACATTTTTATTATTTTATCGGCCACACAAATTCAATCGTATAGTACGTGCGGTTAAAGCATCGGCTGACCACTTTATTGACAGTGTTTTGTCTAAAAGGACATTGTAAGGGATTAGTTATGGCCGACACACGCATATATTATAGTCCAATAGTATCTATTATTATTATTCGTTCCCGTTTGGGTATACAAACGCGCGACATTATATGCCGGTCATAAGTCTCGCATCATTACGCGCATACCCATAATTCACCCAATCTTTCAAACAAAAGTATTCCACAGCGTTTTCTTTACAGTTTATTTTGTTTTAATAATAGTCTCCTTGAGCATAAGAACCAAACAAGTTTGGAACTCGCGTTGCGATTTATTTACGCTCATAAAATATTGCAAACATTATAATACGTATTACGTATATACATTGAAATCTCCTTATACATCTGAGTCACTCTAATATACTGAAAATGTATTATTATTTTTTTTTATATATATAAATTTTAAGTGATTAAAATAAATTGTATTTTAATGTAAGACGATAAAAAATACTCATCTCTCAAATTCAATGTAGATATTATCTTTTACAATTATACATATTTATGCACATATTGCATTTTTTAAACAAATTTATTTATTTATTTTGTCGAAAAATTGATCACATTGTTTTAGATATTTCTTTTGTGTAATAAAAAAAATAACCAAGCAAAATAGCAAAATCCCACTAACATAGTTGATGCTCTAATTTTACAGACATTTATAAGAGTATTATATAATTATAATAAATTACTATACTTTAAGAAATATAATGCTTATAAAATATTTTTAACTCAAATGTACATAATATGTGATATGTATTATACTGACGCGTTCTTCACACCACTACTTACTGACAAAAATAACATAAATTATGGCAAACAACCTTCAGTAAGATGAAGTTAATAAGTCATCAAACTTTACTATGCCGAGTTTAAAGCATTTAAGTATCTATTTTCAATTTATATGTACGTAGAATTATTATTCACCTATATTCTATACTAAACATTTTAAACTTATTTATAGTTATTTATATACATTAGACTTCATAAATGTAATATTACGTAAATGACGAGGTTTTATATAATATGAGTCCGTCGAAGCGTTGAATTTAATTATTAATAAAAAATATTAGTACCACTAGGTATTTTATATAGTTTCGTTTAGTTTTCATGATTCCTCAATTCGTTTTCTAATATTTTTATACATGAATATCTGATAGGTATAAATATACAGGTATACATAACAAATATTTTACTACAACCATTTAGAGTTAAGAAAAACATAGTGAAGAGGTTAAAACGCGTATACTGATAAAACGATTCCTAGTTTTACTTGTCTGCTATAGATTTATTCATTAATATTTATTGCTGATAATCTATTTGGTCAATATAGGATATCTACTTGAAATCCATGCAATTATTTTTTTGTTTAAAATTTAAAATAAAATTAGAACTCCTTAGTTAAAATTAAATCCTAAATTATTATTAATTTTAAGTACAAAGGTCTTCAGTCATTATTTACAGATAGATATGTCGTATATGCACATATTTATATCACAATCATAAATAAAACTAAACTTTCTAGACACAGAAATATGTTAGTGTTTTATATTTTTACGTTAAAATTAGTATTTGTGTTTTTCAGTATTAAGTATCTCAGAATAATAACTAATCGATTATCAGCTTTATAACACTACTTAATTACACATAAAAGTTATATATTTCTGTCAAAGTTCTATATTAACGATGTTATATCCGATAATTGTTATTTACCTATGGTTATAAATTTAAATTAATTTAATTATATATATTATGTTACAGGTTATGGATTATTTATGTAATATATGGTTATATGAACATATGAATATATGATATCAACAGTTTTAATTTATTTTTGGATATTCGCAACTATAAATTAAGTAAGTCATAAATGTATACTATATTATATATAGTATATACATTATGGTAGATAATTAAAATAAATTTAATTCGAACCATAAGTATTGTTTTTTAATATTTTATTATTTTATTATTATTTTATTATAAACGTTCTTCTTGTTAATCTTGATATTATTATTGTAAACATATTTAGCATAACTATTTGTATATATTGTATAATATATGTCTTATAAAATTATTGTATAACTTAAATATTTTAAATTTTAAAGCTTATTGTTGAATAACTGTCATTGGATAATTAAATAGCAAATATTATATTTGTGTATTTTATTTATTTGTTTTGAACTTTGTAGCCAATTAAAGTTGTCACATAACTTAACTGTACACTTTTTCCTCCTTGATCAACTCTGCATCTGATATACGAAATAAATAATAATTTATACGGAAACCTTTCATTTATTATAATTTATAATATACCAATAGTAATTAAGTCTGATATATTAAATATTGCAGGCGTCTTGACTACTTATTTGCAAATGGTTCATGACGAACACGACCATTCCTGAACACTATTAGTTATCTGCGGTAACTCGGCTGAAATTCGGTGTCGATCAATTTTAATGTGGTCATACAGGTATTGTTTCGGAAATAGGATTTTGATGAAAAAGTCGATTCAAGTGGACATCGTTGATACGTAATATCATACAATACGCGTAGGTACTAGACTTTGTTTACTAGGTGATCCTTTTGACGTTCAATTCATTATTTCAAAAACTATTAAAGTTTTTAAAAATATATCTTTAACACGATTTTTAATTATTAAAACAAAATTTAAAAAAATATATATGATTAGGTACTATTTTTTGTTGTATCTATAATCATTTCTAATTTTTTAACTTTTCTTTATGACAATATTCGCATTATTAATTCCTTATTACAAAGCAGAATATTTTTTAAAATACTTCAATTTATGAAAATCGAATTTTGAAGGAAAATTTTATTAGTATATTTTTAAAATTTTGATGAGCTATAAATGGGGTGGTAGATGTAGGATACTCACGCGTGGCTCAATAATGTTTTGAATACTAATAACTATACTAATGTGAAATTTGATTTTTATAGATCAAACATTCTTCGAATAATACTCAACCTAGAAATTACAAATGCATGTGACCATTTAAAAGAACAAACGTTTTTTTTTTTTAATTTAATAATAGTAAAAATTATAATTTTTTTTCCAAAACTATTGTTTAATACAATACTACTCAACATTATTTTAAAGATACGCTTTTTTCCAAGACTTTTGCGTTTTTTTTTTTTTTTTTGGAAACACAGAGTGCCTTACGTTAAATCGATCACTTCGTATATAATGTATAATATGCGTATAATAAATGGTATAATGCGTGCGTTATAATTTGTCGCCGGGCGGCGGGCGACGTCTGTTGTGTTTAATAAGGCGCGCACAAAGTACGATGAAAGTGAATAAAAAGAACAAAAAGAAGGGAAGAAAAAAACAGTAAACGGATCTGGGGAGCGCAAGTCGGCCGGAGGAACGCCCAGTAATCAACTAATCGCGTTCCGTCGCGCGTAGCTGCGCACGAAACCTCGGCGGCCGCCCGGCCCGGAATGCCGCCGCCGCGGATGCCCGCGGTATAACGAGCGCGGCGGATGATTCGATATAATATTATTTCCGTCGTACAATAAAATATATAATATAATATTATATTGTATTATTTATAATATTGTGGTTGTGCATCTGTCGCCCCTGCACGAGATGCATATATATAGCTGAACGCGTGTCGTACAGCAGTCGTCGTGCCTCGTTTGTCCCGACGAGATCGATAAGTTTTTAGGTACATCTCAATCGATGTTATCGTTTTTTTTTTTTTTTAAGGCGATATCGGGAAAATCATCGCTTACCGTTTCCTACATCGGAACACTGCGTAATCACGGCGAGTGGTACCTACATTTTTTCCGTTGCGCGCCGACAAACTCGAAACGAAAAAGACAATAATATTAAAATTGAATATATTTTATTGTTTCTCGAAAATCTCCTCGGACTGCGTGCGCGAATTATCATTTCCGCGATACCGTAAATTTATAATAACCGAATGGTGCAAAAAAACCGCTGATTTTTGTCGTGCGTATTGTATATAAGTGTATATCTCTGCACTCTGCCGCGGGTTTAAGCCGTAAAGTTTATGAGTAGAAATTGGATTTCAAATTTTGTTCGTGGCAAACGCGGCCGCTAGACAGTATAAACACTACCTGATGCAGGTATGTACACGCGTGTATAATAATAACCGCTGTGAATACGCGGTTCGCGCAAAATACAAGACGATACCGGATAGACTTCGATGACGTGGTTAAAGCTGCCTTTCATTACTATTATCATACTATATACCTATTATCAGGGGCGTATTTAGAAATGTCTTAAGGGGGGGGGGGCACAAACAAAAAGTTCAAATTTGCGTACATGGGACCTAGAGTTGTAAAATTTCTCATATAATAAAAATAAATATAAAATACGGTGAATGAGGGAAGCACGGGCCCCACGTGCCCCTTCCTTAAATACGCCCCTGCCTATTACACCTATATTAATATAATAATATTATATAATACAGTGGCCATACTTATGGATGTATGTAAATTATTATGTCTGTTATACACGGGTTATCATCGTAATATATTATTTTTCCGTTTATATATTTTACTATTATCTAAATACATATTGTTCATAATAAAAGCGGTCATTATTAAAAATTTAAAATATACATTTTTTAATTAGTATTTATCGGTATTTATTTAAGCGTGTAGCTGAACAGTGGCGTATATTATTATTATTAGACAACCCGTGTATAGTTATTATGAACAATTATTAGTACGAATATATAATATTAAAATATACGAATATCTCTCTCTATTCGAATACGATTAAAATTGTAAAAACAATCGCGAACATATCTTGATAATTCTTCTTACCTCCATCATTATTGTTGCACCTTAATAAATAACTATACATAAATGATTTATTCCAAGTCAAGTTATTTATTTTATTAAAGTGTTGGAAGGTTTTATTTAAGTTAACCAATAAACAATCTTATTATTGCTATAAATATATATATATACTTATATAAAGTTTTACAACTATTTTTATTTCTTTAAGACATAAATGATATAAGAGAAAAAGTTTACAAGACACTTGTGTTTATCAATAAATAATAACAAAATGTAAATCGCATTCAAACGTTAAAGGTAAAAAGTTTTACTATAGTTTTATTGTCGTAATATTTAAAATTATGTAGTAAACTTGAGCGAAAATAATAATATATGTATATTTATAGTAGTGTAGTCTAATATTAAATAATATCTTTCAACTTTCAAGTCAATTATTGAATTTTGAAGACCTAAAAATGAAGCGAAATTCTTTAAAATATATATATATATTGTATAGTCTTAAAAATATAATAAGATGCACTAATAAAACTCGTATAAAAATGTACACTCAGATCGTAAAAATATACACATCAAATTATTTTAATGTATTATATTGCTATCAATATTAAGAATTAATTACGACTGTCCGAGTATACTACTACTAGGTATTACAATAGTATTACCTACCATCATTCATTGTGATTTTTTATTATAATAAATAATAATAACTCTTTATAACTTTATCTTCATTTTCAGTATATTTTATACGTTTAACCTGTTTAAAGTGTATTTTTAAAATACGTTCCTACCCAAACAATTATTATAACTTGCAATTTTAATTTTTATCCCAGAAAAAATAGTTTTCTATACTAGTACTTAAAGGAGCTTTTATGATTTCAATTACAAATTTATAATATTATATCTACCTAAAATACGGTATACCAAAAAGTCCTACACAACGTATATACAAAATTCGAATGAAAAATATAATTTCTATTTTCAAAAAAAGATTGATGTTAACCAAAGAAACCTAATTTTTTATAGTCTATATCAGTATTATAATATTTATTCATTTGAGCGTTTAAAAATCACCAGAGGTGTCCTGGCTGCAACGTGTGGCGGAGAGTCAATACTACAATATTATACAGAACTCTATTACTGTCATCAGATAGGCACGTATGAGTTCACTCATTATTTCAATTCGTATAGGGTGAAACAAAAAGATTTTAGATGAACCTATGGGGTAAAGTGGTTGACAATTTCATTGATATGAATCACTGTACTCGAAAATTTGAAGTTGTATTATAACAATACAACTACTTCTAAGAATTTTTTTTCTTGAATAATCAAGAACTATATAACTTCTATTATAGGTACACATATACATTCATACATACATTATACATTTAACCAAAGTATGTGCGAAACTACGAGTATTCGTAGATTTCGTCAATCGTTTATAAAAAATGATATACCTAAATAGGTATATTAATAATTGTTAATTCATTAATACCGTTATGAATATAATGATATAGGTACTATAAGTATAAATAGTATGAAATGTGAGGGATCTAATAATTTTACTGGAACTATTGATGTAAAATTTTATTAAACTATTTTCAAAACTTTATGACACAAGAATAACACTTTTTTTCGATGTGATAAAATAAAAAAAATACAGTGTAACATTTATTTACGATGAATTAACAAATAAGGTACTTTGTCACTTTGATTATCTATAATGGTTGATATTGGAATTAATATTTTAATTTTAAATCGATATTTAACATGTCTCTATTGTAGTAAAAAATAAAGAAAGAAAAAGGGCGGTGATATTAAAACTTAAAACAACAAGTCATACTGACACTACTGCAGCAGGGACAGCTGGACATAAATCAAACAGTCCGCTGGCGCAATAAAATATTAATAAAATCGGACAACGAAACGCCATAAGTCTCCGGCCAGGACAAAAATGTATAATAAAATACAAAACAAAAAAACCAAATCTCCTTTTCCGTTATCCTGCCGATATCCTTCGTCTATACATAGGATTTCGAACAGGGAGCTACAACAGTTAAATGCAAGTGTTACAACGGTCAGTGCGTGTACATATTTTATTATATAAGGTCGTGCGCTTTTATCTTTGATGCATTACAATATTGCATTATTATTATTATTATTATTCACGTTAAAGACTAGTCAGCAAATATCATTCGTTTGGGTATATTTAATATATTATATCGTCCGCGTGTATATTCGTATTTAGATCACAGTCAAAAAGGTGGTTTTATTCGCAAGACCAATTGTCACGTGTGGTTTCCCCCAGTTATTTCCACAAAAGAAAGGGAGTGGACTGAAGGATAATCAAACAACAAGCGCGCGGTCAAAAAAGAAAAAAAAATAAGCAAGGAAAAAAGAGATCCCCTACAAAAATTAAGAACCCCCAGTGGAGTTGAGTGTAAAAAATGAAATGATTGCACGTCGCTGGTTTTTAGTACTACTTGAAAGCACCCAGTGACATTTCCATAATTTAACAAATAAAAGAACGAGAACCCATCGATATCTATGAAATTTATTACCTAAAAGTTTTAGACAAGCATTTTCACATATACACTGTATTTCGCAATATAATCACATTAGCTCGTTATAATATACGTATAAGATATGTTTAGTATATCAATCTAAAATTAAGAATAATTAATTACATTTTTATAAATTTAGATAAAATATTATTTGGTCCTTAGTTCATTTTTATAATTTGTTTTTTATTCCAGTATCTTATTAAACTATTTTAAATAAAAATTGATGATTTCGAGTTTTATGTGAATTTATCAATCTTATTATTCGGTAAAATATAAAAATATAGTTAAGACCTTAGTAAATATTATAAATTATTTCATTGATTCGTTCACACTACCAAATTATTGGTAAATATTTAAAAACCTATATATATCATAATTTATAATATGATATATTTTAAAATGACATACCTAATACTGCATTTCTTTGTTTTTTATGAAATGAATCATGTGAAACTTTTCATTGTTGTAAATGAAAAATTTGCAAACATACTCCATAACTTCTTACTATAAAATATTTCATGAGTTGCCCTCATATATATACATCATATTCAAGTCCATATTTTGTCAGATGTTAACAGCATCAAAAATGCACATGAGCTTATATTTGGCATTTGGTATTCTGAGCAAATATTTTTACCCTAAGGCCTGACGAAATAATTACGTTACTGGACACCAAAGGAAAAACGGAAATATTGACATGGCCATTTGCCACGTTTCAAAAATCGAATGGTCTACTGCGGTGCATACATCAAGATGTTACTGACCAAAGGAGGGTTCAAAAGCCAATTGATGAACTAGAATGAATAATATTATTTTAGTTACTACAGAATGCCATAGAGGTATTATAGTAGTTTTTGTAAATATACAAATGCTATTTTCTTAAGCTTGCAGTTTTTGTAGTTAATAATATTGGTACCTTTACAAGTTTCAAAATAATATTAAATATTAACATATTAATATATATTTATAATTATTTTAGATTCTAATAATTGAATAATTCAGTTTACAATAATGTATTGTTTTGTGTGTGTTTTTGGAGACGTTTTATAATATAAAGGCTTAAATTTTCTACTCTCATACATTCTTTTCTGAACCCTAAAAAGGTGATCTTGTTGGTGCTTTGAAACATATACCTGTCATTAAATATACCGGTTAAGCAGAATCGTCTAGGCCAAATATGCCTAGTCTTCACTCAAAATCGTTTAATTTATTAATCATTGAATTCAAAATATTAAACACATACTCATCGTACAAACACCTACTTTACTGCGCATAGCGAATACTTACACGTTCCCTTTTATTTTCATTTTAAAATCATTAATAGCAATATTTTCACTTTAAAATTTAGATAATGGATTGTTCGCAAAGACAAAATATCCACTCGTTGTGCTACGATTTAAGCACTAAAACAAACATAATTATAATTTCATGGTTTAGTATACTAACAAGCTTTCGATAGTAAAATTTAAAAAAAAATCGGTATTCAAATATTTGAAGACTAAAAATATACTACACAAATATATTTATAAATGTATAGGACAATCAATCGTATTTTTACTGCAACTGATACATAATAATTGTATAAAGGTAGTATAATAATAATAATAAAAGCGTTTCCGTAATACCTCACCGTTGTCTTAATGTCCGTGTACTAAATTATGTATACAATGTGAACATAAGCAAATATTGTTTCGTTATGGGTTTTGATTAAACGGAATCAATGCTATAGGTATTCCGCTGTTTAATCCTCTATAATATCGTGGCCCCTACACGAAGCTGCGTATGTCTGGTAAAAAATAATGTACCGAAGAAGGGTCCCGCCGCCGCCGATACCGCCGTCGAGGGCTCGATCGTCTGGTCAATATAGCTATATCATAGCTATGCGGTTATAGCTATACCGCATCGAAGGAAACGCGTAGTGGAGCGAGTAAAACAAAACAAACAACCAAAAAAACAAAAAAAAAAGGGCAAAAACAGACGTGCGAGAAAAAAAAATAAAAAAAAAACATAATACGTAAGTAACAAAAACGGAGGAAGAATAAGAGAGGACTATATACGCGCGGAGACTGCGGTGCGGGCAGTGACAATTGGCGTGGACGAGCAGTGTGCTGCGTATATACGAGCGTGTACGTACGGGGACGTCCCATCGCAATTGCACGACGGGCTATAAACGTGCATCGCCCGGAATTGGTTGAATAACCGAATCACTAAACGATTTGTGTATGTGACGCATAGGAAGCCCCGAACGGTCCCCACACGGTCCTATTCACTCGGTCAAAGGTCCATTACTCGCGCCCGCTCCCGCGTGTGCTGCAACGTTTTCGCGTCCGAGGGCGTTGCCGGACGCAAACCCCAAAAGGCCATCGGACTTCGGTTACATTTGCCAGCAGCGCGCGCGACAACCCGATAGTCATTTAGAGATCCCGTGGACGGCGCGAACGGTTGTTTTTGTATTTATTTTTATTTGTTTTTTTTTTTTCGGTCTTTCTTTCTTTCGCTACTAACGTGTCTCTCCGTGTACGTATACTTACACACACACACATGTATACTATACTGTATGTACACTGACTCCGGTAGCGTATATACCCTTATTTTAACGATCGTACACCGTCACGTTTATATATATACTATATAGGTATACCTATATAGTATATAATTTTCACGAATTTTCACCGCAGTAGAATGTTCTCTCTCTATATATATATATATATTTATATATTATACACACCGTGGATTCACCAAACGTGTTCACTTCGATGATTTTTTTTCTTTAAATGATGAATTCTTTCAAATTAATTTTTTTGGAACTTTCGAGTATACTTGCAAAATATTTTCATATACCTATCCATAGGTATTTTTCATAAAATTTAAAGAACGGTTTAAACTTTCCCTTCTTCAAATGGTTAGATTAGGTCAAACAAATATTTTTTACTGGAAATTTAAAAAAAATAATTTTTGCTTTATACATATTGATGTATTTAAATCAAAAATCGAATGATCAGTTTCAGAGTATTAAAACGCATGATAAATTAAAAATAATAGCCATTAAACATTTTTTTTTTAAAGAATATAAAATACGAGTATACGATTAATCAATGTACCTATTATTTATATTCGATTTAAAAAAGTAATTTGCTAAAAAATATACAAGATAAGGTTGAATCATATTTTAAAAAATAAGTCAATTTAGTCAGTAGCTCTTTCTTAGATGCTATTAATAATCTAAATATTCTAAAATATGATCCTTGAGTATAATTTTAAATTCCAAAAATCAGAATTTGAATGAAAGAAAAATATAGTGGTGAGCATGCTTAGTAAATCAGCTTAATATATTGTTTTCATATTATTGGTACCTACTTACTATAACTTTGTATGATATTACATCATATTATAGTATTATACTAGTATATTATGATCATTATGATCATAAGGTAAGTAGATAAACAAAACATTCTAAAGTATTATCGTGTGTAAAATTGTATATTATACATTTTTCAGATGATCTTCATTTCTATCGTATAACGTATAACCGTCACAGTATTTCTTTACAAATATAATAATAATTATAAGACAAAAAATACAAACGATAGATCAATTTGAGTTGATATATTAGAATAAAATACGGACATTCAAGGGATAAAATTTATTTTATCTTCTTTTATTAAATTTATACAAATTTAAAACTATTTTGTTTCACATTATATTATATTATCGTAAATATATTACTAGTGCTACGTGCGTGGACGCTTCATAGGCTTCATATTGCCTTCGTTAACATTTTTTTATGGTATTCAATTTTCTATCTTCATTTACATAATACACACACAAGGTTATAAATATTAACGTATCACAAGATGCTTTTTTTTCTGGATAAATATCAGTCAAGTTTAATAAAGATTTACGTTCTCTGTGATCTGTTTTCGACATTTTTATAAATCTAAGACGGAAAAACACGTAAAATGTTATCATATATTATTTCAATATATTATGTGTATATTATTTTATTTGTTTAAAACATTTTATTGATATAAGCGTTGTACAATATTATATTATTATTTGTGCACCACGTGATCATAGTTTTATTATCAATAATGAATGAGTTGTGATGGTTTGGAATTACGTCATACTGTAAAATAACTACCAACTAAGATGTTTTTCAATGTGCAAAGTTTACTTTAATTTCAATTTTTAGTCTTCTACTTGATTGGTTTTAATTTTTTTTATTTTACAACACCTACTTTATATTATAAGTCTCCAGTAACAACACTAGAAACTCAAACACATAGTAAAAATGATAAAACTGATAAAACTTGCAAGTTAATGGATGTTTATTGAGGTGATTTGTATTATATATTTTAATATGCAAATTGGTATATATGTTTTAATTAATATAGATACTCCAGTATGGACACTATACGTCATAATATTAATTAACATCACATTACTTATTATTTTTCAAGAAAAATAAATTACAAAAAAAAAAACCATACTTAATTATTAATGAATCATAAGATAAAAAATCTCAAAGATATAAACATGAATGTTTAAAAGGATGCTACACCCATACCTATGTGTTGTTTCCGTCTTACAAATGTACGACATAGCAAATTTTCTTTCAATAGAACCGATTTTGTATTGTTATTTTAATTTAGATCTAATTAAATTACTATCAAACTTAAAGGTAAGAATTTATCTGTTAAATATTATCTGTTATTTCTCGTTGGTTTTTACGATATTAAAATTTTTAAGCAAATTATAAGTACTTTTGTATTTTAGTTTTATACATAGGTACTTACAATTTGCTACAAAAAAAATCAAAATATTGTAAAAATCCAACGAGAAATAACAGATATGTCCTACCTTTAAGTTTGATTTAAGGTCAATTTACTCCAAAATTAAAAACAACAACACAATATTGGTAGTCCTTATATTTGCTATATTGTACGTTTGTAAGACGGATATAACACATACAGGTGTTGAGGTGTAGCATTCTTTTATTCGATAATATCTAATAAATGTATCTCCAAAATATTTTTGACGAATGGGGTAACAGATGCAACTTCGTTGTTTTGTATTATTGCATTGTGTATTTAAAGTCATTATGTTTGATTTAAAATAAAATACGGGTACATCCACGATATTATACCTATTATAACCACATAGATTGTAAATAAATATGGTATATGGATGGCATCTAACTAATTTGTCAAACACATTCTATTTTTTAAATTGCATTAATAATAAAAAAAAACTACTTTCGGTAAGTTATGGAATCTTTCAAAACCTACTGAATTAGGGGTCATCCTTGAAAATACGATATCTGAAAGAGAAATGTCTTTCACTCCATAAATGTCAATTTCAGTGGCCAAATGCAATAAAATAGAGGTGTCGGCTTCCCCAAGTTAAACCTTAAAATATTCCGAAGGGATACGTATATCCTGATCGAGTTTGGAAGGGGCGATATCGTTAACTTAACGTAGTCATCACACAAAGATATTTTATGAAAATTATTTACATGACTAAACCATCGATTTAAAACGCAATAAAATACTCTATTAAAAATGAAAAAACAATTAATTTATTAAAACATATACAGGTATAATTAAATATAGTATAATTATTTTTATTAGTTTTTTCTGGAGATAGAAATATTATTATAAAATCAAAATAATACATCATTTATAGACTACCTATCTTAATAAACTACAATCATATTCATTGACATTTTCGTAGTTCAAAATAATGTACCGACATAATTAATATTATATGCATACATATCGTAATAAACATAATATATCACATAGGTGATAGGTAATAACAATATAACATAATAATATAATATAATAAATATATATATATATATGTATATTGAATATGTATTATGTATGAATGTATGTAAATATGTAATGCATATTTGTCTACGTTAATTCGTGAACATGGATCACTTCTAAGAAACTCACGCCTCACAGTGCACAATTCAATTGCATTCTAGTGGCAAATTTCAAATACTTAATTTCTTAATACTAAGTTTAGATCGATAGGTATTATTATGAAAAACAAAAACAAGTTTGGTTTTTCTATATTATGATTTATAAAATGATTACTATAATTTAATAATCTGTCTACAAAATTACATAATTATTGTTAAACAAAAATATATTAAAACAAATGCTATATGATTTATTTAATATTTTATTATTAATTTTGTACTCCTATAAAGTAACAAAATCACGTCAAATTCACTGCACCCCGTATAATAATACGAATTTAGTCGTATACTCGTGTAAAACATCAAGGAAAACAACAATCAGTGTTCTTAAAAAATAGACACTCTTGGGGATAGAGAAAAATAATTTTTTTCTAACATATACACCTACCTGCTGGTAATAATTTGTCACATACGCCACACACGTATCTAACCGAAATGTAAACGTGTGGACTGTGGAGTACATCTTCCACGATAAAATACACAAACTGGAGGGGAATTGTGTTTGCCAATGCCCCGTAATAAATATAATAATTTGATTTCGTAGTTTCTGTTAGAGATGTCCAGGACGACGTCGGGACAACCGTTACTCGCCGCTCTCCCAAACATTATATTATATATATATACGTATAGCATTATATTATGGAATTCAATAAGTGTAACCGAATCCGTTTTTCCAGACGACGACGCCGTCGCTGCCGACGCACCAAGCTGGCAGGGTTGATCGAGACGACACTCGTGAATTATACGTGCAAGAAAAATGTTCCCCTGAACGCGTATTACTCGAGTTCAGCTAAACCCTTTACGAAAAGATTCGATTGACTAGCGATTCAGAAAGTAGACACACTTGAACGTCTACTCCATGGTCAGTTTAAGCCATACATAGTAATTAATAATTATTACATTACAAACATTTGTACGTCACGTTGAACAAGTAATAACATAGTAAAGCTATTTAAATACCAATTACTTTAAACTTTTGTATAAAAGTATAAAAAATAAATGAATATATATAATAATAATATATAATACAATTTTATATAAAATAAATATAAATAATATTTAATTATAACAACTGGCATATGGTAGATATACAAGACAACTATACTATCGTGTGAAATGGGCTTTAATAAAATAAGCATATCCAAATGGAAATTTTTAAATAAATAAAAACTATAAGAACATAATCTAAATTATAAATATTTTTGAAATAGCTGTAATTTTTAAAATTGTATTGTTTTAATTGTAATAACAATAATACATTTATTCGAAAATTAATGACAAATCGATCAGATATTTTATTAAACTACTATATAACTAAAAAGAAATTTATATAGAAGAAAGTGCATATAAGATTATAAAATATCTATACATTTTTCTAAATTATTTATAATTTAAAACGTTATTTGGTAATATTAAATGCAACAAAAATAAAAATAAAACATTGTGTATAAATATTTCACCATTTTAAAGTGTTTTATATCGATACCTATCTATTTTAAACGGCAAATAACTAACATACTCATTTAAATTTAAAACGAACAAAAATAAAATCAAAAAAAATGAAATCATGCCAAAGCCAAACAATAAAGGAAAGGAGTTATATTTTTAATTTAAATAAATAAAATATACATTATATCAAATAAGTTTGAACCATTTAACTATATTATATAAGTAAAGAAACCTAAACGATAGAGAGATGAGTTAAAACATATATAGGGTTTCTTGACATCATTTTCCGTTTATTTTATTGTAGCATATAATATGTTGAAATATATAGATGCATATAATATTTTTGAGTACCTACTTTTATTCAAACTTAAATTATTTTTTTTTTTTTTTAATTTAATGGCAGGTTCCGCGGTGCATGGTTAAAACCTTGCAAAAATGGAACTTTCCTCAGAAGTACTTTCCTTGCATTGTCATGCAGTTTTTTTTATTATTTAAGTGGAAATGAATAAGAATGAGTTCTCGAATTTGAATATTAATATGTTATACATAATCTTGTTTTAAAAACTATTCATAATTTTTCATATCTTTATTTATGTAAAAATGTTGATTTTATCGATTTCTTTATGCAAATTTAAATACATAGAAAAATCGAAATTCTTCGTATACGTCATTATTCTATTGAGCCACAAAAGCTGTTGTATAATTATTTACAATTTACCGTGGCTATTATTAAAGTATTATCACATTTAAAAAACGAAGTTATTAGTTACTAAAGGATAAATTTATTTTTATTTAAATAATTTGGGGTAACAATATAAGTTATCAAGTTGTATGCAGTACAGGTATATTAAAGATTATAAATTGAATATTGCAGATATTTGATACACTTATACATTAGATTTATTTTTAAAATTGTTAATTATAATCTCTAGTAAATAGAGGAAACCGTTACCGAGTTAATTAATACTTAAAAACCTTAAAATATGTATTATGCACTTATATATTTAAAAAACAAAATTACGCAATAAATAGTAAATATATACTCTAAAAAAAATGTAATATATATAAAAATATATTGTACCTATTATAATCAGTGGCGGCTATCCTATGGTCAAAGTTAGTAGCAAAATTATCAAAAATTGGAAAAATATACGACCCACTGATTGAATATTGGTGATTTGAATTTTATAACTAATATTTGTAGGTTGTGGTGGGTGGTAGGTCATCAGAAATATATTCAGCAACACATGTTTTTTCGAGGATAGCCGCCACTGATTATAATTATAATATGTATATAAAAAAACTAAAATATGACGTTTTAATTAATTAATAATGTTTACTATCTTTAATATAACATTACCAAAATATTCCTTTATGATTTCAAATTAAAATAAGTGTCGGTTGTTTGCTAACAATATTAATATGTCGAGAAAGACCTAACCTAACGTAACCTACGTCAACAGAATTATAGGTATATTATATTGGAAAAATAATGATTAATTTATCATGTCAATGTTATTTCATAAATTCTTCGGGTAATAAATCTATTGAATTAAATTTTCCATTCAATATTTTTAAATTTGTATTTGATGGTTTGTACCCGTAGTATTTTATACTAAAAAAATATTTTTTTTTTCACTTTCCCATTGCATCTAGAGTTCAATTATTATTTAAAAAAAATAATGTTTTTTATACAGATCGTTATATCTATATTATGTTATATAATTTTACCTAATATAAAAATTATCCAAGTGTTGTGTATCAATATGATCTTCATTTATTTGAATACTCAAGTATACATGTATACACAATAACAACAAAATATGCAAAAATATGCAAAATTAAATTTTAAATACAATACCTCCTTGTGTTATGAAACATATTTGTACATCACTCACATTTTTTTGCGATCTTCTTAGTCAAATATGAAAAACTAAAAGTCTTCAGCTCCATTAATTATAAGTACCCGTTCTAGACAACTCTATCATATTATTTACCACGTTTTAGTCAACGGAGAAGCTTAAAATAATTTCTCAATTTTAATTTTATAATTATTTTATTTATACGAGCGCTTTCAATAATATAAAACTTAAAATTTATAATTTTAGTATTGTCATTTTTTTTAGTAAATTATCGTATATAATTATTCCATCTGTTGCCAGTTACTATGGTATACTTTTGTCAATAAAAATTAAAAATGGGTTCGTTATTTCGTACATTACTCATTCATGAATAATTGCAGCAATACTAAAATCGAATGTCCGTGGAGTAAGTACCCAGAATCTCAGGGGTACAACGCCCACTATTAACTACTATAATGAGTCTCTAAGGGATCATATAATATGTAATGAACACCGCTAAAAATTATATTTCAAACAAGTTAGTAAAACTAATTTAAAACATTTTAGTAGAATTTAAGCAAAATGATGATTTAATTCTGATCACTTTTAATTAATTCAATAGATAATATACTTAAATTTAAAGTACAACCAAAACTGTTAAATAAAATATTATGTGCGCTGAAAAAAAATTATTTCCGTTTAAAGAAGTATTATTTTTTACAAAAAAACTTTCTAAACTTAAACATTCTGATTTTTGAAAAAAAATTTAAATTATACCAACCAATTTGATGCTAATAGTTAGATCATTATAATATCATGTCTATTTAATAAACGATATTACGTTAGTGCCCATATATTAATCATATTATATACGACTATACACACCTATGTCCTATATACATTCGTATACTTATACATTATATAGCGTAATAATATTTTCCAAGTATATAAATAAAATACACATGTAATGTATAGTATCTCTATACATAACAAAGAAAATAAATTAAAGAGCAAAATGAGTAAAAAAAAAACGTAATTATTTATAATTTTTAAAGAAATTGAATAGAATTTAAAAAAATAAAGAGAAATAAGGAATTAATTGTATTTTAATTCAATTTATATCATTACATTACAGTATAATATGCTCATTATTCGTGTTCGGTTTTTGTTATCGTTTCAATATTATGTAATTATATAACTCTAATTAAAAATCTCTTTTCTGTTGTGAACTAAAAAAACCAAATCATATTTGAATCAATCCCAGATTTTGTCGAAATATATGTATTATTTGTTTATTGTTACTGAGTTTAATGAAGGATAAACACAGTTTATTAGCCGTAAAACAAGGTATAATTTATATACAGGTTAAATAAACTAAAAAATAAAAGCTTTTTATAAATCCAAGCAAAGCAAAAATACGATAATTGTTATTGCCAAATAATCAAAAATATAATAGCTAATTGATCGTATTATTTTGTGTGTAAAAAATTATACATAATATTTAAAAAATAAAAACTTTTTCAATTATACGCTATGTAAGTAAATAATGATGAACTTGATTCGAAATTGAACGCAATTGTAAACTGTGGAAAAATGAATAGAAAATCGACAATAAATGTATATTGTATAGTATAGTGTTTGTCCTTATTGTCAATGCGGTATGATTTAAATGGGATTTTCTCTTTTAAATATTAATCATTACACATTTGATTAAATAGATCTATACTTGGCGCTTTCATATAGTTATAAACACTATTCACACGAATACAACATATTTTGTGTTTTTTTTTAAAGTAATCAATCGCATTTGTTTATATTCTACTATAAGATACCAACGTTTCGGTATATATAATATATTTTAATAAATTAAAAAAATAACACAAGTTATTCAGACATAACCTATAGTACCTACCGGCTACCTATATGTAATAAGTACTCCAATGGGAAATCCAAAAAATATTATACGTGGTAAAAATTGTAATTATTCCGTCCAGAAAAAACAACTCACAGAAAATATATTGTTATTCGTCAGTATCATACTTAGTATGTAATAACAAATAACGCGATTTATTTTCAACTTACATATTAAGAAATCTCATTGTTTGGAAATACGTTCGTTTATATTTATAATATATACAATATACAATGCTCACATAATAGGTACCTATATAATATGTATACACATTTTTTTCTAAATCTATAACTAATATAATATAAATATCATGAAATATTTCGACAGTGGAGATGGCGGGTCACCGCACGCGCGTTAAGGCTGTTCGGATGGGTTTTCCGCGGTGGCGGTGATGACGGTGTTGGTGGCAGTGGCAAAGGGTCGGGAAAAACGTGTTAATTTTATCGGTGTCCTGTGTAAAATTAAATGGCAAAAGAAGAACTGACCACCACGTCCCTCGGTCTACGCGCACACGGCACGTATAAACATGTATACATAATGTAATATATATATATATATATATATATATATATATTATATAAGCCCGTTTAGTGACCGTTTACCGGCGTGTGACACAAACTGATAAACAAAATGAAAAGGGCCAATTTCGCAGAGGGCTGTGGGTAGAGGGCAGTGGCAAGAGGGTGCTGCTCTGCTGATGTGATCACCGGCCACTGGCACAGATCCCATAACCATGTCTATCCGAGCAAGCCACCACCGCCGCAGCCAGTTTTCAAGAATACACGCGCGAGGTCGAGCGCACGTACAAACACACGCACACCGTTTACACACATAAATTCCTCACTTACACGCGTCCACGCACACACACACACACACACACACACATGTATGTATATATTGTATATTAATTCGCACACACAGACGAACAAACGGACGGACTTCGGAGGCGGTGGCCCTTTAACCCTTTCGCCGGTTTAGCTTACAAATTATTATTATTATTATTATTATAATATTCTCCCAGGAGAAATATAGAAAGAGAGAGAAAATGTTTACCCGCGCGTCCCGACGACTCGTTAAAACAACAAAATGAGCCCTTTAATGGATTAGTTCATTAGTCGGAAGTCATTGTTGTGTATGTTCAACTGATAAACTTTCGCCCACCGCACCCGGTACCGCGGCACCCGTGTAGGAACCGTTCGCGATGCCGTACACTCTCTCGCCGCCGATTGCAATTTTATGTAATATTCTCAGCAACCACCGTACGTGTTTAACAAGCATTATAATATAACCCGACCACTTCGTTTTATTTTACAAATCGGTCTATTTGAATAGTTATTTAAATACGAGCACTCGGAATTACTCGTTAATTAGAGATAACCGATTTAAATACGGGTTTTTCTTGCTAACGCCATCATTGCCAGTCAGAGGGCTGTAAAATCGTTTTGTTCGTCACAATGTTTGTCATTGATTTCAATTCACAACCATTTCCCGCGTTTTTAAATTTATTCATTTTAATTTCACTTAATAACCTAATATGTAATACAATTTATATGAAAGTTTAATTTTTTTATATTATGTATCAATTAAATCATTTGACAATATTTATTTATTTAAAAATAAAATCAATAAAATAATTATTATTTCAATTTATCGAGTTTTAATTGAAATATTTCAATACACGGTCAAAAACACCGTGTGCGTGGAATCTCGTGAATATTTTTAATGCGTGTAATTTAGGGTTAATGAATATTTTAAAGTGTTTAAATACCTAAGAAAGACCAAAATATATAAAAACTCAAAACACCGGGAAATTCGATCCCGAACAAACTTCGTCAAAAATTCAGTTGTATTTTCTGAAATTATATTGTTTTACATAAGTGTGATCGGTACTATATGGACAAGATATGTACATATTTTAGTAAAAAATAATATCTGTCTGCAATCTTTAACGTGTAATAATTTAAAATTATGAAGCGTACATTTTATACATCTACTCGTATATACACATATTATATTATGCATGTATGGCATAATATGTCAACGTGTATAAGACTAACTTTGAAAAAACAATTTACTAAATCATTAGCATTTAACGAGAACATAAGTGTCACTAAAGTTACACAAATTTATGGAATTTATAAAACCTATTTTGGTTTACTATAATATAGTTCTACGTAAACTGTGCATATGGATTTACCTAAAAGCCCATTGACTACATACACCCCAATACCAATAACAATAATGATAAAATCTTTTCAGCTTTGAAGAGGATGTTTCGGGCTCAATAACTTAACACATGTAATAGTGTAAAACATAACGCAGTGTCGAATAAAATTATTAATTTATCACTATCAATTATCACATTAGCCAGCATTGATATTTTATGGAACATATAAATACTATTATGATATTATGATAAAATAATAATAATGATATGTGATATTGTTGTAGACGTGTACTATGTTTATTGTATATTGTATACATTTAAATTGTCTTGTAATATATATATTTTTAAATACAAATGACAATTTTAATGATGAAATATTATGTAATTAATCTATACAATAATATACCTGTATAATAAAATTGTAATTTTGATGAAAATATTGAGAACAATAATGTCTTATATACTTTAAATTTTTAATTACAAATATGTGTATTTAGATTTATTATAAAATTACAATTTCGTAAATTATTTACCGTTTTTATGTATACGTTCCTTGCATAATATTAAAAATCCTAGGATATTAATTAATATATAAGTTTAAAATAATTAATATACAATTTTTGTACCTAACTTCACACTATCTATAATTGAAAAACATTTATATTATACTATGTACGTGTCTATAATCGTTTGATGATAAATCATGAATTTAATGCGATTCATTCATACCGTCATGAATGAAAAGTATGTGATTCTTTGGGTCTGTTAAAAACACATCAATGAAATCCCTCTTTAATGTAGGGAAGGGATATTTAGGACCCTTGTAATAAACGCGGTTTAATCATTTAAAAGGATGATTCCGTAATAGGGTTATAATACAGTAGCAGTCCATAGAAATTATTTTCACTGCGGTGTACCTACTGGTTAATGTTTATTAATTTGCAATGTTTAACCAGTAATTGGCTTTTGTAATTATTCAGGGTAATACGTTTTCAATACCATTGTGTGAGAAAAATACAAAATTATTCTTAATTTGTATTTGCAGCTTAAACGTGATTACAAATATCATATCTTTGATACTACAATAAAAATTAAATATTACAACTTGTATATTAAACGACTTAAACGGTTATAATGAAAAAAATAAGACAATTATCAAATGTATAGGAAAAAAATCGAAAGATACTTTGTGCACTACGCTTATCCTAACACTTATTGTAACATCACAAACCACGGATAATAAACGAATTATAACTTATTAACTTAAATATGTACCTAACAACTGGCTTTCCAATTAAATGTTTATTAGACATAGATATAATTAAAATATACAATTTTAAGCTGCTTAATATAATTGGTATAGTGTAAGCAATTAATTAGGCAATATTTAATGGAATGATGGTATCACTCTTAAAATATAATATATTTATCAATAACAATAATATATTCATATAAATAAAGTGCATTGAGCACTTAAATATTTTCAAATACAATCAAAAGCAGAATATCTGAATACATTACACTTAATACAATATTTTGTGAGATCTTATTTCCAATTATACATTTTCAATTTAACATATTGTCAACTTATTACTGATATCTTTAAATAAAAACTTAAAAATTTTATGTTATAACCGTGGTTTGAATAATATAAATATGTCAAAAACATAACATTTTTGTAAAATTATTATTTTAAAATTCATTAGTAGTACATGAAGAAGAAGTTCCTAGTTTCTACCTAAATTTCAAATGACCATTTAAATTTCACGCTATACAAAAATGTGAATAAAAGTGTGTTTTCAATAAATAAAAAAAAATAAAACTTAACACGTCTTCTGAAAATGTGAAATTTGTTTATATCATCAAGAGTTATAAAAATCATAGGTATCCAACGCAAAACATTAGCTGTTGACGTAAAAAATAAAACAAGTATAACTGGCGACTCTGGAATAAAAGGGGAAAAAACTAATAATAAATATGCTATACCACACGGTACAGAGTGGAAGGGACGTCGGTACTTTGTAAAGTACATAAAGCGTTTACAACGATGGTTAGGGGACTTATATAGGGTGGGTTTATTGTCGGATACGTACATACCTCCTCGTATCTTATCTTCCGGACCGTCTCAATTTTATAGCTTTCCAATCTGCAATCCCTTCCTTTTATAGTTTCCCCTCACCTTTGGCCACTGTACTGCTTTTTTAAAAAAAAAATAAAGAATCGACCTCACTGATCACACACACTCGCACAACTACGCGCAACACATATCCATACAAACACATATAATTCTACGTCTCCATTATATTATTACATTAATGCTCTTTATTACCGTAGTAATTTATCGGTAAAAAGAAACACTTTTTTTTAACGAAATACTTAAAAAAAATATCTTTACTTTACTATTTTATTATAAATTATACACTTATTACTTACACATATATCTATCAAAGTTAAATATTGACATATATAATATAATATAATATTATATACTTTATTAGTCATTATACATTTCAAATACCTAATCAAAAATTTCAATTGTTAGTCGATTGTATTGAAGAATAGCACAATTGCGAGCTTTTTCCTTTTTTTGACCCAAAAAATCATACTATATTATTAGTATCATGATTTCTCACCAATATAAAGTATTCAGAATTTTGGAAACATTTTTATATAATATTATCTTATGACTGTTTTTAATTTAATACTATTATAAATACGACTATGATTATAAATATAGTAAAAAAAAAGTTAACTGACGTAATTTAGTTGATAATTATATTATACAAAGTGATTTTTTCAACTCCTTAGATTTTTTATTATTTAAGTAATATTTTGTGGTGATAACTTATTTTTATTTTTTTATCATAATCACCTATTCTCCTGTACATTTTTAAATAGAACTTTTTATTAAAAATATTTATATATTCAAAACAAAATTCAAATAAATACGAGTAGTTTTTGAGTTATTTATTTAACTTTTTGTAATAAAGATAATTGCTTCATGATATAATATGTTTGGACGATAAGATGCTCTATGGCGATTTAAAAATCATAGTAATCTATCAACATCTTATATCATAAAAAAATTGTTTGGCTATAATAAATACTAAATATTATATCTATTTCAGAATTTTATAAAACTATTTTAAAAACAAAAAACTAACAATTAGCGTGTAATACAATGCTTAACGTTATATGTATATGAGTTATGAGCCGCTAGTTATTATTACTTATCAAATGTAGTAAAATGTTAGTCCAATTTATAAGGTCCAAATTTTGGTTAATTTTAATTGAATAATCGGGTTTTTTATTTTATGAAAATTTATTATTTATTCTATACCATGCATCTAAATCAGCAGTGGTTTTATCCGATTTAGTTACCCAAATTCCGTATTTGTTAATCGATTATCTATTTGAATCATGATTATCATCAAACAGTCAACTTTCCAAAATCGTGACTGAACTACTGAAGCCAGTATATTCACAAGCGTAAATCTACCAACAACCATTATGAGTTTTGTGATTTATCACCAAGGTGGTCGATCATCCAGTAATAATGCTTCTCGATTTTCAAAAAGATCACTTACCCCGCTGCTTAATATTCAATTACTAATTAGTTATAACTTATAAGTGTTCGAAATTTATATTTTACCCTGTGATAACTGCACCGTTCAAATTTAAACTTATAGATACACGAATAAACTTTTCATCTGAAAATAAATTATGATCTAGGCGGCGATACGGACGAAGGTAATAATTTTGACCAAAAAATGAATTTCTATTTGGGTAACTATCATTTATACCGTTTAGGCGGTATAATACATTGTTTCTAATCATTATTAATCACTATTATATATATATATGAAAATAATATTACGATACAGACGTACTAGACGTTATTCTTATTATCTTACATGCGATATAAACAAAATAAATTCTTAACCGCAAAAATATCCTAACATAAAAAAAAAAAAAGTTATTGCAGAGTTCTTATTTGAATAAGTACAAAAAAGTTTAAAATACCAGGCCAATAGATTACTTTAAAAGTTATTAATTATTGTACTACATGTAACTATATTTTTTTTTTCGTTGTTCGTTAAATATATTATAATAATATATTCTATCTATCAAAAGAACTTTTCAAAAAATATGGTTATGAATGTTGGTATTTTATACAATATTAATATACCAATATCTTTTTTAAATTTGAGATATTAACTTATATATTATAATAAATGCATTATGTATAATTTCATGTTACTTTATTTTTTCAATGGATAATGTACATTGCTAATATAATACTTATTTGAGTTGAAATTTTTAAAAATAAACTGTAAACTTGTATTGAACGTTTTTATGCACTGCCATTGTGTATGGAAATACGAAATGGTATCAACGAATTTTATTTTTTTTTTATGGTTTTAGCCTTTTGTACTATTTATAGACATTTGATATTTTCAAAAAAATTTTGGTTGACATTGAAACGGTTTTTTCTTAGTCTGTATGTACTCTGTAACTTAAAAATATCATTTATAATATGTTTTCATCATTTTTTCAAAAATATTAGTTTAATATTATTATTATATTTTTGTTTGTATTGTTAACTGATTTGGCTTTTGAATATCTAATAATGTATCATGATTTTAAAACTGATATTTTCATTAAAATAACTAGACTGTTATTATTTTTTCCTTAAATTATCCCGTGTATGAGTAAATACTATTTCATTACTATCAGATTACTTACTTTTTTAAGAGTTAACCATTTTTTTCCATTTTACCAAACATAACCAATCTCTTATCTGCATAACCAAACTGAACACTCTTAATTCCTATGTCTTAATTTTATCCTCGTTTTTTGCCTTCTTCAGTCATTATTGTGCACGTTAGATTGCCTACCCAGCTTCTTTTTCGGTACTAATATAATTATCATTATACCAGCGTTCTACGACACGATGCCGTTATTAACTTATACTTTATAGGTTAAAACAACCAGGCGCGGATTCAGTAGGGGGCCGAAGTGGCGGAGGGGGCGGCCGCCCCCCCGTAAGCTGTGTTTTATTTAGGAAAAATGCCCAGTAAAAAGATTTAAAACTAATTTTAATACGTTGAGTGTCGCGGTCGACGGGTAGTAGACAATTGTCAATTTGTATAGGCTTATTTTTGGCCTTATAATTTACTCGGTTATCAGAGCAATTCTTCCGTTTATATACATGGTTATTCGCCCCCCCCCCTTAATCTCGGGCTGGATCCGCGCCTGAAAACAACTAATAATATTTTATAAAATAGTGTTATGATATATTCAATTTGTTTTTATAAAATTATTTCAGACTCGTCGTATTAAAAATAAAAAAATAAATTGCTAATAGCACTATAAATATAAAATAAAATATCCTAAGATGTTTAGGTTGAAAATAATATACCTGTCTGAATGCATAAATTATATGTAACCAGATTTGGTAAATTGTATTTATAAATAAGGTTATATATGTAACGATTTATCATTAAATTCATGTTTAACATATACAATGAACAATTAAATGTATTCAATGATGAGGTACCTACATTAATAATTTATGTGGCCTACTTCGAAATCGTACACCAGAAAGCCTAATTTTTAAGTATACTATATTGAAAAAAAGCCGAAACTATCTCGTGCTATCTTTAAAACTGGAGTCTGAGCACGCCTATGTAATATGTATACCATCTACTATAGTAGTGCTATACAACGCGGGAACTACTACCACTATATACTATTTTATAGTATTATACCCACTTTATATATATATATATATTATTATTATATACGTCTAATACACTGCATATATACTATATGTTTATAATTTCTATACTACCCTACGACGACGGCAAAAACACATGTGTTTCCGAACGTATATTTTTACATTGTATACATATAATATGCACCCGCGTATATATATATATATATGTGTGTCGAGTGTATACGCGTTTATTGGCCTTATTTGCGCTAACGGGTCCCTTTCGCGATTGGGGCGTAAGCCCTTTGTTAGCGTCGCGTCTCGCGGATGTCAGCAAAAGCACGCCCGGCTGACACGTCCTGACAGATATCCAACACGTATAATAATAGGTATACACCATGTACGACACCGTTTTATAATATATATATATATATATTATACCCGTAATGTTATTATGTATAGTGTAGTATATATTAATGCAATAATAACGCACCGCCCGGACAGTGCGTCGTGAACGGCCGCTGTCATCGCCGGACTTCGTAGTTTTTTGCTCTGCAAAATAAATATACGTAAACCTATAAAATATATATACACGACGTGCGACCAACTAACGGGGCGGCAGTAAAAGAAATATTGATGCGAACTCGCGTCACGTTATTTTAGGGTCGCGGTGACTCGTTATACTAAGAGTATAATATTATATGATGTACGAAAAACGTGGAAGTATCCCTTGCACGCCGGGTAGATCAATTTTTTCAGCTAGTCCCGCATCTAGTGGCCATTTGTAATATTATACATTAACAGTGTTAAATAACACTCAGAATTAATCTCGATTTAGGTGTTATAGGAATACATCTACTCGTGATCATCAGTGTAATCCAAACTTTTGCAGTGGCGTGTCTGATGGGAAGGCCGACTGAGCCCGCGAGCGCGCTCAGTTTTTATTTAAATATTTACTTTTAATGGGGTTTTTTTGTATCGCGTGTAAAAATGTGTTTATTAAATTATATAAGATATGGTAAAAATATATAGACATTATTGTCTCATTAAAAAAAATAAAAATAAATATCTTTTACTCTTTAAATTACTTAAGTGTTATTTTATAATTTTGTTATTTTTTTAAAAAGTCTACAAATGATAAAAACTGTCGCTATGTTATTTTATGTTTACGATTTTTATAACTTCAAATAATTTCTACTATTAAACAAAATAGTATATTCGAGTTCATAAATATTGTTATACATTTTGGCTTTTCAAATATTTTCACAGTAAAACATTAATCATGTTATACAGAAAGTATAATAACCATATAATTAAAAATCCAAAAATTCTCACCTCGTACATGATAGGCTCATCATTATATAAAACCAACAGACTATAATATAGGCCCTACATTAATATTCTCTACCACAACACTTTCGACTACCAAAAAAAAAAAATTATTTTAAGATCAATAGTTGCAATAGATAATATAAGCTAAATATATATTATATATATAACTCATATCTCCTAATTTAGAATCTGAGATAATTTACAATAACTTAATGACAATGTATATACTTTTAGTGGGTGGTGTGTTATCTCGTGTACACGTGTTGTATAGGTATCTTATTATGCGCGCACTTATCTACAAACGATGATGGGTTTCGGGTTAAACGACGAAGCGCTTATATATTATGTAGTAGGTATACTTTTTTGGATTCGCGCGTATACGCCATAGTCATTAATAAGTTTAAGTCATCGCCCGAGTCCGCTCTCCGTCTCACCGGCTGGTCTACCTTTCTTTTTCTCGGCGGAGAAAACCGAACCGAAACAGATAGGGTAAAACTACGTGAAAGGAGTCAATGGCGTGTGCCCCTCGATATTCCATCATCTTTTTGACGTTGAAGAGGTTATAATGTTATACCACTGCCTGCGGGATACTCGTGCATTATATAACGGCCGCCGCCTCCGTTGGCGTCAAATGTCAACATATAAATATTCAGCGGGTTTCCGGGGGACGTATTAATGAATGAAGATGAGGGTGCTTCACTATCGGTTCTGTCAAATGATACAGATTTTTTTACCTCTTTTTTTTTATTTTTCATATATATTTATTATATATTGATGACGTTCGTATACTTCGCCGAGCGATAATGTCTGTCATGTAGTGTTAATTTTGTAACATCTTTTTATATTTATTTATTTTGAGATGACTAATAACTATAGATGATCTAGGCATGTATCAATCCACGAACCCAGTTTTTGTTGTTCTTAACCTAATCAAACGCCTACCCGTGACTTAAATTTTCGTTATAATAAATTATTATTCTATTACCCTTTTAGGGTGTAATTTATATTTAGTTATTTAGTTTTACTGAAACATGCAATATTATGTGCAAAATGAAAATGTCGTCAAAACCTTTAGCTTTGGAGTACCTATAAATAGTATATATAACCATTCACGTTTATGTAAGTTGTATGTATATTATTTTTAAAACGTTTATACATTGTAGACCACGCACGTAAGTGTTAATCTATAATAATGGCGTATGAATACTGAATAGTGCATATAATTAATGACAGATTCATCGTCATATTTATTTGTTATATACCTATCGTGGCTATATAACTACTTACCATTCCGTATTGGTTTTGTTCTAGTTACAATCATAAATTTATTATACTCAATATTCACATTAAAATTGTATTGCTATTGAACTTTTTTAAAACTATTGGATAGTAATAATTATCATAGGTTTCGTTTTATTTATGTCACATCAGCCATTTCTTACAAAAAAAAGTTTTTAAAATATTTAAGTAACTTGTAAATTGTAATTATAAAACTACAAATAAAAACATTATATTTTAATGTTCAATTTATTTTATTTAAGTTTAGTTATGAAAAACATCCACTGGTGTTAAACGGTCTATATTGACTCATATAATTGAAACCTAAAGCTTACTCATTGAAGCCGTATTAATCCAAGTCTAGGGTTATTTTACTATGAAGGTATTTATTTACTCAATAATAGTTTTATATGAAAATTCATTGACTAACAAAACGGACATATTGCATTTTTTAGTTAAGCATTAACTCAATTAACTACATTTTATTTTAATTTAAAATAGATACAATAATACAATTATTATTTTAAGTAGGTATGTTATACTATAATGTATTGGAAACTAATATAATGTTTATATTTTATACCTATACATATTGCATAGTATATTTAGATTTACAAATATTAATAAATATTTGTCAATTTTTAAATTCCAAAAATTTGACAGGTTTAAAAATTTATATAATTACGTATTTTGGTTCAACTTAAATCTAAAATTTTTACCTAAAAATATCCGGTATCCTAACCTTATGGTAAGATGTATTTTAAAATAAACTTAATACGTATGTTATGGTAAAAATGATCAACTTTATATGAAAATGTTTATTTTATATTATTAAACATTTATTTTTAGTATCTTTAATTTTTTTTTATTTAAACTTAAATTTTCAATACAAAGTTATTTGTTTAATAATCCAATACCAATTTGAGTTTAATTATATAAAAAACACATATTTGTATTAATTATTTTAAATAAATAGATGCAAATAATTCAGTATTATTATATATATTATAATAAACTAGCATTATTGTTTAATATTTATCCAATGAAAGGTATATGTGATATAACAAACATTATACCTTCTATAATATTCGATTATAATACATAAATCGTACACACTTTAAATCTAATAAAATTTATGTTAAAAAACAAATAGATATTTGCCTATAAGAAAATTAAAATGTATCTACAAATGTTTGATACAAAAATAATAATAATAACTAGGATGCTGTAAATAGTATTATAAGTCAGATCTTATTCGTTTTATAATAATATGATACTAGTCATACAAATAACTCGGGTAAACGGGTGGGTCGGTCTTCCCTATAACGAACATCAACCCAACGTACCCAGTATACCCACATTAAACGTTTGACAAGGCATTCAACCCTCTTTAAATATTAACATTAAAGAAAAAATACTTATAAAGAAACTTCATTAACATCATGGTGATATAAAAGATATTCGAAAATAATGTTGGTCTTGATTAATGGTTATTAAATCAATGATTTAGATATGGGCCGTTGAAAGAAAAATTAAAGTATTTTAATTTTCATGTAAAGCCTCTAAATATTCAAAACTATGTAGTTTAATATGAAAAAAAAAATCATACATATTATTTGATAGGTATTATAACTTATAGGTATTTATAGGATTAATATAATATACTATTTAGACTACCTACACACTTTTTAGAATTAGTCATCTACCACGTACCAATTATACATACATTACCAGATGATTTCACGTGTACCTATATTATTATAATATTATTGTATGTACGGTATAATGATAAATACAATTTTAAATTATTATATAATTTAATACACACATTTATAAAATGAATTATATTAATATATACACTGTTTTCACTAACAGTATTTCAGATTTTAGTTGTAACACGTGAATATAATATAATATAATATTAGTGAAATATATTCGATGAAATGCAATAGACATCTACAACTATATATTAGTTTTATGTATAACAGAAGTGTTAGTGTGTGTTACCGCCAGACCAATGCGTAGTTGCTACTACTTGTTATACAGCACATAAAAATACTGGCCTAGAGGCAATATAACATCTCGTTGGCAATCAATATTTTTTTTCCAGACCTCTATACACTATATAGTTATGTAATACAATATAGATTTATACATAAGGCCCCTTTTATTTTATTGCTTAACAATGTTACGAATCCCAAAGAGATATAGGCAAATATTTAGATATTGCACGAAAAGTTGACGATTGACGAACAATGTAATAATAACAACTGACAACTGATGTAACACACATACATATCAGTATGATTGACTTATTGACCAAAACTTACGAACAGAAATAATAAGTGGTTAGAGTTGATAACGATGTAGAGAATGTTGATACAAAATACCTATACTAGAGAAAAAATTAAAATTTTAATCAATTAGTTGGTAATTTAGGTGTTGAGACATGAAAATGCAAAGCGGTAACTAAAATAGTATTGCTATTAGTTGTATGTATACAACTTTACAACATTATTATCCTTATTACAGCTGAGTTGATTTTAAAAAATCTTTCATAAAAAAGATAAATGTGTTTTGTATGCCTTTTTTCATTGATATTTTTAAATAAAAATTTTACAACATAAATAACACGTCAGATTCCATTATAGATTATAGTTAACTCGTTCTTTTGTTTTTTTCGATTCGTGACACTTTTACTTAGCAAGGAAGTATGGTAAGTTTAAACGTTTGTATTTATTAATATTCGAAAACTATTCTTTGATGCTATATAGACATATAGTATACACAATTGTTAAATTTTATGACAAATATAGTCATGTAGGAAAAAATATATTAAAGACTTACTTAATAATTTATATCCGAAAACTCAAATTTGTAAATATTTCCTAATTGATGAATAAACTAAACTATCGTTTTGCAATACCCTACAGACTACTTTGAGTATGATATATGACGTGTGACGTTTTAGTAAGTTCACTACCCGCCATTCGACGAACGTTGACATTACAACTCGAGCTTTATTTCAGGATATAATGAGCAAAACTTTTAGTTACCTATAGGCTATAATACTTCGTAACTGATGCTTATTATAGTTGATATGAAAAATACCAATTAGAAGGAGACCAATTTCCATTTTATTACAAATTATAGAGATTTGATTTAGAGAATCATAAGGGTATTAAAAACATTATAATTGAAACGAATCCCAATTATTAATTTGTAATAATAGTGTAATACATACTTAAATGTAAAACACGATACTAAAGCTGCACTTTTTTAAATTATAAATATATTACATTTTAATATTACATTTGCCAGTTAGAACGTATGATAAATTACACATTACACAACCCAATTGTTAACTATGGGTTTTTTCTTACAGCAGAGATAATATAAATTAAAACTAAATGTTGTGATTACAGTAAAAACGTAGTATAGGTAAGCGTAGTGAACCAAGCCCAGAAAAAAAATATTTGTAACGGAATTTAATTTATAACTATTTTAAAAGATAAGAAAATGTGATTTATGTATAAGAAAATATTAGGGCTGTTGATAAATTAAAATAACTGAAGTAAACACACAAAAATTTATTGTGAGTGACTTTGTATCTACATTTTATTAATTTTATGTAAACCTTTTATTATTTTTTTTATAAAATTCGTTTTATTGTCTAACTATAATGTAGATACTTTAGTATAAGCATAAAGCTCATACATAAAGCTTTATTTATTTATTTTTATTTGTATATATGTTTCAGTATTTATGTTTAAGTGATATGTCATTTTTGAGAATGTTGAGATATTATAATGTATGTACTATGTTAGTATATAGTTAAAATATTAGTATAATATACTAAAATGAGAATAAATCACTCATTATATTTTCATTGACAAAGATAAGAAGTAGGCTAACAATTTTAAAAAAATAGCAATTTTAACACACGATATTATGTTTTTTTTTTCGTGTACCTATAAGATGTAACAAGACTATTTGACAAACTTCCATTACAAATGTTACTATTTTTTTTAAATAGTCCTTTTACATCCTGTATATACAGCCACTTCCATTTTTCCATATAGAATAGACTAATACTTTCGGGTCAGTGCGGATAGTACAATGTACGACTATACCAGAGGGTGAGATGGGGTCTTGCATCCCTCTCAATATATGTAACATTATACAGATTAAACAGCTTGTACAAAATAATGCAGTCAAATGTGGTTTATAGCATTCATAAAATTACACTTATCAAAGTTATCCCATTAATCTTAAAAACTTGAAAGAATCGAACTACTGTGAGCTAATTAAAAGTATGAATATATTTATAAATTATAAATTGAAGATATTTGCCATAAATTAGACATTTAAAAGTTTTATAAATAATGTTTTTACTTATTCCAGTATAGGTGCGGATTAATATTCACACTATCCAGCGAATAATAATAAAATATACATTACCTTTTGTACCTTACCTGTCACATATATATACATAAATATATAATATTACATTTTTTTTTAATGGGATTTTAACAAGGATATTATAATATCTCGACAACAATATTACATATTCTTATTAAATTATAACAATTCACCACAAACGGTACAAACCATACCAAAAAGTACCTACTATATTAGATATTATACGTACTAATATTTACACAATATTACCATCAAGGCTTCAAACCCACAACTAATTAAAAATTAATTAGTCCTAAAAAATAATATGCCTGGACCCATATCAAATCGTTTTCACTCACTTTTACATCTATGAAATCTACTTCCATCAGGTTTCGGATCTGGATAACAATCAATAGTAAATACATAAAATCAGCTTTAAATGCCCATTTCCATCAGTTTTAAAAAAAGTTTTGATTCCACTATTTTGGTAAAACCATTATATTTATATTTCATATTTTTTGAAGAAATTTTTCATTTTCATTAATTTATGCACGTATAATAATAATAAATAATCAGTAAAAGAATTAATATAGTAGGTTAAATTTTAAAAAAAAATGCAATTATTTCAAATTACTATATGTAAATGTTTGATCATAAAGACGTATAACATGCTCCATATGACAATTATATTAATAACTTATAGTTCAAATAAAAAAGTAAGTATTACTATATTTTTTTTTTTTATTATTCCAAAAATTTCACTTAAAAACAATAATAACTAATAAATCATATCAAAATATTACAATATATCATACTAATATTTAAGTTGTATAATATTATATTGTACATGAAGATTTTTTTGAATTATATAATGTATTGTTTGACAACTTATATTTTAACGTACTTAAAGTTGACTTAACTTACCAGTAATACTATAAATTAACTTAACTATAGTTTTCATTTATTTGACCACCTTTGCATAGGTAATTATATATTTATATTCAAATATTATATCTAATATGTGAAATCAAAATTTTTCAAAAATCCACGACTCATACTTATTATTTCACTACAAATACTCGTAACGAATGAAAATAAATCAAAATTTACTCACATTTGTATGTGAGCACGCAAATACATTTCATAAATTTATTACCACCTACATCGATAACATACACACATGTTTTTTATAAATGGTATATTTTATAAGTTTATAATATGTAATTTAATTGTTTTTTTTTTTATATGGGACTTAAAAAAATAATTTAATTAACCTTTCACACTCAAACAGATTCGTATAAACAATATTAATTATGATAAAATAACGATTTTAAACGAAACATTTTACTTTGTATAAATGTATAAATCCATTTAAATTATATTTAATTTATACATTTCCATAACACACATACCCACATACACACACGAACATTTATATAAACACATATAATATTATGAAGTGTACATAATCATTAATAATTGACACACAAAACAATATTTTTTAAAGTCGGAAACATACGCATAGCAGGAAACTACAATTTTAGCAGACTCATGTTTTTCGAAAACACGGGTAGTTTTGGATTGTGTATTGTATGTACAAACTTTAATGAGCGCTCCAAAAAAGTGATGATACAGAACATTATACAAATTTAACGTTCGTGTGTGATAGCGTTGAATATTTTTCGGATAATATTATACGTATTAATATTATTTATATAAACAACATAATATTATGTTAAAAACATTTAAAAAATTAAACGATCGACCATTTAGTAATATGTTATTAAAAAATAAATAATGATAATACGTTATTAAAATTTAAGCAGTCTATAGTTGATATTGAATAGAAATGATTTCAAATCGTATAGTGATAATATTACCGTTCGTTTATTTTGTTGAAACCCAAAAGTATCATTCTGTTTTAATGGATAGGGAACTAAACAGAATGTTTAATAATCAATTGGGATTTATTTCTATTACATTTTAACTTTTAAGATACACTATAACTATATTAAAGGACTGTTTTAGTAATTCAATTGATACTGTTAAACCCCACTAATAAGGTCCATCTATTCTAATACAAAATAACTATAAACAGTCAATTTCCGAGTTATGAGTTTTTGAAGATGTATAAAAAATTTACAATTTTAAAATACTCATAACTCGCTTTAAAATTAAAATATAATAAAGCGCTTATGAGATACCCTAGATAATGTTCTTAACTTCAAATTTAATAAGAGGTCATTTCACTCTAATTTGAGAAATTAATATGGTTTATAGTCATTATTGTGAACGTAAATTGTGCTATGTTGCGCGTGGGTTAGAGAGAGATAACAAACACTACGCTGACATCCTCTTAATTTACATATATTTTTTTCTATCACCTACAAATCATGTGTAAATACCAATATTTTTATTTTGTTTTAAAGCGATATTTATATATTTTTTTTTATGTAAGAACATGTTTATATCAACTCTGAAAAGATCCGAAAGAAAAATTGAAAAAAACGCAAATTCTGCGACACATGGCAAGTTCAAGTTGTCTATCTACGTTCACGTATTTCGAAAGCAGCTGAAAACAATAAATGGGCGGTATGCGATATTTTAGATCATGGTATACAGTATGTACAATAATAAATAAGTTACCCTAATACTCATATTGAACTACATAACTGTATAATCAGTTAATTTTCTTTTTTTTTTTAGATTCTGAATGGAGTGATGAATGTATTGATTTTACAATGATGTGTGTTTTTTTTTTGTGTCTGTGTACAGCATAACTAGTCAAAATAATGCTTCAATTTCAAACTTTGGGGGTGGTTTCCGATGGCAAAGTGAATATCCTTGGAGCATTATAAAGGTCAAAAATAAACATTTTCCATCAGTTTTCAAAAAAATCGAGAAAAACAAAAAAAAAATGACAGAAAAACGGGAATTTTTACGCAAAACCAGTTTTCGACCAAATTGAGTTTTTTATAGGGTTGTAATTCAAAAACTTATCACTGTAAATACTTGAAATTTTACCAAATGATTATGTTAGTGTTTTCTATACACCGTTAAATTTTCAGAGTATTTTGACTTTTTTTGAGCTATTTATAGACAAGTAAACTTTTTTAAGTATTTTTTTTTTAAATAACGATAAAAATGTTTTGGCTGGCCAGAAAATCTTTAAAATTTAATACAAGGTTTCTTATAAGTTGTTCTTAAAATTATAAAAAATAATCCGAAATCGTTAGTCACAAATTTTTTTTCAAATATCTGTAAAAAAAACACTACCGGATTCAGACAAAAAATTGTTATGAGTGTTTGAAATTTAAATTTGTACAAAACCGCGTTAAATAACGGTTTAGCCTCGAACGATTTTTGATATTTGTTGTTATTCAAATAGTATAAGTCGTAAATTCTTGAACATTTTACCAGTTATTTAGATTCCCGTTTTCTTTACGTGATTTGATTTTCAAAATATTTTGACTTTTTTGAGCTATTTATAAGTATTTGAAATAATCAATTTTTTTTTATAAATTTAGCTAGGACAAATTACTTGAAAATTTAACTGAAGGGTCCACATAACTTTTTCTAACTCTCATTCAAAAATTATAAAAATACATAGGCACAATTTTTTTTTATTAGCATTTGAAGTTCAAATATTGACAAAAATTCGTCAAAATCATGAATATTGTTCACTATTTGGTAGTTAAAAATTTATAAATATTTTACTATCAAAAGCTAAGAATTGAAAATTTAATACTATGCTGTCCATAAGTTAAGCTTAGAATAATTATAAAAAAGTTTAAGGATTATTCAATTTAAACAATTTTACGAGTGTTTAAAGTTTTAATTTTAATTTGAAATCAAAAATACACATGTAAAATAACGTTTTACTAATAAATAACTTTCGATTTTTGTTATTTTTAAAAAATTACTTGACGTAGGATCTTGAAACTTTTACTTAAATGTTTGAATTTGTTTCAAAATAGAATATATGGCAATAGGTATTTAAATTTTAAATATAATATATCCTAGACTGACAAATCATCTCCGTTCAGAATCGTTTTTCGTATACAATGATACTTATCAATGCATTCAAATTTAACCTACCCTAGTCTGAGGTCCACCCCACCCCCTAATGTACAGCAGAGCGATACTCACTTACCCGTTTTTTTATTTTTAATAATAACATAGTAATATTTTTCCAATACCATATCTAATAAAAATTTTTTACCTTTCACAGTAATACAATGTACTCTCGAAGAAATTATTATTTAATATTTATAAAAACAAATCTTATTTGTTGATTATTCATACAACTAAAAACTATTTTTACGTTATATATAATTATTGTATTTAAATAATTCATTCACAAATACTACCATACCTATAATTTATAATTTTTAATATTTTCAACCGTATTTTAAATTGATGTTTCTACATCTAAAAGTTATAAAAATTGTATTTTTATTTTTTAACTAACGAAATACATTCAAATCATAATAATATATTTTATTTATTTTACTTACGATTGTTTAAATTATTTTCTTTTTAATGCCTTTTTGCGTTCGAGTTCATTTTTATATTCTTTCATCTTCCATATAGATTTTAATTCATTGTACTTTTTTAAATACATATTAGCTTCCTTCCGTAGATTACTAATTTCGTTAATAAGATTCGTGTTTTCTTCCATTATTGAATAATAAAATTCCGTTTTCTTGCCAAATGCGTTTAACATACCTTTCAAACTATCAGTGCGGTGTTTCAAAAAATCATCCTGCCTGGAAAATTCTTCTCTACTTTTTATTTCTTTTTCTTTGATTTCACGAATCTTGGTTTTTCTAATATACTTGTTGAATAAATCCTAAACAATATTTATGCATTTTATTTTCTAACTCCGAATAACTATTCAACTTACAGTTATTAATCTTTTATTTTCAAGTGCATTATAATTATCCCGAGAAGCCATTTGTATGTCAGTTTCCATTTGTTTGATAGTATTTGACAATTTTTCTAAATGTCGTCTTTTACTTTCTAGTTGAAGTTGGACGTTAAATTCCCTATTTGATAAATTATTCAAAGATATATCTAAAGTTTTCAATGCATTAATTTTAACTTCGTGCTTAATATCCATCTGTATATAAATACCGATACAAATATAATTATTTTATAATTTAAATAGCTGTTTATTTTTTAACAGCAACTATTATAATATAAGTAAAATAATTTTTAGTTACTTGATCATTCGAATATTTCATTTCTTGAATTTCCAATTCTAATGATTCTGTGGTTTGTTCCAATTCAATAATATCTTCCTTTAGAACTTTCAGATCTTTTAATAGTAATGACATTTGTTGCTTAACATTTATAATTTGAATATTTTTTTGCTGCGTAACGTCCTTGCATTGTTTTATTAATTTTGTCAAAACAGAAATTTTATTTTTTTTTTTTATTCTCGCCAGATTTAATTCTTCCTCATCATTTTCAAGGAGTCCTATTGACCGCCTTAGATCCTCGATACTTTGTTTATCTCTTTAACAGTGTTTAAAATTGATACACCATTTTCTTATATTATACTATATGATATATTAATACATCATAAAACTACATACAAGTTATATTTAATTTTATCCTCTGCTAAGGTACTCATAGTTTTAGAACATAAGTCTTTCAAATTATCCAGCTTATCGGTGAATTTATTTTTTATACTAAAAACATTTTCATCTACATCATTCTCGGTATCACCTACCAATATTTTAGTGTTATTTTTTTCATTTATCAGTTTTTCCTTCGACTAGAAATAATTCCATCATTATTTTTAATTTTGAATACACACTTTATTGATAAATCATATTATTATATACCTGTATTATGTCTTCGATTTTTTTTTTAAACACTTTCTCGTAGTTACTTGCTGCCTCTTGTAGTTCTTTGTCTACAGTATCTTGCACTGCTTCTAAATTTCTAATTCGATTGAAGTAAATTATATATTATTATATTATATATTGTATAAAATCATAAAAAATTACTTTTTTAATCCAGAAGTCAACTGAAATCCGTGATTTTCAAGAATTGAAAATTCTTTATATTTGTACACTAATTGTTTATTATAATATGATTCTAAATTTATTGTACTCTGCTCATTTATTTCACTTAACTGATTTAACTCAAATTCAAGCTTACTTATTACATTTTTTTGTTTTTCTTGTTCCTCCTTAAATCACTTATATATTAATATTATTAATATTGTATCATATTGATTATAAAATCTATTACTTTGTTTTTTTTAATAATTTCATTATATTGCATTATGTTCGCTTTATTTATATCGTTAATTTCCTGTAGTTTTGTTTTTATTGTTGTATTTATATAAATTGTATTTTCTGTCTCTAATTTATTCACCTCTGCTTCAATTTTCTTATTATCTTCATGCAATTTATCATATTCCGACAAGTTAACTAGTATTTCATCAGTATATACATGCGTTATTTCATTCTTTCTAGTTTTATTCTCTATGTTTTTTACCTCCCATACACATATATTCGAATCTTCTGAACAAGAAACCAAAACTGAACCATCTGTTGCTAAACACATCTTGTCGACAAATAAAAACGATTCAATAAAATACAATAGTCGATGATAATAATACATAACTAATTATATTTATTACATCAAAGGAAAATAATCTTATAAATTCATAAGCAATAAAATTATGAAATGTGTAATTTAATGTTGCGCGTATTTATGTAATATTCTTGAGTGAATTTTAAATTTAAAATTATTTTTAAAATTAAATAAAATTATTATAAGTTAATATAATCTTTAAAGTAAGTATAGTCAATATAGTACTAAATAGTATATTTCATTTAATTTTTCACTGTAGTCTATTGATTTAATAAATTATTTTAATTCTAAAACTCATATTATGATAGATTAGTAAAGTTAATAGTTTTAAATACTTTTAATAAGCTACGTTTAATTTTAAAATGTTTTTTAACCATTATATCCTAAAACAACCTTCATACCTAACATACCTTCTGTATACTATGACTATGGATTTTGAATTCTTTGTATTCGATTTGAACTCCCATAGGTAATATTACGGTCAATATAACACCATTTTCAGCTGCTATGAATAAAATCAAATTTGACTTAGAAACTGATACTGCATTCAATGGTGTTCCATAAAAATTCACTTCCCGTTTAACCTTAAACAAAATATTTTTCAAAACGATAATTATCTATCTAATATAAGACTGTTATAAATTATTATGACGCCACACTAGAATTCGTTGCATCTATATTAATTATTAAAAGAGTATATATAAAAGATTATTTGGTATTATAATTTGAATTTGTTTATGTACTACCTCACTGGTTGAAACTATCTACCAATTTCTACTACTTAAAAAAGTAACACTGTCTACGCTTCGTTTATATTAATTCTGGAGATATTTAATTTTGAAACTTATTTTTTGTATAATACCATTTATACTATGTTATTTAAATTTAATCTAACTTACAGTTAAAATTATATCAGCATTAAGTAAATGTCAATAACGTTATTCTCATCTAAAAAATGAACTATAAAATTTGGAACAAGAAAAACATATTTTGGTTCAATACTTCAATATTGTGCGTACCCGTACCAGATATAATTATGAAGATGACACATTTTAGAGCGACGTCTTCATAAACCAAACATGAACATAATTGAAAACCTTTCGGTCGTAGACTTCTTTCAAACTGCCGTCCTTAGCAATGACGAATAATTGATTAACGTCCTCTGCAACTGCCAAATCCGTATAGGCTGCTCCCGAGTAGGGAGCGATATGCGTGAGTACATTTCCGGTTTTTGTGTCGAATGTATATATGGCACCAAAAATGTCGTAAGCAACTATGTTCATATCGTGGTTGCACCAGACCAACTTTTCAATCTAGTTAGAGTTAAGTTTGCATCATATAAATGGATAGTATAATAGATGCCTCAGTGGCGAATTGAAGGGGAACCAGAGGAGCCCATGGTCCCCTTCTAGGCAGTTATATTATATTTTTAACGCCTAATATTAAATCCTAAACTGTGTTTACAAAATTAATATTAAAAATATTACCACTCCCGACCGAAGGATCGAAATTCGTGAATCCGCCACTGAGATGCCTATAAAGTTATCATAACTTAAAATTGTATTGACTAGATATATATTATAATATGTTTAAAAAACATCACTATTATAGAAATATAGACAATTATTTTTTAATTTTTTTTTTTAATAAAAACATGTTTATTTATTTATTTACTAAGATTTCACAGAAGAATATACTGAACCTCAATAAAATAATTCGAATGAAAATTCTAAAATAATAATAAAAAATAATTAACAAAATAGATTATTTTTTAAACTATACTATGAGTGCATATCTAATGAACCATTATATTATATTAACAATACAATTTATTTTTAGAGCGGTTAATTTCAATGTATCGTGAATTTCAGGGCTGGCTTAAGGTATAGACAAGCTAGGCACCTGCCTAGAGCGGCATTTTAGCTGGGGTGGCATTTTAAAAATTGACTTATAGATTTTTTTTTATTTCTATTGGTATTATATAAAAAAAATATTTTAAAAATTCATCCGTGAAAACCAACTTATCTATAAAATAAAATAATATTGTCTAAAGTTTTTACCTTATAATGTGTCTAAATTTCTAATTTACCTAAATCCAAATTTCTGCCAATGTGAACGATTTAACAACGCGTTTATCGCATCGCATTCCGAAAATCGCAACTATGTCCATTGTAATTACGTCTAATGCATACAATGCGTACGACTAACTATAGACGTGCTACAAATATTTTCAGTGCTCAATAAATGAAAAAAATGAATTCACTGCTTATTACCCATTTTAGTTTGCTTAGTCACTGCATTCCATTCTTTATTCTATGCCTATATTTAAGGTGCCTTTTATTCCATAAAAATAAAACGCTTTGTTTTTGGAGCTCTATTATCAATAACTCCATGATGATTATAGGTAGGGCTCGGAAGTTGATGCATTTTGCATTTTTTTTTTTTTTGGAACTTTTTAGACGATGCTCTCCTGGCCACAAATCTGTTTCATAAGTATGTTAATTTAAATAACTAATTTTTATTTTGCATTTTTTGGTGTTTATTACTTTTTAAGTCATTTTTTGAGATTTTTAGGTCATTTTCCCACATTTTTAGTTATTTTTACTGATTTCACACTAGTTCATTTCTTATCGTTTCTTGTCGATCATTATGCCGATAACTTAAATAATATAATAAATAATAAATTTTTTATTTTTTTATTTTCCTATTTTAAGGACATTTTTGTCATTTTTATGTTATATTTTGAATTCTATAATAAAATAGAATAAAATATTTAAAAAAAATGTATTTTTATTAATATAAAACTAATATTTGTAATTATTTTAGGTCATTTTTTTAGGACATTTTTTGCCATTTTTATGGTCATTTTTTATTGTTTTTAAGGTCATCAACTTCCGAGCCCTAATTATAGGTAATGCAATAAAATATAATACTTAAACAATTATTATATACCTAATAAGTAGGGCTGTGAATTCATAGGAAAGTGCATATTTTTTTGGTGATTGTAAAACATAACTTTGTGAGTACATAATTTGAATTATGTAACAATGAATCCATCTATGAAACTTTTATTTTGCATATTTTTTCATTTTTTGACGTTTTTAATTTTTTAGGTCATTTTTTCGCATTTTTAGGTCATATTTTGCTTTTTTAGTTCATTTTCTAGTATTTTTAATCAAATTCTGTCAATTGACTTGTTTGAAAACATTTTTTTTTATTTTACACGGGCTGTATATATTATGTCAAATTTATATTTTATTAAATAATATTTTACACAAGTCACATGCTATATACGGGTTAGATAAAGATAACGATTCGATAAAATAAGGCAATTATTGCTAGACAACTAGATAACTTAGATAAGTTATTGTGGCAATATGGCATATCGTATATCAGTCACAAATTTCTAGATTAAGTTATTAGAAGGTATTTTAGTATAATATCGTTTAGTACCTATTCGGCGTTCGCGAGTGTATAGTGAAGTGTGTAAAATGCCGAAATCAAAACCGCTTTTCTCGTCAATATTACGAAAGTACGTCAATGAATTTGGCGGTGATATTTTTAGTACAGATGGTACAATATTATACTGTAAAGTTTGTGAAGTTAGGGTTTCGGCGGAAAAAAAATTTACGATACAACAACACGTAGCAAGTAACAAACATAATATTGTAGGTGTCCAAAAAAAAAACGATAAAGAAACTTCATGTCTTCAAACTTTGATCACAACTTCATCAAACCCATGTTTTAATAGTGACCTTTGTAAAGCTTTTTTAAGTGCGAATATACCTCTGAATAAATTATCGCAACCGACTTTTCGTAAATTTCTAGAAAAATATACTAATAAATCGATACCTGACCAATCAACATTAAGAAAAACATATGTAAACAAATGTTACGAAGACACTTTATGTGAAATCAGAACGTACGCATCAAATAAAAAAATTTGGATTTCAATTGACGAGACTACAGATACAATGGGTAGATTTATTGCAAATACAATAATTGGTACATTAGAATTGGGCCATCCCGGTAAAGTTTTTTTATTAGATTCAACAGTGTTAGAAAAAGCTAATAGTGGTACAATAGTTAGATGTTTTGAACAATCACTTTCGCTATTATGGCCGGGTGGTATTCAACGGGAGAATGTCCTACTATTTTTATCAGACGCGGTACCATACATGTGGTGAAAGCAGGAAAAGCTTTAAAATTACTTTACTCTAAAATGGAACACGTGACATGTCTTGCCCATGCTCTACATAGGGTTGCAGAAGAAATACGAAATATTTTTCCAAAAGTAGACGATTTAATTTCGAATGCAAAAAAAATATTTTTCAAAGCACCATATCGATTACAAATTTTTAAAACTATTGCTCCTAATATACCATTACCGCCTCAACCAATATTAACTAGATGGGGAACTTGGTTGAATGCACCTATGTATTATTCTGAACATTACGTTTTAATAAAACAAGTAGTCATGGAGCTCAACCGGGAAGACGCTATATCCATTAGAAAAGTACAAGATTTAATGGCCGATCGGAATTTAGAGTGCAATATTTAGCGTACATTAAATCTAACTTTGGGACACTACCTGAAACTATCATTCGTTTAGAGTTGTCTGGTCGTACTCTCGCAGATTCTATTCAAATCGTGACAGAATTTCAAAATAAAATTCAAAAAATAAAAAATGAAAGAGGAAAAATCGTTCAGTTAAAATTAAAAAATGTATTGGAAAAAAATACGGGATTTAATACAATTTGCAATACATCGAAAATTCTCGAGGGAACTGAACTATCCAGAACGTCTCTCCCAGATGACCTCAGCTTCGATGACATGGCTTTTATGCGATATGCTCCTATTACGTCTGTAGATGTTGAAAGGAGTTTTTCGGCATTTAAAAATTTGTTAACAGACAATCGGCAGTCATTTTTATTTGAGAACATCAAACGAGCACTTGTTGTCCAATGCAACAGTAAAGGTACTTGGAAATAAATATCTTTAAGTTTGTTTCATTATTTTAACAAAATATATACAAACAAAAAGTTCGGTTTCGAATGCCGTTAAGTGCACACGTGCTCCGATAGTAATATGCTCGTCACTCCGTTATCTGTTCACAGTTTACTTATATGGCTTTGCCTATAGTCCATATCTCGCTCTAATTATGTCGTTTCAATCTAAAGGTAATGGCTCCAAAAATACTAATAAACGTAACCTCTCTTCCTCTTCTCTGTCTCCAAAGACTGTGGAAAGCCAATCCAAATTTTTCTGCACTCCAAATCGGTACTCAACTCTTGCCAAGGACGACGACGTCGACAACAACTCATCTTCCAACATTGGACAAAATCACAATAGTTCCGAAATTTCAAATCTACCGCCTGTGTATATAAAAGATGTGAGCGATATCGCCTCCTTCACCTCTAGTCTACTGTCTATTTTTAAACCGTCTGATTTCATCTGTAAATCTACTCCCTCTCATCTAATTATCCGCACGCAGTTTCGCGAGCATTACAATCTGCTCTTAACGCATTTAATGGATACTAATACTAGCTTTCATACTTATCAGCCCAAAGATATTCGCCCGTTACGTGTTGTTATTCGTAATCTCCACCCAACCACCTCACATGATGATATCATCGCTGGTCTCTCTGATTTGGGACACAACGTCTCCAACGTTCACAACATCAAACGTTTTTCCGATAAAACTCCCCTGCCTTTATTTTTTGTTGATATCAAGTCGAACACAAATAACCTGGATATTTACAAAATACAATTTCTTCTCAACACCAAAATAGTTGTAGAGAAACCACGTCCACGAAAAGGTCCACCACAGTGTCACGTATGTCAGACGTACGGACATACCCGTAGGTACTGCCACTACAATCCACGTTGCGTTAAATGTGGGGAAGAACATCTCTCGGAATCATGCAACAAATCTAAGGTTTCTCCAGCCAAATGCGCTCTATGTTCCGGTGATCATACTGCAAACTATAAAGGCTGTTCGGTTTACAAAAAAATAAATAAAAATAAACCCAAAATGTCTCCAAAGGCTCCTCCAACCGTGATCCCGGACGCCCAGGCCAAGTCCAAAGCAAGATCCTACGCTGAAGCGGCCGCAAATAATAATCCTACAGTCGATATCGTCACCTCAGTGCTTTCTCAATTTATCACCAATTTAAATTCCGTTATCGGGCCACTAATATCCCTCCTAACCGAGGTACTACAAAAACGTTTTACTCCATAGTTCCATCATATATTTTTGTTATCATATTACTTAATTATTATTTCCATTACACGCATATATATATATATATATATATATATATCTAATCATGTCTCAAATTAATCTTTCTGCCTATTGTTTTAAATTTTAATTGGCTTATTTCGGTAGGTCAATTATTATGCCATCTATTTTATTGTATGTTTTAAATATTATCATATTCATTAATATTGTATTTTTAATTTTATCAAAATTATGTAATCGTCATATTATATTACTGTATAATTGCATGTAACTGTTGAGCTATAATAGTATATTTCTAGAAGCTAATAAAAAAAAAAAAAAAAAAAAAAAAAAAAATATACAAACAAAATTTTTTTAAATTTGTTTCAGGTGAATAGCATTAACTTAATGCAAACGTAAATTAAAATTCAATCAACATTTTTACTATTTATTTTTTTTTTAATAAACACTTTTTTATACTAATGTTTAATATCCTGTACCCAACATTAATATAAATATAAAAATTAAACTAAAAACCATTTTTAATAAATTTTATACTATAATTTTTGGCATTTTATATTCTTTTTTTTTTTGCATTTTAAGTGCATATTTTATTGCATATTTTTGAAATTTTTAATGCATTTTTTAAGATTTTTTAGTGCATTAAATTCACAGCCCTACTAATAAGTAATATGTAATAATTATAATTAAATAATAGTTATAAATAGGTATATAATATATTTATAACTTCGTCTCAATGTTCGTATGACCGATGCGATGAAAAACAAAATTATTTGTTTTCAAACTAAATTTGTCCGGCGAGTACGGCCGATGCGATATCGGACGCACTTGCTTTCCAGTTTGGACATGTCTAATTATGTTACGGTTTTATTATATTGTATTATAAGTTATAACTATACAAATATAACATTAAAATAAAAAGTATATAAAAATATCCCAATATAGTCCCGACACTACTTGTTATTTCTTTAAAATAAAAAAATGAGGGGGGGAAGTTAAGTTGAAATGAGAGCTCAATTTTTTTTTAGAGGCAGCAAAATTTGATTTTGCTTAGTGCACTATTTTTGCTTGAGCCAGCCCTGGTGAATTTTAAAAAAATCAAACGAATAATGTTTTTTATTATTTAAATAAAACTAAAATCCATGACGTTTTTATACATTTTTTAAACCTGTTTAAAGGATTTTTAATATTTTATTTCTTTATTTTAAATTATTTTTCTCGTTTTTTTAGTGGTTCAAAATCTGCACCATACTTATAAGTTAACCAGTTTTTTAAGTCATTATATGTTTTATGAATAAATACATCCGATACTTACTGGTCCTAAGTTTCCTAGACATGAAAAACGTTTCACGAACATTATTGAACAGTAGACTTCTATATCACCCGGTTTAGCCACAGCAAACATGTGACCAGACCCGCTGAACGTAACCGCTGTGCATTTCCTGAATGGGAAGATTTTTAACGGTACCAGGTCGTTCATCTGAACCATCTGAAACTCTAAGTGGTCCGAAAACGCTGCTAAAGAATAAAGCCCGGTGGGGTGCATCGAAACGATGCACACTGGTTTTGTGTAATGTTTAGACAGCAACAACGTACACTCCGTATAGTCCCACACCTTGATGGTATAGTCCAATTTGCCGCATGTCATTAAAATCGGTTTCCATAAGCTCGTTGATAAGCTCTTCACAATACCATGATGCATATCAACGCCAAGAGGTCCGGGTATGATAGGCAAATTCTGATGAAGAAACAAAAAAAACACCAAACCTGTAGTGTAAAATACATTCATTTGCTGCGCAAGTAAACCAGAATAATGGCATTATATTTATAGACATTATGCTAGTTATACCTACTACTGTGGTATATTGATTATATTGTATAATACACATCAATTTTTCAAAATTATCATTTTTTTCGAAACGTTTTAGATTATGCTTCCCTAGCTAAAACCTAAAAATACGTTTTAGGGTAACATACACAAATCTAAAAAACTAGTTTATTTACTGTTATGTAGGAAATTAAATGATTTCTTATTTCTCGAAAAAAATATCACCGGTGTATTTTATTTCATCACAGTTAAGTTGGATTTTTTTTAGATTACTTTAAGTTTAGGATTTTTATATTGAGAAGTTTCCTCTTTTTGTACTTGAATTGTCTCTGATAAATTTTACTTAATCTGTAAAACACATTTCAAATTTGAACTTCGAATATTTATTTGAACACTAAACATTGATCTCAGAATTTAACTAAAATTAATTTAATTGAATATTTGAATTGACAATAGTATAGAACGCTATAATAGTATAGTAGTCAAAGTAAAATAAATACCATGTTTAAATTTTGAAGGCGATTCGTGAACACACTGCACAGGATAATCAAAAGAAAAAAATTGGAAAAACTGCACCACTGAATGAAAACATTAGCCTAATAATGGTTTTCTAGTAAAATCACAAAATACGGTAGAGAATCTTTTAATTTTAACAACACTGAGATTTTGTCACTATAAATGTTCCTACGCTACACGTTACAGGTATTTTTGTGATAACACCGATAGCAATAATAATGTACGAGTATTGGAAAAAAAAATTAGTGATATATTGTCGTACAATCATCGTTGATTCGTCATCATCATCGTCCAGTTGAGACAGTAGTGCCTGGTACAGTTGAGGGCGTTTCGTGATAAACGTCAATATCTTGTTATTGGGGCTAACGCATACGCTCTCTATGTAATGCATAGGTAACTCATCCTTTACTTCTACTTGCTGCAAGTACCGGTACTCTTCCTTAATAAACTTGTAGATTTTTTCGTATCTGTGAAAATTAAAATCAACTTAGCCCGTGAACGGTTATTTATAATTCTATGTTGGACTCAAAAACTCCATTACTTTTCCACTTGTCACATTTTAAATCCTTAAGCATATCTAACTTATCTAACTTATATATTATACAATCTCCAATCTCATAAAATGATTTTTTGATTGCAGACGTGAAAGCCAACACATCTGACCACTACATTTGTTAAGTAACTTTGTATACCATAACTTAACTTTAAATACCAAAAATAACACTACAGTGGCGTAGCCAGGGGGGCTGAGGGGGCTACAGCCCCCCCCCCCCCCCCCGAAAAGTTAAGAACATTTAAAAATTAACAGGTAAAATAATTTATTGTGTATATTAATAAACCACCGCTGTGTAAAAAATTGATCGGGCTGATCTACGCCACTGTAACACTACACACTTTAGTGTACTGTATAATATTTTATTGTACCGTACGTAATATGTTCGCACGGGAATCCACAATCGAACTGAACTACATGTTATAACGTATAGTCCATATAATTATAGCGGGAACAATTATTAAATAACACTTTACTATCGACTTCAGCACTAACAATATTTATAACAACCATTATATGATGGTGCGCCCACCTAATCACCGATAATCGATCGATTTGAAAGATCCGTTACCTAGTGTGTGTGTGTGTATGCGCACGTACTTACCTCCGTCCTTCATCAATTTTTTTGAAATGATAGATAGTAAAATCACCAACCAACATCACCAGACCAAATTCGAATGTAAAACAGCTCCGAATAACATCATTCCGTGATGAATTAGTGAGCATTGGGGTCAGGGATAGCTGATGGGTATCTGTCATTATCGTTGTCACATCGATTTCACTGATCGCGTCAACTCGGTATACAGCTTGTAGATCACCGTTCTTGAACAGAATAACATTGCCGTCGGTGGTGCCCGCCAAACACCTATACAACACCGTAAAACGCATAATCAATATACATTATATAGTACATTACACTTGTAACTAAAAGCTCAAATGACAGACCTATCCTGCAAGTAAGAGAAAATTTACTTGAGGGACTTTTATCATATCAGAAATAAAAAGCGGGTAAGTGGGTATCGCTCTGCTGTATATTAGGGAGTGGGGTGGACCTCAGACTATGGTAGGTTAAATTTGAATGCAATGATAGGTATCATTGTATACGAAAAACGATTCTGAACGAAGATGATTTGTCAGTTTAGGATATATTATATTTAAATATTGTCATATATTCTATTTTGAAACAAATAGTATAGTTTTTATATGTTACTATAGTTACTTTATAGTATCTGTTTATTAATAAAAAAAGTATTTGGCCAACATACGCATAATGAGCGTATGAAATTTAATTTAAATTTTTACATATTTCGTATAAATTTGAACTTTAAGCACTTATAAAAAAAAATTGTAACTAACGATTTCGAATTTTTTTTATCACTTTAAGAACAACATATAAGAAACCTTGTATTAAATTTTCAAGATTTTCTGGCCACCCAAAAATTTTTTATCGGCATTTGAAGAAAAAAACTTAGAAAAGTCGAAAATTTCAATTGTCTATAAGTAGCTTAAAAATGGTGAAAATATTTTGAAAATTTAACTGTAAAGAGATAACCATAATATAAACATTTGGTGAAAATTTAAAGTATTTACAATGATTCGTTTTTTAGTTACAGCAAAATCAAAAAATCGATTTTGTCGAAAAGTGGTTTTTCGTAAAATTGCCGTTTTTCTGTCACTTTTTTTTTGTTTTTCTCGATTTTTTTGAAAACTATTTGAAAATGTTTACTTTTGACCCCCCAATGCACCAACTAGATGAATTTTCCTAAGGGGCTGAAGTAAAAAATCGGAGCATTATTACTGCTCCAAATGTTGTCATCAGACACAAAAAAAAAAAAAAAAAAAAAAAAAAGTTGGTAAGTGAGTATCGCTCTGCTGTACATTAGGGGATGGGGTGGACCTCGGACTAGGGTAGGTTAAATTTGAATGCAATGATAGGTATCATTGTATACGAAAAACGATTCTGAACGAAGATGATTTGTCAGTTTAGGATATATTATATTTAAATATTGTCAAATATTCTATTTTGAAACAAATAGTATAGTTTTTATATTATGTTACTATGGTTACTATGGCCAACATTCGCATTATGAGCGTATGAAATTTAATTTAAATTTTGACATATTTCGTATAAATTCGAACTTTAAACACTTATAAAAAAAAATTGTGACTAACGATTTCAGATTTTTTTTTATCACTTTAAGAACAACTTATAAAAAACCTTGTATTAAATTTTCAAGATTTTCTGGCCACCCAAAAAATTTTTATCGGCATTTGAAGAAAAAAAAACTTAGAAAAGTCGAAAATTTCAATTGTCTATTAGTAGCTTAAAAATGGTCAAAATATTTTGAAAATTTAACTGTAAAGAGATAACCATAATATAAACATTTGGTGAAAATTTCAAGTATTTACAATAATTCGTTTTTGAGTTACAGCAAAATCAAAAAATCGATTTTGTCGAAAAGTGGTTTTTCCGTAAAATTTCCATTTTTCTGTCATTTTTTTTTTGTTTTTCTCGATTTTTTTGAAAACTATTAGAAAATTTTAATTTTGACCCCCCTAAAGTACCAACTAGATTCAATTCCCTATTCAAAGAGGGGCTGAAGTCTAAAATCGGAGCATTATTACTGCTCCAACTGTTGGAGTCAAACACAAAAAAAAAAAAAAAAAAAAAAAAAAAAAAAAAAAAAAAAAAAAAAAAACACACATCATTGTAAAAGCAATACATTCCTCACTTCGTTCAGAATCTAAAAACACATCATTGTAAATACATTCTTCACTCCGTTCAGAATCTAAAAGGCTCACAAAAACTTCATAGAGAGTACTAAAATAATCATTTAAATACTAATAAAAGAAAAAATTATTATCTCCTTCACTGTGTTCGAAAATGTCTGTTTTTATACATTAAAGATATAATTAACATTAGGATAAAAAAAGAGGAGTAACCGGGGAGCAGTGAGAATGGTTATGGAAATAAATAAAGATAGAAGAAAAGAGAGAAGAGGAAGATCAAAAAAGAGATACACAGAATAGACAACATTAAAAAAAAATAGATGGTGAACTCATTTAGATAGACTATAGAGCCCTATTCCCAATCTTAAACACTTTGTTGAACAAATGTATTACTATTTAACTCTAGAATAGACAAAGCATACATTATTATACTTGTTGAATATTGTATTTTCAACTTTTAATAAATTAATGTTATTATACATAATTGTCTCATAGTATAATTAAATACATTGTTTTATATTATAGTTATAGACTTATAGTCTTATAGTAACTTTATTACCATAGGCGCAAATAAGGGGGGCTGGGGGGCTTAACCCCTTTTTAATTTCTATAGTCACTTCTAAAAGAAAAACTAATGATTTCACTTTCAATACATAATACATAAAGTATCATAAAAGTATCTATTATAGACCTGGGCTTCAGCGTTAAATTTCGAACACTGTTTTCACCAATGTGTATTACAAATAGGTACATCATCGTTTATGATTATTAAAAAAATACAAACCTATTTCTACTTAGACATTCACTTAAGAAAATTATTACTATTATTATTATTTATTTTTGATGTGATATCCACAAGCATTTTACTAAAGGTATTATTTGGCAGACGCTGATCAATCAATAACACAACAGTTATTATTTATCAAATTATATTATTATGTAAATATAGATGCTATAGACGTATACAAGTACCTGTCTCCACACAACCAACAGACGCACGTAAAGTGTATGCCGTCAGCTTCGCGAAAACCATATTGCTGCCAATCCTTTTCGGGTTTGGTCATCAACCGAAACAACTCTTTGCCTACGAAACAGCATATTGCACTGTCGATCGGATTCAATGCCATCTGCGGATACACGATTAATCAAGGCCGTATAGGTATGCAGTGAACCATAGGTGAAAAAGATTGAATATAAACAAATAAGAAAGATGTATAATTTTTTTTACTCACAATATTTATTGTTTACTGTAATCAACTGCAGTATATTACTATATTATATAATTACTCTTTTTCAAAATTAAAACATAACTCAGTACCGTATTTACTGAGATGGAGGATATGATTATGAATTGATCAATAATGGAAATTGTCGATAATCATCCGACTATAACTATGCTTCTAATAATAAGCATTTTATTGTTATTTTAAGATAATAATTCGTGGAACAATAGTAAATGTTAAATATTATAATATACAATATTTGAATATTCAGTAACTTGTATAGTATAGTTCTATGTTACAGCTTAAAATGCAATAAAAATGCAAAATATATTACAGGATGAGGGCACAGTGGCGGATCCAAGGGAGGGGTAAAAGAGTAAATACCCCCCCCCCTCTTGATGAATTTCTGGATCCACCCCTGTGAGGGCATGTATTAATACTTAATAGGTGTGTTATAAGTTATAACAAATAATTTAATACTCGTATACTTACATATAAGATATAAATAATAAATACATATTTGCGTTCTATGTTCTAAATAATGCCATTAAGGCAAAAATACAACAAAGTATAGATAACATAAAAAAATTCGAGTTATCATTTATTATTACATTATCTACTAAATTTTTATTCCAACATAACTCACTACTAACTATAAGTGACAAACTCGCGCTAGTGAACTACTCCAACGGTTGTCATTAACCCACCCTAAGGTTATGTTTGATGTTCGACTATTCGAGACTTCAAGTACACCGTATACCAACAAGCTATTACTGTGATTTTTGTTTAAATTTAAAAATGAATAATTTTAGTGATTTTAATTAATGTTAATTTATAGTACTATAGTAGTCAGTAAATCATAATGAAATCACCAATGTCCTACATAACAATTTTTATGTTTATTAATTATTTTATATATTGTAATTTGTCGCTATTTTTTATTTAAAAAAAAAACAATTTTATAAGTACATATAATAGGTATATGTGTATACTTACTGATAATATCGACCCTCAAAATATCTGAGAAAATTTAGTAATGGCAATAGTATGTGTACACCCTATTCCCAAAAAAATAAATCTCAAATACACCACTGGCTTAACTATATAATATTTATGTATTGGCTCAAAAAATAAATTACTTTAATATTTATTTTATACATGGTTTTCATTATTTATGAAATTATTTTTGGTTTGAACGTTTTATCATGCCTAATGCCTATAAGCAAAACATAATAGATTATAATAATATAATATACCTATAACATGTATCCATGTAGGTATAATATTATAGTAAATGTTAAAATTGAATTAAAAATAATATATATTATTATTTTGTTTATACCAATTATTTAAAATTTATAAATCGGATAGATAATACATTTCAATTTTTATATGATTAGAATATTATTATTTATTTATTTTTTTTTTTTTTGTGAGAATATGAAAGTTTATTTAATTATTGTACAGTAAAACACTAAAGCAATAGATATTATAAATTTGTGATGTCCAAAATATATGTAAAAATATTTGTAATGAATTTGGTGATTAAATCCTCAATATATTAGTTAGCACTTAGTTTTACGTAAAAAACATCCTTCGGCAAATATTATTTTTACTTTTTACCTAGTAATTTTTGCTAAGTTTGCCACATAACACATAGATACACACACGACATGCGTTTAAATTCATTACTTACGTCGGACACAGGACCATCGATCCGCACGTACGTTTCCACTATTGAATTTCTCCAGCTGTAATAATACAGCGTGCAATCCATCCCTTCATGGCCGCCAACGACAAAAGCCACCATGGAGATATTATCCCATAAAAACTGAATTTTAGTGAACCGTCGCCAAAAGGTCTTTTGCGATCCGTCGTCTTTGCTATCGCCATTTTTGTCACACAAGTCCGGCTCCTGGAACACGTGCTTCAAGTCCAACGAGCGCAGATCGTAAATGCTGATCACCGGTCTTGCGTTTCCACCGCCTTCTATCCTGTCCGCTATGTCTTTCTCATCTGTCGTTGCTACAGCCAAAACGTGGCTGCAAACCGTTCAGGGTACTTAAGTACAAGCAGTGACTTAAGAGATACTTAAAAATAAATATTGGTTCATAGCGATACTAAATGGATACACGATACTTAAAATCTCACTAAATTAATATTACAAATTAAGAAAAGAAATTTATTTCAAAAAATGATTCAAAAATTCAATATTTTCAATTTTGTATCGTGTTTATTTTAGATTCTGAACGAAGTGATGAATGTATTGCTTTTACAATGATGTGTGTTTTTTTTTTTTTTTTTTTTTTTTTGTGTCTGACTCCAACATTTGGAGCAGTAATAATGCTCCGATTTTTGACTTCAGCCCCTCTATGAATAGGGAATTGAATCTAGTTGGTACTTTAGGGGGGTCAAAATTAAAATTTTCTAATAGTTTTCAAAAAAATCGAGAAAAACAAAAAAAAAATGACAGAAAAATGGCAATTTTACGGAAAAACCACTTTTCGACAAAATCGATTTTTTGATTTTGCTGTAACTCAAAAACTAATCATTGTAAATACTTGAAATTTTCAGAAAATGTTTATATTATGGTTATCTCTTTACAGTTAAATTTTCAAAATATTTCGACCATTTTTAAGCTACTAATAGACAATTGAAATTTTCGACTTTTCTAAGTTTTTTTTTCTTCAAATGCCGATAAAAAAATTTTGGGTGGCCAGAAAATCTTGAAAATTTAATACAAGGTTTCTAATAAGTTGTTCTTAAAGTGATAAAAAAAAATCCGAAATCGTTAGTCACAATTTTTTTTTATAAGTGCTTAAAGTTCGAATTTATACGAAATATTTCAAAATTTAAATTAAATTTCATACGCTCATAATGCGAATGTTGGCCATAGTAACCATAGTAACATATAAAAACTATACTATTTGTTTCAAAATAGAATATTTGACAATATTTAAATATAATATATTCTAAACTGACAAATCATCTTCGTTCAGAATCGTTTTTCGTATACAATGATACCTATCATTGCATTCAAATTTAACCTACCCTAGTCCGAGGTCCACCCCATCCCCTAATGTACAGCAGAGCGATACTCACTTACCAACTTTTTAAAATATATTTTTTTAATATAAGCAACCTTAACGGATGAGTTTTATACATAAACATTCAAAGTTAAATGCAAACTGGTTCATTATCTAGATTTAATAATTTTATTATTATTATAAAATAATTTACTCCGATTATGATGATTATGAAATTAAGAATACAATTGAAAAAATGGAAAGGTATGTCGGTTACCTATATCTGCTATATATATATATTAGATTCTGAACGGAGTGATGAATGTATTGATTTTACAATGATGTGTGTTTTTTTTTTTTTTTTTTGTTTTTTTTTTTTTGTGTCTGTGTACAGCATAACTAGTCGAAATAATGCTTCAATTTCAAACTTTGGGGGTGGTTTCCGATGGCAAAGTGAATATCCTTGGTGCATTATAGAGGTGAAAAATAATAAACATTTTCCAACAGTTTTCAAAAAAATCGAGAAAAACAAAAAAAAATGACAGAAAAACGGGAATTTTTACGCAAAACCAGTTTTCGACAAAATCGAATTATTTATTTTGCTATAACTCAAAAACTAATCGATGTAAACACTTGAAATTTTCACAAAATATTTATATTAGCGTTCTCCATACACAGTTAAATTTTCAAAGAATTTTGACTTTTTTTGAGTTATTTATAGACAGTTGAAATTTTCAATTTTTTTAAGTATTTTTTTTAAAAATAACGATAAAAATTTTTTGGCCGGCCAGAAAATCTTGAAAATTTAATACAAGGTTTCTTATAAGTTGTTCTTAAAGTTATAAAAAAAAATCCGAAATCGTTAGTCACAATTTTTTTTTATAAGTGCTTAAAGTTCGAATTTATACGAAATATGTCAAAATTGCGAAAATTGGCAAGTAATTTTGTGGTTAAAAAATCGTAAAAATTTTTCCTTTTATAACTAAGATTTGAAAATTTGGTACAAGGTTTTGCATAAAATTTTCTTCTACTATCTGCAAAAAAAACTCTACCGGACTAAAACAAAAAATTTTTATGAGTGATTGAAATTTAAATTTTTACAAAACCGCGTTAAATAACGGTTTAGCCTCAAACGATTTTTGATATTTGTTGTTATTCAAACAGTATAAGTCGTAAATACTTGAAAATTTTACCAGTTATTTAGATTGCCATTTTCTTTACGTGATTTGATTTTCAAAACATTTTGACTTTTTTTGAGCTATTAATAGACAATTGAAATTTTCAATTTTTTTTAATTTTTTTTTTATAAATGTTGATAAAAAAAATTAAGCTGGGACAAATTACTTGAAAATTTAATTGAAGGGTCTACATAAGTTGTTCTAACTCTCATTCAAAAATTATAAAAATACATAGGCACAATTTTTTTTTATTAGCATTTGAAGTTCAAATATTGACAAAAATTCGTCAAAATCATGAATATTTTTCACTATTTGGTAGTTAAAAATTTATAAATATTTTTCTATCAATAGCTAAGAATTGAAAATTTAATACTATGCTGTCCATAAGTTAAGCTTAGAATAATTATAAAAAAGTTTGAGGATTGTTCAATTTAAAAAAATTTACGAGTGTTTAAAGTTTTAATTTTAATTTGAAATCAAAAATACACGACGTGTAAAATCACGTTTTACTAATAAATAATTTTCGATTTTTTTATAATATATTCTAGACTGACAAATCATCTCCGTTCAGAATCGTTTTTCGTATACAATGATACCTATCATTGCATTCAAATTTAACCTTCCCTAGTCCGAGGTCCATCCCACCCCCTAATGTACAGCAGAGCGATACTCACTTACCCGCTTTTTTTTTTATTGAATGTAAAGGCTTCAACAACAATGGTAGTGAACCTACTTAAATTAAACAAATAAATTTAATATATAATAGTTATAGCATGTATAATTTATAAATCTGTACAGTAGATATTAATGTATTACAATTTTTAGATTCTGAACGGAGTGAAGAATGTATTGCTTTTACAATGATGTGTTTTTTTTTTTTTTTTGTGTCTGATGACAACATTTGGAGCAGTAATAATGCTCCGATTTTTTACTTCAGCCCCTTAGGAAAATTCATCTAGTTGGTGCATTGGGGGGTCAAAAGTAAACATTTTCAAATAGTTTTCAAAAAAATCGAGAAAAACAAAAAAAAAGTGACAGAAAAACGGCAATTTTACGAAAAACCACTTTTCGACAAAATCGATTTTTTGATTTTGCTGTAACTAAAAAACGAATCATTGTAAATACTTTAAATTTTCACCAAATGTTTATATTATGGTTATCTCTTTACAGTTAAATTTTCAAAATATTTTCACCATTTTTAAGCTACTTATAGACAATTGAAATTTACGACTTTTCTAAGTTTTTTTTCTTCAAATGCCGATAAAAATTTTTTGGGTGGCCAGAAAATCTTGAAAATTTAATACAAGGTTTTTTATAAGTTTTTCTTATAGTGATAAAAAAAAATCCGAAATCGTTAGTCACAATTTTTTTTTATAAGGGCTTAAAGTTCAAATTTATACGAAATATTTCAAAATTGAAATTAAATTTCATACTCTCATTATGCGTATGTTGCCAAATAATTTTTTTATTAATAAACAGATATTATAAAGTAACTATAGTAACATAATATAGTAACTATACTATTTGTTTCAAAATAGAATATATGACAATATTTAAATATAATATATCCTAGACTGACAAATCATCTCCGTTCAGAATCGTTTTTCGTATACAATGATACCTATCATTGCATTCAAATTTAACCTACCCTAGTCCGAGGTCCACCCCACCCCCTAATGTACAGCAGAGCGATACTCACTTACCCACTTTTTGAATATGTTAATTTCACAAAAAAAATAAATATTTATATTATATACTGCTATTGTTATAATTATTTATTATATTAGGTACCAATTAGTAACACGGTTGATTAAATTTTTTCTAAAAACATTACATTTACGATTTACCAATAAATTAATTATTATATTATTATTAATATTTAATATTAGGTACCAATTATATTCACATCGTGTAGGCATATAAATAATAATTGTTATACATTTTTGAGTCAATACCGTTTTTGAACTATTGTTTTTAAATTGCATTTATCTCTACCATAAGGTATAAAACGACTAGGTTAATCTAACCTAAGCATTAAATAATGACAAAGTCGGCAATACAACTTTATGACTAGTTGTTCTCCAGTTGGTAAGTTTCTATAGATTATAAGTGCAAGCATAGGCGTGTAACTAGGGGGGCTTGGGTGGGTTTCAGCCCTCCCCAGAATGTTTGAGTACATGAAGGTGCATATAACATATTAGTATATTAACTTTTTTTTTGCCAACAATATAACCAAATATAATGTTAGTAACATTATATTTTGTTATAGTTTATATAAGTTTTAATTTTAATTTGAAATCAAAAATACACGTGTAAAATAACGTTTTACTAAATAATTTTCGATTTTGTTATTTTTAAAAAATTACCAAACGTAGAATCTTGAAACTTTTACTTAAATGTTTGAATTTGTTTCAAAATAGAATATATGATAATATTTAAATATAATATATGCTAGACTGACAAATCATCTCCGTTCAGAATCGTTTTTCGTATACAATGATACCTATCATTGCATTCAAATTTAATTTACCCTAGTCCGAGGTCCACCCCACCCTCTAATGTACAGCAGAGCGATACTCACTTACCCACTTTTTTGTTTTTACTTTTTAGATAAGAGTTTAAAAACGTTTTTATAAACAGAAATCAGTTAAAAAATTTTACAGTTCAACCTACGTATTTTATTTAATTTTTAAAAAATTTTATCAAGTACGTTTCCAGTCATAATAAAAGTTTGGATAACCCGATAATCCGATAATCCGGCAGCAAGCTAACCAATAACCATACAGTAGTTTGATAACTACATTTTTCAAGCAAAAACTATCAATATTATCATAATTGTTAAGTTAAAACTTAAAAGTTTGGTAACAACAAAATTAAGAAGCCGCATGTTACAAGAAAGATTGGATACACAATGATGTTGATATTTCAATCAGATTTATATAACGATGTAATTGATGAGTTTGAAAATTTGCATCCTTTTGAAAGAAGATTAGAACTGTACTAAAATATTACATAAAATAAATTCATATTAATATTAATAATAAAATGCAAAGTTAAAATTATATTTTTATTTATATTGACAATCATTTTGAGAACTTTGTAGTTATGTAATACATTTTTTTATAAAACATTCTGATTTACGTTTTTTTGAAGGGAGATAAAAATTGAGTTATTTTTAAATACATTGGCATCCCTTGCGAAAAATGTCTGCGCACCCCTATGAATGTTACCAACGTATAAACGAATAATCATTCAAATCAGTTGTAAACACCGATAGAAACAATAAATGATACCTAATCAAATTAAAGAAAATTTGTTATAAAACAGTTTTAGGAATTTAGCCCCCTAACTTAAAGGACTGTAGTTATGCCTATGGGTGCGAGGTACTTAATAATATTTTGGCACTGATTCTTAGTTAATTTTCAGAAAGTTTCGGACTAAATTAAACGTTATGCCACTACAACACGTCTACACATAATAATAGGTAGGTACCTAATCACAATATGCACAATTTATTTATTACAAATACTAATAGTGCCTACCTACATGTACTTTGAAGTATTTGTAATCAATGCTCATAGTGGCTCATACTCTCATAGATACATATAAAATATCATTTGGTCAAAAAAATTAACATGCTGCTCGTGCAATTAGTGCCGGGCTGCATAGATTAGGTCAATTTTCCTCCTCGGGGCTGTATTTTATATTATATCGGTGGTATGGACCGATAGACGGGCGAATTGGACGAAAGATCATTCAACAACACGTTGGGTTAGGTGTCATACACTCATACTACATACTTGCTGGTGTTCAGGTCCATGGCCGTGATGACTTTCCGCGGTCCTTCGGTCAGGTAGATGAACCTCTGTGTGTTGTTCTTGGTGTTGTAGATGACGATGACCGACATGGCCGGGTACACGATCACGTCGTTATTCCAATACAGACAGTTTCCCGACACGTTATTGGTTATGCCAAACACGAACTTGGGCTCGATTTCCAGGGTCGCCGACGAACCGAAAAACATGCTCGCGGTCATTGTAGGGCCGGTATTATTGAAAAACTCTTTTTTAGCGTACACAAACTATGATATGCAACGTTTGTGTCGGTAGGTATGGTTAGCTGTACAGAGAGGTAGGTACCTATTATTTTTATTGTTGTCGTTGCGTTTGCCAAATTTTCCAATTCGATGCGATGTAATAACATAATAATATTATGTACTGCGACGATATAGTCGTACGTTTTGTATCGCCGTTTTGTTTCCACGACGCCGAAACGTTACTATGTTGTTGTTTTTTTTAGTACGGCCGTGTTAGATTGACACAGATTATATTCTGATAGATTTTATTATTTATCGTAAAGGGATAGATTAGATTTAAAATATATGTAATCATCTTTTCCGATAACACACTGAATTTCTGTGTCCGTTAGACTGTCGCGGGACTTTTATATGACCAGCTATAAGGCATAGACGCAACTAGAGCTCTATTTCTGGGTAGGCTAAATTGATATCGGCATCACGTGGGGCTTTGTCCCTACACCACTAGTATTGACTATTGATACTAACATAAAAAACTGGGTGGGGTTATCCCACCCAAGCCCCCCCCTAATTGCGCTTATGAGCTAAGGGGAAGGTATCTAAATATATAGATTTTTCGAAACGTATTGTCAAATGTTTAACGCTTCCGTTATACGAATTATTGGGGGTAGGCAGGATGTACGAATGAAAGTATACACTGTGCACACCATTACAATTTTTATTCAAAATTATCCTAATTCCTAGGTATTTATATTGATACTTCAGTCTTGGCGTTTGAACTTAAATGTATAATTTTTTTTTATCTTGTGCAAAAAAGTTATGGGAAATTTATTAGTTATTCGTAAAATGAATATACCTACCTATATGATCTGAAATTGCGCTCCTGTGCAAATTCATGCATAGCGCCATAATTTTTTTATATTATACCTGCATGGTGCATACTGATTATAGGTGCATCACAGGTAAGGTGTACCTATTTGGTCACCACACAACAACGATGATAGCTATTTTAATGAATCTATACTCTGATGGTAATCGAATTTATTTTCAGAGATAGTGCGTTTCTTACGCGAAACAATTATAATCGAGCTTCTAGAATGTGCTTTTTGGGTGGCAAAATTTTGATTTGACACCTCTCAACGACCGGGGGCCGAAGGGAGGCATATTGTTTTCTTTTAGATTGGGGAATACCGTCCATTCAAATGTTTATCTACTTCAAGAAATACAACAGCTGTTTGAAAATAATGACGTTTGGGTCCAAAAATATTCAAGAAAGTGGTTTCATGTCGACTTTTAAAGTTCAAGGAGAAAATATGTATCATTATAGTTACCGTTTCCGACACACAATTGTCGCAGTTATTTTTTTGTGAACATATAAACGATACCTACGCAGTAATTTCTGAGGTTGACTGCAGAGGCGTCATTTCAGGTTTTTTTCGGGTGTGCGAGGTATCAAGCAGGCCATTTTGAAATTTCACCAGGCCATATAAAATAGATATACTACATAAATATGTACATTATCCTGTTTCCAATTGTTTTTATACATCATGGATCGAATCAATGCATCAACATAAGTAGTAAAAATCAATTTGAAAACGAAAATACAATATACAAATGTATAGCACAATATTTGTTTAAGACCAATGTATGTAATTTAAATGATAAATAATAAACGTGCATTATTTCATCAGGATGCAGGCCAATTGAAACTATTTTAAAATTAAGGGGTGCAACCGCACACACTGATCCCCCCCAAATGACGCCACTGGTTGACTGTGAAATAGTAATCCTATTACAAAAACTAGACACTATCAAAAAAAAAAAGCATTGGTAAAAAATGTTAAAACAACGTTTGGGTCAGATACCTAACGAAAAACGAGTATAACGACGATTACAAATTAAATTATATACCTACCACTAAAAACACTCACAGATATATTTATCTGTCTATCTACTCTATCTGTTTTTACAGGAAAGGCTTCAAAGTAGATAACCAATATCGATGGCGATTACACGAATAGCTACGTAGGTATATATTAACCGTAGTGTTGTATTTTATATTTCCATTGAAACAACAGATTAATTTTAACTCGGGCTGAGCAGGTAATACAGTCAGTTATATATTATATATCAGAATTAAGTTTTAAACTTTAAATATTTTTCCTACATAGGTAACCTATAGTAAAAATAATAATGAATGCGATTGTTTTAACCGAAATTCAATCGGATCATCGTTGGTAGTAATTGAAAAAGTTTTTCTCTTTTAGTGATTTCCAATAATACCTAAATAAATAGATTACTCCAGTGTCCAGTCTCCATTAATGTATTTATATACGCACATAAACATTCCATATGTCATAGAAAAATATAAATGTTCAAAAGTTATTGCTCCAAAAGCCTTCACTAATATGAATTATTCTAATGAATGGATTGGCTTATTATCAATCTTTAAATAAAAAATATTATCAGAGTTTGTAAGTTGATTAATTACAACATTTCAATTGTTAAAAGAGTTATTATTGTTATTAGTATGTGCATAATTGTAAGATACATTTCAACCATGGGCGCCGCGAAGGGGGTGCAAGGGGGTGCAAGTGCACCCCCTTGGCTTTACAAAATATTTAATTTAATTTCAAAATTGAATGGTTTGAAACTATTTTATTTTGCATAATTATCTACATTATATTATATATATTACGTATTTAACTATTATTATTATTATTATACGTATATAAGCATTATTTATAAATTATTGGCGTATACCTATTTGCACGATGCACCCTTCTGATAAAATTCTTGGCGGCGCCTATGATTTCAACGATCATAATTCACTTATAAAATATAAATTACTATTTACTATAGTACTTTTAAGAATAATACAGGCCAAATCACTAAATTGGTTCGGCTTAATGCAAATTGTCCAGATTGTGCCTTGTGTGAATATAAGACGAAACAAATACAAATATTATCCTTACACTTTTTTTAGTGTTATTACTCTTTCATAACTGAAGAACAGAACCACTAAAAATGTTCATAATAAGTTACTATAGATATTTTAAAAAATCAAATTTTAACTTGCATTATGAAAAAATATTACTGACTTGTATATTGTATTAATAAGTTAAATAAACTAAATAAATAAAAAATATTTTTTATTTGTATCCAATATTTTAAAATACATACACATACTATTTTTTAGTACATTCAATTATTATAAAAAAGAAACATAAAAAAAAATAATAATAAAAAATTGGCTGTTAATTATTACATATTTTTGTTTTAATAAAATTAGATTGTATATTAGGATCATTTATAACAAATTAATAACAAAATTATTTAATAATAAGATCCTGGTTATAACAAAAAAAAAACATTTTCACAATAAAAATTTTAGATATTTTTTAATCATAATTTTGAAAAAGAATTTTCTTATAATTAATAACCAATAACTTTTTCTTAAAACCAATTTTTACTGTATTTTAACAGTGTAAATTTTTTATATTGCAAATTTCCAAAAAAAAACAATGTAATACTTAGAATACATTTAAATAATAAGGTACAACTTTCAAACACAGATTTTTATATTATACAATACAACACATGTTTCAATAAATAAATAAATAAATTGATATTAAGTTAATTTGAAAGGATTTATTTTTTATTAATACATAATAAGTATAGATAGATAGATATTTCTAATATTTATATAAATTACTACAAAAATTTAATTAAAAGATCGTAAATCTATTTTAAAGGATTTGTTTGATACCGTGATGGAGATAACCCTATCAAAGACATTGCTTTAGAAAAGTCTAAATCGTTAAATAGAGAACTAGCAATACTCGCTGAGGTTATGTTTGAACAATCACTAGTTGTAGGAACATCTTCTAATTTCAAACTGTTGGCATTACATGATTGCAAATAGGACTCTAAATGTTCAATCAAAGGATTTGGTGTCTGAAAACTTGATGTTGACAGCAAGAGTTGACGCGATGAAATTACAGCAATCAAATTTTGCAAATTGTTTTTGGCAGTATCACCTGAACTACCAATACAAACTATTTCGCTTAAGAAATTCCATAAAAATTTGTGTATTGTATCATCTTTTGGAAATTTGTCCATTAACGAAATCTATAGTAGAACCACATTAAATAATATTAGTTATTATTTTTAACAATTGAAAAATAATGTATACCTTTAGTTTTTCTAAATAAGTCACATCGTTTTTGTATTTATCTTTAAAATTAATTACATCTGGATCATATTTATTAAAATCAACACACTTTTTCTGAAAAAAAAATTAATATATTTTTTATAATATTTGACATAAAAAATCTAAAACATTTATAATAAACTAATTCAATTTAGGTTTATGCTTGAATATAACTTACTAATGCCATAACAATATCTAGTGTCAATGATTTTTCTGGTTTAGTAGTAAAATGCATGTTCATTGGACGTCCATAATCGTGTATTTCATTTTCAAATGATGGCAGTACCCAATAACACGTGATAGTTGAATCGAAGGTCGATTTTCCTTTATCATAAGGTGCTAAATCAATATTTATGAAATTAAATCAATAATTTTCAAAAAAAAAAAATTAAACAATAAGAAAATGTCTTACAACAAATGATTCCAACACACGGAATATATGATTCAACAGTTGGTCCTTTTATTTGTACTTCATAGTCAAGTTGGGCTTCAATGTCTCTTAATGTAGGTGTAGCAATTGTTTCAGGATGTGAATGATACCATCCAACTAGAACCATATTTTTGGCTGTAAATGTATTTCTTATTTCTTCTTCAATCAATGAAGTGAGTTCCGCATCATGTAGACGACTTCTGAATGGGTATGCATTTTTTACAGTCAATGCTATAAAATGTATATTACATTGATAAAATATCCATTTAAAATTATATTAAATTGAAACACAAACTTTGTGTTGGAAAATCCCAATTTCCAGCGAGAAATCCAACAACTTCTGAACTCATCAAATGACAATGAAAGTCTAGTAACAATTTTGCGTTTGCTGATATATTAACATGAAATGGTTGAACTTTATTAATGTAAGACCAATCTGTACATTCCACTAATGTATTCAGATTTCTGTAAAATAATGTTATCATTCAAATTATTAGCTTATAATATTATAATAACTCAAGATAAAAGAATAGTTATTAAGAAATGTATTATAAACTACAATTATTTTATTTTAACCAAATTTAAAAATGAAACTAAATTGTTTTTTTTTTATTATTTATAATATTATGTTAAATAACTCAGTTTTCTAAAATTTATAGGGTATTACAAGTTTTAAATATATGTATAGAAAACTTTATAAAACATTTTTAATTGTAGTGTATTGAAAAAACAAACTTACTGATTACTAGATCTCGAACGGATTTCGCTAAATTTGATAGGTTCTTTTGCAACAACTGACTCAATTGGTGGAGTCAATGGTAAAATTTCATTTTGAATCGCATATGTAACATCAGATTCTATATCTTCTACTAAAAACAATTCTTTACTAACATTTATAATTATAGCATTGTTTTTAGATAAAATAACCAAATATATAAAAATATTAGAAATTCTGACACAGGATGTCATACCAGCATGTATGTGTTCATTGTTGTCTCCTTCATACAATAAAACAACATAGTAAATTTGAATTCAAAAACCAATTTTATGATTATAGCTTTATTTTAAACTGAATTAACTTACTATACAACTTGAAATAAACAAAATTCTATATTTGTATGATTATCTTTTATTTTAGTTTTTAAGTGAGTTACAAATAATCAGTATGTAGTATGTACATTTAATTAAATAAGCCTAGAACTCAATATCGTAAATCAATGTCATTTTCAAAAAACATATTACAGTAGCATAAAAAATTGAAACTTTAATAGTTGATTTATAATATGTTTGTTAAGATCACGAATCACATACATATAATTTACATATTTTTATGAATATGTACCTAAGATATTACAATTTAAAAATACTCAAGATCAAAGATAATACTCTAATATTAAGACTAACAACACAAAACGTGTGCTGCTATACTAAACTTTGTTCTATTACATGCGAGTTATAGATAAAACAAATTGTGTTAAATGTTGACATCAGTGGCAAAAAAATGGTGGGAGAAGGACTCCCCACCCCCATTTAAATTCCTAGGAAATGTGATAAAAATTACCATTAAATCTTTTATCGGATGTGCCTTAATTGTTTTTTTCAAAATAAATGTTTTTAATTTAAATTATAAAATAAACTGTTCCAATTAAATTTTATAATAATAAATAATTTTAAATAAATTTATACATTTAAATTCTTACCTGGAACTGTATTGTGCTCTATACTTGAAGATTCTCTTTTTCTAAAATATGCATGTTTATATGCATCCAATTTCTTACCTTTATACCGAATCTATGAATAAAAAATATTTATTTTAAATATTCGTGTTTTATAAAAATTTAAATATACTATAATTTCTATTTAATACTTTAATACTAAGTACCTATATGCTATTATTTTAAAAGATATTATGAACCGTATAATTATGATATTGCAATTACCTAAAACTATAATATAATATTATACTACTTTACTGCATAGTACCTACATAAACTTTAAAAGGTGAAACGTGAAAATGTAATTATATTATATGACATGTACACAAAATTAAATTTAAATTGTTATAGACTTCTATGTTTTTTTTAAATATAGTAATAATCATTATTATTTATTAATTAATATTCTTATCATCACATAATATATTGCTTAAAAAATAAGCTACACAATTAAAGTTTCTATAATGCCTTTACTTTAATTTGAGATGAAAATATTAAAAATTAATACTTTAAATTATTTATTACATTATAGTATTATACTAATAAGTTATTATAAAACAGTTTTGTTAAACATATGTGAATTGTATTTATATATTTATGAATATTACATATCTATTTGTTAATGTTTTAGCAAATAGGACACATTATAATCCATTCGGTCCACATAATAATATGCCTTTAAGCCCAAGAAGCTAGATTAGTATAGTCTATAGACTTTGAATGGATCACTCACACGGACCATTTAAACAAGTTAACAGTCAATTAAGCCCAATCAAATGAGTGATAAGTATGTTAGTGGGTAGAACCTCTTTACAAAATTTCATAAATTGTTTATTTTCAAATCATCCATTATGTTTCTAAGGTCCTCTATTTTCTAAATACCTGTGTTTCATCATATAGTTAACTTGTAAGTTCTTAATTCATACCAAAATTATAGGTCAGATTCATTTACACACATATTTTGTTATTTTATGACTCAGATATGCACATAATATAATGTGAATGAAAATATAAGTTATGAATATGATATGGAAAAACTATTAGACATGCAATGTATTATGCTCTATTTTAATTAGAGTACATTAGGTGACAAATGAAAAGATGAAAAAACTTTAAATTTGGATATGTATCCCAGATTCGGTTAGTCGGCACATTCACCATTCTCCTATCATATTATATACAAATACAAAATTTTATACTTATAAATTGAAATTTTGAATAAAATATAGTAAAAGGTGTCAGTGAAGTAACCAGGATTTTAAAATGGGTGTGGGGCAAACCGAAAATATTAAAAACTAAAATCAACAATTACATTTTATTTTTATACTAAGTTGATACAGCTAATGGGGGGAATTGCCCACTGCCCTCCCCCCATGGCTATGCCACTGAAGGGTGTAGTTGGTACAATAGCGAAAATTCACTTTGGTTTATTAACCATGACAAGACATAAACATATGAGTGTGTTTAATATATCTAATGATTAACAATTATGGTTAAAATATATTTTACGAACAATTCAATAGGATGAGCATATAAAGATGTATTATATATTATACATATCTTAATTAAATTTTTATGTTAATAAAAAAAAATGCATTTCTTTTGATACAAGTTTTTTTTTAATAAGCACAAAACACTAATATTTAGTTAAATATTTGATTTTCTAAAGTTAAAATAATTTTTATTCAATCATAGCATTACAGAAATTTATTAGACACTAGATAGTATTCTTAACAAATAAAGTATTTTTCTTTAAGATGACACCATTAAGTCTTAAAACTGATTCTCACTAAAGTAACAATAACTTATGTTAACTAAAGTTAACACAATAGATTAATAGAGATCCAAAAATAACTGGAAATTAAGACTCTATTGTATTACATATTGTTATACATCATAGTACAAGCTGCATTGTTAATAACCAATGTATAACCATATGGAATAAATGGATAACATGTTATACAACAAAAAAAGTATCAAGTTACTATAATTTAGAACCATTGATTTTTGTACTATTAGACATAAGATACCTATTTGGTTAAATAAATTGATTGCAATGGGAGATATGACACTATGGACTCCTCTGACTCTACCCCTCCCCTTATGATGACTGTGTGCATATTGTTTTGTTAAATTTACTTTGAAATAAATATTTATAAATGGTATTGTATTTACAACCTAAATAATTTTATTAGATACCAAGAAATATGTCTATTTCATGAATTTTAAGTTAAATAAATATTTTTTTTTTTATGTATTTACTATGAATTATACTTACTGATGACCAACCACAACCAGCTTTTTTTATTTTGTTAATTATACTTTTACAGTTATAGGCCCATGCACTAGGAGATGCAAATTCATTTAATGTCTCAACTGAACGAATTTTACCATCTGGTAATAAATCTCCCATAAATCTTTGACCCTAAAGAAAAATATATATATTAATTAGCTTCAAAATAATATTAATTAAAAATTCTGTAAAAAAAAATATGATTTAAAATAATTTTAAAATTAAAATAAAATCATAACTTACATTTATTTTATACTTCTTGTTTTAATATATCCTTAAATAATATTACTTTTCAACACAATTTCAAAAATAGGAATATAAGTATTCAATCCGTTTGACAATTTACTCACACAGCATTAATAAACTCAAAAATAAAAACAAAATAAAAATTATTGAATATAGCACAGTAGAAACATATATGAAAAATACACAATTGTTATGTATAATTGATATGCCATCTTCAGTTTCAAACTTGAGCCACAAAAATAAAAATAAATAAAATAATAAAATACAGCAAAACACAACATACATTTTTAGTATAATACCAATCATTCACAATCACAAACTAGCTACTGCAGTAAGGTATTACACGTATGTTGTTAATAATACGAAAGGAAACAAAAATTAAAACCAACGCAAATCAACTATTAGCAAGTGCATGCCACTCGATGGATGGACAAATGGCAAAAACTGTTTCATATACCATGTACTCGAGTGACAAGACAGAATTGCCTGGTTCGAGTATGTTTGTTTCCAACAGCATTTGCAATGTGACAGTGCGGCTGGTAGTACCGCGTACACGCCGCTTATTGGACTTGGTAGACGACGTCGACGGTCCTACCGTCACGTCCGAGTCCGCCACCGACGTCCCATTCATCCCACAGCCGTTCACCATCTGAAGAAGTACGTGTGAAAATTAAAGAAATAGGAAGGCGAGTGTCGTCGTCAGGTCTGGTCGAGTGAATGCAAAGGCCGTGACGAAACAAAGATCGTGACAAAGGCCGCATCGGCGTACGAACGGGACCGATCACTGTTCGGAGCGCCGACAACGGAAAATCGAATTTGTACTCACCGGAAACGGGGACCGCGACACACGACTGGGGTTCCGTAGACGTTACGTAAATTATCCGCGAAAAAATTCAAATTTAAATGATTGGAATAATTTAATGATAATATTGATAATAGATGCGCACATAACAATTATCAACGACCGTCTTATCAATATTACACCACCGCCAGTCATAAGTTTACAACCACCGCGATCGCCGCGCACCAAGTTCTACGCGCAAGACGTAATCTACAACTAAAATAATAATAATAATAATAACAATAACAATAATAATTAATAAATAATAATCATAATACATAATAGAAAAAAAATGTGTCAATCGTAGTTTCGTACTGTTCAAACCACTCAAGAGTCGCGATATTTGGCGGCATAATTAAGAATTTGAACTATTTGAATAGTAAATACGTCATATTGCAAATTTGGAGTAATCTTAAAATTTTTGAGATTCAAGTGGCTATGTAAACTGAGTACCGACTACAGACGAAGCACGGAGAATTCGATTTTTTTCTCGTGTTGATAATATTCGCCATTCGATTCGAATATTTTATTGCCAACATGAAGTGTTTAAAGAAGAATATGTTTTAATTAGTGCTGTAGCATGCCTAAATACTTAAAATAAATAATTAATAAATTAAATTGTGAATGTTAAATAGGTAATCAGAAACAATTTTAAATATTAATTCTTACCCTTCATCATATATATACTTGTGTAACATGTGTTATTTTTTTATATATATAAGTAAAGTATAATAATATTTTAATATAATTTTCAAGTCCCCGAGAATAATACTTTAAAATTTTATTATAACACAATAACTAGAATTATTATTCTTTAAAAAAAAATTTTTTGATTTTTTTTGTTTATTTTTAAATGTTTGATGAAAATAAAAAATATCAAAAGGAACTTTAAATTACATTTTCAAATTTTATTTTAAAAATTGAACATTTTATACATTTTGAAAATTATTTAAGATTGTCATTTTTTTACTATAAATGCATATTATACCTATACCATAAATATTCTTGATTTATAAATTAAAACTTATCTTGCATAATATAATTACTAAAACTATTATACAACTAAAACAATTTTCAATATCTTACCTACAATTGTAATATAGTAAATCCAATTGTTTTGCATTTGAAGATAATGAATAAAAATCAAGATATGAGTTATTTAAATTCAACATTATAAAGTTTTTTTCAAATTGGTTATATTTTTTACACAGTAAAATCTATTTAATTCTGATTAACTAAACATTAATTTAGTTCCAGCAGCTACTGGAACGTTTATAAATTAATTTGATCTAGTAATATATTTTTACAATAAAATATTTAATTATCAAATTTTGTGAAAACATGATGATCTTATCTATGAGAGCAACAGACTTCACATTTACACAGTTTATTTTAGTTAATACAACATTCACTAATCCCAAATAATTAATCATTACTCCTAACCTAATAAATGTAATTTTTTGACTGAATAATAAAACCCACGGTGTATGTAATCATGTAATAGCTTATTTTAATTTTTAATGACAAGCTTAAATACATACAATTTTTTAATAATATAAACATGATAATACCGTAATAATAACGCCATAATATAATAGAAATTGATCATGTTAATAAAAAAAAAAAAATGAATAAATACTAAATCATACACATTATTAAATTCTTATTTTTTATTTTTTATAAATATTGTGTTGCAAAATAATCATTCTTTTTTTAGTTTTATTTAAAATATTCCCTATTAACCAACAAATCAGCCAATTACATATTTATTTTTGCTTTTTATTAACATCCTACACTAAACCAAAATAATATATTATATCCATTTTTACAGCCACAACGACAACTGTACTTTGATAAATGGTTTACTTACAACAATGAATACATTTTTCATTATTTTCTACTTCTACAACTGAAATTGTTAATTTTACACTGTTCAACTTTTATTATGTTAATTTTTAGTGTCTATTTCTGCTAACAACTATATTTTTTTAATATCTGACATCAGATTTGTAGCTTGACTACTTTCCATTACTCCGAAGTTGTGAATTGAAACAATTAATAAATTAATTGTAGTTAAAGTAGTTTGTTAATTTAATATAATACAGGTATTATTCTAATACTGTAAATAATGTACAAAAGTACATGAAAGCGCTGAGCACTGACTATAGTAATTTTGAAAATGCTGTGCTGCAAACTCCCTAAAATATGTTGCTCTTCTCCTAGACTTGAAGTCCATAATTTGGCTACAGCCTAACTGTTGTTTCTTTTTGGAAAGTTGTTGTTGGTCGACACGGATAGGGAAAGTCCATACTGATGAGGTTACTGTTATGTAATTGGATAGGTCAAACCATGAGTACATTTTATTCAGCTTTTTTAATGTTTCGCATAATATAACTTAACATGTTAGTTATGTTGTGATGTTTAGTTAATTGTATACAGTAAGGAGTTTCACAATACTCTTGGAAATAAATCAAAAACATCACTCATTACTCCTATTAAGAATGCATGATAATCTGTTCATCACAACTTGTAATAGTTAATAAAAATATATAACTAACTAATGCAAATAGGGTTATAGTTTTATTTATATTATTATTAGGGCTGTGAATTTAATGCACTAAAAAATCTTAAAAAATGCATTAAAAATTTCAAAAATATGCAATAAAATATGCACTTAAAATGCAAAATATGCACTTAAAATGCAAAAAAAAAAAAGAATATAAAATGCCAAAAATTATAGTATAAAATTTATTAAAAATGGTTTTTAGTTTAATTTTTATATTTATATTAATGTTGGGTACAGGATATTAAACATTAGTATAAAAAAGTGTTTATTAAAAAAAAAAGAAATAGTAAAAATGTTGATTGAATTTTAATTTACGTTTGCATTAAGTTAATGCTATTCACCTGAAACAAATTTAAAAAAATTTTGTTTGTATATATTTTGTTAAAATAATGAAACAAACTTAAAGATATTTATTTCCAAGTACCTTTACTGTTGCATTGGACAACAAGTGCTCGTTTGATGTTCTCAAATAAAAATGACTGCCGATTGTCTGTTAACAAATTTTTAAATGCCGAAAAACTCCTTTCAACATCTACAGACGTAATAGGAGCATATCGCATAAAAGCCATGTCATCGAAGCTGAGGTCATCTGGGAGAGACGTTCTGGATAGTTCAGTTCCCTCGAGAATTTTCGATGTATTGCAAATTGTATTAAATCCCGTATTTTTTTCCAATACATTTTTTAATTTTAACTGAACGATTTTTCCTCTTTCATTTTTTATTTCTTGAATTTTATTTTGAAATTCTGTCACGATTTGAATAGAATCTGCGAGAGTACGACCAGACAACTCTAAACGAATGATAGTTTCAGGTAGTGTCCCAAAGTTAGATTTAATGTACGCTAAATTGCACTCTAAATTCCGATCGGCCATTAAATCTTGTACTTTTCTAATGGATATAGCGTCTTCCCGGTTGAGCTCCATGACTACTTGTTTTATTAAAACGTAATGTTCAGAATAATACATAGGTGCATTCAACCAAGTTCCCCATCTAGTTAATATTGGTTGAGGCGGTAATGGTATATTAGGAGCAATAGTTTTAAAAATTTGTAATCGATATGGTGCTTTTAAAAATATTTTTTTTGCATTCGAAATTAAATCGTCTACTTTTGGAAAAATATTTCGTATTTCTTCTGCAACCCTATGTAGAGCATGGGCAAGACATGTCACGTGTTCCATTTTAGAGTAAAGTAATTTTAAAGCTTTTCCTGCTTTCACCACATGTATGGTACCGCGTCTGATAAAAATAGTAGGACATTCTCCCGTTGAATACCACCCGGCCATAATAGCGAAAGTGATTGTTCAAAACATCTAACTATTGTACCACTATTAGCTTTTTCTAACACTGTTGAATCTAATAAAAAAACTTTACCGGGATGGCCCAATTCTAATGTACCAATTATTGTATTTGCAATAAATCTACCCATTGTATCTGTAGTCTCGTCAATTGAAATCCAAATTTTTTTATTTGATGCGTACGTTCTGATTTCACATAAAGTGTCTTCGTAACATTTGTTTACATATGTTTTTCTTAATGTTGATTGGTCAGGTATCGATTTATTAGTATATTTTTCTAGAAATTTACGAAAAGTCGGTTGCGATAATTTATTCAGAGGTATATTCGCACTTAAAAAAGCTTTACAAAGGTCACTATTAAAACATGGGTTTGATGAAGTTGTGATCAAAGTTTGAAGACATGAAGTTTCTTTATCGTTTTTTTTTTGGACACCTACAATATTTTGTTTGTTACTTGCTACGTGTTGTTGTGAATGCCGGAAAAAAAGTCCCCGGAAAAAAAATCCCCGGAAAAAAAATCCCCGGTAAAAAAGTCCCCGGAAAAAAAGTCCCCGTTAATAAAATCATACGAAAAACATAATTATTTATGTTAATAATAACATTTATTTTTTTTTTTTACGTAATTATTAATTTTATTTGTAAAATAAACGCACTATATTTGACAACAATGTATTACATAGTATAGGTATTATGAGTAAGTTTCAAAAACGAGTAGTTGATATATTAGTATATATACCTGGGTAATTTACGAAATAAACGTAATATAAATAATTTTTTCACTTTATCTAATAGGTATGGGTAGTGGATAGTGACCTACCTTACTTATCTATCTATTTTACGAGCCTGTACGAACACTACGAACGTTTGTCGATCGATAAAATTTAAAATTGATGTGCTCACTATTGTACGTTATTAGTTTGTATTTGATCGATTATTCGGGTTTTTATTCGTATTGTGCTTCGCGATGGAAATATTAAAGTCTAATAAAAACAATTACCCCGACCCAGTTAAAGTGCATTTAGATTTCGAAAAAGCTGTTATTAATGCTCTTAAAAATATTATTGGTAGTCACATAACAATAATGGGTTGTTTTTATCATTTATGCCAAAGCACTCATAGGCATATACAAAAATTAGGTTTAGAGACTAAATATCGTACAGATGAAAATTTCAATCATTTTTGTGCTATGTTAGATAGCTTAGCTTTTCTCCCACTAAGTCACGTCAAAGAAGGAATGGATTATCTTAAAACTGTTGTTCCTCCAGACGCGGAAGACTTAGTTGATTATTTTGATTCGGTTTATGTAAGTGGTCCATTGCGTAGAATAGGAACTGATGATGATTTAAGTATTCGGTTTCGTCGACTTCCTCCTCAATACCCTCCTCCGACGTGGAATGTGCATCAAAGTACCTTACTGGATAGTAATAGAACCAACAACGTGTGTGAAGGTTGGAATAATAGGTTTAATCATTTGGTTGGGCATAAAAATCCATCGATTTGGAAATTATTGAAAAATATGAAAAACGAAGTGGGGGCTGATAACGCCAAATTAACATTGAGTGAAATAGGGCAATTAACTTACAAGCGACCACATAAAGGGCATATAATGCAAACTCGATTAAAAAATTTATGCGAACAATTTAATAGGGGAGAATTGAGCGTTGATATCTTCTTGACAAATATAGGGCATAATATAAGAATGAAATCTGATTAAATTTGTAATAAGTAATAATATAATATATTTGTAATAAATATTTTTTTTACTTTATTTTTGTATTTTATTTATAACTAACATTTTGTAAAATGTAAAATGTAAAATTTTTTGTAACTTGTAAAATAAACCTATATACCTGTAGTCATGATTTTTCGTATGATTTTATTAACGGGGACTTTTTTTCCGGGGACTTTTTTACCGGGGATTTTTTTTCCGGGGACTTTTTTTCCGGGGACTTTTTTTCCGTTTACCGTTGTTGTATCGTAAATTTTTTTTCCGCCGAAACCCTAACTTCACAAACTTTACAGTATAATATTTCTGTACTAAAAATATCACCGCCAAATTCATTGACGTACTTTCGTAATATTGACGAGAAAAGCGGTTTTGATTTCGGCATTTTACACACTTCACTATACACTCGCGAACGCCGAATAGGTACTAATCTAAACGATATTATACTAAAATACCTTCTAATAACTTAATCTAGAAATTTGTGACTGATATACGATATGCCATATTGCCACAATAACTTATCTAAGTTATCTAGTTGTCTAGCAATAATTGCCTTATTTTATCGAATCGTTATCTTTATCTAACCCGTATATAGCATGTGACTTGTGTAAAATATTATTTAATAAAATATAAATTTGACATAATATATACAGCCTGTGTAAAATAAAAAAAAAATGTTTTCAAACAAGTCAATTGACAGAATTTGATTAAAAATACTAGAAAATGAACTAAAAAAGCAAAATATGACCTAAAAATGCGAAAAAATGACCTAAAAAATTAAAAACGTCAAAAAATGAAAAAATATGCAAAATAAAAGTTTCATAGATGGATTCATTGTTACATAATTCAAATTATGTACTCACAAAGTTATGTTTTACAATCACCAAAAAAATATGCACTTTCCTATGAATTCACAGCCCTAATTATTATATTTGAATATATATTTCAAATGTCAATATTATAAGTAGGTACCTAGTAATTATGTATTGTACAGTTGCACTATTGCACTATTCTCCAATCTAATAAGTTGTATGAAAATGGAACGGAACATTGTTAACGATAATACAATTTTATAGTAATATTAGAAGTTATAAACTTCACAAGATCTTGAACATTAGGACCAGTGGTGTATTGCTAAAAATATTCGTGGGTATACGCCTTCTAGATCTTAGGTGTCAAAGATATACCTATAACAATGAATCAAAAAAAATTTTTTCTCGCTTCGCTCGAATTCATTAACAACATTTATTCTAATTATCAGTATCACTTTGACCAGAGAAAAACTTTAAAAAATTAATACAGTCTAAGAAATTAGAATGGTTACTATTTTTACTTTACTAACTGCCAATAACTTAGTGATTAGTGCACTTATCATGATTGCTAGGACACGGAACTTGATGCATTTGCATTTTTTTTTTTATAATGATTACATTCGATGCTCGTTTTTACAGAAATTAATTAATTCATGAAATGTAGAATTTAATAGTGCAGTTATTATTTTGCATTTTTAGGGAATTTTATTCTTTAAGGTCATTTTTATAGTATTTTTAGTGCATTTTATTCATTTTTGAAAATTCTAACAGGTATACGGGGCTATACGGTCGTATACCCGCGTATCGTCGTTTATTTAGAGAGTATACGCTAAAGCCTAAAATAAAAACTAGAGAATTAAGTATACGCCGTATACCCCCCCCCAATACACCACTGATTAGGACTTTGGTAATATTACGATAAATCATGAAAACATAGTCTTAATAGTTGCCCAACGAACCAATAACCATGTTTATTGTCTAAAATTATAAATAAATAATTTCACTATTTTAGTCATGCAATAAACGTATGAGTTATTGTGTTGATTGCTTGATTGTCGATAAATTATATATTACATTTCTTTTCACTATTTAGTTTCTTTATCGCTCAGAAGCTTCAAGCTTCTGTGTTAATGAGAACCACCATTGGCCGTTTTTCTCTCTGTCGTGTCGATAAAAATTTAAAAACATATGTTTATTGTTTACTGTTTAGTGAAGAGAAAAATGGAAAAATATTATGTTTATAATATCAATGGTCAATGCCCATTGCCCCTACTCATGACTAAAGAATTCAGACAATAGTCTACTACAATGCAAATAATGCAATTGCAACTGCTCCTATCACCTACAGGTATCAACCATAGAACCCTGAACCATATTATAATCTAATATATATCTATAGAGTATCTATGCTACTGTTGTACTATAGATATATTGTTATTTGTCCTACAGTAGTTGTACTATAGTTACGTATTCGCTAATCATTGTATCGCACTATCATCTATCATCTGTGTCCACTGTACTGTACTACTGTGAGCTAAGTGAAAGTTTGATATTGGAAAATGTTAATATGTGATATTTATTACTAAACACAATACGACTTCGTACTCTTTTTTCTAATTGTTATTCATCTTGATTTCGACGTTCCAATTAATAATATTGCAATTTGAATTTCATATTATTAGTTATCGCTTATCATTATTGCAATATAATACATTACGATTATTGAACAAAATCGTCTAGTCTCTAGTATTGCGTTAAATAAAAAATAAATAAAAGTAAAACCCATTACCAATATACTTACTTGAATAATATTATTTCCGCAGTGTTCATATAATAATTTACCATGTTTTTAGGAATCTCTAGTTTTCAAAAAGGAGTTTTATTTTTCCGAAGTAAATATAAAATTTCTATCAACGTTCAATAAGAACAAATCTACCAATGTTTTTTTATCATTTATTTTTTAGATATATCAAAACTTAGTGCAATGTCTCAATATCATACACTAAAAATTGAAAATCCTAAAGAATTTGTTTATAGTGTCCAATTAAATAGACCAGATAAGGCTAATGCAATGAACAAAGCGATGTGGTTGTAAGTAATATTTTAAAAATTGCACATATATTCTATGATTGATATTTAAATGTATCTGTATGTAACCTTTATGGAAGTTTCAATTTTTTTTCTCCTGTTATATTAAATGTGACCTAAAAAATTAATACAGATCAATACTAATAACAGTGGATCTAATTAATACAGATCTAGAGTATACTGTTATTAGTATATTTTTTTTTCGTTTTATTTAAGATAGTACCAATGATTAAAGACTAACCAAAACTGAAACTCACAAAGTTCAAGTTTATTGTTAATATTAAACATAAGCATGTGCATAGAAGAAGTGGCCCCAAAATTTTCTGTCCCCAAGATCTTCTGTCAAACTATTTAAAAAATAAATATTTTTCATTTGCATTATCCAAATAAAATACCAGATTAATATTGTACTATTATATATAATCTTAAATTTCTTAATGATAAGAAAGCTTCAACAATGGTTATTGGTTTGTTTTAAAAAAATAATGGCTGCACAACAGCATAAAATGTATATCACAACCTCAAATCAGTAATAAAAATTAAACTTAAAAGTACTGTTTAAATATTATTTTAATTGTGTTATTATATTTTCAAAGGATACTGAAAACTGTTAAAATATTTCTGTTTTAATCTATAATTGTATAAATCAATATGTAATATCAATGATATTGTATGAAAATTTTAAAAATTGTTGACTCATCTTAAGATTCTAGCTAGAAAAAATTCAGACACAGATCCTAAGAACCCCAAGCTATTGTACTATTGTCCCCCATATTAAGAGAACCTGTGCACGCTAATGATGCTAAGGTTGTATTAATTAAATTACTTACTAATTGTAGGAAGTCTGATTTTGAAAATCATTACTTAAATCTATACACTTTCAATTAAGCTTTAGTTTGTTTGAGATACCTAAGGAATTTTAGCAATTAACTACAGAACAACAAATAATTTTTAATAACTTCTATAATCGTGTATACTTTGCAAACAATATAAAGAATTAATACATAGGTACGTAATGTTACAAATAACTTTTAGTCTTTAGATTTATTAAGATAACTGACAAAACACATAAAATACAAGTAAAGCATATTATAACTAATGGGCAATGTTATAAATTTATTTTCAGGGAAATAGGAAAATGTTTTAATGAACTAAATGAGAATACAGACTGTCGAGTAATTGTTCTTTCAGCTAATGGAAAATATTTCACTTCAGGTATAATTTAAATATTATATTGTATACTAATAATGTGATTATACATCAGACAATACTCTGTCTAGCGAGAGAACACGTTCCGACCTGACTAAAATCAGTTCTTCTGTTCATCCCCACACACATTCTGCTATAGTAGAACCAGTGTTGCGTGAGAATATACAGAATCAGTGTGTTCTCTCACTGGATTGTATTAAGACTAAGATTTCAATAAATAATCTTGATCAATAACAAATAATTATTATATTTTGATAAAAAAAAATCACCTATATTTATAATAAATAATAATATTAAGTATTCTGTAATATAATAAATTTGCATTGTATTGAGAGGGTATAGCATAATCATTATATATTATACTTATTTTTTTCCAATAGGTATCGATTTATTCGACATTATGAATCTTGGTCAAGAAGTTGCAAATCATGATGACATTGCAAGAAAATCAAAAGTTTTACGGTGTTTTATCAAAACTTATCAAGATTGTCTTACCGCCCTCGAAAAAGTATTATTAACATAATTATTCTTAAAAACACCATTAACAATTAAATATAAACAACTTATTTATTCAATTTAAGTATGACTTATAAGCCTAATATAGAACATTCATCTATTTTATATTATTATATATCACTTGATAACATTCAAATTTTAATTGAAAAAATTGTAATTTATTTGTCAGTGTGATAAGCCTGTGTTGACTGCTATTCATAATGGATGTATTGGTGGTGGAGTTGATCTAGTTTCAGCAGCAGATATACGATATTGTACAGAAGATGCATGGTTTCAACTTAAAGAAACCGAAATTGGTTTGTTGAACCTATAAATATTATGTTATAATATAATTATTACTAATATTTAGTTTTTTAATTGCTTGGTTATTTATTTATTTTTTCGTAAGATTTAATACAAATTTTCAGTTGAGACCTGAAATAAAGCTAAATTAATGCTTTTACATGTTTATTTAAATAGGAATGGCAGCAGATGTTGGTACACTGCAGAGGATGCCAAAAATTATTGGAAGTATGAGTACATTCAACGAACTAGCATTTACTGCTCGTAAATTTCATTCTTCCGAAGCCAAAAATATTGGTTTTGTGACTCAAGTTTTTGATACCAAAGAAAGGTAATTTTGATAATGGTTTATCTGTGCATATTTAATTCTAGCGTTTAAAAGTAATTTGAGAAATCTGTTGTTACTAATGAAAACAAATTATGTATTTCTTCTAATTGAATTGCATTTTTATTTAGTTGTTTATCTTACTAATATATTTTTATATGCATTTTAAATGTCAGTTACTAAACAATAATTATATTTTTTTTATATAAAATATTTTTTATATAATTTATAGTATGTTAGAAAATGTTATGAACATTGCTACAGACATAGCTAGTAAAAGTCCTGTAGGAGTCCAAATGACTAAAAGAAGCATAATATATTCACGAGATCATACCGTTCAAGAAGGATTGGATCATATTGTAAGTCAACAAGTATTAAAAACAAAAAATATTAGTGTATTGTTCTAGTTATTTAGTTAATATCTAAAAAAAAGTTAAAACAATAATATACATTTTCATATTAAATACCTTCAAATGGTTTAAAATTACTTAGTATTTAATTGTTTATTTTACTGTTATAAATACTTTGACTGTTTAAACTATTTTTTTTTTTAAATAATAAGTAATATTAATATATTCCTTATGATCAAGGAATAATAATATTATATGAAATTTGTAAATTCAAGTATATTACTAGGCTTAAATTGTTCTAATTAAATAATTGTATTAATTCTATGATATCCAATAACTTGTTTGAAAATAAAGAATATCAGTTATAACATAAGTATATTCACGCAATAAAAATTTTACAAAAATTTAAAAATATATAAATTTAACTTACAGGGAGACTGGAATCAAATATTATTACAAAGTGAAGATTTCATCAAAGCGTCAATGGCTGTTGCAACAAAGGATAAAAAACCAACATTTTCAAAACTATAATTTAATTTAATTATTACCACTAAATTTAGTAAACTTAATTTTAAATGTAATTTTTGACATAAATTAATAATAATTGCTCTCAATTAAAATTGTATCTCTAAAATATATTTAAAATCAACAACAATCAGTAGGTACCATCTAAATTTAGTTTGATTTAAAATATTTTTATTTTATATTATTGGTTACTTTCAAAAGAAACAATAACACCTAATTTTTGTAAAATATTACTGAAGTAAATTGTATTATTAAAGCTAGTGTTATCATTCAAATACTTTTAAAAATATGATTTGTTACAAGTTTTAAATATATATTTATATTTGTTCGTAAATTATCTACACATTTTTTCATCATATTTTTCCTTATTCTGAATCTTAATAATTGTTTTTAACTACTACATTTAAATAATTCACATAATAGGTATTAGGTAGTAGTTAAAAATTATAATTAAAGTTAAGAAAAGCTGAGTAGTGGACAAACATTTTGCGGGGTACCCCTGTACCACTCCACTCCGCTTGTCTAAACTTTAAATACGTATAATTCATAAACTACTCGTCCTAAATTCGATTTTTATGTATCAAAATACTTAGACAATTATTTGAAATATGAAATTAAAACTTTATGTTGTCATTCAAAAAAGTAAAAAACTTAAAAAAATATGAGGATAAAAAGTATTTAAAAATATAATTTTTTAATAAAAACGTAGTCTTTTAACTTGAAACTACGTAAAAAAATGTTTTAAAAAACATGAATACTTTTTGAAATAATGAGTGTTTTATGATAAAAGAATCACCGTGTATAGTTCCAAATATTTATAATTGACAATCAGAAAAATGTATTGATTAAGAACAATAAACTGGTAATGAAAATATACTCAAATACTAGCTAGCACAATTAATACAAATTAAGCAAAATAATTACAACATTAAATTGGATTATTACTGAGGGTATTTGATACAACTAATAAACATTATTTAAAGATTAGACAACATATTATGTTGTAATTTAATTTTAATTTTTAAAATTGTTATTATATTATTTAATACATTAAATTTTTGTGTAAGTAATATATTGATACAAATAATGTATGTAATATGATATACATGATAAGTAATTATTTTTGCTAACTCCTGTTTACAGTATAAGAGCTAATAATAAATGTTCTATAGTTAATATTAAGTTAAAACAAGAGTTTTCTTAAATTTCATACATATTCTTAATTATTTTCTTCAGAAACTCTTTAAAAGCTCAAAACACACTTAAAAGATTAGCAAATACGATATAAAATTATAAAGAAACTTATAGTTTCAAATAATTATACTCATTTATATGATTGACAATTATACATATATATATATATATATATATATATAATTTTGTATATATATGTTAGTGTGTTAATTTTAATTTAAAAAAAAAGACAATAAAAATAAAATATTATATACATTTTTAATTTAAAGTTGTTAAAAATTTCAGATCGATGTATTGAATACAGTGGGGACTATTGATAGTTAATCCATAATGCAGTAAATTAATTGTCGTGCCAGTTTAGGTCCAACTAACATTTTATACTCTTTAACTTGTTCATCTTGATTCTTATGACCAATTATTTTGTATGCTGAATAAGGCATCAATGAACCACGATATAGAACTAGAATCTATAAATCATAACATTACCACATAACATTATTGTATATAAATTAGTTTCATTAATTATTTACATTATCTATTGTGAAAATATCATCTTCTTGAGTATCATCAGACTCGTTGAATATTGAAAACATTTTATTATCAAGTTTTGGAATGCATTTTTCAATTGCATGCCATGTGTATTTAAGCGGGCATAATAGGTAAGATGGACGAATTTTTCCCTTATAGCGCATTTTTGGGCATGAATGTATGTAATAGCCCATATAGTAATACTTCAAATCAGGTGACATGTTGTGCAATTGTCTCACTAAATAAATCTCCCTGAAACATTCTTAGCATTAATAAATTTAAATTTAAGTAATATTTTATTGTAAACAATATTTAATTTACCTTAAAGAACTGTAAGTTCCTAACACCATGTGATGATAGTCTGGGTCATAAAACAAATAGACAGATGATACACACTTTGGTAAGATATCTATTACTCCAACAGCTATTAGTTTATCACCAAGCCAGTATTGTTGATGAAATGAACCATACCCAGGATGATTAGGATGATTTGATTTTTGGGCCTAGAAAAAAAATTGTTAATATTTATTTGACTATTATGATGAGTTGGAAGCTTTTATCAAATTGGTGGATCGATCAGACCGACAAAATTAAAAATAATTGAGCATTACACATGGCATGGTATTTAAGTCCTAGGAAATTAATGATACCTTCAAAGGTGAATCAACAAGAAATGATAAGTATTGCTCCATATTACAGTCATCTGGTGTGTCGTTGTGCACAGTTATTTGATATTTGGCAAATAGGGTAGCTCCAGCAGTGAAAGTTCGAGAAAATGCTTCTGTGCCGGTCTTGACCAAGGACACCTTACATACAAACAATTTTAAAAAGTTAAGAAATAAAAGCTTACTTTCAGAGGTGAATCGACAAGAAATCGAATAAATTGTTCTCTTGAACACCGTTCAATTTTATCACCATGTATAACAGTTTGATATAATTGGTATACTGCATACTCATCTTCAAAAGAATTGCTTGAAGATCTCATTGTTAATAATTTTATCTAAAATTGATTTTTTTTTATTTAATTGCTAATCTTAATTTGTAAGAGATTAAAACGGAACATGTATTAATTTATTATTATATCTATAAATTAAATTATTTGTACCTTTGTGTAACATGAATAAAATAATTATTAGAAAATTTTAAAAAAAACTATTTCAATAAATTGTTTCTTTTTAACATTGACTACTTTAATTATTATAGTGTTAAGATCTTTTTTCTTACAACACTCTTCTTTGACATGTAAATTAGATTTTATAAACTGAATTTAATTAGTAAAAATGTGGGTGTGTACTGTGTAGATATACATATTACCTTTTGTCATTTTAATCCACTATTCTATAATTTATTGTAATGGTGTGATTTATGTATTTAATATTGATTTTACTTATAAAATATATAGTATAACTATTTATTGGATACAACTCCAGAATTTTAAATTATTAATAAATTATAGCAGAATATTTGGTAGATTTAAAATGTATATTATTATTATTACTTTAAGTAACAATTATTACACAATTTATAAAAAAAAAAACTAAATTCATACAAACAAAAAGCAATGTTAAGTATTTAAAAAAAATTTAGATAGTCTCATCTGAGATGAAAAATTTAAGTTTTCATTTACTATTTTGCTAAGCTTATATCAAAAATGATAAAATGGTAAGTCTATAGAAATATTACTAATAGAAAAATATTTGTATAATTTCATGTATTAAGTTATAAGTAGTATTAATAAATTGTATTAAGTTATAAGAGTTCAAGAGTTGGTGCAATCTCATATAATTTCAACAGCATTAAATGTAAAAAGAGAACTAAAATATTACTAGAAATGTATAAAATACAGTACCTGTGACCAAGGAAATGGAAATAATCAATTAATAATTAAAAATGTACGATTGATGTAAATTTAAATGTTTTACATAATTAAAAATAAAACTGCATAATAAATGAATATAATATAGCAAAGCAAAATATATGTGTATAAGGTGAAACAAGGCTATTTGACAAATTTCCATTACAAATTATACTATACTTGTTAAATAGTCCTGTTACACTCTGTATATTATGTAATATATGTATTTATTAAACTAAAAAATAAAAATAAATTTTCAAGTACTATAAAATTTAGAAATCTCACATATTTTGTATTGTGTTAAATGTTAATAATTTTATTATTAGATAATGATAAACAAATAACCTTAATGCTAGTGAGAGAGAAAATTTAGATAAAATCAATTAGTAAGAAATATAACAACAATAAGATATCTAAAAAAATTGATATAATATATATATATGTATATATAAGGTCATACTCATTAAAATACAAAAAATATAAATTGAATTAACATTGGTATAAATTTATAATAATACTTGAAATATCTCTAAATTAATCTATTACTATTAATATGGCTACTTACTTTTAATTTTTTATCTCCATCAATACATACTGAATCATTCTCAGCAATAAATTCTTCTAAACATTTTTGTTGAGGGGGTGAGATTTTAGGAACAAAATTTGGATCCTTGGCTAGTTTTTTTTGAATTCGTAAAAATTTTTTTTTTTTTGAACTTGGCAAATTTGGATCAGCTCCTTTACCTTTAATATTTAAATAATATATTAATATTATCAACGTTATTTTAATTGTAAAATGAAGAAAAGAAACTATACCTGGTTTAACTTTTTTAGTTTCTTTCTGAGTTTCAACGTTGCAATTTAAATTAAGAGGTATAACTGTTTTACTATCTTCTGTGAATTAAAAAAATATTAAAAAATTATTATTATCACGCATATAATACATAAAGCTATCTCCTAATATGTGGTCTACCACTGCTTTATTTACTACTTAACTATAAATATGTGTATAATATGCCGTATACTAATCTATTATATTCTACTGTAGATATGATACATCATAGCATCATTATACTATAATATTATTTATCATTTTAAACATTTAAAATTTTAAACCAATGTATACAATACATTTTGTCTTTATATTATCTAGTATCTATCATTAATAAAAGTAATCTACATTTCCAATTATAAATGAGTGGAGGTAAAGTGAGAGTATACTGCTGGCATAACAACAGTTTAGAATGTTTAGATGATTTAGTGTAATTTGAAGTATATTAAACTGTATAATATAGTAGATTATAAATAACTTTTTAAAATGCTTGTAAAATAATTGTATAACATATCTTTTATTGATAATTCCACAGTTAAATACTTACAAGATTATAGCCAAAAAATGGTAGTAAAAAACCAACTGTAAAAAAAATTATCGATGAAAAGTACTAGAAGTTTTCAAGTGTAAAAAAGACTGCCAAACTACCCAATTGGCGTGTAAAAAAAATGTATCTTATGTAAATTCAAATGAATAAAAATGTAATAGACAGAATCTCAGCAAAATCATAAAGATTATGTACTCTTGAGTTACCGAAAATAGATTTATTTGATAGAAAAATTTACAGGCAGATCTAGAAATACAGTTTGTGACTGGATGAATCTTTGTAGAAACATCATTAATCTATTTAACAAAAGACAATCTATTGAGGGTTTTAGTAAGGTTATTCAAATTTTTATTTTTATTCAAAAAGGTTAACAAACATTACATCATATAATTCAAAATTAATTATAGAATAATGTGTACTAATTGTTTAACAATTTTTATTTATGATATGATTTAGTTCTAAGATATTTCTTTACTGTTTCGAAAATGTGTGATATGAATGAAGACTTATTACAAAAGTAATTAGCCAAGTATAGGTGGTGAGATTAAATAAAAGTGGTAATATTTTTTATTCATTCTAAAAAGATATGAAAATATTTTTTGTGGGTAATCCATAACAGCTTTCATTATAAACTGTGAAAGCTTTTTATATACATTTATATAAAATTTAGGTAAACCATATAGAATACTATATTTATTATTAAAGTAGTACGTATTCATTATTGGTAGAATGGTAAATAACATATTTTTTCGTTGGACCATGTATTAGGAGATAGCTATACATAAATATATCAATGAATATAGTTGGTAAGTTTTATAATTTATATCACCTTTATTTGTATTAACTAAAGTACTATCACATGAACCAATATCAGAAGTACTTTGTTCTTCATCAAATAAATAATCACTATTAGTAATTTTCATTTTATCATCATGATTTTGTATGTCTATAAGAACACGATAAATTATTTATGTATATAACCTGGTTTAATAAAGGCTCATCAAACATTATATGATTATAATATAACGTATTATAAGGCTTTAATATAGGGTGGCCAAATATAAAATACGAAAATACGGGACAGAGATGGTATTTTTTTTATTATGAATAAACATCTATTTTTGATGAAATGCTTAAATATTTAGTATTAAATCTTAATAATAATTGATAACTAATAAATGTAACATACTAAAATAATATTTTTTGGATATTTAATCACAATTTTAAAATTTATAAATATTTTTTTATACTTTAAGTATAAACTACCTATAATAGCTATGAATTATAATATAGTGTAATATGAATACGTATATGATTTAACTGGTGGCGACGTCGTGATCGTAATCGTCTCTATGCAGTCTGTGATCCATTAAGACGAACACCAAAAATAACTTTATATTCGAATAATCGAATTCGATACTTACAAATTGTTTATCACAATAAATTAGCAAAAACATCAATATTCTACAAATGCATAATTATATACGATATACATTTACACCGTATTCCGTAATTGATATTTAGTACAAATAGATGAAGAATGAAGATTATATTTTTAATTTTATTTACATATTTTCTATTATAAGAAAATAGTCATATTTTTAAAAACCGGGACAATATAGCGTCCCGGAAGCATATGTCGGGACAACGGGACAGACTTTTGAAATACGGTACTTTCCCGTATAATACGGGACGTCTGGCCACCCTACTTTAATAAAGAATTAATAGAATATTAATAATGTAAAACTAATTTACTAATACATTAATATTATTAAGTTAAGATAATTAAGAATGAATATGAAAAAGTATATAACATAAATTCAATACAATAATGTCTAAATCTAAACCAAAAAAGAAAGTAAAACAAATAAATTACCTTCATATTTCATGAGGGGTTCTCTTTCAGCTTGTTCAGTATTTATTTGATTTTTTTCATATTCTCCATTTTTTAAAAATGCCGTTACTCTTTTAATGGTTTTTTTCTGTGACTTTGATATCTCAAAATTTAAAGCATCACATCTATTTTAAAAAATAACTAGATAGTTAGTCATGTACAGGCTTAAAAATAAAATTGTATTTTATTAAAATAAATATCAAAATAGATTTTTCAAATTAGTATAATTCTTTTAGAAGCCATATCTTAAAATACATTTTTTTTGTCATATTATTAATATGATAAAAATGATTAAATAAAAACTAAAATCCACTCCTGATCTAGAAAAAAAAAATTAAAATAACTACCCATATTCCAAACATCACAGATTATACCTGATAGTGTAAAGTGGACAACAAGTCTTATCCATGATTGATTTATAACAATACTTTCCAGCACGTCGCCACCCACGATCAATCATATCTTGGTATGCTTCTACTGTAAGACTAGAAGCCCACATTCCTATCAATCAATCATATTACATAAATCAAAAAAGATGTATATTTAAGGCCATACACCAGATAGTGAGATAGGTATGTACAATATACTTATAGTCTATACTTACCATTGCTATAGCTAGAACTGTCTTTCTTACAGTAACCACAAGAAGATTTTTCAGTCAACCCATTATAAAATATTATGCTTTTTGCATTATTGTGTTGCATGATGAACAATCGAATTGGAAACTAAATTGTATTTAAAAATTCTAAACGCACTAGATTAGAGTTAAAAAAATTTAACACCGTGCAACCAAAAACTTCACAACTTCACTTGGTTAACAGTGCAAAGTATATCTACAGAGTTAAATTACAAATGCTAATATGTATTCAATACACAACAGATTGTTATCTTCAGACTGTAGTACAATAACACGCAGTAAAATTAACACGGTGGCAGTAGGTACGCCAGTCTAAGTCTATGCAGTACGCAAAATAACGCTGTACCCAGTGATCGCGATTAACATATTATTTATTAGGTATATTATTTATAAATCTAGAAAATCTCAAATCTGTAATGTTTGCGAGCTGTGCGCCTGTATCTGAATTCTGTTTCAGTGTTGATAATGAATGATAATAGAATTCCACTTCTCAATATAAATAATATAATCACCGGCTGTAGATAACATAAAATCTAGTCATAATGAACAAAATATAGTAATTACTGACTATACCTACATGACGTCAGAAGAGGTCTTCTTAGATCAGAGGTTTCCAAACCATGGGTCACGAATTTCGAGACCTGAAGAATTGAATTTTGAAATAGATACATATTATGTATTTTTTTGATATAAAAATAAAATGAATATTTTTGTATACATGATATGAATATGATATTTTAAATATGCATACTAGTATAAATCCAAATGAATAGGTACGACCATAAAGAATATAGAATATAGATATAGATCTTTATTCTTCATGGGTACGACACAGCTCATTTTTCGAGTAAATTAATGATCAAATGTTCGAATTTAGTTTTATCAATTATCAATGGTCATCATCCACAAGTCCACGACAATTGCAAATGAAAGTAGGAAGGTATAATCTATAAACCTTGCCTAAAAGTAAAGCGTAACGTGTCATCACTCATCAGTCATCACGACGATACGACACAGGCATACTAAAAGTATTTAGGTAGGTAGGTACTAGGTACTAAGTTAGAGATTAGGTAACAATGAAACAAAAAAAGATCATTATTAATATGTTGTCAATTGTAAAAATTAAAATACCTATGTAAATTTTTTCGATTTTTTTGCTTAGTTTTTTTTTAGTATCAATAAAAATATTTTCATTGCTAAAAAATTATAAAAATTTAACACAAGATTCATCATAAATTGTTATTAATATAGATTTATAAAAAAATTGAGCGTAAATCTACAAAAAAAATTCTTATAAGTTTTTGAAGTCAGAAGTTTAACGAATTACGACAAAACCACAAAAATTAGCAATTTACTTTGTAGTTAAAATTTCATACCAAAGATTAGAAAATGATATACAAAGTTAAAAGATTTGTGAGCATTTGAAATTCAAATTTTTAGATTTGGCTTATTCAATCTACAATGACTACAAACTAGCGTCCTCGAACGATTTTTATTAGATACTCAGAATTTTCCACAAATATTTATATTATACTATTATAATACACGCCACATAATATAATTTTCAAAATATTTTAGATCTTTTTAAAATATTTATGACCATGATAAATTACCTATTGTTTTTCTATAAATATCGATAAAAAAAATTTCACTAAACTAAAATCTTTAAAAATTTAACACATATATGTATAATACTATAGACAAATATTAATATTAGAATATAATGTTTAAAAAAGTTAACATTTTTATAAAATTCGTCAAAATCACGAAAATTTATAACTATTCCTAAAAAGTATTCTGTGGAAAAAATGGTAAAAGTAAAATCTTCAATTTCTATATAGCTAAGGTTTGAACATTTATAACAATAATTCTAATAAGTCATAAGTACTAGAACTAAAATTTCTAAGAAATATATAAACATAGTTGTTTAAATATATTACCTATATATTTGAAAAAATTCACTCAATCAAACAATTTGAAAATTCTCAAGATTTTTTTATATTTATTTGAAATTACAATTTTAACAAAATTAGTTATAAATTTATAATCACGAAAATTTGGTAATCTATTTTAAAATGTATGAAGTGCTTAATTTTTATAGCTACCTAAGACTTGAAATATTATTAGATGATTTTTCAATATAATTGATTCTAATGATACTGGAACCAAAAAATGTATGAAACATTAAATGATATATAATATATACTAAATATTTTTTTTATAAACGGTTAAAATTAGAATTTGAACGAAATTCGTCAAAATTACGAAATATGTTAATTGTTTTATGATAAAAAAATAAAAAAAAGAATTAAAAACATTTAAGGCTTGAACATTTAATTCAAAGATCTTCATAACTCATAAGTTAATCTTACAGTTATTAAAAATATTATCGAAAATACCTATATAATCAAGATTTTTTTTTTATTATAAATATTTAAATTTAAAAATCGAGAAAATCTGTAAATAATATAGGTACATTATTATTTATTAATAAATGTAAAATAGGTATTATACAATTTGTTATAATGAACATACTTATACCTATTAATTAGGTATTAATTATAAAAATGTAGCCATTAAGTCACTATAATTATGGGTATACGGTATACGTTACTTAGGACCTATATTTGGAACTATATGTAGTAGGACGACTGTTTTACTTATTACTATTATCTACCTACACATTAATAAATATTAATAAATATTTCATTGTAATTTGTAATCAGTATTCAGTCATCATTTCAGAAAGTATATATATTTATTATTTGTGAGTTTGTGACCAAAAATGATATACTATTATTTATTATGGGTTATTTACTCCTTCTCCGTTAATTAAATGTTTGTTGCTGATTGAGAATTGAGAATGCGACTAGTCGCAATGGTATCCTAGAAGGACATTTCGATTAGTTCTGGTTATTTTTTTTATTATTATTCGCACTTTCACTTTACCACAGTTAATGTACTGCTAGTGGTTCATTCTAAACACATATTAGTGTGATACAAATAATTGTAACGTCAAGACTTTCCACAGCGTTTTGTTTACTTCGAATTGTTTATATTTACATATAGGTTTATAAGTATTAAGTATATATTATTTTATACGTTTAAATAAGTGTTTTTTTTTTTTTATTTAAATCAAATCTTTATTGAAAATGGCTACAAGTATGCTAGTAAATCCGTGGTCTATGAATCCGACCAATTTTCGGTATGATCAAAGGCATTATAAAAAAGACTCGAGATTTGTAATGGACTTATACACATTGACTTATGACTCGCACGAAAGTCTGGATTGCCATGGCGTTGTAAACAATATTGTAAGTTGAACATTTCAATATCTCATAATTTATTCATACCCATACAAAAATATAAAATGCTTACATATTATTATAATATAGCCATTGCGGTTTACGATGTTTAAAATATTATTTAATGTACGATGTACATATGCTACTCTATGCTAGATAAAACGACAGGTGGCACATTTTATTTGTATCTTGTATGTGGGTCACGCATTTACATTTTTTACACATAAAATAATAACTGTAATAACTAATACATAATATTATCAATTTTATCAGATATCGCATCAATCCACATAGATAATAGAAATAATGCCTGACAGGTAATAATTAATAAGGTAACCTATATAATATAACTTTAATTTTTAATAAACTGTCGTCCTGAATTCTGACATTCAATTTATTTATTTTTTTAGTCGACATAAACAATGAATGGTCTACTAAAACAACGCTAAATGGCTAGTGGTTATAATAATGATATTCAGTTCTCGTTTTAAATTATTTTATAATAAACAGACCTCTCGAATTTATATTACTTACAACACAACTATTGCAGTTTATTTTCCATTTTTACCCACTTCACTGTTGCACTGAACAAGAAAACCTTTTTCATATTTAAGAATGAAAATTGTTCAAAATGTTCATAAGATATTTATGTTATAAAAAAATTATTTTATTTTAAGTTAAATATACTTTTGTTAAAGTGTGTGTACTATTAACTTTTCTGTTTTTCGGTCAATCTGACAGTATAGTTGTCTTATATTTGATATAGTTACTAATTATTAGTAATAACTAATAACTATAAGTAGGTAATTATTATAAATATAAGAACCTGTCTATACTAGTTCATATTTAAAACTATAAGCTAGATATTATATAGTTTAAATAAATTATTGGTAAAGAAACAATATCATTCAGTATTCATTACTTAATAATTAATATATTTTCAGCTAAATTATATACCTAATACCTATTAATATATACTATGTATCTGATTGGTAATACATTTAATTGACATGCATGATTATTATTTTAGGTACTTATCAATTACTATCGTATTTTAAATTGGTAATAATATGCTTCTTTGTTTCGCAGTGTCGTAAGTTGAATATTTTTAATAAGTACACAATAATAATATAAATTACATTCAATGTTCTAATATTAACTATGATATTGACAACTTATCAAGGTAAAAATTTTTGCATGTATAAAAATATTAAAAATATAAAAGTAAGAAAAACGAGGTCTATCCTATAGGTACCCATATTTTAGAACGATTAATGTATGACAATAAAATAAGCTAAGGGATTTTCAAGATACTTGCAGTAAATATTTGCATAATTGCATTACCTATACCTACAATTATGTTTTATTTATTGGCGTTTTTATTAAAATATTAAAAATTAAATACTATAATTAATAATTACTATAAAAATGGGGAAAGTAATATAATGAGGTACCAGTATAATATAGGTATAATATGTCTATGTAACATATTATATAAATTATGACTTATACAAAAAGTACGGTAGGTACTAGGTACACATATTAATTAATTGGAAAGTCAGTTAACTATCATAATTAGGTCTGATACTTATAAAACGCGTATTATTTTTAGTATATAAATATATTTGCAAAATATATTCTAGCCAATTCCAATAGGTTGTATCAAAAATATGTGTACATTTAATACATTTTTAAAATTATAAAATACTTAATTATAAATGTTATAACATTATGTACAATAATAAACATTTGATTACTAATTTAAAAATATAATTATTCTATTGTCTCCTCTATTCTGTTTGTTATAAATTTGATTAGCTTTGCTTAACCTTGACTGATTTGCATTTCAAAAATGTACAAAACCCGCATAGGTACATTGTCTGGGTAGTGGGTAGTCCTTAACAAAGAATCAGTAAATAATGAACAGTAACAATAATATTATTTTCAAGGTATCTATAGGCTATTGCGGAGAATAATATTTGACAAATAGTAAAAATTATGTTATTGGAATTTTTGGAAATTATATATATAACTAAATCATACTATAAAAAATAGTTTAAGCAACTCACATAAAAAGATTAATTATAAATTTGAAAGATATTTTTTATTTTTAAAACGAGGAAGTTGTTTTGCTGTATAATAGATATATGTTTCAAGCAAGCCTTTTCATTGAGTATATCACTGACTACTGTAATGACTAATGGTATTCATCAAATATTTGAATTAAATAACGAATTAGTAGACCTCTTCCTATGAAAAACAATTTTTTCGGAGACAGTGGTCAGCCTCTATTTCTAAGGATATTTTATAATAATTTTATATTACCTACTATTAATAGCAGGTAACTTAATTTTCTATTTTTAGGAACCAGTGACGTAATTGTGGGAAGAAAATGTGGTAGTAGTATTTGTCCCCTTAAAATTTTTGTAGGAATGAGCAAATGCATCATTTTACCCCTCAGATATTCCAACAGTAGAAATTTTAAAATGTTTGGAAATAAAAAAAAATTCTATACTTGTAACATAATAACGTTTATAAGACACAATTTTTTTTTCTAAAATTATTGCATAAAATCAATAAATACATTTATTTCAAAGTTTCTCCTATTACCTATGTAATATTATATTGAAGTTTGAAACATTTTTGCATTATAAGGATTACAAAAAATAAAAATAACCTAGCAATATTATTTCATGAATTAATAATAATAATTAATAACCTAACCGAGTGATAACAGGACTTGATTATTTTAAAACATTATTTTATTCAAAGAAGTTAAAGCATATTTCAATTGATTTTTATGTATCTAGAAAGTAAAAACTATAGCCGTAATTTTTCAGATGGCACCTACTTACTTATAGATAGTAGGTGATTATTAAAAAATGTTTTAAGAACAAATGACCAAACCAGTTGAGGATCCATATTTCAAAAATACACACTCAATTAGGTATTACCAATCATTAATTTTTAACCATTTCAAAAATATCAATCATATTAAATTATAATAATATATTTGTTTATAATTATAGTAGATATTTAGAATTAAATAGTCTACATTGACCCAATTTGAATTAATTGTAAATTTTATTTACTACGTGTAATTTTCATGATTTTTGTTTTTTATAAGTATAAATACAAGAAAAATTGTTAATCTACTATGATAAAATTTTTGGTTTTTACCATTGTCACTTACGTGAAAAAGGCATATCCCCACGAATATTTTTAGCAATATCTACATTCTACATCACTGTGCATAGTTCATATAATATATTATTATAATATAGGTGAATTTAGGATTTTAATTTTAAATAGATTTGTACTATATGTCTATATATCTATTTAAATCTACCAGTATAAAGGTGTACCTAAATTAACCATAAATAAATAATAAATTCAAACATATGTATTTTATTTATTTATATATTATATACATAGTAGTCTATAAATATACTTACCCATGTTCTTTTATGCTTTAGGTATATTTTTAACATTTATATTCAAAGGTGTTATCTACTAACGAGTGGTTCCATACTTCCATATAATAAATATTTTCTAAATTATTCAAAAAATTTACTCATTGTACAATTATTAAAGTATGTAGGTTATAAATATGTTGTTTATATTAATAATAAAAAAAGAACATTTACATAGTTGACAACATTTATATACATTCAAGTATATTTATTTATTTTTCGAACATAATACGAATATATACTATATTATTGATATCCATATCTTTATTTTACATTGTTGTCGATACAATATTATTACAATGGCACACAAGACAACAATTGTTTGTAAATTATTTCATATGCTACACATAATAACCCGCAAGCATTCTAAAATTAATTGAAAAATGTATATACGTACCTATATGCTATTACATAACCAAAACTATTGTCTATTAAATTATTTTCCGCGAAAAGTCAGTTGACCTTCCTCGGAAATTATCAATATTATATTTTCAATTGTAAAAGGAAATCATTTGCGAAAAGTGGGAGTGAATTATATATTTGATAAACCAAATTCGAAGGTCTCTAATTATTAATAATAACAACCAGTATTTTTAAGCCAGTATTGTCTGTAGTTGTTTTGGCAATTTGGCATTTAGCTATAGTAGCTACATAAGTAGGTACTAGGTACCTAAAAGTAAAACCACAAAACACGATACGAACGTGATAGAACTTACTATACTTATATAAATAGTCTATACTTCTATATTATGTGTTTTATTATGCTAAATAAAACTATTGGAAGCTTATATATACGTAATTGTTTATACATCGATACATCTATTATGTTATAGGTTAAAATAATGGTTACATATCAGTATATCACATAATTTATGAATCTAAAATTAAAAAATATTATTAAGATTTTATGTAGTTCAATATATCTCCGAATATGACTAAAGCATTTAACATAACTGAACGTTACGCTGGACACATATGTTATTAAATATATAATATACTAGCTGTCCCGACACGACGTTGCCCACGTATTGCAAAATTATTGAGGGCCTTAATCGAGATAAAAACTATCCTATCTTTTAAATTGGACCAAAATACACACAATGTAAAAAATTTCATCAAGATCGGTCCAGTAGTTTCGGAGTTCATCCCGGTCAAACACTGTGACACGAGATGTATGTCTTATACATAAGATATACTGTCTAGCCACTAACATTGCCATTTTATACTGGGTGACAGGCAAGAAAAATTTGTATTTTTGTATTAATATAGATATCTCCTATCCGACCTCTCCTAATATAGTATGTATTCTAACCTTCTAAGTTCTATAAAGCCTAAGAAAATCTTAACTTTCAGTTTAGTACCTATCTATCTGTTTTTGTCTTTTTATTTTCATAGAAATATAAAGTAATTAAATGATAATAGTAGTAAGTACGAGTATACGATAATTGATTCCACTAAAAATGTTCTATAGGGTTAGGAAGTTTATGCACTAAAAACCAGCTAAATATGCATGAAAATTTTGAAAACTATGTATTAAAAAGTAAAGAAACGTAGACAAAAAAAAAATGCAATAAATACATAGGTAAAGACAAATTTAATTATTAGTATATAGAATATAAACTAATTGAGAAGGTAAGTACTATATTTGTATGCTCGTTGTATTAATTATTGTCTATTACATTTTTGAATTTTCTTATTTACTATATAAAATTAAATTAAAAAAGCTCAGACTATGGTAGGTTAAATTTGAATGCAATGATAGGTATCATTGTATACGAAAAACGATCCTGAACAAAGATGATTTGTCAGTTTAGGATATATTATATTTAAATATTGTCGTATATTCTATTTTGAAACAAATAGTATAGTTACTAATGTTACTATAGTTACTTTATAGTATCTGTTTATTAATAAAAAAAGTATTTGGCATACATACGCATATGAGCGTATGAAATTTAATTTAAATTTTGACATATTTCGTATAAATTCGAACTTTAAACATTTATAAAAAAAAATTGTGATTAACGATTTCGGATTTTTTATTATCACTTTAAGAACAACTTATAAGAAACCTTGTATTAAATTTTCAAGATTTTCTGGCCACCCAAAAATTTTTTATCGGCATTTGAAGAAAAAAAACTTAGAAAAGTCGAAAATTTCAATTGTCTATAAGTAGCTTAAAAATGGACAAAATATTTTGAAAATTTAACTGTAAAGAGATAACTATAATATAAACATTTGGTGAAAATTTCAAGTATTTACAATGATTCGTTTTTGATTTACAGCAAAATCAAAAAATCGATTTTGTCGAAGAGTGGTTTTTCGTAAAATTGCCGTTTTTCTATCACTTTTTTTTTTATCGATTTTTTTGAAAACTATTTGAAAATGTTTATTTTTGACCCCCCAAAGTACCAACTAGATGAATTTTCCTATTCAAAGAGGGGCTGAAGTCAAAAATCGGAGCATTATTACTGCTCCAAATGTTGTCGTCAGACACAAAAAAAAAACACACATCATTGTAAAATCAATACATTCATCACTCCGTTCAGAATCTAAAAATATATATATTTTAAAAAGAGTTGCATCGAATAATTATTGTTTTTTTTTTTTTATGTCCTGTTGTAAATCTTCGTCTATTTGGTGTTAATACAGTAATACGTATATTTTATTTTATTTTTTTTTTGTATATATTTTTTTATTTTACATATTTATATTAATTATAAGTACCTAAGTACCAAGGTGGATATATAACCACAACAAATGAGTGAATATCAATCTATATTTGCTCCTCTTATAAATTATAACTTATAACCATACACAACTGATTTTAAAAATGAAGTCATTAACAAATTTTAACGGTATCTATACTGAGCATTCAAATATTAAATATTATGAACTATAAAGCAAATGCTTGAAAGTTTAATAGTTCCTCATAAGTGGTATATTTTAGATATTTTGTTTTAATTCAAAAACATTACTCGTTTTACGACTTATACTATTTGAATAACAACAAATATCAAAAACCGTTTGAGGCTAAACCGTTATTTAACGCGGTTTTGTAAAAATTTAAATTTCAAACACTCATAAAATTTTTTGTCTGAATCCAGTAGAGTTTTTTTTTACAGATATTTGAAGAAAAATGTATGGATAACCTTGTACCAAATTTTCAAAACTTAGTTATAAAAGAAAAAAATTTTACGATTTTTCAACCACAAAATTACTTGCAAATTTTCGCAATTTTGACATAATTATATGTATAAATTCGAACTTTAAGCACTTATAAAAAAAAATTGTGACTAACGATTTCGGATTTTTTTTTATCACTTTAAGAACAATTTATAAGAAACCTTGTATTAGATTTTCAAGATTTTCTGGTCGGCCAAAAAATTTTTATCGTTATTTAAAAAAAAAGTACTTAGAAAAATTGAAAATTTCAATTGTCTATAAATAGCTCAAAAAAAGTCAAAATTCTTTGAAATTTAACTGTGTATGGAGAACGCTAATATAAACATTTGATGAAAATTTCAAGTGTTTATATCAATTAGTTTTTGAGTTAAAGCAAAATAAAAAATTCGATTTTTTTGAAAACTGTTAGAAAATGTTTACTTTTGACCACTACAATAATGCACCAAGGATATCCACTTTACCATCTGAAACCACCCCCAAAGTTTCAAATTGAAGCATTATTTCGACTAGTTATGCTGTACACAGACATAAAAAAAAAAACACACATCATTGTAAAATCAATACATTCATCACTCCATTCAGAATCTAATACGATTTTGTTTTCAAGATCATTAAAGAAAACTTATAATTGAGCGAAACTGTAAATTTATTTTAACAATAGTTTAAAAAAGGAGGGATAAAGTAGGTAACAGTTCTGCTGTACAGTATATACGTTAAGTATAGCTCGTCATTAAGTAAGTCACTATTATTATGTATGTTAAATTTGAATACAGTGGTCAGTGAGAAATCATTACATACAAAAAACCATTCTGAGTATCAAGTTTCTGTCAGCCTATATATATTAGGTAGGTACGTTCTAAGTATATTTTATAATACCTATATATTTATTTTGCTATTACCTACAGTTATTTTTTTTAATCTTTTTATTATTATTATTATTATTATTAATACAGTGAGTTAAATTAATTTTTGTAAAATTAAATTTTGAATAATATTTAATAGTGATGAATAATTTTATAATATTTCCAACTATTATTATTTATTAATTTATAACATATAATACCGATATACAGTATAGTACAATGTGACTAAATTCGTAGTAAAAAAGTTTAATATTAGACTAAATATTTTGAAAATTTTATCTATACCTAAACAATATCTAATAAAAGTTGAAAATTTTCAAGTTATACGAATAATATTTGTTTTTGTTGAGTTATAAGTTACGACAAATTAACTAGAATTAAAAATTGTATATACTTTTACCTACTAAATAATCTGTAAATTTTCGTGGTATTAATGAATATTGTCTAAATTTGAATTTAATTGCTTATAAAAAAATACTTTATTTTCAATTTTTTTTAACTAATGTAAAAATAATATCTTATATCTTGTATTAAATTATCAAAATGCTTGAATTTCTTATAAAAGCTTAAAGCTTTAAAAAAACTCGAAAATGTTAAATACCTGCTGTATAATAAACATTAAATATAGTTATATTAATAAGTAGTTAATAAATGATTATTAAAATTTCACTGTTGAAGGATTAGGTTATTAAGATTAGGGATAGATAATTTAAGTAGGAAATTCTTTCACTGGATGACTCCTTCTCTTAAACCATTAGTGTTTTATATTAAATTTATCTTTTATTTAGGTATATAATTCATTAATTTAATCTTATATTATTAACCAAATAAATATCATTTATACTTATTGTGAAAAAAAAATTTACAAAGTAGAAAAGTATAAATGTAAAATAAAAAAAAAGATAATTTTATTAATATAGTGGAATGTTTCAACTTTCTATGATTATTATTTTTTAAATAACATTTGTTCATAAAAAATGTATAAGGTTAATGCTAAACTTTTCTTTTAACGTCCTTTAAAAAACTTACGAAAAATCTTTTAATACATTTTCAATACTAAGGTGTTCAAATTAGAAATTTAATATTTATAAACAGTGTGTTTATAACACAGTTATATGTTGTATACCTATATATAAAGCGATTCTTTTATCAAATAACATTCACTATTAGAAAATTTATTAAAATTTTTAAAAATATTTGTTACATTATTTCCAATCACAATAAAAAATTATTTTATTATTTTGAATATTTTTCGGAGTAATTTGAAACATACAGTTAAAATTAAGATTAGTTTATGATTATTACCTACTTTATTAGTTGTAAGTTATAACTGTTATTAAATAAATTTTAAATTTTAAAATATATGTGAGCGTATTGTGGTCGTACCTATGGAGTATACCGTACTCAAAATTTTGGTCTACAACTCCGCTTACCAAAGCTTTAAATATTTATAAAGTTAAAACTCATAAACTATTCGTTCAAATTTCGATTTTTATGTACCGAAATACTTCAAACATTATTTTGCTTTACAATATGAAATTATAAATGTATGTTATCAGTTGACATTCAAAAAAGTTAAAAACTTAAAAAATCATAAAGATAAATAATATTAAAAATATAATTTTTTTCAAAAACGTTATAATACCTAAATTTTGAAATAATGAATGTTATTCGATAAAAGAATAGTAGGTAGGTATATAAAAAAACACTACAGTTATATACTACCTATACTACCTTTTATACTTATTACCTATGGTATTATAATATTTATGTGGTGTTAAAAGTAGGTAGTAATTTTTCATCACAATTTTACTTTCGAAAAATCAGCAAGGTACTATTTAATATCACTAAAGGTCACAGAAGCCGCCCCCTCGCGAGTCGCTGGCGTAAACGAAAACGCACGTCCGCCACAATTCGGCACGCAATTATTAAACACCCCAAAATCGATATTCTCTATTGCGTCGTGTATACATGTATGCATCTTGCATGAGTGTAAGTACGCGACTACCCTAATATGTATTGGCGCGTGCTCACGGTTTTTGGGAAATTTAATACTTACGCGCTACAAAGAATTAATATAGATAAAAATACTCAAATTCGTGACACAATATTATGCACACGTTACCAGACACCGTTGCGGCAATGCGTAAAAATATAATTTTTCCGTATTAAATAATAGTATTTGGACACGCCGGGTAACTGGTATATAAACTTGGGTTTGTTTACCTCCAAGTCAAAATTGATTTGCCGCAATCAAGAAGAAGAAGAAGAAGTAAAAAATATTTATTGATGATAACTGATAAGGCGATCGGGATTATTATTGGGCAGAGTTTACGCCGTCGCCGACCCGTTGATCGAAGTCCGCCAAACAAAAATCATTAAGACGAACGCTGTCAGCGGTACACTGGTGGTACTGGACGGCTTTTGAATGTATCCCGTTCAAAAGTAACGGGACGTATCCATAAGGCGCCGGACGATCGAATAGCGTATTTATCCACAGTACCATGTCGGATCATTCGTCACTAGTCGCAACGTTCAAAGAAAAATTGCGACCCAGATACTATGGCAAGTCCAGCGGAGCGAACAGTCGTTACATCAAAGAGAACATTTATTTCAACGGTATCGCTCTGAGGGAGTCGCTGCTGTACGACAACGAGTATCAGGACACACAGACCCACAAACGCATACTGATCGGCCACAACAACAAGACTGCCATTTACCCGAACAACAAGTGTCTAGAGTTAGAAAAAGGTTGTTTTATATATCAGAATCCCGCTAGCCATTACGACGACAACGATTTTATACACAAGTTCACTGACATGTCTATGGTTAATGAGCTCGAGGTAGTCAACAGCAATTACATGAATTCCTTAGATACAAAAACGTATAACCTGGTAAAGCGTTTTAATTAAATTATAAATTTTTTTTCCTTATTACAAATGTGAATGATACTGCTATTGATCATATCGTTTTGAAAAATATGCAAAATTATATTTTTTAAATTTTTAGTGTTGAAGAAATTATGAAAAATACATAAATCTTAGTAAATGTTTTGTAACTGATATCAGTGAGGTATATGTGCCAGAAATTTGGTTTATTTTCATAGGTATCCTAAAATCTTAAAAACAGAAATACAATTTTTAATAGCATAAAATAATAATATGAGAATCAGTTTAAATATGTGCTTAAAATATATTTGCTTTCAATTTTTTATTAATGTACACTTATATAATATAAAAATTTCTATTTGTTTTAGAAAAAAAATGACCGTGAAGAAATTCGTAAGCGCTTAGTAGAAGGTTATCATAACACAAGAAAGTCGACAAAAAAATCAAGTTTAGAATCTAGATTACAAAATGGTGAGTAAAATCTTACATTAAACAATAAGGTATTTAAATTTTTAAGTTTATGTTCTGTGTTAGTATTTAACTACAATAATAATTCAAACATTTAATTAATTATGTACTATTATCATAAATATTACATTGAAATATTTTTTTTTAATTTCTAACTGTAAATAAACTAAGATTGGATCAGTTAACTAATCATTAAAAACAATTTAAAATATTATGGTTACTATATGGATATTACTGTTTTACCTATATAACTTATGTTATGTTCTCTTATTTATTTATGTATCCATATAGTGTCTAATCTATTGTTGATGTATATAAAAACAAATCTATATTAAATTATTGCTAATTACTAAATTTTATCTATAAATATAATATTTATAATATTATATTTGATTTTATAGGGTCTAATCTACAGCTATGCTTTATGAACGAACAATCTTCAGACACAGAATTACCAATTAATAATTGTGACATTTCAACTGAAGATGAGAAGATAAAATCTGCTGTATGTATAATAATTGATTATCAATCATAAATCATTGCATTCAACTAAAGATGCAACAATTTTTATAAAAATATTTGTGTAACAAAATAATTTTCAGGCTGAACTCAAACAAGGTCTGAATTTGGCCAAAAATCGAGCACGAGCACATATGATTTCAGATCAGCGCAATTGTGTAATTTCAGCTGTAATTAAAGAAAGTCTTTCAAAAGTAAGTTATTATATTATTGTATAACTTTATAATCAGAATATTGATTATTTCTTTATTAATATTGTGTATGATTTTAAAAGTATAATTATTTATATTAAGCTAAGTTAACTGTGAGATATTTTGGTATGGATTTATATATTTTTTTAAAGATAGTTTTTAGTATTGTAACTTTTATTTTATATAATATATAGGATATACAAGACATATATAGTGCAAAATTATAAATTTTTTTACTGTAATTTTATCTATTATCATCTTTAATTTAAATATGAAAAATAACAATTGGTACATGGCCATATACTGAGGCATGGCATTGAAGTATGCAGTCATATGGTAGTTTTTCTTTGAAAAAGACAAGGGAGTTTTGATCACTATGAACAGTGATCGTTACAGAGCATGTTTTTTGAGTGGCTTTGGGCTATTTTGGAAGGTATGGATGTTAAAAAAATGGTTGTTCCAACAGGATGTAACAACTTGTCAAAACTTTTTACGATTGCCTATAATAATATGTATTATACAAAAAATTTACTCGAGTGATTCATATCATTGTGTAGCAACTAGAAATGGCCTGTCAGATCTTTAGTCCTGTAATTTCTTTTTATGGAGATTTCTTTTCCAAAAATGTATATAAACAAACCTTAAAGGATTCTAGAATTAAAGGGAAAGATCAAAAGAGTTTCTGATGATATGCCAGGTGTTATTTTTCACACTTAAATCATATTATATGCTAGTATTATTGAATATAATAATTACAATAAAAAAGTGTATGCGTTTTATTATATTTTCTTAATTTTCACTAATACCGGACACTCAATACATGTTATAAAACTTGATTATGATTGAAACTAATTATTTTTATTTTGTTAATATTATTAAAAAATTATATTTTCTCTTTTAATATTTATTATAATATTTTAGTCTATTATCAAGTATATATTTTTTTAGGTTGGAGTGAAGTTAGATAATGATAGAAGACGTGTCAGTAGACATTTCTTAATGCGTTTGAACTTGGCACAACTACAAGTTATTGTTAACGATCTGCATTCTTACATTGAATGTGAGTATAATATGCAGTGTGTACTCGTATACTGTAGTCTGTGAACTAATATATGTATAGTATATGTCAACTAGTTATTTACCTAAGAAAATATATCAATTTAATTTTTTTTTTCAGACTTAAACGAAAGCCTTGTGAATTTATTACTAGAGAGAGATGAACTACATATGGCAAAGGATTCAATGTTGGTTGACATTGAAGATTTAAAACATGTTACTCGCATGTCATATTAACCAAAAACCTTACTTTCACATTTTTTAAGCAATTTGTATTTTAAAAGTGTGTGTAACTTTAAAACATTAGAACTGTAGTGTCGGATATTCATAAGTATCATTAATGATATTTTCATTCCTTCAAGTATTATATATATATAACTTATAAACAAGGTTGTACTTAAAATACAAATTTGGTAGGTATTTTTATAAATAGGTCATAATGTTTTATTATATTATGTAATCCTTGCTATAAAAAACAAAAAATTCTTTAAATTTCATAAGAGGGGTGAACTACAGGTACAGCTTTGTTTATAGATATTTAGATTATTAAAACCTATGGTTAGTGCCTAGAATATATTTATAGGTAATTAAATTGTTTTTAAAATATATTATTTCCTTGTGTTCTATTATTATTATATTACATCATAATATACTGTAATGTAGTATCTTTTTATAGTTAATTTAATGATTTAAATATACTTAAATTTTTCTCATTCTATTGATCTTATAATTCTTTTAAGTTTTAATTTTACATTTATATTAGTACTGTTAATTATTGTTTACTATCAACTATGAATATATTCTTGTCTTAACATTAAGTATTAATTCTTTAAGTTTGAACAAATTTTTATTTAAAATTATACACTTCATTCCAAAAACTTATTACTAATTATAATAAATAATTTAATATTAATTATAATTTTAGATAAAAACATCTTTATCGCAATAAACCACATAGCGCTTATAACATAAACCGACACTACAGAATATATTTTATGTTTTGCTTACGCACAAAATTTAATACCTATATAGAATACCCAATTAACCAAAACTGTTGTTATGTTATTATGTTAAACTATTTTTATGCTAGAATAATTAGATATTGTTTGTGTATTGGCTTGTCTTTTTAAATCAATACACAATATTATGGAATAAAAATAAAAGTTTTCTTTATTTTATAAATTACCACAATAGTTTTTGTTGTATAATAAGAATATAAAATGTATAATTAATAGTTATGTTTCCTTTTTCACGGATACAGCTTTTGATAATTTTTCAAATATTTCAACCACTTGACAGACAAATGTAATAGTTACATATTTATTTATAGTTAAGTCATGTCATACAATTTGAAACAAATTCAATGAAAACTTTATTCATGTACCATAGTCCAAAGAACAAAATAAACATTATAGTGTCTATATTTGATTCATTAAGAACAATTTAAAAATAATTTATAACTTTTTTAAAAATGTGTGTTAAATAATCTATAATATTCACATAATACTACAATACTAAGTAAATTATTAGTTAAAATATCATAAAGTCAGTTATAATAATCTTACAGTTAATTGATACAAGCTGAAATTGCATTTCACTAATATCATTTATCAAATTAATTAATACAGCATAATAATTTCTTATAAACAATATTTATATAGGTGTTTATAAAGGCTTTAATTAATATGCATGTAAAACATATTCTATCAATGTAAATATATTAATAAGACTCAGAACTTCTAATTTTTTGTAAATGGGTATATGACTTAACTGACAACTATTATCTAGTATATTATAATACTCAATAAATTATTTAAAACTGTTTTGTATCTTATCTGAGATATTTTATAAGTTTAAAAAAATAAACAATTACTATGAAATACTGTCAAAAATGAATATAAAGTTTCAATTTACAGTCATTTCATAAATTTATTGTTAAATTAAAATAATACTTGCTTAACCATTCTATTCCTTAGTTAAACTTAATACTAGAAAGTTTGATAAACAAAAATCATGAAAATTATGTAAATATTTGTATTTGTATATTTATATTTTGATAATCTTATCTAACCATACAGTTTAGATCAGCGGTTCCTAATCCCCTAAGTATGTGTTTTATGTCTAAGATGCCAAACATTTATCAATAATTATTTTTTATCTATACATTTTAGAATTTAAAGCTATTATGTGTAAAAAGTTTAGGTTATGTGAAGGGTACAACTATTAAATATTAAGCTCAGATGTATGGAAGTAAAAAAAGATTGAATAAAAATAAAAAATATTTGATGTAAAATATATAAGGTAATAATTAATAATAATTGCCTCATCTTTAAGTTACATGTATGTTTTAATCATATATGTATAATTAATACAAGGATTTTTATGACCTTAAATTCTGAGTCAAAATTAATAAATTATAAAAACTGAATGTTTGCAATTAAAATACACATAACCATATAGGAGTGCACAAGGGAAGGGCAGTCTCACCTGCACTCTAATTTATTATCTCTAAGTATAAATTGCTAGTATTAATCAATTTTATAGACATCTTAAATCATGATATGTATTAATACATTATCTTAAAAAATATAATAATAATTGACTGCAGAATATGTTGCCAAAAATTCTGCAATACTCTAATCGAAGTCTGCACACGCCAATACAGTTAATCAAATTTTAAAATTACTACTTATTCAATTAATTAAGTACCTATTTGACATTAATTATAACCAGGGCTCCAATTTTTAATCACTAGAAAAACTCTTACAAGAAAATAATATAATATGCACTTAAATATAACCAAAATAAATCTGGAAATAATGAGAAATAATATGAACTACAAATAAATAAAAATGTTTTTTTTTTTTTTTTATACAATTTATTATTTACGAGTATTATGTACCAAGTGGTATATTCAATTTTAGATTTAAATTGTTACAAAAATAAATAAATTTTCTTAAATTGAATTGATTCAAAGCAATACTATTCAAAATTATTTCGAAAACAAACTATGACAAATGTCTTATTTGTTTACTTTTTTTTTAATGCAGCTTCCCTAAAAAATATAAAATAAATCCCATTCTAAACACAAATTAGTAAAAATTTCTCAGAAGCTGGGAAAATAACCCTAAAATTTAAAACATACAATACATTTTATATTTTAAGTCCGTAATACATATACAAATAAATAGCTTACTTCGCTATTTTGTTCTGTTTAAATAATAATTAGGCAGATAAACTTATAGAATTCGAGCCCTGATTATGACTAACATCTATGATTAACTTACAAATTATGACATTAATTTTAACCATCATGATACTGATTTTATTTAATTATCCTACTAAATACCAACAATATAATAACATTTAAAAAGGATACGTATCATACATCTTTCCCATCTTTCTACTAAATATAATTCGGAGACCAGTAAGTAACGCATATACCAATAGGATATAAAATCGAATATCTTCAACATTTTAGGTGAAACACAGGAACATTCAGCAAAAAATCTGAAATTTTCAAATCACTAGGACATTATAATTGTTTAATGGAATACCAAAGTAAAACGATAATATATTCTAATACATACTACAAAGACACGATAATGACTGTGCGGCGTTTATGTCCTCGTGCCAGTGTCAAACAAGGTACAGGATGGATAAAATTATAATTCGTTGTTATTCATATATGCATTCGTCGATTGTGTTGTACTGCTATGCTAAGTTATTATAATTTTATTTGCCAACAGAAACTATACGCGCGTTGTCGGATTACAGTAGCCTCTTCGATCCTAAAAAATTGAGTATGGTGTAATACATTAGCATAGCGTCGTCGACAAATATAAACGTATCGATATGAACGTATATTACACCACTATATTCTACTGAATAATAACTATCACTGTATCTAAATGGGTACCTACCAATTATGTGGACAGTGGACAGTACGATTGTCAGTGTAGATAAAATATCAATATCATATTATTATTCACATTAAATTATTACATAATATAAGGAATATATTTGTATATAATATCATATATCATGTTTATTGTCATTTTAGTCGGCACCATAGGGCATAGAGCGATACAGATAAAACGACAATGATAAATAAAAAACGGTAAATTCACAGAATTCATAATAATATATCAAATAACTGATAATAAAAAAATATAATATTATAAACGTTATTATTATGACTAATATTTATATTATCTCGTGTGTATTATGTTGTCTAACTTGAGCCCTTGAGGGACATACTTGAGCCAAGCATCATAAGAGTAACACTTTAGAAGGGATTTTAATTAGACATTTTAAATTTGAGAATAAATAGCCAAGTAGGTACTGTACTTGAATATTTTAAACATGTTTCTACGACACATTTATAGATTTACACAATACGTTACATTAACACGCTATAACTCTATAAAACACCAATAAGAGGATGTCACAACCGCATGTGTTTTCTCCGTCCTATACACGTACGACATAGTACATTTTCGTTCACCAGTTGCTAAAGTGTGCTTTTAGTTTTGATATTATAGAGAATCGACCTATTATCAGTGTTTTAGGTAAAAAAATTATTTGTGTTTTCTCGTTGGTTTTTACGATATTTTAATTTTTAAGTGAGTTATGAGTATGAAAAATATAAATATTTCATATTATTTACTAGGTAACTGTTATTATAGACGAATAATTAATAACGTAGTACCTATATATTTTTGTAAACTAAAAATCATTCGTATAAGTAATGTTTTCTAGCTTGGTCCTATTTGTTGTGAAATACCAATAGTCTGTAAATAATAATAAAGGAAAATAGAAACAGACTAATTAAAGTTCATGTATATATTGTTTAAAATTTTAAAAACTTTAAATGTATCTTAAAATTGAATTATTAACAGTAAAAAACACCTGGGTCACAAAATTTTATTTATTATGTTATAACAAAAAAACAATGGGAAAAATTAATCTAAATCAATAGAGTAGGTATACACGATACACTATATTGGCTAGGCTAAAACGCATCGCTTTAATTTATGTACATATTTGAACTGGTCATTATTATAAATGGCAAAAGTCAGTGAATCCCTTGTGTAGTTGTGTTTGTATATCGATATGAGGCCCTTCATTGTAAATGGAAAAATCATAATTATAAAAGGTAGGCAAGTGCATACTGCTCTGATATATTAATTGTCGAGTGGGTCACTGTTATTAGTGTGTTCGATTTGAATTTAATATCTAGTATATCGTTGTATAATATGAAAAACGATTTTGAGCGGAAACGGTCTGACAGCCTACATCATAAAATATATTCCATTATATGTTTTTTTGATATATGTACTATGTACCTAGTTTAGTTTACCTACCTTATTTAAATAATTTATTTTGCTTTTATAGTATTACGATAGGTTGTTATAATTATTTTCAAAAATATTGCATCATTGCATCAATATATTATATACCTAGGTAGTATATACTACATCTTTGATTATTATAATAATATATATTTAATATTTATGCTATAGAATATCAATATTATTTGACTAAAAATTTAATTTACATATTTATTGAAAGTTATTGATTACCGTTAAACAGAAAAAATACATTCATAACACAAATCACAAATGGATAATATCTTAAAGTTAAAATAAATCAAAAATGATATCATAACGTATAGTAAAATTCATATTACTATAAAATATGTAAAAGTGTTAAGTTCCTGCAAATGTTTTTAAATTATAACAAAATAATTAACATCATTATTTATCGTTTAAAATTCAAATAAGTATTTAATAATTTCGTCCAAATTTGAACTTAAAATAATGTCTATATAAATGAATTGTCTTCATATATTTTTTAGATTTTATAGTTTCTACTATAAGAACTACATATTATAAATCTTGTATTCAATTTTCAAGAATACATGAATAATTTTTTATAGACAATTATAGAAAAAAAAATTATTTTTATACTTATATTTCATTGGTACCTCATATCTACAACGTTTCTTAACATTATAAACTTATAGTGATAACTAGAAAATAATATAATTTTAAAAACAAATTGAGAACGTATACACGGAAAAAAATAAAAAAATGTTTTAATTTTAATTAAAATATATTTATAATAATAGATTATATTGTAAATGTTAATATTATTATTTTTTATTATTATAATTTGATCTATAATTAAATTCAAAAAAATTACATATTTACTTACTGGCTAAACATAGTAGGTCAATATATAAATATAAAATAAACAATAACAATAGTAACATAAACTCAGTTATATAACATTTTAGCAGGTAATATATTAAATCGTTTTTTAAATCCAAATTAATTACTTGCACATTTATTTTTTAATATACATTTGGAGAGGAAATAATTAACAGAATTTAAAATGACTAAGCAACCACAAGGAGAAGACAAGAAAGTTACAGAAATGGGTTTTACGTAATTATATTTGAATTTTTGTTTGTGTGTCACTTAAATATATTAATCACTTTTTAGGCCAACACCACGACCCGGTGGGTTTTTAAAGATCAAATTAGATGTAAAAGAAAAAAAGAATAAAGTACTCCAATTTGATCAATATCAAAACATCATAAGCAGAGTAGAGGATATGGAGAAAAATAAATTTAGAACTGAAAAGACTGTTGTTAAAAACCCATTACCACCAACGATAACACCAATACGAAATTTAAATTTGCCAAAAATTTCTCAGGAATCTTTGTTTGACAAATGTCTAATTGAGAATGAAGATAATGGTATAAATATATTTGTATAATATTAAAATAATATAACTAATGCGTAGTATAATATATCAACTATTTTTAGTTTTTACTGACAACTAAGTTAAGCATAGTAATTAGTAAATTAAATAACTTTTACTTATATAAAAAAAGAGTTTAAAATATTGTGTGATACAAAGTTTTGTGCGTCGTATCACTAGTGTGAAGTTCAAAATGACTAGGGACACTACCTATGCGGTTTCTCTTGAATGTTAGTCTTTACATTTTGGGCGTCTTGAGTAGACTACGAGTATTGACCATGAAGGAACAAACACGTACTAATATCATACTATCATAAATAAATATAATTGGTATTAATTTTATAAATACATTTTTTCATTAAATGCCTATGTTGTAAAAATTTTAAACGTTTTCATCTAGATTTTTTTATATACAATGTAACCGATACATAACAAATTTAATAGTGCTTTGAAAAAAATTCGTTAAAGGATTTTTAGTAACAAATTAGTTCAAACAAATCTAGTTAATACTTTTGAAGAGTTAAAAATTATTGCTTTTCTAAATATCCAAAAAAAAGCAAAATAAAGTTTAGGAAAAATGGGAATTCAAAACCCGTGTCTGACAAAATTGATTTCCTTTTTTTGATGTATTTAATTCTAATAATAGTGTAGATCCATAGACATTTAATTATTCCAGCAAATGTTTAGTATCTATTATAATTTTCTATACATGGTATACATACATAATACATATTACATGTTTAATACTTAAAGATATTTGACATTTCGGTAGGTAATACATTATATTAATACGAGATTCCACACAGCGGCGGATCCAGAAATTTTTCTATGGGGGGAGCACATTATTTATATTTTTAGTAAATTAATTATAAATTATATATTAAATTAATATACGAGTAAAATACATGAATAAAGTATAAGGTAATTTCAACACCAACTGTCCGATATTATATAGGTATTTAGTTTTTAAAATAATATCTATATTTAAATAAAAAATACTATTTCAAAAATTGCATCTATAGTACATTGATGGAGGGAAGGTACATGTTCCTGTGTCTCCCCTGGATCCGTTACTGGTACATAAGTAGCTTATTGTGTATAACTGACAATTCTAATGAATAGGTACTTTAAAATAGTTGTAATATTATAAATATTATATTTATATATAATGTATATATTAATATGATTTATATATATATATATTATAAAATACACTGGCAGAATGGCAGAAATAAATGTATATAATAATTTATAAAATATTATTCTTATAGTAATACTTTTAGTGACTTACCTCAAAAACGATTTGCATACACCCGAGCTATGAGGTAGGTGTAGGTACTGCAGTGGCATAGCTGAGGGGCCAGGGAGCATGGGTGTATGGTTCCCTTGGAATTTTTTATTGGTGATGCTTATAGACTGGCTATAGTCTAATTCCTTACGATACTTTGTGGTGTATAAAAATTTTTTAAATAGCCCCCCCAGATTGAGCTACAGCTACGCTACTGAGGTACTGTATATCAGAGCAGAACCTAATTAATTTTATAATTTTTTTAAAAAAATTCAACAATTTTAAAATCAATAAATTAATTTTTATTTAGGTGAAATGCAAAACGAGTACGAAAAATGGTTGGATGAAACTGCTCCAGCTAATGATACCAATCTCATGGATAATCTTGAAGAAGCGATAAATTTTATAGTACTTTTAGCATCTAAGCCAGAAGCAGACTCCAGCGATTTTGATGAAATGCAAGCTATTTCAGTAGTACAATTTTTACGTACTATTAAAACACCTAATGGTGTATATGAGCCCAACAATATCCGATTGATGGAGTACATTGACAAAAAAGGCGAAGAATTTCATAAACAATAACCTATTTATAAATATACGACAAAAATTAACACAGTACACACCTTAATAAAAATTTAGTATGCAAACATACAAATTTTGTTTTTCATTTTAATCAGTTTTAACATTTAACATTTTTTAAGACATGCCTGTGTATATAACTATGGAAGTATAAATATATTGGTATTAGGTGTATAATTTTAAAAACCGTCAAAAAAATGTGTATTCTTAGGGAGTTATAGGGAGTGTTTTGTATACAAAATATTTAAAACTGAAATGTTAAAATTTAAATTAAAACACCGTGGAATAGCTTCATACTATAATAACAGCCAATAGGTATTGAGTGTATCACTTAATTACATTTCTTAACGATTTTTGTAGGATTATTGAAAATCTTGACAGTTTTCAAAATGTACTAAAATCAAAATATTTTTCCGTTAATGTTATTTTTCAGGTTCTTAAGTGTTAACTATCTACTCTTAAGTTTTATAAAATATTCACCTCTTCTAATTACCGTCATTACAATTTTTGATAAGGAGGAACAGTCAACAGAGGACCAAATTAAATTTGTGGTCAATCACAAAGCTAAGACGCATATCCCCAACTAGGTAGGTAGGTAGGTCGTAGGTGTACCGTATAAAAAAAATACGTTCACCTAAAAACAATGTTTGCATAATAATGCAAATAATAAGCTTCCAAAAAATTACAGGTTATATAAAAATAGCCAATAGGAGATTTAATTTTTTTAAACTCGTCCCCCCCCCCTTTGAGTGACTTCTGGATCCGCTACTGAAGTGCGTGAACAAAATTCAGCAACACGGAAAATATAAATAGTACACTGACATAGTGATTCCCAAGATGTTAAAATCTTAGCATAGATAGGTACCTAGGTATATATATTTGTATCATGATGTTATTCAGTATCAAACAATAAAAAAATGTCTAAATTTTTTATTATTTTTAAGTTATTCATAATTCAGATAATATACTCGAAAATTTATTAAAAAATAAAATTTAACTCAGCAACATTAGCTACTCAACTTACAATAAGTAGTATTATATTTATATAGTATAGTTAGTATACACTCCGATAATATTTGTTCCAACAGACTTTATAATTACAACTTAAAGTTTAAACCAGTTTGGGTAACAACTTATAATGGTCACATTACTACATTATTTAAACAGTTTGGATCTTTTTGATCCATTATGATTATAGGATAGGACTCAGTGGTTCCTAACCCATGGGCCGCGGCCCACTTGTGTATAATATATATTTAAAAGGATAGTATTACATATTTTTATTATATAACTAATAAATATATATATATGTATGTGCTTATGTACTTATATTGGTGGGCTTCAAATATTTTTTTACAAAATTGGTGGTCCACACAACTAAAAAGGTTGGGAACTACTGGGATAGGTAATTGATATTTTCAACCTTTTAAATTTTTTTTTCTAATTTATTATTTGTACTATACATGTTTATATAATTTTTATTTTCTTGTGTAAAAGTGTAAAACAAGACTTTTAGGAGTAATAGGTATCTACAAGATAACTTTTTCTAAAAAAAATTTCAAAAAAGGTTAGCACAATTAATAATTCTACAAATATTTGTATATGCATTAAGTTTGAATTTTGAAAAAATTAGATACCAATTCACCAATAAAATGACAATAGAAATTTTTTTTTTACTCAAAAAGTATAAATTTTAAAAATTTAAAACACAACACTGTTACTTAAGTTATCATTTTCCATACTCAATACAATTTTCAAAATATTTCAACTATTTTTCAGCCATTTGATTTTTTTTTTTTAATATTTTAATGTCGATAAAAATGTTTAAGTTTGCTCAACAATTTTTAAAACGTAATACAAGATATGACATATTAAGTTCTACTCATAGCAATTTAAAATTATTACAAATATATAAGTAAGATTTTTTTTTTTTATTAGCATATGAATTTCAAATTTGAATTAAATTAGAATTTAATTGTTATAATTCAAAAATATTAGTCATGAAACTTGAAAATTTTACTTTACCTATTACTAAAGCTTGTATACACAATAGTTGATTACATTTTCAAAATATTTAAATTAATTTTAAGTTAGTCTATTATATCACAAATCTATTCACTCCGTTCTATGGTTGGTAGTCTATTAAATTGGCATTTACTCAAAAGTTAATAACATACGTGTATAATGATTTTACATAAATATATTAAATATACTATTAAGATGATTAAATATTAATAATGTAATAAATGCTATGGTTTTGGAAAAAATAATTCAATCTGCCATATTACTAGTAATTATAAAATTCATTATTTTAGTAACAATATAAATATATTATTAAATATACTTAGTAATATAGGCTGATACTGACAAACCTTCTTCATTCAGATTCATTTTCATATGCAATGGCCAATGGCTTATTGTTATTCACTTATCATTGAATTAAAATTTAATATATTCGTCAAATCTATTTGATCACCATAATCTACCCAATGACAAGGTACACGATAGTTACTGTTCGGCAGACTCAGTGCTGGATCTGAGGGGGGGGGGGGCAAATAGATATCCTGGCCAAAATCGCTGTTAATATAAAGGCGCTCTCAAGTATATGAAAAACATTGACCTCTGGTAATTAATGCTATACAGGGTGCAGTATATTTTATTAAAGCAAAATTATGCAAAATAAATTTATTATTTGAATTCACTATATTATTTTGAAATATTTTACACTTATACATTACTACACTATGGTTTATTATTTATAGATAATATGAAAATGTTTTAAATTGTGAATGTTGTTTATTTAACAGTTTCTGAAATATTATGAAACTGTGGTGTAGCCACAAATTGACGTACAACTTTATCTTTGAAATAATGTAAGCCTAACGATGATAGAGTCCAGGCAATAGCAAAATATATTCTATACCGCCAAGGTTCAGGTACATTATACTCAGCTTTGGGTTGGACTGCCCACAACGCATTATCCATTAGACAGTATATTTTATTAGTGCTTGGAATGGTTATTTCTGGAGGATTAATATATGCATCAATTGTACTCAAGTAATTTTGATAGGTTTGCATATAAGCACCATAATAAGCTAATTGCTCTTTATTCATATTATCGCACATGTCTTTAAAATCAATCGTTCTTTGTTCACCATTCATAATAGAGGAATGAAGATAAAACGATCCTTAAATTAAAAATTTGCATTAAATTTTGTATATTTAATCATTTAAAACTTTATTGCTACCTGGGGAAAATGTGATCATTTTAACACCATGATTTTCTAGCTCAACTCTTGATCCAATTGTCCATGCACGTACAGCAGCTTTTGTTGCACCATAAAGAGATACTCCAGGGAGAGGGAGATAAGCACAATGACTAATTACATTTATCACACGACCTGCAGTCATTTAATTCATGTTTATACTAGAATTATGTTATTTAATTAAATAAAGTATGCAATAAAAATATAACCAAAATTATTATTTTAGAAACTTTTACTTTTGTCTTTGCGAAGTATAGGCAATAACAATCCAGTTAACATTATTGGACCCAAAATATTAACTTCAAATTGCTGTTTTATCATTTTTGAAGTTTGCCATTCATATTCTGCCATCACCATTCGTGCTGCGTTATTGACTAATGCATGTAGTTCTAAAATTTGTTTGGTTTTTAAATTAGCTTCTTTAATTTTTTATCTTTTGTACATACCATATTTTAAACAAAGTGTTTTGTTGTGTGAATCGATTATATCAATGTTTTGTTGAAGTAAATCATTAATAAAATTCACACCAGTCTTAATAGAATCAGTATCAGTTAAATCTAGTTGTCTAACAAACAATTTAATATAATTATTTTTAAGTGATAGTTGATGTAAGTATTTAGCACCTGAACTATTAGGATTCAAACAAAATGCAACTATTGCAATTCTACTAGGGACTATAATTACTTTATTATTAGAAAATAGCAAATCATGTATTTTACTTTTCTTTTGATTTTTATTAAAATGTTCGCCATTTAAATATCTCATAACAATTGAATATCCAAGACCTGTGTCACAACCTGTTATAACAATCAATGGAATTGAAGTTATTTTATCGCTAATATATTGTTGAGCATTGTCTTTCTGTTTTATTTTGTTTTTTTTCCTCAGAACTTTTGATATCAAAGTTGTTACAGTAACTAAAGACATTACCAAACAACTTTTAATTAGATAAGGGTTTTTCACATTGATAAATTGAAATATTTCCATGATTGACATAATTGTTAAAACATATAAATACTTTTTAGACCTGTTAACAAATAAAAATTTATCAACATATATTAATACCAATAATATAAACATATGATACAAAATATATATATATTTTTAAATATTTTATACACAGAAACAACTAGGTACCCAATAACTTAATATAAATTAATTATTACAGATATAGATAAGAAATTAAATTATAAACAAAAACTAAAGTAGACTTAATACTTTGATACTATAAATTAAAGCCAACTTCCCGATCATTTTTCTTTTTTACTATACAAATTAATTAACTCAAACATTTCAAAGGTAAAGTTTAATGTGTTAGTTTTATACAAAAATGTAAACATTGGTTTAATTAAAAAACGAACAAATCAATAATCATCTAATGTTACTAGTTACAATCACTTTTTTCATCAATAGTTTTCTTTTCTTTTACATTTTCACTTTTACAATTACAATTTATTGATAATCACTAGTTAGTAGTTAACCGTTTTTTTCTATAATTATTAAAGTTAAACAAATTCACATTTTTGACATTGAACAAAAAATAATTTTATATAATTATTATGCAGTAAAAACTTATAATTTTATAATTAAACATTATACGATTTCACCTCACGGTAATAATAATAATTATACGATTTACGAATATACAAATTGTAATTTAGTTGAAACTTACAATATATTATTAATTATTTTTTAGGTATTATGATTATCTTGGTATGCTATTAAAATTAAATATTAATTGTTGACATTGTTGACAATGTTAATGTGAAATAAACAAAAGCGGTTAATGTTTATCACTTATTAGTGATTAGGATCAGGGGATGCCATGACGACATGACGTAGCTGCTGGCGCTGTGCGGTTGCTGACACCTGCTGGCACGTTCACCATGGTGACCACTGTTAATAGTGTTAATGTAGTCCGTGTTGCCCGACGGAGGCACTCCCCTCGTGTTATCGAAACCTAAATATTTTCGAACCGTACACGGCGAGTCGTGAGATTTGGTCCTGGTCGTTATATTTATTTCATTCTGTAAATTTATCATTCCGTTTGTTAGTGTGTACTATTGCAAAGTTTTTTTTATTAAATTGTTTTGATCCTTGCACACGCGCGCCCTCGCGCGTACACTCACGCACACACACACGCGAACACAAGCATACACACATACACACACACACACGCGCGCGCGCGCGCGTACACATACACGGTCTTTCTACCCTCGCATAAACCGTCAGTTTTTCGTTTATCGTTTATTCGACCCGTTAGACGCGACCCTAACATGTCCGTCTCTTGGTCGACGCGAATCCGTCATCGTTTCATTTCGGTGGCTTCATGTCGACGAGCGTAGAGAGATGCTGAAATCGCAAGAAATGAGTAAGTAGGCATCTACCGCATTAGCTGTTGTTGAATTACCGCGATTGTCACTCAAATAATGCACATTAGTTAGTACTCGTATCATGCGATGCACAGTGTATCTTACACCGTGCATATCATTATTTCCTTACTGAAAGTACAGCAATAAAATTATGATGGCTTGACAACACTCGTATTCTTTTGTACGTCGCAAAAGCGTGTCTACTGCTTAGAGACGAAGTTTGTGTACAGTTGAGGGTTATAGTGTTATTTCAGTTATTTATTTAATTTTTACTGTTTTATGATCACATCTTTTAATTTCAAGTGTGATAACCTATATTATAATATTATTTAGGAATTGTACACTTCTTATAGGTACATGTAAATATGAAAATCTTGTAGACATTATTTAGATTATGTAAGTATGAATAATACAAAATTGTCAACTTATATTAAAATATTCAATTCATTAGAATAAATAAATTTGTTGCCAAAATCAATATCTTAAATATATAAGACGTGCTAACAGTAATCATCTTTAGTTAAGGATATACGTACCATTACTTGTAGATATAAGCAAAAATACTACTATAATAACTAGGCAAACAATTTTCAGATAGGACAACATGATATAACTAACTATAACTTATAGTATACATTTGAAACCATTGTCAAATAAAAATTATACAATGAAACTTTTATATTACAAAGTATTGAGGCAACAACAAAAAAATGTACTTATTCTAAAGAATTTTGTATAAATTGTAACAGTAACAGTTGTATATATTTAGTTTTAATTTGGTTTATATTTTAAAAATATTTTGAAAAACAGATAAAAGTGAAACTTTCACTGTATTATGCCTGTTACTATTATTTTATCATGTACCTATATATTTTTTTTTACTATATTTTTTTGTTATTTAGATAATTATGTGTTATTGAAATCCAGAATACAATTACACTTACACACTATTTTTTGAAGAATTGTTCAATAAATGCTATGATTATAAATCATTATTAGCTTAAATATAGTGTTTTATGATCAAATGAAACAATACATAATTAAATACCAGGAACATGGATAACATGCAAGATAAGCTTCAACACCCAATGAACAACGGTAAGAATTATTATTTGTTTGGTACAAATTATTGTAATGAAATATTGGATTCAATATTGTGTTATTAACTTTCTTGTTTATTTTACAAATAAGTAAATAAAAAATAATTTTTAATGGTTATTTTTCATGTTTATATGATGATGTAAAAATAGTTTTAAACTGTCAGTAAAAAAAAAAAAAAACAGAGATCTGTATTCTGTGGATTTAAAAACAATTTATCATCATAATTGAAATGCTATTTTTGCATGTTATTATAAGATATGAAAAAAATGTTGATAACCATTTGTTGACTAAAAAGAATACATCCGTACAGCTGTTAGATAAATAATATATAGATTATGTAAATAAATTTAATTTTATTTAATTAAATATACTTGTATAGTTTTGAAATACAAACAAGTTTTTATTGTCTCTACATAATAATTTTTTGACCGAGTATTTTTTCCTCGATTTTTTCTTATTTTAAAGCAAAGTTTTATGTAATACCTAATAAATATTATAATTTTAATGTATTTGACTATAGTTCTGTCATAATTATTGATTAATTAATTTTATTGTTTTAGTATATGAATTGAATCGTATTCAATGATCATATACTATTATTATTAAGTACAGATTATGTCCATTCTTATTTTTTATAATTTATTTAAATTTGTGTTAATTTCAGAAGAATACTTAAATGGGCCTAGTACCAAAAATATTGCATATAATCATTCAAGAGATTCAACATTGTCTGATACTTTGGATTTAGGACCACTCCCACCAAAATGGGAAAAAGCCTATACCAAAAATGGTGAAGTTTATTTTATTGAGTAAGTATTTATTGTTTGCTATTATTAATGTTAAATGTGCAACAAAGATAGGATATCAAGTACATTTTTTGAAATATTTTTCAATTTAAATATAATTTAATTTTTAAAAATGTTCTCATAATTGTGTAGAATAAATTCTTTTAATTACTTTGTACATTTTTACTGGTAAAAATTAAAAAACTAAATTTCATTTTTTTTTAAATCTGTTTTTTTCTTTAAATGATTAGTTTAGTAACATTAACATACTAGTTAACAATCATAAATGTTTACTTATTAAGTATAACTTTTCAGTTAATCTACATATTAACTTTATTAAAAGTATAATATACCTATATATAAAGAATTAATTATCAACTTAGATAAAACTCTAGATTTCTATAAATTAAAAAATGTATATTTCTATGATATATGGAGTATGTTGTTTTTGTTGTATTAATAGTGGGTTTTAATATTTATTATAGTCATAATTCTAGTACATCACACTGGTTAGATCCAAGGTTATCAAAGTTTCAAAAGAAACAATTAGAAGACTGTTCTGATGATGAACTACCCTATGGTTGGGAAAGAATTGATGATCCACTTTATGGAACATATTACATTGATCATGTGAATAGACAAACACAATATGAAAATCCAGTGTTACAAGCTAAAAATGCTATACATGGTAAAATATATAACAAATTAATTTTCTTAACAATCAATAAAAATTCTATATTTATTTAAGGAGATCAAATCAATGAAGATCAAGATAATATTCCAAGTTATACCTCAAATAGTTTTGAAAACATTAATTCAATAAAACAAGGTTTGGTTTTTTTTTTATATAATTTGAATATCTATAGTTTAAAAATGAAATTTAATCTTTTTATTTTATAGATTCTGGTATCAGTAGCAATTTATTTACGACTAATCCACACAAACTAGTTGGAGAACGGATTCGTTCAACTCTTGTAAAATCAATTCGAGGATTAGGATTCACTATTGTTGGTGGAGACGATTCTAAAGAAGAATTTCTTCAAATAAAATCTGTTGTACCAAATGGACCAGCATGGTTAGAAGGAAAATTACAAACAGGTAGAATAAAACTAAAAAATATTTTTTACTGTCTTATTCAATTCATACTTTCAAGTGTCCTTTAAAACATAATTTTTAATTAATATAAATAAAATTAGAAAATAGAAAGCCCATTTTCTGATGCTATAATTGGCTTTAAATAAATTTTTCATTTAGAAATTTTTATTAAACGTTTTATAGTTCATTTTAATATTTATAATCAAGACTAAATTAATAAAATTAGTAACCCATTTTTTTTTTTTTTTTAATAAATAACTATTAATTAATTTAGTTATTTTTAGCATTATTTATCCATAGTGTACTAATAATATTACCAAAAAAAGGTATGTTCCTAAAACTTTTTAACACTTGTCTGATGTATTATCACATATTATGAATTTTATTATTTAAAAAAAATATTAAAATTTGTGATATTTGTTTTTTTAGGAGATGTTCTAGTTTATGTCAATGATAAATGTGTACTTGGATATACACATCACGATATGGTTAGCGTATTTCAAGGAATAGTACCTGGTGAAACTGTTTGTTTAGATGTATGTAGAGGTTATCCATTACCGTTTGATCCAAATGATCCAAATACAGAAGTTGTTACAACTGTTGCAGTTGGGAATTCTGGTAATAAAAATGATATTTTTAATTAAAAAATGTAATGCAATATAATATTTATAGATTAGTTTATATAATTATTTAATATATTTATATATACTTGTTATATTCTTATGCTTCAACTTTTATGTACAAAATAGTAAAAAAAATTTATATGTTGTAGTAGGCTCCTTCAAAATTCTTCCTTGTCCCTAATTACTAATATGTGCAATTATATCTATGTTGAAAACAGTTAGAGTAAACAATATTTAGTCAAATAATTTCCTTTGCTTCTTTACTTTTAAGCTTTTAGTCATGACATTTTTAAAAGATTGTTTTGAATATAAATCTTTTAAAGTACAACTATTATTTTAATATAAAATTATATATACAAAAAACTACGTAATTTTGTAATTATGATATTACCATGTAATTAAGTATTTGATTTATATTTTCTTTAAATGTTATTAATGTTAATTTTTTTCAATTAATAGATCGGCAATTAGATGATCTATCTTATGTTGATAGAGAATTATACATGATGAAAGTTGATAATAGATCTACATCTAATGAATTATGTAATCAGTCTGTAAAATCTATGCCTGATTTGTATGCTTCTGAAGAAATTATGAGTATTGCAAGACCAAATAGTACAGATCTTATTTTAGAAGAACATATGCCTGCCCCATTATATCTAACGATGTCAATAGTGAAAGGCGCAATGGGTTTTGGATTTACTATTGCAGACAGTGCTCATGGACAAAAGGTTAATAATCTTAATAAACATTATTAATACATTTAATTTATTTGAATATTAATTATTTTATAGGTTAAAAAAATATTGGATAAACAAAGATGTCAAGAGTTGATGGAAGGTGATATTCTTATTGATATAAATAATATAATTGTGCGTAATATGTCTCATAATAAAGTAGTTCAAGTATTAAAAGACTGTCAAACCAATGAATCTGCTGCTATTACTATACAACGGTGTATTCTAAATTCACCAGATAAATTCCGTGTAAAAAACAAAAAAGGAGATATAAAAAACATATATAGAAGTAAAACTCCAACAATTGATTCATATGGTGATCGAACACATGAAGTCAATAGATCCAAAACTCCGATCATTGATAATAGAACACAAGTTTCCAATATTCAAAATAACATACTTGAAAATGGATCATCTGATAGTTATGTGATGAATAATATGCCACTTGATGATTATTGTCATAGAGGTGATTCATGGATGCATGTAAGTTCACCATCAACCCAAATGTTTCTTCCTCCATCAATGTATAATGGAGTGATTGATCCTTCTACTGGACATTATATTAACCTACAACCTGATCACTCTACTGGACTTTATATTAATTCACAATCTGATCATTATTCAAATCATTTATCTAAATCTATACAAAGTATGAGTTTTGAACATTATGAGATGAATGCATCCAAAAACGAAGTGAGGTAAATATTATTTGATAGAATTATAATTTTGAAAAAATATTAGTTATTGACTATTATATTCCTTAGGTATTTACATAATAACAATGAAATTAATGATATTGATCAAATGAATAATGAAAATATGAAACAAAATATCAGTTATGTTACACTTCAAAGACAAGAGTGTGGTTTTGGATTTCGAATTGTTGGTGGTAAAGAAGAAGGCTCACAAGTAATTATTCAATAACTAAAAATTATAAGTGATAAATAATTTATATAGCTTAAAAAAGAATTCTGTTCAGAACTTTTGAACTATTTAGTTTATATTTTAAAGTTTAAAAGTTATGAAAAGATTGAATATAAACTAGTTTTATTTATATAATATTATTATATATATTATATTTATTGAAATTAGTACAATTTCTATTAATTATTTAGGACATAAAGCATAAAAAATTTTAATCAATTTGATTCAAAGTTTCAATTTTTTTCAAATTAAAATTAAATTTGTATTTATTAACACTTACATTTAAATCTTTAAGGTATCAGTTGGCCATATTGTTCCTGAAGGATCTGCAGACTTAGATAGAAGAATAATGACTGGAGACGAAATAATAAGTATTGATGCTCAATCTACTATAAATACATCCCATGATTATGTTATCAATTTGATGGGTCAAGCAGCTCGTAATGGTCGAGTAACATTGGGTATTCGGCATAAATCAAATTTAAAACCTAATTGTAAGTAAAACAACAACATAACTTACTTCACTATGCACTACTTATATCAGGGATGGCAAATCCATGGCATGAGAAAAATTAAAATATTTTGAGCATACGGTTTTTATCAGTCAATAATGATAATTCAATTTTATCTGTTAATAAAATAATAATATATAATATTATATTTAGTATGTTATCTACATTTATTGAGAGTTATAAGCTGCCTAAATTAATCTTTTTATATTAATGTATATTAATCGTTAAATTACAATATTGAATATAATATATATGATATTTTTTATGGCACGCTCAAAAAAAAAAGATAATCTTTGGCATGTAGTGTTCAAAAGGTTTGCCACCCCTTACTTAAATAAATAAGAAACAAATTCAGTTTAATACTTTATAGATTAGTTATTGAGATATATTATTATATGCGGAAGTTTTAAAATTGTTTTAAAAAAATTGAAAAATAAAATAGAATTTTGAAAAACTAAAATTTTACAATACATTTTTTTTCTTGAAATAGTTTAAACTTATAAAAATAATTGTAGCTACAACAGGGGCGGACTGGGGCAACATTTCGACCCGGTAAATCTATATTTGACCGGCCCTTGCAATTTCTTGTAATCACAAAATATAAAAATTCAAATATACCAACGTTTTATTTAATGAAAAATGCATTACATTTTCAATTTTCTCAAAAAACAACTTAAAATTCTCAATATTTTTAGTACATTATATATATTATTATTATTATTATTATCTGAAAACCTGAATAGTATATGCTAAAAAGTATAATATATTACTTATTTATAATTACCTATATTACTAAATTAGTATTAACATTAGGTATAATAACACATATTGTAATACTAATGTGAAAGATATTGTAATAAATTAAATATTCTTTACTTTTTTACATCTATATTTTAACATTTAATTAAACATTTTAATAGGTTAGATAAAAAAGTTTTTTTTTGCATATTAGTGCATATTTTGACTTCAGAGAATATTATAGAATATTTTAGCATATTTCCGTTTTATTTGATATATTGGATTATATTAAAGGATATTCAGCATATATTAGAGTATTAGACAATAATCACGGACCGCCGTACTAAAATATAAAAATATATTATTGTACATTCCTTTAAAAACATTGTATAATATTTTTTTTTTATGTTAATTTATTGCATAATGTACATAAGATATAATGATATAAATTCATAATCATATTGGATTTTTTTTTTTTTTACTCATTTCTTATTAGTTGGTATTATCAATATTTTCAGAATATTTTGAATATTTTTGGGAATATTTCATCAATTTTAGCTGCATATAAACATCATATTTCAAACGTTTTAACAGAATATAAATCCGGACTCTATAATAACTAATAATTATATAATAATAACAAATTATTTTTGAGCAGCGGCCCACCGGGAAACTTCCTGGTATCCCGCCGGCCCAGTCCACCCCTGAGCTACAATAGTTAAAATTTAAATTTTTTCTTCTCCGCCCTTCCTCCACCCAACAAAAGTAAATATTACAGTTTTATTTTGAAATTATTTTTTAAATACTTCAGGTCTTAGCTATACACTATAAAGTTATTTAATAGTTCAGTAGGTCATAGTTTTTTTTTTCTATATTTATTGTTATTACTAAGTTATAATTCTATAAATCAAAGGTAAAAATAAAGTAATAACTTATATACATGCTATAAATTATAGATATATCAAATTCTACTAAACAACATCTTGATATTGAATATCCTTATGATGTAACATTAACTAAAAAAGATAAAGAAGGATTTGGATTTGTAGTAATTTCATCATTAAACAAAGGACCTACTATAGGTAAGTTGTAATTTTTAGATCTTATTATGTAAATTGTAAATATTTTAATTTTTATTTCTATATAATCCATTTCATAGGTCGAATTATCGAAGGTAGTCCTGCCTTTAGAGATGGTCAAATTCATGTAGGAGATCATGTCCTTGCTGTAAACAATACAAATATTACTAACTTGTCTCATGGAGACATAGTAAACATGATCAAAGATTCTGGTTCAACAGTTACTTTAACCATTGGCACGCCTAATGGTAACCTATTCAATGCGATTATAATGTTATTGAAATAATACATTTTTATGCATATATTTTATTTTCAGATGATACTGCCAGTACAATTTCTCTTCCAATGTCAAATAAAGTATAAATATTTATTATAATTTTAATTTACATATTATTTATGTATTTAATTAATACATAGGATCAAGATCTAGAAGAAGAACAATATCATGCTGTTGAATTAACAAGAGGACCTCAAGGATTTGGGTTCAGTATAAGAGGTGGTCGTGAATTTCAAAATATGCCTTTATTTGTGTTGCAAATTGCGGAGAATGGACCTGCAGCTATCGATGGACGTTTAAGGGTATACAGAAAATATTTCTATAAGTTAATTTAAGAGTAGGTCACCAAAAGATTTTGATTTGGCATATTTTAGTCAAAAAGTGTTGAGAAAAATTAATTTTTCCTAAGATTCTCCTAATTTTTTTTTATTTTTAAAGACTAAATGGTTCTGAACCACTTTTCATGACTTGTTATTTATGTCCACAACAACAATAGAAGGAATATACCACCTAATGATTTTATTGGCACCTTTAACCTGTCAGAAGATCATACTATCTTTGATGAATATTTTTTATTCTCGCTTCCTTGGTTTAGTAAGAACTGGACATTTTTCATTTCTTGTTGGGCTATCATATCTTGACTTATATCTATGGTTCGATTGTTCTTTCTAGGTAAAAACTCCAAAATAAATCAATATCTCAGAAACAATTTTAGTTTAAACGAATGTTTATTGTATTATTGAGTAGTATATAAATAATTTATTAAATAAATTAACACAATTTGTATGTTATAATTAATTTAGGTAGGAGATCATATTATAGAAATCAATGGAGTCAATACTAAAAATATGACACATGCTGAAGCCATAGAAATTATACACAGTGGAGGGTCATGTGTACGGCTTCTTATTCGTCGGGGTACTAGAGTACCACAACTGCCTTCTGAAGGTAATTTTTATGGGCCATTCAATTCTAGGACGCAATAAAATTCAACTATGATGTATTTAAATTTTATAGAAGAAATGTTTACATCTGCTAATATGAATCAATCTGTGATTAATTTAGATAATAAAATGAATATGTCTCATTCTATATCCTCGCTACAGTCCAATTCGAGAGCCTACTGGGATACAAAGTATATGTGCTCAAACTGATTATCAGGAACTGTTCAAATTGATAATTATATTTTTAATTGTAAAGTTATTATAAACAACTATTTTTATTATTTATTTATTTTTATACTTTCGAAAAGTAAAATTAATACTATGTTATTATTAAAATTCATTCCATAATGTTTTAGATATAACTTCTTATTTTAAAACAAAAACTAAGAAAAATTTGTATTAACACATGTTTTTGATGTTATCAATTTTTATAAACATGATAACCTTTTTTTAAATACATTTCATAATATTTATGTTATTTAGCACCCATTTGTTAAATTTTCACATACTACACTTAACATCACTACTTAATTACATTTTTGAATCTCATTTTTTCCATCATTATTTTTTTATTTTTTTAAGTTTTTAAGTAGTGATGTAAAATGCCATAGAGATGAATTCAAAATTAAACATTTTTTAAACTTTATAATAATTGGTGCTAAATTTAAATATCAGTTTTCACGTGCCTAAATCGAATGCCATAATTTATTTCAATGTTTAATTTTTAGAACAGAACTGAGTAATTTGTACATAACATCTAAAAGATCTGTCAATAATATGTATTATTTTCTAAAATCACTAAAGCAATCAGATAGATTATCATTTTATATCATTGAAATTAATGTCCATTTAATACTTGTTCCGTGTTATTTATAGTTTATTAAGAATACTACACCAAATATTTTATCATAGAAACAAAACTCATGACATGTTATGAACAATAATTATGTATTATTATTATTTTTTTTTAATGTATTTAAATCAATACATTTTTTAAATTTATCATTTTTATCTCAAGTATTTTTATTTATCAATTTAATATTTGATACTATTATATTACATTTTTTTTCATCATTACTATAATTTATATTATCAAGCATGTCCTCATAGAATGTAATATTATACAAATAATAAAGATATGTATACGTGGTTTTTTTTTAATTTATTAAAACCAAAGTTAATTATGAATAATTTATTAGTGAAATATTTTAAGTTAAACATAATAGGTTTAAATATAATTAGCGACTGATTAGTGAATTTAAAAAAATTTAAACACTGATAAATGAAGAATTAAAAGAATGACATTCTATTAAGTTTGTTATAAATATGATTAGTGTCTCAGCTAGAAATTGTATTAGTATAAATTATTATATGATGTATATTATAAAAGATCTATAGTGAATCATTCTTAATATTATGAATGAATTCTTCAAAACTTTAATTATTATTATTATGTATTTAAGTTTAATTAATTGTTGACTTATTTTTAAGTCAAAGTAATAAACTATAACTTACCCCGGGGACCAATGGATCAGCATAATTTTGTTGCTAAATGTTTACTTTAAATTATATAATGATACATTTAGAATGTGTGTTTGTAATATGAAAAAATAAATACAAATTTTCAGAAAATTAAAAATTGTGTAAATTGTATATACTTAAAAAAAATAAGATTATCTATTGTTGAAACAATATTGAAAAACTGCATAGGTACATTTTTATATATATTTTTTATTTTTTTGGTTTCTTCAACTGTGGTAGTCTTTCTTGACAAGTATTCAAAAGTAATAATACTTATTGTGTGATTGAATATTATTTTTATACATATTATTCTCAATATATTTATTTTGTATTTTTATATTTTAATTTGTTTTTTGGGAAAAAAAGATGTTTTCATTTATAAGTTATAAACTATATAGTAACCATTAATATCTTAAAATTTAGTATAACAATAAACATGATAATAGTTTTTTGTTATTATCAAAATGTAAATGTATAACATTGATTAAACATAAACGATAATAAAAAGTATATTAATAATTAATGTAGGATGTAATAATAATTTTCTCAAGGTATATCAGTATACAAATACCATTTTATCTGTTTATTTTATTATAGTTATTAATATGCAAGATATTATATCTTTTGCAGATTATTTTATCTATTACAAATTATGTTGAATAGTTCATAGTTTTATACTGTTATATCTTATTATTTTCTAGTTATGAATATTTTAATAGAAATGTATACTCTGTTTGAATATGCCATATAATATACATTTATAGTCTACTAATTAGTAATGGTCATAATTAAATAAAACATATGTTAGAATTTCAGTTATAATAATTTTAAAAACTTCAGAAATTATTAACTAATTAGTTGATTACAAAAACTGGGAAGTTCATGTTTTTTAAACTGTAAAAGTACTTATTATTTATTATTAAGTATTCAAATACCTATAATAATTCTCAAAAATTACCAATGATTATTAAAATCTTGAAATCCATGAAAATTACCGTTAAACCGTAGTACCATTCTCTTTAGTTTAAACAACGGGTATTTTTGGCAAGATATACAGGGTGTAACCGATAGAACTGACTTTTGGAATACATTTTTTTCTAATTTTTTTTTTTTATTTATCATTTATAGACCCTAGCGCTACATGTACAATATAAAAAAAAAGTAAAAAAATAAAATTTGAATAAATTTTTATTGGACAAATTATTCAAAATAGCCAATTTGTAAATTTAATTAAAAGAAAAATTTTGAATTTGCCCAATAAAAATTTATTCAAATTTTATTTTTTTACTTTTTCTATAAAAAAATAAAAAAAATTTATTCCAAAAGTCAGTTCTATCGGTTACACCCTGTATATTATAATATGATAATGTGATATATTTATTTATTGATTATACTTTATACATGCATAGGCCATAGGTATTAGCTTGGTATCTAATTAAAATTTCATTGCTTAATTTTGTACATAATATCAATTTTAGATTCTGTGTAGTGATAAATTTATTAAGATTTATTTGTCTCAAAACACTATATAAAATATAAATACAAAATGATAAAATCTTCAATATTTAGGATTGTTTCCAAAACTAGATCTAGTTACTAGTTTGCACTTTGTACAAATCAAATAATAATGTTTCTCAGAAATTTTTAAAATAATTAGGAAAAACAAAAAATAAACAAGAATATTACCGATTGGCAATTTTTGACAAAACAATTAATTCAACTTTTTTTTTTCATTTTTGAACTAACGACTCCATGGAACAGCTTTTGCAATACTTTCGTGACGCAAATTCAACCTAATTACTATACCTATTACTAATATTAAAATAAATCAGTATAAAAAAGTATATAATAAAATATATGCATTCATTTCGAATATTTTTTTTTTCTCTTATTACTCATTTTATTTCAAAATAATAGCCTAACAACAAGTATTAAATGTCAATAAAATTAATCGACCCATCAATTGGGTTACGACATTTCCGATTGCAAACTGCAGTCGCTGAGTCGCTTCCTACAAGGCATCCTACCATCACACAACGTTTAAGCCGATGGGCGATGACGATACTGAGACATTGACGTCACAAGTGACTACTACAAGTCTCTAAAGTGTCTATAAAACCTCAGAATATAAAAAGTACGAATTACCATTGTTATAATTATTTATAAGTTTTTTAGTCAATAGATACATATTGCACCATTAGACCACCACTAACAGATTGATTTTTTTACATTAATAGTTAATACTAAATGTTGGACCTTCGTCGTAAATACTGTGTTGTTGAAAATTAGATCATCCTAAACTCAACAATTGTGGTCATTATTGTATTGTTATGATTTTTTATTCGTAAAACTAGTTCAGTGGTGTTAATATGTTCGACGTTCGACTAACAATAAACGATTAACGAATAACGAGTAAACAGGTAAGAAAAAACGATATAAAAAATTAAAAATATAAAATGACAAACATTGAGACATTTTACATAACTATCGAATTATTCGATTATACTCCCACAACCAATCGCATCATCACATTTATTTGATAAAAGCTTATCATTTATCATTATGATTTACAAATGCCGTAGGTATGCAGTATTAAATATTAATTGCGATTTGCGGCTACCGGCTTAATCGGCTTATACATTTTTGATTTTTCCTCGTGTACGAGATAATTTACGGTTTCACTATTAATTTTTGTAATAATTGTTATTTGTTCGTCGTACGTTTTTACGAAAATGATGTCATCGAACGGCGCTCCAGTTTTGGTGTTGAACACTAACACCAAAAGAAAATTTGGACATAAAGTCCAGAAAGAAAATATAGCCGCAGGTAAAAATATGTTTTATATCTGGTTTTTTTGCATTCTTTTATCAACGGATTTTAACTTATAGTCAAATTTAATAATAAATATAGATATCTAAATATATTTACTACTTTTAAATAACATTAGTTATTTAATTTTAATTTTATACTTTGGCGGCAGATTTGTGAGAAAATATGTTGAAAATCATGTATTATCCATCAATTTTACATAACCCAAATACATTGGCCAAATTATAGTATTACAGTCACTGGTATCATGTTTCTAATTATAATTTTGTAAATGATCAAATTTTATGTATAACTTTTATGATTCTTCAACCTGCAGTCATTAGTATCTCAATAGGTATACATCACTTAATTATATACCTACATGCATATCGTGTTGCATGAGCTTAGTACGAGGAAAGTAAAAGAAAATAATATTTGTGTAGTTTAAGTAAAAAAATCTTTTTATAAATTTGTATATAATTTTTATTGTTTTAAATAGGATGTTTGTATAGAAAAATTTTTTTAAGTTGTTAAAAAATAAATATTTCTGTGTTAGTTTCAATTTTTTATGTTCGTTAACTAATAACTAGTTAATAACAATGAAAAAAAATAATAAGGTATATTATGTAATACTCACTCAATATCAATGGCGAAAACATGTCATTTGACAGGGTTCAATAAGTTAGAATTATTTAGATTATACACAAAATTCATTAAAGTGGTTGTCTTTTTAATGTGTAATTTTTTTTTATTATTTACTTCTTAAGTTTTTCATAAAGTATACAGTATTTAAATACAAGGTTATAATAACTAATTAATCACTTTAGATTTTATGTTATTATAAATCTTAAACATTCTTAAGAAATAAATTTACACTGAATATAATTTTTCTTATTTATTTATTTTCCCAAGGTAATAGCTAAATTAAATTTTAGTTTTATTCCTTTAAATATATTTTTAGTTAATATTTATTTGAATATAATTTCAGGTAAAGCAATTGCAGATGTGGTGCGTACTTGTATCGGACCCAGAGCTATGCTTAAAATGTTAATGGATCCAATGGGCGGAATTGTAATGACTAATGATGGAAATGCAATTCTACGAGAAATCACTGTCCAGCATCCAGCAGCCAAGTCATTTATTGAAATTGCTCGTACACAGGATGAAGAAGTTGGTGATGGTACTACTTCAGTTGTAGTACTTGCTGGGGAAATTTTAGGTGTAGCTGAACAATTTTTGGAACAAAAAATTCATCCAACTGTAATCATTAGGGCTTACCGTCAAGCCCTTGAAGATATGTTAAACATTTTAGTTAAAGAGTTCAGTATTCCTTTACCTATGGATGACGAAAATAAACTGATTGAAGTAATTCAATCATGTATTGGTACTAAATTTATAGGTACTTGGTCAGACTTAGCATGCAGCATTGCTTTGAATGCTGTAAAAACAGTGAGAATTAAGGAGGATGGTCGTACTGAAATTGATATAAAGAGGTATGCCAAGGTAGAGAAAGTGCCTGGTGGCGCAATTGAAGATTCTGAATTATTAAATGGCATTATGTTGAACAAAGATATCACGCATCCTAAAATGAGAAGATTAATCAAAAACCCCAGAATTATTCTTTTAGATTGTTCCTTGGAGTTTAAAAAAGGCGAAAGTCAAACAGAAGTAGAAATTGTTAAAGAAACCGACTTCACTAGGTTATTACAGATTGAAGAAGAGTTTATTGAACAAATTTGCAATGATATTATTGCATTAAAACCAGACTTAGTATGTACTGAAAAAGGAGTTTCTGATCTAGCACAACATTATTTAATGAAAGCAAATATATCTGTGATAAGACGTTTAAGAAAATCTGATAACAATCGTATTGCAAGAGCTTGTAATGCTACGATTGTAACACGAACTGATGAACTTCGTGAAATTCATGTTGGAACGGAAGCCGGTCGTTTTGAAGTTAAAAAGATTGGTGATGAATATTTCACATTTATTACTGAATGCATCAACCCAAAAGCATGTACTATATTACTTAGGGGACCAAGCAAAGATATATTGAACGAGGTAGAAAGGAATTTACAAGATGCTTTGCATGTGGCTAAAAATATTATGTTGAACCCAAGATTAGTAACAGGCGGTGGTTCCATTGAAATGGCTATATCACAGGCGTTAGTGAAAAAAAGCTCAAATATAGCAGGTGTCGTCCAGTGGCCCTATAAAGCTGTTGTTCAAGCGTTGGAAGTGATACCGCGTACTCTTTTACAAAATTGTGGTGTTAGCACTATAAGAACAATGACATCATTAAGAGCCAAACACTCAGTCAAAGGCAATGAGTATTGGGGTATTAATGGTGAAACTGGAGAAATGTGCAATATGAAAGATCTGAAGGTATGGGAACCAATTGTAGTTAAATCTCAAGTATATAAAACTGCAATTGAAACAGCCATATTATTGGTACGAATTGATGATATTGTATCAGGAACTAAGAAGATTGGAGATGATGGACAGCCAAAACCGTCTGCACAGCCAACTGAAGAATCTATGAAGGAATAATTTATGTTTTTATTCATCACTTAATTAATTTTAAAAACTTTTCTATACTTTCCAAGACTTGCTTTTGCTCATTTATACTCAATGCTATTTAATGCTTGATCATGTTATTAAAATTATTTTTTATACCTATGTTGCAACATTAATATTATAAAATTATTTCTATCATATTAATATATTTTTACAAAACCATCAGCGTTTAATGTTATTGAAATTAATTAAAAAAAATTATTATAGAAAAATAAATGTTTTTATTGCTTACAATTTAAAAATATGTGAAAAACATCTTTATTTTTACACTGTTATGATATCATTAATAATATAATAATGTCCTTGTCGATTTGCTATTTTAACTACAACAAATTAAACAAACAACCATTAGATCAGTTCAATTATAAGATTAATACAGCTATGAAACAATTTATAAAACCATGTTAGCCAATTTATTTCCAATCAATCAAAGGTAAGAATAGCACATTAATATTATTGTAACTATCGATATAAAAAATGTAGTATGCATATAAATAAAAGTACTCATCAGTTAACTCAACTGTCCAATTATTTGTGTACAATATTTTTACTTCAGGAGGAAGTAGGAGGTTAAAGACGGAACTGCTGACTACAGAATACAGACATATTTTAAGATGCAATTACCAAAAATATAAATAAAATTACAACTATATAATATTATGATTATTGACATAGTTTAGATTTAGTGAGAAGTAGAAAACACTGGTTATTGAAATTGACTATATGATGCAATAACAAACAACATCTCATCTTGATAGATATTTGGTTGAATTGATGTGGTTAAACGCATGATCAATTCATTAAAATTAAATTATGCATTGCAGAGCATTTTCTAGAGCTAATTATTATTAGTTTCTATATTTCTATAATCATGTATAGAAAATGTATCAGTTTTTTATGTTTTAATAAATATATTGCTTTAAAAGTAACTAAGTTACGTTACAAGTTACAAAATATAAAAGGTAACGGGCCTACTTGTTATTTACTTAAGAACAAAAGTGATGTGTTACATTACTTTTTTTTACTCAAAAGTAACTAGTTATAAAGACATAACTCTTATGTTATTTAAGTTAAAAAAAAAAACAAAGTCTATTTTAAATCAAACCTAACCTGTATAGACTGTTAATCAATGTTTATAATCAGTTTTCCCTGAAAATTGAAATTAAAAATAATATTAACACAAAATCGTTTTTTATATTATCTATTCACTATACTGAGAAAATGTTATAATTACATATTATATAACAGGGGTGGTCACAATAAGGCTCGCAAGCCGCATGCGGCTCTTAAACCAATTTCATATGGCTCTTGAACCAAACAGACTAAAATTAAATGTTCTTTCATTTGATTTAAAATGAAAAATGTATCTCCATTTTATAAACATTGCTTTACAATGTGGCTCACCTCGGATCAACTTTATAAATTTGTGGCTCCCAAAGTTAAGGTTAGTGGTCACCCCTGTTATATAACTAATTAAATTATTAATATAATTACATTTTCTGATTCGGATACGAGGGGAAGGATTGCCCACAAAAGTGTCCTCGTAACACCACAATATATATCCCCCAAAAAATTAAAATATAAAAATATAATTAAAACTATAATATAATGCGCTCTTCTGGTAAGTAACTTCTAAATAATTAACGTTGTTACTCTTGCCGTTACTCAAAAATAATAATAACAAAGTTATCATTACGTTACTGAAAATTGTAACTACGTTACAGTAACAAGTAATACATGTTACGTTACTACCCAACACTGTGTATTATATAAATGTTCTAATACGATAACCAAATTGTGATGACAATACATAGTTGAATAGTTCACTGTATAGTAAGAATAACTAAAAAGTACCTAAAAAATATTATTATTGAACATTTCCTTCCAGATATGACACGTTTTATTTATGATATTTATTAATGTTGTATTTATTTAAGATACATTATCTTGAGCATATTCAACGTGTGCATACATAAAGATGTCATCACTTATTATAAATTATTTTATCATTGTCAAAAGTAATAATTAATAATTATCATAAAAAAGTTAATACATGAGTATTTAAATACATAAAATGAAGCGTTTACCATGCTTTTTATTTTTTCATAAATAATATAATACAAATTGTTCACACTTAAATCATAAGGTGATTACACTCACATAAAAAAAAAAAACAATTTTGATATAAAAAATATGCGCTACATAATAACTTGATTATGTAAGAAATAGTTTAAATTAAGTAGCTATAAATGAGTTAAGTCATAAATAGGTTTACAATAATATTATCTATGAGTGTACCTAAATCATATAACAGTAATAAAATGAGATTCAGTTCAAAAATGTTCACTTAATAGAAAAAGAACAAGCATCAATCAATATAAAATTGAAAATGAATATTAGTAATTTGATACTTGTTTGATAGATTGTTGTTCACTTATCTTTTGCTTATCTCTACTTTTACGCCTGAAAATTATTAAATTGTTTGAGTTTAGTATTCACTTAGGTATAAATATTTCATTATGATTCATGAAAACAGTGTCATATGTTAAATTCTTAGAATAACAACACTGGATAAAAACCATGAATTATAATGAGCTAAATCAGAATAAATAAATAAAAATGTATTTACTTTCAATGATGTCCAATTTCATTCGGTTCAATTCTTTGCGTATTTCACGTAGTATATCTTGTTTTAATGTCTGTAACTCTAATGATATATTTGATATACAATTGTCTCCAAAAGACTTAGATGCTATCAAGTCTTCAGTGGAAGTAGCAGATAATTGTTTTCGGCCAAGTTTAGGACTTTCACAACCATTTAATGAGCTTTTTTGACTATCATTACGACTCCAATTTTTTTTGTCACCAGGTGATACACTTTCATCCTATGAGAAAATTAAGAAAATTATTGTATGAATAATTGCCAAATGTACTATCTAATTAATTGAGCACTGATGTATTTTAATAGAACATTATATTTATACATTAAGCCTAAATTTTAAGATAAGAACATGAGTAAATGAATTAATAATGCTCTTAAATATATATTAAGCGTCATATTAAATAATATTATTTAAATATCAAATAAATATTTACTTGAGGACAATCAATTGGTTCTTTCTTTTCAACAGCAGCTCGACGTCTTGCTAATGTACGTGCCATTTCATCCATCATTGATGCCATACCAGTTTGGCCACCATTTGCATTTCTACCAAGGGTCCCATAATTTCCACTTCCACCACTGCTAGCACTACTCGTAGACGAGCCACTATTTTCGGCTGGATGCTGCTTTAATATTAATGAAATTGAAAAACGTAAAAATTAAATTTCAGTCTTTTAAGGTTAATAATTATAATAGCATACTTTATTGGTACGTTTTAAACGAGCCGCCTGTAACTGTATAGCTAAAGACGATGTTTGGTCAGCAACAGATTCGCTTTGATCAGGCTCTCCATTACTGCTAGGTCTCGGTAGACTGCCAGGCATTGGAGGTGGTTGAGGAGGCATTGGGTTAGACATACCTGGTGGAGGAGGAGGAGGAACTGGTGCTGGCGGAGCCGATGATGTGCGATGGTGACCTGAAGTAGGCAACTGAGGAGGTGCAGGTGGAATGGTTGGTAAACCGTTTGTTGTGCTAACGACTAAAACATCACAAAATTATTTTTATTTCATAAAATAGGTATCATACACGTATTTAATTATTATAAGAAAAATATTGAATTCACAATCACAACTTACTTTGATTTTGCTGAGACATTCTTCTTTCTTGGATAATGGCAGCATCATCTTTTGTCATGCTTCTAAAATGATTAGGCACATTATTTGTACACCAATCTCTGAGTTAAATAAGCAATTAGATAATAGCAATTTATTTTATGCATAAAATACATTTATGATAGAATACCTGTATCCCATATCTTCATCATATTGTCCATTTGCTTGTTGATATATAGGAGGTGCTGGAGGTAATATATGGTTGTGAGGATTATTAATATTATTCCTGGATACAGAATCTAGAACCTAAATTTAAAAAAAGCTTAGTAAACCTTTTTTTTTTAAACATTTTTCCAAGTATAATAATATGCAACAAATAAGCACATTTATAAGTAAATTATAAGTAAATAAATGTAAAATACCTCAAGAGCATACACCATAGCTCGAGCAAAAGAATCAGCATCTTCTTTGCTACTAAAATTTAAACCATATACATGTTTATTATCCCTCCATTGGTGGAATGTTGTTGTTGCTTGATTATATTTTAGAGTCTTTAAAATGACACAGTTAATAACAACCTGTACAAAACATTAGAACACAAATATATAGTATTAGAAAAAGAATATTGTATGCACTATTTTAATTGAAGTACGAACACAGGATAGGTTATAATGAAGGAACAAACATGTTTTTAACAATTTTATACTTTTAAGAAAATTTAATTTGAAGTGAAGTAAAAATGTAGAATAAAAGTAGATTTCTAATAAATTATTTTATCAATTGTTTTGATGAAAAATTATGGATTTATAAAAAAAAAAAAACCCAAAATTTGTGATAAAATATTATAGATAGGCAGTAAAAAAGAATTAACATTTATATTTTTAATATTAGGCATAGGTAACAATTTTATTTTTTAAAATACCTCATGGTCTTGCAGTTTTCTTCCAACTACACGGAATGTATTATTGATCACATGTTTAAAAATGTGTACTTTACTAAGGCCCGATGATGTTCCACTTGGAACCCATTTTTTGCTATTGTCATCATAAATCATCACAGACGCTCTGGCTGATGTAATACTTGTTTCACTGAAATAATTTATAATTAAGTGTTAAGCTATATCAACAGCTAAGTAGCATAACCTATTAAAACAAACTTAATACATTTTACAACAATAAAATTTGTGATTTTAGTTTTTTTATTTTCTACCTATTAATTTTTTTACAGATAACATATGGGCAATATTTTGATTACTTTACTTAATACTTTCAGATTATCTCGGTTACCCAAATATTTACAAGTTTACTTGTTATAACCTGATAATATACTCAGTGGTGTAGCGAGCATATTTTAAACCCTAAGCTAAGTATTTAAATAATGACCTACCCACTATACCAACAACATAATATATAATCTAAAACTGAATGGTAATCTAGAATTTTCATTAAAGGACATAGGTAGGATTGCCAATCGGCCAGTATTTCACATCCATAGACTTAAAAAGCCAGTATTTTCAAAGTAATAATTGTAAAGTTATAAAAAGCAGCCAGTATTTCCATCTGTTTGAAAGTTTTAATATAAATATATTGATATTTTATCGTTTTTGTGAAAATGGTTATCAGATATAGCTGTCAATAAATCGTATAATCTTAATGACTTCAGACTATTAATTAAGGTTCATGTCAATGGAGATGAACTATATGAAAGCTTAATTTGATAAAGTTATTACCAAATGATATACTAAATAACATAAAATTCACTAGTTTGGAAAAATGGGTAAAATTTTTCCAATCATCTACTGGACAATTAAAAAATATTAAACAAATTATACAGTATATATTTTCGGTGCCGTGTAGCAATGCATTTGTTGAACGCGTTTTTAGTCACATGAACAGTTTGTGGACAGATGAGCGCAATTGATTAGGAGTCGATATGGTTAAAGACGAATTAGTTATAAGAAATAAATTAACATATAAATGTTTGGAGCTCTTTGAAGAAATACAAAGTGAAAAAAATGTATTGAACGTTATGAAAAATACCGTTAAAAATATAAATTTAAAAGTTCATAATTTACTTTATACCTACTTTATTTAATTATTTCAACATAACGTAATATCAAAATTATTAAATTTATTATTTTTAAATTATGTACGTTATCTACTATTATTCAATTTATTAATTATACTAACATTAAAATGTATTAAACAAACATCATTTACCATGCTTCTGAATATACTGTTGAGTAAATAAAATAGTCAATCTATTTATAAATTTATATTACTGTATTGGAATCTGTATCATCATTGTAATATAGGTACAATTTAATTATATATTCAATGTTAAATTTACTATCTAAATATCTAACCATAATACAAATAAGTAGGTATTTATTTCATCAGTTAACATTTCATTTACATTTGTATTATAATTTTTTAATTACTTAAATTTAAAAATTATTTTTGTTTGGACTTTTTCTTTATAAATACATAATAAATATAATATATAACTAAACATTAATTTAATATTTTGTGGTAAAAAATTGTGGTAATCTAGTTAAGCCAGAAGATAATACAAGGTAGTCATGGAGATATATTGGTAGTCGAGATAACCCGGAAGTAGATACCCTTTATTTTGGTATAGTAGACTTGTTAGATGAAAAACAAAAAAAATTGACAAAAAGATATTTCACATCTATTCCTATTATAACTTTTTTTTCAATTTTAATAACAAAGTATGTAAATCAGTGATACAAAATCTTAAAAAAAAATATTTAAAAATATAAAAACATTAATGTATTAAAATAAATTACCAAGTTAGATGTAATACTTTGCAAGTTAAAATTTGGTACCTATATTAATAACAATTATTATTTATTATTTTTCTATTATATTTAGATACCCAAAAATTCAGATTTACAGGAAAAAATAATCATATAAACTAGAGCCAAATTTAGGAAAGGGGCAACTAGGGGGGCTTATAGCCTCAGGCCTTTACACACAGGTTACAACCCATAATAGAATGTTCTAATGATACCAAATAATATATTAAAATATACAAAATTATATTAATGAAATAACAAACAATTTTATAACTGCTTTGAAAATGTATACATTTTCATCTTAAACCAGATAAAAGGCAGCATCAGTAGATCGATATGAAAGTATAATTTGAACTTCCAATAAATGGCAAACTACAGAATTCTTAGAATTGTATTATTATTTCATTCTATTAGGCCGCAAAAAAAGTTTGCAACATTTGTTAATGTCATATCTTAATTTGATTAATTTCTTGTATTTTATTTTGTTATTTTATTATTTTTTCTTGTAATAAATTTTTGACATTTTTGAAAGAAAAGAAATGATTTAACATATTTAATTTAAAAAATGATTAGGAGTCTTCACATCTCTAAACACGGCCCGGCTACTAACTCAGAAGATGTATAAAAACACAACAAAATATTTTTATTATTAGACAATAATATCAAGAAAGATAGTAGGTACTAATATATATTATGTTATTACTATTATTACCCTTAATGGAAATAAAAATAAAAATATATTTCATAATCAGTAAATAAAATTTAAAAATATTAAAATTTGTTTCAAATAGATATACATTGATAATTAATTTCATAAATATCATTTAATTTAAAATATAGTAATAAAAATTTGGTGAAATAATAACATATATTCATAGTATAAAAACAAAATATCCATAAAATAGATATTGAATAAAACATAATCTATTAACTATATGTGGGTGGTACTTAGTACTTACTATAGAGATAATTAACATAAAAAATCATATTTGTTGGCATTTTTATTTTATGCGACATTGTATTATATTTATATATTAATATATTATTATCTACTAACTACTATAATATGTGGGTGATACTTTTTATAAATATCATAAACATAAACAATTATACAGGATAGCATTAATTTTTTATGTGATATTTTATTGTGATTTAAGAATTCTATTATCAACTTCCTGTTTTATTTTTTGAGTTTGACTTAAATGTTTACAGTTATATGGTTTAGGTTCAATTAAATAGCCTACATATATAACAATAAACAAATAACAAATGACACAGTAGATGATACTCAGTAAATATTTTATAGGTGAAATAAATTAGGTACCCAATGAACATAAAATATTATTGGAAGTAAATTTGTGTACTAAATAATGTTTAATAATTTTATTATAGGCACAATTGGTAAACTTGTACAAGCAAATTTTTTATTATTAAATAAAAGATAATATTTTAATTCATTTTACAATCAATAATTAACAATCATATAGAAATTGACATTTCAAACATATTTTAATATATTATACAAAATTACTCTCATTAGTCATTATTATTATTTATTATATTAGTTAATCACCAAGATAACAAATACTTTTGATATTTGTCAGCTAATTGGTATTATAAGTTTATGATATGACTCATAGATAAATGTATAATTGTATTAATTGGTTCAGAAATGGTAAATCATGGTCATGATATTCCAGGAAGATCTAATATTTTAATGACACAGACGGGCATTGAGAGATCTACTTAATTGTCAACTATTTCGTAAAAAAAAAAAAAAAATAAAGATAATTATGAAAACTGAATTTAATGGTTTGAAAAAAAAAACATTATTTTCGCATTAAGATATCTGACATTCTTGTATATTATGTAGGAAGTATAGATAAGATAATAGAGACTCGTGTTTGGGCCGAGTGAAAAATTCGAAATGATGGGTGGGGGAGCAGACCGAGTAAAACACGAAATAAAAGCTAAACCACAACTATGGTACTCATTCTTCATTCCAATGAATATAAAATAAGAAGACGTGAAGGAAAACGACGCTTACCGAATGTCGTACGACGAATTCGAAGGCGCGACAGACATATTGTCGTCGTCGTCGTCGTCGTCGTTTTTACAACCTTCGCGGAAGAATTTTGTCGCACACCTGCACTGCCTTGGACGGGCACACTTCGACGGGACACGATATATCGGCAGGACACGAGCGCTTTACCGAACGAAAAGGACGTGTACGGGTAGTCGCCGCGACGGGGTGATGATATGACGGGACTGCTATAGACGACGCGCCCGACGGAAAAATGGACGAAAACCGCACCGGAGCGGCGGAATTCGCGAGACTCTATCCATAGACTGTGCAAATCATAACCGACAAACGTGATCACGTCGTCCCCGAAAAATACGGCACTGATCCACCCCGCGGGGGGGGTGGGTGGGGTGTGCCCGCGGTGGTGCCGAGACGTAGTCCGGATACGCGCGGGGCGGGAAAAACACACGTACGGTAATCAAGGGGTATACATAATATTATTATCGCGAGTAAAAAAATTACAGCGGTAGGTGGGTGGGTACCTGCTGCGGGACACGGGGCGGGCAGGACGACAGACGCGCGATAACGTCATTAAAAATATCGCCCCCCCGAGCACGTCCGCGCGAGACTCACCTCATGATTGTTGATAAGGCGGCGGCGGCGGCGGCGGTGGTGGTGGTCGCGTCCGGAGATTCAGCCGTCGTCGTCGTCGTCGTCGTCGTCGCGGTCGTGGCCGTGGCCGCGGTTCAGGAGTAGAAGAAACAGTGGTCGTCGGCGGTGGCGGCGGACGGGCAGCCGGTCGGCATCACCGACGTCGTCGTCGTCGTCGACGTCTTGTCGTGAACGAGCGTGTAACGGCCGGCGGCGGCGAAGCGACGAAACGGGGCGCACACGCAGTTTACACTGACCGGACTGACGGCCGTACGTCGGTGGTTCGTCGTCAGTCGTCTGCCGATGAGCTACGACCGCAACTGCTGATGTTCATCACACGCACGGTACACACGGTGCGAATATTCTCACCTATACGGTGTTATTGTTATGTGTATATATTATGACTATATACATACACACACGAGCGACGCGCACACGCACTAACACAAACACTCGGGACGTGCTCAACGCCACCCGTTCGCGGCGAATGCGTTTTGTTACTGACACTGTCGTAGCCGACGTCGGCGTGCGCGTGTACGTGCGCCGCGGAATGGATTGGGTACTGCCACCGCTACCGTGTCCGCCGTGCTGCCTGCGGTGTCGGTACGCGTACGGCGCGCGCACGCACGGCAGCCGGTGGGTAGGCGGGAGGCGGTCCGGGGTGTGCCGTGCGGGGTGGTGTGTGCAATCGTCGGCGGTGGGGGCGTGCCGGACAAAAAAAAAATACCAACAACAATAATAATAATAAAAACACGGGCGCCCCGTCGGCCGCCGACGACGAACGTGTTCGGCGATCGCGGTCCGCACCGCAACGCTGCGCACCGGCACGCAACGACGGCGGACCGTTGTATTTATGCATGTTATACGCGTATCTACACGGCAAACAATATTAATGCTCTAATTGTCTTTTTCCCTTACCCTTTAAATCCGACTTTTGTAATTTATTCATACTCGGCAGGTTAGGTTACTTCTCTTCGTCGTCATGCCTCGTATCATTGATTGCGTGTATGCAATATAAAATCAATGCTTGTTTGCTATTTAGTGCCTTGCAACCACGAATCACGATTAAAGATATACAGATTTATCGGGTACCTATATCTTTAATCGAGCTTGCAACTCATATGGTGTTTATGAAAAACAATTAATAGTAAAAATAACAAATAATAATGGTTACTGGGATGTTTGAATGGTCGAAAATATAGAGAGAATTAACCGTTTCAACAATTTGGTTCTAGAACGTGATCTGCAGAGTTTAACAAATGAGTAAATGTACCTAATACTTGGAACAGTATTTTCAAATAAATGTTTCCCATACGGATTACGGGATTATTTTATTTTTATGCCTGTCGTCACGTTTTGGAGTAGAAATAAAATAATGCTTTGATTTTTCCATAATTTTTTTTTCGAATACTTTAAAAAAAATTCTAACGTCAATATAGAAAAAATTTTATGAGCATATGAAATATAATTTTTAATGAAATCGCGTAAAATAACGATATATTACAATTTAAATTTACAATTTAAATATAGGTAATAATTGGGACTCAGGACTTCTAGGAATTTGCATGTTTTTAAATAATCATTGAAAACATAGCTATAAGTTATATAGAAATTTATTTCATAGCAATACGAGTTTATATTTAAAATTTATAGTTAAATATTTTGCATATTTGACTATTTTTAATTTATAATTGCATATTTGAACAATTATTTATAAAAATGGGTAAGTTTTTAATTCCCAAATAAAAAAAAATACCTAATAGACAATAGTTCAATGTAATGCTCAAGCTCAATGTAATTAGTGCTATTTTAAAACTATACCAGTGGCGTATATACCGGGTAAGCAAGGTGGGTAATCGCTACGGCCCAAAACTGACGAGGGACCCTAGTCTAAACATAATACTCTATATTTTATATTAAATTCAAAATTTCACAATAGAATAAAAAATATAAAAAGAATATTAGGTATTATGATATACATTTTTTTTTAGTGTGTATACTTTATCTCTATCGTGTATTTTTAAGTATCAGATTTCTATATAAACATTCTTTTTTTTGATAAAAAGGTTCTTTCATTTAATTAAATATGTTTGTTATTACTAATTTTAATAGTTAGCAAATGGTTGTGTAAAAATCAGAATAACTTTTATTTAGTTTAATCAAGTACGTATCCAGGATCAATTTTCTGGATGGAGAGGTGGGTAAAATATTTTTAATACATGAACTAAAAAATGTATTGTTATTATTTTTATTATATTATAATTATATACCTATACTTTAAAAATTGCGAAGGGGGGTTGAACCCCTAACCCTCCCATAGTCTTGTAAAAGATACTTTTAAAATTGTAATTAAATACATCCATTCAGAAAGTATTTAAAAAGTAGGTATTCTAAATAGTAAATACTATAAAAGTATTTAAATAGGTACATGTACTCAAATACTTTACAAGATTGTCCCTCATCATATATACTGCCATATTGGACTGAGTTTAATTATTGCAACATAAGTAGGTAATACGACTCTATGAGTATAAGAACTAGCTTGATATTTTTAACTTTGTTAGTTATAACTTATTATGTGTTTAAAAGTCAATAAGTATAAGTATGTAATATTTTTGTAATTTGAATTCCAATTATTAAAAAAGCGGGTAAGTGAGTATCGCTCTGCTGTACATTAGGGGGTGGGGTGGACCTCGGACTAGGGCAGGTTAAATTTGAATGCAATGATGAGTATCATTGTATACGAAAAACGATTCTGAACGGAGATGATTTGTCAGTCTTTTTTTATTTTTTTTTTATTTTTATTTGAAATAAACAATCTGTACAGTTTGCACAATAAGCTTATATGATAATAGTACATGATACGTGACAGGCGTGATTTAAGCAGCCACCCATTAGTGACTCTTGACTAATTGATTAATTATTTAAATTAATTTTTACTATAATTACATAATTTATATATTTTTTTTTTTTTTTTTGACAGACGTTAGACATTAAAGTTTTGTAATAGGTCGCGGCACCACTTTCTTTTTAGTCTGCGGTTTGGATTTCCAGGTAATGTAAGGATAGAAAGATCGTTTATGAGAGGGTTGGGGTGTGAATGGAGTCGTTTGTGGAAACGAGTGTAAAAAATGCGAGCTTCCTCAACTATTGTTCTCATATGGAGATCGTTATGCAGAGTATAGTTAGAAATATAGGGTGGAGCATTGGATAATCGTCGAAGTGACATATTTTGGAACGTTTGAATTCTATTAGTGTTAGATATTTTAGCTGAACCCCATAGTTGTAGTCCATACGTCCAGATTGGTTTAAGAAGCGCTTTGTAGATTGTAAGTTTGGTATTTAGAGTGGAGTACTTATTTTTTGTTAAAAGAGGTCTAAGCATACGTAAACGATTATTTAAGGTTATTCTTTTGGTTTGAAGGTGTTTCTTCCAAGTCAATCTTTTATCAAGGATTAATCCTAAGTATTTGGCTGTGTCAGAAGTGGGAATTGGTACGTTGTTAAGGGTAATGTTTGGGCACGTTCCTTGTTTGAGTGTGAATGTTGTGTGCTGAGATTTATTTTGGTTAATTTTAACTCGCCATTTGGCATACCACTCAGACAAGAGATTAAGATGCAATTGCAAATTTAATGAGGCAGCTAAGGGATCTTTGTTTATGGATAAAATAACTTTGTCGTCGGCGTAATCGGCCATGATGGTTTGTTGCATGGATGGTTGATCAGCTACATAAATGTTAAATAGGACGGGGGAGAGTATGCCGCCTTGTGGTACACCCGCTTTAATTGGTGCAATGCCTGATGTTGAAGAATTAAATTGAACTTGAAAGTGTCTATCAGTCAAGTATGATTTAATCAATAGGAATAAGGCAGAGGGGAGAAATTTTTTTAGTTTAAATTGTAAGCCTTCGTGCCAGACCCGATCGAAGGCTTGTGATACGTCTAAGAAAACGCAAGAGCAATAAAGTTTTTTTTCCAGAGTTGTAGAAATAGCATCAACAACTCGGTGAGCTTGATGTATCGTGCTGTGAGAGTTGCGGAACCCAAATTGAGAATTTGGGAGTATGTTGTTAGAGGTAATATGCGGTAATAAACGTTTTAAGATAAGTTTTTCCAGAATTTTTGAGAAGAAGGGCAAGAGGCTAATAGGTCTGAAAGAAGTAGGAGTGTCGAGAGGTTTGTCAGGCTTAGGAAAAAGAATTATTTTGGAGAATTTCCATAAGAGTGGAAAATAAGATAGTCTAAGAATAGCATTAAATATATAAGTTAATAGAACTATAGCTTTTTTGGGAAGGCACCTCGCCACTTCGGCTGTAACGAGATCAAACCCAGGAGATTTTCTTAGTGAATATTTTTGTATTGTTTGTTTAATTTCATTAGGGGTAAAGAATTTTTCTGGAGGACTAATAGGAGGAGGAATGTTTAAAAAATTAGTAACCTCATTAATCTGTTGGGGTAAGAATATATCATGGTGTGGTTGAAACGTTTCATGTAGATGTGTTTTAAATAGTTCAGCTTTATCTAAGTCTGAAAAGGCATATGAATTATCAGGTTTAATTAATGGGATTGAGGGAGTTTTATATTGAAGTATTTTTTTTGTTTCTTTCCATAAGCTACCATCTAAAGAAGAGAGACTTGTTAGTTTTTGTTCGAATATATTACCTTTTAGCTTAGCTAGAGTCTTTTTTAAATAGTTAGCTAGCCTATTATATAAACTTTTATGAGAAGGAAGCCGTGTGGATTGATAGAGTGCTCTCGCCTTTCGCTTTTCTACAATTAGTGAACGGACTTGTTCAGAGAGAAATGGGTAATTGTGAGAATAGGTCTTTGAGTTACTTATGGTGTTCGATAAGCTAGCCGCCGAGTGGATGAGGGTGGTTAGGTTATTGACTGCTTCATCGATGTCTTGTTCTGATTTTAGCTTAATTTTTAGATTAATGTTTTCATTTACTATATTGTGAAATTTATGACTACGATCAGTCATCGGTGAAAAAAGAGAAGGTCTATCGTTGAGTGACTGAGGTGAAGCATTGATAATTAGGGTAACGGACGAATGGTCAGAGTTTAAATCCAGACTATTGTTTACCGTACAATATAAATTACTAGGAATTTTAGCGACAAATATATCTAAAATATCTGGCTTTTTCCTTAAGGAAGTAGGCCAGTAGGTTGGTTCAGGGGGAAAAAAAATTTTATATTTGTTTACATTAATCAGGTTGTAGAGTAGGTTGCCGCGAGGATTGGTTACACGGCATCCCCAGCTCTGGTGTTTGGAGTTGTAGTCACCGCCTATTATAAAATTGGTGGGCATAGTGTTAAAGTAGTTGGTTAGATCTGCATTGGATAAATTGTGTCTAGGAGGACTGTAGATAGCAGCGATAGCAAAAGGTATATTATTTAATGTAATTGAGATGGCACAAGATTTATTCTTGAGAGAAATTAGTAAGTGGGTGGAATTTTAGTTTAGATTTTATAAGTATAGCTACACCACCATGGGCTGTACCATCTGGGTGGTTTGATTTAAGTAATATATAACCCGGAATAGAGATGTAAGAGTACTTGGTAAAATGGGTTTCAGTGATTAAGGCAATGTCAATGCGTTTATCGTATAACACAGTTTGTAATTCGTTAACATGATTTTTTAGACCGTTAGCATTAAATAAAATTATTGACAGAGATTGATTTGTGTAAGGACTGTTATTCATTTCTTTTGACTTAGAAGGGATGAAATTACTTGTGTTAGGAGTGAGATTAGAGGGTTGACAAGAGATTTAAGCTCGTCGATGAAGGATGTAAGGACTTTGGTTATATCTGGAGAGGGTGGAGGTGGTGATTGGAACGATTGCTGGGCTGAATCAGGTGTCGGAAGGTTTTGTGATTGGCCTGCAGTAGCCTGGGCGTAAGATGGTGAAAGGTTTGGAGGAGTACCATTTTCTGGGTGGCTAACTTGTACATTATGAGACTTATATCTAACATTATCTGATATGAAAGCATTACTTGCGACTGGTTTCTTGCGGCGCTGGAGTTCTTTATAAACGCTGCACCCTCTGTAGTTGGCCGGATGGTCCCCAGAGCACAGCGCGCATTTGGCTGGTGAATCTCGTGATTTGGAGCATTCTGAGGATGGGTGGAAAGCACTACAACGAACACAGCGAGCAGAATACCCGCAGTAGGCTCTTGTGTGGCCGTACTCCTGGCAGTTGAGGCATTGGCTTATAACTTTAGGCTTATATGGTTCCTCGACTTTGACTTTGGTATGCAGCAGAGAGGAGAGTTTGAAAATATCGTTCGAATAGTGAGTTGGTTCAAGGTCAACGAAGAAAAGAGGTAGTGGGCATTTGCTGGTCTTATGTAGTACGTTTGTGACTTTCCTTACCTCGAAAAGACGCAGTTCTAATTCGCTTTTTATAAGATCTGTGGATGTAGTCGGGTGGAGGTTACGGATAACGGCACGCGTCGGCTTATCTTCTTTGAGTTGAAATGTGTGATATTGGGCTTTTTTTTCCTTTAAAAAACGGATGAGTGTTCTGTAGGATTGAGGGTTGGAGGTTTGAATTTTTAAGCTGTCAGTCGAGGATTTGCAAACAAAGTTATCTACTCCAATTATCTCAATTAAGGATGAACATAGGTCTGGAAAGTTTAATACACCTTTTATAAAAATTGGCGGTGGTAGTATAATTTTGTCTGCAATGATAGGTGTTTCAGGTGTTTCAGGTGGCGAGTTGATTGGTGAGTTGGTGGATTCAGTTTGCGCTAGCGGTTCGTACCGATTTGCAGTTATAAATAGTTTTTGAATTTTTTTGTTTGGATCATGATTCGGAGAGCTCGGGTTTGAGGAAGATGACAGATTCCTTTTACCGGGATTAGTTGTCCAGTCTGAATTTGAGGGGGAGTTGGACGAGTCATATTCAAAAACCGTGTCATTTGAATTTGTGGTGGATTTTTCAAGGCGAGCTGCCTGTATAACGCTTTTAGAATTTTTATTATATCCACCTCTTCCGATTTGTGGTGTAGTCTGAGACCGCGGCATATTATCTCAGGGCGAAGGTCGTGGGACGCTGCCCGTGACAGCGATAACGCGACGACTATTATTTAACAGTGATTGTATTTTAACATACAGAATTTTGGTTAATTTAAATGTGAATTTACGCTGTTACGCAACTTACGGGATGCAAGTTCGAACTCACTTTGATTAATTGATAGCAATTTTCATTTGTCTATTTGTACATATAAAATTTGTCACATTCGAACTGAAAAAATAAGCGTGAACGAAACAATTGACGGAGCGTAATTAATTACGTGCGCGCCGAACAAGGTGCGATCCGCGACTGATTTTTCAGTCTAGGATATATTATATATAAATATTATTATATATTCTATTTTGAAACAAATTCAAACATTTAAGTAAAAGCTTCAAGATTTTACGTTTAGTATTTTTTTAAAAATAACAAAAATCGAAAATTAATTATTAGTAAAACGTTATTTTACACGTGTATTTTTGATTTCAAATTAAAATTAAAACTTTAAAACTCGTAATTTTTTAAATGGAATAATCCGCAAACTTTTTTATAATTATTCTAAGCTTAACTTATGGACAGCATATTATTCAATTTTCAATTCTTAGCTTTTGATAGTAAAATATTTATAAATTTTTAACTACCTACAAATAGTGAAAAATATTCATGATTTTGACGAATTTTTGTCAATATTTGAAATTCAAATGCTAATAAAAAAAAATTGTGCCTATGTATTTTTATAATTTTTGAATGAGAGTTAGAACAAATTATGTGGACCCTTCAATTAAATTTTCAAGTAATTTGTCCAAGCTAAATTTTTTTTTATCAACATTTATAAAAAAAAAAATAAAAAAAAATTGAAAATTTCAATTGTCTATTTATAGCTCAAAAAAAATCAAAATATTTTGAAAATCAAATCACGTAAAGAAAACGGCTATCTAAATAACTGGTAAAATTTTCAAGTATTTACGATTTATACTATTTGAATAACAAGAAATATCAAAAATTTAAAAATTTAAATTTCAAACTCTCATAAAAAATTTTTGTCTGAATCCGGTAGAGTTATTTTTACAGATATTTGAAGAAAAATGTATGGAGAACTTTGTACCAAATTTTCAAAACTTAGTTATAAAAGAAAAAAATTTTACGATTTTTCAACCACAAAATTACTTGCAAATTTTCGCAATTTTGACATATTTTGTATAAATTCGAACTTTAAGCACTTAAAAAAAAAAAATTGTGACTAACGATTTCGGATTTTTTTTTATCACTTTAAGAAAAAATTTAAAGAAACCTTGTATTAAATTTTCAAGATTTTCTGGCCGACATAATGAGAGTATGAAATTTAATTTACATTTTGAAATATTTCGTATAAATTCGAACTTTAAGCACTTAAAAAAAAAAAATTGTGACTAACGATTTCGGATTTTTTTTTATCACTTTAAGAAAAAATTATAAGAAACCTTGTATTAAATTTTCAAGATTTTCTGGCCGGCCAAAAAATTTTATCGTTATTTTAAAAAAAAATACTAAAAAAAATTAAAAATTTTAATTGTCTATAAATAGCTCAAAAAAAGTCAAAATTCTTTGAAAATTTAACTTTGTATGGAGAACACTAATATAAACATTTGATAAAAATTTCAAGTATTTACATCGATTAGTTTTTGAGTTTTAGCAAAATAAAAAATTCGATTTTGTCGAAAACCGGTTTTGCGTAAAAATTCCCGTTTTTCTGTCATTTTTTTTTTGTTTTTCTCGATTTTTTTGAAAACTGTTGGAAAATGTTTACTTTTCACCTCTATAATGTACCAAGGATATCCACTTTGCCATCGTAAACCACCCCCAAAGTTTGAAATTGAAGTATTATTTCGACTAGTTATGCTGTACACACTGTACAGTGTACACAGACACAAAAAAAAAAAAAACACACATCATTGTAAAATCAATACATTCATCACTCTGTTCAGAATCTAAAAATAATTGTAGGGAAGGATATTTCAGTTTTGGTCTAGTTTGGGTGTAATTTTAATATTTTCTCCGGGCGTAAAAAATCTAAGTTCCACCTTTGAAATTAGATAATTTTTAGCAACTATCATTTCTGACCTTAGACGTTGTTATAGCAAATATTTAAGCCCGGTAAATCCTATAAACTAAATATTTTATTTGTAATTTTATAATATAAATTTCATACCTATACCTATACGGAATATTTATAAAATAATTAGGTATGTTATCATAAAAAATTAAAAAATAAATTGATAAATATAGTAGGTATATAGGTATTAATGTATTATACGTTTATAATAATTGTAAGTCCTAAATTGTACATAAAATTATTTATTTAGGGGGAAGGCTAAGATAGGGTGACCATATTTAAAAAAAAATACATGACAAAATTAATAATAATTTAATTTTTTTTTAATTTTTATTTTATTCTTCAAGAAGATAATGGGCCCCACTGAACATGTTCGTGTGGGGGCCCATAAGTATTATTAATCTATATATATTTTATAATTTAAACATAATTTTTAATAACAATGTATAAGATTAAATTCATGTACTTTACTTTTTAAAAAAAACTTATTATACTAATTCATTTTGATGGAAATTCAACTTTCAAGCTGGGAGTAAATACGCACATTCGCTTAGGCATTTTAATAGATTACTTTCCTAAAATTGTAAAATATTATATTAACAATTATCAACAAGTCGACAACACTCAACGATTGTTGGAACTTGGAACCAAACTAATAGCTATTAAGCTATTCGCTATTCGCCGTATTTACAAAATGTATTTTCAGTGATATAAAAAGATAGAATCGAAAGCATAGTCAGATAACGGTAAATCCGATAACTTCGATAAACTCCTATAACTCCTATATGACATGTCGTCATACCCCATACTGATAAATTCAGACAATTACAAGATTACAATTATAACCATTATTCATTACTTTCGTAAGTTTCGTTTTCAAAAAAACAGGACAAAAAGCGTCCTGAAAGAAGTTTGTCAGGACAACAGGACACAACACTGAAATAAAGGATAATCCTGCAGTAAAAAATAGGACGTATGGTCACCTTAGGCTAAGACCTTCTCTGATCTCCACCTATATATGATTTCACCATAATTATATATTGATAATTTGTATCTTTTACTAAAATCAAACTAACTATGTAAATAAAAGGATTTTTTACTAGCAAATTTTATATAAAATTATAATTTATTATAATTTTTTATTTTATTTTCTATATCCATAGCTATTTATAAAATTGGCCAATTTATGAAATAAAAAAAATTATACGCTTCTTGTATAATAAGTATAATAACTATAATAAGATTAATTTAATTATCGAAATATTCAATCAGCCTTAGGTATTGGCTGTATCTATTGGCTATATCTATATTATATGTAAATGATATATTGGTATTAATGGTATTATACATGCATGATGCATAAGTAGTGCAGGGAGTCTGGGAATCATCATCAACTAAGGTTGACGGTTGTCCTTATAGTTCATACTGTCCTATATAATTAGTGTATTAGGCGTCTTGATTTAGGTCATTTAGGAACCTCGGGAGATGTTCTCGGGACTTATAAATGTAAATTACATTATAATAAGCAGGGCTAGGATTTGTATGCAATATAAACAATTATAAAATATTCATTTCATTTACCAAAATATGCAAAAATATGCATTTAAATTTTTATAAGATAAACACAAAAATATAATTACAAAAAAAATATTAATTTATTGAAATACATTGCAGTGATTGGCTGTTTGTCGTAAAATAAAGTAATTTAGAAATAAAATTTATAATTCACATTCAATAATGGAAATACGCGTGTTACATGCTACGACCACATATTTTTTTAAACTTTCGATTATAAATGATCGGCAATTAGATCGTAGTATTAATTTATAATGATTTGAGCGTTTATTGCATACCTTTTGATTATTGTACCACAGCCCACAGGATTTTATTTATAAAAATAAAATTTATGTTTGACAAAAAAAAAAATCAAATTTTATACTTTAATCAGTAGGGCTAGATGGCTAGAATTAAATATAAAATATTAATCATAAAATATACTATATATATAACATACATTTTTCGCATTCTTATTATAATCGAAATATGAAATAATATTCATTTTATTCAATATATGCAATAATGTGCATTGTATTCAATATATTATGCAATAATGTGCATTTTATATTTTTATATCCAAAAGATGCAAAAACATGCAAAATAAAATCATTATCATTTATTTCATCGTGAGGTGATTCGTGGACATTACTGACGAATTCAATTATCAGAAATCGCAAAAAAACATGCTGTTGTATAAAGCATAATTTATATATATATAAATCCTAAATCCTAGCCTTGATAATAAGTAGGGCTAGGATTTTGTAGCATTTGCATTTTCTTTCATAGTACTCCAGGACACATAGCTAATCAAAAACAAAATTCGATTCATTCATCACAGAGTTCAAATATGCAATTTTGTTTTTGCTTTTTTTGCTTTTTCTTGTGATATTTGTAAATAAATGCTTTATTGGTACTTTTTTGTCAGTTTATTAGCTTTTTAATTGGTTTTTGTTAATTATACGCATATTTAACATTTACGTACATATTTATCTAAATTATTATTTATTTTCATTTATTTTAATTGTATAATTATATTTATATATATTTTGTGAATTCGTATTGAAATATTATCGCCTTATCGGAAAATATTTCTGAAAATAGATAGAATTTATTTTTTTCAATATTTATAAATTATACTTAGTTGTTCTAAGAATTAATTGGTGTGAACATATAAAAAAGCGGGTAAGTAGGTATCGCTCTGCTGTATATTAGGGGGTGGGGTGGACCTCAGACTAGGGTAGGTTAAATTTGAATGCAATGATAGGTATCATTGTATACGAAAAACGATTCTGAACGAAGATGATTTGTCAGTTTAGGATATATTATATTTAAATATTGTCAAATATACTATTTTGAAACAAATAGTATAGTTTTTATATTATGTTACTATGGTTACTATGGCCAACATTCGCATTATGAGCGTATGAAATTTAATTTAAATTTTGACATATTTCGTATAAATTCGAACTTTAAACACTTATAAAATAAAATTGTGACTAACGATTTCGGATTTTTTTTTATCACTTTAAGAACAACTTATAAGAAACCTTGTATTAAATTTTCAAGATTTTCTGGCCACCCAAAAAATTTTTATCGGCATTTGAAGAAAAAAAAACTTAGAAAAGTCGAAAATTTCAATTGTCTATTAGTAGCTTAAAAATGGTCAAAATATTTTGAAAATTTAACTGTAAAGAGATAACCATAATATAAACATTTGGTGAAAATTTCAAGTATTTACAATGATTCGTTTTTGAGTTACAGCAAAATCAAAAAATCGATTTTGTCGAAAAGTGGTTTTTCCGTAAAATTTCCATTTTTCTGTCATTTTTTTTTTGTTTTTCTCGATTTTTTTGAAAACTATTAGAAAATTTTAATTTTGACCCCCCTAAAGTACCAACTAGATTCAATTCCCTATTCAAAGAGGGGCTGAAGTCAAAAATCGGAGCATTATTACTGCTCCAAATGTTGGAGTCAGTCACAAAAAAAAAAAAAAAAAACACACATCATAGTAAATGCAATACATTCATCACTTCGTTCAGAATCTAAAATGTGTTTAATTAATTAGTTTTTAATATTAACAATATTTTTCAGCTAAACTTAAAAATGTTTAAGTCTTTTTTAGTTGCATTTTCCTGGTTAAATGCTTTTTTTTGTAGCATTATTGGCAATTTTTTAATTCCTTTATTGTAGGTTTTTAGTACTTCATTTTCCTAGCCCTAATAATAAGTTTTACATTTTTTAAATATGTTCTATTTTAATTCGCATTCCATCGAGTTTATTTTACTTAAGAGCCTTAAATGTATACAATAGAAATAATTGATTCATATTACAGTAGATAATATCTATATCATAATTAAATCTTATGTTATATATTATGTAAAAACACTCATGAATATAGTAAAAATTTTGCATAGTCGCATTGACACATATCGTAGAGTTGCTATAATAATAGACTAGTACTCAGCATCTTTAATTTTATTAATGCTAACAGTCTAAAATCCTGAATTACGTGATTATCTTACATTCTAACTTAATAATTAAAAATCTTGGACATGTAATTAATGGGTAAAGATAGATTATTTGACTAGGTAATTAATTATTATTTTCATCATTAATTATTTACTTTGAGTTATACCTACTGTAAAATAACCATAAGATTTTTTTTTTTTTTAAACTATAAAATTCTACAATCTGTAAAATAATTATTTACAATAAGCACAAGCGATTAAAGAGTTAACATAGAAAAGAACCATAAGATTGTAATTCAATACCTAGCTAGTAAAATTATGATTACTTACAAATTATTAAATAATACAAGTGATTTATTTTGTATAAAATATTATTTATATTAAATACTCTTATAAGTTATAATTAATTTAAATTAAAAGTTTATTTTATTAATAAAGATATTATTGAATGTAACGGATCTACTCACTATTCGTATGTCCTCTAAAATTTATTTGGTGTTAAAACCTCCTCAATGGTGCCTGCAGGGGGGTACCAGGGGCATGCCCTCCGCTATTTTAGTGAATATGAAATATCAATTGTTTTATTACCTACTTGCATGGCTTAAATATGTATTTATATTTTTGACTTTACCCCCCCCCCCCCCATCACCGGTTAATATTTCTGCGGGCGCCCATAAGCCTCCTTAATATTTTTGGGTGATTTGTGCCTGTGCATATATGCACATATATGTCTGCAATATCGAAGAAACTTCTTAAGGTAGATAGTATAGGTACTTGACATCTATTACACGGAATGATGAAAGTAATATTATTGTTCGACTTACATTCAGATGCGAAGACAGCTCAATCATAGCCGACAATACCATAACCATACGAACGTGACATTTCAATTTTTCAGTTGTTGGTGTCAAAATATTTATACAGATCGTTTTTAAATCAATTCCAGGCCTATGTATACTTATATACTTTTTACAATAGGTTACATTAAAGCATATATCTATATTATATAGGCACTACAGCACTATACAAACCAAAGACAATGAGATTTTTAATAGAAGCAATGCTCAACTAGGATTAGAATTTTGACTTTTCTGTTTAATTTCTTAATTGGAAATTATTAATTTTTATGATCTTTTATTAAAACAATTTAATTATTAGGACTTTTAAATCACGTTCTATGATTAAAATTTTGTATAAATGACAACAATAGGTACCTCGATAATTATATTATAACTATATTAACTAAATGTAAAAGACAACTAAATAATGTATTAAAATAACTATAAATAATACGCCAATACGGTTATAACTTTTGGAGCTAGGTAAATAATTGAGTCCGAAATATCGTTTTTGCGGTAAACTGAGTCCTGGACCCTGGTTATAATAGGTTTAGTTTCCAAATTCCAAAACAGCATATTTTTTTTCTCACTTTTACAGGCTTAGGACTATCCGACTATCTGTTGATTGTTATGTTAATAACTGGCGTGGTTAAAAATACCTATGCTTTTTTTTGTTTTTAATATGCATATTTGATATAATTCACTACATTATACATACAAATCACAATTAATTAAATATAATAAATAATAATATATTGTAACATACAAATTCAAGTCAATTTTTTTTTTATTAATATTTATTGTTATTATTTACATGATAAAAATTTATTTCATATGTTTTTAACGAATTCAAATCTTGAAATATTTTTATTTTTATATTTCAACATTTCTAGTCTCAAATTTTTTTTTTCATTTTAATTATACCTCTGCTACGTATTTTTATATATGTATCTATTTGAATGTATTTAAGTAAGCAAATCGGTAATCGATAATCACTAATTGGTGACTAGTAACTACCTATACAGTACTTATTGAATGTAGAGACATTTAAACATTTTATTTTTAAGTAGGTAGGTCGTCGTTATTTATAACTTAATAAGTTATTCTTTCGAAAAATATTATTACTCGGGATTCAGTTTACCTAGCACGTTAAAGTTTTTATCGGACTTAATTTACTTAGTCCCAATATCCATCCAATTATTTGGGACTCTTTTTGACTTCATATTATAAATGAACGATACTGTAGAATTTTAATTCTAAAATAAAATGATAAGTACCTACTTATAAAGACACGAAAATATAGTACGCTAATAACTAAACTGGATTTAATTTCAGTATAGTTATATAATTATATTAATATTATTTTCTCCGTCGTATTATTATCTATAGCATATAGAAGGAGACTATATTAACATATGTATTATTTTGTTATAATATAAATTACCTATATGGTATATTATTCTGTCATTTTTGATTGCCCCACATTTTATTATTTTAATTGTTTAATTAATGGAATAATTTTTTACTTTAATGTTTAATATTTTATTCTTATGTTCTCATTATACAACTACAAGATCGTAGTATTAGATATATTCTTTATAATAACCATATTTCCATGTCATGTCTTAGAAACTATAAATGTTTCATTGAAATTTATCAGTTATCTTTTATGGGTCATTCTTATCTTAATTAATGTACTCATTTTTTATCTAATATATATTAATATATTTCGCATATAATTATAATAACTATGAATCTACATTTTCCAGATATATTCGATTATACTCAATTAATAATTAACATATTTATTGGTAAATAGAAATCTTTTAAATGCAAATATTATTATTTAATTTTATAGTTTTATAACGCAGCAATTTACGATAATAAAGTAGGTACTTCGCTACTACATGTAAGATGTAACATAATAGATGCACATAATACAAAGACATGGGAAACAGGGAAAAGTTATAATTTAACAGACATTCTAACATACAAATATACATGTAGTACAAATAGTATAATTAGTAACTATGAGAAAAATATGTATAATGTATAATATATTTAAAATGTTTATTACTTTATTAGTAAACATATTTTGTAAAATAATAAGCTTAATAATAATAGTATTGTACTTCTGAAGCGTAATTAATTCACCATTTAAAATTTAAAATATACCTTTTAAATACTTACCATTTAATAGGTACATGTTTACAAATAATCAAAAATGTTATGTGATTCTATTTGTTTATTTTTATATAAGATAGTTGGACATTTTATTTTCTGAATTTAACTGTTTAATTACAAACATAAAATCTTATGATTCTATTTATTGCAACTTAAATTAAAATTTGAATCTAAAAATACACATTGGCATCATGCTAAAATTGTTTTATAAATTACAATAAAAAAAAAAACTTATAAGAAATTTAGAATAAAATTATCAAAGCTTAGTTATTTTTTAATACAAAACGACTTTCAAAAATGAGTAGGTATAACATTAATTACCTACATATAATAGCGAGTTTGATGAATTTCATAGATATTTAAACTTAAAAAAAGCGGGTAAGTGAGTATCGCTCTGCAGCTCTGCTGTACATTAGGTGGTGGGGTGGACTTCGGACTAGGGTAGGTTAAATTTGAATGCAATGATAGGTATCATTGTATACGAAAAACGATTCTGAACAGAGATGATTTGTCAGTCTAGGATATATTATATTTAAATATTGTCATACATTCTATTTTGAAACAAATTCAAACATTTAAGTAAAAGTTTCAAGATCTTACGTTTAGTAATTTTTTAAAAATAACAAAAATCGAAAATTATTTATTAGTAAAACGTTATTTTACACGTGTATTTTTGATTTCAAATTAAAATTAAAACTTTAAACACTCGTAAAATTTTTTAATTGAATAATCCTCAAACTTTTTTATAATTATTCTAAGCTTAACTTATGGACAGCATAGTATTAAATTTTCAATTTTTAGCTTTTGATAGTAAAATATTTATAAATTTTTAACTACCTGCAAATAGTGAAAAATATTCATGATTTTGACGAATTTTTGTCAATATTTGAACTTCAAATGCTAATAAAAAAAAATTGTGCCTATGTATTTTTATAATTTTTGAATGAGAGTTAGAACAAGTTATGTGGACCCTTCAATTAAATTTTCAAGTAATTTGTCCAAGCTAAATTTTTTTTATCAACATTTATAAAAAAAAAAATAAAAAAAAATTGAAAATTTCAATTGTCTATAAATAGCTCAAAAAAAGTCAAAATATTTTGAAAATCAAATCACGTAAAGAAAATGGCAATCTTAATAACTGGTAAAATGTTCAAGTATTTACGACTTATACCAGAGGTATTCAAACTGTGCGTCGCGGCTCCCAGGGGCGTCATGGGAGTTGTCGAAGGAAGCCACGTCATATAATTGAAAACCAATAAATATTTTTACGAAAAACGTATTATTATTATCATTGAGGCACACCGGTTGAGAAACGTTGAATTGTCTACAATAATCATTCGCTAAATATATAGGTAGCTTTAATTTGTCGCGTAAGTGTCATTGTTTCCATAATGTTATTACATTCATATAAACATTGATTTTTTTGTTATTTATAATTTGGGAGCCGTCAACATTTTGTGAAAACTCAAAGGAGCCTTGGGATGAAAAAGTTTGAATACCTCTGACTTATACTATTTGAATAACAAGAAATATCAAAAACCGTTTGAGGCTAAACCGTTTATTTAACGTGGTTTTGTAAAAATTTAAATTTCAAACTCTCATAAAAAATTTTTGTCTGAATCCGGTAGATTTATTTTTACAGATATTTGAAGAAAAATTTATGGAAAACTTTGTACCAAATTTTCAAAACTTAGTTATAAAAGAAAAAAATTTTACGATTTTTCAACCACAAAATTACTTGCAAATTTTCGCAATTTTGACATAGACATAATGAGAGTATGAAATTTAATTTACATTTTGAAATATTTCGTATAAATTCGAACTTTAAGCACTTAAAAAAAAAAATTGTGACTAACGATTTCGGATTTTTTTTATCACTTTAAGAAAAACTTATAAGAAACCTTGTATTAAATTTTCAAGATTTTCTGGCCGACCAAAAAAATTTTATCGTTATTTTAAAAAAAAATTTAAAATTTAAATTGTCTATAAATAGCTCAAAAAAAGTTAAAATTCTTTGAAATTTTAACTTTGTATGGAGAACGCTAATATAAACATTTGATAAAAATTTCAAGTATTTACATCGATTAGTTTTTGAGTTTTAGCAAAATAAAAAAATTCGATTTTTTGAAAACTGTTGGAAAATGTTTACTTTTCACCTCTATAATGCACCAAGGATATCCACTTTGCCATCGTAAACCACCCCCAAAGTTTGAAATTGAAGCATTATTTCGACTAGTTATGCTGTACACGGACACAAAAAAAAAAACACACATCATTGTAAAATCAATACATTCATCACTCCGTTCAGAATCTATTTTATTTTAAGTGTGATTGGTATTTATTTTACCCACAACACTACTAAGAATAAAGTAATCAAAGCATTAAGTCTTATAATAATTTTAAATTTGTATTGTATTGGTGCTCATACTTACATAAGATTAGTATGATACATTGATACGTGGTAAATTCACGTCTTCTGTTAATAAATATTTTCAAACAGTAGTAGTTGATGTTGTTGAAACTCGTATGTTTAATTGTTTAATGAATAAGTCTGTTAAGTAGACAATCAAAATAAACCTACAAAATGTTTGAAAAGAAGGAGTGTTTTCTTGTGTAGTTCAGTAGTTGGATATTGGATATATATATCATGAGACTTGATGCACCTAATGATAATAAAGAAAAATACATCGATAGATACATTCCTTAAATATAACAATGGTTTTTGGGCCAGACTATGTATATTATTCAGTTGATGCAAACTGCCCAAAATGTGTTCATGATGTTCATTTTAAGAAATTCAGTGTACTTTATAAATTTAAGAGAAGTTGGAGTCCATTTTCAGTCATTTTAAGTGATAGAACGTATCTTTTAAAAGAATGGCTTATATTCCTATTGCATAACATTTTAATGATGTTAGTATATTACTAAATCAAATTTCAAACTCACAGTAATTAAATAACTTGATATGAAATTTAAAAGTGATAACACAATTTTCAAAATGTTACCACATTTATATACTGTATACAATAACTCGTATGTTGGAAAGAATGATTCTTTTAAAAATTGATAAAGTGGAAAGTTGCAAAGTGTATTGATGGAATAAATCCTAAGTCCTACACAAATACTGCATAACTATATTACTATTTCTACGATTATACATTCTTCATATCAGTTCTTAATATGTTCATAACTTTTTAAATAAAGTAGGTAAACAACTTCTTGTCATATAATTCTAGGCAGAACTATTTTAAAACAAATATAAATTGTATGCATTAATAAAATCATTATATTATTTAACATATTGACAAGCTACAATTTTATAAATATTATAATGATATAGTATATATAATACACATATTATATTATATTTTGACAACAAAAACATAAAGGAAATTGCTATATAATTCTCAATAATGTAATATTATAAATTAAACTATAAATATTTACATTATTCATAAGACTTAACAATAAAATATATAAATTCATTATAACAAAACTATGTCATTTTAATCCAATAACACTTTTTTTTTCACAAAAATTACTTAATTTAATTAAATCTTTGCTTAAAAATGTTATTTCTTTCAAATCTTTATCTTCAATTAATTCTTCTGCAAAGAAAAAAAATATATAAATAAAAATCAACTATTTTGTTTAGGTATATATAAATATGAGTAATTCAATAAATACTCTAATCACAAAATACTATATTCAATAATTTAACCAAATTATGTTAGTCCTTAAAATCCATTCTTAAATTAAATTAGAGTCATACATTTTGCATTGATGTAAAATCATATAAAAATAAACTATGAAATTTAATTTAAACTTAATACATTTTATAATTATTATTAAAAAAAGAAAATAATAAAAAGCGGGTAAGTGGGTATCGCTCTGCTGTATATTAGGGGGTGGGGTGGACCTCAGACTATGGTAGGTTAAATTTGAATGCAATGATAGGTATCATTGTATACGAAAAAACGATTCTGAACGAAGATGATTTGTCAGTTTAGGATATATTATATTTAAATATTGTCATATATTCTATTTTGAAACAAATAGTATAGTTTTTATATGTTACTATAGTTACTTTATAGTATCTGTTTATTAATAAAAAAAGTATTTGGCAACATACGCATAATGAGAGTATGAAATTTAATTTAAATTTTGAAATATTTCGTATAAATTCAAACTTTAAGCACTTATAAAAAACAATTGTGACTAACGATTTCGGATTTTTTTTTATCACTTTAAGAAAAACTTATAAGAAACCTTGTATTAAATTTTCAAGATTTTCTGGCCACCCAAAAATTTTTATCGGCATTTGAAGAAAAACAACTTAGAAAAGTCGAAAATTTCAATTTTCTATAAGTAGCTTAAAAATGGTCAAAATATTTTGAAAATTTAACTGTAAAGAGATAACCATAATATAAACATTTGGTGAAAATTTCAAGTATTTAAAATAATTTGTTTTTCGTAAAATTACCATTTTTCTGTCATTTTTTTTTTGTTTTTCTCGATATTTTTGAAAACTATTTGAAAATGTTTATTTTTGACCCCCTAAAAGTACCAACTAGATGAATTTTCCTATTCAAAGAGGGGCTGAAGTCAAAAATCGGAGCATTATTACTGCTCCAAATGTTGTCGTCAGACACAAAAAAAAAAAAAAAAAAACACACATCATTGTAAAATCAATACATTCATCACTCCGTTCAGAATCTAAAATAATTTAATATCTATGATTATAAATGTTTAATGGAATAAAAAATAAATAAATAACAAACAAATGTATAATTAATAATAATCATTAGTTACAATACTGGTTCAGAGCAGTTACTAATCAGAAAAATAACTTGGCATAATAACAAGCCTAATCAATTAAGAAAAGAAGAAAGGCTTAGAATATTTTAAAATAGACTCTAATTTTTTGGTTATATGGTTACATGTAAGCATAATATAGTTAACTTTATATTTGTTATAAAACTTTCAAAACTTCGCCCTCCCTTAGTTTAAAGGTCTATTTATGCATATGAGACTTGGTATTCCATAACTATTATTTATCCAATAAATTAAAATTTAAAATTGAATTTTTATCAATTAATTAAAATTAGGTATAATTAGGTATTTTGTAAAAAATACAGGGACACCGACTATATAAAGGGAGCCTGGAGAGGACTCCCACAGACGTGATTTAGCAGAGTTAGCACAAGCATCTTCACGCCAGACTATGTCAGAAATCATTTGTCTGAACTTAGAATATTTTTCAATTAAATTAATTTTTTGGACTTAGAAAATATTTCGACTCTTTTATTTCGACACGACCTGTACTTTTGACGATCAGTTTCTGGCCCACTACAATGTTTACAATACTTTTAAGGTTAAGTAAAAAGAAAGAAAACATTAAAAAATATGTTAAATAAATTGAATTTATACATACTAATTTCTAACATTGAATGAGATGACATAACATTTTCTTTGTCTAGTGCTTGCAATGTTAAACTTTGCGTCCTCATAATTTTTCTTAATAAATCACAAATAGCGTGTAATCTATTCAGTATGATAACTTGAGTTTGAACTTTAACGAATAAATCTACAATTTTACATTTCAGTAGTTCAATTGAAGATTGTAAGTTCTAAAAAATAAAATAAATTACATATTACTTCCTTTACATTATACTTGTACATTATTTAATAAAATAAAATAAATTTTAATGTTTTTTAAAGTTTTTGATGAAATAGTGAAAAAGGTAGAATAAATTAATATTTAATACTATTTGTAAAATTAGGAATAAAATAAAAGAAAAAAAAAAAAAGAAAATTTCTATTTAAAAAGTTAATGGCAAATTTCTTTTTTGTTTACTTAAAAGAAAATAATTGTAAATGTACTAAACTATCAAAGGGTAGGTAAAAGAGTTAAGCAAATTAGAGCACTAAAATCATCCAATTTTCTTTTTAATATGTTAAAAAAATTGAATTCATCATAAATATCTATTGACAAAATTATTAATGAAATCCCCAATACTACACTTTAAGAAAACATATAGCCCAGTATTTTTCAATTTCTGCGTCGTTGAAAATCACTGATATAGCTAACTTGTTTGCATTCAGTATGCAAATCAATTAAGAATGACTGCTGAACAACTTCTTGCAATATTAGATTATTATCAATATTTCTACTGATTTCAATCAATGACAACAGGTGTGTTATTAAATAAAAAGCAAAATCAATTACCCATAAAATAAATTCATTAAATATATAAATATTTTATTAATTAATTTAGACTTCATAACAACACTTTAAAAAGTGTTCAATTAATAAAATAAAAAACCTAACCTAATCTAAAATAAAAATAACAAAACATTTCTTTTTATAACATACTAATAAATACAAATGAAATGAAATATACAGATTAGAGTATTAAATTTAGATTATTTTAGATAAACATTTTTAAATTAGTTAACCTTAATAAAAAAAAAAAATTAAACTTCAATTTTAAGCAAGTTAATTTATACAGATGATTTGTAAACAGAATTTGGAAAGGAAATCATTATATTAAAATTTTTTTTTGTAAATTGTACTCATGCTTAAGAGGACGCCACACCCATGCGTTGTCTCTGTCTTAGGGCTAGTTGTACCTAAGCGTAATCTGAATTTAATCGAAGACAGTATAACTGACCCTTACTAATGTATATCATAAGAAATTTTTGCTCAGCAGAATACATTTTGTGATGTTAGCTTTAATATTAGAGTAAATTTACCTAGTATCAAATTTAAAGGTAAGAATATTATCTAGACAATGCCATTTACATTTAATGATGTTATTATTTTAAAGTGAGTTACAGCTATGTAAAATATAAACAAATTTTGTTGATCCAGACACAGGGTTACACACCCAAAACATCGAGAGGTTGTGAGGTTCTGCTAAATGGCAAAATAAAAATCGTTGTGGAACAAAAAAAAATTTCTAGAATCGTATTTAACAGAATTTATGTGGAGAACACGTCTTGAAAACAAGATACCTACATTTGAAACTATTTTAATAGATATATCTGAGTTCTGGCCTCCATTCTAATTATGATATAATAAATATTATACCTACCTATACTTACTTTTAACTTATACATTTATACATATATTTTTTTTAATTTATAAGAATAATACATTTATTTTTTAACTTTTTATTATTAATAATAAATATAATTTATTTTATTTATGGCGGAATGATAACAAATAAGTACCAACATATGCTTTTTGCGTATGTTTTTTTATATATGGCACATGGACCAGAGAAGAAAACAAATAATACATTGGCATTAATATATTATATAATTTAACCAAACCCTAGTATAAAATATATTATAACATTTATCTTTTTAAATTAAAAAGTAATTATATATTTACCTGGATTTGTGACGATATTTCATTTATAATAGCTTCTAAGTTTTCAGTCCAAGTCACTTGATTAAATAATTCTTCATGGTTATCATAAGTTTGATCACATATAAGTTGGTCAACATATTCTAAACCTAAAATGTAATTTATTAAGTTAGTTTTACAATTAATTATCTAACAATAAGATTTTTAAAAAGAATATTCTAGACAAACTAATATTTATTTACCTTTATTTAATTTTTTCAACTGCTCTTCCGCAGTAAGCTGTACAATATCATTCTTACATTTATTTTCAGTATTAAATGTTACAAATTGGGAAAGATAATCTAAAAAATAAGTTATGCATTATTTAAATGGTAATATTGATTAATAATTATAGATATAATATTAGAAATCTGATTATGAACTCTTAAAAAAATAAAAAACAATAATGTAAATATAAAACTTTGAAAACTTGTCATCAAAAAGTGATTGCATATTTACAATTGTAAGAAAAATAATAATAATTAAATGAATTTGTGGTTTATAATTCCTCAAAAAATTGTATACATATTGTTGTATAATGAGTGTATTCAACTATAAATTTTAAAACCAATCAACTTCTACCCATTTCTAAAAAATAAAAAATACACTAATAACAAATATAATATATAACAAATTTCAAAGAAACCAAGTAAAATTTAATTTTTTTCTGGTTCTATTGAATAAATGACTTAGTGTGATAGAACATTTAAATACAAAAAATAATAAAATTTTGAATACATTAAATACAATTGAATAACATTTATTTAACAAATCTTGAATATTTTATAATATTATGAAATTATTAGTTATTACTTTCTTCACTCACCATCTTCTAATATTGTTAGTGTATTGGGTATATCAGAAATATTTGGTAAATCCATTTCATAGACTGTTCAAATATTAATAGTCAAAATATTTATATATTATGTTTTAATAGTTAAAAAAAACAAAAACAACGATGTCAGTTAGTGAATTAAGACTTTGGAAGAAATCAAGACAGTGTCTACCACGACAGCCTAGATAACAACGGTGACATCAGTTATCATTAAATGATAAATGTTATCAAAGTTATCAGTTATCGCTTGATTGTCAATTCTGTGGTAAATTCAAAAAATTATTCTAAGATACCACATTCTGTGAAGATACTACAAAAAAAATAGATAGTAAGATCACACTGGTCACAGAAAGTAATTTTTTTTAACATTATTTTACAATATGGAATAAATTAGTTATATTAGTAGCTACTAGCTTCATATGGTTATAGTATTTGAGAAATTTTTTTAAAAAGATTCAATAAAACTTACTTAAATACATTAATGATTTGATCAAGAGAGCATCAAACTATATTATGACGTTAATGTATCTCATATACAATGATTCAATCAGTTCATAACTACCATTACTAAACCTAATCCTAATTTAGAAAGATGTATTGAATTTTATATATTTGGTATGATGACCCAATGGGCTTGAGTACTTTGAAGCATTGTTTCAAGTTTTAATTGAAAATTTATATAATTCTACGTTTTTTAATTACATTTTTAGTTCTGAATAAAGATTTTGGTGTGTTTAGTGAAAATTTCAAAATGTATAAATTGATATGATTCTTAAAGTCTTGATTTTAAAGAAGTAAATAACAAAAAATTGTTGGAACTGATTAAATGATATTATATTTTATTAAAAATTAGGTTTAACAAAACCATCAGAAATTAATAAGTTCAATAAATTACAAAAACATTGACTTCAAAAAGTTAATGAAATTTTTAACACTTTTTGTTCAAAATTGAAAATAAAATTATTCTGCATCATTGTTTACTATTTTTTTGTTTGTCTTTAAAGTGAAGATTTATTATTAATAAGAATTATTAATTATTTTATTTTATTTTAAAATTTATATTTAAAAGACTGTAAAAATAAAGTTATTGCAGCCTATGTTTGTCAAAAAATTTCAAGTGCCGATGCTTCAATATAATAAAATGAGAACACACAGTACCTATATGACCCACCAAGTTTATATACAAATTACAATTAAATCAATTAATAATATATATTATAGTATTCACGAGCTACTAAAACTATAAATTATGCCAATTATATGAGTATAGCGAATAGCAATCCTACGAGGCTACGACACTTTGCAATTTTCATTAGCATATTATCGTAAAATTGTCATACCTTTTGTCAAAATGGGCTACATCCATAGACCTATAAACCTAGTTGTCATGTAATATTTAATTATCAATTTTATAATTTGCAGTAGAAGGTTATTAAGTGGTGATTGTGTGTTCATTTATTGATTTAAAATAGTTATGGATGTCTATGTTTGGCATGCATTTTAATAGAAAGAACTGTATTGGGTCGCTTTTACTAATGATGGCATTATCAATTATATAAGATTTAAATATTTTTTCAAAAATTTGACATTTATGTATCACATCATTTGTTGGTTTATTTAAGCCACCGCGATTTTTTATATCTATTAAAATATGACAATTTTGTTTTGTGCAGGATTATGCCTTGGCCAGCTTTTGCGGAACAGCCTTTAATGCAACATACATTCACCATTTTAAAATAAATTATTATAAAAAAAAATGTAAAAACACTAAATCGATAACGATAGAACTACAGGTATAATATAATAAATTGACGAATTATAAGTATACATTTTAAATAATTAATTAAAAATCCACTGGTTTTTTAACAATTAAATAATTAATCAAGAATCAATGAGTTTTTAATAATTAAATTGTCTCGTCTCTAAATTAAAATTGCTATCTCTTTCGCTCAATGTTGGCTGACGTTTTCTCTCTCTACGCGCAGTCCATTATAGTAAAGTTTATAGGACGTCTATGGGTCTAGTATGGCTACATCACTGCGATATGTTTCCATGCACATTGCAATGCAGCTGCTTACTCCATGAATTAGAAATTTCTTATCTGTTAGTATTAGATCTGATATGAAGGTTATTTCTCTGAAAAGAGCGGGAATTCTACTGATAAAAGTACAAAAGGCACTTCGAGTTTTATTTCTACTTATTACTTATTTGTTATTTATCTTATCTGTCCTGAAAACACTGAAAATGTTGTTAATCGTCCAATTATTGTTTATGTAAGATTGTTTATTACAACATTTACAATTTAGTAGTATTAGTTGTTCCTAATTAGAGTATAATTCTATGATAGTTCAACAAAATTACTGTTTCAGTAAATTTGATACAAGTGAATGTTTAATAATATTATTACCATAATATCGAATAATCGTATTTCATGTTGATCGAGGTTTTCTGGTTTTAATTATGGATACGATTAATGTACTAAATTATTTAGAAAAAAGACAACTTGGCTATGCCGGTAAGTTTAATTATCCTGTTTTATAATTTATGTAATGCTTAATTGATTTCTACAATTTTTAAATAAAAATACTGTTCAAATTTTGATAGGATATATTTGAGGATTATTTTTCTTGTTTTAAGTTTTATTAATTTATATGTAATAATTTTTAACTTGTATAAACAAAATTTAAAAATAACACTTATACTACTGTTTGAGTATATAGGTAAAAATTGATTACAATTTTACAAATACAGCAGAACTCCGATTATCCGGACTAATTAATTTCAAGTGTGGTCCGGATAAACAAATATCCGGAGACGTATGATATATCAAAAGTTATGTAATTGTATGAATATATTGTATGTATGTATGTATGTATTTATTATTAATATATATGTAATATAATTTTAAATTTATAACCATAAACAAATAATTTTATTATATATTTAACTGAAACAAAATAAGCCTTAAATAAGTGACATATTTTTAAACCAAAAAAAAGCTATTTTTTCTCGTCCAATTAATTGGACCTCTGGATGGTTTGCGTTCAGATAATCGGAGTTCTACTGTATATTAATTAAATTTTGAGGTGTAGAAATAAGACTATATTAGTTGATTGGGCTATGTAACTAACTGTTTCTTGTATTACTGTGAAATTTATAATAGTTTCTTTCTTTTAAGCGTCATATGTGTTTAATTTTTTAAGTTGTTAATTTAGATTAAAAAATGATTACCTCAAATAACCCAATGATAGAATCGTATTGTAAATTTAAAAATTTTTTTTATCTTTCGATATTAATATATTTTTGTTCTAATATAAGTATTGTTACTTTATTTTATTATTCATTTGTTTTAAGGATTTAAAAATAAATTGAGTTACATGTTTATTGATAAAATTGGTTATGTATCTCCAACAAATGATACAAACATTAGAAGTGTCGGGAATACTTTTGCTTGCAAGTTCAGTAGGAATAAAAACAATTTACATGTGGTTGGTTGTTCTACTGAACACGGAGAAATGATTATTGTAAATACTATTGGTCATTACAATGACCAAAAAAAACAGTATAGAAGAAGTAAGTAAAAAAATCTACTTACCTAGGTATTACATTTTTGAAGATTTTAATTGTATTGAAGTCTATATATTTAAAATTATTTTTATTTATAATTTAGATGTAATTTTGTGGAATAAATGCAGTTTAGTAACCATGCTCATTTTTAAATTTTCTTTTCAAATTATAGTATTGGACCTGAAAGCATAGGCTCGTAAAAGGTTAGGCCAAAATATTTCAAAATTTTCCTCCTCTCTTATTAAAAAAAAATAGTAAATATTCAAATTTGTATATATTTTTATGTTATAAGAAAACTTAGCTATATTTATATAATTAATACTCTGGGCTTTGTTTTTTGTATTAATATTTATTATATGTTTTAGATATTAATGCATTTTTTTATTTTATAATCATACTGCCATAATATATTCAAGCTTGCTTTGAATTCCAAAAATATATATCAATATGTAATTATGAAATGCCTCAGCCTATTTTTGGTGGGGATACCATGTCTCCACAATGAAGATATATATAGATATATAGCCTGATCACATAGGCTACCACCGCTGTTCTTATTACTTGTTTATATGAATATGTGTATATTTGATGAAAACATTATGCAAATCCTCTAATTATCTAACATAATAAATTATTAAAATAAATATAGACAAATAAATTAAATAGAAATTAAAATAACTAAAAGTAATTTTCTATTGATGATTTTAAGAGGACGCCATACCCGCATGTGTTGTCTCTGTCTTATACACGCGTAACATAGCTAAAAACTGATAATTTTAAGATAATTTTACTCCCTCGATATTTATATCAAAATTACCAAAATTTCAAATGACATTGAGAAGAACTTTACCTGTGACGTAGCGTTTTAATTTTTTTAATAACATGAATGCAATTAAAGTTATCGGTTTAAGAACTTAAGGTTCATTTAATTATTAAAAATTTTTGTGTTACCACTATCAAAAAAATTAAAACGCTACGTCACAGATAAAATTCTTCTCAATATGATTTGAAATTTCGGTAATTTTGATATAAATATTGAGGGAATAAAATTGTCCCGCAAAAAACAGTTTTTAATTATGTTATGCGTGTATAAGACGGTAAACGGTCAAAAAGTCCGGAATGAAAAAAGTTGGACTCAGTGGCGTATATAGAAATAATTTTTGGGGTGGTCTATAGTAGATAGAAATTATTAAGTGATCTAACACCTAGAGGCATATTATTAAATGCACATTTACCTAAGGTATTTCGGGGGGGGGGGGGCTGCGGCCCACTAGGCCCCCCCCCTATATACGCCACTGGTTGGACTAAAAGTCCGGGTTCATTTTTTGATTGCCGGTCAAAAAGTCCGAGTACATTTTTACTGTCGGACAAAAAGTCCGAAAATACAAAATAATAAAAATATTAAAATTGTTTTTTATATTTTATTAATTAGAAAAAATCCAGAAACCCAGAAAAAATTATTTAAATATTATATTTATAATTATATTTAAATAATATTTTTAAAAAAGGTTATACGTTTTAAAAAATCTAGTCTACAATAATAATTTGATATACATTACTTTTGCCTATACAATAATAATAATAATAATTTCATGTACAATACGTTTCCCTTCCCTATGAAATGATTGTCGATGTCATTACAATAATAATATTTAAAAAAAAAGTTATACGTTTTAAAAAATCTAGTCTACAATAACAATTTTATATTTTCGGATTTTTTGTCCGACAGTAAAAATGTACTCGGACTTTTTAACCGGCAATCAAAAAACGAACCCGGACTTTTAGTCCAACTTTTTTCATTTCAGACTTTTTGTCCCCGGACTTTTCGTCCGGGATTCGTATAAGACAGAGACAACACATGCGTGTATAGCGTCCTCTTAACAAATTATTTTAAAAACGTATTCTTATTTATTATTATAAAGCAATAATTACACCTGGTAAAAGAAGCTAATATTATATATACCATAGTATGTACTATTATTATAATCAGTGATAAAAGTAAATATTTATCATTTTAGATTCTGAACGGAGTGATGAATATATTGATTTTACAATGATGTGTGTGTGTTTTTTTTTTTTTTTTGTGTCTGTCGATAACATTTGGGGCAGTAAAAATGCTTCGACTTTTGATTTCAGCCCCTCTTTGAAAAAGAAATCGAATCTAGTTGGTACTTTGGGAGTCAAAAGTTAAAAATTTTCAATATTTATTAAATGAGTCTGGAAAAACCCTAAAAAAATGACGGAAAAAACGGGATTTTTTACGTAAAACCAGTTTTCGTCAAAATCGAATTTTTATTTTGCTATAACTCAAAAACTAATCGATGTAAATACTTGAAATTTTCACCAAATGTTTATATTAGCGTTCTCCATGCACAGTTGAATTTTGACTTTTTTGAACTATTTATAGCCAATTGAAATTTTTAATTTTTTTTAGTATTTTTTTTTTAAATAACGATAAAAATTTTTTGGCCGACCAGAAAATCTTGAAAATTTAATTCAAGGTTTCTTATAAGTTGTTCTTAAAGTGATAAAAATAAATCCGAAATCGTTAGCCACAACTTTTTTTATAAGTGCTTAAAGTTCAAATTTATACAAAATTGCGAAAATTTGCAAGTAATTTTGTGGTTGAAAAATCGTAAAAATTTTTTCTTTTTTAACTAAGTTTTGAAAATTTGGTACAAGGTTCTCCATACATTTTTCTTCAAATATATGTAAAAAAAATTCTACCGGACTAATACAAAAATTTTTATGAGTGTTTGAAATTTAAATTTTTACAAAACCGCATAATAACGGTTTAGCCTCAAACGATTTTTGATATTTGTTGTTATTCAAACAGTATAAGTCGTAAATACTTGAAAATTTTACCAGTTATTGAGATTGCCGTTTTCTTTACGTGATTTGATTTTCAAAACATTTTGACTTTTTTTGAGCTATTTATAGACATTTGAAATAATCAATTTATTTTTATTTTTTTTTTAATAAATGTTGATAAAAAAAAATTTAGCTGGGACAAATTACTTAAAAATTTAATAGAAGGGTCCACATAACTTTTTCTAACTCTCATTTAAAAATTATAAAAATACATAGGCACAATTTTAGATTCTGAACGAAGTGATGAATGTATTGCATTTACTATGATGTGTGTTTTTTTTTTTTTTTTTTTTTTTTTTTTTGTGTCTGACTCCAACATTTGGAGCAGTAATAATGCTCCGATTTTTGACTTCAGCCCCTCTTTGAATAGGGAATTGAATCTAGTTGGTACTTTAGGGGGGTCAAAATTAAAATTTTCTAATAGTTTTCAAAAAAATCGAGAAAAACAAAAAAAAAATGACAGAAAAATGGAAATTTTACGGAAAAACCACTTTTCGACAAAATCGATTTTTTGATTTTGCTGTAACTCAAAAACCAATTATTGTAAATACTTGAAATTTTCACCAAATGTTTATATTATGGTTATCTCTTTACAGTTAAATTTTCAAAATATTTTGACCATTTTTAAGCTACTAATAGACAATTGAAATTTTCGACTTTTCTAAGTTTTTTTTTCTTCAAATGCCGATAAAAATTTTTTGGGTGGCCAGAAAATCTTGAAAATGTAATACAAGGTTTCTTATAAGTTGTTCTTAAAGTGATAAAAAAAAATCCGAAATCGTTAGTCACAATTTTTTTTTATAAGTGTTTAAAGTTCGAATTTATACGAAATATGTCAAAATTTAAATTAAATTTCATACGCTCATAATGCGAATGTTGGCCATAGTAACCATAGTAACATAATATAAAAACTATACTATTTGTTTCAAAATAGAATATTTGACAATATTTAAATATAATATATCCTAAACTGATAAATCATCTTCGTTCAGAATCGTTTTTCGTATACAATGATACCTATCATTGCATTCAAATTTAACCTTCCATAGTCTGAGGTCCACCCCACCTCCTAATATACAGCAGAGCGATATCCACTTACCCGCTTTTTTTTTATTAGCATTTAAAGTTCAAATATTGACAAAAATTCGTCAAAATCATGAATATTTTTCACTATTTGGTAGTTAAAAATTTATAAATATTTTACTATCAAAAGCTAAGAATTGAAAATTTAATACTATGCTGTCCATAAGTTAAGCTTAAAATAATTATAAAAAAGTTTGAGGATTATTCAATTTAAAAAATTTAATGAGTGTTTAAAGTTTTAATTTTAATTTGAAATCAAAAATACACGTGTAAAATAACGTTTTACTAATAAATAATTTTCGATTTTTGTTATTTTTAAAAAATTACTTGACGTAAACCTTGAAACTTTTATATTTAAATGTTTGAATTTGTTTCAAAATAGAATATATGATAATATTTAAATATAATATACCCTATACTGACAAATCATCTCTATTCAGAATCGTTTTTCGTATACAATGATACCTATCATTGCATTAAATTTTAACCTACCTTAGTCCGAAATTCACCTCACCCCCTAATGTACAGCCGAGCGATACTCACTTACCCGCTTTTTTTCATTACATTTTGACAAAATAACCACATAAACTTTAAATTTTATTTTAAATATAATTTTTTGTGTAATTTATTATTAAATAATATGTACCCTATCTGTGTTTATTTCTAATTTTCTAAATCTGCTGGTTTTAAGTTAGGCCTTGGCCTAACTGGTTTGACTCGTAGTTTCACCTATGCTTGAAAGTATTTGAAAATTTTCACTCATTTTTATTTTAGAAGCCAATTAAAAAATAGCAAATGGGATTTTTGAGTCATCCCAGTTTTTTAGGTAAATGTATATTCATAATATTCTGAATTTGATTTTTGCTAAATAATTTTTAATTAATTTAATATAAATTATTAGTAGTTTTATAACTATGTAATACTACATATTTCCTCATTAATTTCTTATCAAAATATGTCAAAAACTTAAAATCTAGTTATTGATCCGTTACTATCTTTTTTGTTCTGTAATATTCAGTATAAAAACGTACTCATTAAAAATAGCTGAACAATTTGAATGAAATTACCTATTACTACAAATTTTTTTTTTTGTTTCTTTTGTATAACATTCAATATAAATTAAAATAAACACTTTTAATTTCAGCACCTTAAAACATGTAATTTAAAAAAAAAGAAATAGGAAAATTAGCATAGGTAGTAAATTGCATTTATAGCCATTTAAATTATATTAATTTTACTCAGTATTATTAGTATAATATTAATTTCTTCACTGAATAATATGTTTATAATACAAATCTAAACATAAAAATGTCTTTTATTGTTATATTTATTGTATTTTTCAAAAATAGATGTTATACATGACAATGCTATTTTTAACTTCGCATGGGCTGAACCACAAATGAAATTAATAACAGCTTGTGGAGACCAATCAACTAAATTATGTAATATAAACCCATCAGGGATGATATATGAAGAAAGAGAATTTATGTACAGTTCATCTGTTAAATGTGTAATGTTTTGTCCTGGATCTTCAGGTATGCATCATGAAAAAAATGTATTTAAATTACAAGTTATGATAAATTTTTATCATTTTTATGTATTACGTTGTTTTTAAAATTATTTAATGTAATAAATGTTTTGTTATTCTTCTGCAGAAGTTAAATTAGTTACTACTACATATTTATCTTTCATATATTTAAATCAATGATAAATAATTGTATACTAAAATAGTTAAGATGATACCAATTCAATATGTTTATAAACATAATATAATAATAAAAGTTACTTTAATCTAATGATCTGTCTATAAAAATTGATTTATGCTTCTTTGAAATTTTTCCTTGTTTTATAGAAATTTCAAAAATATTTTTTTTCTTATAGTACCTAGGTATCTTCACTCACTTTTAACTTTTAGGAAGGTGATGAATGTATCTTTTTGAGGATTTAATATTAACCAATATATTTACTTAACACGAGTTAAAAACCAGATAATGAATAAAAATTTATGATAAAATTGTAAATTTGAATTAATTATTGTTATCTATAGATGTATTTTGTGGTGGAAGCCAAGATGGTACAATAAAAATCTGGGATGCACGTGTAAATAATAACCATAGAGTTTTGGAATTTGAACATAATATACCCAATACACACGGTAAATATAGTTATTAGTTATACTGGTTTTTGGTATTAAATATCAATGTCAATTAGTGAAGGGTCGAACTGTTCGAATCTCGAACCGAACTATCAAACATCTTTTACTGTTCGAAAATCGGACTTGAAAATATTTTTCAAACTAGACTTACTGACCACAATATTTCAAAGACCAAATATTTGTATAATTCTTCAAAATTTATTTTTAAAAAATAAAAATTGATAATCGTTATTTATAAATAATTTGACTATTTATAGCGATAGAAAGTTATAAGCTACAACAGGTACTTTATGTACCATTTATAATAATAAAGATAAAAAGTATTAAGTTCGAGTTCGAGTTTGACTTAAAATGATTCAAGGTTTGGTTCGGTAGAAAATATGAAGGTTCGGTTCGGTTCGAGTTCGAAAAAATAATTTAAAGTTTGGTTTAAGTTCGGTTCGATTTAAAAAATCAGGGTTCGACCCATCACTAATGTCAGTTCAATGTTTTTTTAAATTATGGTACTTATCTACATTGTTTTAAAAAAATATATCAAAATTATTTATAAATTCATTTTTTCTACTATCTATATCTTAGGTATTTATCAATCAATGTCAAAAAAAAAAAATTCAAGAAAAATATTTGGAGTATCTTCTGTGATATTTAAAACTGATCAAACTGTTATGTCTTGTTCTTCTATGGATTAGTTAGTGTTTATTTATTACATTTCTATAAAATAACAAGTATAAATATAAAGTTAATATATAATTTATTTAACAAAATATATATTTTTTTGCAGTGCTATAAAATTATGGGACTTACGTAAAAGTTACCGCCAAGTCAATGGTAATAAAGAACCATTACCACTTACAAAATATTTTAATGGAAATAAAACTTCTCCGCGATTTAATGCTTATACAGATATAATAATAAATCCCCAATCTACTTTGATGTATGCTAGTTGTATAGACAATCATATTTATTGTTATTCATTGGATTCTACAGAAACAAGTATTTATATAAATTATTTTATGTAATATTTTTAATGCCTATAGATTATTAATAATAATAATAAAATATGGATTACATAGTATTTTATCTGTCTAATATCCATAAAAATTCAGTTTGCTTCAACAGTTGAGTTTAACCATGATTAACTAACTAGGTATGTCAGCAACTTTACCGATTCTAGTATTAATACATGCAGCTAGATTATTCTAATAGAATGTGACATCAGCGCCAAGGATTTTATTTTTGGTGGGATTGCGGAAGTGTGCAATTTACTGAATACTGATAAAAAATCCTTGGTGGATGACGTAGCACGAAGCGTATCATTTGATTGCTGACATTCTTAGTTAGTTAATCATGAGTTTATCATTTTAAGACTTTATCACTCTATAACAGGGGTCGTCAATTCTTTTTCAAATCTTTATACATAATGAAGTAAGTACAATGTGTTGACAGGGTCCAGAGTTTTGCCTTCTGCGGTCCGGATCCGCCAGTTATATAGACCCCTGATCTATAAACTATAAAATATGTTATGCTTTATTAAAGACATTTTTAGTATGATTTTTTACTTATTTAAATTATATTATTATTATTATTTATATATTTTATGTTAACTTAATTATGTTTAGCTTAGTACATTTATGTTTGGTTAATCTTGGTTGCTTTTCATTATTTTATTAATGTTGTCTAAGTATTGTATATTGTATATTTGTATTTTCATATTTTCAGAACCAATATGCAAGTATAGTGGTCATTTACATGAAACTACATACTCTAAAATTAGTATTAGTCATGACGGTCGTTATCTGTTTAGTGGTTGTGTGGACAATATGGGCCTTATATGGTCGACAGATTTTCCATATAAAGAAAAACCAATGTTTAAAATAAACAGTAGTTGTTTATCTTCTAAAAAAGAATTGAGTGCTTCAGATTGGTGTGCAGATCCAGCAAGTACTAAAGTGAGCTTTCTTTTATTTAATTTAATTTATAATATTATTCATTAGTACATGGAAATGTATTGTTTAGTTTCAAACAATTAAATGTATTTTGATATGATTTTTATTTTGTTATGGAGTTAAACAAATTTTTACAATAATAAATAAATTATAAAAGATTTACAACTATCTATTTTATTGTTTATAATATGATGATATTTGTTTGCATATTCATAGTATACTCTTTTTTACGAGAGAACGGGACCGTTTTCGGACCGAAAATGGTTGCCGCTGCGCATCTCCCACTATAAGCACGACGTATGCCAGCGCCGAATGTAGGAAAAAAAATCCAGGGAAAAAAAAAGCTACGGGAAAAATAATCCACAGAAAAAAAAGCCATGGGAAAAATAAGCCACGGAAAAAAAAGTCAAATTAAAATAATTAAATATATAACAATTAAAATTAAAGTATTAAATTAGGTATTATTTAAAAAATTTTTACACATTATATTGGTCATATTGTATACATATATATATATATATATATAATATATAATTATTAATACACAGGTTATATGTTATATGTTATTATTTATTATTACATAGTAATAAATATATTTTTGATTCTAAACAGCTATTAAAAAGTTGCTACAGATGAATCGAAGTTGGCACAGCAAAGTCTAGGTTTATTAAGTAACAAAAGAAAATTACCATATTATGAAAAAAATCAAAATTTATTAAAAAATCTCTGCTTGGAAATCAAAGAAAGAAACAAAAGCTTACCAGAATTTTTAACTGCAATAGCACACACAATACGTTTTTATTGACCTATATATTATACTTTTATACTTGTATACTTTTATTACCTACTCGAAAATTGACATTACAATATTATAATATTAGTGAAAAATGTTTGACTTGATAATGACCTAGCTTTATAATTTATTAAATATTAATATTATTATTTATAATATTAACAATTTTATTTTTATATTATATGAATTATTATATGATATGGATACGGACAATACAGTAAACCCACTGTGTTAAAATTTTTAAATTAATTAACATATAATCTGTGTATTCATAATTTTATATATATATGTATACAATATGACCAATATAATGTGTAAAAAATTTTTAAATAATACCTAATTTAATACTTTAATTTTAATTGTTATATATTTAATTATTTTAATTTGACTTTTTTTTCCGTGGCTTATTTTTCCCATGGCTTTTTTTTCCGTGGCTTTCTTTTCTGACTACTGCCAGCGCCCGAAAAACAAGTCGGTAATTATCGATAGCTTTCGAAGGCTTTCGGGGATTTCACAGGCGGACGAGCCGACTGGAGCTCATTCTACATGCGCAAAACGGTCCCATTCTCTCGTGAAAAAGAGTATAGTTATAAATTACTTATAAATACTAAATAAGCATAATTAACAATATTATCAAACAAAATTTATTTAGCATATAATTTTACCTAGTAACATATATTTACTACGAGTTTGCTAATAAATATAAAAAAAAAATTTTTTAAAAACTAAATAATTGATGCTATTAAATACATATCAAACATTTATTAAATTTTTAGAATATTGATTAGTATGAGCAAAGATTATTCAGCATATTCTTATAATATTTAAAGTTCTAATATATTTATACTACCTATTGATAAAATCTATATAAAATGTGCATCAAATTGTTAATTTTTAAAATAGTTTTAAAGTAATATTTTATTTCAGCTATACCATTAATTAATTGATTTAAAATTTATACGGGTTTTATCAAATTTTATGATAGTTTCTAATTTAAATACAAAATTGATTTATTTCAGTAATATTTATCTAAATATTAATATGTATTTATTTTTCAAGCTTGTTACAAGTAGTGACTCAATGCCTGAAGTGTGGTCAATACTTACGCTTAAACAAAGAAAATCTAAAGAATCTTCATTTTGTCGAACTTCATCTTATACATCAAAATCTTTTTCAACAAAAATTTCTACTGTTCCAATCAAATTTGAAACTGAACTCGGAGAAAAATTAAAAAAAGAAACCGGTTTGTACATTTTTAAAATAAAAATTAATTCCTACCTTAAATTTATTACCAAAATTAATTAAATAAGTAGACTATTGTATATGTTGTAACTATTGTTTAATCTTCTAGATTTTTAATCTATAAAAACCATTCCGATTTAACTCAATTCCACATCCTTCTTATACTGTTATTTTTTCTTTCTAATTTGTGTTTCTACCAATTGCTTTACCTTTTTATTACATATTTTTGTTTCATTTTTGGGTCTTAACAAAAGCTTTTATCCACATGGTAATCTCTATCACTGTTATTATTTACTTATTTTAACTCTTTTAAGCATATTCCGCCTATTACAATCTTCTCATTTTTATTACTTCTACTATACTTGTGCTTTGGAATCTACTTTTGCATTTTTCTTTCTTCTTCATTTTCTCCACATTATCTATAGTTTCATTCTTTATCATTGGTTAGTACAAATATTTTTTGTAATATTTCGTTTAGTATAAAAAATTGTCTTTTTGGCTATGTTTTTGCTGTGTTCCTAGATTACTGAACACTTCCAAAATCTAAGTGATATATTATTGATATTTCGATTATCTTGACAATGATAATGATCCTTGGTTATAGTCACTTATTACTTACCTATATTATTTTTGCTACATCCTTGGTTTCTTTATTTGGTCCTATTTTGATTGTTCGACTCCATTTATTAATTTATTATTAATATTTAAATTTGTTCTAAATATTAGAAGAAACGATGAATAATTGGGATATTCAAAATCAAAACTTTGTTCCAAATGCAGAAAATTTAAATGTGACTCCTAAAAAACCATGGAATGTATTATTTAATACAAAGACAACATCTCCATCATCCATGTCATCTCAGAATGAAATAACATCCATACATTCTACGCTTGAGGATTCTATTAAGATTCCTGAAGCGGTTACACCAACTTCAAATAAAAAACGAAAAAAAAGTGTTGTATCCCCGAGAAGCTTAATTGATCAATATTTGGTCCCAAAGAGCAAACGTGAAAAATTGGATACTGTTAATGAAATATAGTTGTTAATTTAAATAATAAAATAAATCCAATGATTATATTATATGGACTGACTATTTTTATGTACGTAGGAAATTTGTGTTACTTTTAAAAATAATATATTTTTTTATGGCATTAATTTTTGATTTTCATTTATGTGTAAATATTTTTATAAATAAATTTATTAAAAATATGTTTTTCTTAAATTGGTACATTCCTTATTTTATACTTAATTTAAAATTATTAACCTAATAAATATCATATACAATAAGTTGAATTTTTATTGTTTTAAAAAACTTTTCTTAGTCCAATAAATTGTAATATTTTATACTTTCTATCATAGGTATAATAATAATAGTAGAAAAATTCTGTAAAGGTTTTTATATTTAATTATATTGAATGTTAGTCCAAAAAACTAGTATTAATAAATTGTTTAAGTTCATAAAGATAATACAAAGAAGACATATTTAATGAATTAAAATGTGTATAAATTTTAATAAACAAATAGGTATTCAATGTTTGGACTTTAGTAAGGATTAATACTATGATTTAATATGTAATATGATATTTAATTAGATTAAATTTGATTATGAAAAAAAATGTTTGTAAAAAAATGTATTATTCATGGTTAATTTTGTTTTACTTTATTTCTATTTATTATATGTTTTTAATTGTTATTATATTATAACATAATATTGACTTGTATAGATATTAGATAATTACGAGTTTATTTGTTAAATGAAATTTTTAAATTTTTAATTATACAAGGTGGTTCTTTTATTATGAAAAAACTATTAACATCTTTCAAAATATTTCTTTTATATATTTTACAGTTGAAATAAACACCATTTTTTACAAGAAATTATATCTTGTAGTTTTTATTTCTTTGAAGGACTATGTACATTATTAATATTCCATATTTTGAAGTAAAATATGTACATAAATATCGAAATTCGGACAATTATTTAATAAGTTATTACACTTTGTTAGTATTTTAAATTATGATGAGTGGAATAGTTGACCAACATTTTGCAGGGTATCTGCTTAAGTGAGGAGTACTACTCAACACAACTTAATATGACTCTTTCTAATTTTGATTTAAAAAAATATAAAATATTAAAATCTACAAAACATATTCTGCTTTAAAATATGAAATTAAAAATATATACAGTCCTTCTAAGGTATAATTTCTTGTTAAAAAATGTTGTTTTTTCAACAGTAATATTAAAAGAAATATTATGAAAAATGTTAATGGTTCTTTAAATAAAGAGTATTTCGTAATAGAAAAACCACCATAATATATATCCATGTTAATCATAGTTATTTTTTCTTGTACCTACTGATTATAACTCATATGCATGTTATATATTGTAATTTATTAATATTAATATTTGTTAAGTGTATTAAGATTGGAAATATATGTACTGATATAAATATTCGATAAAAAATGTAATTTTATTTACCAAATTTTTAAAAAAAATATATTGTATTGCTGTACACAAAATACTTTTCAGGAATTGTTACTTAATGAGTAGAGTTCAGATTTATATTCTGTTAAAACGTTTGAAATATGATGTTTATATGCAGTTAAAATTTATGAAATATTTCCAAAAATATTCTTAATATTCTCAAAATAATTTGAAAAATATTGACAATACTAATAAGTAAAAAAAAAAAAGTATGATTATTGATTATGATTATGAATTTATAATTTATCATTATTTATATTATTATGTCTTATGTTACATTATGCAATATATTAACATTAAAAAAAAAAATATTATACAATGTTTAGGAATGTACAATAATATATTTTTCCAAATTTTTCAGAGTAAAGTTAGTACAGCAAACAGTGATTAATGTCTTATATATGCTGAATATCTTTTAATATAATCCAATATAACGGAAATATGCTAAAATATTCTATAATATGTACCATAAACTAAAATATTTTGAAATATTATCTAAAGTCAAAATATGCACTAATATGCAAAAAAAACTTTTTTTGACAGATTCTACAGGTTATGAAATACAAACATTTCTTACTCCCATTAAACAGCATACGCTTGTTAAAAATAAGTTTTTGCATAAAAATCCGGACTCTACTAATAAGAATTAAAATGTATTACAAAATTATATTGTTTTTATAGAAAGTGTATTTGTTAGCAGAAAATCTAATACGTATGAACTTGTGTAATTTTAATTATGTTTCTTATTATTGTTTGTCTTGGAAGGAAATTTTGATTTATATACATAATACATCTATTCTATGATTCATATTCATAGACCTTATATTCAGTATAATGTCTTATGTTCATATTTTCATTAAGAGGACGCCATACCCGCATGTTTCGTCTTAGTAACGTATATTATAACAAAATTTTGCTCAGCAGAATACATTTTGTGATGTTAGCTTTAATATTATAGTAAATTTAAAGGTAAGAATATTATCTAGACAATGGCATTTGCATTTAATGATATTATTATTTTAAAGTGAGTTACAGCTATGTAAAGTATAACAACTTTAAAATGTTCATAACTCACTTTAAAATGATAATATCAATAAAATCATAACTCATTGTCTAGATAATATTCTGATCATTAAATTTGATGATAGGTAAATTTACTCTAATATTAAAGCTAACATCATGAGATTTATTCTGCTGACCGAAAATTTGTTATGATATACGTTAGAAAGACAGAGACAACATATGCAGGTACAGTGTCCTCTTAGCAAAAAAATGATAATAGCAACAATAATATATGAAATAAAGTTTATTCAGCATAATTAACCTATTAACAACTTATTAAAAAGTCAATGTTTAGAATCAACAATAGAACGCAAATCAGACGACTCTAAACTCTATGAAATTAGGCAGAGTATAGTTTATGAACCTATAAGATAAATTACGATATAGAAAATTAATACATATCTAACTTCTTAAATGAGAAACTTAGTAACCATTATAATTGTGGGTTAAACAACTATTTTAACTTTTAAATAAAAATATATGCTATAAACTAGTGAAAATGCATTACTCAGTTGTATCATTTATATTATACAAAACTTTATGTGTGTAAAACTTCTTCAAAGTTTACCTACATTGGAGACATACAGTCAAAGGTTAACTATGGTTAATATTTATTTTGAGATGATTTTATGAGATTATAGACATATTATGACAAGATTACTATCTATCATAATTAATCATATCTTAAATTTATTATTTATAAGAAATTTAAGAAATTGAATTTCTTAGTTATACTATTATAGTACATACATCACGGTATAGAAGATTTTATTCTATATCATTATCACACAGAAACTCACTTTTAACAGTTACAAATTTAAATTTAAAATAGTTGCCTTAATAATTAAGTCACTCAATCCAGGATTTTTGTTAGTAGAACACTATGTCTATGTGCTTCTGTTGTTTTCATTTTACTAACACATAAAATGGAAAATTTAACATTCAGAAGAATCCACAATTTTAGAATGTTCTTAATTTAATTCAAAATTAAAAGTTCAAAAAAATTCCAAAAATAACATTCATACATTTAATAATTTATAAATAAAACAATTCACTTTAATATTAAAAAAAACACAATAAAACAATTAGATTAAACTCAACGTACAATTGCTATATTGTGTGTTGGCAACATAGAAACAATACATATAAATATAAAGTAAGGTATACTTATGCATATCTAAAATTTATCAAGATTGCATTTTGGCCTAACTACAATTTCTGTGCCATTCAAATTATTTATTTTTTTAATTGGTCTTATTGACCAGGCAACAGCAACTATGATCATAAATTGTAGTTGATTTGTTGGGCAGCATTTTTAATTAATATTGAAATACAATATTATATACAAATAATTGATGTACAAACTTAATATTATTAGGTATACCGTATATAATATTCATAACATAATAATAGGTTATCAGATGTAAATCTGAAGATTTAATTTTTCGAACGTAGCAAGAAGATATTTTTTTGTAATAATTCTTTAGTACAATATATACTGGCCAGCTGAACATTTTTTTGGGCTGCCTAGTTGTTAGCATACCTTTTAAAAAGTTTAAATGACCCTCCTGGTAAGGCTCGTAATTCTTATACAATACAACCAAATTGTCATATTATTATTTATTACAGTATTTATTTGACAAGACTATTTTGATAGCACAAATAAATGTTTTTTGGTTTATAAAGGAATAAAATTAACCAATTCGAATTATTTTTGTAAAATTTTTATTAAAATAATAGTTATTGCTTGAAATGTTTAAATCATATCATGCCAAAACATATTTGATTAACACAATATTGTCAATATCTGTAAATTCATAATATTATTTTAATATAAATAATATATTTTTTTTTGCTTATTCTAATTCTTCGCTTTCTATTAATTTTTCTTTAGTTGGAACTTCTGGAGTTTCATCTGAAATATTAAATAAATAAATTCAATTTAATAACGATGATATTAAAATTATGTTTTATACTTGTTTGAATCAAATTATCTATTATCATTGTTATACGAAACATATAATCTGTAATCATTTATTTAAATTTAAATAAAATGCATAAAAAATAATTTTACCTCTATCAATTCCACTTTTGTCTCCTAGTCCATCCTCATTTTTTTCTTTCTTAAATTTATTCACATCTAAAATATTACAAAAAGTTAATGTATAAAAAGAAAATAGTATGTACAAATTTTAAATTATGATTTTTATACATTTATGCTAAGATATCACTTTTTACTTAACACACTATTTAAAAATATTATTATGTTACATAATTAGCATACTAAATATAATTGTTGTAAATGTTTTTTTATATACATATATTCAACAAAATAATTAAATTAAATTAAAAATCAATGTTTACAAATATAAATCATTATTTTTACTATCAATTAGTTATTCAGTTATTTATGCCCATCAACTAAAAATTTAATTTTGTTGTCAGTCTGTGTAAATACCGTTTATTATTTAATACATGTTTTAAAAATTGTATACAGAACAATTTTTATTTAAATCAAATATTTGAATTTCTTTCATAAATTGTTGGTGTGGAATCATGTTGTATTTGTGGCAGGTAAACAAGAAAAACTCTTATATATTTATTGGTGCACAATCTTATAACATTTGATTTAGGTAAAAGATAAAAAAAATTTGTACTTTTGTCTCTTGCTGTATCGCTAAATAGTAAAATATCAGGTATACTAATTTTAATCAGTGTTTAAAAAGTCTGAATATGAATTTACAATTTTCTAATAATAATAGATACACTATGGAAAAATATTTACAATATTTAAATTCCATACATAAAAAAATTAATATAAAAATATTTTCCAGTAATAGCTTTTAAAGTCATTGTAAAAACTGAAGAAATTTTATTTTAAATAGTTAAATTATAAGAGGCTGTAATATGTCAGAAACATTTCATAATTTTTTATTATCTTGATAATTTAAATATAATAAATATAATATCTTTCAACAAGTTAAATATAACAATTTTTTTCATTTTAATTAACAAAGATATATTGCTAATATAAAATTAGTAATATTATATAGATACTATATTTTAACTAATTCTCAATATTATTAACTGCAGATTATAGCCATAGCCATAGCAGTTATCATAGGCGTGCGCAGACTTTGTTCGCAGGGTATGCAGGCATGCAGCTGATAAAATGTGCCCCCCCATATATATAAATACCTTTAAAATAAATGTGCTTGACATTATATTATAGGTTAATACTTTACATAAGAAAAAAAAAATTTTCATCTTTTTTGATTTTAAGTAGTTTTAGATTCTGAACGGAGTGATGAATGTATTGCTTTTACAATGATGTGTGTGTGTTTTTTTTTTTGTGTCTGTCGATAACATTTGGGGCAGTAAAAATGCTTCGACTTTGGATTTCAGCCCCTCTTTGAAAAAGAAATCGAATCTAGTTGGTACTTTGGGAGTCAAAAGTTAAAAATTTTCAATATTTATTAAATGAGTCTGGAAAAACACTAAAAAAATGACGTAAAACCAGTTTTCGTCAAAATCGAATTTTTATTTTGCTATAATTCAAAAACTAATCGATGTAAATACTTGAAATTTTCACCAAATGTTTATATTAGCGTTCTCCATGCACAGTTTATAATTGTGCAGTTTTTTTTTTTTTTGTGTCTGACGACAACATTTGGAGCAGTAATAATGCTCCGATTTTTGACTTCAGCCCCTCTTTGAATAGGAAATTGAATCTAGTTGGTACTTTGGGGGGTCAAAACATTTTCAAATAGTTTTCAAAAAAAAAGTGACAGAAAAACGGCAATTTTACGAAAAACCACTTTTCGACAAAATCGATTTTTTGATTTTGCTGTAACTCAAAAACGAATCATTGAAAATACTTGAAATTTTCACCAAATGTTTAAATTATGGTTATCTCTTTACAGTTAAATTTTCAAAATATTTTGACCATTTTTAAGCTACTTCTAGACAATTGAAATTTTCGACTTTTCTAAGTTTTTTTTTTTCAAATGCCGATAAAAATTTTTTGGGTGGCCAGAAAATCTTGAAAATTTAATACAAGGTTTCTTATAAGTTGTTCTTAAAGTGATAAAAAAAAATCCAAAATCGTTAGTCACAATTTTTTTTTATAAGGGCTTAAAGTTCAAATTTATACGAAATATGTCAACATTTAAATTAAATTTCATACTCTCATTATGTGTATGTTGCCAAATATTTTTTTTATTAATAAACAGATATTATAAAGTAACTATAGTAACATAATATAGTAACTATACTATTTGTTTCAAAATAGAATATATGACAATATTTAAATATAATATATCCTAGACTGACAAATCATCTTCGTTCAGAATCGTTTTTCGTATACAATGATACCTATCATTGCATTCAAATTTAACCTACCCTAGTCCAAGGTCCACCCCACCCCCTAATGTACAGCAGAGCGATACTCACTTACCCGCTTTTTTTTTTTTTATTAATAAAAAGTATTTTTTTTTTTTTTTACAAACATGTTTATTTAAATGAAAATGTACATTATACAATATAATTTTTATAATTCAAGCCTTCCCTTTCCTGGTATACTTTAACTACTATATTATTATATTAATTAATAATTATTATCAGTATTTAGATATCGTCAAATTAAAGAATAGATGTAATCGCTGTCATTTCTTGGGATATATAAATAGTAAATACCTACACTAAAAATAAAATCAATATTTCCTTAAATTATTGAGAACCGTCCTAAATTAATTTAAAAACAAGTCCTTATTCCATATCGATATCGCATTACCATTTTATAAAAATCCCGTTTAAATTATGAACTGAGACATTGTTCATGACGTTCATGTGCCCTAAGCGTCTGTCGCAGGGTATGCAAGTGCATACCCTGCATACCCCATGCGCATGCCTATGGCAGTTATACTTTGATACCTCACATTATACAAAGAAAATTTATTATACTCAATTTTTTATTAATAAAAATCCATTATGTAACTAGTTTTTGTTACGACAATGGTAATTAACATTCATGCAAATGAGTATTATTAATTACTAATTAAATTTTATGTAATTCTTACCAAATGCTGAGACATCAACGCCAAGTAATCTTAAATAATGTAATCTACATTCACCATTTACATAAGCTTTGAGAGTTGAAAACCCTTTCCAACCAACCAGTTCAACTGGACAATCTTTGTCTACCATGTTCAAAATACAACTACCAACACCTATTAAAAAAAATTATATCATCAAATAAAGTTATATTACTAATAATTGAGTAATTTATTGCAAAGAATTAATTACCAAAATTTTCTAGTATGTTTTTTGTGGCCGGGTCTAAAGATGTAACTTCAACTGTTGGATTTTTCAGTACAGTTATCAAATCAGTACGTGTTAACTGTAATCGCCTTTTTTGTCCTATATAGGAAGATATTCCAGCCAAACCCTTAAAAAATTATGGAATTTCAATAATAAAATAGTCTATGTATACATTGAAAATATATATTAAATAAATATAAAATAATTAAGTTGAGTAAAAAGAAAATAACAAATTTGATAAATTACCTCTTGAGCAAGTCTAAAGTTACATTGCATCGATTTATTATCACAACGGACAAACGTTTTTACACCAGTATTAATAATCTATAAAATAAAAATATAAATGTACATATAACAGTAAATTGGAATTAATATTATAAAATATTTATACATAATATTGCAATACTACAAAATGTTAACTTGGAAATTTATCATAGTTAAATATTAGAAGACGAAACATTTTTATTTTATTAAACTAAAATAAATATTGACATAAACCTAAACTTTAATGATCAATAAAAAACAAAAACCACAATAAATTAACTTATTAAAATTCTTCTGAAATCTGGCTACTAATCAACCACACTATAAATATTTATAAGTACAGATAAATTCATTGCTTTTTTATGTCAAATACTTTGTTAAGTGTATAATATAAATTTAAATTTAAATAATGGAATAAAAAAGCGGGTAAGTGGGTATCGCTCTGCTATATATTAGGGGGTGGGGTGGACCTCGGACTATGGTAGGTTAAATTTGAATGCAATGATAGGTATCTTTGTATACGAAAAACGATTCTGAACGAAGATGATTTGTCAGTTTAGGATATATTATATTTAAATATTGTCATATTATATTCTATTTTAAAACAAATAGTATAGTTACTATATGTTACTTTATAGTATCTGTTTATTAATAAAAAAAATATTTGGCAACATACACATAATGAGAGTATGAAATTTAATTTAAATGTTGACATATTTCGTATAAATTTGAACTTTAAGCCCTTATAAAAAAAAATTGTGACTAACGATTTTGGATTTTTTTTTATCACTTTAAGAACAACTTATAAGAAACCTTGTATTACATTTTCAAGATTTTCTGGCCACCCAAAAAATTTTTATCGGCATTTGAAAAAAAAAAACTTAGAAAAGTCGAAAATTTCAATTGTCTATAAGTAGCTTAAAAATGGTCAAAATATTTTGAAAATTTAACTGTAAAGAGATAACCATAATATAAACATTTGGTGAAAATTTCAAGTATTTACAATGATTCGTTTTTGAGTTACAGCAAAATCAAAAAATCGATTTTGTCGAAAAGTGGTTTTTCGTAAAATTGCCGTTTTTCTGTCACTTTTTTTTTGAAAACTATTTGAAAATGTTTTGACCCCCCAAAGTACCAACTAGATGAATTTTCCTATTCAAAGAGGGGCTGAAGTCAAAAATCGGAGCATTATTACTGCTCCAAATGTTGTCGTCAGACACAAAAAAAAAAAAAAAAAAACACACATAGTAAAATCAATACATTCTTCACTTCGTTCAGAATCTAAAATAATTAAATTGCTTACCTTTACACGATCTTGATTATTCTTTACAATATCTTTTACAGAAGTTGACGTAAAATAAATATTTTTTTTTTTACCCACAGAACATCTTGTAAGTAAACATTGAATAGGGAAATCATTGAGTTCATAAAAATCTCTGTTAAAATAAAATAATATATATATATTAATGACACACACATAATTTATATAAATATGATAAAATTCTATTACTGTATTAACACTCAAAATAATATTTAACACAATATACTAATAACAGTTATCCTGGCATGACCTACTTAAGGTTAATCAGATTTATTTTGTTTAATTAATAAATTAATTATTACGTAAACATTTTGTATACAGTATTTATAAATTTATAAATTTTATATATGAAAATACAATTAGGTACCTAATTTCTGGCCAAACAGGATCATCAACACTTAAAAATATAAATGGATCTTCTTTATAACCTTGGTATTTCCTTTTCTTTGGTTTTCTTTTATAATTGTTGACTTTTTCTTCATCCTTAAGTTCATCAGTTTGCTTTAAACTTGTTTCCCACGGCAATGGCTTAATTTTTTCCATAATAGCTACAAAAAATCCTCCAGTATCTTGATGATGAGGTAATATACGAATACTATAATTAAATTACAAGTATAAAATAAATGACAATTTTAAATTTAAATATTTTAAAGAACAGGAATACGATTTTATTTTGTTTTACCATCTATCCAAATTGAATAAATCTTCTTTAAGAGGAAACATTTGAGGCCTAATTTGAGTATTCCATTTTTCTGGAACTTCTTCAAAAGTTTTATACACATCCAAATCCTTCGATACAACTATCCACTGAGAAAGACCATTAACAGTTTTTAATCCTGGGAGTTTATCACTTGCATTTATTAAAACAACACTACCTATTTTACATGAAACGATTCAAAATTTTTTTAATGGAATTATTATACAATATTCAGTTATTTATGATTATTTATTATTGATTATTGCCTATTGATAAATAATTAATAGATTAATTATCAATAACTTTATGAAGACGTTATATTAAATAAATAAAAACTTATTCAAACCACAACCAATAATTTAATAATAAATTTGCTGACACAGTACATTGGTATAATACTGGTATGAATTTGAAACATTTATATTGTCACATTAAGTACAGAAAAAAATAATAATATTATGTACAATCAAATCTACACTAAATAATTAAAATACTCAGTAATACCTTGAGCTTCTGTCATCATACGCTGAACTACTGCTTCATTTTCAACGGGATTAAATGAGCAAGTGGAATAAACTATACGTCCTCCAACATTTAACAATTCTAATCCACGCTTTAATATACGAAACTGTATTCTAAAAAAATGTAATCTACATTGAACAAATTATTTTTATTTTTAAGTTATAAACAAAACAAAACCAACCCATGTAAATTGTTTGCATTTCCGGGACTCCACTTAGTCCAAATATCTGCATTCTTTCTTAATGTACCATCACCGGAACATGGTGCATCACATAATATTTTATCAAATTTTAACATAGAATGTCCTAGAAAAATATATTACTATAGTATATTGATCATAAATATAGTATCATAGTAAATTAATTTTGATTATTATAAACAATTAATAATTAGATTTTTTTTTTTTTGCTTAAATAATTTGCAGATTATGTTTAATAAATAATAAATAATAATAATAAAAAAAGATTTATTAAATTACTACTTGTAAATAAAATGTCATTAATACTATTAAGATTTAATTTATATTATTTTCATTTCTTTTAACTGTTAAATAATAAAATATAAGCATACCATTTTCATCCAAGTTCATTATAGGTAAAACTGTAGCATCGTGATTTGTAATTAGAACATTTGCACTATTTAATCTTTTAGCTTGATGAACTAACATATAACATCTAGCGTTATGAACATCATTGGCCATAACTAATCCATCTACATTAAAATAATGTTGGTTAATAAATAATCAAAATAATAACTCATGGTGTATTAAGTTGTAACATTTATTTTTTTTTAATATTATTTACCTGGAACTGAAGAATTAGAACCTGAATAAAGAGCTTCAATAAGTTGTGCAGTTTTAGAGCCAGGAGCTGCACACATATCTAATACCTAAAATAAATTACAATCATTTTAATTCTAAAACATATAAAAATGCAAATGCAATGCTTATAGATGAAATAATTATAACCTTATCACTTGGTTTTACATCCAATAGTAAAGGTGGAATCATACTGACTGTTTCTTGTCTAGAAATATTGCCATTTCCAGTTTCAGAAATTAAAAAATTATGTAAACGATAGTAGGCTTCTGAACCACGAATATCTTTACGAGTAATTTTCAATTGCCATCCTAATCGTTGTGGATACCTGTACACATTTTAATAAAGATTTTAATTGACATAATTTTATATTGACACTTATTGATAGTAAGGAAAAATAAATGTTACACTGTATTTATATTATTGAGTAGTTTAAATTAAACGAACCATGGTAAACAAAAAGGTTTGCTGTTTTGTTGTTCATCAGTTAGCTCTCCTTTGAGCAAATCTGTAAAAAAAACTCCTTCAACCAATTTTAACAATATTTTTGCTTCTACGTCACAACTAGCAGTAATACGAAATGAAGTAGGCAAGTCAGTTTTTAATGTATCTAAAAAAGTGTTCCATTCATCTTCTGGACAAACATTCTGCATCTAAAATTAGATAAATAATATACATTATGATGTAAATAATAATACAATTTCTATTTATAAAATATTTATCATTATATTGATGTTTTTATAATTTATACTGCTATGTATTTAAAGTATACGATTAATATCTAAATTGTATTGCGCCTGTTCCATTTCATGATAAAAGATAAATAAATAAAAAATATATAAAAACATAATATTACAAATTTACTTAAAAATATTACATATTATTACCTTATAATACTGTACAAATTTTTCATTTTCTCGTATTGTTGTTTCATAAGAACAACGATTATCTTCATTATGATTTTTAGTATCTAACTGAAATCAAATACATTAACACAAAACTGAGTAAAATACTAAATAACAGAAACGTGATCATAATTTATTAAAAATATACACTTCTTGAAATCTTTTTATCTTGATAATAAATAAATAAATAAAATTAAAAAATTACTCCTTCTTTCATTTTTCTTCTCCTTTTTGCAAAACTCGCATTTGAACCACCATTTTTCCTGTTACCCATTGTATTATAAGAAAATTCGGGTATAAGCCTTAAATTTATGGATACAAACAATAAGGAATGAACAAATAAAATAACACGTGTGAGCGTGGAATTCAAAACAAAAAATTAACAAGTATCACAGTATACAGTATATTCGACATTACTATCAAATATCAACGCTTTTTATTTTTGATAACAACATATTCACACATACACATCTCTACGCAACCGTTACACATCGTTCACTGAGAGAAGTGCGGTATTCTAAATTTTCAATTTATTGATGTTACATTGTTACTTATTACTAGAGCAAGGACTTTCATGCATTTGCATATTTTTCTAACTTTATCGTATGCTTGTTAAGTACAAAATACATTTCATAACGTTTATGATGAAATAGGTACTCAACGTTTTTAGTGCATATTTTTGCATATTTGGACATTTTTTGGTTTAAGGGTCATATTTAAGATTATAAGAGCATATTTTTAAGCTTTTAGTGCATATTTTGATGATTTATCGAAAATCAAGCGCTTTGGTGAATATTTTTCATGAATCAAGGTCAACAATTTGTTGTACATTTATAAAGACGATAAAGATAAATTTTACCTTGAAATAATAATAATGGTTAGTATTTATTATGTCTATTTTTGTATTTTTATTTAACGAATAATAAGTACGTGGTATAAAAACGATAGTATCAAGTATCTATAGTCAGTAAGGTAAATATTTGAGAATAATTATTCAACAACTATTTTAATATACCTTTTTTGTTTTATTAGATGCAGAACAATAATTAAAAAGAATGGGCTCCAACATTCAAAAAAGATTCCAAATCAATTTAATAAAATAAATCTAGTTAAAACTTATATAGAATAATAATAAAATTAATTTTTTTTAATTTAACCGCATATTTTTAATTTTTTGATGCATAAGTGCATATTTTTAAATGCATATTTTATGATTTTTTAGTGCATGAAAGTCCTTGCTTTACTTATAACAAATACAGGTACATTGAAAACACTTAAACACATCTTATAATATCTTATAGCATTTAGTTCTATGATTGTATATCAATTTCAATCCAATATGTGAAAACAAATTTTTTTCATACTGTATCATCATATTATAATTATTTATTAATTTATTATTGTTAACAATTATTTATATTTTAATATTTACTACAAAAATAAAATGGAGGTAAATCTTAAAGCATGTCATTCTAAAAATTAGGTAACACAAGCAAATCAAATTATGGTCATTATACTGACCCACCTAGCTAAATAAAATACTAAATAGTTATTTTTTAATGTATACAAAGACAAATAAAGTGTCTCTAAAAGCGGAAATAAGGTGAAATCGTGAAATTACTAGGGGAGCTAAATATTATATTATGTTTATCACGAATCGCGAACGAAAAGTCCGGATTCAGTTTTATAGTCAGACAAAAAATTCGAAAGTACAAAATATTTTATATAATTAATACTTATTTTAAAAGTTTAAAAATTTAAAAACATTTGTAGTTTGTACACATATTATATTATTTTCGTATAATTAACAAAAATATAATGGAATACGGAAATCCACTATAATTAGGTTTAGGTACCTATAGTATTGACAAATTTATATATTTTTATTATATTATATACTATTATCACTATTTTTTATTAGTTTTAGTTTAGTTGACGTATTTATAAATAAAATATAAAATAAAATTCATTGTTTGTTGAAATATATTTAGATTTTAGACATTTAGTAAAATAGGATAGTAAAGTAATATAGGTGCAGATAAACAATATTAAAACTTGATTTATATTTCATGTCTAGGGGCTGGTGAAAGTGTGAAACTCAATTTCGATGTGTAGAATCCGCCTTCGAGGTGGTTGAGTGAAAATCGTAGTTTGAACTAGTTTCGCCGGAAACTTGGTAGCCGGTAGGAAATGGTGATCGGGTGTCTAGAAATTGGTCACTAAAAATGTAATAAAGTCGATTATAAAATGATCTATACTTACATAAAAAAAAGTGTTAAAATTCATGAGATGACTCGACTATGTGAGTGGACTGGTATTACTTTAGATTTTGTATATTGGTTTTGCATCCCATGAAAAAATGTGAAATGATGGGTTTATAATTGGTAGCATGGCGGGTTTATAATAATAATAATAATTAATAATATAATATATATTATTAGGGTCACTGTCTAACGCCTAGTTGAATTAAATTGGGTGTGGAAAAACAAAAACGAAATAAAATGAAAAAAAGCTGGTAAGTGAGTATCGCTCTGCTGTACATTAGGGGGGGGGGATGGACCTCGGACTAGGGAAGGTTAAATTTGAATGCAATGATAGGTATCATTGTATACAAAAAACGATTCTGAACGGAGATGATTTGTCAGTCTAGGATATATTATACTTAAATATTGTAATATATTCTACTTTGAAACTAATTCAAACATTTAAGTAAAAGTTTCAAGATCTTACGTTTAGTAATTTTTTTAAAATAACAAAAATCGAAAATTATTTATTAGTAAAAAGTTATTTTACACGTGTATTTTTGATTTCAAATTAAAATTAAAACTTTAAACACACGTACAATTTTTTAAATTGAACAATCCTCAAAATTTTTTATAATTATTCTAAGCTTAACTTATGGACAGCATAGTATTAAATTTTCAATTCTTAGCTTTTGATAGAAAAATATTTATAAATTTTTAACTACCAAATAGGTAATGAAAAATATTCATGATTTTGTCGAATTTTTGTCAATATTTGAACTTCAAATGCTAATAAAAAAAAATTGTGCCTATGTATTTTTTATAATTTTTGAATCAGAGTTAGAATAAGTTATGTGGACCCTTCAATTAAATTTTCAAGTAATTTGTCCCAGCTAAATTTTTTTTATCAACATTTATAAAAAAAAAAATTGTGACTAACGATCTTTGTAAAATTAATACATTCATCATTCCGTTAAGAATCTAAAATATTTAAAAATATAATTTTTTAATAAAAATGTTGTTTTTTTAACAACTCGAAACTATTTAAATAAATGTTTTCAAAATCATGAATACTTTTTGATATAATGAGTGTTTTATGATAAAAGAATCACCCTGCATTTCGTAATATGTAGATTCCATGATTAATTTTTAGTAAATTATACAACTAAATCCCGGACATAATAATTACCTATAACCTATTTCTTCACGAGTGATTGAACATTTTTTATTTATTAAGTTTTAGTTTTAGATTCTGAACGGAGTGATGAATGTATTGATTTTACAATGATGTGTGTTTTTTTTTAATTTTTTTATTTTTGTGTCTGACGACAACATTTGGAGCAGTAAAAATGCTTCGACTTTGGACTTCAGCCCCTCTTTGAAAAGGAAATCGAATCTAATTGGTACTTTGGGGGGTCAAAAGTTAAAAATTTTCAATATTTTTTAAATGAGTCGGGAAAAACTCTAAAAAAATGACAGAAAAACGGGATTTTTTACGCAAAACCAGTTTTCAACAAAATCGAATTTTTTATTTTGCTATAACTCCAAAACTAATAGATGTAAATACTTGAAATTTTCACCAAATGTTTATATTAGCATTCTCCATACACAGTTGAATTTTCAAAGAATTTTTAAGCTATTTATAGACAATTGAAATTTTTAATTTTTTTTAGTATTTTTTTTTAAAATAACGATAAAAATTGAATACAAGGTTTCTTATAAGTTGTTCTTTAAGTGATAAAAAAAATCCGAAATCGTTAGTCACAATTTTTTTTTATAAGTGCTTATAATAGTTCGAATTTATACGAAATATGTCAAAATTGCGAAAATTTGCAAGTCATTTTGTGGTTGAAAAATCATATGCACATAATGCGTATGTTGGCCAAATACTTTTTTTATTAATAAATAAATACTATAAAGTAACTATAGTAACATATTGTAACTATACTATTTGTTTTAAAATAGAATATATGACAATATTTAAATATAATATATTATTCTAGACTGACAAATCATCTCCGTTCAGAATCGTTTTTCGTATACAATGATACAGCAGCAAGCGATACCCGCTTACCCACTTTTTTTTAAATTTTTATTACATTAGTTACCTACTCAATTTATTTAATTTTGTTTAATTTTATTACATCACCCAATCGTCCACAACCTTGAATTATAATTTGACATATTATATTATTAAATTGTAATATTAATTTTGTGATAAATTTTTATTTTCTGTTTTTGTGACAAATATTATTGTATACACGTAAAAATCACTGTATTATACTTGTAAGTTGTAATAAATAATAATAATAACATATTATGATTACAATAAGTCAATAACATATTTTTAAATATTAAAATATTTTCATGGAAGAAATTTGTATTTAAGATATTTTTAATAGGAGATATTTTGTACCGAAGATATTTTGTACTGGAGATATATTAAATCGGAGATATTTTGACCGGAGATATTTTTGTGGAGATATATTGACCGGTCACCGGAAATTACAGAATTATAAATAAAACTATCCGCTAAACAATGTACCTGTTTATTATTATTTAATGTAAATAAAAACTAAATATAAGATAATTAAGATCCTAAACTATAAAAAAATATAATTTTTTTCATCGTTTGACATATTAATAAAGTAAATTGATTTTTTTCGTGACATTTGGGGGGACATCGCTCCCGTGCCCCCTTTGTATCTGCACCTGTACCAGTATTGACTAACATATTTAGTTTATAAGATATTTTATTAATTGTGGAACATCAATAAATTTGTTCTAATCTTTTCTATACCACCTAAACATTATTATTGACATCTTAGGGACTTCGCACTCAATATTGATCTTCTAGTTAAATAAATGTATTTGTATCAACCTAATGTACAGTCCACCTTCCCATCCTGTGGGGTTACCGACAACCGACATAAATATTCACGTACAACGGGTTGCTTGTGGTCCATCGTCGGTGCACGTATACACACGTACATATATACTCGTCCGCTGGCTTCTTGACAATGTGCTGCCTCTCGCACAAAATCATACCTAAGTAAATAGGCGTATAAAAAAAATATTTGTATTTCTTTAAATTTTAAGTTAATTTTTCAAAATAACAAAATAAAATCTTATAGTATTAATAAATTTATAAATTTAAATAGGTAAATCTTAAAAAAATAGTTTCATAACTTATATATAGAGCATACAATATTTACAATGATTTCTCATAATCAATCTTTTTAAACTATCTTTTGGCTTTTTAACTTAAAATAATATATCTCATTTTCTATAGTTAATATAATAAAATATAATATAGTGTATAGGTACACAATTTAAATTAATAACTCAACAATATTTTTTATATGCACAAAAGAATAAAATAAAATATTTTTCGTTCTTATTATATGGGTTATTTTTTTCCTATATTATGTGGGAGATAGACAGAGAAAACAAATGATGAAGTAAAAGCCCTTTAAACAAATAAAATATAATAACATTGCAGTGTAACCAATAAATTAATATAATTTTTTTTTAATCAACCCAGTATAAAACTAGAGAAAATAACATTAAACATTTTATACTGTAGTATTTTTTTCGCCAGTATGGCAGTATTTAAAAATTCCAATTTTCAAAATAAAAACAGGAAATAATTTGATTATTTACTAAGATTGTAAAAATATATACATTATATGCACTTATGAAGAAGTATGTCCTAACCCTCCAAATACGCCATTATATGCAAAATTAAATTTGATCTATGGAATCAGTTGGGTCTGAATCGCTTAAATTTCTAACCATGTATAAGTGCCATACACTCAGTATGAACAAGCAAATGCATAAAATTCTGGTCTTAAGTAATATTCCTTATATCTAGTTGTTCTACAGAAAAAAAAACTCTAATAAAATTCTTATTGTATATATTTTTGAGTTGTATAAATACAATAAATATTACACAGTACTGGTGTTTGAGAATACATTCTATAAGGCATAACAATTTATAACACAATTATGAAAAAATAAAAATAAATATGGTGAACATAATTTCATAATATTAACTTATTTATAAGCCTAGTGGAATAATAATAATATTAATTACATCAAAAGACATGAATAAATAATTATTTTATTTTTACAAAATTACACTTATACATAAATAAGCATTTTGTATTATTATTAAAAGTAGGTATTAAAACAAGAAAAAACAATTATCTAGGTATATGTTTTCAATATTTTTTTTATAAACCTACTGTAAATAATAAAAAAAAATGTAAATACCTAGTAAAATATTAATATTCATACAATAAATTATTATTATATAAAATACATAAAAAAAGCATTAACACAAAAATATCCAAATATTTTTATTTCAGTCAATTATATAAAACGTGCAATAAAACAAAGGCTAGAAAAATAATTAGTATAACAATAGTATGTAGGAAACAAAGTACAGTTTATATAAATGTAGGGTGAAATATTATTTTTCATTAGCCATTAAGTCATATAGATAATATTAGAAAACATCATGGCCAAACTTGTATATTCATTTCAATGATATTAGTATTATGTTGAAAATGAACATTTTAAATTATTTATTGCTATAATAGTTCTAAATATATTTTTTTTTAGAACTTATACATTAAAAAAAATGTTATTTACCCTTGACAGAACTTGATAAATAAAACCATAAATATTAAACATTATATTTATTAACTAAATAGAGCAAAATAAAATTTAAAGAAAAACTGAGTAAATTATATAATATTATGTATATTGTATATTATAATATCTATGTATTATTATTGTATATTACATACCTTAAATAAATTAAATAAATTATTTTTACTATTATTATAGTAATAATTTTAATTCAGTGTATTGTCAATACAGTATTATAAACTATATTAGAAGGCACATTTTAAAACTGGCATCTATTATGCTAATATCTAGTTCATAAATTTAATAATTAATTATTCAAAATTCAATTATAAAATTGATGAAATTTATTGGTATAAAAATAATCTGGTTAGATTAACCAGACATAATTAAGCTAAACTTATGCAACAATTAAATAAAATTTAAAAAAGATAATTCTGTAATACCAAATAGTACTGAAATAAATGTAATCATATTAATGTAAAATACATGTACAGCCTTTAATAATTAACTTGCTAACACAATTGTTATTAAAATGAATTTAAAATATAATCATTCCATCACATTTTGTCTTAAAATATATTAGATAAAAATAATACATTACACAAGCGTAAAAATTGTCTTCATTTTTTTTTCTTTTTTTTTTCTGGTTCTGAATAATTCTCTATATCAGTATTTTTATTAGTACATAATACTGCTAATAGTTTTCTATGGAGTTTTCTTTTAGCCAAATCCAAATCACTCATGTCCGATTCATTTTTAGTTGAATTGGATTCTATTAACTTAATTATGTCATCAATGTTTGCTTGACCATCTGAACACTGATGACGTAAGCTTCTTGATATAGCACGCCTTTGGTGATCCAACTGTGGGAATAAATCTTTGGACACTTCTAATGCACTATTGGCAGCATTCATTTCAGCTCGTTGTATACTATGGCCAGTAGCCTGAGACAACCTCACACTTTTAAAGTAAACAGCTACTGTATATTTTCTACCATTAGTTGGTCCCATACATTCTATCACTTTATATACTGGTATATCTGGTTCACCACCATCAACTGATCGTAATGTTAAACAACATTGCTGTAGTTTAGATTTGGGGTCATTCCAGTCTTGTTTTAGAATAAAATCATGTAGACGAGGGAAGAAACATATATTACAGAATGCTTGACAGAATGTTAGGCCTTTGTCAATATATAAAGCTCCAAGAAATGCTTCTAACAAATCAGCTCTATCTTTTGTTTTTAATTCAGCTTTTGGATTTGCATATAATGCATAACTGACCATACCTAAATCGTCACATACTACAGATTGAGTTCGATTGTTAACTAAAGAACTCCGAAGGAGAGATAAGTGACCTTCATGATGTTCTGGAAAATATTTGTACAAATAATCTGAAGCTATTAATTGCAAAACAGTATCCCCCAAAAATTCAAGTCGTTGATTTGAACCAAGTGTTAAATTTGTGAATCCCACACTTCTGTCAGTAAATGCTCTGGCTAATAATCTTATATGGGTAAATTTTATGCCTATAGAGTCTTCAAAGTTTGTTAGTTTTTGTAGTAATGGTAATTTTTTAATCCATTTACGATCACCTTCAGGTTCTTGTTGTTGCAAGGGATGTTTGGGGTAGTTTACCCAAATATCGAGATATTCTGGTGAATCTCTATAAAATGTTTTTCCAAACACACGATCAGCTACATCAATACCACCATCTAAAAATAGAGCACCCATCAAAGCTTCAAAACAATTAGCCATTGCATGCTTTAGCTCAGAATCATGACATAAATCAGAGCCATGAGCATATAGCATATAATCATCTAGCTTCAAAGTCTTCGCCAAAACAGCAAGATGTTGATTTTGAACAATAGCTGCTCGAAATGTGGCTAATCCTCCTTCTTCAATATCTGGAAACATATTAAATAAGTGAATAGAAGACACAAACTCAACAACAGCATCTCCCAAAAATTCTAGACGCTCATTGTGCATTATATTTGATTCCATTTCTGATTTTTTACCAAACCGTGACATTATATTGATTAATGTATTTATACCTCTTTTTCTTGTGTTCATATAATGAATACGCCTATCTCCATATTCAGGTTGTCTTATACCACAATTGGTAAGAGTATTTCTTGCATGATCGGGATTAGTACCAAAATTTTCTCTATATGAAGGATGAGTTAATGCAAGTTGAAGTAAATATTTGTTCTTAAATTTATATTCTATAGTATCTTCTAAGTATTCCAAAGATTTATGGAATCTAAAATGGCACACAAGTACTGGTAAAAGCATTGCGTGTTGAACAATATCACACATGAGTCCAGTTTTATAAAATCCTTTACTAGAAACTGCAGCAGTCACTCCACGTTTCATTTTATTATGGGATCTCATTTCTTGTAAAGATCTTTCTTTCATTTCCAGTTTTCTTTTATCTTCGAATGATGGTTTGGGCATATTTGCTAGAAGATGTCTAAATTTTACATAATCACGCCAGCCTTTTTGATAATCTGGGTTACCAGCATAACTAAGTTGAGGTGGCCGAATACCAAAATGTACCAAAACTGGATAATCATTGTTTATTTTTTTTTCATTACCTTCATTTACAGTATCTCTATCTAGCTGATCAACACGTATCGAAAATGGTTTAGTTCTAGGGTTTGTAACTATCATTCCTTTATATTCATCTACTATGTTTTGCCATTCATTCATAGGCATATTTTTTAAAGCAGATAAAGAGTTTTCTTCAAAAAGTAATTTGTTGCTCTTTAATAGATATTTAAGAACTTCATTCATAGAAAGTACTTCTTTGCCATTACCAAGCAAATCTCTTACAAATCGAGGCATGAAATGAAATTGAGGACATCCATCTTTATTACCTACACCGTGCAAATCTAAATCAACTAATTCCAAAATATCTTTAAATAAATAATCATAAAATAATTGCAACTCCTTCACTATAAAGTTATCTGGAATTTTTTCTTCAATGTATAATATTGCATAATTAGTGTTGAAACGAATAACTTTACAAGTGGGTAAGACAGGAATAGGGTAGTGAGATAGTAATGAAAAGCCTTCAAAAATATATTTATTTTCTTTATATTCAATAACTGTAGGGCTCTTTAGTAAAAAATTTGTTGGTGGAGTAATAGTAATTCTATAATGAAATAATTTATCACTATTATTTGAATTTGGTAAACAAGGTTCAAAAGGACCTTCTCCAACATAAATATTATGTCGTATACCAGATCTTTGCGATTTAACACTACATTTACACATTGGACCATCATTCATTTCTCCAACCTCATTATACCATAATTCTGGGTGAAGTCTATCTGGATGTGAACATTTTCTATCGAGCTCTTTAAGTGTAGAATTTTCTTTTTCATAGTAATCATCATCATCGTCATCATCATCATCATCATCATCATCATCAGATGTACTAGAACCATTATTACCTGAACATTTATGTTTATGTTTATGAACATTAACATTGACTTTACGAGGTTTACAAATAGCTGGTTTTTTTTCATTAATATTAGAAACACGTTTTCCTAAAGTATTTTCAAATTCATCACATACACTTAGTGCAATTTTACTTCCAAAAATAACTTTTGAATTGTCATCAGGTTTTGTGTAATATACATCTGTTGGTGCTGATTTGCTCCACTTTTTTTTTTCATAGTCAATTATTTGTTGAATAGACATATTAGATAATTTTTTCATTTCAGAAACTTCGTTAGACATCTCTTCACTTGCTTTTGTACTTTTAACACTTTTTTCCCTACTAACATTACGAGATTTTGGAGATGAAGAACGGTGAGAACGTTTTGAAACACTAGGAGTATGGTTTGATGTTGATGAAGGTTTTCTATTAGTACTTTTTACACTATTATTCAAAAATTTAGATGTCAAATCAAACCATTCATCTTTTTTTTTTGATTCTTTTACATCATTACAAGCTTGATTAGACAAATATTGTTTGTTATTTACTGGTGATTTATAAGTATCAGGTTGGTTGACATGTACGGGAATATTAGTTGTATATTTATCATTATAGATAATACTATTTGATGAAGATTGTATGTATTCATTGGGAAATGTTTTTTTTGTTACACCAGTTAATGATTCATTACTGAAATATCCAGTTATCTGTGGTTGTTGAGGTTGAGGTACATTATTATATGGATACACTGTTGAAGGTATATAACTACCATTGTTATAATTTATATTTGAAGAGCTTGTTGATGAAACCAAAGATTCATTAGCATATGGCATATTTGGAGTCATTATATTGTATCCCATATTGAAAGGAACATTAGCATTATTATAAGCAAATGAAGGAGTTAAAGGTGTGCTATTATAGTAATTGTTTGTACCATTTTCTTTTGCTAGCTGAATATTAAATCCGTTATTATATGGACTTTGACTATAAGTTGTTGATTGGTTTTGTTGGTAATTAGATGAAGGCTGGTACGAACCCTCCATTGCTATAAAATGGTTATACAATGATGGTGTGTTCCTATGTAAAGTATAGAAATAATTTTCTTAATCCTTCATAACAATTGAGCCTGAAAAAAAGTTTTATAATAATAAATTAAAATTACTTGTATAAATTTAAAATTATTTTTTCATTGACAATTTAAATTCAATTTTATTAATTTTACATTTATGATTAGATATTTTTAGTTGAAAAAAATACAAAACTATGTCCTAATAGCTTTTCTATTTATTATAAAAATGTAATACTAAATAAACTTATAGTTTTCAAATAGAAACTTCTATTTGATATTTAAAAACCATTGACTTTAAATTATGGTGTATTATATTGATGGTGACAAGGCAAAAGGGGCTAAGCGGCACAACTTATTCTAATGGATGGAAAAATACATATTACATCCATTGTGCGTGCGCAAAAACAGCTGTGACCATTATTATGATCATAATAGATAGTATTTCTAAACATCATTATGATAGGAATGATAAAATTGTAGTACCACTGACATCAGCTTAATTAGATTTTGTTTGCGTTCATTTTTAACATTGAAATGGTTCTTTTTACCAGAAAATCGTCGATAAGTCGATGATTATTGGTGTATATTATACAATCACTTTATAATTATTTTATCGCTTTATTATTACACAGGAATTTAGTAATTGTTAATGTTTTTTATTTTTAAAAAAATAAGTTTTTTAATGTTATTTTAACCATACTTTAATAGTATTTCAATATCAAATAAAGTCTAAAAATAAGTAATTCTTTTATTTTTATTTAACTTTGATAAACTAAGTCATATGATGAAAAGTAATTTTTTATGTGGTTTTTATTAATTTAGTATTGAAGAATACACATTTTTTTTTATTTTTTTTTTTAAAGAAAATATTTATAAATATCTTATTTTGACGAACATGTTATATAATATTATTATATTGGTCTTAAATAAAAGTAGTTGTCACTAAAATATATGGCGATAAATTCATTAAAATCATCATATAAATTAAGTTAAATAATAGGAGATAAGCGTCGTAATAGATATAATAAGTTCAAAAAAAAATTGAGCCTAAGCGCCAAAATTATTAGAAATACTTGTTTATTTACAGTATATACATGTAAATAATTATTTAAAGTTAATTAAAATTATGAATATACATAGATGATATACAAACAAAAAAAATGTATTCTATGAAAAAAATACATATTCTTACTATAAAAAGTTATTGCTTATATAAAAAAAAAAAAATTAAATCATCAAAAAAGTTTTTTTGCTCTCCTGAAAACTATGAATTATGTCGCTTAGACCCTTTTGCCTTGTCACCATCGATATCTTATATTTATTTTGCAGTTTTTTCTTAAGCATATCTTAATATAACATTTATCCAATTTCCAATTTATTAATGGGACCTTTTATTAATAGGAACCAATTGTTATTGATGTTAAAAAAAATTAAGATTTAACTTCCCCCTTCAAGTCTTTTTATCATATTGTTTTGCTTGGCAAGGGTTAATAAATAATACTAAACTACCTAATTATACACTACTAAATATTTCTAGTAATTATTTTAATAGGTACTCAAATGTTCATTATTGTGAATGCATAGTATATTAATTATACAGTTCCATTTTTTGATTAATTAAATATAATATTATTTTAAAGATCATTAAAACAATTTTGCTTGAATTTAAAAATGAAATATTTTTTATAATTTATATTTTTGTATTTCATACAAAATAGTAATTAATTACCAGCAAATAATATTACATAATTTCATCATATTGAAGTAACTAACTTAATTGAAAATAATTAATAGTTTTGAAAAATGCAAGTCAAGTGATTAAGATAGATATTGTAAGATATTGTAATGCAATAATATAAAAATGGCAAATGGATAATAATAACATATTTTTAATATTGATTGTTAACATTATCACAGATATTATTATACTTTTATAGTTTTGACTAATGTACTCACCAAAACCAGGTAAAAAACAAAAAAGGATCATTTTAATTATTATAAAATATAAAAATTGTATAACACATTAATTAATTACAATAAATAAAATTACACAATGGATAATTAAGTATGTTATATTATATATTTATTAAGTATATATATTATATATTATTATTATTTTATATATATTATATTATATATTATATAAGTATATATATAATTAAGTAATAAATTATGCTTAGAAATAAGGCTATAGTAGAAAAAAATCAACTTGATAAATAATTTAATTGATAATATAATATGTTCTCTTAGATCTTAGTATATATAATTACATTATTAACATCTTTTTTATTAGGTATATTTATAAAATATAAATTATGTTTGCTAATAATTAATTTTTGAGGATATTTTTTATAGTAAGGTACCTACTTAAAAAATATGTTTTCATGCTATAAAACGTAACTTTAAACTTAAACTAATTAAATTTTAAAAAACTAGCTATCTCGTTGTAACGCTCTATCAGCAATATTGCGACTGCAGTATGTGCTCCACCATTTGTTGCACTCTTATCGTGTTTTGATATGACCATTCAACAACCATATTTAAATTTTAAACAATATATTTTCGTAGTTAAGAGGACGCCATACCCGCATGTGTTGTCTCTGTCTTACTAACGTACATCATAAGAAATTTTCGTTCAGTAGAATACATTTTGTGACGTTAGCTTTGATATTAGAGTAAATTTGCCTATTATCAAATTTAAAGGTAAGAATATTATCTAGACAATGACATATGCTTTTAATGATATTATTATTTTAAAGTGAGTTAAAGCTATGTAAAATATAACAACTTAAAAATGTTCATAACTCACTTTAAAATGATAATATCATTAAAAACATATGTCATTGTTTAGATAATATTCTTACCTTTAAATTTTATAATAGGTAAATTTACTCTAATATTAAAGCTAACGTCACAAAATGTATTCTAATGAACGAAAATTTCTTATGATCTACGTTAGTAAGACAGAGACAACACATGCGGGTATGGTGTCCTCTTAATGGACAATGTTAAAGGTGTTTTAATGACAAACAAAGTAATATATTATTAAAAATAAAATACTAATAAAATTATTATCATCATCACATTATTTATTTCATTATTATTAATAGTTATAAATATAAAAATAATTTAAAAAAATTAAAATAAAATAAATTAATATTAAAATACTTGTATCATATCTCTTAGAAATGCGTTAAATTTGTCAATAATAAAGATATAAATTAGGTAGTAGAGCACATACGACAAACATCCCATAATTGCAGGTAGACTGCAATCTGTGATAAAGTGCATACAACATAGCTAAAAAACTGTTAAAATCATTGACCAGAAAACCATTATTCCGAGTATTATACTATTATTCCTAACTACTGAGTTATTAAATAACTATAAGATACATAAATGAATTATAAATTAATAATATGAATAAAAATTAATTTAATTTAACACAGAGTAAAGTATAAAACATTTAGAAATAGTTTCTAATTGTCCAAGTAAGTAAAAGTCAAAACATGAATAAATCTTCACAGAATATAGACCCAATCAAAGTTTTTTCTAAATAATAGAATTATTTTATTTATCAGATTAAATTAATAATTGAAATTTAAAATTAAAAGATAGATAAATCTAGAATTTAAGTACGACTGATAATTTTATGAAATGTATCATTATAGTTATTGATAAGGTAAATTGATATTTTGATATTAATTTGATTTTTTTGATAACATGTTTCCAGATATTGTTATATTTAAATCAATCAAGTCGTTTTTATTATTTATGAAATAAAAAAGCAATTAGAATAATAATAATTTGAATAATTTATTTTATAGTTAGATTTTTTTTTTTACTACTCTTTATAGTAAATAATATTATCTAATAATATTAAATTGTTATTAGTAATTAGTATGGTAACACCTAATATACCTTAGATCATATACATTGGATAGAGTTATGATTTAAAATCTTGAAGCATAGTAGTTCGGGCCCAAATTCACTACTGTGCATGCGCAAAACTGTTTTATGATAAGTGATTACTGATGAATACACAAAACACAAAATAATATGACCATTGTGACGCACTCATATTGTGTTAGTCATTATTCATCATGACAAAATATACAGTACTATAATAAATTTCTATTTACCATTGTTTGTTTGAATTGAATTCCTTTACTTGACTGTGAAAATGAATAAAATTGGCAAAATAAATTAACTTGGCAAGTCAGACAAATATTGTATTTTATGTCTAAAGTCACGAGTTATACCTAATCTTAAAATGCATCGGTAAGTATGCTTTAGTATTATTATTTAGTTTTTACTTTTAATATTTTATGGTACAAAATATGGTAATAGCTTATTTATTTTCATATATTTGGTAGTGTAGAATAAATTGATGCACTTTTTTTTTTATTAATAAATTGCTTGGAACTAATTCATTAAAAACATATTAAATTTTTTAGATTTCTAACAAATGAAGATAAAAGAAATGTGTGGTTGAATACTTGTGGTATAGAAGCTGATGAGTATTTGCTATATCAAAAGTTATGTTCCAAACATTTTGATGAACCCTGTTATAATAAATCTGGCTTTCGATTAAAATTAGATATGATTCCTACAAAGCAATTGAAAGGGAAAAATCATACAACCATTTTTTCACCTGTAAATATTTACCCTTTATTTAGATTTTTTTTATACTATTTTTAAGTATACATTTTTTATGTTAAATAGAACTGAACATAAAACAATAGATTTGACATTAAAAAATTATGAATAGACAATTCAGCCATCGACATCTGATACTGTAAATGTTAGATCTGAAATTAATGAGTCAACTCAAACAGTTTTAAGTCTTCCGTCTACTCTGGAACTGCAAGGTAAATCATAAAGTTAATATTTATGTTATTTATAAATAATATATATTTAATTTTTGTTGTTGCAGAAACTACAAAATGAAAAAAATGTTTTGTTGGTGAATTAAACACACCTGATTTTGCTATATTTCGAAGAGCTAGAAAAAATTTGAAATTAACTAAACTCAAATTAAAATGTTCAACCAGGTAGTTAGGAGATTAAAAAAAAAGTTATCATCATTAGAATTCTAATGAGTCATTTAAAACAAAAAAAATCTTTTAAGAGGTCCATGATAATATTTTGGTAATTTTTACAAGGATAATGTTAACTAATAATTTTATTTTAGCTATTATTGGATAATAATCTTTATAACAGTGTTTCTGTTTGGTGTTCCATGATATCAAAATGGTTAAGAAACCCTGTTTTAAAAAATGTATCAAAGTTAAACAATCCTAGCTCACATATTATTTTATATAGGATACAACAAATGATTCTGATAAACTTTTTTTTGAGGTTTAAAAGCTAAGAATTCAAAGTATAGCCCAATTATACATAGTTTTGATCTCACACTACAATTGTATTCTACAAAAGTCTACTATTTTGTAAGGAAAACCTTTAAAAATGTATTGCACCACCCAGCAACAATATGTAAGTGGTATTGCGTAGTAAATAGGGAACCTGGATTTACTAGCGAAGCTTTCCAAACAATAACCTACCAAGTTCTAAATTCTAATATAGTCATAGATGAAAGGGCTATTCGGAAGCAGGTATCATTTATATAGTATAAATAACATTTTTTATAGTAGTGTCGACTTAGGTACTGGTAATAATGTAGACCAGGATAATGCAAAAAAAGCTACAAATGTCTTTTTAGCATTTTCTGTAAATGATCATTGGAAGGTACCACTAAGTTATTTTTTAATTACCTAACCGTTTTTGTGGCAGTGAAAAGTCAAATTTACTTTCAAAATGTTTAGAATTATTTTCTGATCAGTACCTAATTACACATTCCTAGTTCCTACTCATAGAATAATATACTACCCCGTCCCATGTGATCTAGTTAATTTTTCACGCATGCGCAATAACTACATCAGGCCCAAACGTTTCTGCTTCAAACACGGACTATACCCGATATACATTATAGCTCTATCCACTGTATATGATCTAAATAATATACTAATTAAATGTAGATAAGCCCATAAAATACTTCATACCTATTATCAATGATTCAAATCATTTTAATGTTAATTTGTAATTAAAATATATATATAAACTTATTATTAGCTCAGATCACATTAAATATTAAACACAAATAGTATTTTACATTAGAAATAAATATATCAATAAAATGTGTAGGTATTTCATACAATTTAAATATGGTCATATTTAAATCTAAGTTTTACAAATTTCATCGAAATTAACATTTATCTTTGAATGTATAATATATAATAAAATAAAATGCCTATCTTTAACTAATACTAATTATAAGAGTTAGTGAATATACACTGTGCTTCATGAAGACTTACTAATTTAAAACGGTGGAGTATTGGAATATGTATTACCCTATACACCAGTTCAAATTGGTAAATCCTCATGGATAACTCTGTACACCCGAATCATTGTTTGTGAAAATACTTACACTCATCATCTTCCAATATTATTGATGTATATTATACATTTGAAACGTAATTAAAACTATTTCGTAAAAAGTAGGCCGAAGATATTCTCAATAACAAAACTATTATCGAAGAAATATTGAAATCAAACGAGAGATGAACTGATATGACCGAAATCGCACTTGATCGACATTAGTTTGTAAACCACTTATACCGAATTGTGATATCAGTCTTTAGTTTCGCATAAACACCTGGGTCCTGGAGGTTAGGTGCACTCGAAAGCAACAATTATAAAAAAGATAAATAATGTAAAATTTAATAAATTATTCGTAGATTCTCACGTAACGTATCTCGGAAACCGCGATACATTGCCATTTGATAGACGATAATATTTTATGCCTTATGGTGTCGCAAATTTATACAAAACAAGAACGTCAAGAACATTTATAACAAATCGTTAAGTTCCGGTGTGATTTCGTTTTTAACATACGACTGTACAGTGTGTTCGATACAGCGGCGCACTATTATTGTACTTAAGTTGTGTTATCAATTAATTTAATCACGAATTTAGATTATTATTTCTTCAATAATTTAATAAATAATAATATAACAACTAATAATTTTATTTTATTTACTAAAACTACAAATCTAATAATAATAATTAATAATAATATTATTAATTAATAATCTAAGCATTATAATAATATAATCTATACTCTCCGTGTCATTGCAGAGAATTGTTATAAATATTCAAAGTTTAAAAATAATTAAAAAATAAATTTAATAGGTTAATTTATTGGACCAATATAGTTTTGTGCAACCGGCCATTAATAAAATAAATATGACTTCAAATACTCCCTAAATCCTAATTATAAATACATTAATTTTTTTAAATGATTAAATTATATATAATTCGCATAAATATATTTTAAATTAATATTTATCTTTTTAATAACATTATTTTATATTATTTTACCTTGTTAAAAAGATACTCAAGTACCAAATAAATTATTTGGATGATTTTTAAGTGGTCTAGTATTGATTTAGCACTAATTTTTCATCCATTCAATAATTTTGTTTTCGTTTCCAAAGACTTTATGAAGGACTTATTGGTTTATAAACATTTTTATTATCTGAAGTTCTACATATTACAGTAATTTATAAAATATATTTAAGTTATCTAAAATAACAATCAGGAAAATAAATCGCAAAATATGTGTAATAGATATATTGTATTTTATTATAAATTATTTTTTTTTAATTTAAACAAAATGAGAATACCTACTATAAAATGAATATTGAATATGCATATTAATTATTACTATTTACTATGTAAATGCTTGATATTATAGCCTTATAGGCGTGTCGTGTAGATACTCGTGTGTACTATATGTACGATGTAATATAGGTACCTACCTACCTATCTTTTTATTTTTTTTAAAAATTTTAACTCATGTTTTTTTTTTTTAAATATTATCACTTAATCAGTTATTTCTATTATTATTTCAAAGTAGGTTTCTAGAAATTTGTTATTGGTTTTTGCGATAAAATACAGTTTATGAGTTTCGAAGTAATTGTGTTTGACTTTCAATAAATAAAAAAAGTTGATATTCTTCGAGTATATGACGTATAGATTATAGTTATTGGGTACATTTTACATAACAGTCATAGGTAACACCTATGCTTTGGTCATTGTAAAATGTAAAAAAATATTATCATATATATATATATATTCATGTATATTATATAGGTAAAATAGGTAAATACATTTAGCCAATTAGGAAAACACTTTTGCTATAATTCTACGTGTACCTAAAATTTAATTAATTTATTGCGCCCGAATAATATAGCTAGGTAGCCAAGGTAACTTAATAATACATACCTATATTGGCTTATAACTATATATTATTATAGCTATATAACTTATTTAATATATTTTACCTAATACATGTGCCATGTGCAATGCAGATGTACACAATTTAAATGAGCCTTTAATGGCTAAAATCATAAGTTTGACGCCTTGACGGTTGTATTTTAAAACTATTGTCTATTGTAGTATTGTGTAATGTTTATATTGAAATTGCAAGATGCAAGAACAATAATTAATATTAAAATATATGAATGAAAACTTCTTTAATTAGGTAAGAAGTTTTAATTTGTATTAAATGCTTTTTTTCAATGTAAATAAGTTTAATTTTCATACTACCAATTAATATCTTTATTAGTTTACTGTGACTTGTATTTTTGAATAGTTTGCTGCTATTCCGGTTTTATAGTACACGCAAACCAATCGATACGATTACTACGGTTGCAGTGTGGAAACTCAAAATTATTAGACGTGTTATTATGATTAACAATTCACGATTACACATATTACACGCCAAACATCATGATTTTAATAAACTAGAAATGTGGTAATTGAAAAATGAAAATATTCTTAGATCGAAAAATCTTAAAATATACCACCGTCCACCACCGATTGGATTCCAAATCGTCAGTGACAGACGAAACGAAAACGAACCACGACGAGTGTAGACTGTGGAGTGAACACTGAACAGTGAACAGTGAACAGTGAAGCGTTCAGGTGAAAATCGTCTATCACGAACAAGCGCTGAACGCTGAACGCTCGGGAGACCAGTGTACGATGGGCCAAAAGAGTAGCCGTGTTCCGCCGGTGTCTGCACTGCGTCATTTTGTTGTCGCAGAGGGGGCTGGCGACGAGAGTTGGGGGAACCGCCCCCTCACTCTTCGACCCGCGACCGCTTCCCGGCGCGCGGCCACCACCGGTCGCGCCTCCGTGTTGGCCAAATGCAGCTGGCAGCGGGGAGTGGGGAGTTAGGACAGCGCCGCCGCCGCCGAGGGTTTTTCGGTTTTGTGTTTTTTGCACCGTGGTTACGGATAGTATGATACGATCTGACATCTGACGCTTTCCGCGTACACGGGCACCATGTCGCACGGCAATGTTATTCTCGCAGTGCCGTTCGCACGTTCATGATCCGTGAGAGTTCGTCGTGTTATGTTTTCAATCCGATGGGCTTGTAAAATCGAAGAAATCACAAAATGGCGACAAGCGACGACGAACCGATGCACTTGTACGAGGTGTTCCAGAACTGCTTCAACAAGATCGCAAATAAACAACCAGGTTGGTGTCGTTCAATTTGTCGCCGCAGCAGCCGGCGGTTGCAAAGACGCACGGACCCGCCGGACGTGTGGCTGCCGTACCGGGCCATTTTTTATTTTACCAATCAATTTTTTTTTATCGTTACCATTGCATCGCCCTCGACGTCGGTCCGTCGGCCGACGCGGTATTTGCACGTCCGCGCGTCCTCGATGTTTCCCGACATCATTCCCGTGCCCCGTGTCCCGCGCGTTTTGCGGGAACACGACGACGTTCGTTCTAGGCTGGACGTGCCCCGACCGCCTGTCAACGACGAACATGTTGCGATGCGATCCGTTAAAATCTGTCCGTTTCGTATTCGCGGGTCGGTTATGATTGCAACACGTTTGATTGCTCCTGTATTTTAATATTATGCCTATACTGTCATCGTTTTAATTTCCGTTTTACGTACAATTGTGTCAATGAAAACGTATTCCCAGTATTGTGTTGTATCGCGTATCATCTGCTTATTAGAGGCATCTATGCTAAACACAATATTATTGTGAATAAACAATCTTTGCTTCCAGTATCTGATGACTAATTATCGTACTTGAATTATGGTTTTTTTTATGAAACCATCTGTCCATAATTTTTATTGGTCGTATAGTAATATTTTTGTTACCAATCTATACAATCAATATTAATATTAGTAGTTTATATTGATAATATTTTATTGTTGTATAGATGAGTACCTAGGTGTATAATATTAATATATTTAGAATAAATCAATTAACAATAAATTTTATTGTGTCTTTTTGGTATGAAGGTACCTACTATTTCTTATTGTTTACATTTGTTTTATATTATATTGTATTATTATAGAGTTAATAAAATTCATCAGCCCTTAGGTTTTGTATTTAAAAAAAAATTTATTTTACTGCTGTATCATTATAATTGTATGCACAATGTAATATTGGTACAGAGATTATTTCTTTTCTAAGTGTTTTTAAAATATTTCATCTATCCTACAAAATAACTTAAGTTCAGTAGTTTAAACCTTACCTAAATAATTTGAATGTACTATCCTGTTTCACAAGAAATATATCTAATTATTCAATATATTCAGTTATCATTCTATAAATTCAATCATTAATTATGTAGATACCTAAATATATTATATTATATTATAATAGTTATGAATTGAATACACCAATGTTTAAAAGTCAATGCAGTTGTTACTAGTGTTACAGTGTTACTACATAATCTTACAATATCTACCATTTATCTTACTATGTACATTGTACAATCATAGTCAATTTAAAACAAGATTATTGTTATATTATTAATATAAAATCATCTATTATCAAATTTAAATACAAAATTATTATTTTTACATTATTTTAATGCTTTAATTGTAAGTTAATGATTAAAATGTTTTAGTTGTATCTAGCTAATTAAAATGACTTATTAATTATGTTTTATTTCTGTTTCAGAAAAATCTGGGTTTCAGCCACCATATAATATAGAAAATGGAATGGTATGTTGATTTGTTCACGTGTTACTTTGTATATTTTTATTTGAATATTTTAGTAATAAGTTTTAATGATACCTCCCCACCCCCATGTACTGCATTATGATGTTTTGTACATGATTTTTACCATTATTTCCATGAATAATAATTAAAAATTAATTTGATTTGTGAGTTGCCTCTAATTTATTTCAAATCTAAGGTACTTATTGAAATATTTAATTATTAGTAGGGTACTTAAGTATATACAAGCCAAGAAGATATAACAATTTTTTTTATTGAATATTGTTTTAGGCATATGGTAATAATTTTGCTTCTGGCCCTGAAACTTTCAGCCCAGATTCTCCATATTTTCCATTTGGTAATACTCCACGTAAGCCTCTTCCAACAACTACTGCTGGTACTGCAGTTAAAAGAAAAAGAGAGGTAATACATTGTTATATAAAATGTTAATTTTTTAAATTAAAATGGATATTTTTAGTTATACATACATCAAATATATTATTAATTCATATACATTTTTATATTTGCATCTTACTATCAATAAAAGCTATTTATTTGCTTGTACAATATTTATATTTCATATTTATTTGCACGAATGTATATATAATATATTTTGATAATCTCATTTATCAGCATTACTTTTAAAGATTGAAATGTTTCAATTTTCTATTTCTATTTACCCCATTTAGACTAGTTCTATGGAATAAAATAATAAATATTAATTTTTTTAAATTATTAAACTATAGAATATACATTAGCAATAGTAGAAAATGTAGTTAGATTTTTTTTTTTAAGTTGAAACAAAAACATAATATATTATACTTTAGAATGATTAAGATATGAGTATTCATAATGTATTTGTTTTTAGGCCTAGTGTTTGTTTAGATGGTTTAAACTTTATGTATTAGTTTATATCAGAGGTATTCAAACTTTTTCATCCCAAGGCTCCTTTGAGTCTTCACAAAATGTTGACGGCTCCCAAATTATAAATAACAAAAAAATCAATGTTTATATGAATGTAATAACATTATGGAAACAATGACACTTACGCGACAAATTAAAGCTATATATTTAGCGAATAATTATTGTAGACAATTCAACGTTTCCCAACCGGTATGCCTCAATAATAATAATAATACGTTTTTCATAAAAATATTTATTGGTTTTCAATAATATGACGTGGCTCCCTTCGACAACTCCCGCGACGCCCCTGGGAGCCGCGACGCACAGTTTGAATACCTCTGGTTTATATAATAATTAATTATTATTGCATGTTAAAAACTAGTAGTTTTGTTTTTGAAATATTTTTTTTATTGCCTAAGTTAAAATGTAAACCATAAGAGAATAATCAATTTTTGACTAATATTGTGGTGTTTGGGAACCACAAGGGGGCAATCGCTGTTGTCCTGTTAATTAAAAACGATAAATAATAAGTTATAAATACTTAAAATGTTGCTTTAATATAAGTAGAGCTAATTATTATAGATTGCAAAAGTATCTGTATTACCTCTCCCTACTCCGCTGACCTTTGATAATAATACAGTATCTATACAATAATTACTAATAAATAAAAAATTAATGATTCTTTAGAATTTGTTATAAAAAAAAAAATTAGCAAATCAACATAATTTTTTGTTCATATAATTTACAAGTAATTTTAAAATTTAAATTTTTACTAATATTACTTGATTAATTAATTTACTCTCGATTTTAAAATATTTTCTTTTACAGTTAAAAGTTAAAACACTAAGTAGTAAACTCATAGTACGACAAATTGTATTGAAAAATTCTTTACTATGAAAGCATTAAGAGCAATAACAATAGTAGCATTTAGGATTAACATTTAACATTTATTAGAGAAAAAATATTGGTAAAATATTTCAACATGTATATAAAATTTTATTTCCATTACTTATTAATAAAGGTTTATTGTTTATTAGTTAATACAATTTTGCATTTAAATTTTACACAATTTTTTATAGTCAAATAAATTGTTAAGATTAATGACAATGCTACACCCGCATGTGTTGTCAGTGACAACTTGTCACTAACCATCTTACTAACATAATATAGCAAATTTGCTTTTAGTAGAACCGATTTTGTATTGTTTACTTTTAATTTTTAATTATATATTAGAGCGTATTGACCTATTATCAGACGTAAAATCATTATCTGTTATATGTCATCGATTTGTTTACGATATTTTTATTTTTAGCATATAATGAATATTATGTATTATACTAAAATATAAGTGTTCATAACTTGCTTTAAAATTAAAATATGGCAAAGTACAAACAAAAGATACCAGATAATGCTTTACCTTTATGTTTGATTATAGATAAAATTCGCTCTAATATTAAAACTACCAACATAAAAACGGATTTACTGAGCACAAATGTGCCGTGTTATATGTTTGTAAGACGGAGACAACTCACGAGAGCGTAGCATCCTCCTATACAATTATGTCGCATTACTTAGTGATTGAGTGATCACCATTTTGTTAAACCCTATATAATATTAGATTTAAACGATATAATTTGTCGTATAAGATGTGCCAAGTGGTATGGAGCTTTTTAACACGTTGGTGGACATTACTGCTATAGCAGTAATTTCTAAAATTGATGTCGGGGGACACTTCAAATATTAATGTTATAGCAGTAATACGAAAACCGACGAAAAAATGTCAGTACTGCTATAGCAGTAATTAATTCTATGGTCTTATATGAAAGAGCATATTGTTCTGCCCCAGTAGATTTCAATAAACCATCGAAGTTGAAAAAAAAGTTGATTTATGTTTTTTTTTATAGGTAATTCAAATATAAAACGATAGTTTTTTGTTTACAAAAAAGTTTAATTATAATTTCCGTAACGAAAATTTCAAAATTTTAAAATCTTTAATTTTATTTATTTTTTATATTTAAAAATTTAACTGCAGTCAGGATTTAAATTCTCTTTCAAGTGAAGACAATTTCTGTTGCTTTGCAACTGTGATACTAAATCATTGTATGTATTGTCCACCTCCACTGCCAATCTATTTTTATTCTCCTAAAATCTATCAACTTTATTATATAATTCAATTTAACGATTTTTACACAATTATTGTGTAACTTAATTATCATATTTTGTTATATTTTTTTTAAGTAATAATCTTGATAGACGATAGTTGGCTGTGTTAATATTCAATAATAATAATAAATGTATTTCCAAAGTCATTGCACATTTGCACATTGTTAAAATCATAAATTAAGTAAAATTACCGAATACAAATTTAAGAAGTTGTCAGCGTACTATTTGTTTTCTCTCTGGCTCACATGGAACATAACAAATTTGCGTTCGGCAGAACCAACTTAACGTTGTTAGCTTTGTTATAGAGTACTGAATATTAATACAACCTATTATCAAAATTTAAGCTAAAACATTATCTGTGTTTGTACATTGACATTTTAACGATACCTCTTTAAATTTTAAAGTGAGATATGAGCATTTTTAAATTGTAATATTTCGCATACCTACTTAAACGTGTATAAACCATAGGCGTGCGCAGGACTTAGTGGTGGGTGTTGCTGAAAATTATATATAATAAGTCAATACATATTATTTATTTGATTAATACAAAAATATCATTTATTTTATACAATACGTCAATACATATTATTATTATTATTACAATGCTAGACGTGTTTTGTAATGTTTCTTATTTTGTAAATTTTAATTACTACGTTACTAACTATTTTTAGTTAGAAAAAATAAAAATTGTGAGTGTTTGCATCCCGCAGGTGTTGCTATAGCATACCCTGCAACACCCGTGCGCACGCCTATGGTATAAACATTTAAATATTATAAATAATTTAACGTACATAAATAAGGATGATGTTCATCTTAAAGTTTGATAATAGGTCAATTCACTCTAATATTAAAGGTAACAACACTGGTTCTCATTGCTAAAAATATTCGTAGGTATACGCATTCTAGATCTTAGGTGTCAATGATATACCTATAACATTGAACCAAAAAAAAAAATTTTCTTGCTTCGCTCGAATTTAATAATAACATTTATTCTAATTATCAGTATCACTTTGACCAAAGGGTAATGTATAATATAAACTCATACTAGGTATATAATATATTATAGCTATTTATTTTATTTATTTTTTAATTTATTTTATTTTTGTGTTATTACAAAAGAAAAACTTTAAAAAATTAGTACAGTCTAAGAAATTAGAATGGTTACTTTTTTACTAACTGCCAATAACTTAGTGATTAGTGCACTAATCGTGATTGCTAGGGTCCGGAACTTAATGCATTTGCTTCTTTTTTTCTAATGATTACATTCGAGGCTCGTCTTTACAGAAATTTAATTAATGAAATATAGAATTTAATGGTACAGTTTTTATTTTGCATTTTTAGGGAATTTTATGCTTTAAGGTAATTTTTTGTAGTATTTTTAGTGCATTTTATTCATTTTTGAAAATTCTAACAGGTATAGGCTATACGGCCATATACCCGCGTATCGTCGTTTATTTAGAGAGTATACGCTAAAAAAAAAACTAGAGAAGTAAGTATACGCCGTATACCCCCTAATACACCACTGCTGGTTCTGCTAAACGCAAATTTGCTTTATTACGCGTAGGCCAGAAAGAGACAACAAATAGTGCGCTGATATAAATAGTTATACTCCTTACTTTTTTGTGGTAGGTGAAAATTATACCTAGCAAAATAACTTTAAAATACTATCTTTTCAACGTTTATGAATAATTAATTATATTATTTTTTCTCAACATTTTCTTTTTAATTTAGTTCACCATTTAATCAAAATTCGAAGAAGTCGCTCTGCTATTTAGACGTATATATTAGTCTAATATACATTGTCATTGAATATATCACTGCAATAGATGTGTTAAATTTGATTTAATTGATTGATAAATAATTGTTTTATAGCTTCTATTGATCATAGAAGGTTTTTCATGTTATTGCTATAATATTTTATTATTTTTTTGATTCTGAAAAGTTCGAGAACATTTTAAATTTATACCCGTGACTGTATTTTTAAAATTTTTAATTGCTGTAAAAATAACTTATGAAAAACATTGTCTTAATTTTTCAAAATTAAAACTTGCTAACAAATTTTTTATCTATTTAAGTCGAACAAAACTACAAAAAGTTGACATTTCAATCATCTACCTAATATTTATAAATAGTTTAATAAGAGCAACATATTTGAAAAAAAAAATAGTATTTACAGCAGTGTAATCATATTTAAATTTTATAAAAAAATAATTAATAAATTAGAAAATATTGTGTAACGTATAACTTAGTTTAATGTATATTATTATTATTTACAGAGTATAGACTCGCCACCAGCAGAACCTTCTGAAGTTGAAGTTCCCCATCATTGGGTAAGATTTTACTTTTTTAATACAATGTTTTATTATTTGTAATCTTATGCTTCCACACTAAAATAAAATCAAAAAAAAAAAAACAAATAAAACGAAAATACTCGCCTTTATTATTTTAGTATGATTATTATTTATATGATATACCTAATTTACTGATCAGTGTCCCAATATACATTTTTGATAAATCTTGTCTTGTACCTATAAATTTATAAGGTTTAATAAAATTTTTTATTGCTATGAGCAATTACACTACGCGTATAGGTATGTTTTGTACTGTTGTAGTTGTGTGTTATTGCAGATTTGATCACGATTTTTTTATGTTATTTTTTAAAGCCTTGCGATGTCATCAGAGTAGTTATAAATTTATAATTATTGCAATTATCAAAATGTAGTGATAAATAAATAGAAATACATATTTTAATTAAGACAGAAGTTTGAAATAATTAAATATTTTAATTTTATATGTTAATATATTAGTTTTTGAAATAATATAGTATAGTTTAGAAATTTAAAAGTATTACACATTTCTAATATCTAAAAAAAAAAAATAATCAAAAGGCATATTTGTTACTTAAGTTATACTTATTTGATTCATTGCCTATTGGTAAGTAATATTTACAAAGTATGGTTCTTCACATTTAACCCCAACAAAGAAAACTAAAAACACTTGTTTTTATTTATACAGCTTAACAAGCATGTACTCTTAGCAATTCTTTTGTTCTAGTTTTTAATATGTAAATAAATTAAATATCTGCAATAATGTGTAATTTAAATGTATATTGGTAAAATAGTTTAGAAAATAAATGTTTCCAATACCAACGTTTTTGTTAAAAACAATTTATCATCCTTCGATTTTTATAGAATACTTTAGTAATTTTTTTAAACTTCATTAAATACAAAATGTTAAATTACAATTTGTTTAAGATATTATATTTATATGTACGTAAAATTAAGTCTCAAATTAGAATTAGAAACAGATCGATTTATATATCTATTTATAAATCATATCCTATAGTATTATAAATAAACAAGTACGAATAACGAGTACAGAATGAATAATATTTACTAAGTTCGAGAATCGAAAAATATTTTGGCCGAATCTCGGATTTATCCATTATATTTTTATTTTATAATTTACTTTGAATATTTTTATTAAATTTATCTTATGACCCATCCCAGGTCTTCCTTTTATATTTAAAACTCAACATATTTCATGTGATAAATAATCATAAATAACATGCATAATATATTGATTAAAATTGATGCAAGTCTTAGTGTACTAGATTCATATACAAAACCAATATAGTTGTGTTTTTCGGTTTACTTTGATTTATTTATTTTTTTTATATAAATGTTGTGAACAATATTATTCTTGCATTTTTTTATACGTTATTAATTTATAATGCCTATAAATTAAAATATAAGAATGCTTTATTCACTATTCATTGATTGTAAATAAGATTGTCATTGATATTGAATTAATTTAAACGTATTTAGATATACCCTACATTAACTATTTCTTTATGATAAAATACAATTGGCTATTCACTCAATTATAGATATTACTACTTTTAAATATTTAGATTTTCAGTTTTCTTATCAAAATTATTTTTAACTCTATTCATAAAATAGTATATTATAATTAATAACCAAATTATTTGTTTAATATGTTAGGCACGTAGTACGCGTTTGATGATTTTTAAATACGTCTGTTGGTTTAAATTCTGTTTTGTGGCTGGACTGTGTATTGATGGAATTTGTACGATGCTGCGTAACAAATGTTGATTTTAATGTAATTTGTTAACCTTTTTTCTTTCAATAACTATTGTATAGAATTCGGTCCCCTTATTTTTTTTGTGCACGGGTTTACCAAAACGTTTCATATTTTTTTTCCGTCTTAAGCGTGCTCTCACGTATGTTCGCTTTTCGGCCTCCACGGTGATGGGGTAGTGCGATATTATTATTATATACGTGTGTGGCAGTAATATAATTTTTGTAGCGCAGCAAGAAAGGACCAGTAGTTCAATAGTTTGAAACATCTGGCAAAGTAGCATCCGATGTAGGTAGTAGGATACACCGTGGCAGCACACAGTGTTCAGTTGTAACTATTCAGACAACACCGCCGTCATGGTGCGTCTACCACTTCCCTCCAACTCATGTTAGCCCATGACCAATGCATTGAACGGCAAGGGCTCTTTAGTTTTAATGAATGAAATCTTAATTTTTAATGGCACACCCATTTCATAATGACTCGATGAAATAAGTTTTTGTATAATAATTTTGTTAATCTTGTATAAGAAAAATATGGTTACTAAGTTAGTAGTAAAAAATAATGAAAAGAGTCGTTTGTTTTGCAGCTTATAAGACGTAATTATTATTAAAAATATTGTTTATAATGGAAAAATCATTGTTTTTAAAAAAAAACATGTATTTAATAATGATAATACTGACATAACGCATGTATTACGCACGCAATCGTACAGTGTATATACTAAGTTAGGTTTGATACATTATATGTATTGATATTTATGTATTGTATATTTATACGTTTTGATTATGGAATGCGAATATTAAATAAAAATATTAATAATTTTTATTAAAAAGAATTAAAAATCCTTACTCAAATAAATTATATATTTGTAATTTTGTATTTATTTGGATTAACATTTTTGGTTTTGCTAATAATTATTAAAAATATTCATACAACTTGCCGACAGTATTTGTTTAATATATTATGTAGTGAAACGTTAAATGAAATAGATGTTAAAAGCTTCTATCAGTGAAATATAGTTTTTGTTCAGTAGGGGTAAAAGAACCCTTGTAAAATTATGTAAGACGAACCTCCATACGATGCAGCAGGATATGAGGATCTTAGATATCTGATTTCCACATTTACCATATCGTCAAGAGGGGATAGTGTTATAGTACCTTTACTTGGTTGCCAATGTCTGCTATTAAATTTCATCCCCGTTTTCTGTACGTGTATACTTAACATATTTTATTCATCAATTTATTTAGGAATAGACCTAGTATAGCGTAATACAGATATTTGTATTATTGTTTAATATAGTTCATCATGATGATTTTGGTATACTTTAAATGTATAATACTAGCCTAATTTTCATGTCAATTGAGTTTTGTGTCAGTATTATTGAAGCATTAGGTACCTACCATTCCTAATAAAAAAAATAATTTTACATATAACGCAGGTGTATACTTGTTAGTTATTATTATATAACCGAATATGTAATTACAAAAGATTGAAATTTAATAGTTTTAAGTGAAACTAGTTTTTTACTAGTCAATAATATTCTTCAGTCCATTTTGGTATTTTCAACTTTTAATACCATAATTTAATGACGCAAGTGTGGTGTGTATCGGCCGAAATTAAATCATGACGTTTCAGCGAATAAATTTGACAAATACAATTATTCCGAGATCGATGTGCAATATTTTCAATATAAGTTTCTATAGTATAACGTGATCCGGCAAAACGAGTGTCGACTTGTACCGCGGAAATGACTTCTAATTAATTATATTTATTTTAAGACGACGATCGTCTGTCGGACAATTTATTCGTTTTCGACCTGTGACTTACGGCGCCGCGTGCGTACGTTTGTGTGTGTGTGTGTGTGTGTGTGTGTGAGTGAGAGAGAGAGATATTAATCGAAACATTTACACGGTGTTTGAAATAAAAAACGTATTCATTAAACGCGTTATTGTTCGGGAGAAAAAAAAAATGGTTTGGTACGGCGACTATTATTGTGTCGTGTCGCGTGTATTGTTCCGGCGAGACCCGCGCGTACATACTACATAAAATACATTATGTATTATTACATCTATCGCGTATTTTTCGTTTTCGTTTTTTTTTTTTTTTTTTTTTTATCCCGCGGCAGTTCTGCTGCTGCAGCAACGGCGAGCGCAGAGCTAAGAGGAGAAGCGTCGTCGATGGTTGGCAGCAGTGTTGCGCGAGGGGTCTGTACACACGATAGTCGTATTATAGTGCATAATATTATCCTCCGCGTTTTATTGTGCCGTATTATTACTATATATACACACGCACAGCTTATATTATATATATATATATATATATATATCCATACACGTATATACATAGTAATATTATAGTTTATGCGGCGGCGATGGCATAGGCAGGTGGTAGTGCGGCGGCGTCGGCGGTTACACACTGTACGGCAGCGGCTTAGAGGTGGTGGCGTATACACACACACACACACACTCATTTATATATATATCATTTACGAAGTCTACGCACACGTTTGCGCGCGCACTCGTATCGCATCGTGTGTTCGTACGTAGAGCCTGTTGCTCCTTCGCCGTAACAGCGCGGCCCGCGTTTCAGTGTAACGGCGGCTTTCCGTGACAATGGACACGACGCCGGAGCCGTCCTCCTAGTCCCCGCCCAGCAGTGCGTGGCTTCGCGCGGCGAGCGAGCGAGAGAGAGAGAGCGAGCGAGCGAGGCGCAGACGGGTAGACCTCTCGTAACGCGAACGTCGTCGTCACGTGCTGCGTGCGTTGTTTTCGTCGTCGTCGTCGTCGTGTCCGTGTGTCGTTTCGCGCGCGCGTGCGTGTACGTGTGTGTGTATTTGGTGTGTGCGTGCGCGTGTGTGCCGCACAGCGACCATCTGTGCGCGCCCCGTCGTCGTTGTCGTCGCGTATTTCGCGTCTGACGGGGGACCAGAGAAAAAAAAAAGATTTCGGGCCCAGAGGGTGGTGTGTGTGTGTGTGTGTGTATTTGAACGCGCAGGAGGAGGGCGACTGTCGTATACGATTTTCGTAATACTATTTATATACTATAACATATATACATATACATATATATATAGTATTAAATAGTACGGTCTCCTGCACCGCTGCGACCCGCCGGGGTGACCATCACAAGCCGCCGGCAGCATGCACCACTATCGGACCAGGGAAGACGAGACGCCTTGCGGGGGCGACCCGTATTTCTATCTCAGGCTCTCGGCCGGCGCTGCCCCCTACAGCCCCCTAGAGCCCATCAAGCTCGAAGTGGACGTGAAACCCGAACCCCGGATGACGCCAGTCGACGACTGCAGTTTGAAACGCGGATCTCCGCTGGCCGACCCGGTTTCCGCGGTAATGGACACCGCGGCCGTCGTGCCGGACATGGGTGGTTGCGGCGGCGTTATCGTGGGCGGTGTGGGTCTCGGTGCCGGTGTCGATTGCAAAGACGAGGGGGGTGCAACCGGAATCGGTCTGCTGGCCCTCACGCAGCTCGACGGTTACGGCGGCTACAACAATAAGTCGTACTGTCACGCGGACGGTGGCGCGGTCGACTTGCAGCTGCAACACGACCGCGTCGGCGACGATACCGACAAAGACCACTGCAAATATTCGTACGGCCGACTGATGTACTCGTCGCCCGGTGACGATAATATTATAAAACATCAGGTATATTCGAAATCATCCACGCTGCCATTCTCCGTGTACTTTTATCTTGATAATTTATATATATATTTATACATATTGAGCACACGAGAAGAGTTCACACGGGGTACGGTGTCGTCTCGACCGCAGTCTGCCCCGGGCGCGAAAAATGCAGCTGCGTTATAATGTCCGAACTTTCTATACGTATAGTAATAATATGTTATATTTTTATTCCAGTATTATATTATGTTTTGTTGTCGGATGTCTTAGTGAACGGTGACGGTCATCGTCTGTGGTTAAAATATCAACCATATTACAATATAATATTATCAGTTGCTATTGAAACATTTAAAATTTCATTCATCGTATTTTTTTACATTTATAGCCGAGCTATTTAGTTTGGGAGATGAGAGAATTTATAAATAGTTTTGTGGAAAATTCTTACGCGTTTCGATAAGCTACACTTAGTTTTTTACACGTGTAACTGTATTAAAATGCACTACATTTCAATTTTCGTATACCGCACTCTAAACTAAGGGCATAATATTATACTTAATAATATTATTATACACCGCGGTATATTACAATTTATCTTATGGTCTATAATAACTGAATTCGAACGGTTTGAAGTGTGTTTATAAAAATAGAGCTTATAACATCACGACTATAATTATCTTGACTTCATATATCGACGGCTATTTGCGTTGTTTTCGGCTGTTTAAGAGTCTAAGGTCAAGGGTTTTTATAATTTAATTAAATATAAAAGTTTTAATTATTTATTGAATATTATTGTATATTTCCTAATATATTCCAATGTACTATATAAATATAGCTAAAATTAAACCATTCGTTGTATGTTGTATAGTTTAAAAAATTACAAACCACTTAAAAAAAATTATACTTTAAAAAAAGTATGTTCTAATCAATTTCTTACTGCACTACATTGTATAGACCCTGATTATAACTTAACCTACAATTATTTTTATCATTTCTCCACTATAACATATAGATTTAATTTAAATTAGGCTGGTGACTATTTGAACATGTTTGTCGTTTATTAAAATATTACAAACCAATTTATTTTATCGTGATATCATAACTTTCGTGTACTCTGAGGTGTATGACCCCTATCATCCGATGTATAACTGATAAAGGATTTGGAACGTCTTGGAATGACTGGGTGTCCGTGATTTTCTGCATGTAATTAAGATAACATAATGTATCAATTTTTTAAATTCGAACAACCGTTTTTACTGTTTTTAGCCTGTATATGTTATAGTCAAGATTTCCTCGATTGTATTTAAATATTATACTTATTTGTATGTGGAATATAATTTATTGACATTAAAAACGTTTGTCCTGGTTAGAAAAGTTTAGTAACGTTTTATCGAATTTACACTAGGCAACAGCAGTTACACTGCGTGAAGTAGCTATAAGTAGGTCTTTATTGTTGATTATATTATTTTGTAAGGTGAACCAAACCAGTTGGCAGATGTTATAAAACACACCTGCCTGCATCCTCACAACAATGGTCTTCTACTCACCGCACCTCTAAAGTATAGCTTGATTCTTTTTTCTCCCGTTTTGCCTGTCTAAGCCAACTTAAAATTTAATAAATTTCACATTTTCGTTTTACGCTCATACCATGATGATTATTCATATTATTTAGTATGTAAACATATTCTAATAGTTTGTTAAACAAATCTGATTAGATTATTACAATTTGCAATGTATTATGAGCTTAAACTAAAAAAACGTGTTTGATTAAGTATATCTATGACGAAATATTATATAATTAAAATTCAGCAATTCTATAAACAATATGATTTTTAGATTATTAATCATCGTTATAATTATTATATTTCATAATAAAAATGTAATTGTCGACTTTAAATATTCACGATGTATTTTTGTTATTTATATAATCAGGCATGAATCCGTGTGGGGAGCATAACCCACTTCGAATCCATAGTAATTATTAATTATATTATTTACACTGTTTATTTTTCTTTAGTATCTAGTTTATCATATTATAATATATGTATGATATACATCATTTGTACTCCTATATGCCTTCTAACTAATTAAAAACTTGAAATATTATAAAAACAAATTGTTTTTATTAATGTTTGACATGATTATTCTTTGACTATCTCGACGATAATAGATTTACTATTAAAAACTGCTCAGTAGGTTTCAAATTTACCTCGTCATTGGGTAGGTTATAGGTTACTGTATTTAATATGTTTAATTTGAATTCAATGATAAATTATTGCATAAAAGTACAAAACGATTTTAAACGGTTGTGTCCAACTCTGTTTCTAATGATATTACATTATTAATTATCATAATTTTATATTATACATTATAATTGTTATTTTAAGTCAAATACTGCGCGCAGCGTGCCGAAGAAACGGCGCGAGTGGGTTTATAGTATTAAAGTATAGGTGTAGGTTTATAATATTTAATTGCTTAAAATTAGTCAAAACATTTTTTTTTTTGTAAGTATACATATTCATAACGAAATATGTCAAATCCTTACTACGGTCAATATTTGTTGAATATGACAATATAGAACACATCATGAGAGAAAAAATCGCGAATTGACCTATTATCAAATTTTAAGGCAAAAAATATTATTTATAAGGCACCGTGAAAAGTATTCTTGATATTTTAATTTTGAAGCTAATTATAGGCATTATACAATTATTTAAAAATGTACAATTTTTAAAATACTTATAACTTAGTAGTTAGTTCAAAATTAAATAATAAAAAATTCTTTCGAGATGCCCTTGATAATAGTTCTTGCCATTAAATTTTAAAATGGATATATCGAATAATATTAAAAAAGTAAAACGGGTTCTTAAGTTATTTACTGTACAGTTTTTTGTTATGGCGTTAGTATAAGGAAGCGACAAAACACATACGGGTAGAACGTCCGATAAATGTATAAGTTTATAATGTTTTAATTCTAATTTTTATTAACATAAAACAAACATTTTTTTTTCAAATGCAAGCTCTGCAAGAAATACCATAATTTTATTGTATCACAATTAAAAAAATTATTTGAAATTTTCAAATAAATAGCATTAAAAAAACTAAAATATGATTGATATATTTATTTTCAATTTTATCATGATTCGCACAGTGTCACCCATCTATTTAGTTTTAGCCTTTAGCTCTAGGCCATGAACCCGCCAATCATAGCCCTTGTAGTCCATGTCTTCGAAGCCCCTATAATTGCTCATGGAAGTAAACGTTATCAGTGTAAATCTATACTAAAATAATTTATTTATATATTAAAGGCAGGCAGTCATATTGCCAATACGTTAAAAACTTATTGGTTTCGTGAGTGAAAGACAAAGACAATAATATTGGTATGCCCTATTTTTAAATGTCTATTTAATTAAAAAAATATCTAATAACGCCTTCAGATATGATATTTTTTGTTTATTCAACTTGGTTTTAATATACGTATTTATTATATTAATAAATGTATTTCGGCAATAAATACTTGTTTTAAAAATCTCGCAATTCCCATCATAATATCATCTCTACGTCACATTGAATATTTTCTTATGTAGTAATATACTTGTATTACGTTAGTCATATATACAATCTATTAAAGTTTTTTTTTTGTTTTGGCAATGAACAAGTCGAAAATATTATATTCATAGCTATTAATTTTGTGCAAAAATATTTATGGACTATGGTGTTGGAGGGTTCTTGGCTTTGGAATATACTGTATAGTACGTGTATACATATTTATTTAACGTAATTTATTAAATATATATGCTTAATGGCGTACAGTATATTTTATTAAATGGATCAATCTGTGAAATTTTTTACTTAGTAATCTAAATAATTTTGATATAATTTTCAATGGTTTTAAATATTTATGTTGCTATTTATAAAAAATATATCAGACAAAATAAATACAAGTTAAGACGTACAATATTCTGCTTATTAAAAAAATATATTTGAATATATTTTGTGTTATTATTTATTATTTTTCGATTTGAGTGATGTCCTACTATTAATAACTATTATTACATCATTTTATGCCTGAACTGTAAATTTAAATAATTTGATAAAACTAAAAATAATCTTTGTAAAAAATTAAAAAAGAAAACTTTTCATGTTTCAACAAAATAATAATTTTTGAGATAATTTTATTTTGTCACCCTAACAGCAGGGAGCTTAAAAGTTGTTAAATTTATTTTATAATTTATATTAAAATACAACATATATTATTATAAATTCTGTCACAAACAATTCCAACCGAACTTTGTGTGTACGGCATATGTATATCATATATATTTTTCATTTTATGTAAATAATTATTTTTATAAAATAACAAAATAATTATTTAATACCTACTTATTGAGAATATTGAAATGTTTAAAAATTGTATCATTGAATGTTGTAAAATAATAAATCGTAATATAAGATTAAAAACACGGAGGGTGATAATTTACTAGTATCCAAACAATATTTTTATTTTAAAATAGTATATAAATTTATTTCGTTAAATAAAATTGAATTCAGTATCTAGTCATATATTTTTTTATCAGCGGGCAGATAAAAAAAATACTACTTAATTCCTAAAATCTATTACATCTTATACTATTTACGTATTAGTGTAAATTATATTATTATTATTTGATTAATTAAAATAATCAATTAGTCGTACTATAATTATAATTTGTTATATGTCAACACTTTATTCACACTAATACTATAGTATACATTTGGTTAATACTATTTACTTTTATCTTTAATTTATGCCTATTTTATGAATACCTAGCAATTAAATGTGTATACTTGGGGGTAGAAATTTAATATGGCTAAACAGTAATCATACATTTAATATACCTAGAACCTGTTTACGCCTTCTAGCTCAAAAATAATTGAATTTCTGATAAAAATATATTTTATTTGCTTTTTTTTAAATCTGTGTATTACAATCGCCATTAGGAAAAATAATGGGCTTAGTAATACAGTGTGTACCATTTTCTTGATTAATTCAGTTTGGTTTATCTACGCTACTATATAATATATTTATTGTTTTTATTTATACACATACCTTTTTAATAATATTGTGTTATTAAATATTACCTATTTAACTAAAAACTTAATAACGAATTAGAACTAATTACCTACTTATTTATTAATTACATCCCTTCAAAAATGGTAATCGATTGTATTCCAAATGATGAGAATTTAAAAAAAAAATCGATAGCATTTATTTCGAAAACAGTTTATGGCATATTATTAAATATTATAAATGTGAAACGTTGTATTTAAATCATTAATCACGTCCATTTTTTATTTATTAGAATATAGTGTATACTGTAATTTATTCTTCGTTACCATCGAATTTTATTTCGATTTTGTTCATTAAATTGACCGGAACAAGTTTCGAAAATCGTAGAACATAGATCATAATATATTATGTTAACATTAAATAATGACTCTGCCAAGCTCACATTTGTAATGTTATTCTTATTTACCATTTCTAATCGTATATACATATAATCGTGTAGGGTAATGAACCAAAACGGTGTATATGATGTATAATGTACGTTTCTAAAAGCCTTTCATTGTTATTGGAAAAAAAAATTGAAACATAGAGTTATTTTTTAGAAGTTTAAACAAAATATATATTATACTCAATATAATTAAGTTCATTAATTTGTTGCGTGACACAATATTCGTTGTTTGCTACCATTTGAATGCAATCTGTTAATATTTTGGTATTGTGACAGAGTAAAAAAAGAAGGAATTAAACGAGTAGAAAACAAGTTTCCATAAAAGAACTGTGTAGTGTGTACATACGACAATATAATGTATTATATCGTTCAATATGTCTTTATTATACTAGTTCTTTATGTTCTTGTTTTCATCATTCATTAAAAAAAGAAATAATCCATTCACGTAAGTCTCCTTGAAGATGCATCTGCCATTGTGGTTATTTTTAACGCATTCAGGGATTCCGTTTCTGTATATTGCATTTAATATATACTCTTAAGTATGTTATAAGGTCAATCAATGCAAAGAATTGCATTGCGAAATAATTTTCCATTGTCCGAATGAAAATTTTTTAAATTTTTTCTCGTCACCATCAACCTTGTAGATTTTATTATGTTATTACTTATTATATTGATTTTTTGTGGTGTTAGCAAAATTATAAACATACTAGTATATAATATGTTGTGTGTGCGTGTTTCAATAGATGAAATATCTCCAATTAGGAGTCCTAGATTATCTTAACATAGTCATTAATTTAAATCGTATAATAAGTAATAAACTAATAACTGATATTATTTTTGGTATTTGGAAATGATGATGGTGTTTTAAATTATAATAGTATTATATTATAGACATTAAATTTATTTTTATGGTTAATACGATAACAAAATATTGAGTTATCGTTAAATGTATGCATTTAATTAACGATACAGTTTAATTCTATACCCTAATGGTTAATTACTTCATGAAAGTTATCTATCAACTATTTTAATCATTAGGTATACATATTCTTTAACTGCATTTATTCATATATATTTTAATTCTTTATAACTATAATATTCAGATGGAACCTATATAAATTATTCTTGGATATAGAAAGTTAATAGACGTTACAATTTTCAACCTTATTTTATTAAGCAACCGATACAATTTTCAACCTAATCGAACTATTATAATATTATATTATGTGTCCATTAATATGACGTTTTAATTTAATAAGATTCGGTGAATAATAAAATATGCACTACCCATAAAGTCGTATATGTTGTGTTCATACTATAATAAATATGGTCAGAATATTTTTTTGTTAGTTTTCCAAATTATTTGGTAACTGTAGTTTTTTTAATTAAACTTTTTGAAGTGTTTTAAAATTATTCGCGCGGTTTTGTTTTGATATGAAGGAAGTGAAGAGGTATAAGAGATGCTTAAGGTTTTTAGTGGTTTTTACATCTATTTTTCAACGTTTTTTTCCTAAGTTCCAACGTTGATAAAAAGGAGGTATAGAATATAGTTGTTTTTTTCGTGACGTAAAATTGTATACTTTTTTAATCTTGAATTAGTACTATTTAAAATTTAATAACTAAACTTTATTAGGTACTATATTGTACTTAAATAATGAATAATAATTATAAACAATGGGTTCATTAGGAATTATTTCAGTCGACATGTAAATATGATTATTAATTAATTATCATGGTTTTTAGAAGTCGCAATAATAATTCACATAGAGCATTAACATACATTTTTAAGTTCTGTATAATAATAAAAATAACACTTTATTTGTTTTTTCCTAACAATAGATGTTTTTAATTATTTTATTTATAAAATTATATATTTTTTTTTTATATTCGAAGTATTTATTTAATTTTGTTATTACATTACGTCAATATTATATGTTTCGCTTCATTTTACAGGACGATACAAATTACTAATGTATTCACCAAGGGAAATTTATTGCCCCCACAAATAAATTATATTATTGTTATCTATAAGTTGCAATGCTGTTGTCAGCATTTGTTTGTTAAATTTATAGCGATAGGCCAGTAAATTTAAATCCCTTTTATTACTATTACATTATTCGTATGTGTGTAGTCAAAAATAAAATGTTATTTTACCTGGAAGATTTACGACTACCTGTTAAGCTTTTAATCTTCTTGATCTTTATTTAAATGTCATGGTGACGAAATTATAACAGTTCAATACTTTTTTTATACGAGATTTAACATGTTATGTGGAATCGGGTAAAAAGGAATAAATACAAACACAATATTATGGATAGAACCATAAAGACAAAACTCACATGGCACATGGTTTACATTTATCTATATTCTATACATATTCTACGCATCGCATCTTTTATTCGGTATGAACCATGTAAGTCGTTGCGCAGCGGTGCTATTATAGTAAACAAATCAGTACATAATTTCTCTAATACAAAGGCTACTGAATTTACCTAAAAATCTTCAAAATTCAAGTATGTTCTAAGCTATAAACGGGTTGATTCATTTAACGGTTTAACGCTATACACTCACAATGTAAATTATGTAAATTAAACAATGACGATCAATGATTCATATTTAAATAATGTATACTCATACGTCATTTGAATTTGGTTTTAAGAGGACGCAATTATTGTAGTATTAGTCTTATATACGTGCATTAAACAGTAAAATTGGTTTTTACATACTTTCAATGTAATATGTGAGTTTTTAGTTAAAATTGATTGAAATATATTGTTATGCACTGAATAGTTATGTGAAATTTAATTTGCTAGGAGATCTAATTCAGTTAAATTGTCATAAATTTAGCCCCTATTCTTTTAAGATAAAAACTGTACCTACTTTAATAGTATACTTTCATTGTGTTCACCAAACTAGTAAACAGTAAATTTACAAATAATTTTAACATATTCATGGCCACACATTCAAAATACGTACCACACATAAAAATAGGTACGGGTAATCACGCCCACGAGAACCAATACTAAATACTAATGATTTTAATTTATATGTTAAACGATAGAAAATAGAAATAACTAATGCAAAAAAAAGTTTAATAACATGGTGCTGTAGTTAGAAACGATATTTTATAATTGGAAATTCTATAATACACTTTAATACTGCACTTATTTTCTATTTAATATGATTTTTGATTCTGAACAAGATATTCATAGGAATATATTTTTTTTCTCAAACAATAGATATTTGTAAAGTGATAAATGTGATAACATACATTAGCAAACGAGGAGTTATTTATTATTTATGCTTAGAAAGATTTTGCAATATTGACAGTGTTGTTCCTATGATAACAATACTTAAACGAAAAGGGAAACTTTTTAACTATACCTAATACACTGTTGTATTAAACCGGTACTAGAATTTTACAAACTTATTTTGGAATAACAATTTTAGGCTCCCCTCTCTATTAAATAAATTGAAATTTCACCTATGATGTATGATAATACGATAGTCACTTTTGAAACCGATTGATTGTTAATATATCATCCTATTCACATAATGATACTCATAATTGTGTTTTGCTATCTTTGTCTAGACATGGCTTTAAATATAATAATAATGTTTATTTGTAGTACTTACTACTTAGTGATAAATTATAATAGGCAAAATAAACCTAATAAATACAAATTACAAATTTATTATTACTTTTATATTATAGTTATGATATTAGGTATTTCTGTATACTACACTATGATTTAAGCTAATATAAGGGAAAATGGTGTTCTTAGGACCTCACTTTGACACTACAACACGACAGTTTCGAATTTTAAAAATAACTGCAATTGAAAGTGTACTTGTATTGAATCTGATGTTTCTAACTTTCTAAGCCTACTATTAAATCGTTTATAGCAAAACGTTATATAAAACACCATATTAGCACAGTCGCACGATGTTTTAGGGGACGGTCACTGAACGTTAAAATGTTGATACTACCGTAGTATAGCTAATAGCTATGCATACATAAAATTGTCTTATGTAAGTACCTATACGTTTTTTTACCGTTCCGCAGAAAACGATTGTCGATTTAGCGGAATAGATATCCTTAGTCTTAAGTCCTGGCCACGATTCAAAAGTGTCGTCACGTGATTTTGTTAGATTTTAAATAAGTAACGATTTTGTTTCCTTATTAAAATGAAAAAAAAACTATTAACGCGAGTATATGGTTATTCCGTTTACATAATATTATATACTATATATATGTTTAGGTTTTCTCGAGGCTGTGACGAATAATCCTATAAATAGTCATGTGATAAAATACTGATAACGATAATGTTCTCGACTGTATAAATTGGTACATACTTACGCGTCTCGTACCTATTACGAGTACACTACAGTTTCACTTCAACAAAGCAAATTTATGTTTGTTGAATGGTGGAGTGGTGGCGGGGAAAATATACCCCTCGTCGTGTGGATGATGTGTACGCGCGAGACAAGTCTCATTAAAAGTTTACCTGTTTATCACCGTCAACATACATATTGTAAAAATACCGCCGTATAGTATTTGTATTATATAAGCAGTATTTTTCCCCATAGGTATTATTATTATTAATATTATTCTATGCATACAGGAAATCGTACTGCCGGGGATTATGTAGTTTTTTTTTTCATTGCGTCGTGATTATATTTATGCTATTTTTATAATTGGAAAATTCATGTTTGACCGAGTGAGATTAATTTTTTTTCTTCCAAAACGTTCAGTGATTTTCCATCGGACACAATAAGGGAATGCGAACCACGCAGGTTTGGTTTTTTTTATCGCTAAACTACCTATGGTTAATCCGGCCGGTTAATCGAGTCTAACATCGCTGCCCGCGCTTTTATCCTCATAATAATTGTTTCCGAAATTACGCATACGTTTTACGGTGGCTTACTGCTGACGATTTTGGATTTTAGCCTTGTGCATTTTTCAAGGTTTTGTTTCATTTTCCCATGTATACTATAGATTCTATAGTATAGAATGTTTGTTGTGCCTATATTTTTCTCAATCAATTTATTAGAAGTACAAGTAGTCATGTGTATATACATATAATTGAGCAGATAATAATACGAGAAACTTTGAAACCACAGCCTTGGCAATAAAATGTGTATATGGCTTCTATCCGAACCGTATAAGTGACCAAATAAAAGATAAGACCTGTGGATAACAAGTCCCGTGTACATCTACAAAATTATAATTGTCGATATTAATAATTTTTTAATGTATATTATTATTACTTATTAGTATTATAGTATCGGTGTATATGGTACTTAAAACATCAATTTTTCTATTTATTCTTTACAAATAGATCGACTTATCCTTACCTTTCCAAGCATATTATGTTTATGGTCAGTTTCAAAATTATTCTTGTAATACTTTTATTAATATAATATATTAGCTAATCAAAATATATTATTAATTATATTCAATAAATTATGTTTATTCTTAAAATTATACTTATTACTTACTAAATCTCAACCTAAATATTTGTTTCAGTATGGTGGTGATGAATTTTCACCAGATCCAGCTAGATTTGCTGCTCAAAAACCTGGTTCATCTGTGTACAATGCTGATTCTTATTACTTAGGTAATTAGTGTAATTTAAAATTAATAATTTAATAATTATTCAACAAATTGTAGCTGGCTTAATATCTCGATGTAATAATTTTTTATTTATGATCTGTAGACAGCACAGGAAATAATAGTGATGTTTGGACAACTAGTGCTACTGCTCAACTTCAGTCTCCTACAACGTATACAACATATACCAACCCACCCAATCCACTGCTGACCACGTCTCCAAACATGACGCCAAACAATTTTCCACCAACAAACACTATGCTAACACCAGAAAATTTGGTAAGAATATATCATTTACTTTTAGTCACTTATAAGGGCTGAAGCTAACATTAAATTTGGAATAATTTTAAATTAATGGGAGGTTATTTGAGCTTTATTAATGTGTATATTGCTGCGAACAACACTGTACAAACAAATTCCCCTTCAATGGTAACATCGAATTAATACAAAAAAAAAAACAACATGCATATAACGTATACAATATTCAGATCTCATTGTATGTAGCTATTATTATTTAATTATGTTGTATATTGTATAATCATTTTAATAAATTGTTAACTTTTATTTTAATTAAATTTAAATTTTTAACATAAGTATACTTGTAGTTATGTTTGATAAAGAAAAATTGAATAGTAGTTGGTTTAATGGTTTATTAACTTTTAGTATTATATTTATTGTAGTTGTAGAAAATAGTAATTCATTAAATATATAATAAGTGTTTTTTAAGATATTTTATAATATAATATTCTTAGTTAAAATACTTAAATGTAGTCTAAATTTTTAGTTATATAAATTATTTTTTTTATTTCTTAATATTTTTTATTAAAAATAAAAACTTATTTGTAGAATGATTTATAGTAATAACTTGATAAATTTGTGTTCTTTTTTTGCATTTATTTATTCTATTTTGTTTTAATTAAAATGTTAATAATTTAAAAATATTGAAAAGCGGGGTAACATATTTTATTAAAACATTTTAGATAATTACATAAAATATTAAGCCTTACAAAAATGTTAATAATATGAACATTTTTCGTTATGTAAATATTATTAAACTATTAATATTAATGTATTATCTCTCATTTGTACTTTTAAATTTTTACATTTATTTATTAACTTCATATTTTAGTTCTTAAGGTTACCTATAATAATTTATTTTTGTGTTTATACTATACAAAAGCATTAAAACAAAAGATTTAAATGTTTAAATACCAACTCTAAATTAGCATAAAACATAACCATGTTTTACAATGTAGTGTTATGAAAAAAAAACAATTTAGTTTATAATAATGCATGACTAAAATAGTTTGTTTTTAAACTAATGGAATTGTTGTAATTTCAAATTGATATTTGATGCAATCCCCAATTCAAAATTAAATTGTGATCGTGTTGCATACAATTTCTGTATACCTACTAGATTATATTTATTAAAAATAAATCTCTACGCATATCCATCAAAAACTCTCTCGCCCTTCCTCGCATTTTAATATAAAAAAATTAAAATTATACTGTTTAGATTTTAATACAAGAAGTTATATAAGATTTTAAATGAAATATTCATAGTTTGGTATTTATTAAAAAACCATGCAGTAATAAAAATGTGTTCTTGAATTTAATGAAATATTTTGGTTAGTCTTATAATAATATAATATGTATGTGACAAATATAAAATTATTTGTAAGGACATACTTTAAATTACTATGATATTTTTATTCTATTCTAGCATCTTCATATAATATTGAGGCAATTTAATTTATCATTTAAAATAACTTAAATATTAGTATTGTTAATGGGATTTATTAAAAATTTATTCATCTATTTTTATGTAATAATTTTTGCCCATTTTTAAGCTAAAATTAAATTTTATAACAACTGTTATCTTTTATTTAAATATACTTATCATTTATAATAATTTTTAATTATATGTAATTTACTTGATTTCATTAGTATAAACATAGATTTAATTTACTATAGGCATGTAATGTCAATGCAATCATTTATTATTTATTATTATCATTTATTGCTCATTAATTTAATTTGGATTCAGTTAGAGAACTGGCTACTGGCTAGAGAAGGTGGGAGATAAGTATCTATTGTCTCTTGCCACTAGTAAGTCAAACCAAAATTAAAATAATGATAGATAAATTATTGTATTGGTGTTGCCTATCTTTAGTATATTTAATCTATGGTATAAGAGAATAAATTATATTTTAATTTTATTATCTATTCATCGCAATATCATATAATTTTCAAATAAACATTACTACAGTTCATTAAATTTGTATTTAATAATGTACAAGAGCTATAATTTAATTTTTTTTTTTATTTGTTAAATTTTTCATTTTTCTTTTTTTTTTCTTTTTTTTTTATACATCTGAGTCATAAGTTTGGTGATAATAAATGTTTATTTTTCACAGGGCTATAATACTATTGGTCCAAATGCTAGTATACCTCCTAGTGGTGTTTCACCTGCTACAGATGGCCTAGGCACTTCCCCTCTACCACCTATGTCAAGTTTGCGTGGAGCTCCTCCTTCTGCTCCAAGTCCAATTGCAGTTACCCCTAGCTCAATGATGTACCCAGGACATAACAGTCCCACTATTCAATCTCCCGGGGATACACTTGGCAAAACTTTAGCATCAGTACGATAAATTTATTTACTTATTTGCTTTATTTTAATTTACATAATTAACTTACATATTATAATAATAATATGTATGTAATATGTTATAATATACACACTGGGATATTAATACGGTATGCTTAAATAGTTACCATTGAAGGCTTTTTGTTGCTTTTATTAACAAATAACTAACAAGAATCATAGCGATTCATTATACATCTCTTATTATTGTTAGATTTATTAGGGACTATGTTTTGTTATCGCTGTAAAAAATACCTGAATCCTATCCTTAAAATGATACACCCAATTACAGTATTCTGGACCTACGTCAGTGGTTATGAAATATTTCAAAAATTTTTGTAATATATAAAAATAAAAGAAGCAATTTCTTAAGATACAACAATGTGTTGTAGATATATCCCACTGACCAGAGTGTCAGCAGTTACAGTTCAAATCCATCTACACCTGTAAGTTCACCACCACCTTTGGCACCTTTAGCGCCTGCAAACAGTGCCGGATCTTGGACCCCTGGCGTAGTACCACCTCATCCTGGATCTCCTCATTTTCCTACTGACCATCGCACTATTCATTTGGTATGTAATATTCTAACATTTCTAACTCTTAAAATTAATAGCTACATTTAGTATTAACATTAATTGCATAAACTTGGGTTGGTGTGCATTTTTAAATTATTTATTTTTTTGTAGTTTTTACAAGTACATTTTTTGTTTTTATTATAGGGTAGTCGTATGGAAGAAAGACTGGACGATGCCATAAATGTTTTACGAAATCATGCTGAAAGTCAAGCTTTAAGCTTAGCTGGTGTTCAACATTCCGCTTCAGGCATTGTACCATTGTATCATCAACATTTAGTAAGTTACATTATTTTAAAGTTTTATTTTTATAAAGCTTAATTATTTTATTTGTATTTATAATCTATTGTTTTACTTTTAGGGGAGTCCCCATTCAGCAACTGCTACAGTAGGAGCTGTTCCAAATACATACCAAACACTTTCAACATGTCAAGATAGTGATGGGCCAATCAAAATTGAAAGACTAAGCAATATCAGTATGTATTGATATTAAAAATATTATTTTTTTTCTATTCCAATACTAATAATATATGTTTTAATTTTTTAAACATGATTTAATCTAATTCTTGTTTTATTTTTAATGTAGAAAAACGGAAAGAACCTCCAGACAGTTCAGACATCAAGCCTACTAGCAGTGATCACTTGTTAGTAAATAACATCGTTAATGTCAATTCACCCCCAAACAATTCGCCTATAAATAAAAATTCAAAACGATCTCGTCGATAGTAAGTTTAATGTGCAATTTTCCCCCCTTTTTCTTAAAGACACATTAACTTAACTTAATTTCAGATTTTTGTTTCGTAGAGGTGTCTCAGGTGTTTGATTATCAGAACCTCAAACGAACAAATATCCATTCAAAATAATTTTTAATATATTAATTCCCCCCTAAATGATAAATATTTTGCAAGTTTAATTTTTATAAATTTGTTATTTACTTTTTAAATAGTTTAGGTAAATTTGCACAAGACTATTTTACTAGTTATCCATAATAAACTATAGTAACTATTGAAAAAACTTATTAAACCAGTGGATTAATGAATTTATGTTTAAATTAAATAATAATTTACTGATCTGATCAAGAAAAAAACTATTTAACATAATCAATATAATTTTCACCTACAATATGGCACATTAATTTACATATATATAATAATATATTTTGTATACTTGTGAGTATGTATATAACAAAACTTAAGTAGTAATATAAATTAAAATATAAATCATGTATATTTGAACTATATTTGTTGTGTTCAGTTGACATTAAATACTGGCATACCTCTATTTGACCTCACCTACAAGCTTGCTTTTCAAAAATAAATAAATAAGATATTAACTTATTTTATGACTGTCATTTTAGTTGTTCTAGTGCTGATGAAGATAATGAAGATCCTTCAACAAAAGCACATAGAGAAAAAGAACGCAGACAAGCCAATAATGTCCGTGAAAGGTAATTTGCTAATTCAATTAATTTTATAAGGTATAATTAAATAGTTTTCGATTATAAAGTAAATAAAAATGTACAACTTCACAATTGTTTACATTTTTTGATCCAATATCTGTTGCTATTATTGTTAATTTAAAATTTAAAACCTATTATAATTGTATATTTGTATAATGTTGGAAATTATATATATTTTTTAATTAAGAATTCTAAATAAAGTTATTAAGATTATATAAACTTACTATTCATAGAACATTAAAAATAAATCATTAACTTTTAAGTTGTAACATAAGTTTAAAACTAATGTTAACTATGATGTTTCGTATTGCTGTTGTACAAGTGTGGACGACGAGAGTGAAGATCCTGAATTAAAAGCTCAACGGGAAAAGGAGCGCCGCCAAGCAAATAACGCTCGAGAAAGGTGAGCTTTTTTGCCGGCAACTTTGTGTGCGGCTCTTGGCTCCTTTTTTTATATTATGTTAATATCATGGTTTAATTTTAAATTTATTAATAACTATTAATGGTTATTTACATTTAATATTGAATAGTGAAATTAAATAATTATAAAATATTATTCACATAAATCAGTAATCAAACAAAATTTCATATGAACTCAGTCTATACCCCTTGTACACAGCTATGATCACCAAATAATTGCAAAATAAGTTCCACAGTTTATTTAACTTATTTAAAATTCAAATGTTTTAATTTTTTTGTTTATAATTTATTAAAAATGTAGTTTTTTAATAGTTGTTTTAAAAATAATATTATGTTCCTTTATTTTAATCATATTAACAACATTTAGTAACTATTTTTATAATTAATGATGTATACTTTCAACTAAACTTATGAAAAACATAAATATATATTTTAAAACATGAACTGTACTGTATTTTAATTTTAATATGAAATAATAAGTCATTGTTAGGTAATGGCTAGCAAAATTAGATAATATTATATAATTTAAAAGTTTATAAAACCATTCTAATGTTATCATAATGATATTTATTTTATATTTGTAATGATCTATTTTCAGAATTCGAATTCGTGACATTAATGAAGCATTAAAAGAACTTGGCAGAATGTGTATGACACACCTAAAAACCGATAAACCTCAAACTAAACTGGGTATTCTCAACATGGCTGTTGAAGTCATCATGTCATTGGAACAACAAGTTCGAGGTAAATTATTAAAACCTAGTTTTCATGATAATTGTTATTATTTTGTAATAATTTTTAATGGTTTATTTCAATTTTTATTTCAGAGAGAAATCTTAATCCTAAAGCAGCTTGTCTAAAGAGGAGAGAAGAAGAAAAGGCCGAAGACAATGTTGGACCAAAATTGGGACATCATTTATCGGTTGCACAACACATGGTTGTCCAAGGACCACATTTTCCACCCATGACTTTGGTAAGTTTATTTTTAATTCAAACTAGTTATTCTATTAAAAAAATAGCAATCATTTAATTTTAAATAATTTATTTATAGCCAAACAATCAAGCAGGCTTGCCTCATAATGGACCCCAGTAGCGATGGAGTACAACTTCACCTCAAATATTATGCTCCTAAGTGATTTGGAGGTGATGGCATTAGTTTGCCCTTACATTAAAATCTCCATTGAAATATTGCCAAGTATATTATATTAGTGATATTTTTTATTCGTATGACATTGTTTTTTTTTATATATATACTTGCAACATAAATGATTTTTTTGCCCTTTGTGATTAATACAAGCTAAGCCCGAAGTTTTATTAGACATTTAGATTATATATTTTAAATGTAAGTCTGAATTCATAATATTTATCAGAGTATAAACATACAAAGTTCAAATGTTTTTATGTTGAATTCAGTCCAAAATCAATACTTAATTTATATACTGATATGTCTTAATTCTGCTAAGCCCTTTTCAACATTAGAATTGCCAATTTAAAACCAGTAAATAAATCACAATCATGCCCAAAAAAAATAATTGCAGTAAGTAAAAATTTGAACTCAAAACAAGTTTCCAAATTTCTTATGCAACTATTATCTTTTATGTTGTATTTTAATTACATTTTATTATTGATCATTACAATTCTTATCATTGGCGCAACTAATTAAAAAAAAAATAATAATATTAATAATAACAAAAGCTCTTCTAAGTTAAAACCTTTTTACATTCCTATAACCTTTACCAAATAATTATATACATATTATTTTTATAACAATTAACTAACTGATCTTATCTATTTAAAAATAACAACTATTTATGTATATAATATATCAATGCATTATATATCAACCATGTGTGTTTGGTTTAAATCAAAAAAACATGGTACAAAATTAGTTATGTGGTTATATGACGGGGTTCCATGTTTTACATATACTTGATAAATTAAAATATTTTAATTCTTGACTTTTCAAATTAAATTAGATTGCTTTTATAATATATTATGTTAGTTATCCATCATCTTTAAGAACTACATATGAAGTGAATATTATACGATGCTGAGCATTGGAAAATCACCTTACCAAGTTGTGCTAATGATTATTATAAAATAATATTCAAGTTACCGGTTACTTCTTAAGTTTGAGGGTTACAAATCTAATCTTAGTTAGTAGCATCATAAATTACTCTTAAAATAATAATTTCTTTTCTTAGATTTGCTCTGTCTTCACTAATGGCGTGATTATGTATGATTTATTGAAAGTTGATTTATAAATTTATTAAGTAATGTATTTAATAAAGGTTATTTTTAATACACATGTATATTCATGTGGCAAATACCAAATTTTTATTAGTATATTAGAAGAAAAATGTATGTGTTGAAGCTTTAATTTTTTTTCTGATCATTGTTTATTAAATATATTTTTTTTCTTAACAGATTAATATTTTTTTTAATATAACTATATATATATAATATATCAATTTGCATTTTTTAGAGAAAAATAATTAATTTCATTACGTTTGCGCCAGTATTAATTTTACAATCAAAAGTATTATTACATTTTGAAACACATATTTCTACAAATCTATTTTGTATATTTATTGTAAAGACCGTTTCCTAATAAGAAAAATCTCCATAGTAATAATTTTTTAATTTTATTTTAAGGTTATTTTTATTTTTACATTAAAAAAACTTAGCTTTATATAATTTTTTTAAGTGCTGACATGTACCTTTAGATTATTCATTCGTTACTTGCTGCAATTTTAATTTTTGTCAGAATATAACAACAATGGTATACAGTTATAAAAATATCAATTATCGATCTTATTCAGTTTACATTTAATTATTCAAGTATATTTAACATATTATGAGTGCAATTAAATATAGTGTTTGAATAATTATCAGTGGTCAATGATAGTTAAAATAATTTTAATATACTGAGATTTTTTATTCAAATATTAAAAATATAATTTATTTAAGTGAAAAGTTTTAATATCTAGTACTTAGCAATTATTTGTACTAAAACAAAACTAGTTCACAAGAAAAATTAGTGATATAAATTCAAACAAGATTATTAGATACTCAATTAATGGTAGATTATCTTTAACAACATTAACAAAATTGATGAAATTTGAGAATAAAAAATAATTGTAAAACATGATCCTATATCACCATCTACTACTCTGACCACTAGTAATTATTTAATTTTATGTTTAATGGTTTTAGTTACAGATAAGAGATATATAATATGATTTGCTTACAACTAAATTTATGATGCCAATTATTTTCTAACAATTTTTACTAATAGCTTAAGAGTTGAATCTGATATATCTGAAATTTATAAAAATTTAATGTTCATAAAAAAAACTTTTAGTTATCAGGTTTTTACACGATAAAAACATATTTTTCAATAATCATTGTCGGCTACAAAACAGGCATCTAAATTTGATCATTTATATACCTGTTGTCTGTAAATATAAATAATATATCTCATAATAATTATATCATAAATTGTGTATTTATGTTAAAAATACAATTTTTATATGTTTTATGGATGTATATTAAATCAAATTTCAAATTAAATCAGTTACATACTATGTATTTCATGTACTATAACTAATTCTGTCCCATGTATAATTTTGTGGTAAAATATAAATATGTGTACTTAATAAATATATTCTAATTATTGTATTATATAAATCCCACATGAATTAGGTCCATGTAAGACATGATTTAGTGGTACATGTTGTACAAAATATGGTGCTGCACTCAAGTTAAAATAAATATTCAAATCATACAAGAGTATTAATCCTTAAAATATAGTTTAATAGGTATTATTATATACTTTAACACAAATTATATTTTATCTTAATTATTCTAAATACTATCAAAGAAACTTTGTCCAAGACCTTTTAATTATCATCGTACAGAGTCTTACTAAGTGCAGTGTTATATAGTATGTATAATTAATTTTCAGCCTGGATACATTTAAAATAATTTTTAATTGTGAAATTCTCTTTTTGTTTTAATTTAAATTAATTTTTAGTTCTTGTATTATATTATTAATTCTATATATAAACTTATATTTTAATATAGTTTTAATAAAACCAGACATTTTTTCTTCTAAAATAATTGAATGTTTTTTTTTATAGAATTAATATTTTTGAGACTAGAAGTTAAAAATGTTTGGTATTATAATGTAGATTATTATAACTTTTATTATATAAGAAAAATGACTGGAGTTGTTCTGTATCATTATTTTAATATACATAATTTATACCTATATTAAAATTCCCCATTATTGTTATTACATTATTATTGATTATTATTTTTTTTTTTTTTTTTTTGTAAAATTAGACTAAAAAATAAAAATGATGAAATATACATATACTGATAAAAATATATACATACATACATATTTATATATGTATACATCATATTATGTATTAAGATTTTAGTAAACTATTTGTTAGGTATAAATGTATATGTTATGATGCCATAATTTGTATTCTTTTCTTATTGAAACTCAAAAAATGATTATAAACATTATTTTTTTTTTTTTTTTTATTATTATTATTATTATTATTATTATTATTATTACTATCATTAATTTATATTTGTCATTCTTTAGTATATTAATTAAAATTAATTTTGTTTTATTTTACGTTTAACTTTTAATAAATGAACATCACTTTTAACATCACCACAACAACAATGAAAGATTGTCATCCATAATATTAATGTCGTGGTTTACTGTATATATAGGCTATATTATTTATATGTTAATTTTTGTAACATTTGATTGAGAATAAAAGTTTAATAATATGTATAATATTATTAGTATAAGAGGCACTTGAGTATCCTATATATTTCATAAACCAATTTATAACTCTTATATATATTATTCTATCCTTGTATTTCCTGTTTATTAATTATATTTTTATCCTTTTATTCTTTAAAAATATTTTAATTTTGAAAAAACTAATAATTAGTATATAAGTTACATACTAAGTATAGTATAGTTATTATATAAGTCAGGAACAGCAAAAGTTTTATGTGACTTAGATTGTTTTTATGCAGGAAAAGGATTAATTTTAATTTACCTATTTGTCATACTAATAAAAAGTACTTAATAGTTGCTGATAAAGGATAACCCTAATTAGCACACTTCAGTTGGTATACATTAATAATTCCATTTATGATAGTATCTAATAAATAAAATTTGTTTAGACTTAAATTGACAAAAACTTATTTACATTCTTTTATAACATCTTATTGGATATAACTGTTAGCAATGCTGTCCAATAAAAATTATTTAGTTGATAAATCAATTATGTAGGAGCTACTTAACTATTTACTCAAATAAAATTTAAATAAATAAGTAAACTTTTAATATTATTTATTTAAGGCCTAAGTTCGGATGTCTATTTGGCAGAATTTCTACTTGGGCACCTGTAGGTTTCTGCCATACCCGGTGAGGGGTGGTGGCCTCGCTCTCTAAACAGTTACCTGCCCAGAAGAGAGATGCCGCTCGTGGTTGGGATATTAACCGATTTCATAGCTCGCTCGACCACTCCGTCCCCCATTTAAATTTATTGAAATATGATTAACAACTAAAAAGTATCAATGATATTATAATTAAAAATAAAACAACAAGAGCCCATCATAATTTGTACCTCTGGTTACCTCAAGAAACATCTCATTTTTGTCGAAAAATGGTTATGCATAAAAATTCCCGTTTTTCCTGACGCTTTTAAAAACTACTGGAAATTTTATTCCCCCCCCCCCCTTAAAAAATAGTACTAAAAACCTAAAATACTTCAATTATGCAAAAAAAGCATTATAAAATTTCATATTTAGAGTCCCTGGCGCATATACAACAAATTTATAGCTCTCTCTACTAGTCTGCTATTTTTATTTACATCCTATAATAATTAGCAAATGCTTTAAAATCCGAGCCCTGATTATTATTATATTGACTAGTGGTTTTCAAGCTTTTATTAAACACAGCATACTGACCTTTTTTTATTTTGGAAATAGTAAATACGTTACATTATTCAATTATTGTCAATGAAGAGATAAATTACATTTAAGTTTACATTGCTTCATTTGATAATTTTTCACCACTTACGAGTTACGAGGCACCACGGATGAAGAGCATCCGTATTCCGTATCATGCATGTACACTGGCGTATGATAAATATTACCTAATATATTTTGATTGTTTACTAACTTGAGTATCGTTGTCAACAGAACGAGTTACAAATTTATCCACATAGTAATAATTATGATAATAACTTATATAAGTAAACGATAAACGAATATCATAAATGTATTTTTTTTAAACACTTGTATGGTGTTACTACTGTTACTAACTAGTAACTGTAGTAACTACACAACGAATACGGTTTAAACATACATGCAGGTCGGCTGCGACGGATATACTGACTAGTCACACAAAATTAATTATAAAAGGTTATAGGACTAATAATATTATCTATACATTTGACAGTTCAATGTTCAATAGTTATTTAAGATAGGTGAACTCATTTTAATCGCTTACTTCTCAAAAACTATCGATTTATCAATATATAAATAAAGCAAACGCGTGACGATTTTCATATATCCTAGTTTAATAAAATTGTTCATTTATAAAAAAAAATTTTCAAAAAACCGCGGCACACCTATAGTGAATGCTCACCGCACACTAATGTGCCGCGCTGCACCCTGTTTGAAAACAACTTAGGTACCACTGATATAGACCGTGTAAACGAGCGATAAATTTCGGTGGCATCTTGCGTTGAATTCTACGTGTCACGACAGTGATAATATTATGGGCTCCGTAATATCGTTTTGGAGTAATCTAACGAACCATAATACTGTAAAAATGTATAATACAAGAATAGTCATCACACGAACATCAATATTTAAGAATTTGTACCGTAAAATATAAAAAATATTCAATCAGAAAAGCGAACATTTTTAGATGTTAAATGAATGGCTAATTGATTCCACAGTGTGTATATTTTTTTTTTATTCAGACATTTTTTTGTAAAAAAATCTTACCTATCTATCACCCGTATTAAATATTGAAATTCTGGATTTCTGATAACTATCGCTTTAGTGTGACTACTTTATATTTTGGTGGGTCATAAATAACTCACCTCAATAACAGAATAAAAATGTCCAGTATTTTTTAATTAGAAAAACAAACAAAAATGCGGGAAAACAGATATATGTTTACACCAGTAATCGGTAGTTATTTTCACAGAGTTATGGTACACGAATACCTACGCAACTTAAGTTTTTGACTAAATCGATATTTATTTTGTATCGTAATATTTATATAAGAATAACCAAACATATTTAAAATTTTCGATTATTTATAGTTTTTTTCGATGTATGATTATAAAATGTTTGTTTAAAGGAAACTTAAATTCCTCAAAATTCGTTGTTCTTATAGCAACTATATGATAAGTAATAGAATATTACTAATAATAGAATATAAAATTAAAAAATTGATAATAAAGGGTTTTGTTATTATCAATTTTTTAATTTATTATAGTGTTAAGTTCAAATTTTAACGAAATTAAATACCCTATATGAACGAAAAGTAATTTTTTCCTAACAGTTTTACTTATTTTACAAATATTAATAAATATATATACGAAAATATAAACCACAGACAATTAAAATATTCCAGGATTCCTCTATGTTCTATTATTCTATAAAACCAATGAAATGTTCAAAATGTTTAAGTTATTTATATTTATGCCACAAATGACGATCCTATTTACACTTGTGACTTGTCACTTATTATTACTTTTAAATAAGTATTTAAATAGGTATAATATTATATGTTTAACTATTTTTGAAAAAAAATTAGTTCGAATAATTTTCAATATTAATATAATATTTTTTAAATACAATAAATATTAATTTTTTAATGCATTCTGTTATTAATTTATTTACAGTAGATTTGTATTATAGTGACTTATAATGCTTATACAATATTAAACATCTATTTTCTGATAATTCAATTATTAAATCAGGGAATATTAATTTGTTAATATTTTTTTAAAATCATTATAGGTACCTAATAGGTTTAGAGGGAAGGACTATCCTCAATAATATGCAAGGTTTTATTTATATCGCATATAAATTATAAGTACAAATAAATAATATAATTATAATAATAATAAAAACATTAAAAACTCACAATATTTTAAGGTTGGTACTGTTGGCCAAAAATCTACATATCGGCTATAAGAGCCAATATCAAATATAATATTATGTAAAATTCACAAGTATACGTGTAATAAATAAATGTGGCCATTCGCGCGCACACACAGAATATACGTACTAAAAAAGGTGAAGATTCGCGCATACGGTTTAATATATATTATCAAAATTGGCAATTAGTGCCTATGAAATAATAATAATAATAATAAATATAAAAATGATTTATTACCTACTTAGTAAAAACAAATAATTCAAAAAATGGGGTGGACCTCTGACTATGGTAGGTTAAATTTGAATGCAATGATAGGTAGGTATCATACTATCATTGTATACGAAAAACGATTCTGAACGAAGATGATTTGTCAGTTTAGGATATATTATATTTAAATATTGTCGTATATTCTATTTTGAAACAAATAGTATAGTTACTATATGTTATTATAGTTACTTTATAGTATCTGTTTATTAATAAAAAAAGTATTTGGCCAACATACGCATATGAGCGTATGAAATTTAATTTAAATTTTGACATATTTCGTATAAATTCGAACTTTAAACACTATAAAAAAAAAATTGTGACTAACGATTTCGGATTTTTTATTATCACTTTAAGAACAACTTATAAAAAACCTTGTATTAAATTTTCAAGATTTTCTGGCCACCCAAAAAATTTTTATCGGCATTTGAAGAAAAAAACTTAGAAAAGTCGAAAATTTCAATTGTCTATAAGTAGCTTAAAAATGGTCAAAATATTTTGAAAATTTAACTGTAAAGAGATAACCATAATATAAACATTTGGTGAAAATTTCAAGTATTTACAATGATTCGTTTTTGAGTTACAGCAAAATCAAAAAATCGATTTTGTCGAAAAGTGGTTTTTCGTAAAATTGCCGTTTTTCTGTCACTTTTTTTTTTGAAAACTATTTGAAAATGTTTACTTTTGACCCCCCCCCCCCCAAAGTACCAACTAGATGAATTTTCCTATTCAAAGAGGGGCTGAAGTCAAAAATCGGAGCATTATTACTGCTCCAAATGTTGTCGTCAGACACAAAAAAAAAAAAAAACACACATCATTGTAAAATCAATAGATTCTTCACTCCGTTCAGAATCTAAAAACAACTGAATGCGGTTGAAGACGCGACAACGGTCGGAACCGTACTAAAAATTACGGCGGCTGTGTTTAGATACTCACGCACCTGATGCGACGTCACGCGATAACGTAGGTATATGTTTAATTTACATATTATTATAAAACTAACAACACAGTTTCAATAATAATTACAAAAATAAACAATAGTGATTATTTGAGTGAATTCAGCTATTTTTGCAGTAACTATATTATTACTAGGGCTGGGATTTGTAAATGTAAATACATATTTTTACTAAAACATGATAAATTAAGTATTGCAAATGATGAATTTATTTCACGTGATTTGCAATAAAATAAAACATATTTTATTTCACATGTTTTTAAATATTTCGTCATAAATACATATTTTAACAATTTGTAAAGTGTCTGCATTTTTTTTTTACAAATTCCGAAAATGTTGACAATTTTGGTGGTTTAGTCTTTAGTACCTATAGTATAATACATTTATATTTTGATAATAGTACTCGTAAAAATGGTAAGCGTATAATGCATAAAGGAAATAAGTACATGAAAATATTAGTTAAATATTAATAACTTGTTTATAGTTTATCTTATTTATTTCTGTTCGATAACTACTCGTATAGGTACATTAAAAGGATGCCAGCTTAGTATTTGTTATCTCTCTCTAATCAACGCACAACCAGTGGTGTATTGCTAAAAATATTCGTGGGTATACGCCTTCTAGATCTTAGGTGTCAAAGATTGAAAGATATACCTATAACATTGAATAAAAAAAAATTTTTTTCTCGCTTCGCTCGAATTCACTTACAACATTTATTCTAATTATCAGTATTGACCAGAGAAAAACTTTAAACAATTAGTACAGTCTAAGAAATTAGAATGGTTACTATTTTAATTTTACTACCTGCTAATAACTTGGTGATTAGTGCACTAAATACTAATCATGATTGCTAGGGCCCGGAACTTGATGCATTTGCATCTTTTTTTCTAATGATTACATTTGAGGCTCGTTTTTATAGAAATTTAATTTATGAAATATAGAATTTTATAGTACAGCAGTTATTATTTTGCATTTTTAGGGAATTTTATTCTTTAAGGTCATTTTTGTAGTATTTTTAGTGCATTTATTCATTTTTTTAAATTCTTAACAGGTATACGGAGCTATACGGTCGTATACCCGCGTATCGTCGTTTATTTAGAGAGTATACGCTAAAAAAAAAACTAGAGGAGTAAGTATACGCCGTATACCCCCGTATACCCCCCAATACACCACTGCGCACAACATAACAAATTTTACGTTCACAAAAATAACTATAACCATATTAATTTTTCAAATTAGAGTGTAATGAGTTATGACCTATTATAGAATTTAAATTTAAGAACATTATCTAAGGAATCTCATAAGCATTTTATTATATATTTTAATTTTAAAGTGAGTTATGAGTTTTCAAGATGTATTAACAATTTATAATTTTAAAATACTTATAACTCACTTTAAAATAAAAATATAATAAAACGCTTATGAGATGCCTTAGGTAAAGTTCTTAATTTTAAATTTTATAATAGGTCATTACTCATTACACTCTAATTTGAGAAATTAATATGGTTATAGTCATTTTTGTGAACGTAAAGTTTGTTATGTTGTGTGTGGATTAGAGAAAGATAACAAATAATTACTACGCTGGCATCTTCTTAATGAACTTAGATTATACTTTATATTCATCAATTATAAGACAAAATATATTTATGAATTTTCAACAGTGTCAGTACTTGCGTTCGCGAGGTTGTGAAAATATCTTTATTTTTTATATTTTTTAAATTAAATCGATTAGAAATTAAAAACAATTAATTGTATATTATTCAAAAATTATTTATAATTTAATTTTAATTTTACAAGTTAACATAATTACAAATTTTTCTTATTACATATTTTTTATTTTATACTACATATTTTGTCAATTTTAATTACATATATATGTACAAATTTTGGTTTTTTTATTACATATAAATCCCCCAGCTTAATTATTACTGTACTGTTATATATTTAATTATCTTGCATTGGCAACAACTCTAAAAAATCACCGTAACACTATTAGAATATTTTTGGATGTATACACTATACAGTTGCCTTCGAAAATACCTTTTTGTATACTGATTCCCCCCAAACTACCTAGAGAAAAATTCCACCAGTTGCCCTCAACCAAATTTACTAGTTGCCCTCACGGCTCACATATTACATATTGTAATATTTATGCATGATTATAATACTAATTTGTAAAATACAGAAGATAAATATTTAAATAATATAATAGGTAATAAAATTATTATAAGCGACATACAATGCAATTTATCAAAAAATAAAACAGTGAAATGATAAAAAAAATTTTATATTTGCAATTACATATATATATATATATATATATATAAAGATATGTAGATAGGTACTTATTGTATTTTGAAGTATAAAAAAAATAGCAATAGATGATAAGTTTATTCTGTTAAGAAATTTCGATATATTATTAATATTTTGAATTGTGTATTATGTATTATGTTTCGTAATAATGATTAACAGATTTTATAAAATCTACTCTGCTAATATTTTTATACAAATAATAAATAAAATATAAAATGTATGTATTATTTATTATTTACATATACCTCTCTTATTTTACAGGTTGGTATTATATTCGTGTATATATACTTATATAATGTATTAATGTGAGTGTAACTGCCAACTGGTACATTTTTAAAATGTTGAAAATAGTCGGGCTTTTGGTCAACACCTATATTTTTATGGTATAAATAACTTAAAATTAATCTTTGTATACCTATTTTGAAAAATTAATTTTGGATACAAAAATAATAAATATTAATACATGGAATGATGCATACAAATTTTAAAAAATTTTATTAAAAAATAATTTTAAAATTTTCTTGAATTTGAACTAAACATTTCTTGAATAAAATGTATCCCATACTTTCTCTATTTTTGATCTGTTAAGAGAAAAATCACACAATTGTATTATATTTTTAAGCTTTTAACTAAGCCAAATAAATTAAATTAACACTTTAATAAATTAGGTTGCGGCGACCACACCTAGACCTTTTTTCTATGCAACCGCTGCGATCCTAGATATTCTGAACGTGACTATTTTTAACTTTTATTATAATAATAATATATAAAAGAAGATGTAAAATCTATGAGTGTTTTTTCAACAAATTTTCACTAATTCACTTTTAACATTGATTGGCCACAATTGAGTTAATTGCTCATTTTTTATTGGAAATCTATATACAAAAAAAATATATATTCATAACTATAGGTGTTTATAAATAATAAACTTAACTAAATAAACGTGGATATATGTATAGCTAAAAAAAATCTTGTATAATAGACAATTATTATATGTTACAATTTTACAAACACTACCAAAAAAAAATTAACGTTTTCGTAATGTGTACAATGTTTTGAACAGATTCGTATGTCATTCAACGACATCACAGCCACCGAATAATCGGATCAGAATCGAATCGCACGCGTTGACAGATCATTACAGCGGCACACGAGGCGGGCAGCTCAAACGAGAGCGATACACCCGTAACGCGGAACTCTGACGAGTCACTGGAACTTTGCCATATGCTCGCTAGATCCGACGTACGCGCGAATCGTCATTTCTGCGGAACGTAACCCGTCGAAGCTCTGCGCGTGTCGACAATGACGATAACGCGCAGGGAAACGGGGTTTTTACGAATATACGTTCTGTTTGGGAAACATGCTTGAACACTTACGAATAACGTATTCCTACGAATGATTGTTTATCGCATAAAACGGAAACAGAAAAAATAAAATAAGCATTAACGCAAATATTTAATACAGATAACAGATGTGATGATCAGTGATCGCGCAAACGCAACAAACCAACCATCACTGACGCACTGCCCGAACGGTGTCAGACTTGTATTATAAGCCACCCATGGAACAAAATAAAATAAAAATAAAATAAAATACACTATTGGACTATTTAATGATGCGAGTACAATCAATGTAATGTGCAGGCAACATAATATGTTAAAGATAAAAAAATATAGATACTAGACGCCTTCCCTAATCGCGCAAGTCTGCCCGGGGTGGGTTTTGCTACGACGGAGGACAGACAGTGAATGTCAACGAGGCCCGTCAGCCCAGCATCCCAAAAAAGGAAACCACTAATTAGGGGTTAAGACTTAGGTTACAAATTCTGATTTTGCGGTTACAAATTATTACGAATTAGTTACTAATTGTATAGAGTAGTCCGAGTTCGAAATTTTGAATTCGGGGTGCCAGGCTGACGGACCTATTATGTCAATGCTGGTCGTTTCGCCGGGACTTTTATACCCACGGTTCATAACAAATATACAAGACCGATATCGTATTCTGTGACAAATAACAAGAAACCGTAGAAACCCTAATAGTGCAATCGAATAAAATAATTATGATAATAATAAAAGTAGTAATATTAATAATTATAAGATTAGGAATAAGAATAATAATAATGATAATATATAAATAAAAAAATAAGTATTTCTTTATTTTAAAATATTTTAATATAATAAATTTAATGATACTCCGCAGTTCCGCACAGTAATGTGATATTGAATTTTGTATGGAACGCTCGTTCATCCAACCAGAGGCGGATTTAAGGAGGGCGAAGGTCCTCGCCCCCCCCTCATTGGCATGAGTTAAATACACATATTTGTATGTTTTTGTTAATTACTGAAAAATTTAAGATTTGTGTTTTGGACTATGCACCCCCCCCTAAAATTAAATCCTGGATCCGCCACTGCATCCAACATCCACTGAGTCCCCTTTCTAGTTTTTTTCCAAATCAAGCACTGAATATTAATATGTATAAAAAATGTTAATATAACTAACTGATAAACATTTCTATTATAATTTACAGTTATTCGTTTATGAATTACACCGAATTTTGTCAAAAACTGATTTTACATAAAATTTCCTGTTTTTTTTTTTTTACTAATTATTTTAAACTGTACTGGGAATTATTACTTTATTAGACCCTAAAATTTTCTAAATGGAACCAATTTGATACTAGAAACCAGATTCTCAAAATTCAAAATCTAAGTTATTTTTCTTAATGAAAAAACCATCTATAGACACATGTATTACGTACACATGAACACTGTATCTACATCGTTAGATTGATCATTAGTAGGGCCCGGATTTAAATATGCAAAGTGCATATTTTTTTGGTTAATCTTACATTCCTACACAATGCTTTCTAAGTACATAATTCGTTTCATGTAATGAGGGATTTAGAGCTACAAATTTTATTTTGCATTTTTTTCCATATATTAACGTCTTTTCATTTTCAGAGCATTTTTAGCATTATTGGGTCATTTTATTGGTTATTAATGCATATTTGTTCTATATACGATTAAGTTTAGCCGATTCAAAATATTATTTAAAAATAAATTGTACAAAAATATCAGAAAAATTAACTACAAATGATATTAATCACATGAAATTTGCTCCTATACATCCGTGGACGTCGAAAGGAGTTTTTCCACGTACAAAAATATTCTTTCAGATAATAGAAGATCTTTGGTGTTTTAGTTTGAACATATTAAACAATATATTATTGTTCAATGAAATTTTCTTAATGAATTTTAATTTTCACACATTTTAATATATATTTTGGTATGTTTAGAATAAATAATATTTCCCCAAAACGGCCAAAACATATGCGTATCAGCATCAAGTCATCATTTCAAATTTTCAGTTTTTTTTATTAATAAAATAATAAATAATAATTATAGCTTATTTATAAATTACAAATTGAATAAAAAAATATACGACATTTTAAAGGTCATTTTTGTGGTATAAATGCATTTTTTAAGGGCATTTTTGGCTATTTTTTAAAGCATAATTGTATGGTTTTAAATGCATTTAAATCCGGGGCCTAATCATTAAGTATAAAATTAATATATTCACCGCTTCACCTAGAATCTTAACATATATAATTTATAAATCAATGAATATCGTACCATAAATATGGATAAAATATTAAGAATATAATATAATATATCGTGTCAAGTAAATGTTTATATTTAGTGAAAATTTCTACTCTGTGTGTTTATATTTGAATTTAAAAAAAATCAATTTGTTCGTAAGCTTTTTTCCGTATAAATGATCATTCCTAATTAAATTTAAAAACACTGGCATTTTTTCCTTTTGGCACTCCCTTAAAAGTTAAAGTTGAAATCGAGCAAGGCCGCCCGCAGGGGGGGCCAGGTGGGGCCACGGCCCCCCCCGCTCTTTAGGATAATTTTTTTAAAATGTCGATGTTTTCTTATTCTTACTCCCTAATTTAATATAATCATGTGGAGTGGAACATTATACGTTTAGTCATGTATAATATTAAGGGGGTATGTAGGCATTTTATACAATATAATATACATTATTTAACGCGGTTTTGTAAAAATTTAAATTTCAAACACTCATAACATTTTTTTTTCTGAATCCGGTAGTTTTTTTTACAGATATTCGAAGAAAAATGTATGGAGAACCTTGTACCAAATTTTCAAAACTTAGTTTTAAAAGAAAAAAATTTTACGATTTTTCAACGACAAAATTACTTGCAAATTTTCGCAATTTCGACATATTTCGTATAAATTCGAACTTTAAGCACTTATAAAAAAAAATTGTGACTAACGATTTCGGATTTTTTTTTATCACTTTAAGAACAACTTATAAGAAACCTTGTATTAAATTTTCAAGATTTTCTGGTTGGCCAAAAAATTTTTATCGTTATTTAAAAAAAAAAGTACTTAGAAAAATTGAAAATTTCAATTGTCTAGGTATAAATAGCTCAAAAAAAGTCAAAATTCTTTGAAAATTTAACTGTGTATGGAGAACGCTAATATAAACATTTGATGAAAATTTCAAGAGTTTATATCGATTAGTTTTTGAGTTATAGCAAAATAAAAAATTCGATTTTGTCGAAAACCGGTTATGCGTAAAAATTCCCGTTTTTCTGTCATTTTTTTTTTATGTTTTTCTCGATTTTTTTGAAAACTGTTGGAAAATGTTTACTTTTCACCTCTATAATGCATCAAGGATATTCACTTTGCCATCGGAAACCACCCCCAAAGTTTGAAATTGAAGCATTATTTCGACTAGTTATGCTGTACACAGACACAAAAAAAAAAAAAAAACACACATCATTGTAAAATCAATACATTCATCACTCCGTTCAGAATCTAAAAATGTATGATAAGTGTATTGTTTTTTCACTGGCCCCCCCCCCGAGAAAAATTTCTGCGGGCGGCCTTGAAATCGAGGAAATTTTTATTAAAGTTTCTAAATTAGCACCTATTTTAATCTTCTGAACGTTGTGTTATACTATTTAATTAAATATTTAATATAGTCTTTTATTCAATAGATAATATTATTATCATCATTTAAGTATTCTTTAAAAATAATTAGAAATTTTAAAATATTTAAAATTATATTAAAATATCACATAACATAATATTAATAAACCAAGTTATTATTTAATTGTAAAATTTTATACACAGAATTAAAACAAGTAATAATCACAAAGTATATGTGGGGGGAGTGAAATAAGAAGCATTGCATGTCACATACCTCATAATGATATCTGTAACCAAAGATAGTAGCTTGAGTAGCTGGCATTATTATCGAACGCTTTCGATAAAGAACATTAAAAGACGATTATAAAATATATGAGTGTATTTATTATTATAATTATATCAAAAAAATCATTGTATGATTCTAACAATATTTAAATTCGATTATTGTACAATTATCTACTGTAATCCAAATAAACGGAATAATAATGAATCTCCCGAAAGTCGAAACATTTTTAAATAGTACATTTCAGTGTTTAAGTTTTGATAAATTACTAATTATTATAAAAATTAACTAGAAAACAGTTATTGCATATTTGCATTAGATACCAGTACTTCAACTATGTTAATTTGAAAATTAGCTAACTAGTAAAGTTAAAAGGTCAAACAAAACTAAACTTAGATTTAATTTATTAACTATTTATAGCAAAGTATATAGGTACGCGAAATTGTAAATTCACTATACTGCAGGAAAGCGATTTTCTAAGTTTTTTTTATAAATAAGGTTTCGATGCAAAAAAATTACTTTCACGTAAAAAAAATTAATAAATTATAAAATATATTAATTATTAATATTATATTTTTATAAATATTCAAATATTTAACAATAATATGATATAACTAAAAAAATTAAACATAGTTTTATTCAAATTTGTTTGATCAATGTATTGGGGACTTTTACAAATTAAATATTTATTGACTGTCATGGGGCACTTGTAAACTTGTTATAGATAATAATAAAATATAACCTACCATATATAAGCTTGAATGAACCATAGGCATACATCGGAGAGTGATGGTTAGGAAAATAATCCTCTAAATATTTCTATAGACTCCTAAAAATTAAAACTTTATTCAAAATGTTATTATTACTATCATTTGTTTTAATAATAATATGTTAATATTCTTGAAAATTTTAAATATTATTCATATTATAGTATATTCAACAAATGGCACTAATAAAATATTTAAAATCGTAAACAATAGCCATCAGTTTATTTAAGAACAATCAAATCCAGTGTCACCAGCGGCCGACTTAAGAAAACCAAACAGTATTCTCTAATTTTCAAAAATTATGTATTTACAATAGCATTAACAATACACCAATGAGTAAGACAGTTAGGCTATTTGCAAAAGAAGTTTCAGTACAATGAAAAAAATAAAAACATGGCTAAGGACATCGATGCTTCAGAATAGATTCAGCAATCTTTCTATACTATATATTGAAAAATATATATCCAAAAATATTAATAGCAATGATATTTTAATAGTAATTAATAAAAAATTGTAATATATACATAATTAAATAATTATAAATAGAATAACGTTTATAACAAATGCTAATAAGAATCATTATTTATAATCATTATAATTGGTATAGAAATTACCAACAATTAAATTCCTTCATTACTATAAATTTGACCCTACCTCTTTTGATTTGTGGACAAAATTTCAGCGACCCCAATATTGCCAGCCATTTATATAGGTTATATGTATACATATTATTAAATGGTTCAAATCATGTACGTTAAAATTTAAAAATAAAAATATTTATGTTTTATGATTTTTAATAAATATTTAGTGGGTGAGGGTAGATTTCTGCTCCCTGTTTGAAGTTCGATTGTCTATCGGATTTAAACCCTCAAGGCCTCATCCATCTTATAGAATTTGCGTCTTTGCACGACACGACTGAAAAAACAATAACGACCATCTTATGTACGTATACTATACAATATACATAACTATGTATTAAACATTTATATTTACACTAGCACGTCTGTTAACAAAATATATAAATCATCAGACCACAGCTAGGCTTGGACAGATTTTGAATTTGTCTTTTAACCGTTTATCATATATAAGATGTCGAGTACCGTTTATACGGGTATGTAGTGAATAAAAATAAAAATATGTCTGTATATATAATACATACAGTTAATATACATATGTTGATCTGGGCAGTTAGCATGGAAATTTGCGATGGGGTTTTGTAGTACCATTAAGCATTGTGTTTTGTGTGAGAAGATCTTTAAAGAAGGTATTGTTAACCGAACGACTGCATGACTGATTCAACTAGTGACTGTATATATATATATATATTATATATATCATAGTGTCACAGTAAGCCAAAAAAAAAAAAATGAACGCCGAAACCGAAATATAATGAACCTAAAGTAAAATATTATAGTTGGTACCATGTCAACACTTTTATAGTGTCTTTTATTATGTAGGTTTAGTATAATATCTATATTTCAATACAAACGGTTTTGTACACAAGTGTATAAAGCAACGGAAAATGCTGTCAATATAGGTACAATAGGTATACAATACATTTCGGATGACCAGCTTAATGCATATATATCACGTACGAGTACGTCGTATGCGTATTGTACATTACTACCTACTATTATATACGAGCCGATTCTTAGAACGTACAGTACATTCCCTATACAACCATCTTTTTGTCATCAGATTATATTCAGACAAAGTGATTGTGGATGGTTAGTCTGGTAAAAAAAAAACCCTACACAAACCAAAATAATATTATTCATTAATGAAAATAAATCATACAATAGAAATCGTACTCGTTTACAGACGGTTAGTAAAATTATCATAAATATAATATTCAAATATCTGTAACAACTAATAATTGATTTTATAATATAAATATTGAAATATCAAGTATATTAAAAACCGTTTTTAGTTTACTATACTGTAGTATAATATTTAGACAATTGAATGACATGTTTATACACCTTATTAGAGGTAATCGGGAAGATATTTATGTTGGATCGTAACTTTAGGTTATTGTTGTGTATAATCGTTTAATATCAATATTTTATTGTTTTATTGGTCAACAGAACAAATCCTTCAATTGCATAATATTTATTTATGTTTAATCACAAATAGTCTAATATTATATACTGACCTAGCTACGTCAATTTTTTTTTTTTGTGGATGATTGACTGGTGTATTGATATTTTTATATTATATATTAAATATGCAAATTAACCCGTCAAAATACCCTACTAATATTATACATGTAATTTATCAGTGTAGTACTGTAGTTTCCAGCTACATATTATCAATAGTCATACCAATAAATAAATAGAAAAATCATTGGGGGGTGAAGAGAGATGTGATGTACAGCACTAAAATATTCCTATCACTATTACGCTACAGCATAATTTATTGATAATTGAAATTGAAAATCAGACGAATGTTATTTTATACATTAATTATGTGTTTATCAATACAATATTCATTTAAAAGCAAAAATAAAAAAATAAACTATTAAGTTATAAGTATAATTTAATTATAGTGATTATTAATTTAAAAATTATAAATATATATACAATTAAAAAGTAGGTACTCACCATTTCAGACTACTCGAACACACGTAGGTACTTAAGTGGTGCAATCATAGACTATATGAAATATAATAAATACATACGACACATGGATGGAACGATTGAATGCAAAATGGAATATTTTTTTAGCAAGTCTTCCAAAATAATAAAAAAAAAAATCGAAATTTCAAACAAATCTTGATAAAAAAACAACACGCATAAATCTACCTACGTTATTACAAACCGATTCGCGCACTTTATACTGTACACTTAATAAAACCACCGAGAAAAAAGGTAGGTTTGACTACCTACTACCCGGGCGATGGTTGTGACTGAATTAACTGTAGTCTGCGGTTTCTCATATGGACGTTGTCCGTTGGCGCCTCAGCGGGATTCGAACGTAGCGCTATAGTGAATTTTATCGCAGAAATAGAAAGGGACCACCAGTGTTGTAGTAGCAGGTCCAGAACCGCACCCAGGGTCAAAACATCCAGGATATGCTTTGTTATAATAATGTTATGTACGAACCAAAATAATATTATTATTATTAATATTTTTCTTTTATTATTTATAGATAGGCTTTATAGAATCTGATAATACTATAATAGTCGAAGTGGGAAAGCTAGAAAAATAAGGAAATTTAATAATACGAGTAGAAATAAAAATTAAAATTAAAAAAGGTATGAAAAATAAATAAATATATAGGTGATATGTCATGTTTTAAAATTTAAATATATTTAGTCAAAATTAATCTAATCAAAATAAAAAAGCGGGTAAGTGAGTATCGCTCTGCTGTACATTAGGGGGTGGGGTGGACCTGGGACTAGGGTAGGTTAAATTTGAATGCAATGATAGGTATCATTGTATACGAAAAACGATTCTGAACGGAGATGATTTGTCAGTCTAGGATATATTATAAAAAAATCGAAAATTATTTATTAGTAAAACGTTATTTTACACGTGTATTTTTGATTTCAAATTAAAATTAAAACTTTAAACACTCGTAAAATTTTTTTAATTGAATAATCCTCAAACTTTTTTATAATTATTCTAAGCTTAACTTATGGACAGCATAGTATTAAATTTTTAATTCTTAGCTTTTGATAGTAAAATATTTATAAATTTTTAACTACCAAATAGTGAAAATATTCATGATTTTGACGAATTTTTGTCAATATTTGAACTTCAAATGCTAATAAAAAAAAATTGTGCCTATGTATTTTTATAATTTTTGAATCAGAGTTAGAACAAGTTATGTGGACCCTTCAATTAAATTTTCAAGTAATTTGTCCCAGCTAAATTTTTTTTATCAACATTTATAAAAAAAAAATTGAAAATTTCAATTGTCTATAAATAGCTCAAAAAAAGTCAAAATATTTTGAAAATCAAATCACATAAAGAAAATTGCAATCTATATAACTGGTAAAATTTTCAAGTATTTACGATTTATACTGTTTGAATAACAACAAATATCAAAAATCGTTTGAGGCTAAACCGTTATTTAACGCGGTTTTGTAAAAATTTAAATTTCAATCACTCATAAAATTTTTTTGTCTTAGTCCGGTAGAGTTTTTTTTTCAGATAGTTGAAGAAAATTTTATGGAGAACATTGTACCAAGATTTCAAATCTTAGTTATAAAAGAAAAAATTTTTACGATTTTTCAACCACAAAATTACTTGCCAATTTTCGCAATTTTGACATATTTCGTAAAAATTCGAACTTTAAGCACTTATAAAAAAAAATTGTGACTAACGATTTCGGATTTTTTTTATCACTTTAAGAAAAACTTATGAGAAACCTTGTATTAAATTTTCAAGATTTTCTGGCCGGCCAAAAAATTTTTATCGTTATTTTAAAAAAAAATACTAAAAAAAATTAAAAATTTCAATTGTCTATAAATAGCTTAAAAAAAGTCAAAATTCTTTGAAAATTTAACTGTGTATGGAGAACTCTAATATAAACATTTGGTGAAAATTTCAAGTATTTACATCTATTAGTTTTTGAGTTATAGCAAAATAAAAAATTCGATTTGGGCGAAAACTGGTTTTGCGTAAAAATTCCCGTTTTTCCGTCATTTTTTTAAGGTTTTTCCCGACTCACTTAAAAAATATTGAAAATTTTTAACTTTTGACCCCCCAAAGTACCAACTAGATCCGATTTCCTTTTCAAAGAGGGGCTGAAGTCAAAAATCGAAGCATTTTTACTGCCCCAAATGTTGTCGACAGACACAAAAAAAAAAAAACAAAAAACACACATCATTGTAAAATCAATACATTCATCACTCCGTTCAGAATCTAAAATGTAATAGTTTAATAATTGAAGAAAAAAATATTATATTGGCAATGCAATTGTGACAAGTGCCGTACCTAAAATGTGAGATATAACTAATAAAAAAAGGTGAACAAGTGAAAACCACTCTATTGACAACAGGTATCAGATAGTTTGAATTCAATGATATATCATTGTATATTTGTAGGTAACTATAAACTTTACTACTAAAGTATTAAGTACATTCGATTATATATTTTTATTTATTATTAATATTGGGGATTTAATTTAAAACGATTTAACTTCGCTAAATAAATATTTTTACAACAAAAAGTTTTCATACCAATTAAAGTTAACTGAGAGTTCTAAGCAGTGGCGCAAATAGGGGGGGGGGGGCTTGGGGGGACTTAGTCCCCCCGAAATAACTCAAAGCCCCCTTAAAAAATAATAGTATAATATATGTATGTTATTCTTAATAAGTTATTTTTGCCGGTTTTGGTAATTTTGGGGCTTGAGCCCCCCCTAAACATTTTTCCTATTTGCGCCACTGGTTCTAAGCCTCTAAAAATGGGAAGGAAAACGTATATATATATATAATGTCTACATACATTTCATAAATACTAGGTTCGCCCAAACGATGTATTAAATAAATTAAGGTCCCGTGTAAATTTCGCCCAAACGATACGTTATTTTGGGTTATTCACACAAATGAAAGCCGCCTGGTGGACGAGTGAAAATTGTTTCACCGGAAATTCGTTAGGGAATAGTGATCGGGTGTCTAGAAATTGGTTACTAAAAATGTGATAAAATCGATTATCGTATTTGTGAGTTATCAGTTTTTTTTATAACTTATCAGCTATCAATCGGTGTAATACCATGTCCCGTCGCATGCCCGGGTTTTTTTTTTAAATGAATAATAAAAATATAAATATGAAAAACGGTAATTGGGGGTCTAGCTATTAGCCCTCAAAACCGATTGGTACACCTTCTGGCGTTGAAACGTTGAAAGTCTGATGCTGTTTTGTAGAAGAAAATGTTAAAGTCGATTTCCACGTTTGAGTATATTAATACTATTAATTAATTTAATAGTAATCCATCATAATCAACGGGGAAATTTAATTTATACGTATCTAAGGTAAGAAATCCGACTGCGTTGGATCGCGGACGACGTGGGTGGTGCACAGGTGAAATTGTATTTCTATTTTCTATTATAAATTATGTGTGTACACAATACACATAATATATGTCACGGGACACGTGAAATCAAAATTTTTATAAACTCGAACTTTGAATAGTATAAAGTTAAAGTTTCTATAGGTACAAACACTTGTTAGAGTATATAACATATCGTACATATTATAATATTATGATATTTGATGGTTGAATGTGAATACATTTACAGTGCCGAGTATCGAACACTTAACCATTTCTGAGTCGCGACGAATTTTATGTTCAGCACTGATGCGCACTCATGCGATTCGTAAAATTCGTGTGTAATGAAACTCGGTTATTCTTATTAATTGTTTTTTTTAATGTATATATCAAAAATTACCGATTTTGCGTATTATTACGTTCTTATTTCATAATATGACTAATATATCATATACTATTATCTATTTGAATGTACCATAAAATGCATTCAAAAAATTAATGTGCTCGAATATGTATAATTTCAATACATATATTGTATTTCATTAGGTTGGTACCTATTTTTTCAACAACATAAGAATATAATTACAGTAGAAACCGTTTATAATGACACCGGTTGTAATGACATACCGGGTGTAATGACCTTAGATTGCAAGTCCCGGCAAAACTCCTATATTGTAATTTAATTTTTATCATTTTGGTTATAATGACAATCGGTTATTATGACCAATTTTGACTAGTCCCTTGAATGTCATTATAAACGGTTTCTACTGTATTTAAATTTAAAACCTGTTAAATTATACAGTATAGGGTCTCGATAATCCGAACGAGATTAGAGAAAGGGGTCGTCCGGATTACCGATTTGTTTGAATTACCTATGACTTTGCTTACATGTATAATGAATTAAAAATGAGGTATATAGCGGTATTTAAAATTATGAGATAGTATTTTGATTATTTTGAATGTTACTATTTTTTAATGTTTTATTTTTAACTCATTACTTTATGAAAGATATGTTACGGGGTTGGGTAAGAGAGTTTTCCTTTTCGAATAAATTAAAGTATAGGAGATATCTATTGTGTAAATTTTGACTTACCTTTCGGATGACTCGAGATCTGAAATCATGTTTGATGAACTTTGATGTAGTGGATACTGGATGATTGGAATGGAAAGAGATGTGTGAGAATATTATATTCAATAAACCGAAAGATATGATATTAATATGAATTAAATATACTTATTTAAACTTATAAAAATTTGACACAGAAAATATTGTAAATTTGTTGATACAATGTTGGGTAAACGACTGAGCGAGGAGTCGATTGTCGTGTGCTCTTTTATAGACATGATAATAATCATCCTTTGTAATCGAATTTGGAGATTTCGGCGTTGCTCCTGTGCGTGTCATCATCGGTATCTTATCGGTATCTTATTTACTAAATGCTCATATTTGTACAGCTGCAAAGATTGTGATTATTTCTAAATTTCAGAGTAATTTAATTCATTATAATATGTATTTTGATAGTCTATGTTTGTGCAGCTGTACAGATATTTTATTATTTATTTTATTAAATCTAAAAGGCATATTAATGACTAATGATATATAATAATGTATATATCATTACACATGGGGCCATTTCATGTAATTTTTAAATTTTTTCGACAAAAATTAAATCACTATAAACGGGTGTTGACCAGATCCCCCCACGACTGTTATCAGGATTTTAAAAATATACCAGTTGCCCTCAACCAAATGTACCAGTTGCCCCCAACCGAATGTACCAGTTGCCCTCACATTTTAATATATACATGATTACAATATATAGCCCGTAAAATAGGGGAGGTAAATATACAAATGTTAATAATACAATAATAATAAATAATAATACATAAACGAATCCATATGATTACAAATTATCACATTGAATATGCCACTATTAGTATTATAATTAAATTATTTATTATGAATATTTTTGTCTATCATTTTATACTATTTTTTTTTGACAAATTATCACATTGAATATGCCACTAGTAGTATTATAATTAAATTATTTATTATGAACTTTTGTCATAATTTATTTATTATTTGTATATTTACCTCCCCTATTTTACGGGCTATATATTGTAATCGTGTATATATTAACATGTGAGGGCAACTGGTACATTCAGTTGGGGGCAACTGGTACATTTAGTTGAGGGCAACTGGTATATTTTTCTCTAGGTAGTTCGGGGGGAATTGGTATAAAATAGATACTTTTGAGGGCAACTGGTACATGCCCCTATAAACTAACAATCATTATACCTAAAGTATGACACACGACTTGCGACTAATAATCGTCATCAATGTATGGAATGACGGCGACGACGCACATGTGTAATAATTTGCACTATGCGGTCGTAATAATCGTTATGACTATATTATTTTATTGGTCTACATTAGTACAATAATGGGACGGTGGCGATGTATACTCAAAGCGATTTGAATAACCGCGTCTTTCGGATTAACCTGTGTTCGGATTATCGAGGCCCTACTGTACTCAAATATTAAATATAACATAATATAAACAATATTGAAGTCATAAATTAAAACTTATTATTGATAATTATTAATTTCATTATTATTATTATTATTATTATTAATTATTAAATTATTTATTTACTCTTGAGCAAAATTTAATAAATACGTGGTAGCTAATGAACACTATTTTATAATACTGCATATTATTAACCAAAAATATACATTATAAGTATAACCAGTGGCGTAGCCAGGATTTTTTTTAGGGGGGGGGTTTTTTTAGTAATAAAATAAATCTACAACCGTCAACCATATTGAAATAATAAAATAATTGAATGATAATGATTATTATCACCAGTGCAGTCGATAACGTGAATACAGCATAACAGAATACATTTCCCCACGAATAAATGATTGTATTTTTATATTATAAAAATTATATTTTTGATAAAAATACGGCCGAAGGGAGGGGGGGTTCAACCCCCAAAACCCCCCCTGGCTACGCCACTGAGTATAACGTTTATACTTTATACATTGATTTTTATTACCTAGTTGAGTGTTGGATAACTATTACACGGGTACACATAGTTTACGCACACATTTCTCTTCCCACTTATACACTTATACTTATTATACTGTCAGTGAATATTTTAATTTCACTGGTGTGGATAAAAATGTGTTTTTTGTGTGCTATGTATTAAAAATATGTATAATTAATTTTTATTGGAGTGGTCATTTGTTTATATTTATTTTAATTACATATTTCAATGGTTTACCTTAGAAGTGGTTGGCCATTTGTTCCGAGTAATTCATTTGGCCAATTTCGTTATTTGAATACTTTGTCTGAAAATTTTTTATTAATTACATATTTTTATTACATAGATCATAGATTTAGATTGTGATCTTACAATAAACTCTCGAAGAACTCTTACTCTGTCGCGGTCGTTATCGTAACGACCGCGGTGTCTCTATCGACGTCCGCGTGACCGCGACCGAGAACCGGTCTGGCCGCCGCCGGTGCGGCGGCACGAACCGCCGGCCCGACCCGCGACGGTGGCGACGAGCTTTAGCTTTTGCCGGACCGTGATCGTTACAACAACGTGTAATAAATATTGTTGTTAACCTATTTTATGTGCTACAATAAAACCTACAACTCTTACTCGCCGTATAAATAATGATTTTAAGAGGACAATCTATATAAATTTTTATATACATATTTTAAAACATGGGATATAAGTATATAACCTACAAATTACTTTTACTATAATACTACATAGGTATTATGATTTACTTAAATTTAAACATTTAATTGTTAATAAATAAACTAATTTATAAATACATACAGTGTACAAGTGTACTCTCAATTATTCGTGGAATAGAGTGGCAGAGCACAGCACCCACGGATAATCCGAAAAACTAAAATTACGAATTAAGTGTATGGACAATTATCAAAAAGTATTAATAAATATTAAACAAGCACGTCGTTGTCGAGTAATTGGCTATCACAACCCAATTAATCCGATAATTATGTAATTATGTATAATGTAAAGAATAAATATATATATATATATATTTTATATATACTCCAGAAGTCTAATTAAATTACTTAATATTATTCTTTCCACAGAAAAATGTTACATAATATTATTTAATGTATTTGTCTGCGCTTATTGTCTATAATACTATGAGTGAAATATACAATCTAATATATGTATATCTCTTTCCACGATATTAAATGTTGCAAAAAGAAAAATATCCCAATGTTGACAGCAGTATCATTTAATAACATATTTTGCGTTATTTGGTGTACAAAAACATAAAATATTATTGCCATACGTTTACGTATAGTCATAATATAGAAGTGGGAGCATTTTTAAAAAAAATTGTTTTATTATGAATTAAGTATTACAGAACATTTCTTTATTTAATATAAATTGTATAAAATACACTGTGTACCTACTACCTACGTTTCTCAAATGTATATTTGAATATCGGTAATAAATATTAAATGTTATTAACTCACCAATTCATCTACAAAAAAACATATCATTTATTACCATGTATTATTAAATATACATCCAAGTAGGTACTGTGCGACACAAACGTCGTCGAGAAACACTTTTATGATATACAACACAACCGGCCGTGGTTAAATATACATGTAAAGATTAAAAACTATCGATAAAAAAAAACAACATTAAAAATACAACGATACATAATGTAATTCATTAAATCATATTAGTCGGCGTAGATGCCGCCGGCGTAAAGACATGGAACCCAAAAAAACAATAGTGAACATCCGTAAATAAATACTGGACTTCGAACCAAACACCATTGCTCTACGTAATATAATACACGTGTAAATTTAAACAAAAAAAAAATAGAATAAATATGTCATACATCGATCGGCGTCGCGATCTTATGTTCGAAAATAAAAATGACGAAGAAAAATGTCGTTGACGGTTGTACTAGTTACCGCGATCACGACCGCTATGAACACAAACGGCGAAAAAACTGTGCGGCTTTTGAAAGACGCACATTATGCAAATACGAAAAGAACGGGTTGGAAAAACACTGGAAAAGTCTTAAAACCCTGTGAAAAATGGAAAACATTCGAAAAATCACGTCAGTAAAAATAATAATAATCAATATAATCGATCGCACAAACTAAGGAGCCTAGATGATAATTTTATTGATATTATATCTAGGCTATCTAGCAAAAACCATAGAGTAATAATAATTAATCTATGTCTATGGCATAGAGCTTATAAACTTTTCTTCTATGCGACCGCAACAGCGCATTCTTTTTATAGAGAACGAACTATTTTTCTCGTCAAGTATACAAAAAATACTTGTAGTTTGTAAATTGTTGTGATTTTGATATGAGTATATGTTAATCAATGTAAATTTTATAATTAAGGGGATTGGAAACGTTGATTTTCTGTCTTTGTCTTACACACGTGGAATATAGGAAAAATACGCGCCTGACAAAAATTAAGGTACTTCTAGTTGTTCAATTTAAAATATGTAAAGATGATTGAATTGGTATATAAGTTTACTTTGCATCGGTCGAAGTATATTTTTAATATTTTCAATATATATTTATTAATAAAAATTGACAAATTTATTAAATTTAAAATATTTATTCTTATCAAAATATTTATTTTAAACAATAAAACAATCGAAAAAGTACTTCGACCGATGCAAAGTAAACTTGTATACCAATTCAATCATCTTTACATATTTTAAATCGAACAACTAGAAGTACCTACCTTGATTTTCGTCAGGCGCGTATAGTTATTTTTCCTATATTCCACGTGTGTAAGACAAAGACAGAAATTCAACGCTTCCAATCCCCTTAAACTTATGTATAATTTATGACATTAAAGTTAATATGATAAAGTAAAATATATATTGTTAAAAATAGATTATATATATAATGCAATATTTATTTAAAATAAAAATACATTTCCGATTACTGCAAAATTCATAAATATTACAAATTTGATATTGCGGATAATTGGCAAGTAGGTGATGATCATTGCTCTACTTTTCAATTTTTTCAAAAAAACAAGTATTTCCAAATAAACTTTTAAGCGATAATTGTCAATTGATAATATATACATAATATATTATATTCATCTACAAAAATTTTAGCACGACAGGTCAACAGAAAATAACTTTATGAAACATTTGATGTAATAATATTATACTCTTCGATCAGAATAAGTTTAGAATATTTATATCGTGAGCAATTGACGCCGACGTCAAATTATAAAGACAATATTAATATTAATCCTTTTGTATACATAAAATAACGCCCATTTTTATGTACCCATTTTGTGACGACGCTATTTAACTGATTTCCAATTTTTTTCACAGAGTTGTTCCAAATACCTGTCTGAGTGTCGCCACGTCGCCCGATTGAAATCGATGAAAATAAATTTTTACATGTAAATTGTATATCTATATTCGTATAAATAATAACAATAGCAATCGGCCGATAATGGAATACCTACGGTACGGCACGGCGGTCCGAGAGTTTCCAGCTACCTGTAATCTGACCCCCATTTTTTGTGTGTGTATTTTATCGGCGTGTAGCATATGAATTCTTCCGAGGTGTAAAACACCTGTCACCAACTACTAGCTCAACTATATAAATATAAAATAAATTTTTTTCGTCTTTAAAACACAACACCGTGTGTTGATTTAAGAATTTAATTTTGAGAAAGCAAAAACTACACAAGGGTGAAGCCGGGTAATTCAGCTAGTATTTTATAAAATTTCATAAATATATAAGTTTAAACTCCGATAGGTATTTTTTGTGTAGTAAAATAAATATCATTTATTTAATGAACAATTACTACTAAAACTAAACAACGAAGCCATTAATAATTTAAACATGCCCAAGAACTGCTTTAATTATTTTTGCTATTCTTGGGTGACAACTGCGGTCCCGACTTCAGGTAAAAATTTTCCCATTAATTTGTTTAATAACACGTCAATACCCAAACGGCTCCCGTCTATTTTTTATTATTCTCAAACGGCTCCCGTCAAAAAAGGTTTTACGAACAGGTCAATACCCAAACGGCTCCCGTCGAAAAAGGTTTTACGAACAGGTAAATTTCCAAACGGCTCCCGTTGAAAAAAGTCGAACACGATTTTACAAAATTTTTATATTTTTTTTTATATTTTGTAACTGTATACCGAAATTAATTATATATATGTTACGGGCAAAGTGGAAAATTCTTATAAAGTATAAATAGTTATATGCTACGTCTATCATAATCGCCAAAGCCAATGTAGAACCATGGGTACCTACTTAAGGGGAATTATTGATTCCGCGAAAACTACCTGTTTAAGAAAAAGGTTTTTATTAATTCTGCCAACTTCTGTTTATAATATCTATACATATCGATTCCGTCAGCTACTGCTTATAATATCTACAAATTAATACCGCTGGCTACTGTTCATCTCCCCCCCTTGAATATATTTTAAAATTATATACATAATATAGTATATACTATATATAACTACTTTTGTTAATAATATGGACACATATTTAAATAAGTGAATTGTTATAAAAATATTTATTTAGCCAAGTCAAATCATTTTATACAATTTAGATGTTTAATTTTTATATCTCGGATATTCCGCAAACTACGGAAACAAACATCGCCCTATTTGCTGACGATACCACCATCTACTGCAATTCTTCGGATACTCAGATAATTACCACCGCACTCCAAAAACATCTCAATAAAATTTCATCATGGTGCCAAAAATGGAAAATTATCATAAACCCATCAAAAAGCCAAGTGGTGTTTTTTTCCCTACGCAGAACACAAACACTTCAACCACTTAAGTTCGACAACGAACCAATAGGTTGGAAATCGTCGGTATATACCTAGGCGTTATCCTCGATAAGAAACTAAACTGGTGGCCTCACATTTCGGCTAAATTCCAGCAAGCATACCAACGTCTAGGGGTTCTCTTTCCAATACTAAATAGAAAATCAACTATTAGTAAAAAATGCTCACTTTTTATATATAAGCAAGTACTGTGATCTTTTATATTATACACAAGTCCTATATGGGGCAGTTGTGCTATTATTCACTTAAATAAAATTCAAATCTACCAAAACAAAATACTCCGCATAATAACTGACGCTCCCTGGTTCGTACGCAACAAAGCCCTGCATAACGATTTGAAAATCCCTACTATTGACGAACACATAAATCATCTATCAAACAGATTCATTCATTCTCTTAAGAACTCGAGTGGCGCCGCTCACAATAACTTATTCGTAAGCCCACCTAAAATTCGCCGTCTCAAGAGAGGAAGACCTCACGACCGGTTCAAATGACCTACCTCTAATCACTGCCACATCGAATACATAAAGCCAGAAAATGTCTAGTTCTAACCTTTTAATTAATATTTAATATTAATTATTATATCGCATTTATGTAAGTAAGAAAATTGTATGTATATATTATCAATTGGCTTAGATAGCTATTCTAGCTAGGAATGCCTTAAAAAAAAAAATACAATATTAATATATAATATTTATTAGCAGGACTATTTATTTTAAAACATATATTCAAGGGAACGGGTGACAAACAGTAGTCGGTGGAATCGATATACGCCCCCTATAAAATTATATAATAATATAAAAAGCTAGGTAGAAATTATCTTTTATTTTTGGAAATGATTTAATATTACTCAAAATACACTATTATTTTTGTAGCAATTATCATTATGTTTCATTTTATTGTTGAATTGATGAAAACTCATAGTTTGTTTATAAAATATGATTTTATTTATTGAATTTTAGATCGCTTAAAGATATTAACATTTTAGTTGTTATCATTGATGAAGGCATCAATTGTACATTGTACAGTCATATTTGGTAAAAAATCATTAACTTCAAAGTCCTAGCAGAATTCTTTATATTTGTATATCTATTCAAAATGATATCCTCGACGGGTCAAATATCAATATACTTGTAGTTGTACTGTATATTTATCAACGAACATTTTCATCAAATATCTTATCGGTGTAATTACATATTTACTTTATACATCTTTAAAATAAAACAGTGGAAAATCACTGATTTTTTTAAATTATTCATATATTATATTATGAAGTAATAATATATAAATTATATAATAATAGTAATAGTAATACATAATTTTTTTTCACTTTTTGTAAACTGTAATATTATGTATTTATTATCACTTATGTAAATAATAAGCTGCAAAGTTTAAATAAAATAATATGTATTAAAAATAAGTATTATTATATACGTTATACATATCTATAGTTATTATAATAACTAGCTATAATAATTTACATAATATTATATCGGAAAAATGTTCAGGATGAAGATATAACACTTTCCTTAATTTTGCATTGAAGATAGGATTAATATGTCGGTATATTTAAGTTGAGGACATAACAATAAATAATTATATCTAAATATCAAAATCCTAGTTTTAAATTTTGTAACCGAAAACATTTTTCAAAGTTGAACATAACATGAAGTTATCTGGTTCTTGATCAGAAAAGTGCTAAATTTCAAAACTAAAAAATATATATATTTTTTTTTTCATGATAAAACAGTTTATTTTTAAACATATTTTTACAAAGATTTCTTTGATTACATATGAAGATTATAATAATATTATTGGCTAGTATATTACACGATTAATTTACTTATATATACCTTGAATTCTCTTTTCTATACCTATAATAACACTCTTAATACAGATCTAAAAATAAATAAAATGGAAGAAACCCAAGAAACTTCTAAAATCCTACATAAACGATTTCGCTTTCGTTTTACAAATAACTCAAATCTATACTTGTATCTACTTTTGGTTCCAATGTCACTATTTCTGGTAATCTTTCTGGCAGGGATTCGTGCTAAAAAAAAATGGCGAAGAGATTTAAATTTTACTTAAATTGTGACAATTCAGTCCCTATATCACCTATCACTCATGGTTCAAATGTCATATGGTCGTCAACCATACACCAAGACCAAAGGAGATTGGAACGACATGGATTTATTATATTATATATATATATATGAATATTCCTCATGTTAGGGAAGTATTATGTAATAATAAAATAATAACTCACAGCACAAAGTTCGGAGGACAGAATTTTTATTTTTAATTTAACGCCGAAAAAGTCGACTGGCAAAAAACTCGGACAAAGAAATATTAAATAAATAAAAAACATAATTTATTGTAGGTAAGTATACATTATATAAATCAATATACATCCCACCAGCGCCTCTGGGCGGTAACCGAGAGTACTTTGCCAAAACACAGTGTTTCCCTACTCTCACTTATGTCGCCCATGGGCAAGTAGATTTCATTTGTCGTTACTCTTCCATATTGCTGTACGGAAAGCGGGTTAGGAAGAAAGTGATTGAAAAAAGATATTGCAAATTGCAATTAGCTGGCCGGTAAACTATATGCGGTATATGAGTCGGGTGCACTAGTGCACTTTAGTGATGACAAAAGGGGGCGTGTGTGCATATCATCGGTCGCACTAGCAAGTGTCAATCGACGAACTTGGACCCACGGGACAAAAGTCGCTACGGCTTTTTTTGCCAAGTCAAAAATTAACAGAGAACCAACGATTTGGTTATAAGTATGGAAAAAAATAATAATAATAAAAAAAACCTTTATTTAAAAAAATATTTTTAAACATTTCATGTAGATATAAAAAAATTATACATAATATATAAAATATTTTTATAAATCAATTTTTTTTAAGCTTTTTAAGTACTTTTTATTATTTATATTATTGCCATTAAATCTGAAATAAAAAAAGTGCAAGCACTTACACAGATTATACTATTATATTACCTTATAGTACCTTATACAGATTAATAAAAAAAATGAATTCGGTACCGGAACCATATATCCGAAAAATGCACTTAACCAGTTAAAGACTTTAAGGCCCGTTCTTACAATGTCCGGTCAAGTATCGGTTAACGCTAACCGACTGATAACAGATTTTATTACCGGCAGAATTCCACCGGTTAAGTGTCCGTTAACACTTAACCGGACATTGAAAGAACGGGCCTAAGTGTCATATGTGAATAGAACGAATGCGATAAATCCAATACCTTCCAAAAATCGTTTTTAAACGGGATGTATAGTAGGCGGATGATCAGATTATACTACAGATATACTTAAATATATAAACAGTGTTATTTAGAAAGGTGACTTAAAATGCAAAATTTGGTACCTACAGGACCACAACCGTAAAATACACCTTCCCGACAATCATTCTGGCACCATCTGTAGTTTTCATAGACGTTAACCTATCGTTCTACATTTCTACCGGAATAAAACGAGTGCAATTTCTATTCTGAACAAAGTGTTTCATCGCAATTACGGTGTGGCTAATATGACTAGTTATAAAATTTTATAAACTGTTTTTCACTTATAATTATTTTTATAATAATTTCTACTTTTTTTTTTAAATAAATAGATATCGAAAAAAAATTGTTCACTTTAAAAAAAATCTTGAAAATTGTATACCTACAATTTTCCTTATAAGTTTTTTTTATTATCTATAAAATATCAAAAAAACATGTTGATATTTTTTAAATTTAAGTTTGCAAAAGTCATTAAAACTGCATAAACTTTCAATTATTCCTATGTTTTTGATAAAAATTAATTAAACTTTTGTATTACTAATAGTGAAAAATTACTTTAATAGTAATTTAAATTTATCATAAAATTAACTTAGTAATATTATTTTTATAATTATATATATATTATTATATATAGATATATTATTTTCTGTATTGGGTAGTTAAATACTAACGTAATGAAAATAACGCTTAAATGCTTTAATGCATTACATAATTTGATTAGAATGTTTTCTAAGCAACGAAAATACTACATAAACTTAATAATAATATGATGTACCAAAAAATTATATACACTATGACTAAGGTCTTTTATAATAACTGTTCGAACACGGATACGTTTCCCGCCATCTAGTCAACCAGGTGGTGCGACTGTGGACGAAAGCTCGCGAAGTAGTGATCGCCGCCGCCCGTCGCAGCCGACACAACTGACCGGTTGCACTTTGCTTTAGCTCTCCGGCGTTCGGCCCGTGCGGACCTAGTTTCCGCACGCCCGCCATCTTCGCGTGTGTTGCAAATTTTGTGTTGGTCATGTGGCTGTAACGTGCCTACCCGTGTCTGCCACACGCCTCACACACGCTATAGTCCAGCGTGATCGTTGCTGTGTTATGTTGTACGTCCAGTTCGACGTCTTATTCAAGCGATACGACTCATAGCCGACACCGACCATCCGTCGTGCGTCCACGTGTGTTCGCGTACTTGCGGTCCGTTATAACGTGACGTATAAGTATCAGTAACAGGGTGTCGTGAAGGAAACAGCGTCATACATCACGCACATTTACGCATATAGACGCGTAGTCCGACGGCAATATTGTGTATACGCCATCGTCCGTCATCCACACCCACACCCTAGACGTGATCGACTCGCATCTTATTAAGCTGCTGTCGCTTTACCAGCTTGGAGGACCTGAGGAAAAGCATCCTGCAATAGTAGACCATCGTGTCTCCAACGAAGCGGTCATTAATAATTTGTTATTTTATATACCTTGTTCTCTGCTGTAAGCTCCCTCTATACGGGCGGAGCACTGTTAGGTGACTTATTATTATTTATTGTATCTATCATCCTGTTAATTATTTATTATAACTGCATGTGTGCGCCGAGCGCTTTAAATTTATTATATTATTGTTATATACACAATATAGGTATACTGGCCATTGGGTTTTTTTCACTTATTATTTTTAACACACATGATTTTAAATTAAAATGTTGAGTAAATAGTTTGATTTTATACATATTTCGTTATTTCTGCAAATTTAATTTATCGAAATACTATATCTATCTACTTATATAATATTACTAGTTTCTGATAATTTTTCTTAAATTTTTAAATAATATATCTTTTTTGTAATAACAGATTCAATTTAAAGCTAAAAGTCAACATATACTATTTTTAATAGATGTTATACAGAATAACTCATAGTTATGAAGTTATTATTATTTTTAATTATTTTAATCTTTAAATCTAAATTATGAAGCACGTAAATAGGGCACTACAAATAATAGCCACATAATCCAGTACCCAGAATGAATAGATGTACGTGCACGATATAAAAGATAAAAACCAAAAAAAAAATTACATTGCACAATACTACAATGACTATACCGTCTTAAATGATCATATCAGACCATTGATGTAAAATTTTTATTCTATTAATCAGCTGGTTCCAATATCTACACCTACATATATATATATATATGTGTGTGTGTGTGTGTGTATTATACCACTCACAACTCACAAGTACTGAAAATCAACTTCAAACCTATCAATTATCATCAGTTATAGATATACACAAAAATAAATAAATAAAAGATTCAATATTATGAAACTAACATTTTTTAATCATATATATTTATTTAGTTCAGTTTAATGATTATATAATTTTCCCATCACCACAATAATTGTATCCGATTTTTAATAAACATCCTAACACCTTTGTATACTATAGACGGTGCCTGGATGATCGACCTATAAGGTACATCTTATACAGAACATGCATTTTATGGTTTTGGTACTGTTATTCTGGTACCGAATTTCGCGTTTTAAGTCACCCTCTTTAATAGCACCATCTATAAAACTATATTTACAGCAAAATCTGACCAGATGTATCCATAACGTTTCGTATGTAAACTATTTGACATATAGGTCATAGGAACCTGAATACCTGATTCAAAAAATGTCACTCCTTATTCAGATACGACACAACATTAACACCTTTGTGAACTACAGATGGCACCGACTTACTCACAAAGTGCATCTTATGGATATGATCTTGTCGATCCTGATATTACTTTTCATGTTTTAAGTCACCTTCCAAAAATAACACTACCTATATAGATATATATGTACAATATTTTTATATAATTGTACATAATTTAACTGGTCGTTAACACTCAAAACGATTTTTGGTAAGTTTACCTAGCTGGATTTAACAATATTAAATTCTTGTAACTAAATTTTCAACTTGTGTCCACATTAAAGAAAATTAAACAGATTAATTTTTTTAAACATCTATTGAATTAGCTATAGCATAATCAAATACGAATTATCTAAATTCTACACCGACACAATTCAAACAAATTACAAAACAAAACAAAAAGTACCAAAATGTTTTGTAAAGATTTTTTTTATGTTATTGCATTAGTTTTTTTTTTTTTGTAAAAAAATGTTTATTTAATCCAAGGTAAGTGTCTTACTAAATGTAGCCTATCCTCAAAATAATTTTACACGTTTTTAGAACCTAACGCCTTCGATATAATAATACAAATGACGACAGGATTATGTTCAGCCTACCTGCAATAAGGTTCATCTCACGGATGTGATCCTGGTACCAAATTTTGCAGTTTAAGTCACCCTTCTAAATAGCACTACCAAACACCAATACATAAATAACAGAGGTAGCCAACTGATCGATCGCGATTACCTTTCGCATCGAGTATCTTCGTATTGATAGTAGGTACATTGGTTACACATAATATAGGTTCATTAAATAAACATAATAAGTTAAAAGTAATATTTTGTAATTGTATATAATAAAATACGTGTTGTGTATAAAACTGTAAAATCATAAACAATACTTATAAGTATAACACGAATGTATATAAAATATATTTTTGTTTATTGACAACCTTTTTTTATTGTCGATCGCAACAACCTGGAAAAGCACACAAGTCGATCACAAGTTTATTAAAGTTGGCCATCTCTGGTATAATATAGATAGTAGTGCAAATTCTCCGAGTGTGTTAAGTAAGCGCCGCATGCTTAAAAAAATAATAATGTATAACAAAAATGTTATTTATTTCTGTTTATGTTGTACTTGTTCGTGTTAATCATGCTTAAATCGTAACTCGTACTGACAGAACATGTAAAAATATACAACCGCTTGAGGTATGCTCATTTAATTACGTTTCGTTAATGATTTGTAATAGATTCACACTTGTTCGAGCGTATAATAATTTTTTTTCGTTTTGATTTTTTTTACAATTCAATAAATGCGTTTATTATTTTTTATGATTATTTTATAGTTGTATACAACTATATAGTATATATACTATTAATACTACAGTCGTTGTTAAGATATCAGTTATTCGTACACTCTCGTTGTCACTTTGTTAACCGTGTTATAAGTTTATTTTATAAAACCAATAACCACAAGGAAGTATCTTTCTGGAGCAGTAAAACTACAATTAAAGTAACAAAAAGAAGATAAAGCAAGAAAGCATCCATCGATTTTTAAATACATACTTCCAAGCTGAAAGTACGGCAAACAGTGATGTAACAATTAATTCTTCTTTTGATAGTAATACTATAGTTGTTCGAAATCAACATCAATTATAACTTATAAGTGACAGTATTTCGACAGAAATTGAATTAGTATATCGCTATCACCAGTGGCGTATACATGGAGGGATTGGGGGTCCCCTCCCCCCATGAATGTGAGATGGTAAATAAACTTTTATACTAAAACTTTTAACATTTTTTTTTTTTAGATATTTTAGAGATGAATTTGTAAAATTAGGATCAGTCTATTTTCAAACCTTCAATAAAGAGTATCTAGTTTCGAACGTGTCTATTAACGACGCCTGACAGGGGTGTATTTACTTCATCTTCTAGGGGGGAGGTGAAAAGAAAACAATTTTTTTCATTACAGTATCTTTCCAAATAAATATTAGTAAGCAAAAAAAAAAGGAAGTTTTTCCCTACTGAATTACCGAATTATTTGCTGACTTGTTCAATAGTGTGAGAACACCCCCTTCCCGCCACCACCACCACATTCGGGACGCCTCGCTTCATTGTCACATAAACTGTATTATTATCATATTTAATATTATGTCTATAACATAACCGTCATTACCGTGGTTTGCAACACATATTTACTATGATAGGCACGATATCACAAAAAAATTGATAAAATTATATTATTTTATATTATTGAGGTCTCTTATTATTATATGTTCGTAATCGAGGTAGAGATAATCATATACCACAGAATACTTAATTAATAATAATTCTGTGTATCACTATACATTATAGGAATTAGGAGATATTATTATCTAATGTTGACAGATTTTCGAATTTTAAATAAAAAAATATATGTTTTATTATATTTTAGTTTTAGTTCGATTAATTTTAGTTGTCAGTAGATATAGGTACATACACAAGTAAATATCTAGGGTAGCGATCGTCCCCCCCCCTTGTATACGCTCCCGGTGCCTGATTATTTCCATTTAATAATAAATTGAATAAATATGTATCAATAGAATTCTTTACAATAGTATACAACATAAAAATGCCGTATATCCGTTGTTATAATTTTCTAAAATATTAGTTATCGACGTTATCGTATTAATAAAAGACTATCAAAACAACCAGAAACTGAAACTACCTATTGGATTGATATTTTGAAATTATTTGTATAGATAACTATAGTAAATGTCAAAAAACATTAGATGAAATGCTTTCAGTAAGTGTTTATATAGCAGATAATAGTAAATCAACAATAAGAGGATAAGTAAAAAAATTAAAACAATGTTCTTTTTTTACTATTGCAATATATATATATCTTTATTCTTTGGTCCTGTAGAACAATTAGCAAGTGTTACAAAATCCTAAATTTTGTGCATCTGATTCTATTAAAGCTGCTGATGCATTAAAGAAAACATTACTACGATTCAAAACTAATGAAATGTTGAAAAGATATTAAAACTGTAAATTATGTGTATTAGAACCACCTGACGACACTAGGCGTATCTTAAAAACATCAAAATGACTTCGTACACAAATAACCCTTCTATAAATTTATCACCAATATGTGAATTGAAAAAATATATGTTTGAAATAATTGTATATTTGATAAATTAAATTTATAAACTTTTTGATCAACAAAGAAACTTGGTTAAATTAGAAAAAATAAACTCACCAAGAACTAAATAGTTATTTAATAATATGAATGAAGATTTTTATGCAAATAAGCTTCATCCATAGCTTCTTATATTACCATCTATCGCAAGGGGTCACCAATTAATATTTTTTAAGGGTCACATTATAAATCTAAAAAATTTTTACGGACCATCAAAATTCTAAGTACATATAATTACAAATATAATGTTGTCGTAGTTTATTTCTATTTCTTATTTATTCTTTGCGGGCCAGATAAAATTTGTTCACGGGCCGCTATTTGGTGACCCTAGGATCTATAGTATCTACCTCTACTATTCCATTTATTATAAATATTTTGAAAAATTAATACTTAAATGTAAAAGATTCTTTGTTTTCTGAAATTACCAAACTTATTAAATTAATTTTAATAACACCAACATCTGCGACGACTGAACGTTCTTTTAATGCAGTGGTGACCAAGTACATCCTGCGGGCCAATTTACAAATTCTAATTTATTAACCAGCCCGTCAAAGTAATTACAATTTAAAAATATATATATTCTATAAATGTGACGTTTGAAAGATACATATTTACTATGTCTTATTGTATTACCGTCATATTACATATTATATTTATATTTAATTTTATAACAAGCAATATATAATAATAATTAAATTTATTAACATACCTATAGATGTGCCTAAAATAAAATATAGCACTCAGTTCAAAGAAAAAGTTTAAATTCTTAGCCCGCGCGCCTAGAATTTTTTATTCCTCTCAGTAAAAAAAGGTTGGTCACCACTGTTTTAGTGTATGAGAAGATTAAACATATATTTGAGGTTCAAGATGTTCAAAAGAAATTATCTAACTCATATGATGATTTTACAGGTTCATAAGTCTATGACAGCAAAAACTAATTTCAAGTTAATTTCCAAAGAATTTGTTTCTAGAACTTCACAAAGAAAATCAACATTTGAAAATGTTTATTAGTATATTTTATGTATCGATTTTCTTTAAATATTTCTAAATGTTGATTTCCTTTGTGAAGTTTATTTTATTTTATTTTATATACTCGTAAGTCGTAATTCGTATATATTATTTATTTATATATTGTTAATTTTAAATATAACTTCAGTTATAAAGTAATTATTTCTTCTGTTTCGTTTTAATAAATAAATGTATAATATGGTATAAATAATAAGGTATAATATGTTCGGATCGATTATCGCGCCTTATCGAAATTAGATAATTCCCCTTAGATCGTGCAACAGGTGGCGAATCTTCTCGAGCCGGTTTTACCCCCTCCCTCTTCTAAGTTCGACACCGTCCCGTATACCGTGAGTGCTAATTATTATAAGCTGTGCCGCCAGCATTTTTTGTAAATGACACTTTTTTCCAGGCATTTGAGACCGACGCACCGTTGGGTCCGCTTGCCGCCTCGTCCCGTGTTGTGCGGTCAACGCGTTGTTCGTTAGCCGTTGTGCCGTTTTGTTAACTTTACGCGTTTCTGTTTGCGTCGCCGTTGACAATATTCAGTGTCTTTTTCTAACGGTTTGGCCCGGCGCACGTATCTGTCCGCCCACCATCATTGCGCACCGTTTTCGTGCTGTCGCCCAAAACCTTGTGGTCAATTGCTGACACCCAACGATTTTTTACTTGTATGCGTTACCACCGTGATTTAATAATATATTCGCAAGCGAACTACATCGGTTGTTATTCTATTTAAATATTATTTGTGCTGTGCCTCGAATGCGATTCCCAACTGCGAAGGAACTATCACCTACGTGTCGCCGTCTACCAGGAAGCTGCCGCAACCCAGGTCGTATTTTTTGTTATTTATATACCTTTTGTATTTTATTATTTTATTATAAACGTAGGCGTTAATTATTGTTATATCAAAGGTTGTAACCGGACACCTATGTAAAGGTGTTAAGATTATTATTATAGTATAGTATTGTTATATATATTATTAATTATTTCCGGGGCGTCCTATATTAGGTTTATTTTAATTATTTATATTATTTTCTATTGTTTAGTATACCTGTTTGTGGTGTTATATGCACCCGTATTACAATTGAAGTGTCATTAATTTATTTGTATATTTACACCTATACCGAGTAACCTTTTCCCGTTCCCAACATCTCGCGAGTCGTGTCCGATAACCACGAATTTCCAAAAGTAGAATCGAATACGGCGTCAACAAATGTATTTATATTTAATAATTTAATATTATACTATAATTTTTTTAATACATTTAAATAATTCTTATATCTAATATTATCGTATACTACCTTAATTAACAATTAAAAAAAAAGGTGGGCAAGTAGGTATCGCTCTGCTGTATAGTAGAGATGGAGATTGATCACTGGTCACTATAATGGATGTGTTAAATTTAAATGCAATGACAGGTATCATTGTATACGAAAAACGATTCTGAACAGAGATGATTTGTCAGTTAATGATAATTAGTAGGATATATTATATTATTACCTAACCTAACCGTTTTTCTGTTATTTTTTCAGGTTTTTCCTGACATTTTTAAAAACTACTGAACATTTTTTTATCTTGACCCCCCCCCCCCCCCCAATGTACCAACTAGATGAATTTTCCTTTTCAAAGAGGGGTTGAAGTCAAAAATCAAAGCATTATTACTACTCCAAAACGGGAGATCAGACAAAAAATTAAAAAAACACATTCATCATTGAAAATCAATACATTCATCACTCCGTTCAAAATATATAATATATTAAGGAAGGTTTTCTGTTATCAATCACAAATAAATGTATTAGAATGGTTATGATTTTTATATTTTGCCTCTCCCCCCTTTCATGAAAAATAGTTCTTGCGCCACTTTGTCCACCCTTTATATTCAATGGCAAAAAAGAGCGTCATCATAGGAATTTGAGTGTACACATATTCACACTAATGCCTACATTATAGCATAGTCATTTGTGACTAATAGTGTTATGACTGTTTATTAATATAAATAAAACCACGCTATCCACTCGACAATTTTATGTGTGGTTTTAATTGAAAAATAAATTTATAAAAAATATATTCATATAATTTTAATAATTTTTATCCATATATGATTATATAATATGGGTTATGATTATTATGTGTTCAGTTTAGTTTTTAAATTGCCCCTAATAAACGTAGTAAATGCAACTTAATATGACTAGTACTAACCAATCTCTTATCAATGATATAGAAGCTAAATATGCAGGCGCATCTTCATAGTGTGTGTATAGTATATATATAGATAATAAATTATGTGCACAAATGATATAATTTAATAAAAATAATAAATTTAATACATGTATATTACGTACGCGCCCTATATTTGCATTACCACAATGTATAATTAAGATCCAAAGAAGACAATCATTATTTAATACATTTTATTCTTTATTTTTTAAATTGTGAAACTACACTAAAATTGGTTTTTTAATTATTCATTATATTGATATTTAAAGTTATTGATTTTAAATTACCTTGATTTATGATAATTTATCAAAAATCCCCATATTACATTTTTGACAAAATCCAAAACATATACTTATATAGATCGTTTTAAGAATTAATTAAGTTTCATAATTCTGTTACCAGATATTTTATGGTTACCCAATATACACCTTGTAAGAATGTTTATTTTAAATTAAAAAAAATTGAAATAAAATTTGTTATTTTCCAGTTGATATACTATAATTTTTGCCCTATCCTATTTTTTTTATTAATGTTGTGGAGGAAAAACTGCCATAAGTTTAGCTATCATAGATCTAGTTGTCCATAATGCCTTGTAATAAAAATCATAAAATTATTTTTTCCCCGTTATCTTCTTTATTCGTTATGTAATGGCCGATCTTGTTTACAGCAAGAGTTTAGGAATACGCCTCCACCTACATTATGGTTTTGTGTACAACGTACCAAGTAGGTAAGTGTGTAGTCTGTTGCCTGTACTTTGTACTCTAGTTCTTTTACATAACAACGTCTGTAACAAGAGGCAGCACTTTAATTTATATTTTTCAATAAATGTATTGTTCATTTCATCGGCAATTGTGGTTCTACCTAAATAGTTAAATCATAAAAAGTATTTATCAATAGTTTTATGTTTATCAGTGGCGGCTCGTGTGCTTTGAAAGTGGTAGGGCGATGTAAAATTGCTTATTTATGGAAAGTATCGAACAAAAATAATATTAATAATAGTTATTTAATTTAATCCATTTAATACATAATATATAATATACTCGTAAAATTTTTTAAATTAAATAATTATCAAACTTTTTTATAATTATTCTAAGCTTAACTTATGGACAGCATAGTATTAAATTTTCAATTCTTAGCTTTTAATAGTAAAATATTTATAAATTTATAACTACCAAATAGTGAAAAATATTCATGATTTTGACGAATTTTTGTCAATATTTGAACTTCAAATGTTAATAAAAAATAATTGTGCCTATGTATTTTTATAATTTTTGAATGAAGTTATGTGGACCCTTCTATTAAATTTTCAAGTAATTTGTCCCAGATAAATTTTTCAAGTATTTACGACTTACACTGTTTGAATAACAACAAATATTAAAAATCGTTTAAGGCTAAACCGTTATTTAACGCGGTTTTGTAAAAATTTAAATTTCAAACACTCATAAAAATTTTTTGTCGGAATCCGGTAGAGTTTTTTTTACAAATATTTGAAGAAAAATATATGGAGAACCTTGTACCAAATTTTCAAAACTTAGTTATAAAAGAAAAAATTTTTACGATTTTTCAATCACAAAATTACTTGCAAATTTTCGCAATTTTGACATATTTCGTATAAATTCGAACTTAAAGCACTTATAAAAAAAAATTGTGACTAACGATTTCGGATTTTTTTTTATCACTTTAAGAACAACTTATCAGAAACCTTGTATTAAATTTTCAAGATTTTCTGGTCGGCCAAAAAATTTTTATCATTATTTAAAAAAAAAATACTTAGAAAAATTGAAAATTTCAATTGTCTATAAATAGTTCATAAAAAAAGTCAAAATTCTTTGAAAATTTAACTGTGTATGGAGAACGCTAATATAAACATTTGGTGAAAATTTCAAGTATTTACATCAATTACTTTTTGAGTTATAGCAAAATAAAAAATTCGATTTTTTTGAAAACTGTTGGAAAATGTTTACTTTTGACCTTTATAATGCACCAAGGATATCCACTTTTCCATCGGAAACCACCCCCAAAGTTTGAAATTGAAGCATTATTTCGACTAGTTATGCTGTACACAGACACAAAAAAAAACACACATCATTGTAAAATCAATACATTTATCACTCCATTCAGAATATAAAAATTCCAGTATTTTTAAATTTAATACATTTATACGGAAAAAAGTTTACGAACAAATTGATTTTTTTTTTTAATTCAAATATAAACGCATAGACTAGAAATTTTCACTAAATATAAACATTTACTTGACACGATATATTATATTAAAAAAAAAAAAAACACACGTCATTGTAAAATCAATACATTCATCACTCCGTTCAGAATCTAAAAAATTGTTTAAATCACTTTAAAATTCCTAAAAAAAAAAGTGTAATTACGAAAAAATTTATCAAGTTGTCAATCTTCATCCAAAAGAATACAGAAATGTGATCCAAAATCGAAGACAATATTTGCAAATAATATTATTCCATCTAATAGTATTTTATGTAGGTTATATTTATTCAATTTTATTGTTATCCATTTTTTTACCAAAATATCTACAAAGAACTCGAAATAATGAAGTAGAATATTTATGTTATGTTATTATTTTGTGTTATAACAATTTATTTGATTTATTTTATTATATCTATATTTCATTTAACACTGTTTACATATATTTAACTATTTTTAATTAATTTTATATTGTTAATTAATTATATTTTTTATTTACTATTATCATGTCAGACACCAATAAATATAAACAGTTAAGATCTAAAAAATACTTTTTTCTGCACCTATAAATATTTGTTTAGAAGTAAAATTTATGATTAATTATGAATTATTATTAATTATTTATTTTATTTATTTATGATTTTTCTTCATATGGTGAGTTAAATAATAATTATAAGTCTCTTATTACAATTTAATATATAAATATAATCAACATTTTAAAAATAATTCTTAAAATTACAAATTTAAATATTTTAAAATAACCAACTGTTAAACGTATGTATTATGATAAAGATAACTAATTTCACTTTAAAATGTACTTAAATTTAATAAAATTTAATTACCTTTGAGTTTTCATTAATTTTTTCAATTTTGTATAATATTTGTCATTTGATTGTGAATCAAGTTGTATATTATTATATAAGTAAGTAAATAATGCTCTTCTTTAGTTGTTATTATGCGCAAACAGGAATGTCTACTTGTATAATTGTTTACATTATACTACAATAATGCTAAAAAACTTTAAATTAACTATATTATTTTTCAATTTGTAGGTACAAATATTTAAAATATTCATTCTACTTCAATATCAGTAAAATATAATAAAACCCATACAGCACTTACCAAAACATCTAAAAAGTTAATTAATTTTTTTCATATAATACTTACATATTATATAATATATATATTATACCTATTATATGAAATTATTTTAATGATTATTGAATATGCATATTAGTATTGGTCAACAATATAATATTAATATTTACATTATTTTCAAATACATAATAATGATACATCAACTATTATACCTATTATATATAATTATATTCTTATATATTTTAACCTATACCTACAAAATATGAATAATTTAAAAATTATATTATAAAATGAATACTAAGACTTACAATTTTATTTTTTATTTTTTTTAGTATATAAATGAACAACCTAACCAATAACTTGAAAAGGTTAATAGTGGAAGTATTGACTTGAACAGGTACATTAATAATTTATTAAATAAAATGTATACCAAAATAATAATTAATAACCTATTGGTTATTACAAAAATTATTATTTTAAATCTAGAAATAGTTTCAAGCTATGAAAAATGTATATGTCGATTAATACAATAACAAATTTTAAAACAAAATAAGAGTATGTGGTCAATTCTCAAAGTTCCAGAACCTAATAAAATATTATCACAAAACCTTGATGAAAAGTCATGTCAACCAAATTTAAAGAATTATCCTAAGACTATTTATGATAATGGCAAACCAAATAAAAAAAGAAATTTAAAATACTGTTTATTATATTCTTGGAACTTCTTTTTCACTTAAATCAAAGAACGACTATGATAATAATATTGTGTTTAAAGTATAGGTTAAACTGATTGGAAAAAACGCCATTTCTAATACAGATTTCTTGAGACATGATCACGGACTAAGATAAAATTCTATCTTAGTCCGTGGACATGATAAAAGTGATGAACATGAAAAATGTACTATTTCATAGATAGAATTAAAAAGAAAAGCGGGTAAGTGGGTATCGCTCAGCTGTATATTTGGGGGTGGGGTGGACCTCAGACTATGGCAGGTTAAATTTGAATGCAATGATAGGTATCAGTGCCATAGCCAGGGGGGGCACTGGGGGCACGTGCCCCCCCCCCCCCGAAATCCTTTTCTTTTTTTTTTTATTAATTTGTTACTGTTACTACTTTATTATAATATATTAAAGAATTTGTTATTTTTAATAATATTTACATTTTTTTTACCCAATTGTTAAATAATATTATAAAATACAGAAATATTTTGTTAAGATTATAATCATTTAAATTTGTTTAACTGCTCCATCATAATATCCTTTAGTCTTAACTATCCCATTTGTAATTTGTATTAGGTCAGCTATAATTTGCTTTCTATTATATGTTTAATAAAAGTTAAAAGTTATGATCTTGTATTCTTGTTAGTAAACAGTAAAAATATTTGAATGAAAAATGAAATGTGATTACAACACCTATTGATAATATTGATAAAATGATAATAATATAGCTATATTAATTAATACATTATTCTACCATAAATGTTTTAACATAATATTTTAATACTTTGTTATTTTTTAATTTTTAAAAATATTATTAAAGAAATAATAATACTTTGTTAATAACAAATAATATATTAATAATATAATAATATGTTAAATATATGGGTACCATAGTTGTTAGCATATAATGGTAGTCATAAAAATAATAGGTTTGTAGTTAACACTTTATAAGCAAAGGGGCCATAAAGTGATAGGTGATGATTAGGTATTCTAACATTGCAAAATTTGAGAAAAAAATTAAGTGCCCCCCCCCCCCAAACAATTTTCTGGCTACGGCACTGATAGGTATCATTGTATACGAAAAACGATTCTGAACGAAGATGATTTGTCAGTTTAGGATATATTATATTTAAATATTGTCATATATTATATTTTGAAACAAATAGTACAGGTATGTTACTATAGCAACTTTATAGTATCTGTTTATTAATAAAAATAGTATTTGGCAACATACGCATAATGAGAGTATGAAATTTAATTTAAATTTTGACATATTTCGTATAAATTCGAACTTTAAGCACTTATAAAAAAAAATAATGACTAACGACTTTGGGTTTTTTATTATCACTTTAAGAACAACTTATAAGAAACCTTGTATTAAATTTTCAAGATTTTCTGGCCACCCAAAAAATTTTTATCGGCATTTGAAGAAAAAAAACTTAGAAAAGTCGAAAATTTCAATTGTCTATAAGTAGCATAAAAATGGTCAAAATATTTTGAAAATTTAACTGTAAAGAGATAATCATAATATAAACATTTGGTGAAAATTTCAAGTATTTACAATGATTGGTTTTTGAGTTACAGCAAAATCAAAAAATCGATTTTATCGAAAAGTGGTTTTTCGTAAAATTGCCGTTTTTCTGTCACTTTTTTTTTGAAAACTATTTGAAAATGTTTACTTTTGACCCCCAAAGTACCAACTAGATGAATTTTCCTATTCAAAGAGGGGCTGAAATCAAAAATCGGAGCATTATTACTGCTCCAAATGTTGTCGTCAGACACAAAAAAAAAAAAAAACACACATCATTGTAAAAGCAATACATTCTTCACTCCGTTCAGAATCTAAAATACAAATAAAATAAAATTTCAGTGTTATCACAATTAAATAGTCATCATGCTAATATTGTAATGAAAATAAATAATAAATGAAAGCAATAATAATTTCATTTAAAATGTTTGTTATTCAGGGTATTACTTTTCATGGGAATATTGAAAATAAACCTAGTATGAATCGAGGAAATTTCTTTGATTTCATTAAAATTATTTTATTTTTGATAAGAGGGTAGAAAAAAATGAATAGACCTAAAGAATCTAGATAGGTAATATCTCTCTCATTCAATATAGAAAGAATTAAATCATGTAACTAGTATAATCAGGACCGGGGAGAGCGGGGCCCCACGGCTTGGACTTCTCATTTAGGGCTCCATACTCACACATTTGTAACATTTTTTGTAGGCCCCACAAATTGTAGGGACGGCCCTGAGCATAATAATAAATTGATTAATTCTATGTACATTGCAATTATGATAGATGAAAACAAAGGCATAACTAAAACTGAACAGTTGTCAGTTGTTGTTAGGTTATATTAAAACAATGAAATTAAAGAATATAAATATATATTGCACAGACCAATGTTACATAAGATTCAGTTAATAGAATTCAAGCATAATTAAAAAATAAACTTCCTCGAGCAGTTTATAATGTTTATATTCATTGCAATAACCATTGTCTTAATTTAAGATTTAATTATTTAAGAATAATTTAATTTAAAAAATAGGTATTCAAGAATTCAATTTTTTTTAATCTCTTACAATATTTATAATGTTTTATATTTTTCAATCTATTCTAAATTTATTAATTTTCAAAAAAAATGTTAAACACTCCAAAATCAATTGAACTTAAAAGATTATGCCTTAGTTAGTCCTCTAAAATTCATATTTTGCAATCTACTAAAGATACTTTGAAAGTTGTATTGTTGTTATTACATAGGTACAATAAAAAATGAAAAAAAATTATGCGCTCATGAAAAGCTATTGATTTACTAAGGAACATAATATATAACATATAGATTTTAAATTTACATTTATTATATTTTGAATAACCTAATTTCTAAAATAAACTTAGTAACTAAATATTTACAAAATAAAAATGATAATATAGGTAAAGAAATTATATTCATTAATTATCTGAAAAAATATTTTTGTGATAAAAGAAATAATCAAGGATATCATACAAAACTATACAATGAATTCAAATGTATGGCAAACAAATTAAATATTTAAATATTAACACTCTTCGGTACAAAATAAATAAAAAAAAAAAAAATGATGAACACCTAAATATTTACAAAAATATTTAGTAGAGTCCATTGAAAATGTCAGTGTTAAAATTAGAATCTGATTTTCAAAATAGATTTTTTTTTTTTAATTACTATACATAAAATTAATCGCAAACTTAATAGAAGATTTTTTTAATAAATTCTTGTTAATGGTAATTTGTGTATTTGACCCAGAAATAGTAATTTTTTAGAAAGAAACTTATTCATCCATTTACTTTAGCATACACATATCTAATACAAATATTTTAGATTCAGAATCAAATATTATTAATAAATCACTAAAGACTAAAACAATATGAATTAAAATACAATAAATTATATGAAAACTATTTTTCACTCTCATACATTTTATTGCATTATGAATTAGAATTTTTGAATTATACAAACTATGTAGTATTGTAATAACTATACCAGTATTTAACATATTGCAAAAGAAATTTTTCATGTATGAAAAGTATAAAACATACTTAAGAAATTCTATGCTCCGTAATAATCTGTCTATCTTAAGCATAATTGCTATAGAAAAGTGTGAAGCAAAATTGTTAAATAAGACTTAAGACAGTCTAAAGTTATAAATAATTTTGCTGAATATCATAACCAGGCTCGGGCCTTAAAGCACTTCCTTATTTTTTTAGATTGACATAAAATGTAGCAGAGTGCTATGGAAGTGTATGTCATGTTAATACACATTCAATTATGAAATTTAAAAGTGCTTTTTTTACCAATTTTTCTACTTTTTTAGGTTTTTTCAGAAAATCCCTCAGAAAATCTATAAACAATAAGGCAAAATGTCTCAAAAGTGAAGTTTGATTTTTTTGAATTTTTAGTTAGAACTTTACCTAATCATTTTGTTTCAATATTTTTTGTAGTCTTCAATTATATTTATTTTAGCATAATTATAATTTTATAAATTATGTCTAGTATCTACTTTATCATGTAAAAAGAAAATTTTTTATTTTTACTAAATATTTAAGTTTTTTAAATGCTTATTTGAGTACTTAAAATGATGTTTTTAAGCACTTATTTTAAATATTTTAAGTGCTGTAAGTCCCGAGCCCTGGTCATTACAATAGAAGAATGTTGTTAAATAAATTATTTCTTGATATTATCAGAAAAATTGATAATACTTGATTAACATTATTTTTTTTAAACTACTTTTTTAAAGTTAAAAGTGTATTATTATTAGGGCCCGGATTTATATGCATTTGCATGTTTTAGTCCAAAAAATAGCTAGGTAAGCTACAAGTTTGATTTGTAATCAATAGGTCCGAAATATAAAATTTTATTTTGCATATTTTTGCATATTTTGTCATTTTTTGACATGTACTGCATATTTCTGTATTTTACGATTTTTTTTTTTGCATATATACGGTTTTTAAATGCATAATATGTAATATTTTGGTTATTTTTATTAAAATAACGTATTTATAGTTATATTTATAATCCATGTAATTTGACGAAGTCGTTTTCTTATTTTATCTGAGACATATCGGGACAAGTAGTAATCTGTTATTGAGTAAATTTTAGTGAATCATACATTAATCGTGTTTGTTTTGTCGTGTTTGTAAATATAGTATAATTTATTTAAACATAATATAAAAATAATAAAAAAAAAAAAAAATTTTAATCGATTTTTTGCATATTTTTTATTTTATAGGGTATATTTCTATAAAATAAGAGCATAAATGCATATTTTATAGTGCATATTTCCTAGGTTTTTAGAGCATATAAATCCGGGCCCTAATTATTATGATACTGTTTTTATAATTATTTCTATTTGACTTGTATTATTAAACACAAATAATAGGCAAGTTTCTAATGTAGACATCAATTGTTTTTTAATTTTATCTTAAATATTGTATTAAAATTTGTTAAAAATAAAATATCTGTACAAATTTGTAATAATTATGTTATTTCAGATATTAAAGATTTTCATTGCAAAATAAAATATTTATTATCAATTTAAAATATGTCTAGTTACATTTCATTAAAGTTATTTATGTTAGGTTAGATAAGGTAACTTTGTAACACTTTAATAAAATATAACGATAATATGCTTGATGACTGAGATTTATTCCTTCAATGATCAATAATAGGTACAAATCAGGAAAAATTATGACTCACCATAAAAAATGTTGACCTCAGCCTGGCTTACCTGATACAAAAGTTCTAGCGCTGGTACTGATTCCACAGTCCACACTTAATCCGTACTTGCCTAAAAAGACTGTGTGTTGTAGATACAATAAGTAGGTATTTAACTGTTTTAAGTTCAATAGATAGATAAGTTATATAAGTACCTGTTGCTTTTGTATTCACAGTATTACAGTGAAACACAATTTCAACAAGGTACCTATTAATAATATATATTATCTTTTGCTGGCATTTATTACTCTTTAAGAGTTTTCAATAATTTTGAAGTTCATAATACCACATATTTTTCAATAGCATTTTTTTTATACCTAACTTTCAGAATCTTTATCCATACGAATATATCCAATATAATTAATTAATGATTGATAAAGCTAAACTACATCACTTTAATCAGTTTAATTAATATTAACAACTTTTTGCTAAATGTATTAACTATTAATAAACCTATGTCTCCTCAAAAAATATAGACCACTTTAAGCATTTTTTTTAGATTCCATATCATAAATCTACTTAGAATCTATTTTAGATTATAGAAAGACAATAAAGTAATATAAATATAATATTTATAATACTTAAATACTAATACTAATACTTAATCAACTACAGACCGCAATACCGTACAGTGCATAGAACATTGTACTTATCAGTTAGATATGCATTATATAGTTTATAGAAGAAATATTAAAAATCTGAATACAGAATAGCCAATAGGTATTCATTTTTGAAGTAGAAATAATTATTAACACTAAAAAGTAAAAAGTAAATACAGTAAATATAGGTACTAAGCATTACAATATACGAGTACAATCGATAGTTCGTTACATATAAATAATATTAATTATTACACGAGATAGCTAAACTGCTAAAGCTGATAGGTACACATTAGTCGATTAACACAATACAACTGATCACTGGTTAGCGACGCTCGGGAAAATACTTTGGATATTATGTTATTTTTAATTTGTAATACCTGATAAAATTGAATTGTCGCCACAGGCTATATATATATATATATATATATATATATATACCTAGTGTGTTCACACTAAAAGGTACCTCTAAATATTTCAATTGGATGATCTTGTATTAAAATGAGGTTTCGTTAAACGAAAGAGAGCACTTAAATAGTAAATACACTATACACATTACACAATACATTGATTTTCAAATAAATATCAAATTCTTAACTTTTTCGATACACGCATGCGCATTACAACTTAATTTTTTTTTTAAATGCCTTTACCAATTTTTTTAAAAATTCGGATAGAGTATTTTTTTTATAAACAATTTTTACATAAAATGTTTTTTTCTAATTACAAAATTGGCAAAATTCTAGTCTGTTGAATTTTTATTATTTGAAAGCAATCTGTTTTTGAAGAAATTTTAAATACCTATGTTAAACTTACAAATAATACATAGATAAACATTTATTATTTGTTTTTATATTTTTATAATGTAGATAAGTACTGTTCTTTTAGATTCTGAACGGAGTGATGAATGTATTGATTTTACAATGATGTGTGTTTTTTTTTTTTTTTTTTTTTTTATTTTTTTTTTTTTGTGTCTGACGACAACATTTGGAGCAGTAAAAATGCTTCGATTTTGGACTTCAGCCCCTCTTTGAAAAGGAAATTGAATCTAGTTGGTACTTTGGGGGGTCAAAAGTTAAAAATTTTCAATATTTTTTAAATGAGTCGGGAAAAACCCTAAAAAAATGAAGGAAAAACGGGATTTTTTACGCAAAACCAGTTTTCGACAAAATCGAATTTTTTATTTTGCTATAACTCAAAAACTAATCGATGTAAACACTTGAAATTTTCACCATATGTTTATATTAGCGTTCTCCATACACAGTAAAATTTTCAAAGAATTTTGACTTTTTTTGAGCTATTTATAGACAATTGAAATTTTTAATTTTTTTTAGTATTTTTTTTTAAAATAACGATAAAAAATTTTTGGCCGGCTAGAAAATCTTGAAAATTTAATACAAGGTTTCTTATAAGTTGTTCTTAAAGTGATAAAAAAAAATCCGAAATCGTTAGTCACAATTTTTTTTTATAAGTGCTTAAAGTTGGAATTTATACGATATATGTCAAAATTGCGAAAATTGGCAAGTAATTTTGTGGTTGAAAAATCGTAAAAATTTTTTCTTTTATAACTAAGATTTGAAAATTTGGTACAAGGTTCTCCATAAAATTTTCTTCAACTATCTGCGAAAAAAACTCTACCGGACTAAAACAAAAAATTTTTATGAGTGATTGAAATTTAAATTTTTACAAAACCGCGTTAAATAACGGTTTAGCCTCGAACGATTTTTGATATTTGTTGTTATTCAAACAGTATAAATCGTAAATACTTGAAAATTTTACCAGTTATTTAGATTGCCATTTTCTTTACGTGATTTGATTTTCAATAAATTTTGACTTTTTTTGAGCTATTTATAGACAATTGAAATTTTCAATTTTTTTTTTATCTTTTTTTTATAAATGTTGATAAAAAAAATTTAGCTGGGACAAATCACTTGAAAATTTTATTGAAGGGTCTACATAACTTGTTCTAACTCTCATTCAAAAATTATAAAAATACATAGGCACAATTTTTTTTTATTAGCATTTGAAGTTCAAATATTGACAAAAATTCGTCAAAATCAAGAATACTTTTCACTATTTGGTAGTTAAAAATTTATAAATATTTTTCTATCAAAAGCTAAGAATTGAAAATTTAATACTATGCTGTCCATAAGTTAAGCTTAGAATAATTATAAAAAAGTTTGAGGATTGTTCAATTTAAAAAATTTCACGTGTGTTTAAAGTTTTAATTTTAATTTGAAATCAAAAATACACGTGTAAAATAACTTTTTACTAATAAATAATTTTCGATTTTTGTTATTTTTAAAAAATTACTTAACGTAAGATCTTGAAACTTTTACTTAAATGTTTGAATTAGTTTCAAAGTAGAATATATTACAATATTTAAGTATTATATATCCTAGACTGACAAATCATCTCCGTTCAGAATCGTTTTTCGTATACAATGATACCTATCATTGCATTCAAATTTAACCTTCCCTAGTCCGAGGTCCATCCCACTCCCTAATGTACAGCAGAGCGATACTCACTTACCCGCTTTTTTTTCCATTTATAATACCTACATATTCGAAATAAGACAGCTAATTATGAAGATAATGAAAATAACTATAAAAATGTACACACTACACACTACGATTTAAATTTAAAATGTTAAAGATTTAAAAAACAAAATACAAGTGATATGTAATCATTTTTAGAAATGACCACCTAAACTCTGCCATTCATCAAGAAAATGTTTAAAACGTTTAGAATCATGTTTAGAACATGTTGAACTATTATTAGATAAAACTATGTAAAATAACAAATTGCAAGTAAATAAATACTAATTTTACATTCGTAATGTGTACATTTTTATAATTATTTTCATACTATCTTATTTCGGATGTACCTAAGTACTAAGTATTATTAATGGAAAAGAATATCAGTGCATTATAATAACAAATAAGTGTTTACTTATATCTTATAATCTTTCTGTTTAAAAACAGATATTTAAAAAATATCGAAAGTATTATTTCGATTTTTGAGTGTAAGTTTAACATACTTAAAATGTTTTCAAAAACAGATTGCTCGTAAATAATAAAAATCTATATCGGATTACGGACCGACCGATAGAAATGAGTGTGTGTGTGCGCAGATAGATACGGTGTGTGTTGTGGACTTGTGGTGTGAGTAACTCACATTCAACAGTCACCAGTAGCCTTCTAAATAAATTGCATCGCCGGATACCTAAATATTAAATATAAAATACTGATGAGCAGGTCTCGGATTTTTATACAAATGTTTATTCTTTTACATTTGCCTTATAATAGTTCTAATTAAATGTCTCAACGTTTTGTAATACGTAGATTCTGCTATTAATTTTTATTTGCATATTTTTTGTATATTAGCATTAAAATGCATAATAAATGCATATTTTTGGATAATTACATAAAATGTGGATATTTTTAATTTTATAGATAATAAATAAAATATTTTAAATTTTACTCAGTTTGATATTTTATTGCATGCCAATATTTCTGACAAATACAATGCGACCGAATAAAATATATTACATTTTACTAAAGAAAATTCCGGCGATAGAGCGTTATCTAATAGATATAGGTAAATATATAAATATACAAAATCTGATTTCTGGAACATAACACATAACATTAAGCTAACATAATATTATAATGGTAAGCATTTTCATATTTGTTTCGTCGGTACACTGTGTCCGTGTCCATGGTTTTCTTTTTTTAATATCAAAATTTAAAAAAAGCGGGTAAGTGAGTATCGCTCTGCTGTACATTAGGGGGTGGGGTGGACCTCGGACTAGGGAAGGTTAAATTTGAATGCAATGATAGGTATCATTGTATACGAAAAACGATTCTGAACGGAGATGATTTGTCAGTCTAGCATATGTTAATATTTTATATTTAAATATTGACATATATTCTATTTTGAAACAAATTCAAACATTTAAGTAAAAGTTTCAGGATCTTACGTTAAGTAATTTTTTTAAAAAAACAAAAATCGAAAATTATTTATTAGTAATACGTTATTTTACACGTGTATTTTTGATTTCAAATTAAAATTAAAACTTTAAACACTCGTAAAATTTTTTAAATTGAATAATCCTCAAACTTTTTTATAATTATTCTAAGCTTAACTTATGGACAGCATAGTATTAAATTTTCAATTCTTAGCTTTTGATAGTAAAATATTTATAAATTTTTAACTACCAAATGTATTTTTATAATTTTTGAATGAGAGTTAGAACAAGTTATGTGGACCATTCAATTAAATTTTCAAGTAATTTGTCCCAGCTTAATTTTTTATATCAACATTTATAAAAAAAAAAATAAAAAAAATTTGAAAATTTCAATTGTCTATAAATAGCTCAAAAAAAGTCAAAATATTTTGTAAATCAAATCACGTAAAGAAAATGGAAATCTAAATAACTGGTAAAATTTTCAAGTATTTACGACTTATACTGTTTGAATAACAACAAATATCAAAAATCGTTTGAGGCTAAACCGTTATTTAACGCGGTTTTGTAAAAATTTAAATTTCAAACACTCATAAAAATTTTTTGTCTTAGTCCGATAGAGTTTTTTTTACGGATAATTGAAGAAAAATGTATGGAGAACCTTGTATCAAATTTTCAAAACTTAGTTATAAAAGAAAAAAATTTTACGATTTTTCAACCACAAAATTACTTGCCAATTTTCGCAATTTTGACATATTTCGTATAAATTCGAACTTTAAGCACTTATAAAAAAAAATTGTGACTAACGATTTCGGATTTTTTTTTATCACTTTAAGAACAACTTATAAGAAACCTTGTATTAAATTTTCAAGATTTTCTGGCCGGCCAAAAAATTTTTATCGTTATTTAAAAAAAAAATACTAAAAAAAATTAAAAATTTCAATTGTCTATAAATAGCTCGAAAAAAGTCAAAATTCTTTGAAAATTTACCTATGTATGGAGAACGCTAATATAAACATTTGGTGAAAGTTTCAAGTATTTTCATCTATTAGTTTTTGAGTTATAGCAAAATAAAAAATTCGATTTTGTCGAAAACTGGTTGTGCGTAAAAAATCCCGTTTTTCCGTCTTTTTTTTTATGTTTTTCCCGACTCATTTAAAAAATATTGAAAAATTTTAACTTTTGACCCCCCAAAGTACCAACTAGATCCGATTTCCTTTTCAAAGAGGGGCTGAAGTCCAAAATCGAAGCATTTTTACTGCTCCAAATGTTGTCGTCAGACACAAAAATAAAAAAAAAAATAAAAAAAAAAAAAAAAAAAAAAAAAAAAAAAAAAAACACACATCATTGTAAAATCAATACATTCATCACTCCGTTCAGAATCTAAAACACATATCATTGTAAAATCAATACATTCATCACTCCGTTCAGAATCTAAAAATCTTTTGGGCACGTAAATTCAGATAAAAAATAACACTGACTTATCTAGTTCGAAAAACAGACCTAGTTGTTGCTCGTCGGATACGCGCGATGTCGAGATATGTTATTAAAAAGACAGGTGTGTATATGCATTAATGAAAAAGAGTAAAGACGATCTGGTCAAGACAGCCAGAGTCGCAGGCGGCCCCATCAAAGGCCTCCGCCTTTCTAAAGATCTAGCTTTATCCTTGGTTGCAGAGACTCATTGGGCAATCCCGTCTTGTCTCTGTCAGCATAATACGAGAAAAGTCTCGACCTTATGCCTTATTGTCACAAACACAAACACATGTGGTCATGTGGAGTTGTTGTGTGACACTGTGACCATACAATTTAAATCGTTCCTTTCATCAGTGATGAAGATATTTATTGAAATTAACCGTAACAAATACGGGTGACAATAACTTGACCGTTACTAATTTATTATACATATTTAAACTTCTATGAAATTACTACAATTTATTACGATATTAGCGCATATCTAAACAGTACCCATTGAAAACCTTGTTACTATTTTTTTAGATTCTGAACGGAGTAATGAATGTATTGATTTTACAATGATGTGTGTTTTTTTTTTTTTTTTTTGTGTCTGTCGACAACATTTGGGGCAGTAAAAATGCTTCGATTTTGGACTTCAGCCCCTCTTTGAAAAGGAAATCGAATCTAGTTGGTACTTTGGGGGGTCAAAAGTTAAAAATTTTCAATATTTTTTAAATGAGTCGGGAAAAACATAAAAAAAATGACGGAAAAACGGGATTTTTTACGCAAAACCAGTTTTCGACAAAATCGAATTTTTTATTTTGCTATAACTCAAAAACTAATAGATGAAAATACTTGAAATTTTCACAAAATGTTTATATTAGCGTTCTCAATACACAGTTCTTAAGGTTTCTTATAAGTTGTTCTTAAAGTGATAAAAAAAAATCCGAAATCGTTAGTCACAATTTTTTTTTATAAGTGCTTAAAGTTCGAATTTATACGAAATATGTCAAAATTGCGAAAATTGGCAAGTAATTTTGTGGTTGAAAAATCGTAAAATTTTTACTTTTATAACTAAGTTTTGAAAATTTGATACAAGGTTCTCCATACATTTTTCTTCAATTATCTGTAAAAAAAACTCTACTGGATTCAGACAAAAAATTTTTATGAGTGTTTGAAATTTAAATTTTTACAAAACCGCGTTAAATAACGGTTTAGCCTCAAACGATTTTTGATATTTGTTGTTATTCAAACAGTATAAGTCGTAAATACTTGAAAATTTTACCAGTTATTTAGATTGCCATTTTCTTTACGTGATTTGATTTTCAAAACATTTCGACTTTTTTTGAGCTATTTATAGACAATTGAAATTTTCAATTTTTTTTTATTTTTTTTTTATAAATGTTGATAAAAAAATTTAGGTGGGACAAATTACTTGAAAATTTAATTGAAGGGTCCACATAACTTGTTCTAACTCTCATTCAAAAATTATAAAAATACATAGGCACAATTTTTTTTTATTAGCATTTGAAGTTCAAATATTGACAAAAATTCGTCAAAATCATGAATATTTTTCAATATTTGGTAGTTAAAAATTTATAAATATTTTTCTATCAAAAGCTAAGAATTGAAAATTTAATACTATGCTGTCCATAAGTTAAGCTTAGAATAATTATAAAAAAGTTTGAGGATTGTTCAATTTAAAAAATTTTACGTGTGTTTAAAGTTTTAATTTTAATTTGAAATCAAAAATACACGTGTAAAATAACTTTTAACTAATAAATAATTTTCGATTTTTGTTATTTTTAAAAAATTACTTGACTACTTCCTTTTACTTTATCTTGAAAAATGTTTACTTAAATGTTTGAATTTGTTTCAAAATAGAATATATTATGATATAATTTAAATATAATATATCCTAGACTGACAAATCATCTCCGTTCAGAATCGTTTTTCGTATACAATGATACCTATCATTGCATTCAAATTTAACCTTCCCTAGTCTGAGGTCCATCCCACCCCCTAATGTACAGCAGAGCGATACTCACTTACCCGCTTTTTTATTTATGTCATCTCACACATTACAACATTATTATATAGGTAAGGTATATATATATTCCGGCGAACCAGGTAAGGTGCATGATTGTAACATATTATATTATATTGCTATTTACTATTATAATTTAGACGTATATATTCAGCATATACGATGTACCTACTTGATTAACTTCTTGAGTACACGACCTCGAGAACCCTCTGCAGACGATCAGGAGGAAAGTATAATTGCATAAAATTGAAATTAATATTTAGTAGGCGGTTTTATTCTCCAGCACTTCTAAGTGAAAGGGAGGATCTCCGCAGACCTTTTAACATCACCTCAAAGGCTTGTGGCCTTTTACCTAAAAAAATAAAATTATTAAATATATTTTAATACGACTTATACATTATTACAGTACCTACTCAATGAAGGTATACTAAACCACAAAATGAGTACCTAGACTAAGAACCGGCGTAAGAATAAATTACGCCTAAGCCAAAATGTTAACTGGTACCTTTTTCATAATATAACAACCCATGATACCAAAATAGTATAATACCTATTCAAAAAAAATGTTTGTTTATGGATTAAGACATGTAAGAGTTATGTTATATGCTCAACATGAACATTATTTTTTATCGTCTGATATATATTTTTTTTTTTGGCGAAAATCGAAATGTAACCTTTGGCGGAAAACGGCCATGTTGATAACGGGCAAGGGTCATTTTGGCGGAAAACGGAAACCCCTTATAAGACCACATTATAACAAAATATAATGTAATAGGTACATATAAATACTAACTTATAATACTTATTGGTATTTGGTTACTAATAAGTAATAATAAACATAAAGTATGCAGTAACCGGTATAAGTATAAATATACTTAAAATATACTTATATTGTTTTAATCTATGACTAAATGAAATAGGTAACTATACAATAATTTTCAATATTTCAGTAATAATTTATAGGTATTTAATATTTTCGAAAAAATAATATTACTGACAAAATGTCTAAAGTTTTAAAAAGCAATTTCGACACCTCCCTGAAAATGGTGGCCTAGGTGAGCGCTTAAATCGATTTTACCTTAACTACACGTCTACACGATATAATAATATTATATATAGTTCTTCTAGCCCAACAAAATAAAACTAAATCAAGTACAAAGTTTAATAATACAAACGCACTATCGGCTCAATCGAATATAATAATATGTATAAAGAAAAAGAACCCATAATTTATAAACATAGATGATAATAAAAAATAGTAAAGCTACTTCAGGGGCGGATCCAGGAATTTTCTGTGGGGGGGCGCACATTTTGTAGATATTTATTTTGTAATCTGATGAATAGTGAAATATTATAAATAATTAATTATAAATATTATAAATATATATTTCAATTATTACGATACGGTGACTGGCACCGTACGTCGTGACTCGTGGCCCGAAAATAATCTGAATGGAATATTTATTTTTAGATATAATTCAAATACGTATCAAAATAATAATAATAATAACTACGTATTATTATATATTATTATTTATTATATAATACGTCATTATGCTTACACACAATCATTTCATAAAAACATTTTACAATTTTTAAATTGTAATTTTTCAACTAAATAAAAGCCGAGGGGGTGGCGCGCGCCCCCTGCGCCACCCCCCTGGATCCGCCCCTGTGCTACTTACCTACTAACAAATTATGTCAATGCGCAAACTGGCTGCAACCGCTGAACCGCATCAAATAAAGGATGTATGTAAACATTGTAAACTGTGGCAAAATTATATCTTTTCTAAAAGCCGATGTATAAACTGTAGCAAAAAATAATTTATCATTATACAATCTGCAATAAAACCGATGAGGTACATTGAACAAACTGCGGCAATTTATTTTGGCTACATACTAGTTGCGGTCGTGTATAATTTTCGAGATAAGCATATATAACAATTGCGGACGTTGCGGTCATTACAATAATTGTAGATATTAGGTAATATCTAAAATTGCGGTCACAGCGAAGATTGAGCTTTTACAGTGTTAATAAAATGAGTTGAAAAATTTAGAATTTAAATTATATATTATGATGGTAGTAATTACTAATTAGTATGATATTTTAATGAGTACCTAAAATTTTAATTTGAAATTTGAAGCCTATAAATAGTCCAATCTGGAAATTGTTTTGTTTTGGTGTGTACAAGTTCCATGATTTTATATTGGAGTTTACTCTAGAGCTATTAAATACCATTTGATATAAATTTAATGTTTATACATTATACTATATTATATTGGTATGATTATCAACCGTCACCGTAGTTAGTTAGGATAAAAGACGATACGAATGATACGATAATTATAATACTAAAGTTTAACTGAAGTCGATCATTGTTGTTTTTGAAATATAAAAATACTACATAATATATAGTTAGTATAGTAGTATATTATATATATATAATATCTATTTATTTTTGTGCTTTTATCCCACTATATTGAGTTATAAAAGCGCAAACAGTGACCACAATAAATTAGTAGGTAACCTTTTAGTTGGTTGACTTGACCGCAACTAGTATATACTAATATACTATACACCCAGAGCCGTGTTAAGGGGGGCAAAGGGGGCAATTGCCCCCGGGCGCCGTAGTTTTGTAAAAATAATGGGGCGCCTTTATTTGCGCTTAATATACTACATGTGGCCTCGAGAACCAAATATGTTATAATTTTATTATCAATTATCATATATATTTTAGTATTTTAAGGTCTATTTTAGAATCATGTATAATATGGTCATTGATTAAATATATAATATATATATATATATATATTTAATCAATGATATGGTACTGTTTGTGACAAATTGGTTGGCTTGGTGACGGCGACGGTGATAAAGAAAAACCCATTTCTCCGTATTTAGATATTATTTACCGATTATATAGCTAAATATTATTAAATTGATATTATTAGTATCAAAGTTATCCTATATTCCTATCTACTACAGTAGATAACCGTTATTACTGTAGGGCTCGGAAGTTGATGACCTTAAAAACAATAAAAAATGACCATAAAAATGGCAAAAAATGACCTATATAAGTATATTATACTAATAAGTTATTAGTAGAATATACTTATATGCTATAATATTATTAATATTTTATATTACCTACCATTGAACAATATGTCTGTTCTAACCGTTACTATCTGACGTCTGTACACAGTGCTCAGTTATTTAGTATTGCCTATTAGACATTACCTAGTTATAAGTTATTATACGTTGTGCGCGTTTTATTTAAACGCGTTAAAGTAAACTAAAAATATATATTAAATATTGTATATTATATTTTAGTTAGTTTTCGTGGTATTTGATAATATGGAGATTTATATAATAAGAAAACGATTAATAGTTAAATTGTAGGGAAGGGGCGCGAAAAAATTTTGCCCCGGGGCGCTGAATAGCTTGACACGGCTCTGTATACACTGTTTATTTTTTATATATAGGTACTATAATATGTGCATTGTACATACCAATGAAATAGCATATACCTAATATTAGGTAGATATTTATTACCAATAAGTTTATACGGCCGTAGTCATATTCCTTAAAAAAAAACGAGATATTGTTTTCCTCCAAAAAAAATGTTGGTTTTTATTTTCCTCCACATTATTTTTGACTAAAATTATGTCTATTTTTATCCAATAATTTAGCCAGTGTTGTAGTGTTGCGTTTCGTATTATAAAGATACTAGATATAAATGATATAATATGGCTAGGATCATAGGCATGTCTACGGGGGCGACAAGGTTGGCAGCTGCCTCCCCAGCGGCTTATTGGAGGGTTTTACTTTTACCAGTATAAAGTACTTAACCAATACCTAACTTATGTAGTATGTAAAAACTAAAATTTAAAATTTGCCTCCCCAGCCATGGAGGTATGTACACGCCTATGGCTAGGATCGCATTTTGCGCGTATCTGTTGATTAAATTCTGGTCGCTTAATTTCGAGGTATGTAATTACAAAAAGTAAAATAATTATTCATATTATGTGTAATTTTTATTTTATTTTAACAGATATTCTGTTGCTTAAAATGTCCTATAATTATAAATAAATATAATATTGTATATTGTAATGATTTTACTATAGGTATTATACATATTGTCTGGTTGCGTTATCGTTAACCACTTATTTCTAATTTTAAATTTTTTATTATTATATTTTATTTATTGATTGATGAATTTTTATCGACATAGATACAAACTTTTTTATTATATTCATTCTCTTTTTATTGGTATCAAACCATAGAGTAATACTCTATGTATCAAACATGACTATATTATGTCTACATTATTTAAAAATAAATAAATAATAAAACACGGAAATTGTTTATTGAGAAGTAAATATTTAGATTAATATCTAAATAAATTACAGTATCTACCATTTATCCAAGGCTGGGCATTAACGAGTTAAAAATTAAAATTAAGTTAAAACGTTAAGTTAATATTAGCTAAGTTAAATAACTCGTTACTTTTTTTTGAAACTAAATTTTAACTTAATACGTTAATTTTTTTTACATATTTAACGTGTTAACTTCAAGTTAATTATACACAGATTTCTTAAAATAAAGTTAAATTTTAAATTTGATACAACCCATTCATTTATAACTTTGTTGACTTCAAAAATATTAGATATAATAGAAAATAAATGGGAAATTGTTTAAATAACAATTAATAATATAATTGTATACACGATACGGGTCGCGACATTCGTGTACTCAATTAGTTTTCTTGTAAACCAAGACATAAATCAACCTAATGACATTAACTCATACGCCACACATCCCGAGAAATACGTCATTACAATATTACTTATTACCTGAAATTATTAAAATAACTCATGGGGAAAAAATAATTTCTCAAAATATTTGTTAACGCTCCGATTCAAAATATTTATACTCCAGGGTTTATAGTATTAGTATATATTTAAACTCCACGGTGATGTTATTTCGATGACTCATGACTGCTATACCTCTCATTCATACTGCTCATTTCCCATTAGCCATTGTTTCATTACTAACCATGAAAATATCTAATGATTATATTATATGTAATTAAAATAAGTACTAAAAAGTAAAAGTACCTACAGGCTACAATATTATGTTTTATATTTATACAGTTATTGAGTTATACCTTACTAAGACTACAATAATATGTAGAAAGTACCTATAAAATATATTAGATGTATATGTTTTTTTATGTTTATCAAGTGTCTATTAAAATTTAATTATAATTTAAAGTAGTATTTACTATTTACTAAGGTTTTATTAACATATTAAAGATCGTTGACCTTTAATTATTCATAAAAAAACAACAATCAATATAAATAAAAATTGTATTTTAAATTTTAGATTCTGAACGGAGTGATGAATGTATTGATTTTACAATGATGTGTGTTTTATTTTTTTTTTTTTGTGTCTGTCGACAACATTTGGGGCAGTAAAAATGCTTCGATTTTCAACTTCTGCCCCTCTTTTAAAAGGAAATCGGATCTAGTTGGTACTTTGGGGGGTCAAAAGTTAAAAATTTTCAATATTTTTTAAATGAGTCGGGAAAAACCTTAAAAAAATGACGGAAAAAACGGGATTTTTTACGCACAACCAGTTTTCGTCAAAATCAAATTTTTATTTTGCTATAACTCAAAAACTACTTGATGTAAATACTTGAAATTTTCACAAAATGTTTATATTAGCGTTCTCAATACACAGTTCAATTTTTAAAGAATTTTGACTTTTTTTAAGCTATTTATAGGCAATTGAAATTTTTAATTTTTTTTAGTATTTTTTTTTTAAATAACGATAAAAATTTTTTGGCCGACCAGAAAATCTTGAAAATTTAATACAAGGTTTCTTATAAGTTTCTCTTAAAGTGATAAAAAAAAATCCGAAATCGTTAGTCACAATTTTTTTTTATAAGTGCTTAAAGTTTGAATTTATACGAAATATGTCAAAATTGCGAAAATTTGCAAGTAATTTTGTGGTTGAAAAATCGTAAAATTTTTATCTTTTATAACTAAGTTTTGAAAATTTGGTACAAGGTTCTCCATACATTTTTCTTTAAATATCTGTAAAAAAAACTATACCGGATTTAGACAAAAAATTTTTATGAGTGTTTGAAATTTAAATTTTTACAAAACCGCGTTAAATAATGGTTTAGCCTCAATCGATTTTTGATATTTGTTGTTATTCAATCAGTATAAGTCGTAAATACTTGAAAATTTTACCAGTTATTGAGATTGCAATTTTCTTTATGTGATTTGATTTTCAAAATATTTTGACTTTTTTTGAGCTATTTATAGACAATTGAAATTTTCAATTTTTTTTTTATAAATGTTGATAAAAAAAATTTAGCTGGGACAAATTACTTGAAAATTTAATTGAAGGGTCCACATAGCTTGTTCTAACTCTCATTCAAAAATTATAAAAATACATAGGCACAATTTTTTTTTATTAGCATTTGAAGTTCAAATATTGACACAAATTCGTCAAAATCATGAATATTTTTCATTATTTGGTAGTAAAAAATTTATAAATATTTTACTATCAATAGCTAAGAATTGAAAATTTAATACTATGCTGTCCATAAGTTAAGCTTAGAATAATTATAAAAAAGTTTGAGGATTATTCATATATGACAATATTTAAATATAATATATCCCAGACTGACAAATCATCTCCGTTCAGAATCGTTTTTCGTATACAATGATACCTATCATTGCATTCAAATTTAACCTACCATAGTCCGAGGTCCACCCCATCCCCTAATGTACATTAGAGCGATACTCACTTACCCGCTTTTAAATTATTATTTTATTTATTCAAACATAATATTACCATTTATCAATAAATTATATTATGTGCTTATGTATGTCATGTACAATATACTTATATGTCTCTTATTTTACTGATTGTGTTTAATGTTTATACTGTATAATTTATATGAATATCCCAAATATTTATGTGTAGCACCTTATGCCTATAGTAGAACTTGTATCATTTGTGTATTTATACTATTTTAACTTCCCCCCCTTTCTTCAATGGGTGGGAGTGAATTGGATAAATCATCAACTGCCCACCCTAAATCCTCAGTAAATATTGCTAAGCATACTACATGGTTGTCCACGTGAGCCCAGAAATCTAAACTTGACCCAAATTCCAAATTTGTCATTCATTTCACCTATTTTTCTTATAGATTCAAAAATAATTACATTTTTAATTAAGCTAATTTTTTTTATTCATTAATTATTAACTTAACAAGTTAAAAAAAATTGTTAACTGGCCCAGCCTTGCATTTATCATATATCTTATAAAATAAAATGTAATACCTTACACGACTATTATAAATCAAGTTATGTAGTATTAGTATTAACTATTAAGTATCAATTCATAGGTGTACGCAGACTTCAATTTCCGGTCGATCCTGGAACAATATAAGTGCCCCAAAACTTGGACAGTGTCCCAAATATTTTTTTCGACACATTAATATAAACTAATTGTAAACTAAAAACTGTGTAATATTTATATGTAAATATACATAGGATCAAGTTGTAAGTCGTATATTCGACATTCGTATGTGTACATAACATTTATGTGCTAATTTTTAAACATATATATTTTGAAATATAATTAGTAATTACACATTAAATTATTAATTATTATATCATACATTATACATACGACATATCTAATGTATATATATGTACATATAAACTTAGTAATGTATATAATATGTATCATTATGTAATATTGTAATAATTTTAAATGCATTTTTTTATTTCCTATACGCCATAATTTATAATCATAATTCATAGTACCTACATATTTTGTGCACAATGTTTTTGATAAACGAATAAATCAATAAAATGTAGTGGTACACAAATGCTTATAATTTTATTTCGCTGTTATGACAAGTACGATTTTCATGATCTCCAGGAACATATTGTTATAATTTATTATAAAATAAACAAATTTGAAATTGTATTATATTTCTAAAAATATCCCGGTCAAGTCGTGTACGCCCATGTGCCTATAGCCTATTCACTACGTACTTGTAGTTTGTAGTTTGTACCAATAGAAAAATAATACACATATAATAATTTAATATTAGAGTCTAAATTTTAGACTAATCGGAACTACGATATTTTACTGATGCCCAACAGTCAATACGACCAACAGTTATTAAACCACCTGGCATCTACCTAATAATAGATTGCGAATTGCGATCGTGCATTCATGCGTGAGGTCGCATTAGAAATATTATATTATGGGTGATATAGACACACAGACTTCTATACTAAGAAATATCTATACTATAGAAATCTGTGTATAGACACAACATCGATACAATGAAACGTAATATACCACACGACAAAAGAGGTACCTATATAAAAATAAAATACAAAATTACCAAATTATTATTTATTTATAACACCGCGGTGGCGCGGTTTCCGAGACCACTCGGTACTCGCATTCTAAAAGTAGTGGGGCGTGGATGCATGAATCGATTACGTCGCGAGTGTTACAAAAATCTTATCGCGGGACGTGGGTACAAGACGTAGGTTGTAGCACCAGTAAATCGTCGTAATTGTTAAACGTTTATTATTATCAGTTCGTATTTTTCGTAAACATAGCGTGTGGAGGGACTACAATATTGTATATTGATTATTGTGGCGTTGTGCAGTTGTGTACTTGTGTTAGTTGCGTTGTTGCGTAGTTGCGTTGTTGCGTAGTTGCGTTAGTGTCTTAGTGACGTTGGTGTTATTATAGTAGACAGTCTTGTTGCCTAATGCCAAGGTACGGTTTATCCGTGACGATAATAATTCTAACATTCGAGTATCTTTAGTTCCGAAATCGTGATCATTAATAGGCCAAATTTTATCATTAGACGTTCATTTTGACATTAACATTGATCCGGTATACATTAGGTAAGTACAAATTTACAAATTCACATCACATTATCTAAAATTCACGGCTAACGGTATTGTTAGTAACCTGAATTATAATTTCAACGATATACTTGTCAAATTTTCTTCGAGTTTCTCGACAGTTATCGTTAGATTGTTCAATCGACTGATTATTAATTACTAATGTCATCACTTATAATATAATTAGTGATCATTATTCACTGTACTACTACTACTATACAATGTATTGTGTCTTCTTCATACTAAACGCGAATAATCATATAATTTTTTTTTTTTTAGTAGGCACCTGATTTCTACTATTTTTGACATTAATAATCCAAACTTTTTTTATACTTTGAACGCACACCATTCATATTCAGCACGATGGAATTGTTGTAAGTACTTATTTATTATACCTATCATCACCTATTATGTTATAAGCCTTACAATTCTAAATAAATTGTTGTAGATTTGAATAGGTTTGACCTTATATTTTTTTTTCAAATATTTCTTGCTATCAAAATTAGTTTATCTTGGATTAGCATAATCATGGATGAGTAGTATCTAAGAATCTAAGATAGGTATTTGTATCTTGTGCCTAGTTTCTAGTGTATCTTTTAGATTCTGAACGGAGTGATGAATGTATTGATTTTACAATGACGTGTGTTTTTTTTGTTTTTTTTGTGTCTGTGTACAGCATAACTAGTTGAAATAATGCTTCAATTTCAAACTTTGGGGGTGGTTTCCGATAGCAAAGTGGAAATCCTTGGTGCATTATAGAGGTAAAAAGTAAACATTTTCCAACAGTTTTCAAAAAAATCGAGAAAAACTGGAATTTTCACGCAAAACCAGTTTTTGACAAAATTGAATTTTTTATTTTGCTACAACTCAAAAACTAATCGATGTAAACCCTTGAAATTTTTACCAAATGTTTATATTAGCGTTCTCCATACACAGTTAAATTTTCAAAGAATTTTGACTTTTTTTGAGCTATTTATAGACAATTGAAAATTTCAATTTTTCTAAGTATTTTTTTTTTAAATAACGATAAAAATTTTTTGGCCGGCCAGAAAATCTTGAAAATTTAATACAAGTATTCTTATAAGTTGTTCTTAAAGTGATAAAAAAAAATCCGAAATCGTTAGTCACAATTTTTTTTTATAAGTGCTTAAAGTTCGAATTTATACGAAATAAGTCAAAATTGCGAAAATTTGCAAGTAATTTTGTGGTTGAAAAATCGTAAAATTTTTTTCTATTATAACTAAGTTTTGAAAATTTGGTACAAGGTTTTCCATACATTTTTCTTCAATTATCTGTAAAAAAAACTACCGGATTCAGACAAAAAATTTTTATTTTTATTTTTATGCTGATTTTTATGTAAAACTATTTTTTTTTATCTGAGTTTCCTATGAATGGTCATCGCTTTTTGTATAAAATATAATAATAAATATATTTTTTTTCACAAGTATATTATGTAAAAAATATATATTTATTAATTATACTTCAGGTGTTTAAAATAAATTATATTGTAGTTGGTTAAATATATTTCCTATATACTTCTGGCTACAAAGTAAATAATAATAATTTAATTTTGGGTTTAATTTAACTTTTTTTAATTTATACTTAATGTTTTTATATGTAGGTATATATTTTATTGATTTTTAATTGTGAAAAAACATAATTTTTAATAACACTGTATAAGATTAAATTCATTTTAAATTCATTAAATCTATGTACTTTACTTTTTTAAAAAAACTTATTAATCTATTTTTATGGCGATTGTTTAGAACAGTGTTCACTATTTGATTTTTCATATTTTCTAAAGAACTAATTAGTTTTAATCCTAACAATTGTTGGAACCAAACTAATAAAAACATTCCAAAATAATAGGTATATGCAATTTTCAATAATATAACATCTGTGTTAGGCATGGAGCTATTATTAGCCATATCCAACTATCCGCTATAATATTGTATAACTGTATTCACAAAACTTATTTTTGTGGTTTAACAGTTAAAAATAAAACATATTGTTATTTTCATATCATGTACACTGTACAATATATTTATTATAACCCGATATAAAAGTTGAAAAAAAGTAAATTTTTTTATTATAAATACCATGTGTAAAATTATACGCTATATTGAATTATTTTTTATTGAAAACATTGAATTTTAAAAATTCATTATGTGTACAAAATATATTAATTAACATTAAAATTTTCAAGTACCTAAAAGTAATATTTTTAATTTACAACAAAATAACAAAAGATAATGGTGTCGTGACCTGCTTATCTAAGTAATAAGTATAATTATGTTTCACTTCAGTTATGATACTTCTTACTTATAATGTTGTAACTAAAATTTTTAAGTATTTACTGTACTACTATCATTATGTTTAAGATAAACAGCCTTCAATAAAAGGCCTCTTCTCTCTGTCTCTTCTGCCTGTTATATTTTATTTTATTTTTTGTTATGTTATTATTTAAACTTATTGTTCTATATTGTAACAAATGGTTAAATATAGAATGTTGTTAAAAAAATAACAAAACAACTAAAATCGTAAAATTATACTTAATACTTAAATATTTTTAAGGTTTTTTGGTTACAGTGTGAATAACTTATGAGGAATCTTGTATTAAATGTTCAAGCATTTTGACCCAGTGATATTTTTCTAAAAATACAAGTTTCTATCCTGCAGTCTAAAGCCTTTATAATCCCATAGTCTACTACGCCTATAGTGTTCTATCATTAAATTTGCTTTTTATCTTTTGATGTCACTTAATTATTAAGAAAACATTTATTAAAACAAATTGTTTTATTATTTTTTTCTTTTTATTTTAACTGTAGACATTTGGCGCCAGAGACATTAAATTTTCATTGTCCATTTAATGCATCACATACAATGCCACAAAAGACATTAACTAAGCATATAACGAAGTGCCCGGATAAACCACCTCATTTTAAGCATTGTATTTACAATTTAGCACATGCAATGCCTGAATCAGAATTGAAGGTAATATATACATATCTGTAATGTAATTATTTTTAATATTATAATAATTATTTATAAACATATGGTATTTATTTTAGGATCATGAAGAAAATTGCCCAAATAGAATATTAATTGATGAAGTTTTTTATCAATCAGAAGATATGGTACGCCCAAATTCTAACGTAGAAAATTTACCACCAATCAAGTATGAAGAATCTTGGGATGGTGTAAGTATTTATATGAATAATTAAATAAATACAATTTTAAGTATCATCAAATTAGTAAACTAAGAACAAAACACAATTGGATATTTTTATTTTAACTGCAAGTTATTAATTCATCATTCTTATCCCCTATTATCAGACTTATTGTTATCATCCATGTTAAAATATTTTCTTTACAAAATTTGTACCATCAATGGTATTTAAGATATTTTATTATTTTATAAACTAAATGTATGTATTATTATGGCATGGTTGAGAAATAGACGATGAGTAGTGCACAATATAACGTGAGTATAGTCATGGTTCAAATATTGTATAGTGAAATAACTTGTATAAATCAACTTAGTTAAAATAGTTGTTTATATTATATAACACAAGTTAGTATAAAGTGTGTGTCATGAAGTTGCTGTAAACTGGTTATGGGAATCCCAGAAAAAAAATCTCCAAATCAACTATTTAAAAAATTATTTAATTATAATAATGTAATACAATATTAGTTAGTTAATTAATAACTAAATATATGTATACAATTATAATAAAATTATAGCCAGTTCATTTCTTATATTATTAGACACAGCTGTCAAAAAGTCTCCAATGCTTAATTTATCTTCACTTTGTCTTGTTACTTACTCTTTCAAATGGATGTTTACTGTTTGATTTTGTCCTCTTTTTTTACATCTAATAGGTTCACCTAAAGCATCCAATGCTAACTGTGCTCGATCGCCGTTAATTTCATTTTTAATTTTCCTAATAAGTTTCCATATTGTAGGATATTTTTGACCAACTAGTTTGGAAAACCTATTATTCCACCCTTCTACGATGTTATTGGTTCTGTGGCAGTCATTTAAAGTAGTCTTATTTATATTCCACACGACTGGTAAGAATATTGGTTAACATTTTTCATAATCAAATAGTCGTACAAATCAAAGTTATTTAAGAGAACATAATACCCACATGTGTTGTCTCTGTCTTACTTATGTAGACCATAGCAAATTTTCATTCAGGAAAACACATTTTGTGATGTTAGCTTTAATATTTAAATTTACCTATTAATTATTATCATATTATCAAATTTAAAGGTAAGAATATTTAGAAAATGTTATATGCGTTTATTGATATTATGATTTTGAAGTGAGTTATAGCTATGTAAAGTATTACAACTTTAAAATAATAATATCAATAAAAGCATAATGTCATATTATGACATTTTCTAAATAATATTTTTACCTTTAAATTTAATAATTGGTAAATTTACTCTAATCATAAAGCTAACAAAATTTGTTCTGCTGAATGAACATTTGCTATGATCTACATTAGTAAGACAGAAACAGCCCATGAGGGTATAACGTGCTCTTAATAGAAACTGAAGAATACTAACCGGAACCGTTATAATAACGTATAGATACCAAATACATGTAAATAATCATTTTATAACATGTAATCTCCTAATTTCATATTTTATTGCTCTATACCAGGGATGGGCAACTGGTGGCCCATAAACCTTTTTTATCTGACCTGTGCTACATTTTCTAATTACATCTAGTTAAAGTTAACTGTCTATAATAGTATAATCTTATCTTATCGATATAATAATTGTTATCTGGAAATAAACTTATTATGAACATCATATGTCTAAATGTCATAATAACCTTTTTTTGTATTCAAGTAACTCTGAGATATATATACTGATATTATTTTTATTATTAAAATTTAAATACTTAGTAGTAGCTTTGGGGATTTTTTTTCCGATTACCGTCTATGGTACATCTGCAAATATTATGTTTTAGATTTAAATTTTAAAGTTTGAATTAGCAGAGTAGTTAGCCGACATTTTGTTTTGTTAAGTATCCCCTAGGTTAGCTGATGACTAAATTTTAATTTTAAATACTTATAACTCTAAAACTACTTCAGATATAGATTTTAATGTATTGAATTACTTCAAAATGTATATGTTGTCATTCAAAAGAATAAAAAACTTATAAAAATTTAGAATAATGAAAAAATATTAAAAAATATATTATTTTTAAAATGTTAATAGTTTTTTAAATTATGTGTGGTTAATGATAAAATCATCTGATTTATAGTGTTCCCTTCCTCTTTTGGTATCTAAAGTCCCATAATCACCCCCTAATGTACAGCAGAGCGATACCCACTTACCCGCTTTTTAAATTTAATAATTATAGTTTTATTTATCTTACAACAAATGACAATAATACTTTAAATATGGTTTTACTGTACTATCATCAGTTATATAAAAAAATGTATTATTTGTATTATTAACATTCTTATACCTGTATATTTGTGATAATGTGCTGGTAGATTTGAATTTATTTTTACAATATTGGGTTTTTAAAAAGAAAAGTAATTATAAAAAATATGTTAGACCCATTTGTTCTAAATATCACTATTGTATTGCCTATCTATTTATATTTCTTATATGCTTTCCATAAAATTCTATAGATATGTTCAGAGATTTTTTAAATTAAAATATTTACATGTTTTTATTTAAGTTGGAACAAACCTCTGAAATAATGAGTACTATCAAAACAAAAACAGCATCGATGAAAGCAACTCATGGCATGACAAAATCAGAACGTAAACAACATCGCATCAATTTACATGAAAATGATATTCATAACGTAAATATACAATACATAAATATACCAAAAAATATATTTTCATTTTCTCTCTGAAGGTTGAAAAACGACAAATTTTTAATTCTACTTTTTAAATATAACATTTTTAGGTTTTAGTGATAAAAAATATTAATTTATGGAAAAGATATTTCGTATTCTTACAATTATGACTCCCTAGTTCATTTTATGGCACCTATTATACATTTTATAAAGAAAAATATTTTATGTGCACTGGCCTGATATATTTTTAATATTTACATTTTTTTATAAATATAAGCATCTTTTCATTTTAAATAATTTTGTTTATTGATAACTAAACCAGAGAGTTGAGAGAGTTATAATCGTGGGAATACAGAATATCTTTGTTCCTATATTATACGGGAGATAGACATAGAAAACAAATGGTTGGTGTGCGACCCATTAATTATTCATGGATAATAACTTAATTAAATTGTTGTACGCTGTTTTGCTTTTATAATTTTTGGTTTCTCAATTTTTAAATTGTTTAGGTTAACAATAAAGGATTGAACGATGAGAAGAAACAACAGAATAAAAATATGGAAACAAAACCATTATTCATTGGAAAAAGACCCAACACATAAAAGTCTTAAGCAATAAGTTTAAAATGTTTAAATACACTAAAAGTCTCATTTATTTGACTGAATTAAAATTTTATTTAACAGCAATTTTTTTTTTTTTTTTACATATTTTGGTTGATTTTTAAGTATTCCTACTTATTTTAATAATTTTGCAAACATTTTTAATAAACAATATTGTTAAACATCTACTGTTGTTAAATAAATAAATTGTATTCAATTTATTTTAATAGTTAACATAAAAAAAGGATTGTCATTAATTTAATAATTTATATGGTTTTGTTAACCTTGTTTTAAATTGTATGTCGTTAATTCCATTACTTATTTAAGCTTATTTTAGTTGTTGTATTATCAGTAATTTTTTAGTGAAATGGATCTACATAATATTAAAAAATTTTTTTAAATTTTTTAAAAGCATTTATATTTTTTATCACCTCTCATCCACAGAAATATATTATAATGGAAAATTATGATTTATGAATAAATAAATAAAATTACAGTCTTTGTATTACTGTTCCTCGCTCTAAAACTTTAATTTAAGAACTTCAACAAATTTAAACTTTCTAACTATAAAGGTTACCTGTCACGTATAATGCTAAAATATTATCAGAATAAAGTACTTTATTCTTTCATACCATATTTAAAAAAACGATTACCGAAGCTCTAGATCACTGATTCCAAACTGGGGGGGGGGGAGCATATACACATTACTAAGGAGGCGCTAGCAGTTATTACAAAACTGTCCAAAGTAAAGTGTTGTCAGCATTAACATTATTTATTAATTTCATTATGTATTTTTGTATTTATTATTAATATTTTTCACTTATTTATTTATTTATTTATTACTATGATATTTCACCTTAATTAATTGTTACTTTTTCTTATTTACTATTATTTATATTTTATAATTATTATCATCAATAAAAAGTAATTATTCTGAATATTGTAGTTTATTTTTAAAGTATACAAAAAAATGTGATTGATTTTTTTCAATTACAGGAAGGGAACACGAGAATTTTGAAAATCTATAAAGGGGTAGTATAAAACAGGTTGGATATCACTGTTCTAGATGTTTGTACTTAAACCAAAATAAAATTTAGAATTGTAAAAGCAATTAAAGATTAAAATTTAATTAGATAGTAATTGTATCTTATATTCTGAAGAGCACGGGAGGGATACATTTCTTTTTTTTTTTAATATTTAGTACCTAATTTTCTTAAAAACATAAGACTGGCAAAACAGTGTATGAATAAACAAAAAAAAATTTTCTAAAACTAGGTTTTACTGTTTGTGCTCAGTAAATTTTATTTAAATTTTATAGTACATTGTGTGTAAATAAATAATATTTTTTTTATTCAAAAAATTTAAAAAAAAACTCAATAATTTGTTTTCATAATATATAATTATAATTTTTATTTTTGTTTATAATAGTTTTAATTTACTCAATTTGTACATTCTAGGACAGTGGTTTTCAACCGGTGTGCCGTGAGTGCTCTTGAAGTGTGCCGCGAAAAATCTGTTAATAGTTTTATTAGTATGTATTTATATGTATATATAGGTATATATATAAAATATGCTTAACATATTATACGGATTGGTGTGCCGCGAAAATTTTGTAGGATATTAAGTGTGCCGTATAGTTAAAAAGGTTGAAAACTACTGTTCTAGGACATAAAATTTCTATAGTTACAAACAGTAAATTCTAGCATTGATTAATGTGTAATGATAATTGATAGCCTTTCTCTGTAGTCAATGGCTAAAAATAGTGTCATCATCAGAATTTTACTACATAATATACATCTTATTCATTATTGCATATATATTATATACTATATTATCTCATGATTATATATTGTATGTGCTTATATAAACAAACTATTCTATTGACTCGGACAATACCCATTAACCGTTGGTCGGATCTCAACAACTGCATTCATTTTGCATAATATATTCTTTTAACTTTCAAGTATTTTCAATGCATTAATTCAGGGGTCTCCAAACTTTTTTATTCAAGGGCCACAAAAAATATCAAATGCTCTAAGCGGGCCAAAAGTTTATTAACACACATAACTTTTTAAATTACACATAAGTACCTTTAGATATCTATATTTTATTTACCGTCCTATTGGTGCTACGGGCCAGTTAAAACTTGTTAGCGGGCCGTAGTTTGGGGACCCCTGCATTAATTAATAGATATTAAATTATAAATATGTATTTTAATATTAAACCTATTTCTTATTCCTTAGTTCAGTTAATATATGGTAAGCCTGCAGGATTGCAGGCTGCAATTGATGAAACAGTTGAATTAAGGCAAGTTAGCTTATATAATTAAATCAAAAATCCTCATTTATAGATCTATAATAAATATTATAATATGCATGTAATATTGTAATTACATGCATTTATACCTATATGAGAAGGTACACAAAGTATATAAACAAATAACAATAAATAATGAATCACATGTATTTAAAAGGGATAAATATGTATATATTACTCACTTGTCACTAGCTCTATTTTAAAATTATTACAGTAATAAAACCTAGCTTTACTTAGTAATTGGGCTTTTACATATTGTGTATACAAGTAAGTGACAGAAATTAATTTATTTCAGATATCGCAGAAATAAGCAGGAATAAATAATATAAAAATGTAATTTCGGGACAAATTCACTTGTTACTGTTGTAGGTATTTATTGAAATACGCCAATATTTTATTTCAACGAATTAACAACGATGTGTGTTAAAACGGCGATGGTAAGTGAAATTAGCACTTTTTTCTAGTGTTCTCGCGCTATACGAACATTACTATCAAATTCAAGCCACCACTAATCTGTGTCCGCCTCAAGTAAGGAACTGAAGAAGTTAGAACTAGTTAGAACTTCTACAGTGTCCTATCGTAAGTAGTAGTGAGTAGTGACTAGTGAGTGATGACAGATTGACAGATGAGCACGGTTATCTAACTTTGGTGAGGAGTGAGCACGGCTATAGATAGGATCCTATCTACAGCCGTGGGAGTGAGTATAGCCGTTCTCCGAGTTCTCTCATGATTGATAATAACAGAGGATAATAATAATAATGCGTGTGGTGCATTAGTTATCAAATTCATTATCATATTAAACTATTGAAGTAACAGGTACTCGTGTGACGATTCTCGCCTCTCGGTAGTCGGTACAATTGTCAGTTTGGAATAGGTTATCGTCGGCATTCGTAATTGTAAATCGTCGTAATTCGTAATACACGAATAAATAATTATTAAATTAAGATTTTGCATTTTGTATTTTTTTTAAATGTCTACTTAAATTCCTAAGACATACATCAATTTTGTAGTATTGAAAACAAAAAATTTGAATAAATTCTCAACACTGCTATTCGCTATCCGTAGGTATTTTGAGCTGAAAACTGTTCATTTTCTAGGTAGATACAAATCGCTTATAATGTTTTACCGACGTTGTATCATAGTTGTAAAACTTTTATTATAATGTTAATATTTTTATTTTATTAATATTATAATTTTTTATTTTTTTTTTAGATGACCGTGAAAATATAAACTTTATAAATGACTTCAATTCCTACACTAATTTTCTATGTCGCTGTGGTACTGGTCGCGTTTTATATCAATGACCGAAACAGTGCCAATATCAAACTACTCGAACTTTATGAGCATAATATAAACATATCATTCGGCCCATTAAATCTAGGAAACGATTCTTCTTGTAACGCACTTGATTTTCAACTGAATTACAAAAAACATGCAGATCTCGGAATATTATTTTCCAATTATGCTAGTTACATATCCATGGTGAGTTTGTTTAAACTCTGGACAAGCCAACGAAATGATAAAATATTCTTTGGTACTCTAAAGTTAAACGACAAAACTGTAAATGCTGTAGCAAAAGGGCCAGGACGTAATTTTTTTGAAATGTTCGAGCAAACGGTCAATATCGCTACAGATATAGACACAATTATAACTTATGGCCAATGGACCTTATTACCCCTAAGTGGTGATAGTCGCAGCCTTGAAATATGTTCAAAAAACGTTAAATTATTTCAAAATTCTTTACTTTATAGTTTCTTTAACTCGGTTATTAGTGATGATGGCGATAATAAAGCCTATTCATTGATTGAAGCATGGATCGCTGCACATGTGAGTGTTGAGCTTTTAGTTCTAAAGGTGAGGAATTCAATATTTATGTACCTATATAATACTATTGAAACAATTTCTTGGTTATAATTGCATCATAACCAATATTTATATAGGTATTACATGGATATCGCTATGTACCAAATATTTATGCTACATGTGGTCGAGTTTATTTTGTTGAGGATTGTGGTCATACCTTACAATATCACATGAGTAAGATGAATTTGAACAATAGATTATTAGTTGCCAAAGAGTTATTAACGTTGGCGTTGGAGCTCGCAGATGGTACAGCTCATCAAAATTATTCATTTTACCTCACCGATTTAACAGCTGATAATATAGCTGTACAGCTGGATAAAACATCAGGGTTATTACAGTCACTGAAAGTTATTGACTGGAGTGATGTTATAATTGTGGTCAATAACCATAGTATGAAGAAAACTGATGATGGCAAGTTTTTACTTAGTACACTTAATTATTATTCTATGATCAATTTTTTAATATTCATTTATATACTCTGTAATTATTAGAAATGATACATGTAAGTAAACATATTGATTGTGGGGTCGGATGTTTAGCTTATTCAAAAGAAGATATTTGTCAGTCAAGGCTTAGTGATCACAATGTATATGCTGTTTGCAAAGTGAGTTACTAATTTTTTTTATAATAGATAAATTAAAAAATATATAATAAAAATTGGTTATTTTGATCAAACACTAACAAAATATGGTACTTTTCTGTTATATGAGACTTACTTGTTTTATGAAACTTCACAGTCATGTTTTCCAAGACTATCAAAATTCACCACATTTGTATTTTTACAGATTACCTAATTTCTTTTTTAACCAATCGTACTTAGTTCCTCACATATTTTTTTAGCAAGCATAAAGATGTTAATATAAATTTTATAAAATGTTAAAAAGTTAAGTTAAATTCAAGTAGTAACCAATAATATTTATTAAATTCAAATCTACTATAAAATAAACAGTTTTTGAATCTTAAAATGTTATTACCTACTATGTTAAAATCAGAGTGGGATTGCTAAACTACTTTTAATTAACGAGTAAATGTAATGTATGTGATTATTGTTTAAATTATGGTAGTATTTATAATAACCTTGTGTTATATTACAGAAAAGTAACTAAAAATAAGAACGTTGTCTTATACACATTAATTTTTGAAAATATTAGACTCTCATGTATTGTCTATACACATGTATACTATAACATTCTATGTACAGGTTTCTTACTGCAGCTTATTTATAGTTAATAATAAAGGAAATTTATACATTATTGAATTTATGAATTTGTTAAAGAGAATATAAACTATACTCAGGTGAAGAGTTTTTTTTTTAATATTTTTATTTTATTATGATTTGTTGTAAAATTTAAAATGCATGTAACTCGATTTAAAATAAACTTATGATAATAAATTCTTCATTCAAGCACAGTTCATATTTTCTTTTACAGTTCTACAAGTTTATTAATATGTAAATTTGCTTTGGTATTAACTAAAAATGAGTTGTAAGTATACAGTAAATTTGTAAAACAGAGAGTATGTGTAGATATGACATCTTTTTAATATATTTATAAAAAACATTATTTGTCTTATTCTTAAGTTTATAATATAATATGTTAAATTAACACTTAGTGAAATCAATACCTATTATAAGTATTTGATTTATAAATTGTTAACTGCTTAAATTTGTCACTAATGTATTTTGATATACGTTGCTAATGTACAAATAAGGCACACAAACAAATTTTAAGTTAAATTGCATAAGGCAGAACTTGCTGTAATATCTTTAACTAAATATATTGTCTACATATTAAATTTAATCTAACCCATGAATATTTAATTTCATAATTTCTATGTTGTTTTCTTAAAAATCCTAAATAACAGCCTTTATAATTATTTTCTATATTTTTTATGTGTAGGAATTCTTAAGCAGCGATGGTAGACTGTTACATGAAATAACAAACTTAGATAAAACAATCAAGTCACCTGAAACGGAAGTCAAAAACCTTGCATCTTTATTGAACAATTGTTTGTGGAACTTCAATGTTGAAAAGCAATCTGAAATAAATAGATTAGATACCGCTAAATTGATAATCAAATCAATTCAACAAATTTATGACTTTGAAACATCTGATATTACTAATAATGGTTATTAAATAATAAATGCATTTTGACCAATATTATTACACCATTAAAAAGTGGATAAAATACAGAGACTGAGTGTTAAGGCATGCAAATACTGCAACACTAGCAATAAAATACAGCCGAACATAATTTACCTAAAATATGGTGGTATAACCAGGGTATAATTTTAGTGCTATTGCTGTATTGTTTGTTGGCCTTTAAACTTATTTTACCTTCAAAATTAACTATTAATATTAGCCCATCTACCTATAGTTAATATATTTTGTGTTATCCTAGATTAAATATAGTTATATAATTATAGGCCTTAAGAATGATTTTAATTTTATGGAACATTTGTTTTTTTATATAACTATTTATTAATATTGTACAAAGAACAATATATGGTTATTCTAATGTTTATACATATTTTTTATGGCATTATTTTATAATTTCTTTGAACAAAAATGTTTATTTTTACATAAGCTAATGTTTTTGATGTTTAAAATGTTACATTAAATTAAAAATCAGACAGTATTTATTGTGTACTATCTTTTTATATCATCTCAGGTTTTGTTATTCAAATTTTCATAAGTTATTTAAACAATACTGAGCATTCTGGTTTGTCAGGTTTGTTTATCATTCTCAGTGATTGGACATTTATAGAATTTCAATAGATGGTCTATTGTTTGTTTTTAGTCACGTTCAAATAGCGTTTTAGCTATACTTGTAATTGTACATAATTTCTGAATGAGAATTTTTTTTTTACAATGATTGTGCGACTGATACTTAAATATATTTTTTAAATAATAAGTTGAGATATAACCATTAATGCTGAATAAAAAGTTAAACAACTATAGTTGTTTAACAACCTTTTTGGACTGGCGACCCACTTTTTTATTCTTACATAGGTTAGGTAGGCCTAAAAAAGTGGGTCGCGAGTCCAAAAAGGTTGAACGTTGAAGACCACTGGTTTAGAGCAGGCATGTCAAACACGCGGCCCGCGGCTCATTTTTTTGTGGCCCTCGGCTACCAATATTAATGGAAAAAATATTTATTTATTTTTAATAATTTTATTTGTGTCACGACTGGTCAGAATTTCAGAATGGTTTATTTAGTACCTATACATTATTATACTCATATACTGTATTATCTTCTGATAAACTACGAACCCGGACATTTCGCCGCGACCGATTCGCCGCAGACCGGTTCGCCGCGGACTTTTTCGCCGCAGCCGTTTCGCCGCCGGACTATTCGCCGCAGCCGTTTCGCCGACATACTATTCGCCGTAGCCGTTTCGTCGCGAAGATAATCTCCCCACGATATATCATTAAATATTAATATAGAACAACGCTAAGAACTTTGCAATAACTTTGATATGTTCCTCAATTGCAATCAAGTAAATTTTATTACCCCCATGGTCTCACACTTGAATTTGCAGCTTTAATTTCCGTTTGTGCATAATAAGCAGCCATACGCTGCTTGTACACTTTGGGACAGAAGACTTTTTTAGAGTGCATTTAATAGGCATAATTAGTACTTTTAGTTTAGGGGGGGGAGGCTAGGTTAAAATGTTTTAAAGCAAATATTTTTTAATTAAATTATTATTTATTATTTCTAATGGTGTTTACGTGTTTACAACTGACTTGAATGATTCTACAATTATACTATTTTATATTGTATTAGGCAAAAATAAAGTTTATACTAATATGTTTTATGTTTATAATAAGCACATATACAATTACCCAACAATTCTGGGGGGCTGAAGCCCTCTAAGCCCCTCCGAGTTACGCCTATGAATTGTGCATAATATGAACAAAGTCCCGCAAAACAACACTTTTGGAAAGAAAAAATAACAACATAATAATATATTGTATGTACGATATATGTATTTACGGCTTAATATTATGTATTTATGTAATAAGAACTATGAAACTATTATACTACTCAGGTTTAATTTACGTTTTTCATTTTCATTTTTTTAGTATGAAAAAAAAAATTTGGAAAACCTATTATTTTCTAGGTAATAAAAATAAATATTCTAAATGGAATCTAAATAATTATCACTGTTAAACCATTGTTTAGAACATAATTAATTAGGTATACGTATTTATTAATAAATTGATTAATGCATAGTGGCATAGAAGACTTCTCTTAATACCAGCATTCAACATAGGTAAGTCGTAGGTAAGTATTTATGATTTATATTTCGTGACGAGGTAACCCATTGACCGTGGTTGGAGCGTAATGGTATCATAATATATTATACATAAATCATTATAAGATAGGTAGGTACTTATAAATTATAAGTAAATAAACAAATAAAAACACAAAAAAGTTATAGGTAGTAAAAACTAAAAGTTGATGTCGAAAGTTAAAATAATCGCGTCGAACTCGGAACTACTATGATACAACAAACACTATACTGTTATTTTTTCGACTTAATATAAATTATAATGTATAATAATTTTTCGCACTACCTACTTCATATATTATTATTTATTTATTTACTATACATATTACATATACCTTTGAGGTAATTATTTTGTATAGTCGATTATACTATGTTATATAATTATATATACCTATAGCCACCTAGGTTTATATGTAGGATATATTATATTATTACCTTAGGGCTTAGGTAGTTATATAGGTAATTTATCTATATTTAAATATTGTAATGTATCATTATTTTAAGAGATTTCTTAAAAAATTATATTTCATACGGCCATAACATTTTTCTACATTGACGCTAGTATTTTAACAGTTATAGCTTTTGATAGAAAAATATTTATAAATTTTTAATTACCAAATAGTGAAAAATATTCATGATTTTGACGAATTTTTGTCAATATTTGAACTTCAAATGCTAATAAAAAAAAATTGTGCCTATGTATTTTTATAATTTTTGAATCAGAGTTAGAACAAGTTATGTGGACCTTTCTATTAAATTTTCAAGTAATTTGTTCCAGCTAATTTTTTTTTATCAACATTTATAAAAAAAAAATAAAAAAAAACTGGTGCTCGGGCTATAAATTTAAACTCCAATAATCTTTTATCTGATGAAGTGTATAACTTCTATTTTTGTTTTTATACATACCTTTAAATTAAAATATATTAACATTTATAATTCACAATACATTTTATTTAATCCATAGAAAAAAATCACTATAATATGTAGGTATGTAAATAAATGTATATTTATTTTCTTAGTTATATTATTGTTTATTTTCTATAATTATTTAGTTTGAAACAATAAATTACATACAAATACATTTTTTTTAAATTCATTTTAGCACCAATTGTACAACATAAACATTTTAGAACAAAGAATTAGTAAATATTTACATAACTTAGAAAATATCAAAAATATAAAGTTAAATAACAAACTAAATGGACATTTAACAACACCCATATGAGTATTATTTTAAGCATCATAATCCATAATAATTCAAATAAATAAGTCGTTGATATAATTTTACATTTTCATGAAATACTACATTTATTATCGTTTCCATTATTCTCCTTATGAATTTTTTTTTCATTTTCTTTTTCAATTTTCACTAACAAAGTATGGAATATATCAGCTACACACTAAAATAATAATAATAACAATAAATTATTTCTTTATTAAATAAACATTTATATATAATTTTAAATGTTTTAAATTTCAAGATTTAAATGGGGTTACCATTGGTCATAAAGGCAAATACCTCAGTGGGTTGTCAACTCAGTTGTAAATTACCTACCAATACCTACTATATTTTATATAAACGATAAATGTATTTTGTTTTAGTACACTTATTTAAAATATTGGATAAGATGATAAAGTTGAATAAAAAATATTCGGTAAATATTATACAATAAAAAATAAACCTTCCATTGTAAAAATGTAAATAAACAAATAAAATAATATTAAAAAAAGTTTATAATTTAAAATAATAAAATAAATTGACTTCTGACTTTTTTTGATGTTACCTCATTCTGCTTGGCTGAAGCTTCGAGAAATACAGCTTTCCATGAATCTGCTAAACTCTTTCCTTCTTCTTGAGTGATAACTCGATCCATATGCAAATCTTTTTTATTTCCTACCAATACTACAGGAATACTGTAGAAAAAAATTAATATAAAGGTGATTACTGGCTAACGGAACAGATACAAAACTATTTAAAGGTGCTTACTGTACTTTGCCTGTCAAGTCTAATAATTTATCATAAATGATTTGTATAATTTCAAAAGATTTTGGTGATGCAATACTATAGACTAAAACATATCCATGAAAGACAACGGAATAATTTGTCGGCAGTATTGAATACTCGTCTTGTCCGGCTGTATCGACTAATTTCAATTCATATACTTGATTGTTTACTTTGGTCGATTTTACGAAAGCTATGGAAATAAATTCATATACAATTATTTAATAATTAATATACTTAATATAATTCTTATAACCATGTTTTCAACTTATAATTTAAATGATAATAAATTATTTTAAAATTGCTAGATACAGTATCAGATAGTGTTAATGCTAGCTGACTAAGTTTTAGAATCTTTACTACCCCAAAAACCTATTACCTGTATCACATCATCGCGTAATTGTGGCAATTGTGTTCATAACTCATATAACATATACATTATACATATCCAGATATTACAGTGGACCGGGTAAGTTGCATGTTAATAATATATGTAATAACGTAAGGAATTTATATTATTAAATAAATGAATCATATACGTATAACAAATATTTAAAATAAGAATTAATCTCACATCCTTATCATATATCAATTTTTTACGTTATTACACGTGTGTCAATATAATTAAGTTTAATAGGTATTCAAAATTTAACACAATAACTCGCTGGTACTATTTAGCTCAACTAATATACTTACTGTTTTCAATTGTTGGATCGTAGGAGTCAACAAACTGACCTTTAACAAATTGAATGCTTAATGACGATTTACCTAGACAAAAAAGTCAATGAAAATTATCTAGATACAAGCTATTTTGAAAAACCAATTTGTTCTTTTTTACTTAGTAGTTAATTTATTAGTTTTAATTTGTTTTGTATACATACCGACAGAACGATAACCCATAATAGCGATTTTTCTCTCTATCGGCTGCATTTTATTAGTAATATAGATCACTTCATTGAATAACTTATAAACCGATTAAATTGTAATACTTTTTTAATTCATAAACTATATAATAATTATTAGTTGCCTGTTTAAACAATAATTACACTGTAAACTCCTGTATTACAGACTACAGACTGTAGTAGTGTAGTCTGACTCATGACAAATATATTTTGTCATGGTCTGACTCATAGTATACGGAATAAGAAGTATGCTCAATGATAAGACTACGCATATTTCGTTAAGGGGTAATATAGGCAACCAACAATAAACACATATTTCTTATACTATCATGGTCTGACTAGTCTGTAATACCCTAGGGCCTAGAACAGGGGTCGCCAACCTTTTCAAACAAGTGAGCTACATTTGAAATTTTTAGTCCCAGGTTGATCGACATCTAGGAGAATTTAGGTCTTTAGGAAGAGATTTGTTTTGTTTTATGAGCAAAAAAAAAAAAAAAAAAAAGCGGGTAAGTGAGTATCGCTCTGCTGTACATTAGGGGGTGGGATGGACCTCGGACTAGGGTAGGTTAAATTTGAATGCAATGATAGGTATCATTGTATACGAAAAACGATTCTGAACGGAGATGATTTGTCAGTCTAGGATATATTATAAAAAAATCGAAAATTATTTATTAGTAAAACGTTATTTTACACGTGTATTTTTGATTTGAAATTAAAATTAAAACTTGTAAAACTCGTAAAATTTTTTTAATTGAATAATCCTCAAACTTTTTTATAATTATTCTAAGCTTAACTTATGGACAGCATAGTATTAAATTTTCAATTCTTAGCTTTTGATAGAAAAATATTTATAAATTTTTAACTACCAAATAGTGAAAATATTCATGATTTTGACGAATTTTTGTCAATATTTGAACTTCAAATGCTAATAAAAAAAAATTGTGCCTATGTATTTTTATAATTTTTGAATGAGAGTTAGAACAAGTTATGTGGACCCTTCAATTAAATTTTCAAGTAATTTGTCCCAGCTAAATTTTTTTTATCAACATTTATAAAAAAAAAAAATAAAAAAAAATTGAAAATTTCAATTGTCTATAAATAGCTCAAAAAAAGTCAAAATGTTTTGAAAATAAAATCACGTAAAGAAAATGGCAATCTAAATAACTGGTAAAATTTTCAAGTATTTACGATTTATACTGTTTGAATAACAACAAATATCAAAAATCGTTTGAGGCTAAACCGTTATTTAACGCGGTTTTGTAAAAATTTAAATTTCAAACACTCCTAAAAATTTTTTGACTTAGTCCGGTAGAGTTTTTTTTACAGATATTTGAAGAAAAATGTATGGAGAACCTTGTACCAAATTTTCAAAACTTAGTTATAAAAGAAAAAAATTTTACGATTTTTTAACCACAAAATTACTTGCCAATTTTCACAATTTTGACATATTTCGTATAAATTCGAACTTTAAGCACTTATAAAAAAAAATTGTGACTAACGATTTCGGATTTTTTTTTATCACTTTAAGAACAACTTATAAGAAACCTTGTATTAAATTTTCAAGATTTTCTTGCCGGCCAAAAAAATTTTATCGTTATTTTAAAAAATTATACTAAAAAAAATTAAAAATTTCAATTGTCTATAAATAGCTCAAAAAAAGTCAAAATTCTTTGAAAATTTAACTGTGTATGGAGAACGCTAATGTTAACATTTTGTGAAAATTTCAAGTGTTTACATCGATTAGTTTTTGAGTTATAGCAAAATAAAAAATTCGATTTTGTCGAAAACTGGTTTTGCGTAAAAATTCCCGTTTTTCTGTCACTTTTTTTTTGTTTTTCTCGATTTTTTTTGAAAACTGTTGGAAAATGTTTACTTTTCACCTCTATAATGCACCAAGGATATCCAATTTGCCATCGGAAACCACCCCCAAAGTTTGAAATTGAAGCATTATTTCGACTAGTTATGCTGTACACAGACACAAAAACAAAAAAACAAAAAAAAAAACACACATCATTATTGTAAAATCAATACATTCATCACTCCGTTCAGAATCTAAAAAATTGAAAATTTCAATTGTATATAAATAGCTCAAAAAAAGTCAAAATGTTTTGAAAATCAAATCACGTTAAGAAAATGGCAATCTAAATAACTGGTAAAAGTATCAAGTATTTACGATTTATACTGTTCGAATAACAACAAATATCAAAAACCATTTGAGGCTAAACCGTTATTTAACGCGGTTTTGTAAAAATTTAAATTTCAAACAGTCCTAAAAAATTTTTGTCTGAATCCGGTAGAGCTTTTTTTTTACAGATAATTGAAGAAAAATGTAATGCATCAAATTTTCAAAACTTAGTTATAAAAAAAAAAAATTTTACGATTTTTCAACCACAAAATTACTTGCCAATTTTCGCAATTTTGACATATCTCATATAAATTCGAACTTTAAGCACTTATAAAAAGAAATGTGACTAATGATTTCGGATTTTTTTTTTATCACTTTAAGAACAACTCATAAAAAACCTTGTATTAAATTTTCAAGATTTTCTGGCCGACCAAAAAATTTTTATCGTTATTTTAAAAAAAAATACTAAAAAAACTTTTGACCCCCAAAGTACCAACTAGATCCGATTTCCTTTTCAAAGAGGGGCTGAAGTCAAAAATCGAAGCATTTTTACTGCCCCAAATGTTGTCGACAGACACAAAAAAAAAAACACACATCATTGTAAAATCAATACATTCATCACTCCGTTCAGAATCTAAAAAACTTAGAAAATCGCTTTCCTGCAGTATAGTGAATATTATACATAGTATATGTGTTCATATTTCATATGTTTGTCATAGTATGAACCTGGTTTATGCGCTGACTTCCCGAATGACTCAAGCTACATACGAGTCATTCTTGAGGATTGTTCGTGAGGTTTTGCCATTGAATTATGCCCAGTTAACAATCATATCTGATTATGAAAGGGGGTTAATAAATGCAGTAGAATCAACCTTTCCTGAAAGCAGATTTCAGGGTTGTTGGTTCCATTACTGTCAAGTAAGTAATATAAAGTATTAAGGTACTTAAGTATTTTATATCAATCAAGTTATTTCTTATTAGGAATAGTTAATATAATGTACAACATTTAATTAATATTTTTTAGGCTATTGTAAGGTATTGTAGAAGAAGTCTAAATAGTATTTACCATTTATTCCAATCGAATCCTGAGGCAGCTACAATATTGCGCATGGTAATTTAGTCTGAAATTAATAAGAATAAAATATTAATACCTTATACTGTTTTACAAAAATGTCTGTTATAGATCTTAGCTTTACCACATTTACCTGCTCAAGTACATCCCAATTGTACATTTACAATACATGATGGATTTGGGGTAATTGTTGAATTTGCCAGTCAATATCCGAATATTTATCAACAGATGGAAGTATTTCTGAATGGTTATATTCAGGAATTTTGGCTTACACAAATTGGCGCTGCCTCTATAAGCGTCTATGGGTATGAGAATTATATAAAAAAACATTTTTTTTACTTGGTACTTAATAGTAATATACTTAACCCAATAGTTTTAAAATGTATAATATACTTTTTAGTTCAGATATACGCACCAACAATTACCTAGAGTCATTTCACGCTATGTTACTCAATCAAATGGGAAAACATCCAAATATTTGGGATTTTTTGCGTAAACTCAATTTTATAAAATATTTGTTATTAATAAGCAATTAATTATTTTATTCTTTTTATTTTGGAACTTTCAGCTAATAACTATTACAGTTTATTTTATTTTTATTCTAGAAAAATTGTTGTTGATTGAAAATCAATTTTACGTTGAGATGGACCAAGTTCGAAGAAATCTCACAGTAGATTAATGAATTTATTTTATTTTAAATTTATGTACTCTTATATTGTAATTATTCATTTATACTGTTGTTTTTAAATGTTTAGGTAAGAAATCATACATCTAGAGTACAACGGTCAGATGCTACTCGGAGGGTTAGAGAGTATATTGATACTCTCAATTACGATGGGAATCTCTTAATGTTTCTCCAAAGAGCAGGCCATATGATGGATGGGTATCTGCATGGACAAGTTGGCCCACAGCCATGATAATCTGAGAAAATATTTTATTTCAAATTTTATTATTATTTTTATACAATTTTTATACTTTTAACAACTTTTTTATGACAGATTTAATTATTGACAAATTATATATTTAATTTTTTACATTTACTGACAAATTCAATTAGTAGTGAATAGTGATGAATGTATTGATTTTACAATGACTATTTTTTTTATAGGTATGTGTGTTTTATTATATTTATTATATAATTATATACAATAAATATAATAGGTGATGAATGTATTGGTTTTACAATGATTATGTGTGTTTTATAGTTCTATTATATTTATATATTATGATTTATGACATTTATGTTTTATAATTTTTTTTAATAAATATAATTTTAACAATGTTCATAATAATGGTTTTAATGCCTTACCTTAGAAAAGAAAAAACAACTTCAGAAGCTTCAAACCATGACAAAATATATATTTTGTCATGCTTCAAACAGTTAAAACTAAAACGTGTACATACAACGAACTTTCAACTTCAAATTATGTAGGTTAGGATCAGACATCTATAGTATCTATATATATTTATTTAAAATAACGATTTGAAATTTTTTTTTTCATGGTTGGTCACACTGACTGTCGGAGAAAAAATTGCTTGTTATCATTTGTCGGAGAACGGCCCTCGGCCGGTAAAATCAATACATTCATCGGAGTGATGAACGGAGTGTTCAGAATCTAAAAAATGATCTCTATATAACAGAAAAAAAAAATTTTAAAATAATTATTAGGTAATACTATTTAAATTGTTGGCATCGCCAGTATCTAAATTGTAAATACAAAATATAAATAATCTATTAAAAATATTAACACCTTGTTAAACAAAAAAATAAATAATAAAATTAAAAAAACTATACATACTTTGAAAGTTTATACCAATAATAGGTACCATTAATAATTTCCAATTGAGCTTCTTGAAAGTTTTAAATTACTTCTTCTACATAGAAAAATACAAGTAACTGGATATAAATAGCGACAGTTATACACGCAGTAACTATTGTGTTAAAAAATAAAATGAATAAGTATAATAAAAAATTATCCGTAAAAATCGTTAATAAATATATTTTTTAATGGTAACAAAATAGTTATGGCTGTATGATAAATAAAATATATTATTAATATTCTATGTTTAGAGAATACATTAATATATGTAAATAAATATTTATGTATTTGGTATATAAAAAAATTAAATTTTTTTAATTTATCGATTAACTAAATAATGCACCTTACTGTTGTTCTTGCACAAATGTGTACCTACATGATTATTAGCAAATACAATTTAATTTTAAACTAATAACATTTACTTACGTATGTAATTAACCAATATAAACCTAGGTGGCTATAGGTATACATAATTATATAACATAGTAAAATCGACAATACAAAATAATTACCTCAAAGGTATATGTAATATGTATAGTAAATAAATAAATAATAATATATGAAGTAGGTAGTGCGAAAAATTATTATACATTATAATTTATATTAAGTCGAAAAAATAACAGTATAGTGTTTGTTGTATCATAGTAGTTCCGAGTTCGACGCGATTATTTTAACTTTCGACATCAACTTTTAGTTTTTACTACCTATAACTTTTTTGTGTTTTTATTTGTTTATTTACTTATAATTTATAAGTACCTACCTATCTTATAATGATTTATGTATAATATATTATGATACCATTACGCTCCAACCACGGTCAATGGGTTACCTCGTCACGAAATATAAATCATAAATACTTACCTACGACTTACCTATGTTGAATGCTGGTATTAAGAGAAGTCTTCTATGCCACTATGCATTAATCAATTTATTAATAAATACGTATACCTAATTAATTATGTTCTAAACAATGGTTTAACAGTGATAATTATTTAGATTCCATTTAGAATATTTATTTTTATTACCTAGAAAATAATAGGTTTTCCAAATTTTTTTTTTCATACTAAAAAAATGAAAATGAAAAACGTAAATTAAACCTGAGTAGTATAATAGTTTCATAGTTCTTATTACATAAATACATAATATTAAGCCGTAAATACATATATCGTACATACAATATATTATTATGTTGTTATTTTTTCTTTCCAAAAGTGTTGTTTTGCGGGACTTTGTTCATATTATGCACAATTCATAGGCGTAACTCGGAGGGGCTTAGAGGGCTTCAGCCCCCCAGAATTGTTGGGTAATTGTATATGTGCTTATTATAAACATAAAACATATTAGTATAAACTTTATTTTTGCCTAATACAATATAAAATAGTATAATTGTAGAATCATTCAAGTCAGTTGTAAACACGTAAACACCATTAGAAATAATAAATAATAATTTAATTAAAAAATATTTGCTTTAAAACATTTTAACCTAGCCTCCCCCCCTAAACTAAAAGTACTAATTATGCCTATTAAATGCACTCTAAAAAAGTCTTCTGTCCCAAAGTGTACAAGCAGCGTATGGCTGCTTATTATGCACAAACGGAAATTAAAGCTGCAAATTCAAGTGTGAGACCATGGGGGTAATAAAATTTACTTGATTGCAATTGAGGAACATATCAAAGTTATTGCAAAGTTCTTAGCGTTGTTCTATATTAATATTTAATGATATATCGTGGGGAGATTATCTTCGCGACGAAACGGCTACGGCGAATAGTATGTCGGCGAAACGGCTGCGGCGAATAGTATGTTGGCGAAACGGCTGCGGCGAATAGTATGTCGGCGAAACGGCTGCGGCGAATAGTCCGGCGGCGAAACGGCTGCAGCGAATAGTCCGGCGGCGAAGCGGTCGCGGCGAACAGTCCGGCGGCGAAAAAGTCCGCGGCGAACCGGTCTGCGGCGAGATGGTCCGGCGGCGAACCGGTCTGCGGCGAAATGGCTGCGGCGAAATGTCCTAGACCCCATAGTTTATATGAAATTATAAACTTTACGACAAATAGTCAACAGCGACATTCGTACAGAACCGGTGACCGCCACGAGTCTTAACACCAATAGTTTAAATAGATTTTAATTCGTTCTACAGAAACGATTCTACTGAAATATTGTATTTTACTTTTGACATTAACGTCATCACTATTCACTATATACACATATATATATATATATTTCCTTCTATACGTTCCCGGTGATCGATGGTATTTATATGTTCTCTATGTCAATGGCGGACGCCGGACAATCAAATCATCGGAATTATTAATTAATTCTTTAATTAATTTTGGTAAAATGTCCGATGACTCCGATGTCGACTGCCATAATAATGCCGAATAATGTCATTTGGCATTTGCCCATTTGATAATATAGCTTCCTATACCACGGTTACACAATATCTTGGAGTAGTGACTATGATAACGCGATTCTGACAAAGAACAGTGTATCCTGCTGGTACAATAATAGTGTGCAGTGTTTCCGCGGTATATATGGCCAGTCTGTTAGCGCCTGCATAACGGACAGTGGCGTCGCGATGCATACCGATTATCATTATTCAATATTCATTATTATTTATTTTATCATGGACCGTGGTGCCTATTTTTTTTTGTAGTCGATTTGTAACCTGAAATCTGAATTGTGAGTAATTTCATAATTTATAAAGTATTTTGATCACGGTCGAGACCGATTGATCGATTTTTCGTACGAATTCTTTTCGAATTTCGCGAGCCCTCAACAAAACGATGGGTAAACACAAGAAGGCCATCAGTTCGGACGAGTCATCCGACTTTAGCGACGATGTAAGTTAAATAATATTGCGTTTTGATTTGCGCTCTAGATCGTGCAATCGTTAATTTTGTATTTATGTGTGTTTCTGTGTGCAGGATATGAGCATGGCTAAGAAGAAGAAACGCTCCAAAGCTTCGTCACCACCTAGTCGCAGCTATACAACAAAGACCAAGAAAAAGTCATCGAAGAAGCCTATTTATGATTCTGATTCGTCATCTTTGTCCGAAGGGGAAATAGCCTCAGATGAAGAACCAAAGAGGAAACAACAGAACCGGAAGCGGCCTGGAAAAAAATATGACATCTCTGATGATTCAACGGAGAGCAGCGATGAGTCTGATATTCAAAGTCCAGTTCAAGAGATTAGCCAGGGTAAGTATATAAAATTCATATTCAGTTTTCATAAACAATTATTTATCATATGTTCATTACCATATACATTGAGTTATATTTAATGTGATCACATTAGTATAGGTCGTTTTTATTGTATACTGGTTAATTACATAAACTATTTCTATCTTTAAAAAATTATATGTCATATACTTAAAATTAAATTAAAATAACATAAAATAAACATTTAAAATATGAAAAAAAATTTAGTTTAGACTTGAGTGTTATTCTAATATATTATTGTAGCCTAAAATTTAAATGTACATAGTATGTTATGCAAATTTTATTTAAATAGACTGGAACATTTTTAGGATAATGTGCCTTCTTTTTGCGTGCATTTTTCTTACTTCAAAACATATAAGTAAATAAATCTTTTTTTTCTTGTATTGATAAATCCGAGGATAAATCTTTCTATTTTTCTAACATTTAGAAACATTTTTGAAAATGAAATGGAACAAACTGAATGTTTAGCATACATCAATAACTTAGCAATACACTAATTAATAACTTGTTTTATTACTTAAATCAGCTTGAAACGCCATAAAATAAATAAAAAAATAACCGTTTATAATAGTGATTCAGCGTACTCTGTGATTCTTAAAAAAAATCAATTTAACAACATAAGTGACTTCAAATTTGTTTTTTTTTTATTTTAATAAATAGTTGATTCTATCCAATGATTAGATAAAAACTGTTGGTTATATGCTAGACTTAAAAAATTATTAAGAGATTGGCTGTATTATGGTATAGATGGGCAATACATTTTAGTTGATTGTAGTTAACCTAACGATTGATTTTCACTAATTCTTCATTTTAGATTTTGATATTTTATTTTATTTTTATACCTTAATAACCTGTGCTTAGAAGGAACGTGTTCAAAGGAATCTGTGCCTTTGATTTCGTTCCATTTTTAGGAAGTTATCGGGAACCTAGTTCCTTTTTCATGTTTAGGAAGGTATTGGAATTTCGTTCACTTTTTAGAAGAACACGAACAATTTTTTTCGTTCTTTTATTTTTAAATAAAAGTAATTAAATCATTTTTAGAATAATATTAATAAAACTAGTTCTTTTCTCCAAGACAGGAACTGTAAAAGATTTAGTTCCTTTTTAACAAGAAGAACGTGAACGTGAACTAATTCATTTTTAAAAAGAACTTTCCAAGTGCTGATAGTAACACATAATTTATAATTAAACATAATCTTGCATACACAATTTTATATAATTTTTGTACTATAAAATAATGTATTCAATTTTTTGTACTATAATCTTTTAATGCATATATCTTGTTAAATTAAATTGTAATGAAAATATTGAGGAGGACAGCATAACATCAGCTAAAAATTAATTGTGTATTTTATTGAATAGTTTCCTTTATGTTTAATGCTATTAGGTTTCATAGTATTAACCTTTAAGATGATTTTAGTAAAGAGAAATAAAGTTGATTAAATTATACAAAATAAATATTTATTTAAATTGTGAATCTACTTTTATAATTTGTGTTGTATTATAAACCAATAAAATAAAACAATTGCTTTTTTTGTTAGGTTGCTATGAATTTGTTTACTATATTTAATTATTATACATTTTTAATTGTTTATTTATTTTTTATTAGCTTTTTTTATCTTTTAACAATTTGTAACATTTTCAAAAACAGTTGCAACTACAAAAGTGTGTATCTTTTTGTTTAAAAAATTTCAAAATTTGCATATTGAAGCATATTTTGTTGTTTATTCATTATTTTTGTATCATTTTATCATTTTTTTAAAAAAAATTTAGGAAATTATTTCAACTTCTTATTTTTAACATAAAAATTTGAACCCTAATTATTTCATCAAAATTGCCTTATAATTAATACTTACTCTTGAAAAAAAAAAGAGTTAAATTAATGTTTTCTTTACTAAATAAGTTTAAATTTCTCTTTTTAATTAAATTATCATATAAATTAAAAGTATTAAGTATTGAAGTACCTATGTGAATATAATTTTACCTATCATCAATTAATGTAATATAATATACATTACTAGCTTATAATATAAAAACAAATAAACAGTACCCATTATATATAAATTTAATTATTATTAATTACAATTTTTCATGCATATTGATGATATAAAATATTTATTATTATCACCTAAATATATATTTATTTGGTATGCTTGATAAAATGCATCTATAGTTAAAAATTATGTAATAAGAATATCTTTAAAACAACTGTTTTTTTTATATATTTGGTTACTAAAAAATAAATTATAGGTACATACTACATAATAATAATACATAATACAAACAATTATTTTCATACATAAATTGAAATAATAAATATATTTGAAATATTTTTTGTTCAAATTTAATGAATTTATTTTACTTTTATTTGTTATAGTTAGTGAATCTTCTGAAGATTCTGAAGAAGAATTCAATGATGGTTATGATGAAGAGTTGATGGGAGATGATGAAGATAGAGAACGTCTTGCACAAATGACTGAAAAAGAACGAGAAACTGAAATATTTAAACGCATTGAAGCTAGAGAAATAATGAAAACAAGGTAAAATAAAATGACTTTTTTTACAAATAAGTTATTATTCAATTTTTTTTATTTATAGATTTGAGATAGAGAAAAAGCTCAAACGTGCTAGGAAAAAAGAAATGAAAGAACAAAAATCATTAGAAAGAAGTATGTCCTCAAACAGATCAGATTCGCCATATTCAGGTTCTATTCCTCTAGATTTAAAAGATCGTGTGAAGGAAAGAAAGAAAAATGTTGAAGAAAATAAAGGAAAAGGAGACAAAAAAGCTGCTATGAGCTTATTAAAAGCAAGAAGAGAAGAAAAACGAGAAAGAGGTTTGTTAAATTTTAATACTCTCAATTTAAATAATAGATGTTAAAATTAAAAGAAATCATAGTTAAATTTTTATGTAAGAATCATAAAATATATTTCATAAAGAAAAAAAATAATAATACCATATTCTTAATTATTTTTAAAAACAGCAATTTTCTTTTAAAGTTCATTCTTATAATATCTGAGTATCAGATTTTTCAGTTAAATACAATTTTATCCAATTAATATTATGATTATGATTAGCTATCATTAATGAATTATTTAAAATAATTATTAGTTTTCAAAAATATTTAATAACAAAGAACTTACGAAAATACTTAAGTTTAAGCAATAAATTAAAGTTGATTATGAATATTAATTAGTAATATTTTTTAACTGGTAAATTGTGTTTGTTCTATTATAAAGAAGAAGAAAAAGAAAAACAACTTAAGAAGGACATGGAAAAAAAAGGAGACGATGACGATGAAGAAACTAGTGATAAACAAAGTGATCAAAATCAATCCAAATTAAAAGCTTCAGATATTTATTCGGATGATAGTAATTCTTCTAGTGACACTGATTCAAGTGAATCGGTTAAAAAATCAAGCCGTCACTTTTTCGACTCTGACTCAGATACTAAGTAAGAAATTCTAATAATCTATAAGCAATAATTAAAATCATATTTTTTTAAATTACTTTAGTGAGAAAAAAGTACATTATATTACGAAACGAGATGAATTGAATAAAATTAGATTGTCAAGATTTAAAATGGAAAAGTAATTTACTATTAAAATAACTTATACTGTCTATCCTCCATATTTACTTTACACACTTTTAGATTCGTACACTTGCCAACATTCGAGAAAACTGTTATAGGTTGTTTTGTTCGTATTGGAATCGGCAATTATAATGGAATTCCAGTTTATAGAGTATGCTTTTATATTGATTTGTATATATAACATTTTTAATATTTTTATATTTAAAAAGGTTGCTGAAATTTGTAACGTTTGCGAAACAGCTAAAGTATATCAGTTGGGAAGTACTCGTACTAACAAAGGATTAAGACTTAAGTAAATATATATATTAATTAGTTATAAAGTTATATTTTGTTATTAATTATGGTGTTGTTTTTTTAGGCATGGAACTAATGAAAAAGTTTTTCGTTTGGAATTTATAAGCAATCAAGAGTTTACAGAGAGTGAGTTTGTTAAGTGGAAAGAGCTCTGTCACATGAATAGAATACCATTACCTACTCTTGCGGAACTTGAAATGAAAGTGAGAGATGTTAAAGCTGCTCTGGCATATCAATTCAAAGAAGAAGATGTTGAACAGGTATTTAAGTTTAATATTCCTAAATATTTAATAATTTATAACATTTTGAATTTTTTAGATTGTTCGAGAGAAAGAGCGTTTCAAAACAAACCCCCATAATTATGCTATGAAAAAGACTTCATTAATGAAAGATAGAGATGATGCACAAGCTCTGTAAGTTTATATATATTATAATAACATTATTTGTTGTAGATTTTCATAATAATGTAATTAATGAATTTTGTTTATTTTCGTTTTAAATCTACTAAAGTTTAATTTATTTAATATGTAAAACCGTAATTATTGAGGTGTTTGTACATTGAACATATGTGAAAGAGGTCACTTCTTTAATGTTGACTAAATTTGATGAAAAAAGTGAAAACAGTTGTTACAAATTTAATAAATAATGTTTTTACAAATAACATTATTTTAAAGTTAGTATGATTATTACATTAAGTGCTAAGTAATTGGTTTTTAATTTTATGGCTGAAAGCTTTTAAAATCATTGGCAACAAACAATATTTTTTACATTTAAAATAAATTGTGATTATATTAAACACAGTTGGTTTAATAGTTTTTGTTTTAGTTTTATTTTATATATTTAATAAATATTCACATGACATAGGATATTTTAATATATAATAACAATGTGTGTTTTTACAAGTAATAATAATAATGATTTATAAACATAACCTATAACTAATAATACAGTAGTAACAACGTTACAACAGTTTTATATACATTGTGTACTTAAAATAAATCTTTTTTTGAATTTTATATTGTTACTTGAAGTACTTATAATTTATCAAGTTTAAAAACTGTATTAATCAATGAATTATAATATACAATGATTATTATTCAGTCAAATATAATAGTGATAATTTGGTTTTAAATACTTATATTGTATTTTATCATTATATTTATAAATAATTTAATACATTTTTTTAATAAATAGTGGCAAAGTAGAAGAAGTTTTGAGAATTGAACAGCAACTGTCAGATTTAGAAGAGCGTGCTAATCACTTAGACAAAATGAGAACAAGCACAATATCTAGTATAAGTTACATAAACGATAGAAACCGTAAGCGCAACGTTGAAGAAGCTGAAAAGGCTATTTTGGTATATATTTACTACACATAAAATAATTCCAAGATATAAGAAAAATAATATGGTATTAAACTTTTTAGGAGGAACTCAAGGCTAATAAAGGAAAAAAAATTGATGACCCTTTCACTCGTAGAAGTACAAAACCATGTATGAAGTTTAGAGCAAAAACAAATTCTACTGTTGATGGTTCAATAGTTCCAGAAGTTGAAGAATCCAAAACTGATATTGAGACCAATAATGATGTTAAGGTAAATAAATAAAAATTAGATTTTTTTATAATACCATATAATACATGAATAATGAAAAATTTTTATTGATGGTTTTTAGAATGATAGTAGTTCATCAAAAAGCAATGTGATGAAGGGCGATGATTTATATGCAGTACATGACTTTGATATTGACTTAAACATACAGTTACCAATTTAGGTATTTAATATTAACTATATATATAAAAAAAAAAAAGAGTTCTTGTGAGTTATTTTGTAAATATAATTAAGTAAAGTAACTATTATAGAATTATGACTTGTAATTTTTTGTGTACCCATGATTATTTTTACTTAAAAAATATTAATTAGATAAGCATTTACTTTGAAATTTGTGTTATTCCTCATAAATTTCGTTTTTGTGGTAAATGTACTTAAATATTATGTTATAAGTATTTATCAAAATTATTAATTAGATATTAACAATTAGTTTATGCTAATTATTAACTGATATAATGTTGATCATATGTTGATCATATGTTGATATGATGACATTGTGAAACTGAAAATTGTATTGGATTTAGATTTATTTGACAGTAACATTAATAATTATAAAAAATTGCAACAGATATACTAAATTAATTGTTTATGATTCTTATAGGTATTAAGTTTTAGTTATAGTGTTATGTTATAATAGTTATAACTAAAGCGCGGATTTCTATGCATTTGCATACTTTTGGATTTTTATGAGTAATCTTTACGAATCATTATAGTTACTGTCCAAAATTTTTTTTTACATATTTAATGATTATTGTATATTTTCACGAAATTCAAAATGTATTGCATTGAATTAAAGTAAAATTTAAAAAAAAAGGTGTATAATAAAGTTGTATCAAGTAGAAAAATTAAAAAAGTTCTTGATATATTTTAAAGATGATAATGTCAGTGAGTTAACATTTTATGTACACTTATTTGCAATTTTTAGTGATAGCAATAAAGAAATTATGCATATATATATATAATTAAAATATGAAATTACATAAAATCATTTCAATAATTGATGAAATAAAAGAACTATTTAAGGTAATGTTCTCATCTGTATTTAAAAATACGTTGACAGAAAACGTCACACCTTCATTCAAGACAAAATTAGAAATGTATATGTTTATTAATTTTAATTTATAATACCATTTTTACAGTATTTAAATATAAGTACCAATATTAATATTTTAAAAATTTCTCCTATAAATAATTAAAATTGTCCTGCATATTATATAGCATAAATTGATACTTTTTAGTGCATAAAAATCTGCGGTCTAGTTATAACGTACATTTTTATTTTTAGGAAATTAAAATTGTATTTAAATTTAATTTGAATAGAAAATATGTTTCTATTTCTAATACCCTAAAAGTTGGTGTCAGTACAATGCAATGAAACAACAGTTGAAATATACAAATAGTATAGTTGAAAAAATTCATGTTTTCTGTTAATCTTACACTAGCTTATTCAAAATTATATTTCCCTGTTATCGTAACATGCTTATTTAACTTCTCTAAGTATAGTTATCTAATAATTATTCAAAAATATAAAATTGGTATTATTAAAATTAAAATTTAATATTTTTTTGTACTTTTTAATTCCCGTAACACAGAGATGTATTTCATCCAAGGCTTAGCACCAGAATCATTTATTCAGATTTCAGGTGCTAGATGTATTCAAGTGTTCAAACACTCGAATAATACAATTAAACAAATATAATAATACGGGTATTCATTAGTCTAGTAAAATCAAAACTATTTATTGAAGGCTTACCAACCAAAAAAAAATTATTAAGCAAAAATTAATTTTTTAAAAATGATTTATGTTATTTATAATAATACATTGCTAAACATTTGTTCTAAACAAACTCAGTTTATTTTCGGATTTTAATTTCAAGAAAATATTTATTGAATTTACCTTTAATTGATTGTAACATTTTTTCTGGTAATAGTATTGTTAATGTTAAATCATCTATATAATCATCAAACTAACCACAAGAAATACATAGGAAATTGTATAATATCATACGAATATTATAAAAACAAATTTATTTGGGTTTTGGGTGTTTGATTTTTTAGAGGTGTTACGGGTTAATTTGGGTGCAAAGTCTTGATTTCATCTATAATTACTTTACATTATGGAACTATTAGTTTTGGTTAAATTGCATACATTTGAGACTTAGCCAAATATAATTGTTAAAAAAATGTGTTTTCCTGATTAATGGGAATGTAGGTGTTTTGATTCTCTTGCAGCAACTTGAGGAGGGTATTTTAATGATGAATTTCTCCATTCCCTTTTAATGTTAATTAGTCAATAAACATAACTTATAATTTAGAAGATAATTATAAATATTAATTAATAAGAATGTTAAGGATAATAAATCTGTTTTCACTAGTACTCACCATAAATAGTTCCTAATAACGATATTGAATATAAAACAATTCTAATGCTCGTACTAACTATGTAGGTATGTCTAATGATTTTAAATTGTATTTTGAAGATTAATGTAGTTAAGAATGTTAAGATTATAATTAGTATACAAAATTAGAAATATTTTATAGTGCCCTAAGAATGCTACAATATTATATTGCTTTAGTATAATTATTATTATAACAATTAAATTGTGTTTCCCTATTTTTTAAAACCCGTGCGTGGGATATGTATTATTTTCTTCTTTTTAAATTTGTTTCAACTTTTCTTATGTTATTAATAACTTTGTACCAACAAATGATTTTTTTTTATCTTTATATTTATTATACATTTTTTTTCTCATAGGAAATTTTGAGTGTTATTATGTTAATTTCATTTATTGTGTATAAATATATTTTTTTGTTTCTGATCTACTTGAGGTTACTCTCCATGATAAATAAAAAAAAAAAATATTACATTGTGCTGTTTAATGGTGTACGTTTTTTGTTTTATTTTGGCATTACCATTTTTTCAACAGATAATATTACATTCAATATGGCATAATAATTGTTGTCTTATCTTGGATTTATGCCGGAATGATATCAAAAAGCTATTTTAAAATTATTACAAAACTAAAATAATATAGAAATATTAGAAATTCAAAAAATTGTAAAATAATACACAATGGTTCCGAAGACGGAAGAATCATTCTCATCAGACGGCAGTTATCGAGTTCAGTTTTTTTTCGGGAAGCGAATTCCTAGTTAAAATGTGATATTGGTTGAATATAAGGTCATTTGTTTGAATGTCATATTACGAGTATGTTTTAAGTGTTTTGTGTTCAAAATAAAATAATATAATTTTTTTCGTGTTTATTTAAATCTTAAAAATCTTACATTATTTGATTAAAATTGCAGTATAAAAGAATTTATTTAGATAATAATAAAAATTGATAAATATTGGTTTTTAAAATGTACCTAATAATTATGAGCGGTTGTTCGCAAATGTTCTAGTTTAATATACCTAACTTGTTAGTTGTTTTTAAGAATATGTAAAACACTACTACTACTGACTATTTGGCGTTTGCGCAGGATAAAACCGAGAATGCTATAGTCGTAACTTTGGAACGAAATTTTCACCACATATAAAGGAGAACTTTGTAAATTATCGTTTTTATTTTTTTCGATATCAGAACTACAAAAAAAATTATTCAAGTTCAAAAATAATATATTTTGAAACTTTTTTCGTATAAGTGATATCAAAAAAATAAAAATGATATTTCACAAATAATGTGATGAATGATGATATTATATTGTACATCGATTTGGAAATTGGAGTCATAATACGGTTGCAACTGTCGTCTTATATATCATTACAGCAACAGCATGAGTAGTCTTCATCGTGTAAAACAAAGATAACACATGCAAATTTAGTGTCTTGAATTTTATTCAAAGTGTAAAATTTGTCGATAGTTGTTCTCTAACATTTCTATAGTGTCAGTTCCTAAGCTATAAGGCGAGCCTCCCTTTTGAAAAGTCACAAGCATTTGACAGAGAAGTGCTAGGTAAAAATATCAATATTACCTATTTTGTACCTATACAATATTACAATATCGATTGAATGCACTATACTACTATTATAGTACTATTCATTAATAAAAAATATTGTCTTATTTATTCAAAGTGGACGGGATTAGATTTTTTAATTTTTGGGATGCGTGAACCATTTTAGACGTTTGGAAACAGCTGTTATATAGTTATTTAAGTTTCATTTTTGAATTTGTGGACGTTTAAAAATAGAAACAACTAGGAAAACGCATGCGTGTAAATAAGTTATTAAATATTTTGTACTAGGCCAATGCAATATTATTCTATTTATTTTTGGTGCCATTACTGCCATACCATCTGTACATAGGGCCAGATTGGTCTGGCAAGCTATTTTTTGTCTTAGATTTCTTTTCAACTGCATCCCACTTTTTAATCAGTGATTATCAGATTTATTTTTAAGGATACATATCTAATTCATTAAACATAGTTATAACATAAAATTATTAAATCTTGTAATGCATAAATTATTTCAAATATAACCGCTCAACTATCTGACAGACAATAATCAAAATGGCAACTACCCCTCTTTTTCAATCACAAAGAAGAAATTAACTGTTTTAAAACTACTTAACCTTTGCTCATCACATTCATTCTTCTATCCCAAAACAAATAAACATCCATATATCTAAAAATAATTTTTTTTCTTTTATTATATTCTAGCAGTTAAAAAATGTATTCAATTACAATTAAATGTTAATTACAAACTTAAATTATTTATGTTTAGTGCTACATCATTAATTAATTTTTAAACAATAAGAAGACATGTAAGGCATGTAATGCCATATAATTTATTAATGACTATTTGTGAGATCTACATATATAGGTGGCACACTTCTCTAAATCTTGATCAGTTTTACTGTAGTACATATTGAAGTTTATACGGTTGGCCAACGAGTGTAAAGCTTCCTGGTCATCAGTTGATACTTTAATGAGTTTTTTCAAAAATTTCACTAAATCAATCTGTCAAAACAAAAATATAATATTTTGATTAAAAAATAACTCTAATAGTGCATTATCATGGCACTTCAAAATCAAAACTTAAATTTAAGATTTAAAAACTATTGGTTATTATATTTTTTTTATTATGTAACATAATGAAACTAGAAATAACAATTTTGTAACCACACTATCAATTTTTGGGTTCCAGATTAAACATTATGCTATGCAGCATGCAGGTAATGATATATTATTTCTGTGGTCATCATTATTCATATAGACTTTTCATTAGAAATTTTATCTATATGCAAATGCTTTATAGTGTTCTATTCTTACTCTAAGGCCCTACTTGTATTTAGGCCTCTAAATACGTGACATCATTAATTTGTAATGTTTTATGAATGTCATTTAAGTACATGTACTTAATCTACATAATTGTTTTGAATAACATCTATTAACTTATATCGGATATGCATGTTGATGCTTTAAGATATGAGAACATGTTTCAATTTTTTTTAGTATTAGAATTTTTTTTACATATAAATAGTCAGGTACCGTAAAACCACCATTTAAGTGCCATAGATGTGCAAGTGAATGGATCTAATGGTACTTTTTGATTTGATTTTGTTTGTGGTTACAAACTATTACTTAATGATTAATACCATACGATTTTTAAGTATAAATGTTGACCTTAAGATACACCTTAAATCTAAGACAAATCTATAAATTATAAGTCATAATACCTTATAAGAATTACTGATCTCTTTGATGATACTTTCATATCTGTCAACTTCCAACAAGAACGCCTCTTTTGCTTCTGCATCATTGTTCTCAATTTCATTGCAAGTACCATGCTCTTCAATATATTTTTCTAGGTCTTTACGTCTATTCAGTTCATGCTCAGATTGGCTGTGAAACCTTTCTTGAATGCCCCGGAGTTCCAACACAGATTCGAATAGTTGACGCATTTTTTTAGATAAATCCTATAAAACGGTCTATTAGAATCTTGATTATTTTCAGTTATGTATTTAAATATATTAAGCGACTGAAAAAAATGGCAAATAATGAAGTCAGACTGCGTCTTATGAGTTAAACATTAAATTATATTAGTAAAATATTCTAGAAGTCCCAATTATTTCCAGTCCCTTGAGTACATTGCTATGTGGTTATTCTGTATTTAAAAAAAAAAATACCAAAAGTATTAAAATTAGCATTATTATAGTTAAAATTATATATCTACTTAAAACTGATTCAAAACTATTTCATAGTAAGTTGCAATGAATTATTTAGTCACTTAAGATAACAACAATAATAAAATATAGATAATTAAATACATTATAAAGGATGTATTGTAAGAAAAGATCCAATTAAAACATAATATGATTATAAAATATAAATTATAACTAATGGTGAGGATTATGTGTGTTATCAAACATATAATACAATATGTATCAACATAATTTATTTATTATTAATTGGCCCATGAACTAACTTTTTAGGGCTAGTTAAAATTCTAAGGTCTCTAGGCCCACATAGTTTTAATCTAGCGCTGACTATCTTTTACGGGTTATAACAAAGTTTTACAACCTACAGTGTATAATTGATTAAATAAATTTCAAATTCAAAAAATTAAATTAAATTATAATTATACAAAAAATAGGGATCTGCATTATTATAAGTCCTCCAAACTAACAATTATCTAATCAACTATTTAACTCTAATAAACCTTTACACCTATAGGCTTAATTTGGCTAAAAATTCTGAGGAAGCCACAGTATTCCCTTTTCATTAAAATTAAGTAATACAATAAAAACAACATATTTTATACATTATGTAGAAATCCATATTGAAATAATCAACTCCTCACATAATGAAACAATAATGTTATTTGTACATAGTTGCATATAAAAAATAAATAATAAAACCATTGCATGATGTGCAATATTGTGAGGCATATATTTTATGCCAGGTTGTTATACAAAAAAGTTGATTAGAATATTTTAATTGAGATAAGTTATTTTTTAATTTGTGGGTGTGGGATTAAGGCCAAGTCCTCCTTATTGCGCTATTATGTTTGTAATAAAAAACTATCAATTTACATGAGTTTCTTCGGTTTGTACGGATCTCTTAAAGATATTCTTCAAGAACTGGTTATGTGCTTCAATCACTGTCTCCAACAAGGACGCTTTATTGATAGCCTCTCGAAAGTGTTCCCATTCAGTTTCTATAACATCGGATAGTACGTAAAACTGTATTTGTCGTACACTGTGTACCATTTCTGCCACCAGGTTGTTGGTCCACTTCAAGGCATACCGTATTTCTGAAATTGGTCATTCGACACAGTTCACAGTTAGTTTTTGGTGCAGTTTGTTGAGTCATTTTTTAATTTTATTGTAAAAATTATAGCATGCAACCACCCAAAACTTTAATTTGATAAAACCAATTTCAAACATGAGATAATTATTTTGAAAATTTTTACCATCATATTATAATATACATTAGATATTTTGTTGCCGAGCAAAACTAAAATCTACAGATGTTATATAGAGCCATTTAGTTTGTACACGCAGATTTTTTGTTCAGTGGGACACTATTTTAGTTGCTTATAATAGGGGAGTTCAAGTATTTCATAAAGGAAAAATTCCCCCTCGAATGAAACATTTGCTAAAAAATTTTAACAAGGATTTTTTTAATTGAAATTCAACATAAATGCATTATACACGACTTATATGATATAAAAGTAAAATAGAAATTAATGCTAACTATGTCTAATATTAGAACAAAAAAAATCAGCCAGACTGGCAAAGCTAAGTGATAAAGTTAGTAAATATATACTGATTTAAAATGTACAAATAATGAAATGTCTAATGAGTAAGTTTAACATGTATAATATTTTAAAATATTTAAAAATAGCCGAGGTTATGCCATCGGTTACACAATGAACAATTCTGGATAAAAATTAAATGGAGTCGCGAGTGCAGAACCTGCTAACTCTCAGTTTCCAAAAAGTATTCTTGTATTTAAGTTGCTTAAATAGTTATATTTTACTGTTATACCTGGAACTATGTGGTATGAAGTTTTAATCTGTAAATTCAATTCCCTCCACATTTGAGACAGCACAAAATCTATTCTTTTAAGACGCCACAAAAACACAAACATAATTGAATATCTTCCACTTCCGCTGAACTCAAAAATCTAAAAAACAAATATTATTTTTTTTAATGTTCTAGATGAAACCATTAATTTCTATTTAGGATCCAATTATATCAGAATAACTTTTTTTATTAAATTATATACATTTTATTAATAATTAATAGAGATATCAGTATTGGTGAATACACACAGACGTAAATTAAATATTTATAGTAATTAATATTAACAATATTAAATACATGATACATATTTAAGTACAGTAGGATTACATATTAAGCAAGATACATGAATCAAATATTATTAATCAATATTATTTGGTGCTTTAAATTGAAATTACTTTTTAAACAATATTTAATTTTTTAAAGTAAAAGAAAAAACATAACTAGATATTTTTCCTCCACGAGGAAAATGATGAAATCATTGATATGTTTTTGGGTATAATTCATAAACTATATAAATTTTTGGCCACAAATAGATTTTAAATTAATGTTTAGATCACCACTATGAATAATAGGTATTCAATAATTATAATAACAGGTTTCAATAAATAGAATTACGCAAAATTGATTATATATAAATGATCAAAAAAAAATTATATCCATCTGAAACATCTATGTTAAAAATTAAAATTTTTAATATTGTTTCCTAATATTAATAAACATTCCTTTCACTAGATTAAAAATAGAACAATTGAATTTATATGTAGAATATAGAATTAGATCTTAATTATGTGAAATTGTATACATTTAAAAAGATTAATGATAATATTTCTGAACAATTAATTTTGTTATTTAACAAATTGTATAACAGATATAAGTTATTCAAATCCCTTCGTTTAAGTTATTGTTTAAATGGTTTATTAATTTTGAGTATGAAAGTGATGTTGGACAGTTTATTATTTGATAATGTTATAAATGTCTACAAATAAAAAGTCAAGGAAAGTACTCAATTTGTTGAATCTTATTAATGTAATTAAAATATTACCTGTATTTTTTATTTATAAATATGATTAAAAATTTTGATACAATACATTAATAAATTTTTAATCAATCATTTTTTAGCCTTATACTTAAATTATTTTATATAAATACACTTACCACGACTACAATACAGCCCCTTATTATATTAAAGCTCCATAAACCTACTTTATACGTAATATAATTTGTATGTAGTAGGTCAGTGTTTCCCAACTGGTGTTCCGCGGAACCAAAGGGTTCCGTCAGCCGGCGCCAAGGGTTCCGTGAGAAATTTGAAAAAATATAAATTAATTAACAATATTTTCGATTTAAATTATGATTCTAACATAGAATAGCTCCAACAATTATATGAAGGTTCCGCAAAACTTTCAAGCTCCTGCAAAGGTTCCGCGAGTAAAAGAAGTTGGGAAACACTGTAGTAGGTAATAAAACTTACAAATAACAGAAATTGAATACTGGTATTTAAATATATCTAAGATCCTATCTAACAGAGGCTATGGTAATTATAACTACAGTCTCACTTAAAATGTATCATTGAGTTATTTAAATATTTGATTGTGATACATACAGTTTCCAAAGGACCACCAGTTGAATAATCCAATTGAAATATATCCCATCCACAATCTTCTCCAGATGTGAGCAATAATTTTACATCCAGTGTTTTTAGTATTGTAGGTTCATCATATTGAGCATTGCTCATTCTTACGGCAGTGTCCAAAAAATTTCTAAATGTATGAGGACCAAGTGTACCTGAAGATTTATCTAAATGAGGCCTATTATAAATTAATAAATGTTAGAATACACATATTATTGAAATAATGAATTGTCATATAATTAAAACTCACTGGAGAATTTCTAACAAGCTTGTGACAAAGTCTCCTTGTCCTAAGAGCATATAACGTCGAAGTCCCTCAAAGTGTAAAAATAACTTAAACTTTTCTTTTAAAATATCCAGTACTACGGTTGAAGATTCTGTACAAGCCTTGTTAATCAAATCAGAAATAATGCTGCCTTGTTCTAACATTGGAAATAAATCTTTATCTAAACACAATGTATAGTTATCAGTTAATAAAATTAAATTTTTAGCCAATACTCATGTTTTAGAGTGTTTTTTTTAATGTAATATTAAATAACTAATTTACTATATTTACTCACCTCCAGAATTTCGAAGATCCTTAAGAGTTTTCCTGGATGGTGTTAAATCAGGTTTACTCTTACAAATTGTATGTAGAAAATTTATATACCTACCAGTACGAAAAATTCTATTAACATCTTCTTTAGTAAAAAAAGCTGGAACCATAGATTCTCTTTAACAAAAATAACATAAATAAATATATTTAATTTATTTATTTTATTTATAATCATAACAAGACAGGTACTGACCGAATCGTGTATCGTTTGTTCCACATATCAAGATTATTGATGTCCGGACATTGATAAATAAAAAATTCATCATAATTATCTAAAAGCTCTCCATCAACCATCCAATGACACATTATCATCATTAATGGTCTTGTCGCCTGAAATTATTTAAAAAATCTCACACATTTTACATAATATCATGGTTATAACAAGTTATCATCACTTACAACTTTGATCATATTAGTAGCCATTTGTTGTAAATAGGGATTAGCACAGTATGCAAATGGTGCAATAACAGATACTAGCTCACCACCTCGTTTAGTACCATCAATCATTTTAACTGTATATGCCAAATCCTGTAATTGTCCTAACCAAAGTACAGACCAACACAATAAATTTCCGAGTGAATATTGTTTGGATTTTTCGTATGCTTCATTAACCTAAATCAATAAGATAAAAATGTTTACATAAATAGCAACCCATATAATATAATATCATACGATATAAATTGTATGCAATAATATAATTTAATAACCTCTTTTTGCAATTTGTTAATACTGTCATAGTAAATACATAGTTCCTCGTGCAAACAATGCGCTATTCCTGAAGCTACTGAGCCATTCTTGTTGTCATTGTTGTTTTCAATATATTCTTGCACAATGTTATGAAGATATCCAAGTTCTATTAGTCGATTTACTTTGCTAGTCTGGTAAAAATCTAACTATAAATTAAAAACAAAACATTAATAAGATAAATAATACGCAAGGTTGAATAAACAAAGAAATGTATTAAGTACTTACTGGTGCTGTCACAATAAATTGTTTTTCATTTTGATTGAATTCTATCCAATGGCTATCAACTCCTTGGAAACAGTATAAAAGGCTTCGTATTATTTCAATATCAGAAATTGTATCCATATCTGAAATTTTTTTTATAGATTTATATATTACAAAAAAAGCTTGATATAACAAAATGTACCTTAGGTCTATAATAGTCCATAAAAATCATTTTAATATTTGTATTATAAATTATTTGTCAGATTTTATCAAGGTCTATGTTATACCATAGAACAAAAAATATTATAATAAAATACTTATATTAATATATGTTACTTACATACTAAAAGAATTGTAAATAAAAAAATGTTTTTAAGTTTTCTTCAATCTTTAAATTGTCTCAATATTTTTGTATATTATATTCATGTTAAGCTTATAAAAACACTGCAAAAATCTTAAGATTTTTGTTGACAACAATTTTGTACAACTCAGAATTTGGGTTTAGTTACAAACTAATCTGTGATTGATTTACCATGAATGCATTAACTTAAACAAATAATAGACTCAGAGCATTATTAAAACATGGTTCAGACAATAAATAATAACAATGGCTTTGACTCCAAGTCAAATATTGTTGATCCTTTCAACTATCAGAAACTAATCCCAAAACTAGCTGAATGTTAGGTCGAAACAACAGTTTGATAGTTTGAGTTAACATTTCTTGTGAATTGGAATGGCAGAACTACTACCCATACTTTCAGTAGTACTACAGTAGTTTAACCAAACATAAAATATAATTAATTTGCTCAGATTCCTTGATAAGAATCATAATGGGTAAATGGTAAACGTAATTTGATAGTCTATTTGTCTTGGTGATGATAATTGACAATAAAACTATATGTTAAAAACATATATTATAATATAGTAAAATGATTACCTTCTTGTTTGCTCGTTTTAACACTTTTGGGAGTTGACATTTTTTGCAATGAGTCTTTGTTCATTTCTGAATGCAGATAAGATACTTATTACTAATAAGTTATATTAATTATAAATCATTCATAAATAACATGTCATTATTAATAAAAAAGCATTATTTTTTCATAATTACACGGAGCATAGGAACTTAGAAATGAAATTTAAGAACAATTATATTATTATTTCTATTATTTAAACATAATCATTAAAATTCACAACAAACGTTCAAAGACTCATCATTTCCGAGAGCGAATCGATGAGTGATGAAGTGAGGAGCGTCTGGTTCTCGTGTGTTGACCGGTATCACAGTTTTCTTAACAGCATTATCTACACACTACACAAACAGACAAAAAAAATATCGCGCCATTTAATCGTTATTTATAATTGATAAGGTGAACGCTGATTATGGAAGTAAGATGTAAGTATTAACCATATACCACGAGTTTAGGTCAGGAGGAGTGATAAGGATAACAAAGTATATTTCCAATTTTCAATGTTACTACTTACTATGAATTAAGGAATTAATTTGTATTAATTTAGGTAAATCGCCAAATGCCAATACTTAGTACTGTGTCTACTTTCTTAGTCTCTTGTCTATACCATCCGTGACATTAGACATTAATGCATTACTTAAGTCACAGTTTATTGATAACGTGAATAAATTCATTATTTACATTTAATGATTTGATGTACGTTGCACCATTACAGAACTAATTTATTATGACAAATGAAAACTATTGGTAAGCCAAGGATGATTTTTTTGTGATTACTATATTATTGTGTGTTGATGTTTTCACATACATATCACAACTAAGGAAAACTATTAAAATAATTTATATCATTTATTTATTATAAAACTGTTAATTCTTGTCAATAATATTTATTTTTAACGCTTAAAATGTTAACCTGATGATTTTGTTTTATTTTCTAGAATTTGCCCTTACGTTATGTCATATAAAAACAAAAAATTTTATAGTAAAATCATGTCGGACGATGAATCTGGATCTGATAGTGATTATTTAACATCTGTTTTGAGTATAGTAAACGGTTACTGTAAAATGAATTTAGTTGTACCACAGACTAATTTATTTTACTCTAGCGATAGTTTATTGCCAATCAATGCCAAAGTAAACAATACTACACTTAATAATAGTCATAATAGTCTAGTGATTAATTCACCTGATAACTTGACGAATATATTAAAAAATATTGATCTAAAAGCTGATGAAAATATAGATGACAAAAAATTTCATTCGCCTAATAAACCATATGTTGACGAGTTTCAAGTATATTCAAAACCATCTTATTCAGACAATAGCAATCGTTTAGAAAATACAGAGGAAATTAAAAACGAATCACCTAAAGATAAAAAAAAGAAAAATAAATATAATAAGAGTTCCATATCAGACAATCAGACTTTAGTATCTTCTACACACACAGATCAGAATTCTTCAAATGAATATTTTAATCAGTTTGGAAGTGAAGCATTGGATGATGGACATATTATGAAGCAAGAACAAGTAAGAGATTTAAAATTTATATGGTATAGTTGCGTATTTCATTAAAATATAATATGCTCTTATATGTAAAAGTTACAACAATTTTATTTAAATATAACTTGCTATTAAAAGTATTTTTATAATTATACTAAACTAACATTTTATCTTATTATATTTTTTAATAGAAAATTCTTATATTGATTTGATATTTATTTTTATAATTGCTTTAAAATTTACCTTTCCAAATGATTTTATTAGTCTTAACATCAGATATAAAGATCTATATAATATTTTATTAACAGTAATATAATACAAAAAATAATATACATTTTTAATTTTTAGGAACTTCGAAAAAAACAAATGAAAAATATCAAAAATAGTATTAGTAATAATGCTTATCAAACAAGATCTCGAGCATCGTCCTCACAACAAAATGCTGAAAATGAAATTACAAATGAAAATGTACCACTCCAATCTCAATGTCCTTTGTGTTTTGTACTATATCCTACACCAGATATTGAGGTAATTATTATGATTTTTTAAATTTATAACTGTTAAGTGTAGCTGTGTAGCAACACGCAAACAAGCTAGTTCAAAAAGGTCTATTACAATTAGATTTTAAACTACTACTCAAATAAAATTATATAAATACCTAATGAATTGAATAACAGTTTTATATTATCACACAAGTAAAGTAATTTTTTTTTTCATTTTTACCAAAACAATAATGATTATTTTTTTTTTACTTTTATTTTTAATACATACATCAAATTTTTTATACAATCTATAAATAAATTTTAAAATAAGCATGTTTGAGGATTTCTATATATTGGCATGATGAAGTAATCACCCAGCAGCAACATTTACTGGCTAAAGAGTTCTTTTATGTCATGGTTCCAATTTGGTTTTAATCTTCTAGTTGGATTTCCGGGATTGGATTCAAAGTTTAGAGCAAGTATTAGAGGGTTAGAGTGGTTTGTAAGACGGGCACTGAACATTTTATAGGAATTTTTGGCTTCTTCTTGAACAGTGAGTATTTTTAAGTCTGAATGTAAGGTGTGGTTTGAAACATACGGAAGAGCACATGTAATCATACGTAGCGAGATTGATTGGAATGTTTGAATTTTATAAATATTGGATTTTTTTGCTGATCCCCATAGTTAGATACCATATAACCAAATTGGTTTGAGGAGGGTTTTATACAGTAGCAGTTTTGTATTAAGATTAATTTTTAATTGTTTTCCTATAATTCCAAAATAATAATAATTAATAATTATTATAATTTTGTTTTACAGGCTCATGCGTCAGAATGCAGTATTTAAGTATCATTGCACTATTGTATTTAAGGAATTATTATTAAATTAAAGTTATGTAATATCTTTATTTGCCTCTTTATATTCATTTTTACATGCCTTAATTAAATTAATAAAATAATTTTGTAAGTATTTTCTATACTTAATTCATTAAATATTATTTTTGTATACTATTAACTGAAGATAAAAGTTAATTAAAATGGCTGTTTTTCATTTTAATATATTAATATACATGTTAAATGTAGACAAATAGTCTGCTAAAATTTACTAATTTTCAAATATATACAATGTTAAAAATATATCTAAGAATATGGATGTAAAAATGGTAAGAAAATTAACTATTAAGTAAAATATTAGAACTTAAAATTTAGTGTTTTACACACTCATTTTTAAATTTTCAGCTCCAAAATGCAATGTTGTTGGGCCATGTGTCTCACTAATAATAAAATTTAACACTAGAATTTATGTTTATTAGTTAATGTGGTGTTATAAGATTTTATACAGCTATAGATGCTATAACACCTATAACCGTGGTTTTATGTTATAAATATTTGGTTGTTGGAAAAAATTGATAACAAAACATTTTTGTTTACACTTACTATGTTATTAAATGCAGATACATTTATTGTTAAATTAATTGTTAATTTTATATGTACAGATTGCTACATCATGATTTTTTTATTTTCTCTTGTTTGAATTTAGTAATGATAAATTATATTTGTCAATATTGAATATTAAATATTAAAAAATTAATAACTAAAAAAAATTAATTTTTTTATTTGATTGCTATCTTTAATTTGCATGCGGGAATTGGTAACATCTTGTGATTACATATATTTTTCTATTCAGTATTTACGTTTTTATATGATTCAAATTGTAAAAATGAATGTTACATAATTTGTTTTTGTTAAATATTTACATATTATTTTGGCTATTGAATTTTAAAGTATGTGCCCTAGTTATGGAATAAAATAAACTTGTGATAGTTTTATGTATAAATAAATACATACATATTATGTATTTTTTTAAATAAAGTATACCTTGAAAGTTATTTAAAATGTTACTTGTTAAATCATAGTATACAAACCATTTAGTTTTTAAAAATTTAACTGATCAACATAAGTTTAAAAAAACAATATAAATAAAATAAATTACAATACATAACATATACTAATTTTCAATAGATTTTTAATATAATAATTTATTATTGATATGAATATTAGTAGTAGTGAAACATTATATTGCCAAATCTATATTATAATATGATGTTAATCATGCACTAGTATGATATGAATGCATGATACTATTTTTCATATTAAGATTAACTTATTAATGATGTCTGGTTTGATGAGGAAAAAAAACTTCATTATAAAAATCAGTAATATTTAAAATATTGAAATATTAAGGAAATCATTTAAATGAGTTTAAATAAGTGTTAAAACTAGTCAAAGATTTTGTTTATATATGTATTATATCAATATTTATTTCACTATAATTTTTTTTTTGCATTTATTAATATTATATCAGAACTCCTAAAAATTGGATGTTGTTGTTCTTCTGGAACATATGATACCTCAAAGTGTTCAAGCAATAAGTTTAAAAACATTTTCCATGTGTTCTTTTGTTTTTCGGTTTCTCTAAGTTCTTGGCATATTAAAATTACTGTGTTAGGTGTAGTCAACTCTGTTAAAGTCTTCACCAATGCCTCCACTACCTATAAAAATAGCATTATTTAATTAAAGAAATGGCAATAAAAAAAAATAACAATATCAATATACTTCTGGATAATAAATGCAATCTGCCATCAACAGAAAATCAAAAGGTTCCGACTCAAATGTGGTACCCCATGTTAATGCAACAGTTTGAACACTACCTTTTAAACAAGGCATATTTTCATCGACATTTTGTTTTAATTGCTGTAAATTTTCTGGTAAATCTGTCAGTTTGACATTTGCTCTATAAAAAAAAAATCATGTTTTATAAAATATATTTTAATTTAACTGTGAATATAATGCACTATAAAACCCTTTAACTTTTAAGATTACTTTTCTACAAATAAATCCAGAATTTAAAATAAAAAGTGCAATTAAATAAAAAGAATGAAATAACTAGTATTGAGTATCAATACCTGTATTTTAAATTGTACATTTAATTTAATTTAATCGTGAAAATTGTATATATATATATATATATATATATATATATATATTATAATTTCTTCATATTATTGAGTTTTATAAGTTTCGATATTTAAAATCATTCATTTTTTCACATTAGTAAGTTTTAACAATACACATTTAAACTTGGAAAGCTATATATTACAATCACTCTTATACTCTTATTATATGATTGTGTTGAATAGGTTTGTAATCCACAATACCTACTTATTTTCTTACTGATAGTTAATTTATTTACCAGTAAAAATTCAAGTATTTCCAAATTAAAAGACACTTTAACATCACAATATACATAGGTACCTAGTAAATAAGAGAAAAATGCATTTATTTCAAATACACAGATCTCAGAATAACTTACGATATTAAATTTACCCGAAACATGCAGCAGCTAGACCAACACACCCTAATCCTGATCCTAACTCAATCACTCTTTTAGATTCGAAAGTTTTATTATTATTCAGGAATAGTGTTTCTAAATACTTGGCCAGTACTAGAGACGCATCCCATACGACACAGTTGACATCCCCATACTCCTGTTGGCAAAATCGCAATGTGACATTAATTGATTCCAATTCGAAATCCCTATAGTAAGCGTTCGTGTCCATGACTTAATGTTAACTCTTTACAAATTTACAATAAAAAATGTAAAGGTAGGTATATAATATTTAATATTAAATGAACCTGTAGACCATAGACAAGTATATAGCTGTAAACACTAAACACTATATACAATCATTACATTTCCCACTTATCACTTCTGATAAGGAGGTAATCACAATGCTGTATTTTCTCACAGATTTCTATATAGAACTAGATAGCGAACTCCCGCTATCAATTGAAGCCAGGTTTTTCGGTTGGCATTATATGGTATTTTATATGGTAAATATTAATTATGTTGTATTGTATTTTATGATGTCTAAACCTGTTGTTTAAAAAAAATAAAAAATATTTTATATAAATCATTTTTCATTTATTTCTATATTTTACCATTAAAAACGATGTTACATTCATACATTTTGTATAGGAAATGTAATGTTTTGCCAACCGACAAAATGGCGGAAACTGATACGCGAGCTTCACTATTAATCATGAACTAAGATAATATGGACTGGAAACGAAATGATTAGCAATGGTCATGTTTGCGTACGGAAATTACATAGAGGGGGAAATTGAGAGTCTACAGCGCCATCTAGGTGCTTGTTAATTAATCTATATTCAAAATTAAAATATTTATAAATTATAATATAGTAGGTAATAGGTATCATGGATAAAATTTAAGTACAATAATAAATAATAATAGAAACATATTTTGCCTTGTCTCAACAAGTTACATTGCCCATCATTATTTGACAAAACACAGAATGTCAGCATTATAAATGGTGTATTAGGATTGTCAATATTTAATAGTTTCTATTTTGTACCTAATAGTATTGCCTTTTACATTTTCTATTTCCAAAATGTCTAGAAAATGCTCTGTGCAAAATTGTAACAGTTTTGATGGCGAATGTGCTTTTTTTAGTGTCCCTAAAACATCTGTAAAAACTTGGACTGATATAGTGTCATCAGTAAATGGTAGTGTAACAAATGTAAAATTCATTTGTGAAAAACATTTTTTACCACAAGATGTGATTAGAAACTATTCTGGGATTGAAGTAAGAAATATTTTACTAATTATAAGGTATTTGCTTAGAATTAAATATTAAGTGTTAACCATTATTACCTTAGGATATACCTTTTTCCAAACGAAAAGTGTTCAGATTAGTTAAAGGGGCTATACCAAAACTTTTTAATACTATTGAAAAACAAAATGAAACTTTAGTTTCTACCTCAGAGGTAATTAATAAACATAGAATATAAATGAAAATAGTAATATTTGTTCTTGTATTTAATTCTAATGAACATTAAAAATTAAAAATAATTTACATAGGAAAATGTGAAAAGAACTATTGAATACAGTCTAGATCATCTTAAGCCAAATAAATGTAGGAAACAATTATTATGGCCAGTTGAAAGCAAATGTGACTTGTTTTTAAATATTAATAGTTCTGTTCAATATGGTATTTCTAATCTAGATTCAAATAGATCTCAGGTAAACATACATGTTTTTCACTCAACAGTAGGTAATGAATTGTATACACTATTTGTTTTACTTTTTTAAAATCAAAACAAAGATTAAAATATTAATATAATAAATAACAACAATTTTCCATTCAATAGGTATTACAAACAGATAGTTATTTCACTCATTTTAACATAAAGGATTTACAAAATAAAATAAATTTGCCCAAGAGTTGGTACATATTTAGTGATGAAGAAGTTTTAACAGTCTTTAAACCCAAGCATGAGAGAACTGAGGATTTTGTTAAAATAGTTGTTGAAAAACAAATTGTAGTTACACAAGATCAACTAGTGAAATGTTTTATAAAAGATTTTTACATTACAGAAGAATGTTTAGGAGTAAAAAATAATAATCTGAGTTCTTTAGATGTTAAATTACAAAACTTAATAGATATATTAAATTCAAAGTATGTATGCTCCGGAGGTCCAAATGCACAGGATTATCCGGGTATGTTGGTAATAGTTAATATAGTTATTGATTAATTTACATTAATTTATTAAATTTTATACATAAAGATATTCAAGTTAAGTATGCCATTAAAGACAGTAATAATATTTGGAGGCATACAAAATGTGTGATTGTATTACATCAGTCAAATAAAAAAAGGTAAAAATTAACTACCATTGATGCTGGATTCAAATATAATTTTCTATTTTTTTAATAAGGTGCATTTGGTGTGAAAGACTTTGTAATATTTATCGATCTAAAAAACAACGCCAGAAACATGCACTAGTGTTTAATCAAAAAAAGCAAATAGGACCTACATTGACACCAAATCGTGCAAGAACATTTAAAGCTCTTAATAGAAATAGACATAAAATCCAAAAATTGAATTTAAGGCAAGATTTGAGTACAATTAAAATAAGACAATATCTTTATTAATATCTGTCATGATATATTATGTTATATAAATTTTGTATGTTTTAAACATAATTTATAGGTACAAGAAAAGAGTTGAACTATTAACAAATAATTTGACTAATTTGCAAAATGAAATGCATAATATGTCAGATAGTTCAATTGATAATATATTTAAAAACAGCAATGTCAATGAATCACAACAGATATTAATAAGAGAAATATTGAATACTAGTAAAGTCCAAGCCAAAAATAAACGTTATACTGAAAACTGGATTCTTTTATGTATTTTATTTCATATAAGGTAAAAAATAAATTGTATTAATAAGAGAATTGTGATTAACCGGGAATAATATTTGTAAATTAAGGTCGTCATCAACCTACAATTTTTTGAGAGAACAGGAGATATTACCACTCCCTTGTTCTAGAACTATACGAAGGTATTTGTCTATGGTAAAATCAGACTGTGGTTTTGATGAAAAATTTTTTAAATTATTTAAAAAAAAAATAAGTCTTTTAAAAGATACAGAAAAGCATTGCGTATTACTGTTCGATGAGATATTTTTACGAGAAAGCATAAATGTCGATAGCAGTACACTATCATATTCAGGCTTGGAAAATTATGGTAAAGATGAGTCTACCTTAAATTCTGGTCAGAAAGCCAACCATGGTCTTGTGATGATGTTTCAAAGCCTAGGATCAAATATAACACAGCCAATTGGAGTTTTTGCTTCAAAAGGATCTGTTAAAGGTACAACAAATTTAACTTATTGGATTTAGGTAAACATAAAGAATTAATTAAAATTTGTAGGTGTTGTACTCACTCAATTAGTAATTAAAGCTATTTGCCTCTTGGAAAAATCTGGAGCAATGGTTGATGGCATAGTTAGTGATGCTGGATCAACAAACAGAAAATTGTGGAGTGAATTAGGCGTGTGTGGTAAACTAGGAAGTTTAAAGAATTATATTGAGCATCCAATGGATGAAAAACGTCGTATATATTTTTTTTCCGATGCACCACACTTAATAAAAACTGTCAGAAATAGATTATATAATAATAAAACATTAAGAGTAAACATAATCTTATTGATACTACAAATAACATCTGTATTCACAATATAATGTAATTAAACAATATTAAATTCTAAATCTAGATATCACCTGAACAGAGTTTAATAAAATGGGATCACTATGTCATACTAAATAAAAATGATTTAACACAAGTATCAAAAAGAGTGTGTCCAAAAATAACAAAAAGACATTTATGTTTAGATAGCTTTTCTAAAATGAATGTTAAGCTCGCCACTCAAGTTGGTTAAGCACTGTAAAGAATTAATTTCAAAAATTTTTATTGTGATATAAATGTATAGGTATTAAGTAATTCAGTTGCAGTTGGATTAAAGTACTACAGAGAAGTAATCAATGTAAAAGAATTAGAAAATAGTCAAGAAACGGAGCATTTTACTAAGATATTTAATGATATTTTTGATGCTTTGAATACAAAATTCCCTGCAGAGGGAATAAAAAAAAATTCAAAATATTTTAAAGTAAATAATTTCCCTCAATTAATTGTATTATAGTTTAAAATAAAACAAATGTATTATTAATAATAGATTTTAGAAGATGCACTTATTTTTCTTGATATATGGGAGCTTAATCTTGTGGAAAATAAAATTAAAGAGTCTGAGTTTTTAACAAAACAAACTGTAGAAGGGCTTAGAGTTACAATTAAGTCAACTATAGAATTGTCTAATTATTTACTCGACCGAGGATTTCATTATGTATTATCGAACAAGATGAACCAAGATAAATTGGAGGTTATAATTTTATTAAAATTAATATTATAATGTTAGAAAATGTAATAACTCGTAACATTAAATGAAAATGGAAAAAAATATACTGACAAATTAATTTGTTCATGAAACATTTTCATTTTTTATTTATAGCAATTTTTCGGAATGATCCGTCAATCTACAGGTCCAAATGATGCTCCAACAACCCCAACATTTATACAAGTCTATAAAATTTTAACATCATATTCAATCTTAAGACCTCCTAAGTCAGGAAACTGTACAATATTAGATAACTCACGTCCTAAGATTACTCTAGAAGACATACGACAAGTTTTTGATGCTGAACAGTCTGTAAGGTCAATAAAAATTAAAGACTTGGCATGTAGATTGGATAAAATAGCAGACTCAGGTATGTGGGAAGCAGATGACATTTTAGATCATGATTATTGCCAAACTTCTGTAAAGAGTTGTATTATATATTATATATGTGGATATATTAGTAGACAAATATTAAAACACACAAAATGTGTCATCTGTAAATCAGCAATTCAAGCAGGTAATTCTAATACAAATTCTTAAAAAGCAATATCAATAAAATACTAACAAATTTACTTACATACTTAGATGGAAACTCATCAAATGCATCTGAGGCGAGTCTAACTAATTTAAAATCAAGAGGATACTTAATACATCCCAATCGAGGCTTTTTTAACCTTATTTATGATTTAGAGGATTCTTTTGAAACATACTGTGAAAATGAACATGCATTTCAAGATTGTATTGATGACTTTTTGTCCAATAACAGTCACATATCTTTTCCATGTTTGGAACATAGAACAGAAATATTAACATATATAATAAGTTACTATGTAACAATGAGAATGAGGCAACATGCAACACTTAAAAACAGGGAACTAAAAAATAATAGTTGTCATTTAAAAAAAAGATCAAAATTAGTGAAACATTAAAATTAAATTTAACATTTACCTACCAATATATAAATTTATATCCTTATAGTAATATAATATTATAATATGCAATACAGAATTTCATGTTTTATATTGTATTATAACTTATATATTAAGACTACCGACTACCTATTGGCTATTACATATTTATAATTATTAATTTTATTTATTTTAAAATAGTTAGTTCAAATATTAACCACCAGGTTCAGGGCGGTTCGTCAATTTCCCCTTCTACGCAATATATGTACCAAAACGTGACCGGACCCTCGACCCCCGCCAACCATTTCGTTTCCAGTCCATATTATCTTAGTTCATGCTATTAATAATATAAATAATATACGAGTTCCTTATCTAGTTAGTATAGAAGTCTGTGTATTTTCTATTGCCTATACATATTTTAAAAAACATGTTTGTCAAACCCGCTAATCTTAGCACTATTCAGTATTCAGACCAAGGTGGATCGTGGATATATATGTCCACCTTGATTCAAACTAGTGCTGAGCATTATTTTGACCAATCCGAATTACGGATTGCAATTATTTAATCCGAATTTCGGATTCAATCCGTTGATTCGGATTTCGAATCCAATCCGGCTTCATTGTTTTTGAGATAATCAGCTATTTTTTCATTATTATCAAGTATCAACCTAAATAATACGAATTACGATCTCAGATCTATTAACAATCGACTCAATATAAGACCCCTAATAGCAAATACACCAGGGTTTTCGAGTTTTTCACAATTTATTATTAGATACCCACCTATGAAGTAGGAACTAGGAATTAGAAAGTAGCAAATAGGTATTTACTACCTATTTTTATTAATATAAAAAGGAGAATTTTTGTGCGTATTTATATGCAATTCATAGCCAAATCTAACGCCATGTGGTTTTGAAATAAAAAGTCAAAGGTGTTAAAGTTTATTTTATTGATTTTTCTAATCAATTAATATATTTTTTTCATTTTTTCAAGTAATTTTTAAAAATTATATGTATGTCCCATCTTGTAGTATAGATAATAATATGTAACATGGGTTTTTAATCAAAATTATCAGGAGGTCCCAAGCCCAACTCCCAAGTTGTATCCTACAACTTGTAACAAAATTAAAAAAAACAGTTTTCGACAAAATTGATTTTGATTTTTTTATATGGTTGTAACTCAATGTAAATACTTTAAATTTTCACCAAATGTTTATATTAGTGTTGAGTTTTTTAAATTTTAAATTTAATTTTTTCAAGTATTTTTTTTTTTTTTTTTTTGAATAAACCGGATTTATATCATAATCCGGATTAGGTATTTTAATCCGGGTTAAACGGAATGTTACTTTTGTTTCAATCCGGATCGGTAATCCGGATATGGATTGATCCGGATTTTGTGCTCAGCACTAATTCAAACCTTTAAATCAATCACAATCATACGATTTATTACAAACATAATATATTACAAGTTGTTCCATGGATGGTGGATTGTGGTACATATAAAATGCAGCCCTCCATAACAACCTGAAATTAGTAAACGAATTTGCTAAAATATGTCAGCAATTTCACAATGTCATTTAAATTTAATAAACAACCCTAACCCTTTCATTCAAAGTTTAAAAGTGCGTCTTCTCTTACATTGCCACAAAATATTCCTCATTAATTAAAAAGAAATTAAGCAATAGGCTTTTCAAGACAAAATATATTTAAAAAAGCGGGTAAGTGAGTATCGCTCTGCTGTACATTAGGGGGTGGGGTGGACTTCGGACTAGGGTAGGTTAAATTTGAATGCAATGATAGGTATCATTGTATACGAAAAACGATTCTGAACGGAGATGATTTGTCAGTCTAGGATATATTATACTTAACCCGTCAGTAGTCGCGTATGAGCGCGGCGCTCACTCGTTTTCTATTTTCGCCACTATTGGTTTTAATTTAATTCCAATATTGTTGATATCTATTTATACCTTATGTTATCATGCCTGGGAATTTGTCTATAAATAATATAACCCAATACAAAGTCTTGTGTTGAAATGACAATCGATTAAAATGGCCGTTCCCGACAAAAGTGAGTGCCGCGCTATATGTACTATATGTTTATATTATGTAAATCCCGTCAATCAGGCTCAATAGCAAATTCAGATTCATAATAAAAAACTGTAACGGATATGTACCTATGTATAGAATTTTTTTAATGATAAATAACCATAGTGATCGTCATTAATTATTCATAGTAAAATTCTCATTTATAGTTCGATTTATTACTTAATTAGTAAAAACTGGAAAAGTGAGCGCCGTGCTCATACGCGCCTAATCGTGTTACAAACATACACGCGTCTACTGACGGGTTAAATATTGTCATATATTCTATTTTGAAACAAATTCAAACATTTGAGTAAAAGTCTCAAGATCCTACGTTTGGTAATTTTTTAAAAAAAATACAAAAATCGAAAATTATTTAGTAGTAAAACGTTATTTTACACGTGTGTTTTTGATTTCAAATTAAAATTAAAGCTTTAAACACTCCTAAAATTTTTTAAATTGAATAATCCTCAAACTTTTTTATAATTATTCTAAGCTTAACTTATGGACAGCATAGTATTAAATTTTCAATTCTTAGCTTTTGATAGTAAAATATTTATAAATATTTAACTATCAAATAGTGAAAAATATTCATGATTTTGACGAATTTTTGTCAATATTTGAACTTTAAATGCTAATAAAAAAAAATTGTGCCTATGTATTTTTATAATTTTTAAATGAGAGTTAGAAAAAGTTATGTGGACCCTTCTATTAAATTTTTAAGTAATTTGTCCCAGTTAAATTTTTTTTTATCAACATTTATTAAAAAAAAAATAAAAATAAATTGATTATTTCAAATGTCTATAAATAGCTCAAAAATAGTCAAAATGTTTTGAAAATCAAATCACGTAAATAAAATGGCAATCTCAATAACTGGTAAAATTTTCAAGTATTTACGACTTATACTGTTTGAATAACAACAAATATCAAAAATCGTTTGAGGCTAAACCGTTATTATGCGGTTTTGTAAAAATTTAAATTTCAAACACTCATAAAAATTTTTGTATTAGTCCGGTAGAATTTTTTTTACAGATATTTGAAGAAAAATCTATGGAGAACCTTGTACCAAATTTTCAAAACTTAGTTATAAAAGAAAAAATTTTTACGATTTTTCAACCACAAAATTACTTGCAAATTTTCGCAATTTTGACATATTTTGTATAAATTCGAATTGTAAGCACTTATAAAAAAAAAGTTGTGGCTAACGATTTCGGATTTATTTTTATAACTTTAAGAACAACTTATAAGAAACCTTGTATTAAATTTTCAAGATTTTCTGGTCGGCCAAAAAATTTTTATCGTTATTTAAAAAAAAAATACTAAAAAAATTAAAAATTTCAATTGGCTATAAATAGTTCAAAAAAGTCAAAATTCAACTGTGCATGGAGAACTCTAATATAAACATTTGGTGAAAATTTCAAGTATTTACATCGATTAGTTTTTGAGTTATAGCAAAATAAAAATTCGATTTTGACAAAAACTGGTTATGCGTAAAAAATCCCGTTTTTCCGTAATTTTTTTAGGGTTTTTCCAGATTCATTTAATAAATATTGAAAATTTTTAACTTTTGACCCCCCAAGGTATCAACTAGATCCGATTTCCTTTTTAAAGAGGGGCTGAAGTTGAAAATCGAAGCATTTTTACTGCCCCAAATGTTGTCGACAGACACAAAAAAAAAAAAAAAAAACACACATAATTGTAAAATCAATACATTCATCACTCCGTTAGTCCGTTCAGAATCTAAAAAAGTATAAATTAAAATTTAAAAGGATCAGTTATTGAATGATCGCCTTACAAGTATTTCATTTGATTCTTTTTAATGTTTTTATCAACTATATACCTACCATTTGTTGTTTATATAAAATAGATTGTAATTAATGTAATTGTAAATATATATTTTAACAAAAAAAAAAAAATAACCATATTTAGGTTTCAGATATAATTCAAGATTCAACTGATTCAAGATTGATACATAATAATTATCATTATTGAAATCATACTATATTAAATATAAATTATACTACCTATGTCTGCAGTATCAGTATAGAAAATACATTTTCAAATCTTTTTGGAAAATTAGGTAGGTAATCCCTCTGCTGTTGAGAGATGTCATTACTAATTGAGGAGTACCTAAGTCATTGTATGCTTATGTTAAATTTGAATTCAATGATCAATAATTGTATATATTTTGTATACAAAAAACAATTATGATCGAAAATAATCTGCCAGCCTAAATTACATATGTTTTTTGATATTTCTATAAAAAATGAATTTAATTGAATTAACTATTAGCATTGAGTATTGACTGTAGAATAGTCTACTCTATTACTAATGGTATTATGGTAAATTGATTTAATTTTTGATTAAAAATTTAAAACATTGACCACTTGAAATTTGACAAAATAATATCCAAATTGAATATTATATTTTCAACATTTAAAAAATATTTACGTAATAACGTATTTGTATAGTAAATATTTAGTTGGTAATAATTAATAAATATTGATTGTTAGTCATGACTTATCGTTAGTGTGATTAATGTTTAATTTAATTACAATAATTAGCATTTTGATTTTTCCATCAATGTGCACCTATTACCTACTGTATTGTATTCTAAATTAAAATTCCTTGTCGAAATTAATCGTAAGCCTTCATACATTATAAAAAAAAATATATACGTGTGCAAGTAGTTATTTCCCACCAAAAGATAAATAAAAAAATTTAAAAAAGATGTGCAAGTGAGTAGGTACCGCTCTGCTGGTAATCAGAACAAAAACGTGTTCTTACTACGCATGGGCGCCGACTATTGGGGTGCTACGGTGCTGGAGCACCCCATGAAATAAATAAAACATAAATATTCAATACATTAATATTATACATGTATAGAAATATAAATATGAATGATCGTTTTTATGTAATCCTTTGTTGAATATTTTTTTCATTTTGCTTATAATTTTGGATTAAAATTAGAAAACCCGGCGCCCATGGTCGTAAGTGTCGTGTTAAAAAATGGTTCTAAACGAAGATGGTCTGTCACTAATAAATACATTTCAATATATGTTTTTATTAATATTTCACACAGTAATTTTTATTACGAATTGCATTATTATATATTATAAGTCAATTTAATTTTTAAATTTTAAATTTAAATTTATTTTATTATGTAATTACCTATTTATTAATATTTATTTACTATAATAATAATAAATATAATTATTATATATATACGTATATATATTATATTATTGTTATTACATTTACCTTACCATAAGCGAGTAAAATACTGAATAAGTTCTTTGTATGCATAAATAGGAAAAAACTTAAAATTAAAAAACGTAATAATTTCATTATATACAAATTATACGTATTACGTAAATTCAGGGGTGCCGGAACGATTTTTTTGATGTGGGGGCAAAATATTTCAAGCTTTTTGCTAGAGGGCATAGAAGCAAAAATAGAGGTGTTGGTTCAAAGTATGATAATCAGGGGCGTTCTCAGGATTTTTCTATGGGGGGGGGGTTCTGAAAATTTACTTGAATTTAATAGTATATAATATCAAAAGTAAACAAAACGTGTATTACTAAAATGTAAGAAAACAAAGATCCTTGGGGGGGATCTATCCCCCATATCCCCCCCCCCCCGTGATAACGCCCATGATATGATAATATAGCCATATACCATTTATTTTCTAATTACCTGTGTATAGGACCTACAAGTGATAGATTATCGCAAATATGACAATCTACGTTACATTGTAATTGATAATAATTAGTATCAAAATAAATTTTCTGGAATGAGAAATAATAAATAATTAAAGTTCATATTATGTATTTTTCTGCCAATTAATGTGATATTCAGTATTTTAAATTACTAACAGATATAAATATATATAATATATTACTTGCTGAACTAAACTATAAAATAATATTTAGGTATTGTGGACAAAATGTAAATATAAATAGGCTATGAAGTCGTGAGGGCACTGCCCCCATTGTTCCGTCGCCCCTGGGTACATTAATATACTTATGTTCGTAAAATTTAAGTAGAATTTTTTTCTTTAAATATATTTTAATTTCATCAAAATTTGAACTTCAAATATCTACAAGTAGAGTAACTGGTACCCTCAAGGTTGAAAATAGAAGTATTTCACTGCTTCAAAAGAAGATGACACACAAAAAAAGAAAATCAATAAAAAAAACAGACATCATTGTAAAATTAATATATTAGTTATTCAGCTTAAAATTTAACCTGGTGATTGTCATTTAAAAATTAAAAGTTAATACCATTATCACACAAACAAACGTCAAATAAAAGAAGGTGAAATTTAGAAAAATGTTCTCAAATTGCTATATTTACCTATAAGTATGTGTTCTAACTTATGGTTTTTCTAATATGTAATTAATTTTAGGAAATGTTTATATATAGAAATATAGCTAAAATTATTGTTAACTTATAATTTAGAAATAATATATAAATATAATATGATTATAATAAAATTATTGATTATACAATAAATAAGCAAACAATCTTGTGCTTTTTAAACAAAAAAATGGAAATAAAAACTGTTAACATTATTTTAAGGATTTTGATAATAATTTAAAAATCATTTTTCAGATTTTAATGCAACTGGTAAATTATGTTGATTAGTTGTATCGTTTGTTGAAAGTGTGGGCATGTCGTCAATTCCAGAATATCGATCATCATTATCCATTGGTAAATCCAATAATGCTTGTACTTTCATCACTTCTGCCATCATTTTTTTCTAAAATTATTTTAAATAGATACAATTACAAACAATTAAGGTTAATGAATTGTTAAAATTATTTTTGTGCTTGAAACTTTAAATTTTTAAGAAAACATTTATAAAATGTGTAATAAATAATAATTAAATAATATTTAGCTTCAGTACGATATGTGTTTATACATAGAAAATACTAAATATAATAATAGTAATAGAGTATAATATAGTACAGACACGTATACAGGGGGGGTTCAACCTCAAAAAGCCCCCTTTTTTGTATACGTGCCTGAATAGTAAAAAAGGTATTGTTTGAAACAATAACTTCTGAATAACTATTGAATAGGTAATAGATTGTATATGTATATCTAACATTGACACTTGATTTAGAACTAAGAATAATTTTTTTTTTTAGTTTAATTGCTTAACAAATATGATTTAACAGTTCAAAACCTATAGCTTCAGATAAATGCTTTTATGAAGTGCAAACTACTTCTGTTAAGATTAAGAGGGTTGATTTATAATTAGTAATTACTATAATAAGCTTTTAGTAGGTATACATTTTAAATCAATATGATTATAATGTTACAATATTAGCTTAATCTTATGAAGGGTATGTAAGAACATACATATTAATATATTATAATAAGTACCTCTAATAAGAAAAAAGCGGGTAAGTGAGTATCGCTCTGCTGTACATTAGGGGGTGGGGTGGACTTCGGACTAGGGTAGGTTAAATTTGAATGCAATGATAGATATCATTGTATACGAAAAACGATTCTGAACGGAGATGATTTGTCAGTCTAGGATATATTATATAAAAATCGAAAATTATTTATTAGTAAAACGTTATTTTACACGTTTATTTTTGATTTCAAATTAAAATTAAAACTTTAAACATTCGTAAAATTTTTTAAATTGAATAATCATCAAAATTTTTTATAATTATTCTAAGCTTAACTTATGGACAGCATAGTATTAAATTTTCAATTCTTAGCTTCTGATAGTAAAATATTTATAAATTTTTAACTACCAAATAGTGAAAAATATTCATGATTTTGACAAATTTTTGTCAATATTTGAACTTCAAATGCTAATAAAAAAAAATTGTGCCTATGTATTTTTATAATTTTTGAATGAGAGTTAGAACAAGTTATGTGGACCCTTCAATTAAATTTTCAAGTAAATTGTCCTAGCTAAATTTTTTTTATCAACATTTATAAAAAAAAAAATAAAAAAAAATTGAAAATTTCAATTGTCTATAAATAGCTCAAAAAATGTCAAAATGTTTTGAAAATCAAATTACGCAAAGAAAATGGCAATCTAAATAACTGGTAAAATTTTCAAGTATTTACGACTTATACTGTTTGAATAACAACAAATATCAAAAATCGTTTGAGGCTAAACCGTTATTTAACGCGGTTTTGTAAAAATTTAAATTTCAAATACTCATAAAAAATTTTTGTCTGAATCCGGTCGAGTTTTTTTTACAGATAATTGAAGAAAATTTTATAGAGAACCTTGTACCAAATTTTCAAAACTTAGTTATAAAAGAAAAAAATTTTACGATTTTTCAACCACAAAATTACTCGCAATTTTGACATATTTCGTATAAATTCGAACTTTAAGCACTTATAAAAAAAAATTGTGACTAACAATTTCGGATTTTTTTTTATCACTTTAAGAACAACTTATAAGAAACCTTGCATTAAATTTTCAAGATTTTCTGGCCGGCCAAAAAATTGTTATCGTTATTTAAAAAAAAAATACTAAAAAAAATTAAAAATTTCAATTGTCTATAAATAGCTCAAAAAAAGTCAAAATTCTTTGAAAATTTAACTGTGTATGGAGAACTCTAATATAAAAATTTGGTGAAAATTTCAAGTATTTACATCTATTAGTTTTTGAGTTATAGCAAAATAAAAAATTCGATTTAGTCGAAAACTGGTTTTGCGTAAAAATTCCCGTTTTTCTGTCATTTTTTTAGGGTTTTTCCCGACTCATTTAAAAAATATTGAAAATTTTTAACTTTTGACCCCCCAAAGTACCAACTAGATTCGATTTCCTTTTCAAAGAGGGGCTGAAGTCCAAAATCGAAGCATTTTTACTGCTTCAAATGTTGTCGTCAGACACAAAAAAAAAAAAAATAAAAAAAAAAACACATCATTGTAAAATCAATACATTCATCACTCCTTTCAGAATCTAAAACTAAATATTTTAATTCATTTTAAGTACTCATAACTCATTTAATATTATACAATGTAAATATTTTTCATTTAATTTAATTTCAATAAAATAAAAATCTTAAATTACCCGATTTGTTTATACGTTTATATATCGTCGTTAAGTACCTATCTATTAGGTAAACATTTAACTAGTTGAGTAAACATTAATTAAATATTAAATCTTAATCTTAAAAATAAATAAGTTTTTATGAAATTATATCTCTTCATTTATAAATCGTATACTAATTAACAATCAATAATCAGTAGGTATCATTAAATTAAATCAAAACCTTTCATCCATAAAAATGTGTCATAAGTTACAGGCTACAGCACTATTTTCTTACAACATTTAGGTACCTAACCAATAACATATAGCTTTATTTTTGTATATTAATTTCTCTTTTTAATCTCTTTTTACCTAGAAGAAATTACATTTCCAGATTTCCTTCAACTTTTTTTTTATCGTATATAAAAAACATATACTATTGGTAGGTAATCAAAAAACCTACCTCATCAAGCTTTCCAATATTGTGTTTTATATGCTTACGAAAAACATTTTTTAATGCTTTATCTGTTGACAAGTCAAGTCGTACTACTTCGTTTGTCATTTCTTCAAGAAATCGTTGGTATGATTCATCCATTGTATTTTGAAAAAATTTACTAAAACAAAACAATGATCAAAAATAATTCTAATATTAGGTAGGTTAATCATGACTTATGAGTATAAATGCAATAGTTGTTCTTCTCAATATCAACTACTGATATTAATAGTATAATTTATAAGTATATGTGTATAGTATAACATATAATAATATGTAGATTGTAGATTGCTTAGAATAAATCTATCTACATCAAATAAAATATTATATAAAATACGTAGATATATAGGACATAGGGGCGTATCTATTATCTAATTATAAGCTTGAATATGATAAATAAATTATTAATATAATAATAACTATAATAGTAGTATAATATGGTATAAATATAAGTTTTTGCTTGTATATTCTGTCTAGCTTCTAGTGACAGTAATAATATACGTGATACGTCATACAACGAAGAAAATCAGTTTTTCTGCGCATCAACACACGATACACTGCTACTGAGACCGGTGTAGGGTAGGATGTCACGTAGCATACGCAGAATCGGCGCTTTTACCCTCCGAACAAAGTATAGGTAGTAAATTTAATGTATTGTTTAATTATTTTAATTCATCTTATTTTAAGCTATTTAGTAGCACCAGGAGTTTTGATCAAAATAGTACAAACATATATTTAGGGAAACCGTCAAAACCGATTTATATAATATATATATATATGTTACCGTCAATGATGTAAATTAGTTAATAACGTAAATGCCTAGCCAATATTATAAATTCCTAACATTAATAGTCGATATTGTCAATGCCTAGGCATTAACTGACAACATAGGCAAGGTTGTAAAATTTAAATATTTTGTTAACACATTTAGAACTATGACTAGGAACTTACTTTAATGTCTAATACTGATAGGCAATGTTGATAATTATGTTTAACGAAATATTTTAATTAGGTCAGAAATGTATAAATACAAGATAAATTATACATAATTAATAATTATTTATTTTCACAATTTGTTGTGCCGTGACACTTTGAATTGCATAAAACATTATTTTTTTTACATGCGCATCTATTAGTTTTGCATTTGGTTTTGCAAATACATCTTGTATAGCCTTGTGATCCCGCGATTCCATATCCAGCAGCCTCACGAACCGTAATTTCTTTTACTCCGGCAGTCGCGATTGTTTTTTCATAATTCAATATATTTTCAGGACACGGAACGAGTTGTGCTCTAGTGAACCTATTTTTTAGCATGCCATATTCCGTACCTACATAGTAATTTATTTTAATATTGTTATTAATTTATTTTAACAATTAATTTTTATTGTACTTACATAATTTATACATATCAGCTTCATATGCAACAATGACCGCCAAAAGATTAAGGGGTGAGCCACGTGCTCTATCCACGTCAGGTATAGGTACTCTTACAGTAGTTCCTACATGAAGTTCTGTTAACTTAGTATTAGAATACTTCATCATTTTTTGTGCCTGCTTTTGAAGGTTAGTTATGGCCCCTTGTCTGTGATTATTAATTTGATCTTTATTCGAATCTAAGATATTACTGACTTCTGATTTGTTATTAAATTCTAAAAATTAAAATATATAATTGCAATATTAATAATAATTTTTTTAAATAATAATAATATTTAGAGAACGGATTGTTATGCACTAAAAAGTATCGAAATATGTCATATAATATGCAGTAAAAATCATAAAAATATTATGCAACAAATATGCAAGAAATTTTTATTTATTTATATAAAATGCACAAATTAAACAATTTCCAATAATTAATTACTTAAATAAACTAAGTATACAAAAAAAATTTCGTTTTAATATGCAATTGTAAGAATATACAGAAATATGCAATAACAATTAAATATGCAGAAATATGCAAAGAAAAAATTCACCATTAGATTAAAATTGTTATAATTGATAACTGACAAAAATCCAAAAAAGTAAAAAGGAAAAAATATGCAATTGTATTAGTTACCTATAATATCACGATTTCCTTCACCCTCAACTTCAACTTCTTCGGTGTTTTCATTTTGATTTTTAAATATATTTTCAACGTCTTCTTCTGATTCTAATTTAGAAATGTCATCGTAAGGAATATTTGTTGAAGCTAATCCGATTTTTGCAGGACAGCCAAACATGGCTTCATAAGGAGAACGACCTATTCCTAGAATTGAATTTATTTATTTTTATTTTTGACTTAATATTTTCATATTTTTAATATAAATAATATTTTTTGAATAAATTAATTGTGTTGATAATTAATTAAATAACAATAAAAGATTACTAACCTGAATTGAACGCTCGATTTTTTTGAAACTGGATAAACTTGAGAGCGGTTGGCCAATCTTTACTATTGTTGTCTGTCATCCATGCAGCTAAGATTGCTTCAATATCTCTATTAGCACGTTCTACCGACCCTTGGCTCTGGCTATGTCGTGGTTTGCCATGTACAATTTTTACATCACTCCACATTTCATTAAGATTAGTGATAATTGAATTGACAAACTCTCGTCCGTTATCAGAATGCAAAATTGACGGTGCCCCAAAAGTAGTATAAATATCTAATAAATTTATAGCAATTTCTTCAGCACGTTTTGACTTTAGAGGCCGTAATAATACAAATTTTGTAAGATGGTCTTGATAATTTAAAATAAAACGATAATCATTATAACATTGTGATTGCATGTCGATTAGATCAATTTGTGCCCGGGAGTTAAAAGCTGTGTGCACAATAGGCTTCGAAACCAAACCCTTTTTCGGATTAGGTTGTTTTTTTTGACAATATGAACAGAAGCTTAAAAAAACCATAATTGATTCTTTAGTAACGTTACAATATTTATGTCTTAATTCAGCCACCATTCTATCTCTTCCCCCATGTCCAATTGCAATATGAGTAGTATATAGGACGTCGAACATTTCATCAACTTTCAAATAATAAAGAACTATTCCATCTGATATGGGTTTAATTAATTTTTCTTTTCCAGCAATAGTCATAACATCGTACTTACGAACTAATCTGTAATCTTGAGGTCTTTTTTTTTTTAATTTCGCACTTTTAACGGCCGATATTTTTTCGTCATACTGCACGGTATTGATGTATGCTGTGTTATCGTCCCGTTTTTTCTCATCAATTACCGAGAAAATTGCATTTTCGAATTTTATTTTCATTTCTTCGATCTCCATAGCAAAATTGAAAAAAGTAAAATTAAACAAAAATGTATGAACTCACTGAAATCGATGTCAGAACAAAAAGTTTACGGTAATGTTGCACTGAATGTGAATTGAACGTGAACTGCGCACCTACAAATCGGTCGACTTTGAAGGTAATTTCTATAGATGGATACTAGATTCATATTATCGCTAAAGATAGTACTTAATAGGTACCTAAAGTACAGCCGTCGACATATTAGAGATTTATCAGCTTTATCGTACGTACTGATAATATCTAGATAAATCGATTTTACAACGCAAGAATATTTTATATTTTTGTCAATTATGCCTGAAAAAGCCCGGAGTTATTGTCATTACCTAGGAGATATTTCTAAATGCATCATTGACTGATTATAATAGACATTAACGTTATTTACTAGTCAATATCGTGTACTGCCTAATTTGGTCGGAAATATCGTTATTGACTAGTCATTAACATTAATTCCTTAATTTACGTCATTGCCGGTAACATATATATATATATTATATTATTATATACATTATGTTATCGTTGTGTACTATTATCGTATATTTTACATATTATACATGTTTAGTTTTCGGGCGTTGAATGGTTAAGTGAACCCAATCACTATTCACTGTCAGTCAAGATTAATTTTAGATAGCTATTAGCCATTTTACATACCTACTCACAGTGGCTCAAATTTTTTCTTATTAAAAATGTCTTCTTTTATAAAATTATCATAAAGTAATTTAATAGATTTTTATTACCTAATTATACAGTGTTTAACAAGTTTGGAAACAGTAGTTTATCTGCTTGTTTTAACTACTTTTTGTTACGCTTTAAATACTGCATTGAATAATATAATACCTACACAGAGCATTGACAGATAACACTGTTTTATAACGAAGCATGTTTTTATTAAGTATTATTATACTGCCTATTACCTCATTAATTTTACCTATCATTTAGTAGTCTCAATAGGAGGGTGTTAATTATAAACATTAAACATTATATATAGTACGTACAAATACAATTATTTTTATTTTAATTAATTAATATGTACACCTATAATATACATTATGTTGGTAAATTTTTATTGTTAGTGTTTTGAATATGTAATATTATATTAATATCTATTGTAATATAATATATGTAATAATAATTTAATATATGTTACGGCTCAAGGAGGGTGTCATAACTCTCAAACACCCGCCCCTCTTTGTATACCACTGCGTATGCCACACGGGGCTCCCAGTGCTATTAGGGAGGTTGTTATAACCTCCCTTATAATTTATATTACAATATAAGTTATTTATATTGTAATATAAATTATTGTAATAAATACATAACAAACTGTACTTTTTTTTTTTAGTTGTTTCTTTTGGATGATCTGAATGTAATGGATTATGTTGTTGACTTCTTATTGTCTTATGTATGTTTTCTGCAAGGTGGGGGTGATGAGTTTCGGGAGAATAATATGTTCGATTATTATTTTCAACCGATCCAAACCCAAAATCGTCATCGTTATATGGACATTCATAGCTTGAGTTCTGCAATGAAGAATGATGAGTTAAAATATAAAGTGGTATTTTAAATAAATACCATGGCTAAAGAATGTGACATTATACAACGTCATATGTCAACATTGTGATATTATAAAGTAAGTACATAATTATTCATTATATATTTAGGTATATATTTTATTATAGGTAGGTATTCGACTTATATTCGATAGTCTATTACATGCATAACCTATTTAATTTAAAATTAAAACCAGTTGTATACCTCTTTCGTATTTTATGTCGGGTGTTATTAAGCTATGCTTTTGATACCATATATGTACCAAATAATAGCATTGTACATTTTGTACGTGTGCACGATTCTTATTTAATAAAACGTAACTGAGAAATTGAAATATTTTAAATTTTTCGTTCTGTAGTAGATAGGTTTTACCTAAATATTTGATAATATTATGATTTTTGTGAATATAATGAAAATATAATATAATGCAGATAGACAAAATATGAAAATTGAAATTGGTAAAGATAATGATGATAACATAAGATACGACATAATAATATGAACCACGAGGTTTGCAGCCGCAGCTGAATACAAAATTAAAATTATTTTTTTATTAATATTCATTCTAATTTTATTTATTAAAATTTACAATGGTAACTAGCTGGACACCTTACAGATGCATAGGCGATATAGCTTAATAGAGTAATGTCCCGCAGATCGCAGTAACGTGGTACCTAAGCATATTTCAAACACTAAGCAAAGTATTTAAAGTTTAAATATTTTGCTAATAGTTTTAAACAATGACCCACCTTCTATATATTCCCCTACAACATAATAATATAATATAATTTATAATTAATTTAACTGCTAATTTAAAAATGTTGTTGTAGGACATCATTAATTAAATATAAAAAAAAAAATACCATGATAATTAATTATATATTCTTCCATACCAATTTTAATTTTTAAATTCAAAATAAATGTCTATGGCTCAGGAACAATATTGCTTTAAACAAACATCGTTAACCACGTTTCGAGACCATTTTATATGAAGAGAGTCTCAATAATGTGATAATTATTATTTATATGATTATATTGTCAAATCCGAAATCGTTCTGATATCAATTTTCGTAGACATTTTCAGTTTACGTCCATTGGTGAAGTTTTAAGCTTGATGTCTGCTGCGGTGAATGGTGATCGATCCATATTGCTACTACTGAAAAATTAAGTTCTAATTGCACCGCGTGTGTCATTTAAACGAAGATAAAATAAATACTTATGTCTTATATTATATGTAGTTTGTAGGTAATGTGATTAATTTTTTTTATGAACAGTTAAATTTAATAACACTATTCACTATTCAACTATCGTTCATATCATAATAATTATTTATAACGAATGTAAATTTTATGACCTGAAAATAATGACTATTCAATTATTCAATTTTCTTGTGCGTGATTATTTTTATATAAAACACTGTCTTTGAATATTATTAAAAGCATTAAAAAATTTATTTTTTTCATCTCTCATTATAATTAATAATTTAAATAATTAAATCATATTCCATAATAAAGTCATTGATTAAAGAAATCTCTTATCGGAAGAACTTTGACAAAATCATAATCTTAATTTGTTTAATTTAGATTAACTATAGCTGTATTTTTAAATATAGAATTTACTAGACTATTATTAGCTAGAATTAAGTACCCATTATAATATCAATGTGAAGTGCCTAAATACGTTTGGTGGCTTACTTATTTATAATAATAAAGAATTTTATCATATTTAATAAACAATAATATTAAATGGCCAAGTGGGTACTTACCCTATTCATGGATTTCTTTTTACTTGATGGTGGCCGAGATAACTTATTATTATCATATTTTTGTTGCTTTGATATTTTTGCTGCAGAACTGATCGTTGAATTACAGTAATGTGGCAAAACTCTGTGAATAATTTTAAGTATTAGAGTATTGAAAAACTAGTGAGTAGGTATATAGAAGCAAAAGAACAAAAACTACCGGGAAAATCTCTCAGCTGTAGCTACCTCGACTACATTATAAATAGGTAGGTATGATAGTTTTAAATTTGAATTCATTTTTGAATAAGTTAATTTTGGTTAAAAATAATCGCAATTGTTTAAAATTAAAATATGCTTATATTTATAAAAAAATGTAAATAATAAAAATCTATCCAGTCAATGCAGTATGCACAGAAAATATTCTTCTTTATAAAATTATAGAATATAATATGATAGAGATGCATTTGCTCTAAGTTGAATCAAAGAGTTGTAATCGTGGAAATTAGGAATATCTTTTATTATGTGGGGGGGGATCAGTGGCGTAGCCAGGATTTTTTTAGGGGTTTTTTTTTTTTAGTAATAAAATAAAATAAATCTACAACCATATTGAAATAATAAAATAATTGAATGATAATGATTATTATCACCAGTGCAATCGATAACGTGAATACAGCATAACAGAATACATTTCACCACGAATAAATGATTGTATTTTTATATTATAAAAATTATATTTTTGATAAAAATAGGCAGAAGGGGGGGGGGGTTCAACCCCCCAAACCCCCCCTGGCTACGCCACTGGGGGGGATAGACACAGAAAAAAAATGTTGGTGCAGCGGCTCCTTAAGTAATTGTATTGGTACAAACAATTATTCCAAGTGGAGGTCGTGGTGGTTAGGCTTTGTTTCTAAGAACATATTATATAATATTTATTAATGACGTACGAATATGATATATCAATAAAATAATATAGATACATATTTTTAATAATATTTATTTAAGTTTTTTTCTCATAGGTACCTATATACGGATACCTAGGTGGCTAGATAGTTTTTATATATTTAGTATTGCTATCCAAATAACTCAGTAGTCAATAGTATATACTATATAATATGTATATTGTCTAGTAGACATTATTAAATTTTCTGTTATACATGGACATTGTCTATATAATATAACATAAAATATAATTTCATTTTGGAGTAATAAGTAATAATTTTCAGAGGAGGTTTGGAGGAGCAAGCGCCTTTTTGCCCCCCCCCCCCCCCGTAACTACGCCACCGTTGAATACGAAGATAATATAAGCGCAATATTTTTCTCTCTCAGTTTCACATAACAGTACGACATTAAGACATATAGATAAAACTCTTTCATGTAAAATTATTTTTTGTGATTTCTGAGTTTTAAAAATGTTAGAAAATAGTATTTTTGAAGGTTCGACATATCATATATTTATTATATATATTATAGATAATTAAATGTTTTGAGATAATATTTAGTCAACTCGATAAGTATACCCTTAAAAATATTATAATCTTTATTTTGACTTTAAGACTTAGTACTCAAAAACATAAAAAAAAAGATTTTATATGAATGTATTTTGTCTATATTACACGTGGGCAAGAAAGAGAATACAGTGTATTTATAATAGTGCGTTGACGGATGGAAATATGTAATCCTCTTTAATATTATTTAACAATGGAATAGCAATATTTAAAAAAAAATGTATATTTAATTGAATGGTAATACAAAAATAACATATTTGTCATCTGTAAGTCTTCAATAACCTACGAGATTACGACCAATTATTAAAATAGTTATTTACAATAATATACTTATTATACAACCTTATTATTATTTATAATGATTGGAAGAAAATGGTGATGGATTCTTTTATTATAACAAATTGTAGTTAATATCAAAATTATAATTCGATGATCAATGCTTGAATTTTTCTCAGGTGTTTGTCATAACTCATAATATTATTAATATCAAAAATAACTTACTGAAAATCACGAATATTGATAGTGTTTTTTAATAATCTTTTATTTGGACAAGCTTCTGACCAACAGTTTACCCTAGGTCTTACATCATATATTTTTTTAAAGTGACTTCTCATTGTCAGATACGTTGTAATATTGTCTTCTGAAATTATAAATTTTAATAATTATTATATTAATAGATAGTTAATAAATAAAAAGAATTTCATTAGGAATAATAGCTAATAGCAGGTACCTAGAAATAATAATTTTCTTAAGTGCTATATAGTCTATACAGCGGCTAAATACTGCTAATATAACCTATATACAACCGTATGACCGGATGCTGATAACCATCATTTAGCGTTTCGTGATTATTTATTTTGTTTTAATTGGAACATTAGTCTGAGTATTTGTGTTGTGATTGAGACTACGTTAAAATGTTTGATGTTTCTGTACTAGTAAATAGTATCATATTAGTTATGTGATAAATACAATATCCGAAATCTAAATTGGTTAACAATATTTTATGACATAGAAAAAACACATAGATAGCTAAATATTCTAATTTAAATTTATCTTATTTATTTTTATTTTATCCTATATACATATCCTATATATCATCTATCTTTCAGAACAGAAATGGTATATTAAAATGGGTAGGGCCCCCATTGGGTCAATGAGTATCACAGTCCAGAAGCTTGGGCTCTCTGGGGCATGGGAAAAAAACATAATATATTCATGTTATTAATTTAAATTAGGAAAATATGAGCCATGACACTCCAGTTATCATAATATATCTTTATATAATATTTTGGTATATAAATAATTTGAGTTATTACTACATAGTTTTATAAAACAATCTGTATTCTATGTGTAAATTATTTTTATCTCATAAGTTCGAAATCAATAATTTATATTGAATTTCACTATTCATAAAACTTTTTAAAGAAATATTGATTTTATATTAACTGAAGTAAATTAGTGTACTTACATAATATCAACATATTTGTTTTAAACTTATTTTAGGGTAACCAAAATAATTAATATTTTATAGAGCTGTACGTATAACAGCAAAATAAGCTGCGTGTAACCAAATTGTAAGTACCTATCTTTTGTAAAAATAAAAATTAAATGTTAGAATTCATATTTAAATTGTTACAAATAGATACTATTATATTATGAGGGCATGGAATTATTTACAGTATTGTAGCTTAAAAATTAATTTGGGTGGTCTGATCAGAAATAATTTAAGTGACAACTCATTATCAATAGTCAATAATGATTAATTAATAAAGCATTTTAATAAATCTGACAACGAAGCAAATAGATTTTTAATCTTATAACCGTTGTTTAAATTATAATTATTCATATAGATGTCACTATATCAGATAGTTATTATAATTTTTTTCTGTATAAAAATTATGTAGGCATTGGTGCAATTTGAGGGAGGCTTGACGTGCTTAACACTCTCAATTTTGAAATTAACACCAGCAAATTGTTTCATGTTAATTTAGATTTTAATAATAACAGATATCCATAATGTCAAGATAACATTATATAAAAAAATAGAGGAGCTTCAGCATCCTCAGTTTTTTCATTGAAATTGTGACCCTGTATGTAGGCAAAACGTTCGTGGTACAGCAGCATTATTAAATCAATGTTAATCGGAGAACGCTGTGTCTTCAATGTGTTATAGTTAGATAGGTAACTTGTGAATAATATTTAAAAATTTATTCAACTAGGAAAAAATTATATAATTATTTTAAATTTAAGAACATAGATACTGCGTAAAATAACGTAGGTAATTATATTATAAAATGTTTTACTCAAATGAATGGCTGTTAGAAATTAAGAAAAAATGTTACCATGTCGGTTACTTTAATACAAAATTATTGTTATAGCAGCTATAATGTGCCATCGACCATCGACCGGTCCTTAAAAAACTAAAAAGTTTAGGAACCACCGTACAGACTTGTACGTAATGCAATAATACAATATACCATTTATAGCTTGCATTAGATTACCGACTGGCAACTACATACTGTTGTGAGTTTGTGACGTGTTGTAACCTGACGTAACATGCATGATCTTTTGTCATTTATGCGTAATACATTTCAGTAAATAAAATATTCTAAGTTCTTTTATTATTTGCTATTAAGTATTAAACTCTTTAATATGTTAGTACAGAATAATATATATAATATGATGAATATTATTGTGTTTGACACAAGTTCATAACTTATAAATAATATTTATTTATGTATTCTGTATGTCCTTGATATAATAAATTTATATGCGTTTTTTCACATTAACATAAGCGATATTAGTAGATACCTACCTAAGAATGTTTCATAGTTTTAACTTTGAAAGTTTAAACTACATTATAAACAGAGAGGCCAAAATACTTTTACACTCTATTCCCTATAGTCATTCCTAATTTTCTTCTGCTTTATAATATATAATAAATAATTGAGTTACAAAATAAAAATGCACGAGCTTAGGAAAAAAATATCAGAAATTCAGAAATACAATATTAGTATAACACCCACATAGTATTTTTCAAAAAAAGTGGTTATGTTAATATATTTGAAACGTTTACAACATTATTAATAGGTATTTAAATTTTAAATACAAATAAATATAGATATAAGATATGGTTAGGTACTTTTTAATTTTTAATTTTAGATTCTGAACGAAGTGATGAATGTATTGCTTTTACTATGATGTGTGTTTTTTTTTTTTTTTTTTTTTTTTTTTTGTGTCTGACGACAACATTTGGAGCAGTAATAATGCTCCGATTTTTGACTTCAGCCCCTCTTTGAATAGGGAATTGAATCTAGTTGGTACTTTAGGGGGGTCAAAATTAAAATTTTCTAATAGTTTTCAAAAAAATCGAGAAAAACAAAAAAAAAATGACAGAAAAATGGAAATTTTACGGAAAAACCACTTTTCGACAAAATCGATTTTTTGATTTTGCTGTAACTCAAAAACGAATTATTGTAAATACTTGAAATTTTCACCAAATGTTTATATTATGGTTATCTCTTTACAGTTAATTTTTCAAAATATTTTGACCATTTTTAAGCTACTAATAGACAATTGAAATTTTCGACTTTTCTAAGTTTTTTTTTCTTCAAATGCCGATAAAAATTTTTTGGGTGGCCAGAAAATCTTGAAAATTTAATACAAGGTTTTTTATAAGTTGTTCTTAAAGTGATAAAAAAAAATCCGAAATCGTTAGTCACAATTTTTTTTTATAAGTGTTTAAAGTTCGAATTTATACGAAATATGTCAAAATTTAAATTAAATTTCATACGCTCATAATGCGAATGTTGGCCATAGTAACCATAGTAACATAATATAAAAACTATACTATTTGTTTCAAAATAGAATATTTGACAATATTTAAATATAATATATCCTAAACTGACAAATCATCTTCGTTCAGAATCGTTTTTCGTATACAATGATACCTATCATTGCATTCAAATTTAACCTTCCATAGTCTGAGGTCCACCCCACCCCCTAATATACAGCAGAGCGATACCCACTTACCCGCTTTTTAAAAATTACTTGTTAAATAAGAAATATTATTAAATTAAAAATCAAGCTATTATTTAATGTCAAAAATATAAATACTGGTATTATTATTATTCTAAATACTTTTTACGTACCTATTATAAAAAAGAAACCATTATTATTAATTTCGTCATTTAATTTTTAATATTATTTATTAAAGTACTTATTTTCGTGAATTTTTAATCCAATTTCAATATAATTAGAACTATGCTGTAGATACTGGAAACTTATAATATTTTAGCATTTTTAGCTATAATTATTATTTTAATCAATCTATCATAATTGTAATCGTATTAAATAATTAAAATTAAGTTTATTAAATATGAATAATATGATATATTTAATCTAGTCGTATTAATAATATTTACCACTGTATAAATTATAATTTGTAAATAATAATAATATAACTCTACAGGATTATCTGATAGAATGTTAAATCTATAAAAAATAAAGTTATATTGTATATTGATTATTGCTATGATTAAAAATTACGGGTGATGAAGCAGCTAGGTCAAGTACAAATAATACATACCTGGAATCTTCATTTTTACGGCTGACATGAAGAATTCTATTTTTTAATTGAACAGTATTGTACAAATTTAAAATAAATAAATGAACAATTTAAAATTACTTCCCTTATACTGAACATTGCAGTACCTACTTAATACTAAATATTGTTTGTATACATTAACTTCTGATTATATTGCTATGGCAACATTGTCTACCAATATACGAGTAATAAATAACAATTAATAGTGTGTTAGTGTGTTGTGTCACACAACTCGTGTGTAATAACTTGGGCTTGGAATCATATGCATTTATGCACATAATAGTAAATATCATTGAAATATGCAAAAAAAAAAATATATATAACAAAAAACATTTATTATATTATACAAAAAAAATAATTATCTTAATAATCATTTTTTGAAACAAGATTAGTTTAAAAGAGTTACAATTTATTAAATAATTTACCGTAAATAATTGAAAGTACCTACTGTATATTAAATGGCATATTTTGTTATCGATGAGTTTATTCATCTAAAAATGTTTATGAAAAAAAATCAATTAATTAAATATGTAGAAATAGTAGATTTTTATGGAAATTTTTGTTTAAGCAATAATATTAACTCAATACTATTTTTTTTCTATATATAGGTACCTATAAGTATATTATTTTTGGAAAACTCAAAAACGCCAAAATATGTATGACAATTTAAAATATACCAAATATGCAAAATCGAATATCATCCACTTACTCATTAAGTTTAGTTTCGAATTTGTGTCTTACCCAACTATATTTTTAATTATTCAATAAAAATATGCAAATGCATTAATGCATACAATTTCGGCTCTAGTAATAACTAATAAATTCTAAACATAAACTGTTATAACTTATAATACAAATATTATAAAAAATTGAAAACAGTTTTGTACAAGTTATTAAAAGTATTATAATTATAATGATTCCTAAATATAATATTAATTATTAAATAGGTACTAATTTAAGTGAATTATACAAGTGATGGTACATATTATAATAATTAATTTATAAATTATAATTATATTAAATTATATTGTATATACCTATTTAGTATATAGGTACTTTTTGTTATCGAAAATCTCCTGTATTAGCCACAAGTTGTAATGGTAACAAAATATTGATTAGTCATTTACTCATTTATAATCTGGATTCGTAAATATGTCATTGATTTGTAATTTAAGTTTGTTAAAACATACAAGCTCGTGAAGTTTTTGATATTTTTGAATTACTTTGGTTGAATGTATAGTATATTGTATAATATGTGTTGTTAGGAATTATTTTATTTGTGGTACCTACTTATTTTGAAATACACCCGATACAAAACCCATGATATAGTTAAGTAGTTTTACGTGCACTAAACAATAGATCCCATCTCAAGGTTTTCTTTTATTCGCCATTACATATACACAAAAAGTGCGTAGGTAGTCAACAACAAGTAGATAACAACAAAAATCCATTTAGTGAGGGTAAGAATTACCCTAGTTACTGCCATTTTAGTTATAATTTATATTAAAGAAACCAAAGATTGACATGCAGTTTTCTTAAAGAAATATTAAAAAATACTCATAAAAATTATACTAATTTTTCAACATATTTTAATACGATTAATGTAGTAATAAATTATTTAATGATTCTGCATTATTAAAAATCATACAACTGTATATTTAGATTTTAGGTGTTTAGGTATATTATAAATACTTATACCTATCAGCATTACGAAAATAATTTTTTATAAGTATTTGGTTTGAATTTCAGTTTTTAGGATAAAATTATTTTTATTATTTAGTATAATTCAATATAATATATTGTATTATTTTTAAAAAATATTCTACATATTTTAACTGAATTTTTAACACTAAAATTCAAAAATTATCTTATTTATACTATATATATACATATAGTATAGTGTATACAATATTGTAGCGATTCTCTCATTATTTGGTGGTATTCAGGCACTCCTCTATCAGTCTTATTTATACGAAAAATTGTTGATAATTCAAATTTAAATTATAAGCGTATAAAATGTATATTTAAATAATAATATATGTTGTAAGTAAAAAATAATTGCATAGAATCATTTACTCGTATTTTCTATTTATTATACTAAATATTATTACATACTAATTTAATATAACTTTGGGTATCGCAATTAGGAAATATATACCTACTTCATAGACTTATACCTCATATAGATAAGCACTGATTTAAAATTAAAGTTATAATAAATATTAAGTTCCAAATAGAAAAATAAATCCAAAATGTTAGTACAAAATGACTTTATAAATAAATACAATTATTATAATAAATAATAATTTATTAGTTCTATGGGTACGTCTTATATATACGCAGAGCCGTACAATGCGATACGTACTTATATATGTATGACATATAAATGATATAATTATGTATGTTTCAAGTACGTAACAAAAAAAATAATTGGGTATCCACGACCTATATCAATATTGGATAGGTACCGTCTTATTATTATAACGAACCATACTACCACAAGCTACAAAGTACTACGATGAAATGTGTATAAAATAAAACATTAGTATTTACTGTATTATTATTTATAATATATGACATTATGACGTCACTTTTCATACAAAATAGTAATATATTTTGTTTTAGTGAGATTATATTTTTACATAGTACCACCAGGTATCAGTAAATAAATAAAGATAAAATAGTTTTATGCAAGTTGGATCAAGCATAAGTTATTATAGAGACGTATAAGTATACAATTTTAATAATATATATTTTAATGTGATTTGTTTAGAATGCATCTTAACTTAAGAGTATACAAATGATGTAATACTTTAATCTTATAGTTTATAAAACAATATGTCAAGAAAAAACCATGATTTTTAACTAGGTAAATATAAAAATCCTGGTAAGTTTCTCTGCAGTCTGCTGTAAAGTATAGGTTTCGAATATCGAATATGTATCTTATTATAGAATAGGTCTCTGTAATAGATGTGATTTTAATTTTTAATTCAATGATAAATCATTCCATACGAAAAAATATTCCGAGTGGAGACAGCCTGTCAGCTTATATTTCTAAGAACATTTTATAGTATATTTAATATTTATATTGCTTTATTATTTATAAGTGATTTATATTTATTTTCTATAAATAATATACCAAGAAGTTAAACTATATTTTTTTTCGCTAAAAACAAATCGCATAACTTATACCTATATTATATTATTATAATTTTTTATAATATTACTAGCCTTTAGCTGTTATTTACGATTTTAAGTCAATATATACCTACTAAGTAGAATGTAGATATTATTAAACGATATGGTCGATATGAATAGAATTGTAGTATAAAACAATGGTATAAATGGACAATATAGATAAACATTTTGAAAATTGTACATACATGTACCATACTATAATATATTAATACGAGTAATAATAAAAGTAATAATAATGTATTCATTATTCTGAGGTATGAGTAGTACCTAAATATTTAAAATATCAACGAATAATGTTTTTAAATTACCTACCAACATTATTAAAATCATTATTCTTTATTTAAGTATCCAATTTGAACTTGGATTATCTATAAAAAATTTTGCATGATGTACATTTTTGTTTTTTATAGTAAAAACTTGTGAAGAATCTTTTATTAAATTTATAAGATTTTTACCCACAAATAAATATTGTGTTATGCACAGAAAAAAATAACTAAACATTTTTAAATTTTAAATGTCTACGCGTGAATAGGACAAAACATAAAAAATATTTTGAAAATGATATGTCTATTATAGAAATATTTATTTTATATAAATACTCGTGAAAATGTCAAGTCTTTCCAGTTATTCATTTTTGAATTACAACAAGAAAATAAAATCAATTTAGTCAAAACTTGTTTTTTCCATCATATTATTTTTTTCGATTGTGTTTTAAAGAACTTGAAAACTTCGAACTTTCCAAGTCTAACTCAAATTTTCTACCAGAAATCACCTTTAAAATTGAAGATAAGGTTGAAGTTTTTTCACTGTTTCAAACTTTGATGGTTGAAAACCAAAATTAAAATATATATAATTGTAAGACCAATTCATTCATCGATCCATTCAAAATCTACTTAGGTAGGTAGTGAGTACAATATATCAACCTATACGTCATAAATAATAATGGCATCTATAAAATTTAAAAAAATAATTGGACTCGAAAACATCGGAAGTGCTTATTCGAGACTCGAGGGTGCTAAAAACCTTCGAGTTCCAAGTACTAACCGCCCTTTATGCATACATCTACATTTTACATTCTAAGCCTCTATGTTATATACTATATAATATATGCAGTATACATATTATGCTCGTCCGGAATACAAATATACTTTTTACACGCGAATAATAATAAAGACCTTCGTTCGATCGATTGCCCTATTTATATTTTACACCGATGTGGCGATGTGTATGCGGGTTTATATTATATTAGGTAATATAATATTCTACCACGTTTTGTGGTGTTTGCAATATTTATTTTATTTTAACAACATTATATAAGTACATAAAAGGCTGAAAAGTCTCAATAGATACCTACTAGTTCTAATTTGTTATCTGAGACGGTTTAAGAGATTAAGTGCAATACCGTAACTAAGTTTTTATGGTCCCTAAAATGGTTTTATAATATTATATACATAATACATATTATATTTGTATATTTATCAGCAGGGCTAGGATTTGTATGCAATAAAAAAGTGTAAAATATGCATTTATTTACCAAAATATGCAAAAATATGCATTTAAATTTTTATAAGATAAAACAAAAATATAGTTACAAAAAACTATTTATTGAAATACATTGGCTGTTTGTCCTAATATAGTATAATCGAGAAATAAAATAAAATAATTTAAAAATAAAATTTATAATTCACATTCAATAATAGTGGAAATACGTGTGTTACATGCTATGACCATATATACTTTTTTAAATTTTCGATTATAAATGATCGACGATTGGATCGTAATATTGATTTATATTGACTGAAGATTTTATTGCATACCTATTGTACCATAGAATTGTATTTATAAAAATAAAATTTATGTTTGACAAAAAAACAAAGTTTTATACTTTAATTAGCGCAAGGCTATAATTAAATACGAAATATTAATATTAAATTATAAATATTAGTCACGAAATATACTATAAAACATGCATTTTTTGTATTGTTATAATCGAAATATGCAATAATATTCATTTTATTCAATATACGCAATAGTATGCATTTTATCCAAAATATGCAAAATAAAAACACCACAATTTTATCTCATAATGAGGTGATTCGTGGACATTACTAACAAAATGAATAATCAGAAGTTGCAAAAAGCATGTTGTTGCATATAAATCCTAGTCCTGTTTATCAGCATAATTTTTATTTTTATTTATTTATTTGTGTATAATAAATGAGTAAAGGCCCTATTGTGAAAACAGTAATTTGGTAGTAGAGCTGACAATACATAATATGATTTGAATATTTTAATACCATATACAGTTAACGGTAATTAAACTAAATTTATGAAAAATAAATAATGAAAATAGCCGTTAAATAATATTAATAAGACTACATTTAAATAATTAATTATACTATACCTGTAATAGTAATAATGTTAATAATTGTTAAGAGGTTTGTTTTTGTGTACGAATATAAATTTTAACATACAAATTTATACATTTACCTTTTTTAAATATTTTATGCCCATTGCCCATTACCATTATCATAATAGTGTACAATTTCTTATAAATTACCAATGTAGCAAACTATAAATATGTTATTGACTTTAAATGTTTTATCATTATTTATTAATAAAGTAAAACTTATAAATTGTTTTATTCAAATATAAAAGTAATTATAAAAAGTATATTATATTAATATATCCATTATATCCAAATAAAATGTAGGTATATATTATCGACTACAAATAAAATTTGGAACTTTTAATACTTAAATCATGTCATATTTTTGTTAGGTAATTAGGTCAGAAGATAGAAAACTTATTTAATATCAGTATAGGTATATCAATGGCGCACCTGGTATTTGGATCTGAAGTCTCCCTCCAAAAAAAAACCTAATACTTTTTATATTATAATATAATCAGGAAACGGATTTAAATGCTTTAAAAACAAAAAATGCCATAAAAAAACACAATTTAATGCACTAATAAAAGAATTTTTAAAAAAGACGCTCTTAAAATTATTTTTAACATTGAAAAATTTGTTTAATTATATAAATTTTTATTTTTAGATATTAATTATTCGTATCATTTCCATCATCTTCTAGTTTTCTTATCTTCTTTTTACTCTGAAAATTATTTCCAAAAAATGAATATACAATTTAGATACATTCGTTATGCCTACTTTTACCGAGTGTTTCATATAATAACTCTGTAATAGTTTACTTGTATGTAATGTACTAAATACTAATGTCTAAGGAAAGTAGAAAAATATGTAAGCTCCTCCGAACAAAAATCCTTAATGTTATAGTGATATATAATACATACATTGTATTATGTATATACACATATTATTTAGAATGCTGAATACTGAATAACTGTACCTACCTATTGAGTATTGGTTATAGGTTAAACTTATAATTATCTTTAAAACTTCAATAATTTATAAAAACTTTTTTATTTATACCAAGTAGACTAATATCTTATTTTCTGAATATTAAAATAATAATACTTAGAAGTTTTTGCCTAGTTTCTGCGGTCATGTTTGTATCGAAGAGATCCGTATAGGCTCCAATATTGATAAAATATTATCATGTAATTATTGAAACTTCTAACTGTCTTTTGTGCGTAAATACCTATTTAGTAAAATATTAAAATATATATGATTTTGTTTAGTTGACTATATAGGTATTGTATACCACAGTAAAATAATAGAATAAAATATTACGTACAAGGCTTTATTAAATTGTGCAAGTGAGAAAATTTATTCAGATAATACTGAAAACTGAAATGTGTATATTTATAATTTACAATAAATAATATAACTATATTATCTCTGCTATGATTAGGACATTATACCCGTGTCATTGAGAAATCCATTATAATATTTAGGAATACCGAATATTATTGACAGTTGGCAAGGAATTGTATAGTGGCGAACTTACAGTTGGGTGGAAAATAAAATAAAATTGAGATCGGCGAGTATGTCAAAATATTGCAATTGTTGAGTACGGTTATTCCTAGAAATGTCAACCTACAAACTAAGTATATAGCCAAATCTTCGTGCACTTATTTTTCATAGGCAACACCGTTTTAGGATCACCTAGTAAATAGTAATGATATATTTTCGGATTCAAAAAATTGGTAAAAGTTTCAGGGTATCAAAACTTTACAAGAAATATGTTTTTAATTATTTAATTTCAGAAATTGTATATCTCTACATGCAGGAGGCGAAAAGAAATTAAAAAGGAAATAATAATTAAGAAACTAATAACTATAGTTATTATATATATATATTAGCCCAATATAGTGGTAAGTATATGTTCACATAATATTTCTCTAATTAGTCCCCCTCGCAGCACTATAGGTTGGTGTCTGATATAATGGAAAGTATTAGATTACCATCCAATTTGCCATCCACAATGTCAATGATACCTTTTGAAATACTATAAAAGTTAAGAAAGAATATATATTCTATACCCAATTGATATAATATCCATCGACCATCAAGTTAAAATTAATTTTTATTCCATATAGATAACGAAATTATTAATTTTTCAGTATCTATAATATATTATGTAAGTATATAACATTTGTTTCAGGGTTTGAAACCGTTTTAAAACCGAAACCGAAACCGAGAAAAATTGGACACCGGTATTAAAGTTAAAACCGAAACCATAAAAAAATTGGAAACCGGTATTAAATTCAAAGCTGAAATAAGAAAAAATTAGAAATCGTTAATAAAACCGTTATAGAAATTTATAAGGGCTGAAAAAATAAGTAATAAACATACCGAGTCTCAGGAATCTAATGCCATATCTTTTATTAAAAACGGTCAACTCGTTTATAAATTACACAGTCGCAACAGATGGACAGGTAGAATTATAATATATTTATAAATATATTGTCATACCTATGAATAAATAAATGAAAAATAAAGATATTTAGATATATCATGATTATAATTTATAGGTACGATTTGTAATTATCTATCTATTTACATGAATTATTGTGATTTATATAACATTTCAAAACTTATTAAAATAAGTTCTAAATTATTTGGTATATTTAATATGTTTATAGTTAACAGAACTGCAGTACTTATACCTGAAACCTTTTATTTATTAATGCAATGCCTTAATCTGTGATCTTAATAAGTAATGTTTTATTCACTGCCTTTTCTTCTGTATGGCCATGGATAATATATTAGTATCGATAGTATCGTACATATGACAAATGTGAATGTGAATTAGAAATAAATTGGTTTTAATTTAGGAGATAATGTTACATTGCTACTTGTTATAAGCTGTAAGTTGTTATATATATTTTATTAATGTGCCTAATTAGTAATTAGTATAGACGCTATTAAAATCATGTTAAAAACTCGTTTTAAAAACTTTTATAGAAGTTTCGAGTTAACTATTGTTTATTACTAAAATATTTCATATATTGTAGGCATTTAATTTTAAATGATGAGCGTTTATTTAAAAATATTTTATGCATTACACTTTACAATAAACTTGTAGCTATATAAGAAGTTTTCAAAAAATTTGAATGCATATTTTTAGTATTTAATTTTGTATACACATTTGCAAATTTTTATTACACAAAAAATGGGTTAAACATATAGCCTATAATGCATATATTTATTTATTTATTTAATAAAATACGGACAAAAGTCCAATATTAAATTAATGATTTAAATTTAAATAATATAATAAAAGGTATATAAAGTATATAGGTACATTTTATGTTTCTATAAACTAGTATAAACACTATAGTAAGAATAATCTTTTATTATAATCATTAAATTGTTTATATTTTTATCAACTTAATGTTTATACAGTATATTATACATTAATTCAACACAGCCACACGGAAAATTACTAATAAGATAATAAGTTATCCAAATTCATTATATACATATAATTATTAATTTATATTGTCATATTGAATAACCATCATATGCATACTAATCTAATAAAAAGTGTTTATATCATATTTTTGTACAATACTATAATAGTTACCAATATGATGATGTAATATTTGTATACCTACGAATTACGATAATACAGCTAAAAAAAAGTCATTTTGTGTAAAATAGTTTGAACAAGTGTAGCTATATGTGAATTATTTATTAAATAACATGATTTAAAGATATATATTGTTGATATGATTATTACGATTTGAATTCTGATACGTATGTACAGGGCCGTTTTTGAACATCGTATACTAGGACAACATATTTCAGCTCCTCCCCGTAAACAATTTATTTCTTAAAATGTAAGGTATATATTTGTGTGATAAATAATGTTAGTCCAAAAAAAGTTGATTCTATTACCTATTAACCTATTCTATTCACACAAATATAATATATTGGTTAATTACAAATGTATTATGTTTATGTATGTTTTTGTGAAATTTATTACAAGATGTTAACTAGTGGTAAAGTTAATTAATTTATAATTTATATTTCAATTTTTATGTTTATAAGTAAATAATAAAAATACAAATTATTAATTATATAGGTTTATACTGTATAATCATATAACGCATACTGTACTATACTATACATAATTACTATTTACTATATACTTTTGATAATATGACGTATTTATACACATTTTGATGACGTGGGCTTTTCATGGTTGTTTACTGTTTAGTGTTCCAAACAATATTTTTTGAAGCAAAAAAAAAAAAGAATTCAAAGATTTATATGTAACATTTTAAAGCTTTTGAAAAATTGCTAACTTTATTAATTTGAAATTTAAATTGACTATAATGAACTAATTTTTAAATTTTTTTAGAAAGTTTAGAATAAATTGCAAAAATAGCTCTGTTTAATGTAGGTATATAAGATATAACAATCAATTTTTTTTAATTTCATTATGCATTACAATTTTTCATAAATTTAGAAATTAATATAATAGATACTAGATAGTGTGGTTATAAATTCGGTCTCAAAACTTTGAAGTACCTACTACCATTGATTATAAATACATGTATTTATAATCAATGCTACTACTTATAAATATTATTGGTCACTCCAGTTACGGACTTAGAAATTTATGACACTCACACTTATTGGCAACCTATAGAATATATAGATTATAGTAATGATGTGGTTATTTAAATATGTAATTTTATCCAAATTTGAACTTCAAATATTTATAAAAAAAAGTTAATTTATATTGTTTGGATTTTCTAGTTCCAATTTACTACTTATGAGCAATATTGTTTTAAAATTTTGAATTTTATTGCTTTAACAATTGAAGATTTAATAAATGTTTCTATAAAATATTTATACTTTGTACATTTTCTTATTTTGACGAATTTTGTAAAAATTTAAATTTAAAGTAGGTATATAATATATATAAATATTATTTTAAATACCTATTTTGACAAAGCGAATAACTTTTGTCTTTTTATCAATATTTATAGAAATAAATTGAAAATAAATCATGCCAATAATATTTCAAAATTGTAATTAAAATTGTAGGTAGTAGGTATCATATAAAGAAAATGATAATATAAATACAATTTGGTAAACATTTTAAGTTTCTGCAGGCCAGGAAGTTCATGTATTTGCTCAAGTTTGTACAGAATGGAAAAAAATTCTAGATTAGCTATAAATTTAAGTTATATTTATACAAAATTATATTTTGTATAGTTTGAGTATTTTCATTTATACAAATCTTCTTAAATTTTTCTTTGAAGAGAACTAATGTCAGATATTATGTAATTATCAAAATAAATTACTTCTAAATTCGATAGATAAAATATAAAATTTATTTGTAGTTTTGTTTGACGGCGCGGCACCAATCAAATAAGTCTTTGATTATGAATTTTAATGTTAAAAAACATAATAATTTAAAAGCTTTTATTATTTTCTATTTTTAGCTATTTACATATTTAAATGTATAATAAATTTATAAATTTATACTTTTAATTATCATCAGTAAACGAAATAAATAGAACAATTGTAGATTCAAAAGGTCTTTTTACTTATATTTATAATTATAAATTTAAAAAAACAATTTAAGGGTACTTATACGTATTTTAGTGTTTTTAAGCGTATAAGTACATGCGTAATCCGGTAGTATTTTGTATATAATCTTTCAGGCAGTAAGTAGTAACTCATTACAAAACGTGTATTAAGTATTACTGTTTTGTTTTCAACTTTTTTTATTGATCAGATCGAATGGAATTATTTTTGAAATTAAAAATTTAACACTTAAAATTTAAGTATTATGTTAAATATTTATGTAAAATATCTAAGTGAAAATAATAATAATTATTGCCGGCAGGTGATAAACTGTGACCAGTAGCTAGAATTTTAGTTGGCAGATGGAAATTAGATAATGTTATACCTAGGCATATTAAATATAGTTAAAATTATAAAATATTCGTTTTGTTATTTGAGCCACAATATTCGACTATATAATATTTATATTTTTAACATAACTAGAATTTAAAAGCGGATAGGCCAGCCATTCCGGCATTATACACACTAATGTGTGGGTATAGATACTGAAAGGTTAATAACCGCCACATTGTAGAACAATTTTATCTATATCGGGGTACCTGCAAACATTATACAACGGTTATAATTGCATTATGCATTATTATTATGACATTCACATATCATATCATATCTGTATTGAACAGCTTTTATTACGTATTTACGTATACATTATAATTTGTAATATATTTATAATAATAGGTACATCTATACTTAAGAGGACGTTTCACCCGCATGTGTTGTCTCCGTCTTACAAGTGTAAAACACAGCAAAAACTGTTTTGCGCGGGAAAGAACCGAGAAGGCTACAGTATTACAGTAATAATTAAGAAACTAAATTCTCACCACAGATAAAGGGGAATTTTTACTGTGTAATGTCGTTTTTAGTTTTTTTGATATCAGAACTAAAAAAAAAGTTATTCGAGTTTGAAAAACTCAAAAATAATGAATTTTGAAACAATAAGAACTTTTTTTTGTATTTGTGATAACGAAAAATTAAAAACAACGTTTCACAGTAAATTTTCTCCTTATTATGAGGTGAAAATTTCATTTCTTAGTTATAACTGTAGCCGTCTCGGTTCTTTCCCGCGCAAAAAAGTTTTTGCTATGTTTTACACTTGTAAGACGGAGACAACACATGCGGGTGAAACGTCCTCTTAAGCACAAAACCATGAATAATATAAGTACCGTATTTTATTATAGACTATAGTCATAGGCAGATGACTTATAGATTTAAAAAACACTAATCACTACTTACTAGATATTGGAGCACGTATGCACTCATATTTTTTTTAACGTTGAATTAATAAATAGCATTTGAAATAAGAAAATAAAATAATCACTTGCCTAATATTTCATATTATTGCCTAATAATTAAAAATAAATATCTAAATGAAAATAATTTTAATGTTTATTGATAAGGAAATAGTCAATAGTCATTGATTGATTGACACGTAAATTTAGTATTTGTTTTTCTGTAGGCACGGGAGTGCTGTGTGGGCGCATCCAAAGATTAAAGTAAAGAAACAGGGGCGGATCTAGGGGGGGATTCAGGAGGTCAGCTGACCCACAGTTAATATTTGCTGACCAAATTGGCCTCTTTACAAATCTTGGGTAGGTTTTTGGACCCTCGAATTTACCAGAAATATAAATTAAAAATTCACATTTTGTCAATTCATAATTTATATATTTTATCGTTTTAGTAGAAAGTTGAGTATTTTATTATGAATAACGTATCCCAAAACCCGGTACCTGTACCATCACTGCGCTGATAAAATTAGATTTTATTTACAAATCAAAAATAAGTTGTATTGCTTAAGAGGACGCCATACCCGCATGTGTTGTCTCTGTCTTACTAACGTACATCATAACAAATTTTCGTTCAGTAGAATACATTTTGTGACGTTAGCTTTAATATTAGAGTAAATTTACCTACTATCAAATTTAAAGGTAAGAATATTATCTAGACAATGATATATGCTTTTATTGATATTATCATTTTAAAGTGAGTTATGAACATTTTAAAGTTGTTATATTTTACATAGCTGTAACTCACTTTAAAATAATAATATCATTAAAAGCATATATCATTGTCTAGATAATATTCTTACCTTTAAATTTGATAATAGGTTAATTTACTCTAATATTAAAGCTAACGTCACAAAATTTATTCTACTGAACGAAAATTTGTTATGATGTACGTTAGTAAGACAGAGACAACACATGCGAGTATGGGGTCCTCAATATTAATAGGTCTATTGTGTATAGTAATAATATAATAATAAACTAATATAGTATACAAAAATACAAAATTGTGTATACCGGTTGCGACGTGCGTTCGCAGAACTAATAATCTATTTATGTATAATCCGACGTAAATACTAAATTCAAATTCGTACTCCGTGGTCGACTAACAAGTTTAGACTAAATTAATTAAGACGTTTCTTCGCTCCACTATTATTGAAGAAAAATTGTCAAATCTTGCAATACTTAGTATTGACAAATGTACAGCTGAAAAAATTAATTTCAATAGAGTCATTGAAATTTTTGCAGATATGAAAAAAAGAAGAAAAATATCATAACTAAATCATAAATAAATAAACACATACAGTATAAATGCATTTTGTTTATTTTATATATCAGCTAGTACAGTTCTAATATGGTTTTAATAAGTGGCCCCTTCAAATGTCCTGACCCACGGTTTCATAAACCTGGATCCGCCCCTGTAAAGAAATAAGACCCAAAAATTAAAAACTAAACGTAAATAATATATTCAGCATAAAATTATATATTTGGATTTGTCGTAATAAGTAACAGATTTGTATGTATAAGTATATAATTGATTTTTTTTTTCGAATACGCAAGACGAATGTATATGCAAATTCCAAATAGTCCTCTACCCTAAACGTTAATAGCTATTTGCCTATTTATAAACGAGTGCGTATAATGACAATAATATGATTATCCGTGTACATAAATCATAATAATAATAATAATAATAATATCTGCGGTATACCTAGCTACCTACTTACAAGTATACCCGGGAGTATAGATAACTTTACTGTATGGTACGCAGAGTGATGTAACACAGTAATAGTAGCAATACGGAATTATAAATAATAATAAAAATATAATAAGACGATAAAGACACAACCGCAAACAGGACAAGTGCATATCCGTTGCGTAGGCACACCGCATGCAGCGTCGAATAATATTAATAATAATATATTAATATGACGTGTTTTTTTTTGCTCGGTGCGTTCACGAGTCGAATAATATTATTATGTCGTTGTTGTGTAAATAATAACGGCGATGTAAACGCACACAAAGCACGCCGCGGCGGGAGCGATACGCCACACGCACACGTTTCGGGTTGGTGTCGTATGTCGCACATCTTCTCCGCCCGCCCGCCCACCACCGCACCGCCGACCGGACGTGACGAGCGGCAGCTGCTGCGACGTCGCGACGACGACGGTCGCTTTTGTAGTGCGTTTAACCCGCCGCCGCCACCACCACCGCCGCGCCGTCGTGGCGCACATCCTTCAACCTTTGTGCAATAATAATAATAATAATAATAATATGATATAATATAATAGCGGACCGGACGAGGACAAAATGCCATAGTCCCATCTCTGCCGCTGTCGCCGAAAAACAAATAGGTAGGCAGTGGATAGTGTAAACGACGACGGTGTGGAAAAGAAAAGAAAACAAAGAGAAGGCTAGACGCAGACCTAAACTGCTAAAGAAAGACGCGCTGCGCACGTTATTGCCGTATTGTTACTATATGTATTTATAAAGTATATATAATAATATGTACAGCGGCGGCGGCGGCGGCGTTCGCCACTACCCGTCCCGGGCAATTGCCAATGCCCTCCTCCTCCTCCTCCCCGCCCCGACCGCACCGTCGACGGACGCACTACACACGCAACCGCCGCGCACTGCCACCACTGCGTCTGCCCAAAGTGTGTACGCCGTACAAGTGCACCGTACACCGTATGCGGACAGTCCGCGCGCGCGTCAACAATCCGTGACGTCTCCCCCATCGTGGTGGATATTATTCATTATTATTATTATAAATAATTATTATTCGTACGTGTTATTATTACTATTATTATTATCATTATCATCATCGTAATATATTACAAATATAATATTATAATTATATGAAACGCAATAATAATAATAATAATAATAATAATAACAATAATAATTCGTACGACCATTGTAACATTTAAATAATAATAATAATAATATCTATCGTTATTATATTATAATATTATCATTTATATATCAGTCGATCGCGTACGTCGCCGTCGGTCGTGCGGGTCGAGCGGATCGACGCCCGACAGGTCAAAACTTAACTGTACGCGTTCGCTACTGCAGAGCTGCGGTACCAGCTTCGAGCGGTAGTAGTACGTCGACGTTCGCGTTCCGAATCTGTTGAGACGTGTTCGCGAGTTGCGTTATTATTTTTTATTATTTACCATCGCCGTCGTCGCGTTATTTTTTTACTCAGTAGTTGCGCTCGAGTCGTCCCGTCGTAGTGTTACGGTCCACCTTTGTCGTCCCTTCCTGTCCGCTGCGCGCGACCGCTTTCGACCGGAGCTCGACATGACCAGACCCGCGTAAGTTAGTAGTCGACTGTTCGACGACGACCGTGTGCGGTGTTCTCGTGTCTTAGATAGTTAGAGGTACCTACCGGCTACGCTTTAACGACAACGGGTTTTCCGATTTCCGTTTGTGTGTTTTCCACTGATGTTGGCTGGACGACGTCGTGCAACATGGTTAAAAGGTACGTACTTGGTACTGCAGTGGTGTATGAGGTATGCGGATCGTCTCGAAGAGTTGGTTTTTGGTTTTTCGAGGAATTGGTAGAGGTAGGTAGGTTATTTTTTTCTTATTTGAGTCATGCAATTTTTTTTTTTTATGTAAATCAACATCAACAACACTCCATAGGTATTACTGTGATAAAAGGTACTAATGTGTTTCAATATCAATCACTGGCCTTGTAGTGTTTCTATACAGTTTTTGTATTCATATTATAGACTATAGAGTTGCATTTAATTTCCATTTCATATTCATTATTTTTATCACTTAGGTAGGTATTAGTAGATACTGAATCACAACGACATACAATTTCAATGACACTCGTTGCCTCTTAAATGTTTTCGATACATAGCCATCAACCATATTTTGTGGACCATTTTTTTTGTAGATGATTTGCCCTTATTTTGGACATGTCTTTTATTTTTTAATTAACAATAATTATATTTTGTTGTTTGTCTTAGTATACATTTCAGCCACCTATATTATCAAATTAAACTTAAGACCTTTTTATCAATTTAATCAATACATATATCAACTAAAACAATTTATCTAGCTGTCACCATAGGCGTGCGCAGACTTTGACCGCAGGGGGGGCCCTTAAAAGATTCTTGTACTAATGAATACTAATATAATTAAATATTTAATTGTTAATTTAATAAAGTATTTATTTAATTCAATATGCAAATATAAAAATAAATACAAATAAAATATAAAGGCATTAAAATACAAAAAAATTAATAATAATAATAATAATTTTAAACTGAAACTGAAACAGCATAATAATACATCAATACCTATAAAAATAATGAAATAACGTAAATAAAGTAGTTGACAATACACTGTGATAAAAAAAATAGACCACTAGCTGATATCAGATAAATATTCAATTACTTGTGGATATAATTATATGATACAAGTCAAAAAATTATCTAAATTCACGATACAAGATACATTAAAATAATGCATCTCGATACAAGATACAATATACAATTGTATCTCAGATACGTATCTTAAATACTAGTTGGTATCTAATAGATACTGCCCAGCCTTGACTGCATCTAATGATAATTTTTTTATAATGCGATTATTGACAATAATATATTGTATTATATATTTGTGGATATATTGCAAAGCATTTTTATTGAGATATTAACTGTGAATACTGTAGGTATAATCGATAATTTTGTTTTAATATCAATTAAAGATAGGTAGATAGGGGAGACCCTAAAAACAGTAAATATGCATCTAAAGCACTCTAAAAATTGTTTAAGTTACTGAATAATATTTAAAAATTTTTATTAATAATAATAAACATACTTTATTAATAAAAATATTGATCAAAAGATTATATATTATTATTTATTAACTGTCCAAAATTTGTTAGCATAGGTGGACATTTGATTGAATTTTTAGGGGGGCTATAATAATCCAATGTAAAGTGATTCCACCCCACTTTTTTATACAGAAGTATAACATATTACCTTCAATTTTTAGGGGTCTATTGAAATATTTAGGAAAGCTGAGCCCCACTAAGTCCCCCATGATGACCCCCTATATTTGTTAGGCTGGGATTTATCAATATTACCTCAATATGACAAATGTTTTGAATATATTTTAATTTATATTGCACTCCATATAAAATAAAAATAATGGTATTAATTAACCGAACATATTTGAATATATTATATAACTATACATAAGACTCAATTGATATAGTCAAATCTTGACCAATTCACTAATGAAAGCTGTTGTAAGCAAGAGACACAAATTAAACAAAACAATTTTATTTAATAATATGCATAAACTTTTATAATATACCTATTTTTTATAAATTAAAATATACATATTTTTTAAATTATTCTTTGTAAATATTTTGTACTGTTATAAATGGACTTAATGTATTGTGATTTGTAATTATAATTTGAATTATAATAATGTATTATTACTAATAATATTGATTTATTTGTAGGTATTATTTGAATATTAATAATAGGTATGTTTATTAAATTGAAATATCAACAGTTTACAACTTGAAGGAACAAGACACATAAATACATAATATAAATATATTATAGTAATAAATAATATGACATTGTATTCTGTGTTATTAGCGTTTAGCTGTCCTTTAAAAATGGCTACTACCAATTTCGCGGCTTCAAATCTCCCCATTACCAATAACATCAGATAGCAATTTAGCTTATTATCTATATCTGTGCTATTAACTAATTTCGCTTTTTTCATGTAAAATGTAAAAATGTTCGCTATCTAGTAAAATATAGATATCTATGCATTTATTAAAAAAAAAGTAAGAGGCCGCAGGGGGGGCCGCGGCCCACCCGGCCCCCCCTGTGCGCACGCCTATGGCTGTCACTATTTATTAGTTGATGTATACATCTATCAAAACTTCTGTTATTAACACTGTTTGCTATTTCATAATACACTTTAGGACTTTCTTTATAAAAGCTTAAGATGAATAAAACAACTATCATGTATAGGTCAACTATTGTTGGCCAGTTGATATTGTTATCCAAAGTGTCACTTTTAAACTAATCACATTATATAATTGTACCTGTAAGTAATATCATTTATTATGATATGTATATAATATAATAATACAGAAAATGTATTATTAAAAGTCCAAATACCTAATTTAGTGTTAAAAAATGATGATTACCTGCCTAGGTTCATTGATATTTGTAAGGCCAATATGGTTAGAATATGTAATAAATTATAAATTTAGGGTAATATTTAATCGAGTTGTAATTTTTAATAAATATTGTGGTCCTTAAGAGGACACCAAACCCGCAGTCTCTGTCTTACAAATATATAACATAATAAATTCATATGCAGCAGAATTAATTTTTTGTTGTCTATTTAACATCATAGTACCTAAATCAATTAATTAATAATTATTATTTAATTATATCAAACCAAAAGGTAAGAATATTGTAATGAATTAAAAATATGGTATATACCTAGCGGTATTTAAAATTATGAGATAGTATTTTGATTATTTTGAATGTTTTATTTTTAACTCATTACTTTATGAAAGATATGTTATGGGGTTGGGTAAGAGAGTTTTCCTTATCGAATAAATTAAAGTATAAGAGATATCTATTATGTATATTTTGACTTACCTTTTGGATGATTTGAGATCTGAAATCGTGTTTGATGAAACTGGATGCTGGATGATTGGAGTGGAAAGAGATGTATGAGAATATTATATTCAATAAACCGAAAGATATGATATTAACGTGAATTAAATATATTTAAACTTATAAAAATTTGACACAGAAAATATTATAAATTTGTTGATACAATGTTGGGTGAACGACTAAGCCAGGAGTCGATTTTCGTGTGCTCTTTTATAGACATGATAATAATCGTCCTTTGTAATCGAATTTGGAGATTGCGGCGTTGCTCCTATGCGTGTCATCATCGGTATCTTATTTACTAAATGCTCATATTTGTACAGCTGCAAAGATTGCGATTATTTCTAAATTTCAGAGTAATTTAATTCATAATAATATATAATTTGATAGTCTATGTTTGTGCAGCTATACAGATATTTTATTAAATCTAAAAGGCATATTAATGACTAATGATATATAATAATGTATATATATCATTACAATATTATCTAGGGCATCTTGTTGGTTTTTATTGATATTTAAATAATTATAAAATAAATTATGTTAAGCATTACAATTTTAATGATAATTAACTTGCTATAAAATTTAGACATCAATAACAGCCTATTAGATACTATTGTTATGTTTAAGTTTGATAATACGACAATTTATTCTAATATTAAAGCTAACATTAAATTGATTCTGCTCATATGTAGGTATATGCATATTTAATCCAAAACTTGGGTGTGATACAATTTACTCCAAGAAATTCTTAAAAGTTTATCACTATATTAATTAATTTGAAAAAAAAATGACAATGTTTTATAACATTAATACTTGAGATTCTAAGTTTGATATATGATCAATATTAACGTGAAGTCATTTTATTAGTTTAAGTATAAGATTTTTCACGTGACATTAAGTATGGGGCCGTTATTTGGTCACCATATAATGCCACTGATATTCGTCAGGTTGAACTGTTTTATGAATTTCGATGGTTTTCGCCTAAATATTCCTCACACCCAGATCATGATAATAAGTCTATTAGTTAAGTTCTAAAATAAAATTCTTCTTAAGTTAGGGCAATAAATTAACAGGAACAGGAATGTTCCACTTTCAAAAATGATGATAATATGTAATATAAACTTATTTTAATATTAGTATTAAGGCTCATTTTTTATTTTTCTTATCTCTACAACCAATTGTAACATGTTTTATTTTTATTATCATTCAAGTTGACTAAGTTTAGTTTTAAGTTAAACAACTATTATTTTATTATTATATTGTAATATTGTATTTAAATTATTGTGTATACAGTAAAACTTCGATAAGACAGAACTTATGAATTATGAAATTATGAGTCTGAATTAATGGTTGTGTTAAGCAGAAGGGGTGCATTATGAGTAAGTGTGCCACGAGTCATGACCATGATACACGTATAGTATTATTAGTTAAAAATGGAAATTTCCCAGTACTTAAGAGGACATTATAGTCGCATGTGTTGTCTCTGTCTTACTAATGTAGATCATAACAAATTTGGGTTCAGCAGAACACATTTTGTGATGTTAGCTTTAATCTCGGCTTTAATACTAGAGGAAATGTATCTATTATCAAACTTAAAGGTAAGAATATTTATTAATATTATCTATAAAATGGTCATATGCTTTTATTTATATTATTATAATTTTAAAGTAAGTTATGAATATTTTAAAGTTGTAATATTTTACATATCTATAACTCACTTTAAAAGTGATAATATTAATAAAAGTATATGCCATTTTATAGATAATATATTCTTAATTTTAAACTTGATAATAGGTAAATTTCCCAGTGTAACCACTGCTTTATGGGTAGAGCAGTACCGTTGTCCAGGTTGTCCTCAAAGAATCCAAAACTTCCCATTTTGAAAATAAGTCACAAATTAAAACATTATATTATTTGGTATACCGCAACTGTACACTGAAATAAATTTTATACTGTAAACCAGCGGTTCTCAACCTTTTTATATTCGCGTACCACCTACAAAGTTTGAAAAATTGTACGTACCACCTGACCATTTTTTTTACTTATTTATAATATATACGTTTATGTTACGTGTATAGAATTTTATTTTATTAGGAATTACAAAATGATGGGAATTAAGTATTTAATGTAGAAAAAAAATTAAATTAAATATGTACAAACCAAATAATATTTAATGTTAATAATGATTCATTCCAATTTTTTTTATAAAGGGAGATTTTCTTCGCGTACCACCTATGAGCTTTCCGCGTACCACTAGTGGTACGCGTACCATAGGTTGAGAAGCGCTGCTGTGAACCCTCATAGGTAATAGACTATAGTCCATAGATAAATATGATACAAAAATAATTACCTACCTAATTGAAGTCATTACAAATATAAAAAACCAGCTGAATAATTTAATTTGATGTAACATTTGTTTGTGTTTTTGATTTGCATTTTTCCATAAAAAATTAATGTTTTTTTTCTAATAAAAACACTGTTTTATTATATTTATAATGTTGTTATTTTAGACAAAAAATATTATGGTTTTAAAATTGTGGTCATATTAATTATGGCCCTGTTATACCCCTAATCAAAAATTAAGAGTTAAGATAGTTAAGATTGATACATAATAAAAAACTTTGGTAGTCTTGTAAATATGAGTTCTTTTTAATGTGATTATACACTCTAATTATAGATTATTTAGCCATATAACGCAAATAGTAAATTAATTATGAATATAAAGTGTTTACTTTATGTCTCTATGGGAATTAATAACAATATGTGATAACTGATAATAATATTATGTATTTTTTAAATCATGATTATTAGTTATATCTTATCACAGATATATAAAACAATTTATAATAGTTTATATTATTTTCTATATATTATGCACAATCCACGTGTGTCTTACTGTTATGTTCTATTGTTAGGTACTTGATGTACTATTAGACAGTAGTACACATGTCAAATTGACACAGATTATTATAATATTATCTTTACAAAATACTTACTTTTTAATTATCTATTTCAGTTTTGATAATTTTTTATTTTACACGATGAATTATAAACAAATATATGAGTGGATATCAAAAAAGATAAATGTATAATTAATTAAATAGTGAATTTATGTTGAGTTATATGTATGAGTATGAACATTAGTGTGAATGGTTCATGTTGATGTCTTGGCGGGACTGCCGGGACTGTTTACTATTTGCTTCAGGTTAGAGCCCATTATTCTATAAATTTGTACTTTTCTATAAGTACTTACATCTATGAAATTACTATATAATAAATAAAAAATATTGAGTTGAAATAGTCCAATTAATTGGATCATGAAGCAGATATCTAGTAAAATATATCATTAAGCTTAACTCAAACTTTTAGTAGTGTTTAATACAGTGATTTACAGACTTAAGAATTTAGGGGTTTTTAATTACAATATTGTGATTCACACATAGAAAATGTTTGAAAATTTAAGAATAGTTAATCTACCATGTCCAATACACATAAACTACCTCTAATAATTAATAAAAAATTATTAGTTTTTTTTTGTTACTACAATGATTTGTCACTATTAGATCACAGATGTACATTTTATTGAAGTATCAAGTGAAGATAAATTGTTTAATGAATAATAATAATTGTACACATATTTGTTCATAACAGAATATTTAATTGTTGTTGTTATATTTAGGTACATTTTTAGTTTATCTTTTTTGGTATTATAAACTATTTTATGTACATGCATATCATACTTACATAATTTACTTATATACCTCTAGTTAGTACCTACTTATTATAGATCCCGTTATAGATGAAATTCTGAATTACATTTTTTGTAACTACACAAATTCATTCAGAAATTTTAACAAGACATCAGGATTATGATTCAAATAAAGTACAGTCTTGTAAAATATGGGGTGTAATAGGATCCCTTTCTATCGATAATGTTAAATAAAATTTTTTTTATGGAAAAAATATTGATAGTTTATACTTAAATGGTTAATTTTTTTTTTGTTTTTGGGTTATTTCAGATCTGATGCAACTGAAGCCAAAAAAAATGGCACGAAACATGAAAATGCTATAAAATATGGTGAACTGATTATACTGGGGTAAATAATATATGTATTAAGTTTTGTCTTAGTACTTAAGTATGACATTTTTAGTGCTGGTACTTCAGCAATTTTTTTTTTTTTTATGAATAAGTTAATCATTTTGTTTTAGGTATAATGGCCAATTGACAGCAGGTGACAAACGGAGGCGACGCAGCAAATTTGTGTTATGGAAACGTGATATTGCCAATGGGATAAAAAGATCAAACCATTATGTTGTTCCATGCCCTCAAAATTCACATGTATGTACTTCACTATATTTATATAAAATAATTAGGTACCTACCAAAGTATTTTAACAAATCTCAAAAAAATGACATAAACATATACAATTAAATTATATACTATTATGCTATTATTTAAATATTTTATGATCTCTATATAGCTGAGTGTTGAGCTTTTAGAATCTTTATATTATTATTTTAACAAACCACCTAGCTTATACTTTGCTAATGAGAACAAGTATACAATCGATTATTTCACAAAGTTGGTCATTGGATATCCACTGTCCACTTCAAGAAATATATTCATGTTTTAAAATTGGTTTTAAATAAAAAATGTTAATACATTTTTTTTTATTGTAATATTTTCAGCCTTACTAATGACTTTATTGCGTACTTTTAATTAAATATAATTTATTTTATTACTTTTTTTAGGCTGTTCTAGATAAAAATCAACATTCAATTTCCTACACTTTATCAAGAACAGAAGCGGTAATAGTGGAATATGTTAATGATGATCAAACAGATATGTTCCAAGTAATTAATGAACAATTTACTTATATGAATTATAATTCAATACTATTAAAGCAAATTAAATATTGACTGTTCAATATACCTAATTTAAAATTAGTAAAAATAGTCATTCAAAATTTATAATCATAATAAATAGGGTGCAGATTTTAATGTTATACAAAATATCAAAAAATGCTCTTTAAAAAAATGCATTTTTGACTTTAAAAGGTAAATGTCATTAAAAAAGTCCAAATTGTTAAAAAATCTAAAAAATCCTTTTATTTTTAAAGAAATTTTAAAATACCTGACATATATTTTTAGAAAAATATCTATTAAAAAAACATGTTAAATATATTTACATATTTTATGAATTTATATTTATACATTTTTAAATAATATTATTCAGTTATTTATAAATAGGAGTATACAATATAATAATTAATATTATACATTAAGTAATATTTACAATCATTGATAATGCGTATAAAATATATAATATAATATTTGTAGTTAAGAGGACGTTATAACCGCATGTGTTGTCTCTGTCTTACTAATGTAGATCATAGCAAATTTTCGTTCAGCAGAACACATTTTGTGATGTTAGCTTTAATATTAGAGTAAATTTACCTATTATCAAATTTAAAGGTAAGAATATTATCTAGAAAATGTCATATGCTTTTATTGATATTATCATATTTAAGTGAGTTATAGCTATGTAAAATATTACAACTTTAAAATATTCATAACTCAATTTAAAATGAAAATATCAATAAAAGCATAATATGACATTTTCTAGATAATATTCTTGCTTTTAAATTTGATAATAGGTAAATTTACTCTAATATTAGCTAACATCATAAAATGTGTTCTGCTGAACGAAAATTTGCTATGATCTACATTAGTAAGACAGAGACAACACATGCGGGTATAAGGTCCTCTTAATGAAGGAAATATGGAAATATATTTTGAAAATATTATTTTAAAGCTTAAAAAAGCGGGTAAGTGAGTATCGCTCTGCTGTACATTAGGGGGTGAGGTGGACCTCGGACTAGGGTAGGTTAAATTTGAATGCAATGATAGGTATCATTGTATACGAAAAACGATTCTGAACGGAGATGATTTGTCAGTCTAGGATATATTATATTTAAATATTGCCATACATTCTATTTTGAAACTAATTCAAACATTTAAGTAAAAGTTTCAAGATCTTACGTTTAGTAATTTTTTAAAAATAACAAAAATCGAAAATTATTTATTAGTAAAACGTTATTTTACACGTGAATTTTTGATTTCAAATTAAAATTAAAACTTTAAACACTAGTAAAATTTTTCAAATTGAATAATCCTCAAACTTTTTTATAATTATTTTAAGCTTAACTTATGGACAGCATAGTATTAAATTTTCAATTCTTAGCTATTGATAGTAAAATATTTATACATTTTTAACTACTAAATAGTGAAAAATATTCATGATTTTGACGAATTTTTGTCAATATTTGAACTTCAAATGCTAATAAAAAAAAATTGTGCCTATGTATTTTTATAATTTTTGAATGTGAGTTAGTACAAGTTATGTGGACCCTTCAATTAAATTTTCAAGAAATTTGTCCCAGCTAAATTTTTTTTATCAACATTTATAAAAAAAAAATAAAAAAAAATTGAAAATTTCAAATGCCTATAAATAGCTCAAAAAAAAGTCAAAATAATTTGAAAATCAAATCACTTAAAGAAAATGGTAATCTAAATAACAGGTAAAATTTTCAAGTATTTACGACTTATACTGTTTGAATAACAACAAATATCAAAACTTAGTTATAAAAGAAAAAAAATTTACGATTTTTCAACCACAAAATTACTTGCAAATTTTCGCAATTTTGACATATTTCGTATAAATTCGAACTTTAAGCACTTATAAAAAAAAATTGTGACTAACGATTTCGGATTTTTTTTTATCACTTTAATATCAACTTATAAGAAACCTTGTATTAAATTTTCAAGATTTTCTGGCCGGCCAAAAAAATTTTATCGTTATTTTAAAAAAAAATACTAAAAAAAATTAAAAATTTCAATTGTCTATAAATAGCTCAAAAAAAGTCAAAATTATTTGAAAATTTAACTGTGCATGGAGAACGCTAATATAAACATTTGGTGAAAATTTCAAGTATTTACATCGATTAGTTTTTGAGTTATAGCAAAATAAAAAATTCGAATTAGTCGAAAAATGGTTTTGCGTAAAAATTCCCGTTTTTCTGTCATTTTTTTTTTGTTTTCCTCGATTTTTTTGAAAACTGTTGGAAAATGTTTACTTTTCACCTCTATAATGCACCAAGGATATCCACTTTGCCATCGGAAACCACCCCCATAGTTTGAAATTGAAGCATTATTTCGACAAGTTATGCTGTACACAGACACAAAAAAAAAAAAAAAAAAAACACACATCATTGTAAAATCAATACATTCATCACTCCGTTCAGAATCTAAAAAAAACAAAAAAAAAAACTAAAAAAAAAAAACACACATCATTGTAAAATCAATACATTCATCACTCCGTTCAGAATCTAAAAAGCATTTAGAAATTGAATTCTGATTAATTTTTGTTTTGTCATGTTTATGATGAGTGACAAACATTGTTATTTCTTATAATCAACAATTCAATATGAAGTTAAATTTAAAGTCAATATATATATATATATATATATAAATAATAAATTTCAGTTAAGTTATAAAATTAAATCAACATTTGATAATAATTAATTTATACATTGATAATTTATTTATTCAATTACTAGATGCCCCTAGTGGTATTGGTTACATAGGTTAATGGTTAACATAATATTTTATATTGTATAACACTATTTTTTTGTAGGTTGGAAGATCCTCGGATTCGCCAATCGACTTTGTCGTTATGGATACAAATGCAGAAAAAAATGCAGCAGCTATCAATAATTTACCTATTGATAATAAAAAAACAGCTGCAGCAAGTACTATATCAAGATTTGCGTGTCGCATAATTTGCGATAGGAACAATACAAATATAGCTCGATTATATGCTGCAGGATTTGATTCTTCTCGAAATATATTTTTAGGGGTAATACAGCATTAACTATTTGTTTTTAGTATGAAAATATTGTATTTTGGATTGTTGTTTGATTTATAATTTAGGAAAAAGCAACTAAATGGAAAGATGGTGAAGAAATTGATGCACTTACTACAAATGGAGTATTGGTTATGCATCCAAGTGGAAAGTTCCATAAGGGAAACACCGAACCTGGCATTTGGCTGGAGGTGTCGGTATGTGGAAAGTTATTTTCTTTGCGCGGGTCTAGATCAGCCCAACTCAAAGGTGATATGGTATGTGACATAATTGTACTTAATGTTATATAATGCCTATTATTATCAAATATGTATACCTATTTTTTTTTTAGGTTGAAGATTCTAATAATATTTTAACTGATGGAACATTAATCGATTTGTGTGGTGCAACCCTGCTATGGAGATCAGCAGAAGGGCTCAGCTTATCTCCTGTAATTATAAATTAATGATTATGTTGTTTTTGTTTTTATAACATAACATTTAATTTTTTTTTTATTTATCTCCAAGTAAGATAGTTAATTAAATAAAAAAATGTCCTTTAAATATTTTTTTATTAAAATTAAAATATAAATAATTCATAATTTAAGTATTAAAATGAAATTTCAGATTTAAAAAAGATATTTGATTTCTAGAGTCTAGAATATACTATACTTAAAAATAATTATTTCAATGATTGAAAAATTTATTAAGTGTAACATACTTTTTTTTACTAAGCTTTCCCTAAATCTTTTTTTTTATTTTTATGAATTTATACAATTTGTTCTACTGTTGAATATTTGTTTAATTATGCTATATTTTTTTATGGGATTCTGTTTTAAAAAAGCCTTATTTTTAAAATAATTCATAATTGTTTCTAAAATTAAGATGTCAAGTTATTTAATATTTTAGAGTAGAGAATATTTAAAAAAGCTGATTGAAAGGACAAATCGTGAGCGGCCTACGTGTCCTGTTGGTCTATACACATTAGTGTTTCCTCATCATTCCGAAGACCATACTGCTGCAGTAGCATCTTCAGAAGTTGCAGATATAAAGCAACAGCCATATGCATACTTACAATGTGGTCATGTTCAAGGTCGTCATGCATGGGGATTGAATAAAGACTCCAATAGTAGAACATGCCCAATGTGTTTAAAAGTAATTTGAAAATTTAAGAGTGTTACTCACAATTTTAAAATTAAATTAAATATTTAATTTATAGGTTGGTGGAATTGCCAAGCTGAGTATGGGTATAGAGGCTTCATTTTATGTACAGGATAAGGAGAAACCAGATTTATATGCCTTTAATCCATGTGGTCATGTGGCTACAGAAAAAACTGTTAAGTAAGATTTAATATTTTTTTTTACACTTAATAGGAAACTGTAGTAATATTTTTATTTAGTTGAAAATAGAAAAATAGCATTATTATTATTTTAGATTCTGAACGGAGTGATGAATGTATTTTTTATATTATATTTATATTTTTTCAATTATAATTCTTAATCCATAAATACTTCCAAATTAACCATACTTGGATCATAGTAAAAATAAGCAGTTTCTATGATTTAAATTTCTAATTTTGAATTGTTTCTTAACTATTTATTTTAATAACATTTCTAAATATTTTTATGATAAGATAATTGAGTACAAGAAGTGCAGTAGTTAGTACTAATGGGGCACGTCTGTATATCTCATGTCATATACTAATAGCAGTTAAAATGTTTACTTTTAACTATTATACTGTTAAACAAAATTGCTTAAATAAGAAATATTAAATTTAAAAAAACTTTTTTATTTTTTTAGATTTTGGTCAAATGTTGGGATACCCTATGGCACAAATGGTTTTGAGGCATTTTGCCCATTTTGTGCAAAACTTCTTGAAGGGTATCCAGGTTACGTGAAGTTAATTTTTAATTAATTTAAGTAACATTTTTTCACATAAAAATAAGTAGATTCCTTTTTATAGTTAATACTTATTTATCCTAAACCTTATAAAGGTAGTGTGATAATATTCAATTTTTTTTTTGTTATCAATTTGTGAGTTTTATTTTTGTCCTTGATTTTAAGACAATTTTTTTATTTGTATTTTAAACTGGATAACTAGGTTATTATATTTTATAGGGTTAAACTATGTTATTGAACTATTTTTTACTTTTTATATTATTTTATCACTTCTGCCTATATCTCACCGGTAATCTCTAATCAATATAATTTTATTTTTATGAGGCAGTTTAAAAATAGTGACAATCTCTAAAAAAAACTAACTTTTATCAACAAATCTCAGTATTAGTTATAAAATTATTATTGAATATCTTTTATGATGTTTATATTTTTGAAGATCTTAACAATACTACTTTTTGAAGATCTTATTAGCTATAATTAAATTGAAGTAGAAAGTATTGTATTGGGGTTGCCATGAATAATCTATTTCTATATATCTACTCAGTCACATACATTTTTTATAACTATAAGTCATGAATTATCACAACATGAATAAATTAATGATTTCTGAGAGTGTTGTTTTAAATAACCTAAACATGAGCACTTCAGTGCTAAGTAGAGGGTTGTGTGAAAAGACTCAAATATTTTTAAATATTAAAATATAATACTTTAATTTTTTAATCTTTCTATGAGATTTTGGTTTCTGAAATAATTGGTGAATATTTTGCTTTTACACTGTTATATTTTATGTTATTTAATTATGTTCACTAACATAATGATCATATTTAATATGTTTAAAACTTTTGATAAAAGTTTAAATTGGGATAAATGGCAATCCTTATATCTATACTAGATGTTTGGTTTTGATTATATTTTATGTGGAATATTGTAAGGTTTTTTTTTTTTATTATTAAATTTATTTTTATTACATAGGTAAGGTTTTAATCAACTTAAGTAAATAATAAATAGTTTTCATAAATTTATTTATTAATTCAATTATTGCTATATATTTGTAAGTGGTGCAACTAAAATATTATATATTCATTTTTAAGTATGTATTTTTTTTTCCGTATTGATAAAACAATGTTTTAAAGTACAATTTTATTATAGTATTCATACAAAATGTATATATAATATACTTAATTGCACAGTTAATATATTTTAATTATTTGGTGTGTAAGCTGGTGTGATATTTCAAGACTGCAAATTGCTAATAATAATTTAAATCAATTATGGTAATATTATTAATATCTATAGGCTTTTCAAATAGTTTGAGAATGTTAATCTTATAGATGTTAATAACGAATGCTTTTAGTACATTTTCTCTACGATTGATTCGTATTTTATTTTCATAATTTTATTATTATTTTTTTTTTAGCATTTGCAGTCATTCTTTCAAATTGTATATATTTTTTTTTGTTTGTGTAAGGAAATAATAGGCATTATATTGATAAATTATTTTCAAAAACACATTTAAATTGTATTATTATAATTAGTTTTATTATTAATTATCATTATTATAGAGATTATTATTATGATATATATTTACACAAATCTTTTTTTTCGTGCGATAAAGCGATTCTAAATTTTTTTCAGATGATAAAAATTATATTTTGACCATATATAACAGATAAATATTTATATTTCCAGTGCTTGGAAAGTTGCCATAAAAACAAATTAGTTTCTATTCTTATAATTTATTATTTAAAAAGAACATTTTTCTGTTTATATAAACAAATTTATTTAATTGCTCCATAAAAATAATATTTCTTCAAAAAAAAATAATCAATGACTTTAATACATCAAAAAGTCAAAAATAACTTTAAAAATTATTAACTTTATAATATTAAATAAATAGATTAATATTATTGTTAATATTATAGATTTATTTCTTATGTATTGGTAACTATTTTTAAAACTGAAAATGTGTGTAGATTTTTAATTTATATATTGTGTCAAAAATATGTTAAATTATTATTATAACTTTAAATTTCTGAGTGATTATTTTTAATCATAAGATCTACCCATAGTTACTAGGAATAATAACTATATTTTTATATTAATATAAAATCACTGACACATACCTGATATTTTATCATAAATTTCCAGTCCAGTTTATTCTTAGTTATAGTTAATAATATTTACAATATTTTAATATGTAAAAAATAAACATCATAGATATTATACAATGGTATTCTATTTATACTATATAACTATTGATTCAATAAAAATTAAAAAAAAAAATTTCGAGAAGGGTTGATAATTGACAAAATCATATTTAACGTAAGAAAAGTTGTAATTCATGTTATTTTCTTAATAATAGAATTCTGTTTTTGGAATTTTTTGCCAAACTCGTAATTTTCAAGCACTGGATATTTTATTGTTTAAATGTAGTATGCAAAATAAAAAACAACAAATAAAATTCAATTGTTTAAAAATGTTTAGTGTAAAATAATAGAAACGTAATAATATCTCTTACATATACTATGTATTATGTACTATTATATTATACTAAAATATTTAAGTTTTATATAGCAATGATGTATAGATAATAAATTCGTATATTTAAATTTAAATTATCGAATTTATTTATTTTAATTGAAATTTAGTAAAAATATTTATTATTTTTATGACATGAAATAGAATGATTACATATTCTGATAATTGAACATAAAAATTAATTGTTTTATAATCGATAAATGATAATTATTGTACTTAGCTAAATGCTAATCTAGCTTATTGTAAATGTATTTTTAAATATTTTATGGTATATAGTTATTTTTGTGATTATGTTTTAAAAAGTAATGTTATCATTGCAATTATTACTGAATACTGGTACCTGTCTCATTCAATCTGTGTTGTGTTTTAACTAATAAAATATTTATTTTCAGCTACTGAATTGTAGTCCAATCATTATAAATTTCATATAATTTTTTGTACTCCTTAATTCAATTTCTATTCTTTTTAAAGAACAGAAATGTTTATGGTATGTTAGTTAAGTTTCAAATATGTCTTATCTCAACTTTGTTAATTTAATGTAGCTAACTTGTGACCAATAGCTACACAAATAATTCTAATTTATGATAAATATAAATAATATTGTATCATTTTTGTAATTGGGATAGTGACTATATTGGGTATCAACAGATAATTGAATATTTTTTTTATTTTAACAATTTTATCAACTATAATTCATCTTCAGTTTATATTTGTTAATTTAATAATCCTAGTCGTATTTAAATGAATGCATAATGTATGGGACATGGGTGGATAGAGGTATTTAATAGTTGAAATGTAATTTGGAACACCAGACAATTTTTTATTGATATCTTTACAGATATAACGATGTGTTAGTATATTATTTTATTTTTTATTAACTAAAATCTTAAAATAATTTGTTTATACAAAATTAAAACAAAAGGAATTAAATAAAAATCCTTACCTAAACCATTTTATATTGTAACCGAAACTCATAAAGATAATTTAGATTACAATTTCTAGTACTATTTCATAAACAAGACAATGTTAATAATTAATAATATAGAACTTTCAGTATATTCGGTACAAAATTGTAGGTACTATAGATACCTAACAAAATAAAATAACACTATATATTTGTTATTCATATGCTAGGAGTTTATCCAAATAATTGGTTCTCAGATTTTATTTAAATTCTTTTCTGCTAAGACATTTATTCAAATTTAATAAATAATTAAGTTGTGTTAAAAACCATTTACAGGTGTGTATACAAAATCCAACGTTAGTTAACATAACCTGGTGGTTTATTTTATATTCACAAGTTATAAATTAAAACCATTGTTTTTGTCCTCTTAATAGTTTCATATTTTTTTCCTAGATATTATATCTACTTCCACTGCACTGCGGTTGTGCTACTATTTAAAGTTGACATATTTTACGTAGCTACCCAAGTTGATATGTCCTTTTCAGGGGCGAACGCAGGAAAAAGTTTCCGGGGGGGGGGGGGTTGAAAAAATTTACAAACCACAGGAGAAAGGAAACTTTTTAATAACTAATAATTTATTTTAATTTTTTTGAAATTTTATCAGTAATACATTTGTAGGTCAGATAATTTTTTTTTGTACCTACTATTTCGGAGGGGGGTGTAAACCTCCAAACCCTCCCCTGCGTTCGCCACTGGTCCTTTTTAAACAGAGTCTTATCTAATTGCCCATGACGTATTACCGAACGCTGTTGGAACGCGACGAACAACAACATCACAGTGTTGTACGCATTCCACGACGCTGAGAAGTCGTTATTTAACCACCATCATTATGTCGCGATTATTTGAACGCACGGTATTTCGTTGCGTGAAATTTGGAATCATACTACATTTGATGGTACGTCAATTTGTCGTATTCACTTATAAGACAAATAATTTTTGGTACGTTATTTTTTTAACATTGAAAGTGTTTGTTAAATTTAAATACTTACCTAGATTTTAAAAATATGAAGAAGGTGTACTTACCTATACGGTTTTATCCTTACCTATAATAGGTACATCGAAGGAAGTTAAACCAACGTATGAATCGTATGATTAAGGTTGAATTAAGTAATTTTATGACAAAAATATACGAGTATATCTACATAGGTACCATTACTGGTTATACATGTCGTAAATGTAAAATAAATCTATTTAGCCAAACACATTTTTCAGACAATTCATACATTTTTAGATAATTGGTTTCCTAGAAATTAGCATCTTTGATGAAAATCCCAAAATTTTCTTGCAGGTAGATTTTTTTTAAGAGTAAAAAAATAGTTTTATATTTCAATTGAAAACATTGTGGTTTTTAGAATTTTATTTCAACGTTTTTTCAAAATATGTTGTTAGGGCCTAGCCGCCTAGGGGTGGTAATATTATTATTTATTTTGCTTTCGGTATAATTAGATATTATTATATGCTCTCTAATAATATCACAAATAATATCCTACGTCATTCGCGACACGTATAAATAAGTTGCAAGGGCTAGTGGCTACTAATAATGGTTTTAGGTCATTTTGTACGGTCGAGCATTAAAAGTTCGAAACGCGGACACAGTTGTACCATCGGGTAAAATTTAAGATAGCAGAACGCGGACATTTTGTCCAATTTATACACAATATACATAAAGTATATATATAAATATATAATAATAATATAAATAAGTCTTAAGTCATTAATTTTACTTTTTATGAATACCTAATTACCAAATGGCGTAATTTGGTCATGATTGTGTGTGCAAAGGTGGGAATGTCTTTAAATTTTACCTATAATCCCCTCCCAAGAAAAAATGTATTTATCATAAGCATCTCCTTTCAGTGCAGTATAAATGTATGTACGTATATGACACGGGTCACATGGAAACTTAATTATAAATAAATGTAGTTAGCGTTAACTGCGGCTACCAGTTTTTTTTAAAAAAAAGGTCACGGGGGATTCACACGACCCCCGAATTCCCCCTTAATTACGACACTGTAATTACCCAATATTTAATTTGTGACAAATTCTTATTATATGTTCTTATTCCAATTTTATAAATACTTATAATGTTAAAAGTAATGTTTCAAAGTCAAAATTATACAAATAGTAAATTTTTTATCATGTAGGTATGTGACAAATTTACATCAGCGGTGTCCCTAACTTCTTCTATAGGAGGGGCGAACTTTATTGTATAATATATATATGTAATAAAGTATAAACACATAAATTAATAGGTAGGTGAAAGGTGATATAAATTAAGAAAATCTGAAGGAAGAAAATGCCACGGGGGGGGGGGCGATTGCCACTTTTTTCTATCTAATTATACTTCATAAGTTAAATTTTTCATGTATCATATAGGTATAGATAATTATGAAAAATTTATTATAAACGCCTGATACCCGTAATAGATAAAGAGTGTATATTACATGTACACCTTAAAAATTTTGGATCAAGAGCGGTACTGCGTTAGGTAATTTGCAACAAGCCATCCCTCAGTTTCTGGTTGACATAATAAAAAATGCATAGGTATATTATCATATATTTACATAATTATATTAGGTACATTATTACATATGGTAACAAAATTTAGTAATTATTTGTATTATTTTTGATATATAATTGCCATTTATATAGTTTTGTAAGTCAGTTTGATATTGTCAGATGTCAGTATGGAAATAAACACATGCTTTACCTACTCATCGAATCACTTTTCAACCGTATTTTTTATTTATTCATTGTCAGGAGTATATTTTCCTCCTTAAAATTCTCCGTACTTATCTAGTGAAAAAGTATTGATGATCAATGAACGCAAGCCGCAAGAAAGTCTGTAGAAAATAATAATGAACGTGATGACACTAAATAATATACCTTATAAACAATATCCTATCTAAAGACTAAAATTCCAAAGTAGATGATAAGTCGAGATTTGATCATATTATTTGATAGGCGTATTTTAAACTAGGTTAGTGGTACCTAAGTCAGTGTAAAATTTCACAATTGTTGATAACTGATAACTATTTTACCACTGTAACTAGGCTTAGTAGGCTTTGATAAGTTGAATTTTAACACATGTTTAACTATTCGTCATCCGACATTCCGTCAAGGCCATATGAGTAAAGTACGAAAGTGTCTAGCAGATGTCCTGACCGTTACCGAAATCCAACAGGAACAAACATTTTAGCAGAGAGCAATTAATACTAAATAATAATATTAGTTATTAATCGAGAATACTTTTATATTTTCAATAAATATTTAAAAAAAAATATATACCTATCTCAACCCTTTCCCCCCGGCCCACGCAGGAAATTCGTTTTCAGTTAGGTACGGCCTTGTTTATGGGTACAAGATTTGTGTTCGGACATCAAAATTAAATCTAACGTCGGGCTAACATTATGATACAGAAATGCAATTTTAATATAATATAATAAATAATATTAATAATGCATTATTGCAGGCACTATATTTTAATCGCGACATCGTGTATTCCGAAACCGCATACGCATACCTACATATTTATACGCGCTTGCAGCCAAACGTTGAAGGTGATTTTAAACGGATATCGCACACAATAATAATAATAATATATCGTGTTTAGTTTCGCGTTCGTGTGTTTGGGTTGTCTTGACGACACGAAGCTCAGACCGTTTCGACAAAACGCTCGCAAAGACATTAGACTACAGCCAGCAAGCACAAGCCGCAGTCGGTCATGTGCCATCGGTAAGCAAACGTCTTGCCGTTTGCACGCAACACAACAAACAGACCAATCAGCTGATGTTGGTCATTCGTCGGAGGTACGTAATATTTCAATTAGCACCGTATTTCGATTTTCGGTAGATACTTATTATATTTGTTTGCACCAGTATATGGGAGGGGTGGGATATAGACATTTTGTAGATTTGTTTGTTATGGGGGAACGGGGAAAATATTTAAAAGATCTCACTTTTAAATTACACAAATACAAGTGCTACACCAAAAAGCTCGCCTCGCTCGCAAAACTGCAAAAATGATTTTTTCACCCAGACTCGGGAGAAAACTATTTATAACGGCGTGAAAATCAATCGTATTTTCATCAAATAAAGTAATGTAAAACTTTTTTAAAAACTAGACGTATTATTTTCAGTAAAATTTTAAGGTCATGGACACTATTCGCTCCTGGTCATATTCAAATTGTATTATAATATGTAATTTGAAGATCAGACATAACGTATATTTCATCCATGTTAATATGTTTAATATTATACGAATTACGAGTATACCTAATGCAGGACTCCCTCAGACTAAAAGTGCATTAATTGCTGATGTGGCAAAAATCAAATAGAATAAACACTAAATCCATACCGGGGAGGAAGGGAGATTTTCTTGCAACGCCTCCAATCCTAATTGTTATAGATAATAAAATATTTGCAAACATAAAAACAACACATTAAGTATTGAAAAGTTCAAGTTCGCTTGATATTTATATGCAAATATAAAATATCAATTTTATTATAAGAATAAAGTATAAAATTTAGACACATTTAATCAGAAAATATGTATAACAGCAAAAAATCTAAGTATGATAATTTGTAGAACTTAATAGATTGGAATGATTGGATGAAGACATTGTAGAGTATACTGCGTGTAAACTATTCACCGGTCTATTGTTTATTTTATTTATAAAATATGTATTATGTATACATATAACATTCGTATTTTGTTTTTGTTTTTTGAAACGTATTCATCGGTAGTTAAGTAATGAGGTTTTAGGTGTTTATTAAGAAAATGGGGAATAGTAAGTTCCTACACGAGAGTAGCAGGTAAACAATTACATATGTTAGTTCCTACACGGGCATATGTAAGTGCCTACAGGGTAAAAACCAGGTACCTATGTTAGTTCCTACACGGCGGAAAAAGGTACATATGTAAGTGTACCGCAGGGGCGGATCTAGGGGGGGATTCAGGAGGTCAGCTGACCCACAGTTAATATTTGCTGACCAAATTGGCCTCTTTACAAATCTTGGGTAGGTTTTTGGACCCTCGAATTTACCAGAAATATAAATTAAAAATTCACATTTTGTCAATTCATAATTTATATATTTTATCGTTTTAGTAGAAAGTTGAGTATTTTATTATGAATAACGTATCCCAAAACCCGGTACCTGTACCATCACTGCGCTGATAAAATTAGATTTTATTTACAAATCAAAAATAAGTTGTATTGCTTAAGAGGACGCCATACCCGCATGTGTTGTCTCTGTCTTACTAACGTACATCATAACAAATTTTCGTTCAGTAGAATACATTTTGTGACGTTAGCTTTAATATTAGAGTAAATTTACCTACTATCAAATTTAAAGGTAAGAATATTATCTAGACAATGATATATGCTTTTATTGATATTATCATTTTAAAGTGAGTTATGAACATTTTAAAGTTGTTATATTTTACATAGCTGTAACTCACTTTAAAATAATAATATCATTAAAAGCATATATCATTGTCTAGATAATATTCTTACCTTTAAATTTGATAATAGGTTAATTTACTCTAATATTAAAGCTAACGTCACAAAATTTATTCTACTGAACGAAAATTTGTTATGATGTACGTTAGTAAGACAGAGACAACACATGCGAGTATGGGGTCCTCAATATTAATAGGTCTATTGTGTATAGTAATAATATAATAATAAACTAATATAGTATACAAAAATACAAAATTGTGTATACCGGTTGCGACGTGCGTTCGCAGAACTAATAATCTATTTATGTATAATCCGACGTAAATACTAAATTCAAATTCGTACTCCGTGGTCGACTAACAAGTTTAGACTAAATTAATTAAGACGTTTCTTCGCTCCACTATTATTGAAGAAAAATTGTCAAATCTTGCAATACTTAGTATTGACAAATGTACAGCTGAAAAAATTAATTTCAATAGAGTCATTGAAATTTTTGCAGATATGAAAAAAAGAAGAAAAATATCATAACTAAATCATAAATAAATAAACACATACAGTATAAATGCATTTTGTTTATTTTATATATCAGCTAGTACAGTTCTAATATGGTTTTAATAAGTGGCCCCTTCAAATGTCCTGACCCACGGTTTCATAAACCTGGATCCGCCCCTGGTGTACCGTGTACCTATATGGCTATATGTGTATATATGTGTAAATATGTACCTATATACGTATAAATATATGATGATTATATATTATATAATACAAATACATAAGTTTTCATTTTTTTTTATTTTTACTCTATATATTATAATATTATATTCAACTATGAAAAATTAAAATGCATTATACGATTTTTATTATATTTTTTACTCATCATATTATATTTATTTGTGACGATGCGTTATGCGATTTTTTTTTTTGATGTTTTACTCTTTATATAATATTATATTCAATTATAAAAAATTAAAATGCATTATACAATTTGTATTATATTGTATAATCATCATATATGTATTTATTCGTATATACATCGTATATACATATTTACACCTTTTTTCCACAGTGTAGGAACTAACATACGTACCTGGATATTACCGTGTAGGAACTTACATGCGTATCTTTTTCCGCCATGTAGGAACTAACATAGGTACCTAGTTTTTACCGTGTAGGAACTTACATACGTACCTTTTTCCGCCGTGTAGGAACTAACGTGTGTATTTTTTTTACCTGCTACTCTCGTGTAGGAACTTACATTCGCCCAAGAAAATATATTACATTTATGAATAAATAAAAAATAGTTTAGGTAAATCCGTAAAATTTCACTCTCAACTGAGAACTGAATTAATTACTCAAATCAATATAATGTTATATGCCATTGGTAAATGATGATTAAACAGAAAATAATTTTGTTTAGCAGAGCCTCGGTATCGACACGTTGTAGTCGATCGACGTCGATCAAGTTTTGGCGCGGCTCCACGCGATAAACACCTACAATAATAATATGACTCAACGAGTTAATACAACTTTTTCCTATTCATTTTTTCTGTTTATCATTAAAATATGACTGTCAATTAATGATTTTCATAATAGGTTTCTGAAATTTAGAATAAGTTGAAAAAAATCTATCAGCTTTTGATTAAAAAATAAAAATCGTTGGGAATTTTATAAATTTACCTGGCACCTGCTTATGTACAAAAAATTCATTATTTAAATTTCTTGATTTTTTTTAAAAAAAAGTTGCGATTTTATTTTAAAGAAAATATATTAAAATTCAAAACTCATTATCTAGAGAAAATGTATTAAATATCTAAATTTTGATATAAATTTACCATTTTTCAATTTTTCCATTGATTAAATATCTAAATGAAGACATTCTAATGGCAAATTTTTAAATTACTAATAAGACATTTTTTTTAAAGTTTTGTGTTGTAAGTTTATGCATTTTTGAAATATGAATACTTTTATCCGTTACTTGATGTATTGTTAATTTTTTACATAACATTTACTAAAAACTGTTGTAGGTTATTGTCTTTAAAGTGTATAAAATCAACATAGAATATTATAAAGCAATAGATAAAACACAACAAGTAGTTCGATTTTTAGATTATTAATAATAACTTCGAAATAAATTTTTATATTTTAAACATTTGTTATATGTTTCTAAGCCAATAGTGGCACATTTTTATTGTTGAGTGAATTTACCTACACATATTGATTAAAATTGAACATAGGAAAAAATAATTTACTTATAAGTTATAGATAACGATAAGTGCAACCAGGCATAAGCATATAATATATGATTTACTACGATTTACGACACATCGTTATTTAGAAAATTATTGTTAAATTATAAATTTGTTGTTGTGTATTGCATGTCTATAATATAAGTAATGGGGAAATTTAATTTTTTTTATTACATAAAACATCTGTAGTTTGTAAGATATATTCTACAATCTACTAATAAGTCATAATCATAATGGTATTTTGTAAGTTTTTATGATTACTATGGAATATAGGCAGAAAAATAATAAGGGTACAGAAATTTTTAAATGCATAATACGTAAATTCTTTTTTGTCATGAATAAGACTTACGTATAAAGAAGAATTTATAAGCTTTGAAAAATTATATTAAATTATTTATGTAGGATGTTTAATTTTTAATTTTGTAAAATTAAAAAAACGAAGAACTAAATATTTTGTAATTGTATAAATTACTAATATTTTTCATATACATTTTTTATATTATCTTTATCTATCCAAAAATGATTTATTTTCATTTTAATTGTTAAAACAGTTTTTTAAACACGTTTCACTAACTTCGTTATCGTTTTTAATGAATGTTCGTGTTTTTACTTTACGTCTTTGTTCAAATTATTACCTTAAGACTCTTAATAGGTAGGTAGTTTAATACGCACAAGTCATAAGTATAAGATTTCATAAAAATAAAATAATAGTTTTTCAAAACTTTAAGTTATATAATTGTTTTATTATATTAATAAAAAATATTATGCATGGTTAAATTAGATGTAATATATTAATATCTCTAATGTTATAATAAAAACAAGTCTAGTAATTTAGGAATTAACAACAATTAGGTAATTTAAAAATGTTTTCATTTTTATAATAGTTGTGAGAAAGTTAAAACTGAGAATGTTACCTGTAAAGTTATATCTATATGTTACAAGAAAAAGTATTTAATGAAATATTATATTTAAAATACTACGTAGTGCCTAGCTACTAGCTATAGGCCCTAGCCTGTATATTTATTCATGTTTTAGGGTACCTATATTGCGAGACAGAGCAAGTTATTAGCTCATTTTTTGACTAATTAAATTAAGTTAATATAGGCATAATGTAAGCTAAATTTAATGTTGAAAGTTAATTTTTTTAAACTTGTAATAACTGACAAATTAAATGGAAAAATAATACATCCTAATTAGTTAAAAACAATTTTCATTTTTTTTTTAAAAAAAAACTTATTTTTAATGATGTCTGCCAAAGTGCCAAAGTATTATAAAACCAATTTTTAGTAAGTCAAAGTACAAATACACAAAAATAATAATGTATATAATGCATATATAAATATATAATAAAAATAATATACATAGGCAATTAAGAGTAGTTCATGAAAAATAAAAATAGAATCATTCTTATAATAATATAAGTTATTAATTATTGATCATTAAATTTTAACGTTTGACTGGGTTGTCTGGTAGTGTTATTATTGAGAGATTTAAAATATAGTAGAATCTTCAAATTTTTTTTATTTCGAACATCACTATCTAGAACTAAATTGAGATCCCTTGAAACTACCATTACATTCCATAGCGTTTTACTGTTGATAGCTCTATATAAAATTTAATCGTTTTTTGTTATGTCGTGTACACAAATATTAATTTGTGAACATAGACAGGTAACGAAATTTTATCCAAAAACTATTGAAAATCCTAGTGAGAATGAAGACATAACATAAAATGAATAGAAAGTTACAATATTTACAATTCAACAAGTTAAACACGCTTTAAAAATATCAAGAAATTTTGTTGAAAGGTTGAGACTACTACTGGTAAAAAAGATGATACTTTTTTGCATCATCCAATTTAGAAGAAACCATGGAAGTCAGAAGTAATAAAAAATAAATTTTAATGACAGATTTTATTTTTAAATTGATTTATTATATATTTTATTGTTTTTATATACAATTTGATAAAAACTCATGTTTCGAATTTTTCGATATCTTTTCGATATATTTTTTTTATATTCTTATCTTTTTTTTTATTCGTGAGAAGAGTAGTTATTATAAATTATAATAACTGGTATAAATACATTTTATGAACAATGAAGAAACTGATATATTGTTAGATTAATTCAATACAATTTGCATAAAAATTACTTAAATGTTATATGGATTTTTATGAAAAGTATCTGGTTTTACTTAAGTTTGATAGTTATACTAATTTAACAAATTTATTGATATCGGCGAATGAAAAAAAACCAAATTAGAACTGTAGTTTTATGGAATAGGTTGATTTGGATTGTAAAAAAAGTATATGTATATTTCAAAAAATTATTTACGTTTTATAAGTTTATATTTTCTTATGCAAATATACAATATAGCCAGCTGTATATAGTTTTTAGTTATAATATATATTTTATAATTATAAGAATTTTTAAAAAATATATCTTTACTGGAATTAATTTTAATGAAATGATTCATTACAGTGTTCAAACCATTACTTTATTTTTAAGATTTATTTGAAATATAACTTTTTTTGTCTAATAATAAACAATACTATAGTTGTAAAAATAACTATTAAACTAGCTATTATACTATACTATTGTGACTCAGTAGGGCGTCCTTTTTGTGGCACAATTAGGTCAACTGATAAAAAAGCATAGACTTTTTATTACTAGAAAATGTCTAAAGTAGGCGATAATAAAATCGGGTTAATGTTACATAAGATATTATAACAAAACTAGCCATTTAGGATAACATCACAACCACAAGCATTCGGTCTTTTTACACGCGAATTATATGGTAATCAAAAAGATTGACCTTTGGCTAGCCGAATATTATTTTAATAGTAATTGGGTCGAAAACACTCGACCTCGACCTCAAGACATCGGTTAACGTCTACTATACCGCGTAATTGTGTGTCCGAATAAAATTAACGCTAAACTTTTGCGTGCATAATCGATTTCCAAATAATCATGTGACAAGGTCATAGAGCATAGTATGTCCATATAATACATATTCCAGAATGTATATATACCATTTGCAAATAAATACTCCATTTTGTTTATTGCTTGTCAGTCAATATTTTTTTCAATGGCTTCGCTTTATAAAAATGTAACCGTTGATAAATGCTTATATATTTTCATTTTCTGCGACAACAAACCTGAGATATATCTAATAAACATAGCTAATGTTAAAACGAAAAAACTTAAAAGAGTAAAAATCATTACATAAAATATTTAATATATTTAAACATAATACAGTATTTCGATAGGTAATTGTTGAAAAAAAATTGTATTTTAAATATTATAATTATATAAATATTTATAATCGTTACAAACTTACTATCGTACTTATAAATCTTTGACGGTTTTCAATAATACATCATTTTTTTAACACAGTCGAGTCGTGATAACTCGAACCTGGTAACTCGAAAAACTTGAAAACTAGAATTTTTTTTCATTCCCCTATATATATAAATTATAAATTCGAGTTAGATATCTCGAAGCGAATTTTTATTTCCCTTCAACTTCGAGTTATTGCGACTCGGCTGTATTAAAAAAAATTACAACCGAGAATTTATTTTTATTAAAAGTAAGTACTTCTCAAACGTCTATAACGTATATAGTATTATAATAGCCATTAGAGTTCAGCAGAGTTGAATCTTTAGAAGATTTTTGATAAAATTCTTGATCTTATAGTATTTTACCTAATCCATAATAATAGCATTTACTCGTATCTCGTCTCGTCATATATATTACATATAAATATATAATTAAACGAAATTGGTATTGGTGATATATATAGGTTCCAATAAGTTATGTACCTACTTAATCAACATGTATCACAATATCAGTTTGGTAATAATGTAAAAATTTGTATTAAGATATATCTGTGCATTTATATGTAGACAGTAAGGTAATTTCGAGCGTTTTAATGAATTTGTTATTAATTATATAAATAATTAATTAATGTACTCATAGATAGAAATAGGATAGGTATTAATAACTAAAAACAGTATACTTATACTAATATACTTATTAAAAACATTAAAAATGATAAAACAAGTTCGGTTAAGTTATATTTTTCAGATGGTACCTACCCCTTTCCACCAGAACTCATTTTCACCAAACGAGATATTTACCACGTTTCTCACAACAAATGTCTGTATGCCTACTATTTTTATTTTTTTTATGATTTTTATTTACATTACAATAATACTTATATAGTATTGCTTGTGGTGGTGATAGGGAGTTACATTAGTATACAATAATATTATTATTCCTGATTCTTGTATAATATTAAAGAAAGAAAAAAATAACAACAACATTAATAATAAATAAAAACAGTACAGATTTTATATTAATATTATATATATATATTAATATAAATATTACAATAAATTCATATGCATGGATTGTAAATAATATCATTTCATAGATATAATAACTATAGTCGTTCAAAAATATTATTTTTAAGATTTATCGTTGTACAGTACATATTTATTTGAAACAAAAAGTAATTGATTTTATAATGGGTGACTTGGTGTCCTAATGCTTTTTTCATATACTTAATATTAAAAAATAGTGGTAGGAAAGTGGGTATCGCTTTGCTGTATAGTAGAGGCGGAGAGAAGGTCACTATAATGGATATGTTAAATTTGAATGTAATGACAGGTATTATTGTATACGAAAAACGATTCTGAACGGAGTTGATTAGTCAGTCTAGTATAATTAGTAGGATATATTATATTATTACCTATATTTAAATTGTAAAATATTGTAGGCTTACACAATTTCGTAAAAACTTAATTAAAATCGTAAAATTTAAATTTCATACGCTCATAAAAGTCTTTCTATATTGACGTTAGAATTTAAGATCATCAATAAAGTTTCTGAAATATTTTGCCACTACATAAATTATTATTTTCAATCATATTTAAAAACATGTTTTTAATTTATTAATACTATTTTTTCTTTATAAATAGAAAAATTAATTTTTTTGTAATTAATTGACAATTTTTTTTGGTTATAAACTAAGTACTTTCTTAAGATTACTAGTATTTTAAACTGTAATATATACAGATAGTAAGTTAATTTAAAACACTAGGTATAGTATATCGTGTTAAATATTGAAAAACAGTGTACTCGTATTATCAGTTTTAATAGAATAATTTTTGTGTAATTATATTATAAAATTAACAATTTAATACCAGTTGTTGAATCTTAAATGCGTATTAAGTATATGGCACTCAAATGTTAGGTTACGCGAAAAAAAAGTTGTTATTAAAAAGAAGAAAAGATGTTTTGTTTACATACAAAAATAAGATTCTTTAGAATTATTAAAATTACACGATGTTCTTCTAAAGCGATCGTTAAACTAAAACTGCTGTCTATACTGCTAGTCCAGCGAGAGCCCGTATTCTGTCTTTGGACCAGTGTTGTGTCAGTGCAGCATTCTTTATTGTTACTCGATCGACCCCGTTGGGTGATCAGTTAGTAAAATTATTATAAGCATAATTAAAATGTTACTACAACTAAAATAAGTGGCAGGAGCTCTAAATACGATATTGAAGTGCTTAGTAAATGGGTAATAATTTAGTAGTAAATTTATGTGTTAAATTTGAATTCAATATTGAATCATTGTAAATGAAAAATGATTTTGAGCGGAGACAGTCAACTTATTTCACTTACATAATATAGGTAGTACATTTTATGATGTTTTTTGATATTGTTATTAAAGTAATTTATTTTGCTATTAGTATTACGGTAGGTGGATTTAATTTTTGCCGAAAACATTGCATTATATTATTATAGTATTTAATAATAATAATATATATTTATACCATATTATTATTATATTATTATTAACTTTTAAATCAATATCACATTACCATAAAAGTGTAAAACAGCGTAAATAGTTTCATGGCATGAAAAGATAATATCTTAAAAATCTACAAAATCTACATTTACCTATTAGGTACCTACGTATTTTGAAAATGTCTTTGCGTAAAGTAAATATCAAAATATATGTAAAAGTTTTAATTCCCTACAAATAAAGATTTTTAAACTATAAAAAAATATTGAACATCGTTATTTATTGTTTAAATAGGTAAGTAATTTTATTCAAATTTAATCTTAAACGTATTTAAAAAATTTATTTTACTTTCCGGAAGTATTTTTTCTTTAAATATAGGTTGAATAACACTTATAAAAAGAGTCTTATATTCAATTTTTAAATCTTATTCATTTTTAGAGTATACGTAATTTCGATACTCGTTAAATAGACGCGTCATTTTGACGCAAGAGAATTGGAGGACGCATATTATTACCATTTGACACGTTTGTCAATTCAACAAATTTTTGTTTTATTTTCGCGCATATTATTTATAGTATAAAATTGTATCATTAGAAATTCCTGATTACATCATGTTTATCTCTATTGCGGTTCTTATCGTAAAAAATTGTATGAAACCATTCATTTGAAAATTCATAAATGAGCTAAAAAGATATCATAGCTAAACTACAATTTTTTTTTAGTTATCTGTCGGATATGTGATATATACAAACAAAAAATAAAAAATAAATAAAGATTTGTTAAAAAGAATAATAGATACATAAATACATAATAATATAGTCGTCGTTAATATCCAAAACATTCAACCAATGAGGCGATGAATGATTGAGAGGTATTGCTCACAATTTAAAATTGTATAAATAATAATAATTATATTTTTATATTTTTTATAGATCAATTTTTTTTTTTAATTACAATCAAAATATAATTTTAATTTTATGCATTGAATTGTCTTACGTCAAATTTACAGCGTCCAAATGAATAATGATGTGACAATGCATTTTTAACTACAACAAATTTACTAATTTTTGTGATTTTGACAAAATTCATTAAAACTTTAAACGTTTATGAAAATTTTTGTTAATGCACGCTAACCTTTTTTTTTTAATTTCTAGCAGTAACAACTTAAAAAAAGTTGGTAAGTGAGTATCGCTCTGCTGTACATTAGGGGATGGGGTGGACCTCGGACTAGGGTAGGTTAAATTTGAATGCAATGATAGGTATCATTGTATACGAAAAACGATTCTGAACGAAGATGATTTGTCAGTTTAGGATATATTATATTTAAATATTGTCAAATATTCTATTTTGAAACAAATAGTATAGTTTTTATATGTTACTATGGTTACTATGGCCAACATTCGCATTATGAGCGTATGAAATTTAATTTAAATTTTGACATATTTCTTATAAATTCGAACTTTAAACACTTATAAAAAAAAATTGTGACTAACGATTCGGATTTTTTTTTATCACTTTAAGAACAACTTATAAGAAACCTTGTATTAAATTTTCAAGATTTTCTGGCCATCCAAAAAAATTTTATCGGCATTTGAAGAAAAAAAAACTTAGAAAAGTCGAAAATTTCAATTGTCTATTAGTAGCTTAAAAATGGTCAAAATATTTTGAAAATTTAACTGTAAAGAGATAACCATAATATAAACATTTGGTGAAAATTTCAAGTATTTACAATAATTCGTTTTTGAGTTACAGCAAAATCAAAAAATCGATTTTGTCGAAAAGTGGTTTTTCCGTAAAATTTCCATTTTTCTGTCATTTTTTTTTGTTTTTCTCGATTTTTTTGAAAACTATTAGAAAATTTTAATTTTGACCCCCCTAAAGTACCAACTAGATTCAATTCCCTATTCAAAGAGGGGCTGAAGTCAAAAATCGGAGCATTATTACTGCTCCAAATGTTGGAGTCAGACACAAAAAAAAAAAAAAACACACATCATAGTAAATGCAATACATTCATCACTTCGTTCAGAATCTAATAAAGGAACCTAATATTTAATTTTCAAGGTTTTAACCGAACGAAAAATATTTTATTGAAAAAATAATTTTAAACGACTATAAGTAGTTTAAAAAAAGTGTAAAATATTTTGAAAATTATGCTTATTTATTTTAAAAATGTACTATCATATTATGGTAGATTTCGAAAATCTAAGTGATGATCTTAAAACTAAAATAGTTAGTCGAAAATGTGTTAGTAAATTCCTCAGCTGACTCCACTAAGTCTGTAAAAGTTAGTGTTAGTATATATTAATCATATAAGATTAATAAGATATAAAATATTATGCGATTGTAAGCACTTAAAAAAATGATCACTATATATAACAATACATTATTGTAATATTTTAAATATCTCAAAGTATAATAATTATACAATATAAGTACCTAATAATATAATATTTATTGCATTTTTTTGGAGGTAAGCAACGTTATACATATTATGTCAGATTTTGAATATATTTATATATATATAAATGACGATTTGGGATTATTAAGTATTATGATGTTTTATTTATTTATTTCGTATAATACATAAAACAAACATATATTATACACCAATACTGTATAATATCTCAAATAACAACAAATCCTAAAACACAAATAAAATAAAATCTTTATTTTAATTAAGTCTAAATCAAGTTCATTATTATGATGTTAGTTCTATGCGTATAATAAAAAATAAAATCTTTTTTAAATAAATAATTAATTAAAAAATATTAAAATGAGTATTTTAAATGATGTGATCTTATTGACTTATTGTTTATAACAATTATGATATTTATTATCATATTATATTAAAATAAAATTGCAGTTTAACTTTTTTTGAGAGTCATATAAAGACATAGAAGTTAGAGTAATTTATACACAAAAAACATGTGTATACTTGACACTTGTTATAAATGTTGACAATTAATGAGTGTTGTAGTTGAACGATATTTCCGTAAATTAAGTAGGTACGTAAAAAAATCAAAATTCTATCCATGTGAATTTCGGTATTTAAATTGTGAAGTCTGGAAAATGTTACATGTACCTATTTGTAGGTTGTAAGTATAATATTTAGTGATATTTCTTCTTTAACCTTAAAGTAGACAGTTAGAGTTAAGTATAGCGTTTATTTATTGTCCATGGTTAATTCAGTTAATTGTTGACACATTATTGACACTAGTCTGTGTTACAACTAAAAATTACACTATACATTCAGTGTTGAACTTATACTAGTTATTAGTTATACTTTATTATAGACCAGGGGTCTCTAAATTTTTTTATTCAAGGGCCACAAAAAATATCAAATGCTCTTAGCGGGCCAAAAATTTATTAACACATATAATACGTGGCCTCGATAACGACTTTTTAAATTACACATATCTTTAGATATCTATATTTTATTTACCGTCCTATGGGTGCTGTGGGCCGGTTAAAACTTGTTAGCGGGCCGTAGCTTGGAGACCCCTGTTATAGACTATAGTGTATTAATAATTGTTATTTATTATCAATTAATTGCGATTAGATATTAAATTATGTAGCAATATAAAACTATCACACAATCGTTAAATCATTATTGCGATATTCATATAAATTAGAATTACCCATATCTCATAAGTCATAATATATTTAGTATACAAATATATTAGTTATATTTTTAATTTTAAACAAAAATCTGTTAAAGGTTGGATATAATACGATTTCATAATGTCTACATTGCGGACCACTACTACAACTGAATTTCGAAAGCGAGTATATTTTGATGGATCACCATCACACGCTTCCAATGAAAAATGCCTAACGCCTTTAATGAAAGCATGTATGTACGGGCGATCCGAACAAGTCAAACTTATTCTAGAAGAAAAAGTAAATAATGACTTATATTTTATTATATTATATTTTTGAATTATGTAATATTATTATATTAATAATTTTAATCGTGAACAAAAATTATGTAACAATCATATATTATGTGATAAAATGTAGTAGACTGCTGATACTGATGAAATTAATTTTTAATTTATGTTTAATTCTTTTTTTTTTTTGTGAATAGCCATCGGCAGTAGTAGAACGAGATAGTGTTTTTAAGACAGCGTTGCATTATTGTGCCGAAAACGACGAGGAAGATGCAGACTGCGCTAAACTTCTTCTAGAAACCGATCCATCTATAGTCGATATACCCGACGACGATGGTCATACAGCTCTACATTTGGCTGTAATCGCTGGCAATTTGCCGTTAGTTCGATTTTTGCTCGTGTCTGGACAGGCCGACCCAAATAAACGAGATGCCGAAGGTCACTCGACTGTACATTGGGCGACAGGTATATAATATTATGGTATCTTAAACATTAATCAATTAATAGTATTATTACTTTCGTTGATGATAAATAATCACTATAAGTTTCATAATATTATATAATATATTTATTTGTAAAATAATCTTCATATTTACTGTAATTATTAGTATAGCACGGTATATTATATTATACCGTGTAGTATAGTAAATGAAAAAATTTATAAAGTTGGCGTATTTTTAAAATGATTCATTATAAAAGTCAAGATCCACATTGGTTAAACGCATCAAACCAAGGTGTATAGGAGAATTATGAAGGTAGTGAAAGGTACGATAAAGAGAGTGGTGATCGTAAAACGATCTTATAAAACAGATCCATATTCACTGCAGCAGATATTAATAATACGTAATGTTCAGTAGAGTTCAATATATTTTGAAACGATCATTAGAGTAATTTGGATTGATAAACGATAATATGATGTAATTAATTAAGTTTTTAAATATTTTACATTATAAATTGATATAGTAGTTTTATCTACTATTGCTCCACATAGGTATTAAAATATGCACACAGTAATTAAGAGTTTCCAAATTTTTTGAATATCCTGGTATAATATGATTGTACATATTTTTTATCTACAAATATAAACAACATATAATACTAATATATAGTTAGTGATATGGATAACAAAGCAACAACCTGACGCAGCTATATATCATTGAAAATTGAAATCATCCATTTTGTTTTAGGGATTAAGTTAAATATATGTAGGTATCTATTTTTTTTTTTTAGAAATTAACTAAGTGTGATATTTATGGTTTACGTATAGCTATTGATCGTTGTATTCATTATCTGAACCCTGAGTGATACAATCTAATATTTTTTAACATGTTTTAAAAACAATAGCATATTAAATAGAATGGTCAACGAATATAAGTGGTGTAACTTCTAGAATAAAATTGAAAAAAAGGGTACTTGTCATTTCTATAAGGTTTGTAAATAGATTACACATAATTATTTTATAACTAAAAAATTTAATGATTCGAAGTTTAGGTATCTAATAATAATCTAATAATATAGGTACTTAAAATGTATCAAATTTTGAGTGTTTATTTAGTTCTTGCATTCTTTTTTTTATACAAATAGTTAATGTTGGTAACAATATTTATTAAGAAGGTTCAAATAATTTGAGTAGCATTAAACCATTTATTAGGTCGTCATAACTTAAAATATGTTTCTGTAGATTATATATTTATAAATTTGTGGAAATACAACTAACTCATGAGCAATGGTTATATACCTATATTCATATATTATTTGTTAAATATATATCCTATATATTACATGCCATTTAGATTTAGGTACCCATTTCAAGTTAATATGATATGTCTATTTATGTTAATACTTATCTATTTCTTTGAAATAAAAATTCAGTATAACAATCATATAACTAATAATAAATCGACCATAAAAGTATAGGGAAAAATAATTTTGAGCTACATATAACTCTTGAAAAACTGGAATTGTTCTATAGAAATTGCGTGACTATGAAAAAAACTTTCATATTCATTCCTTTAACTTTTTGTTTATAATACTATAAAACTATAATAAAATATATACCTTTTTTTTAAACATATAGGTCCTATATTATAGGACATAGGTATAAAAATTAATAATTTGTTTCGAAATCAATACATAAATATTCTATGCTAAGAGATTGGAAAAACAAACTGCAAACTTATCAACTGCGTGTGTTGATAAGTGCGGGTAATGCGCGTAAGAATACAACATATTAAAAGTTTGTCATAGCGATGAAATCATCATAATTATGATCATATAGATATTGATATATTTCTTGAATTTTTTTTATGTTTATTATTATTTATCTCATAATAAGAAAGTTGGCGGCGTTAACAGTAGATAAACGGTTAAAAGTGCATAATAAATAATTTATTAAACTGTTAGAGAAACATATAACATTATAATAAATGTACATGTATTTAATGAACATTAAACATTATTATGATAAAAGAGCCACACGTTGGCAAAAATCTTTTAACTTTTATGTAATACTAATACAATATTGATTTAGGTATGAAAAATGTTTACTTATTAAAATAACATTAATTTAAACACCATAGTATTTTGTAAAATAATAATTGTTGTCTATTGATTGCTATTTGATATCAATTTAAAGCCTATGGATCTTTCCAACGATTATTTAGTTTATGCTAAAAGCATAGCAGAGCTAGTAAGTTGAAAATATGTTTTGCAAATATAATACAAATGACAAAATAAAATGTGATTTAAATATATTCATATATATTTGTTGTAATTATTTTTTGAGATTTTCCATTTTAATATTTATACATTTTAGATTATAAGTAGAGTGATAAATGGTGATAAATGTATTGATTTTAGTATTTTACAATGATGTGTATTTTTATTTGTCTAACGTCACATTTAAAGTTTTGGAGCATTATTTCTAAAAATTCAAATATTTGTAAACCATTTTTATTTATTTAATTAATTTATTATTAATTTATCATTTTTGTAGATAAAATTTAAATTTAAATAAATTTTAAATTTTAATAGCTTAGGCCTTAAAATTGAACACAAAGTTTATTACAATAGTTTTTAAAGTTTTTTTTGTATAGAAACCAAAAAATCTCAAAAATATAAATGCATATTTTTTATAGGCATAAGTTCAAATTTTTAAATAATATTATTTAGGTATATTAGGTATATAAGGTATGTTATTTATATTTTCTTATAATTCTAAGTTTAATATTCATAGGGACTCAAAAGTTTTCATCAATATATGTATATTAAATATTTATATTATTATCTACTTGACCATCGACACCATACATTTTTCAAAATATTTAGATAAATTTTAAGCGATTTCTACCATGAACTTATTCATACCAGTCTACGTGATTTATGGAATATTGATTTTTAAGTTAATAATTTAATAATAGCTAGGAGGTAATATAAAATTAAATAATATTATTTTATATATGATTTGTTTTTAGTACCTATTGTATAAGTATTACTAATTAAAATATAAATTACTATAACATCAAAATATTCAAATAATAAAATATCCATAGAAATAAATACTGACGTGTGATAGACCATTTTCACTTAGAATTGTTTTTCAAATGCAACGATTTATCATTGGATTTAAATATAACACATCCTACAGTGACCTACTCAATAACGAGGTATACACGATTCCTACTGTCTGATGCATTTTTAACTTCTTTGTTACCTACTGGGTCACTGATAAATATTAATATTTATTTTATAGTCAGTTTAAAATCAATAGGTATCTATTAAATAATTTATAACATATTGCGTGGTGTATCATTAGCTTGTGGAGGGTCATTTAAAAATATATCTACATAGTAATTTACCATTATATATAAGTTTAAATTAATATTTAAAAATATTTCCTTACAATTTTCTGTATGAACAACCGGTATCTTTTGTATTGAAAACACATTTAATCCAAGAAATGTTCTATTTTTGAGATAGAAAAAAGTAATAAAAATATAAAACCTTATGCATATAGCTGTAAATTTTAAACTTAAAAATTTTTATTTTTACAATTAATCCTACTTTATTTTTTGCTATCAATACTTATAAAATATTGATAAGTGTATTGTATTTTGTATAGATGCTTCATAGATATTTTGATGTTATAATATTTATATATTGATTATACTGAACGCATAAAGAACATAATTTCATAATATAATTGATAGTTTAAATATTATTTTTATTTAATTTATCAAATTTACTTGTACCTAATACTTATACGAACATAATAAAAATACTTATATTTATATATTATTATTATGCCCAACAAATTTATTCTACATAGTATATTTGTTGGTAATATATATAAAATGTGTAGAGTGTACACTCATATAAGAAGTTAAACTATTGCTTAAAATAATAGAAAATCAAGATATCTAATATTTTTTTGTGTATGGTGACATTTTTTGGACCAAAAACTATGCTTCAACCTTAAATATTTTAGTTATTATTTCTAACAAAAATATTATCAAGTAGGTTCATTGGGAAATCTTATGTAACTACATTACCTTCAGTATTTTTCTTAATATTTGGTAAAAACAACGACGGGAAACAAAAATATTTACACAACACTAGTTTTTGATAAAATCGAGTATCTAGTTAAAAATATTGAAAATGTAGAGTTTTAATATTTATTTTATAAGTGTTTTAAGTAAATTTTTATGAAATTGTATACTAAAACATAAAATAACAATTTTTCATTGATCGGTGAAAAATTTTACGGTTGATTCTTAAACTACGAATATATGTATAGATCATTCTAAGGTTCCTCAGTACTCAGTATATTGATTGAAATTATCTATAGTTCATATATTTGTTAATAAATTAATATTTTAGGTTGAGGGAAATAATTTATGGTAGTCCATTATTCTCTGCCCACCAAGTTCACACATATATTTTATATTTTGTTAGCCGACTGGACTTTTAGCGTATACTAATGGGTCGATGATAGTGGTGATTTTGGGGTTCACAACAGAATACTAAGCAGTTTGATTAAGGCTCAACCGCATTTTTTCGATTAACATCAGAGTACCTGAGTATAAAGTATATTATACTATGCATATTGCATATTGCATAGTCTGTCGAGATTTATGATAATCTACGATATTAATATTAGAACTGTTGTGGAGGTTTATACTGAAAAAGTCTTCACACAAGACACATGTTACCTATATTACAATATTAGTACAGTATGAAATTCAATAAATTAAGTTACTGTACAGATGAAAATTATAGTAATCGTAATGACACCGATTCCTTTATTATAAATATGTTCGCATATTATATTATATGGTAACTTTTTTTAATAACATAGTAGTAATCCACTGGAATCGGTATCTAGAATTATGTATTTTATCTCTCTGTATATTTAAATACTATAGCTTATAAGTTGAGTATAAGAATAATATAACACGGTGACTGCACATTATTTTAATTAAAAAGGCAAATTAATTATCAAATAGGGTCCGAAGGGTTTGTATTGGAAAAATTGTTGGTGGGATGAATTATTATACCATACGGTTCATACGGCATACAGGTAAAAATTGATTTCGGTGACACTGGGGCATTGTACACGTCATACATCGATTCCTTGGTGCCTACATTATTAGTTATTTTAGAATATTATGATTGTTTTCGTTAACGGATTGTCTCACGATAACTTGACCGTTCTTATATTATGTTCACAGTATGCGCCGACGTGGACGCTCTCGAGTTAGTGCTCAGTCACGGTGGCACAACCAGTTCCGCAGACGTTCACGGTGGATATGCCATCCATTACGCAGCTCAGATGTGCGGCAACGGAGCATGTCGTTCGGGTGACGCGCGAAACACCGGTGTCCGAGTTTTGCAGTTGTTACTGTCGTTCGGCGCCGACGTTCACGTGACCGACAAACACGGACGTCAACCAATTTTGTGGGCGGCCAGCGCGGGTATAAAAGATTTGCGGTCATCGCCAAAATATATCAGTGGCGTTGTAATTTCATTTTTTTGGGGGGGGGGGGGAGGGTTATTTTTACAAGTTTATAATAAGTTTTTGAAAGTCGGTTTGAAAAGTCTTGTTGGGTCAATCTTTGGCACATTTGGGATTGGCTGATCTCACCACGTTTCCTCGAAATTAATTGGTTACAATACAAATATATTATGTAGGTACAATGTCTTTCCCGACTATATTAAAATAAATTGATCTATTGGTAATTTCGCGTTATGAGCAATTGCCAATAGTTTTTAGTATTGTTGTATGATTACATTTTTTCATTATTAATTATTATAAATAGACGAATTAAAAACTGTATAAATATATATTTAGTATTTACGACGGTCACTATCTTGCCAGTTCAATTAACCAGGAGGCAGGAATGGCCAAGTGCAGTGAAATGCATACCCTACGCCCTACGGCCTACGCAATAAAAGATATTAAGGAAAAGGGGGGATTATAACCAATATATAAATTACAAATAAAAAGAATAGTTTAAAGTAATAATAGGCGTTTGACAACTCGAGTGTAATATAATATATATTTTATGGTATTGTACTACCTATGTACCTTTCTCGAACATCTATGACCTATATACCAATCAATATACCTATTATCATCAATCATTATAATATGGTAAATTGATAACTATACAATATTATAATTATAAATTATAATAATATTATTTTAACTTGGCATCTATAAATTATAATATAATATTAATAATTAATAACTTTATAGGAGTATATTATATGTGTGTAATAGAATTAGAAATAATTTATGGTTCTCTAAATATTTGAGCTGTTATTGGAAAATTTCGGAGGATTGATTGTTATTAATCATATTATCTGTACAATAATTGTATATAATATAAAAAGCGGGTAAGTGAGTATCACTCTGCTGTACCTTAGGGGGTGGGGTGGACCTCGGATTAGGGTAGGTTGAATTTGAATGCAATGATAGGTATCATTGTATACGAAAAACGATTCTGAACGGAGATGATTTGTCAGTCTAGGATATATTATATTTAAATATTGTCATATATTATATTTTGAAACAAATTCAAACATTTAAGTAAAAGCTTTAAGATCTTACGTCAAGTAATTTTTTAAAAATAACAAAAATCGAAAATTATTTATTAGTAAAACGTTATTTTACATGTGTATTTTTGATTTCAAATTAAAATTAAAACTTTTAACACTCGTAAATTTTAGATTCTGAACGAAGTGATGAATGTATTGCTTTTACAATGATGTGTGTTTTTTTTTTTTTTTTTTTTTTTTTTTTTTGTGTCTGACTCCAACATTTGGAGCAGTAATAATGCTCCGATTTTTGACTTCAGCCCCTCTATGAATAGGGAATTGAATCTAGTTGGTACTTTAAGGGGGTCAAAATTAAAATTTTCTAATAGTTTTCAAAAAAATCGAGAAAAACAAAAAAAAAATGACAGAAAAATGGCAATTTTACGGAAAAACCACTTTTCGACAAAATCGATTTTTTGATTTTGCTGTAACTCAAAAACTAATCATTGTAAATACTTGAAATTTTCAGCAAATGTTTATATTATGGTTATCTCTTTACAGTTAAATTTTCAAAATATTTCGACCATTTTTAAGCTACTAATAGACAATTGAAATTTTCGACTTTTCTAATTTTTTTTTTCTTCAAATGCCGATAAAAAATTTTTGGGTGGCCAGAAAATCTTGAAAATTTAATACAAGGTTTCTAATAAGTTGTTCTTAAAGTGATAAAAAAAAATCAGAAATCGTTAGTCACAATTTTTTTTTATAAGTGCTTAAAGTTCGAATTTATACGAAATATTTCAAAATTTAAATTAAATTTCATACGCTCATAATGCGAATGTTGGCCATAGTAACCATAGTAACATATAAAAACTATACTATTTGTTTCAAAATAGAATATTTGACAATATTTAAATATAATATATTCTAAACTGACAAATCATCTTCGTTCAGAATCGTTTTTCGAATACAATGATACCTATCATTGCATTCAAATTTAACCTACCCTAGTCCGAGGTCCACCCCATCCCCTAATGTAATGCAGAGCGATACTCACTTACCAACTTTTTTGTATTAATTCTATGTATCTATGTCTTAAATTAAAATATTGGTTTAGAATATTTTAAAAAAAAATCTAATAAATTATAAAATATTTTAAATTAAAACTTCAGACTATTTTTAAATTGAATAATCCTCAAACTTTTTTATAATTATTCTAAGCTTAACTTATGGACAGCATAGTATTACATTTTCAATTCTTAGCTTTTGATAGTAAAATATCTATAAATTTTTAACTACCAAATAATAGTTAAAAAATAATCATGATTTTGACGAATTTTTGTCAATATTTGAACTTCAAATGCTAATAAAAAAAAATTGTGCCTATGTATTTTTATAATTTTTGAATGAGATTTATGAAAGTAATGTGGACCCTTTTATTAAATTTTCAAGTAATTTGTCCCAGCTAAAAAAACAAAAAATATCAAAAATCGTTTGAGGCTAAACCGTTATTTAACGCGGTTTTGTAAAAATTTAAATTTCAAACACTCGTGAACATTTTTGTCTGAATCCGGTTGAGTTTTTTTTACAGACATTTTAAGAATGTGTATGGAGAACCTTGTACCGAATTTTCAAAACTTAGTTATAAAAGAAAAAAATTTTACGATTTTTCAACCACAAAATTACTTGCAAATTTTCGCAATTTTGACATATTTCATATAAATTCGAACTTTAAGCAATTATAAAAGAAATTTGTGACTAACGATTTCGAATTTTTTTTTATCACTTTAAGAACAACTTATAAGAAACCTTGTATTAAATTTTCAAGATTTTCTGGCCGGCAAAAAAATTTTTATCGTTATTTAAAAAAAAAATACTTAGAAAAATTGGAAATTTCAATTGCCTATAAATAGCTTAAAAAAGGTCAAAATTCTTTAAAAATTTAACTGTGTATGAATAATATAAACATTTGGTGAAAATTTAAAGTATTTACATCGATAAGTTTTTGAGTTATAGAAAAATAAAAAATTCGATTTTGACGAAAACTGGTTTTGCGTAAAAAATCCCGTTTTCCGTCATTTTTTTTTAGGGTTTTTCCCGACTCATTTAAAAATGAAATTTTAATTAAAATTTTTAACTTTTAACCCCCCAAAATACCAACTAGATTCAATTTCCTTTTCAAAGAGGGGCTGAAGTCAAAAATCGAAGCATTTTTACTGCTCCAAATGTTGTCGTTAGACACACAAAAAAAAAATAACACACATCATTGTAAAATCAATAAATTCATCACTCCGTTCAGAATCTAATATGTAACAAAAATAGCGCACTAGCTATAAATGTAATAATTTAGTTTTTTTTTTTTGGGGGGGGGGGGGTTTATTATGTATTTTTAGATTCTGAACGGAGTGATGAATGTATTGCTTTTACAATGATGTGTGTTTTTTTTTTTTTTTTTTTTTTTTTTTTTTTATTTGTGTCTGACGACAACATTTGGAGCTGTAATAATGCTCCGATTTTTAACTTCAGCCCCTTTTTGAATAGGAAATTGAATCTAGTTGGTACTTTGTAGGGGTCAAAATTAAAATTTTCAAATAGTTTTCAAAAAAATCGAGAAAAACAAAATAAAAATGACAGAAAAACGGCAATTTTACGAAAAACCACTTTTCGACAAAATCGTTTTTTTGATTTAGCTGTAACTCAATAACGAATTATTGTAAATACTTGAAATTTCCACCAAATGTTTATATTATGGTTATCTTTTTACAGTTAAATTTTCAAAATATTTTGACCATTTTTAAGCTACTTATAGACAATTGAAATTTTCGACTTTTCTAAGTTTTTTTTCTTCAAATGCCGATAAAAATTTTTTGGGTGGCCAGAAAATCTTGAAAATTTAATACAAGGTTTCTTATAAGTTTTTCTTATAGTGATAAAAAAAAATCCAAAATCGTTAGTCACAATTTTTTTTTATAAGGGCTTAAAGTTCAAATTTATACGAAATATGTCAAAATTTAAATTAAATTTCATACTCTCATTATGTGTATGTTGCCAAATATTTTTTTTATTAATAAACAGATATTATAAAGTAACTATTTAATAGTAACATAATATAGTAACTATACTATTTGTTTCAAAATAGAATATATGACAATATTTAAATATAATATATCCTAGACTAGACTGACAAATCATCTCCGTTCAGAATCGTTTTTCGTATACAATGATATCTATCATTGCATTCAAATTTAACCTACCCTAGTCCGAGGTCCACCCCACCCCCTAATGTACAGCAGAGCGATACTCACTTACCAACTTTTTTTTAATACTTCTAAACCTTTATGGTTTTAAATTATTACATTAAATGATTTTAATATAATTTATACAGGTAGTGCGGATGCTATCATCACTTTGGTGAACGGTGGAGCAAATGTAGAATCGCACGACAAAGACGGATTGACAGGTAATTGCTTACGAATGGAAACACAAAATCAGGGACTGAGGAGTTGGGTATCTGCAGTTTATTTAATATTTCATACTTAAAGTTTTATCATAACGTGTGTCATATTTTATGCTTTTTTACTTATATTTTAATTAATTAATAATTTTATATTATTTTTCCCATTGACATTTTTATTTAATTAAAAATACAACCCAGAATTGTTTAATTTAAATTTATTTTAAATTGTTATCATACTATAATATTGTTGTTGTCTGTTCGTGGACGCATGATTTTCTTAGAAGCGCTTGAGGATTGCCGATTAGATTATTTTTTCGTTTATTTATTTTATTTATAGATAAGTAATTGTTACGTCAAAAAATAAGATGGATATAGTGTCCATACGCGGCCATACGAGTACTCTGATATATTTACATTTTATCCTCAGTGACCAGTGTTCAGTGTATTTCTTAACGGTCGACTATACGTATTCTGACAGTAATTACAGTAATGTATTTTATTCACATAATTGTTCATTTTTGTACACAACGTGCCTAAAATTTAAGTAACTGTATCTTCGCAACTAAAAACATAAAAAAAAAAAATTCCTGTTTTTAATCTCATTAATTCATATTTAACCTTAATATCTTGAGTGGTAATGTTAGAAAGTGAATATTTGGTGGCTTTATATAGAGCTACAATACCATCCTAGTACCTACGTATAGTGGTGACGTCCTAATTATAAATATATTATGGTGAAATCGGCGAATTTTTGTTATTATTAATTCAGTTTTTATACAAGAATAGGTTCAGCACCATTAGTGAATCACAGGTGGTTTATAATATAATCTAAACATTTAAATATTATCAATTCGACGATCTATATTAATATTATTATTATAATCGTAATGCGATGGTCGTCAACTGTAATTAGCCGTGATGAATGCAATTTGTAAACAATAATCAGAGTTCGTCGTTGTCGAATAGCGTTGCACTGTGCAGCCAGTCGAGGACACGTTGAATGCGTAGACGGACTATTGACGTTGTGCGGATGCGAAGTCGACGCGGTGGACAGTAACAGTTGTTCGGCTCTGTTTTATGCCGTGACATTAGGCCACGCGGACGCGACCGAGATACTATTGGAACATGGAGCTAATCCCGATCGACAGGACGGCAAAGGAAGAACGTAAGACGATCACTATTGCAGCGATGCGCTTATTGTGCGAAATGGCAAAATAGATTTTAGAATTTTTTTAATAAATAACGATAAGACTACTCATATATACATCTCTAATACATATCGTACTCGTATTATACCTAGGTGGTTAAAATTCTGATTTTTTTAAATTATAAGTTTATTACTTCATGATACAATTTTTAGATATTTAAACTTGTTACATCATTAAGGGGTATTTTGTAACGACACAAACTTATTTTTACCAAATGAGAACAACACTTATTTTTTGTATATATTTAAATTCGACATAATAATTTTGAAAATGTTGATATGCATCCAAACTAAAATTTGAATAATTAGTTTTTGAGCCATTAATCTTTATATATCTACTAAAAATAATAATCTTTCATAATGGTTTTAAATCAAAATTAATATTCGTTTCATAGACGTAATATTCATTCTAATATATACCTATAAGCATTGGTTTTCATTCGGAAAGAAATAAGTTTTTATTAACAAAGAACAGTTAAAAAAGTGGCATCAAAATATCTAAGTACGTGAAAATATGTGGTCATTGACTATTGTTAAATATTCTAAAAACCAAAATTTAAATAAATGCTTTATTAAAGAAAAAAACATGGGTGATCATACTCAGAGAATTATCCTTTATAAATATAATAAAAATATTTTAATCGTTTAATAATAAATATATTATAATATATCTACAAATGTACACAGTAATTTGAAGTTTGAACTATATTGTCTGCTATATCGTTATTACTAGCTATTTTAAAATATATTTTTAATGAAATATTTAGGCAAATCAATTAGTTAAGCCATTGATACACATGTAGTATATTATACAGGAATGATAATATATAATTTATGAATAAAGTGTGTGTTATAATATAAAATATTTATCACTATCTATAGTTAATGGTTATTAAAATAATTTAAATATTTTTCAGTCTCCCTAAGTATTTTATTCATGCACCACTTCTGTTAAATACTCATATTATTTAAAATCGGTGGTTAAAATATGCTCGATAAATATTACATAGCATTATTCGTGTAAATATATTTCAGTTAATAAATTCCAACTATTAGGTAGTTAATAAATTAAGCTTTTCGATACACCAATATGGTGGTGCAACAATATTTAACTCTTATCGAGGTGTACACTAAAGTCGTAGTCATTATCATTTCTCATCAATAATTATAATCGGATGTGTTTGTATTTTTACATTTAAGGCCAGCTCATTGTGGTGCATTCAAAGGCCAATTAGAAACAGTCCGACTTTTAGCCGAACATAGTGCCAATTTATGGCTGCGAAACTCAAAGGGCGGGTATCCATTGCATGACGCAGTGAGGTCGGGTCGCAAGGAGTTAGTACTTTGGCTGATATCAATGCGTCCCGAGTCTGTAGACTATTATGACGATGACGGTAAACGACCATTGCATATCGCTGCGCTTAACAATAATTTGGAAATGAGTAAGGTAAAATAATTTATATTAACGTATTTTTATACTTAATGGTACCTAGGTAAATGCTACGCTAATATTTTTATTTACGTATTATATTTTTTATAAATTATTGATTAAAACATAATAATTATCAAAATAGTTAATTTGAACCGTAAGCCAAATTAATTATAACAAATAAGATAATTTTTTATAATATAATATTTATCACCACGTATAAGAATTATATTCTTAAAGTATAGAGTATAAACTATACTTTGGGAACATCAATCGTAATGACACACGAGAAATGATGTTGTACATTCGTGCAAGAAAACAATTTGTATTAGGTTGTTTGTTATTTTTTATGTCTTTGTATATTATTGTGTTTAATTGTATTAAAATAAAGCAACAGTTTTCAAGAACTCGATTTAGTTATTTTTTTAACTAATAAATAAACAATATTAGTTGTCTTATTAATTAAAGTATATAATTCGTTACACGGCGTTATGTATAGGCATTATAGGTACATACTTGTGTCGAAAAATAACATGGTAAAATAATTAAATATTTATGAGTAGTATTCACTTTGCAGTTATATGGTATATACATAAATGTATCGAAACTAATTTAATCTGTATTCATTTGTATAGATTATTTTAGATAACGGAGCATCAATTAATCCAGTAATGAAAATCAAAGGAGAACGAATGACACCACTTGATGTAGCTCTACGAAAAAACAATAGACATTTAGCGAAGTTTTTAAATCTTTTTGGTGGTAAACCAGCTAGCAAGTTAAATAAAACGTTATCTAAACAACAATCTACTGTACGTGTTAAAACTAAAAGGTTAGTTGCATAACTTTTATTTAATTAGGCATGTTTATATTTGAGTGTAACCAGAAATAACTGACAAATGCAATTATTTAACTAAGTTATAAATTTTATTAAATTATAATATAATTTTATATTAAATACAATTTTAAATATTGATGTAAAAAAGGTATTAAAAAGGTCATAGTTAACTAGTTATATTTTTTTTAGTTATTTCTATGCCATTTATACTTCTATAATTGAAATTTCAATTAAGCTATTAAATTTAACAGTGTTAAGTAAGTTGAGCAATTTTTTTTTTAACTTTACTAATTAGGAACTATATTACTTATTATATTATACGCTCTATATGAGTAGCAGACACGTCAAAAACTGCCTATATAATATATAGATATACTTACATATAAATATAATACTGAGTTTATAATAAAATAATATTGTATAAAACATCAAATAATCTCAGTGTTTAATAAAAGTTCCAATATTTATGTCCTAGTAAAATAATATTTATATTTCAGAATTGAATCTCCTAGAAATTCATATTCATCCGATTCGATTAGCCGAAAATATCGTAATGGTGGTGGCCGAAAAAAACAACTCAATTCACGCAAAGTTGAAAGCCCTAAATCTAACAAAGTATCGAAGGGTCGTGTTGTTCAAGTAAATAAAAATTATTATTTATTTTAATATTATTGAAATCACTCCTTAGAAAGTTAAATTTGATACAAAAAAAAACTTGATGTAAGAAAATTATCAATATACATGTGTGAATACCTATTAACACGTGTAAGTTGATACAAACAGTTAGCAATCTTGTACATTAATTTATATCTTCGACTGATATCTAAGTTTCATTCTATGCATAGTTGATGTAGTTATATGATGTGTATATTTATGTTACTGTTAAAGATGTTAATGTGGACAATTATGTCATTGGCTGGGAAATTTAATGAATTCCCTAAAAATTGAATAATGTTGAAATTATATAAAATTTTAATTACCCGGTCACCGATGCCCAGATAAATTTAAGATTAACATTGGATATATTCTTACTATTTAAAATTAAACAATGCGTAGGTGCAAATATTTTATAGTATAATACATTTATGTATTCAACTCGCAGTTCTGTATAAAATAATCTAAAACAAGTGAACGTATGTAGGAATAAACATATTTTTTCAAAGTAATAATATGTACTATAGGTAATAGGTAAACAGTAAAATATGAATATTAGTAGATGCTATTTATTTTAATATGAAAGTATGTCGTAACGTTGTTTAAATTTCGATTTGTTTCTTTTTGGAATACTATTTTCGAATATTTCGTATTCCTGTAATAGATACGTAATATTAGGAAATAATTTCTTAATTAGTATCTAATAAGGGTATTTACTGACGAGTTGTGTCTTATTACGACTTGAATATATAATACATTTGTAGAATAATTATTCAATAATCATTATACCAGCGGTTCCCAATCAATGGGCTATATGGGCTATGCCGTTCACTTGTGGGTCGCCGGCAGCGTGAAACTGGGCCGTGGACCATATAATTTTAACATTAGTACATTACTAAAATATATATTTTTAAGATAATATAATTATATACCTAATAATATTATATATATTATTACATACATATTTAGGTGTGTTTTTAGTCATTAGTGGGCCTCAAAGATTTTTTTACAAAATTAGTAATCCGCACAACTAAATAGGTCGGGAACCACTGCATTATACCTTTAAAAGTGTGGAGCGCAGAGAAAAAAGCAATACTACAGAAATAATTGAAACTATTATAAAATATATGTATATATAAAAAAAATGGTCTGGTCCATTTTGCTTAACATGTTTAACTACAGCATCAGAAACAAACGATTCGCCTATAAATCGCATATTATTCTCCTCGAGCATCACCTGCAGAGCGCGATATCGGTGTAACAGTGGCGTGCAGTCAGGGCAAGCGAGGTAAGCGGCGCATGCCCAGATACAAGTAAAAATAAAGGGTTTGGTAATATGAAATGGCATTGCTCATGATGTAATCAGAAAAATTTACAAATACAATAAATACAAACAATAATATAATTTGTAAAAAAAAAATCAAGAAAATGTGTTACTGTATAGGCAATTTAATATACATAGTTAAGCGCTCAGTTTTTTTTAGATTCGACCTATGCTGTATAGTGTATAGTATTAGAACGACTGGGTGCGATAGAGGGGGGTCATGACGATTTTACATGGTCCTCGAAAGCGCTCAGAGAAACGCTTCTGACACGATTTGATTAGCCACTGCCACTGTCACATTATATCAGCGCGTTCTTAACTATGGCATAGTTCGTGTTAGTCGGTAGAACCGGTCATCGGCGATGCCTTAATTCTTATTAATTCTTATCTAAAAATCTAAATTAGAATCGAAATAGACATATGCGTACTTTTACTGGATCTTGCTTATAAATAATTTTAATTTTGATTTTATTTAAATTTACAATAATTATAATACTTGTTTATTTGTTATAATATATTTAACAATCAACTAGTTTGGTGATAAATATAATATTCAATAAAATATTAACATGAGTACCTACATTTTTATTGGATTTTAAGTAGGTAGGTATACTTATTTTAGCGCTTGCTCATAATGATTTACCACCGCACGCCACTGCGGTGTAATTATCAGACCGCACTGGCAGAGTTTTCCTCGACCCTTCGGACCTATACATAATATGTTCGTATACGCAGTGAGTTTTATAATCCACACAGGTGCACATAAGGGCGGACGTGTTAACGAAAACGGTCGGCAAGTCGCGAGACGACAGAAAGTCGTGCGGCGGTACACTGCCGAAAGCCCGTCGAAAAAAGCCGACGGACGTTGCGAACGAGCAAAAGGAATGTTTCAGTGAAAACGACATGTGTTACGGCGGCGACGGTGACGACGATTACGACTACGATTACGACGACGACGACGACGACGACCGCGACAACGAAGATTGTGACGACGACGACGACGACGATGACGGCGTCGATGTTGGCGACGGTGACGATGACGGTGCAGACGGCGGCTGCGTCGAAGAACAGACAAACGGTTCGGCCGCTGCGGCGGCGGCCGACCATTGCGGTAACAGCAGACGGCTGCAGAGGAACAGGCGTCGTGGTAACCGGATGGCGGCTCGGGGTGGTAATGGTGGCGAAGGCGGTGGCCGTCATCGACGCGACAAGGCGGCGGCCAAAGCGAATACTGCCGCCGACCAACAACAAGAATTACGCGCAGACGGCGTCGCAGCTAAAGCGACGTCCGGCGAGGTCGGCGGCGGTGGCGGTGGTAACGACAGACCCGTCGGCACGAATCCTACAGCTCCCGGAAAACTCGACAAGGACAGCGAGTGAGTGTTTACCTTTTTAAAAATGTCTTTTACTCCGCGACCCGTTTTCTCTTTTCTATGCGCATAATGTACGTGATGCTGCACTATATGCATTATGCCAATGCATTTAGACAATAGACGTGTCTTGAAAATGGAATAATATTATATTTTTTATTTTCACAACTGTGCTATCGCTATGTAACTTCCCTATAAAACAGTAGGATCTTACTATATCATACTATCGTGAACTACGAATTTTGTTAATGGATTTAAAATCATAAGTCCCGAGTTGATCAATTTAACTGTATTGGACTGATATCGCAAGCTTTTACGACGCGTAATGCGTGTTAACATAGATTACGTCGTACAGCAATATAATAATAATCGATTGACACCCAATTCAATATAATAATAATATAATGTGTTTCATAAACAGGAAACCAAACACAATCACGGAAAACGAAGACGTGGTTGACGACATCCGATTAAAGAACGGCCAGGCGGCGGAGAAGGTAAAAGTTAAAGACAGCGACGACGTCTTTGATGAGCAGCTTGTTTCGGGGACTGGACCGGAAGTGACGTCGCACATCGACCACGACAAAAGAGACGACGGTTCGACGACCGTAGAACGGGAAATCGGTGGCTTGACGACTGATGGCACGTCAGTGACGAAAAGTGGTGCAGTGACTGATGTCTCATCAGTGTCAAAAAGTGGTGCAGCGACGTCGACGGTGACGAAAGGCGGCGAGATGACAGTGAAAAGTGGTGCGACGGCAAAAGGAAGTGTGGCGGCACGGTCGACGAGCCGCGAGGGCGGCAAAATGTCGACGACGGGCCAACCCAACAGCGGCAGGGCCATAGTCGAAGTATTGGATCGCGTGGACACGCCACAACTGTCAACCACGGTCGACGGCGACGGCGATGTCGGGGTGGGAGTCGTTGTCGGAAGTAGAAACGTCGGAGGCGAACCGACGGCATTCAGTGTGCTGCCGGACTCGGGACGCGACGACGAAAGACCTTGCGCGTGTCCCAATTGTTGCCGCCGGAAACCGTTACGGTCGACTTCGAGTAAGCACTTCATAATATATATTTAAATTAAAGTTGTTCTTATTCTATATTATAATTATATTTTTGATATGTAAAATAACAACATAATATAAGCAACAGGAATAAATTTTATATGTACACTTATAATATGATATAATATTAAAATAATTGATATTTAACAGAAAAATAAATAACTTATAGTCATATAAATAAATTATAAAATATCCTTAGAAATAGAAGCTAGCAAACCGTTGAGCACCACTCAAAATTGCTTATTTGATTTTTTTTTATTACGATAAGTTCAACTTATAATAAACCTTGCATTAAATTTTAAAGATTTTTTGGATAGCCGAATTTTTTTCATCGGAATTTTAAGAAAAAAAACTTAAAAAAATCAAAAATTTCAATTATCTATAAGTAGCTTAAAAAAATTCTAAATATTTTTAAAATGTAATCAAAAATATATAACGCTAATATAAACATTTGGTGAAAATTTCAAGTATTTTTAATGATTCGTTTTTGAGTTACAGCAAAATCAAAAAATCGATTTTGTAAAAAGTAGTTACGCAAAAATTCCCGTTTTTCCGTAATTTTTTCAGGGTTTTTACTGACTGTTTTGAAAACTATTGAAAATTTTTTACTTTTAACCTCCCCAAAGTATCAACTAGATGAATTTTCCTTTTCAATGAGGGGCTGAAGTCAAAACTCGAAGCATTATTACTACTCCAAAAAGTGATGACAGACATAAAAATAAAAAAAAACACACATCATTGTAAAATCAATACATTCATCACACCGTTCAGAATCTAAAAATAAAAATCAATGTCAATATGTGCGCATGCTATACTACATTGTTTCTTTGTTTTTTTTATAACTTTATCAGATATAACTAGGTTACACTGTAATAATTTCAATAATTATAAACATAATTTATATTATTGTATGCTAATGAATGATGATTATGTTTCGTTTTAGAAAAAATGAAAAGCCGAATTCCTCGTTTAAATAATTACTGTAGTTTAGCGCCTACTTCCGATCTAAACACTATGTCTGTAACGAAAGCTGTCCAATTGAGCAGTAGAAAGTAAGTTGAACTTAAAATATATGTAAAAACAAAAATTTTTAAATTGATTTTGAATCTAAATAGGTACTATTATAAGATAATCTAAAGAAGTAAAATGCTGCGTTAAAATCTCTTATACACAGTATATTTTCACTTAGGTATAATTTGGAACGGTTGATTTTTTATCAACTGTCTGAATTAAAACGGTTACAAATAAGAGCGGGAAAATCCGACGAACGAGTATTGGTTAAACGGCTTGTTGAAGAGTATGGTAATACAGGACTATTTACTGGATTGAAAAGATATGACGGACCATTTTCGTTTAAACGTTTCGAAAAATATTTATACGGTAAGTCTAATCATTGCACATATATTACTACGATGCATAAAAAAAAATACAACTTATAATAACCATTTTATTATTAAGTATATGAATCATTCTGGAATGTTCCACGTTACCAATAATATTATTATACATTTTTAGTTGCACTACATGTAACATAGTGTACTAGTGCCTAGTACACAATCATTTTGAACACAATATGCGTGTGTTGCGTGTCTATTGAGTTGTGTAAGCATATTTGAGTGAGCGTAAACATTTTAAGCGTTTCATGCAAAAGTTGGCTTTTTGTTATAGTCCAATGTTAATAATATTGACATCAGAACGATTTATACACGTATATAACTACATAAGTGCTTATATCTATATAATTTTTGATATTATACGTACAGTTATATTGTAATTATTGTTAGAAAATACTATATGTATCTGAGAACCGTATCGTAGTTAAATGTGTTTCATGTCATACACTCATACAGTCATACCTTATGTACTCATATAGTTACCTAGGTTATTACAAAATGCAGTAAATAATACCATTCGTAGCGCATATACATATATAGTGCTATAATTGAATACCTACTTATATTTAAAGCTTACGATTTCACATATTATGTGCATATGCATAAGAAATATAAACAATAACGTATATAATAATTAATAATAATAAATCATTATAATTACTTACAATTCTTTATGCTCTTTTTATAATTAACTTAATTTCAAATCTATAAATCATTAAAAATATTATGAATGTTTGCATACATACCACAGCATCTTATAAGTTATAATATTGGATTTATACCCTTTTTAATAATTATAATCATACATTTTAAAATAAATAATATATACTTTCAGACGTATACATTTTTATATAAATGCAAAATGCAAATGTACCTGTATACTTAACTAACATTGGTAAATTAATACTTGTATGATGTATAAAATAATGCGTATTAAAATAAATTTAAATGTTTTTAAAAAGATTCTATAATTTGAGATATTATAATTATACACGTATCTATACCAAACAAAGCTGGTCAAATTTGTCATTTTTTCAACTCGTTAAAGTCAAGTTACTCTAACATAACTACTATAATTGAGTTGGAAATTAAGTTTTGTATAATTTAAAACCCGTTAGTTCAAATGTAAAGTAAATATTACATTAAATAAATAATTCAGTACCAATTATATATATCTATAGCCATGTTTTAAATTGCGTATTACAAAATTTAAGGGATTGATAAGAAATATAATATGATGAGAAATCGAAAAGTGTATCTGTATTATTATATGATTTTTAAAATTAAATTATAAAATTATAGTGAATTAAATTCATCTAGTTAACAGTTAACTTAGTGTATATAGCTTACCAAACACAAATTTTTAACATTTATATTATATTCAAAAATTTATTTTATAGTAATGGCGATTTTTAATTACAAATTTAGATAGTAAAGTTATATTTATTATCAGCTATTGAGTAATGATTAATATGTAAGTACTAAGTACATTGAAACCTAACTAGCAATAAGTCAACGTTTTAAACTACGTAATTACTAATTTGTTTTAATAATTACCTGTATATTAATTTTTGTAAATTTACTTACATATTTTGTTTTCTACTTTTATCATGTATGAATGAACTCAACACCAGCCTTGAGCATAATTTATTAATACGATTTTAGTTGTAGGTATATATAATCTGCTAATATTATTTTAAACAGAAAAATCTGAAATATAAACACTGCACATAAAATATAAGCTATTGGTCTTGTTTGATTAACTATAATGTTACATTAAAACTTGACACGTTAAAAGAATTTTTAAAATATTTAATTTTTCACATATTTGTGACAAATTATGGATATAGATGATAAATTATCAGATATCCACGACACCCCACTGTAGAGTGCACATATTATGCGTTATTTATTATATACAATGCATTTTATACCTTGGAAATATCATGACATTAATCTGAATTATATAATGTATAACTAACAACTATACTTTTTTCAAATACATTATTTTATATTATTCATAGATCAACTGTTGGTATTACAAAAACAATCATTGACCGATGACAAAACCACGGTCCCCAGGGTACAATCAATCGATGAAGTGGAAAAACTAGCTGGAGCTTTGCGACGAATCGACGCCGGAAAAACAGTGTTGGAGAACCCAAACGATTGTCTATCGTGCATCCGGACCACAAACAGGTGTTTTCACGCCACTCACGCATACACTGGTGTACCTTGTGCCGCATATAGTGAGTATGACGCTACCACTTGCACGCGCGCGTGTTTTAAGTATAATAATAATATTAATTTAATAACGTACAATCACGTACGACATGATAATATATGACATGACTAATGCACGGAAATACACGGAAGGGCAATTTCGAAGGTCGACCGTTTTATTGCGTTACCGTTTAAAGGGCGAATTGATGTTATAATTTTGTAGTTTTCCGTCGACCATTCACTCGAGACATATTTTAACGAGTGAACATACATTTACACACGAGAAATAAATAAATATTAATGGCAGGTAAAACACAATAATACATATATACTTAATATTTCCATGCAACGATATCATTTTAAAATGAGTACCTGTGGGTGTATTAGTTCACACCACATCACATTTCCATCACAAATTTTATCAGATTTTTGAATCGTGAACATAGCGTGTAAAGTTGGTGTGAGTAAAACTTATGTGTTTCCGTTTTTAGTTTTTGTATTAATAATAAAACTTTAAGCAAAACACTTAAATAAATACCTGACTTGGCTGACTTAACTACTTAAGCCACTTAAGGAATCTCGATTTTATTTAAATAATATACAGATGTTTTGTAATGTTAGAGACTGATATCAAACTTCACTCCTGAAATCTTAGTATCTATTTAAGTTTATTTGATTATATATTTATTAAATTATAATTTAATTCGCAATTTTTTTATACCTTTTTATTATTATTATTGCACCCCATCCTGACGAACTCAATTCAATTTTTTTTCTAAATAGGTACTTATCTAATATAAGATGAAAAGAGTTTCCTTGATAGCGCCAGCGGAATGGGTAGTTGCACAGGGCATCGTAATATTGGAAGCCTTGCGCTACAGCTAGGGAATATTAAATTAAAAAAAAAATAACTTGCAGGAAACACGATACTTATCTGATAATTTCAAAATTTTGAAATCCAAGTATATAATGGACTGTTCTTTTGATATAAGACATAAAAATCAATTATCTATGTACAGTGATGTATATATAACATTGTTTAATATTATCGAAATAATACAAATACATAAAGAAATTTATAACCTTGTTAGATATGTACTTTTATAGCTTATATAGGTACGTAAAATAATTATTTTAATCGTATAGTCTTCTTCTTATCGTGCCCGATAAACGACTAGGTATTCTAGCACTGGTGCTGGTAAGATTAGTTTGCGATATTTATCCTGGTATCGACTATCGACTCATATATGGCGATGCAGGGGACGCCACGTGCAGGCAATACAGTATACAATAAATATCATGCATGTATTTTAATTTTTAAATACAGCTCAACAGATGGTGTGACTTCACGTGTAAACATGACTTATATTTATATAAACGCTAAAATAATTGTTCAGCAACAATTTTTAGACCACCAAAATTACTCATTTTTATAGCACTATATTTTCACACTAGTTAAATTAAGTAAAGTAAAAACTATCGCAATATAAACTTACTATTTTAGTCATTTTATTTATCGAACAAAGGCATTTCAGATTCGTTAGATTTCAATCAGCTCTTTGGCATCTCACTACAACAGTAAATAATCATTATAATTTACTCATTAATTATAATATTGTTTATTTTGTTTTGAAATTTCAATTAATTTTTGTATGCCGACATATTTTTATATTTTATTAGGTTATATAATATTTATAAAATGCTTATGTTATTTATTTAAAAATTATAATTTTAAATCGATTACCAATTATGTAATTGATTTATTGATTTGTATAATAGTCAAACAAATCTTAAGAGCCCATTGTAAGAACGCTGAGAACGGCTATTATTGTATCATAATATAAGTATACACATTAATTATAAATACTATAGTACCTACCTTATACAGTTATACCTACAGTATTTATAATCATATCACTATACGATTAATCGTTCTCGTTCAAGTAGCATAATGCTATTAGCGTTAGGCAGGTCAACAATATACTGTTAAAAAGAAAGTCCTAAAAATTAGTATATTCTTCGGCCGAGCAAAAAATGATCTCTGGTCCCCACTATGTTTTCTACTGGCGCTGATGTTTGCAAGAACAATAGTCGATAATGTATTATTTTTTCAAAAGTGGAGACCTAATATTTTATATTGGTTCCCGCGAGCATCAATGACCTACCCTCAATAGCGTGTATAGCTCGTTATTTATCGCATTTGCCATTTAAATAATAACATGACGTCGTCATTCGCATATATTTCAGTACCGAAATTCCGGTTGGACCACCACACCATGCCGAAACCACCGGCGGACGACGGCCGTCGCCACCGCTTCCTGCCGGACATCCGGACGGGCCAGGACACATCCGGTGGGGCCACCACGCGATGCCTGCGCAACGTGGACCCGTCCAGACCGATCACGCTGCAGCTGGGCAACGGGCCCTGCGCCCAAGCCATCGACTTGCCCACCGACAAACTGGACAAGAACAGACGGTACTTCGTCACGTTCACGATCAAGGGCGCTGCGGATGGCGCGCACAACAAACACCGCCCACCGGCAGCACCCGCATTCCGGGCCGACGGTCGCCGCGGTCACGGCGTCGACTGCAATCCGCCCCTCGCCCACACTCACGCCAAAAGCTTTTAGCATTTTAATTTAATTTAATTTTTTTTATCAAACTGTAACTACAGCGGAAGTGAACCTCACGCCGGACGTTTGCGTTTTGAACGGCGCTCGCCGGATCGAGTTTTAAAACGGCCAGACGTCTAACGCAGTACGGATAATATAACATTCTGTAATATGCGAACTGCGTTCGACGACGCCGCTAAAAAGCGATTTGAAACTCGGCTGGTCACCATTGCCATGTAATATTATCGATATTTATCGAATCAGTAGAGTCGTCACTCATCGTACGCACTGATGCTCTATTGATTTATGACTAAAATATTAATTTTGACACAATGTTTTTCGACTGTTTGACTGCATCGTGTTGTGTTTGTCTTACACGCGGACAATATAGCGAATTTGTGTTCAGAAATTTTAGTTTTGTGTTGTTAGATATAATATTAGATGAAATTGACCTATAATAATAAACTTAAGGGTAAAAATATTATAATATTTTAATTTTCAAGTAAACTATGAGAACTTTTTAATTTACAACAGATTGATGTCCTTCTAACCTTTAAGTTTGGGAACATGTCGAATTACTGTAATATTTAACTCGGTAACACAAAACTGGGACTCTACTGAACATAAGTTTTGGTGGTATGTTGTATATTAGTAAGACTGACACAACACATGCGTGTACGCTGTCTATAGGTATACTATGTAGAGTAGCCGTGTATCGGTTTTAATTAAGAGGACGTTATACTACTCGCATATGGCATAATATGTTATCTTCGTCTTACTAATGTACATCATAGCAAATTTTCGTTCAGTAAAACACATTTTGTGATGTTAGCTTTAATATAAGAGTAAATTTACATATTATCAAATTTAAAGATAAGAATACTATATAGACAATGTCATATATGCTTTTATTGATATTATATCATTCTAAAGTGAGTTATGAATATTTTAAGATTGCAGTATTTTACACAGCTATAACTCGCTTTTAAACGATATCAATTAAAGCATATATGACAATATTGTCTAGATAATATTCTTACCTTTAAATTTAATAATAGTTAAATTTATTCTAATATTAAATCTAACATCGCAAAATGTGTTCTGCCGAACGCAAATTTGTTAGAATGTACCTACGTTAATAATACAAAACCAATAACATATGAGGGTAAAACGTCCTCTAAAAAATATGGCTCGAACAATCCTATAAACATACACAGTATAGACCGTTCATGAAAAATACAAGCATAGACAAGCTAGTTTATTAAATATTAGTGTATTACCAGCAAACCGTGCGCGAATCTAGAAATCAGAAATTGGTTAGCTATTCTTCAGAAAAAACACGATTATATTTTTACAATAAAATATATTATATTATATACGATTTGATAACAATAGGTATTAACAATTTTATTTTAAGACGTATGAACTGTTTTCATTACATAAATAATTACCTACTTGATAATGTATAATATATTTCCTAAGAGGTAAAGCCCCCCTTAGCTCCTCTCTGGACCCGCGCCAGAATTATACCGCTTAGATTTTGCATAATATACTGTTACTATATTACACTGTTAGGTACCAATGCACATAGTATCAGAAGTTACTCGAGCGACCACTCGTCTGTGATAATTATACGAAATCAAAATCAAAACTTAATGTTAACCGATTGACAATAATTACACACGCACAATAATTATCCTATGAATACCGTAGACTAATGTTATTCGTAGACCCGGTCTTAGGACTCGGATTGCTAGGGACATGAGACAACTGCGATGATAGTATCGTTACAGACGGCTGACGGAGTAGTAAAATCCGTGTGTCACATATTTGCTTCTCGCAAAGACTCCCATATTTCGTATCATGACGTCTTTTTTTATGGCATTTTCATTAAAAAAAAAAATCGGATTTTGTCTCGCGTTCTTTCGGCAGATTTTACCTAATATGAACCTATTAAAATCCTCCCCAATTATGAAGTCGCGATTAACTAACAAATATATTTGTCGAGGGTTGTGATAAATAATGGTCGGTTACCAATGTAAAAGCTATATAAATACGTTTTTAGTAGTTTTATTGTTCACTATTACTACCAAATTTTTGTCAAAGTGGTATAAGTACTTGTATTATACACAATTGTTCTAAAAAATATTAAAATGTATACAAATTATACCTACTTAATACTTATCATACCAACTACCATATTGCTATTTTTTGATAAATTCATGACATTTACAATATTTCGGGACATTTTGACCGCCAAAATATTACATCAATATAATAATAATAATACACGCTTTCATGCAAGGTACCTCCTGAGTCACATACATTTTACGTATACACAGATATAATTACGAAAAACAACAATTTTTTCCCATGTCTAAATAATAAGAATACCCACAAATGTTTTGCATTTCATATCAATGAGATATTTTTTTCAAAAAAAAAAAAAGAATGTTCAATCTTGATGAAAATACCGACATTTGTACAATATTTCGCTCTTTAAACCTATGATTATAATGAGAAAATAGTTAACAATGTAATAAAAGTTGTTATTATTTAATATATTTATTTTGTATAACTGTTATTATTTCTGTAGCCGTTAATATTAAAAATGTATAATAAATTAGTATAATGTATTAACATTATATTTATAAATATATATATATATATATATATATACATACATACTAATACATATAAGTAATGTTCAAAAAAATTATTACTACCATATAATTTAGAAAAAAAAAAGTTAAATACATCTTAAATAAAAACCTCGTAATAAATTAATGATGTTAATAAATATAAATTATCTACTTTCTAGAGTCATTATTAATTAATGTTCATAATATAACGGTTATAATTAAGATATGTTTTACACACTTTTTTTAAATAGATGCTATGCAAAACCATAACGTTAATAATACAAATATGAAATTTACAATTAAATAGCTTCTGTTTTGATAACTATATCACATTCGGTTTTGATCGCTGTATCTTCTGTTTTGATTGCTTTATTTTCTGTTTCGATCGCTTTAATAGTTTCTGTTTCGATTGCTTCAATAGTTTCTGTTTCGGTTGCTTCAATAGTTTCTGTTTTAATTATTTCATCATCTACTGTTTCGATTGTTTTATTATCTTCTATTTTAATCGCTTTATTATTATTTTCACTTTTGAGCCTAGCAGCTTTGAGTATTGGCATTACTTCAGAAATAAATGATAGTTTCAACACGTACTCCTTCGTGTTTCTATCTAAAATAATATATGATCCTTAAGAAATAAAAATATAAAAAATAGGGAACACGCTAAACATAATATACTTGCACAAAACAATACTTATATCTAAATAATATGTTTAATATTAAATAGCACATAGGAATTTAATTTCAAACTAAAAGTTCCTAATGAGTATATTGCAATTTGAGTAAGGCCATTCGATCTATGTTTTCAATCACTATACGTTATCTGTGCCAGTCTCAGCACTCGCGCTCACCATAAAATCGAATACGACAATATACGTATAATATTTACTTTATAAAAGCACATGAATTAGCAGAAAGGAGAGTGAGCTGAACTTCCGGGAGTCTTCAACTCTCTCGACCCTTAAAAAAACCCAATTATAATATTTTCTTTTATAAATATTGTCCACAATATCCAGAGAAAATTACCTACTGTATTGGCGATTTCGCATTATGAGCAACGAGGTACCGCAAACCGCCTACGGTCGGCGAGAGTAATCAGCCCGTCCGACTACTCTCGCCGACCGCGAACGGTTACCTCGTTGCTCATAACGCGAATTCGCCAATAGAATATACCTACTCTAGAAAAAATAGTTAATATTTTAATTTCATTTGATTAAGAAAATATCTCACTTTTTATAAATTTTCTACGTGAATAGCAACCAGCAAATAATGTCAAACTATTATTTTAAAAATAAGTAATAAAAAACAGAGGTCATAAAGAGGAAATAAAAAAATGCATTGGATTAATTCTGTAAGACGGTGCATGAATAATACGAGGTAAATCTTGAATGTAATGAGTTTTCAACAAAATTGAAAAATAAAAATTTATTGGACAAATTTCCGACACAACGAAAAATGCGTAGAAAACTAGAAAATTTATCTTTTTTTGGTTAACAAAACACTTTAGCTGATTTTGTCAGAAAATTTTACTTAGAATAAATAAATAGAAGACAACAAGTTTAAACATTTTTCAACGATTGATGAAACAATACGACGATCAGCGAAAGATAGGTATAAGTATATAATCATTAAATCATATAATAATCCTATAAAGACGACTATATTATTCAAACTTTAAATGCGATTTTTGTGCAGATAAACTTGTTTTAAATTATCAGATGTAATGTTTAAAGCTTATATTAGGTATATCATATTTAGATGCATTTATAAAATACGATTGATTCATCAAACTAATCTACGACTTCATTAATGATTATTATTATATTTATAAATTACCGAGTAATTCTTAGTGTATACAATATAATCGATACTATTAAAAACTACTCTGGACATTTTGAGTTCATATTATAAATTTATAATGCACATAAAAACAGTTTGCTGGTTGGGCTAATAAATTACTTCAAAGTCGTGAAATAGACTACTGTATACCTAAGAGTTTTTTACAGTAGTTTTTAAAAAGAAAAAAATGATAAGAAAAAGTTGTAGACCACCTAGTGCAAAAACATAAAATTTATAGACGCGTATAACGTTATCTATGATTGAAATATCGAATTAATAGTCTAAAACAGAGATATTCGGATCATAATCAGCACCAGATTTTTTTGGTTTTAAATATATCAAATATTATGATTATTTTTATTTTCAAAACATTATAGTCATAATATACCTCAGATATTAGTCTAGATAAATAAAAATTATGCTGATATAAGTGATATTACAATTGGAATATTGACTGATGAAAGTTTAGATTTTTCTGGAAAATTATTAGATAAAGATAAAATATAAGATAAACCTATTAATTTCATCGATAACAACGATACTAATTAAAGGTAAGTAAATATAAATAATAAATATTAAATCCGATTCTAAAGAAGACGAAAACCAGATAAAAAACATTCATATGCCTTTAAAATTTGCATAGTTTGCCACAGATTCATTTTAACTTTACCGTATACCTATTTATAATAAAATGTAAAATCAAATTTTCTAAACTGAAATATAATTGCAATAGACAAAAGGTGCTAAATTAAGGCAAATTGGATACATTTTTAATAATAAACGATGATAAACATATTTTGTTTAATATTAAAACTATGACATTAGGTATTTATTTAGTTATAATAACTTATCTTATTATTATACCTATCCAAATTACTAATTAATAAAAAAAAAAGTATTTTATTTCAATATTTTTGTAATATGATTATTATGAAAATGTTCTAAAAAACTATACAATGTGTCCCGGGGCGAAGTGACCGGCCGCCGTCATATGAAAGTATACTTAAAATGACGAAGAAATAACCTTTAAAGTGTGAGTCTAACTATTATTATTTTTGAGTTATGGGCAATTTAAGTTTTTTTAAACCAAACCAAAACTACCACGGATTTTTTTATGTTACTCCGAAACTTTTCAACATTTTAAGTTTTAACATAATTAACATACGCAATTAAACCAAACTTATGTAAATTTTTATTATTAAAAGTTAGAATTTTTAAAATTAAATCTCGTATTACTCAAAATAATTCAAAATTTAGTATAGGTTATTTTGGTTGTGTATTATTCTACAGAATAATACCTAGAATACCTTATAAGTTTGGTTTTTATATCTTTCATAATCGCAGAGTTATACGAAGATAAACATTACAGGTCTTTTGTGATTTTAATTATTGGCAATTTATAATTTTAATAAACATCAAGTCAATTAATGTCTGGGCTGGAATGATAGACGATTTAGTTATTGGACCATATGTTTTACCTAATCGGCTAAATCAAGATAATTTTTTGGAATTTTTACGAGAGATATTGCGAGTACTCTTAGAAGATGTACGACTTGCAACTCGCCAAGTAATATGGTTTCAACTTGATGGCGCTCCTGCACATTTTGCTCGTTCAGTACGTAAATTTTTGAATACGCATTATCCACAATGGATTGGACGTGGAGGTAGAATAGCTTGGCCACCACGATCTCCCGATCTAACGCCTTTAGATTTTTATTTGTGGGGATACATGAAACAGAAAGTTTATGCTGTTGTCATCGAGAGCCGTGAGCAATTATTGGACCGCATTGGTATAGCAGCAGGAGAAATACAACAAAATCATGCTGAAATACAAAGGACTACACAAAGTGTTTCATTTAGAGCTCAAGCTTGTTTGCAGTCAGGTGGGGAACACTTTGAAAATCTTATTAATTAATCAAATAAACATAACATTTATTTCCTTGTTATTTAATTATTATTATTATTAAACTATTTTATTTTCATTTTATTTAAAAAAAAAATTGACTTATAACATTATTTATATCACCTATAGTGAGTAGTTTATGCCTAAGTTAGACTTGATGTTTAGTAAAATTATAAATTGCCAATAATTAAAATTACAAAAGACCTGTAATGTTAAGCTGCGTATAACTCTGCGATTATGAAAGATATAAAAACCAAACTTATAAGGTATTCTAGGTATTATTCTGTAGAATAATACACAACCAAAATAACCTATACTAAATATAGAATTATTTTGAGTAATACGAGATTTAATTTTAAAAATTCCAACTTTTGATAAAAAAAATTTACTTTTTTCAATTTAATAATAAAAATTTACATAAGTTTGGTTTAATTGCGTATGTTGGTTGAAAGGACAATTAAATAGCTTTAAAATACAAAAAAAATTATGTTAAAATGTTGAAAAGTTTCGGAGTAACATAAAAAAATCCGTGGTAGTTTTAGTTTGGTTTAAAAAAACTTAAATTGCCCACACTTTAAAGGTTATTTCTTCGTCATTTTAAGTATACATTCATATGACGGCGGCCGGTCACTTCACCCCGGGACACATTGTATAAGTATTTGCTATAATTTTTAGATTCTGAACGGAGTGATGTATGTATTGATTTTACAATAATGTGGTTTTTTTTTTTTTTTCTGACAACATTTAGAGCAGTAATAATGCTCCGATATTTGACTTCAGCCCCTCTTTGAATAGGAAAATTCATCTAGTTGGTACTTTGGGAAGGGGGGAGGGTCAAAAGTAAACATTTTCAAATAGTTTTCAAAAAAATCGAGAAAAACAAAAAAAAATGACAGAAAAATGGCAATTTTACGAAAAACCACTTTTCGACAAAATCGATTTTTTGATTTTGCTGTAACTCAAAAACGAATTATTGTAAATACTTGAAATTTTCACCAAATGTTTATATTATGGTTATCTCTTTACAGTTAAAATATATTTTGACCATTTTTAAGCTACTTATAGACAATAGAAATTTTCGACTTTTCTAAGTTTTTTTTCTTCAAATGCCGATAAAAAATGTTTGGGTGGCCAGAAACTCTTGAAAATTTAATACAAGGTTTTTTATAAATTGTTTTTAAAGTGATAAAATAAAATCCGAAATCGTTAGTCACAATTTTTTTTTTTAAGTGCTTAAAGTTCGAATTTATACGAAATATTTCAAAATTTAAATTAAATTTCATACTCTCATTATGCGTATGTTGCCAATTACTTTTTTTTATTAATAAGCACATGCTATAAAGTAACTAAAGTAACATATAAAAACTATACTATTTGTTTCAAAATAGAATATATGACAATATTTAAATATAATATATCCTAAACTGACAAATCATCTTCGTTCAGAATCTTTTTTGTATACAATGATACCTATCATTGCATTCAAATTTAACCTACCATAGTCTGAGGTCCACCCCACCCCCTAATATACAGCAGAGCGATACCCACTTACCCGCTTTTTTATTCGTGTATTTAACGGCTTAAGGTTTTAAAATTATCTACATAGGTTTTAATATATAACATGAAATTTTCCAATTACACATTGATATTCCCTAATTAAATGTTAATTCTTAAGACATTTTTAAGATAAGAAATATTAATATTAAAAAGATCAACTGTTAATGTATATATTATATAAATATAACGTTGTAAAAAATAATAAATATAAAATACAATTGTAGCGTATTGTTTAAAATGTTCAGCATGAATTGGAAGATCAATCATTGGCTCTTATTAACAGTGCATTTATATCTATATATATTTTATAAACAAGTGCATTGTGCGTAAAAAGTAAATTTATGATTTTATTGTAACGCACTATGTATCAATATATACAAAATACTTATGTTTAATTTCATAAGAATATTAGAACCAAATGCTTAGCTATAAAATAATCAATTAGTACTTGACGAATACATTAAATACAATTATTTTGCAAATTGTTTTTTTTTAAGTTATCATTTGATTTTTAGTTTAACAAAATATCACATAAGAAAAAAAAGATACAAAAGTGTACACATACCTTTATTCCAAAAAATGGCATAATTAATTTCCATTACGACTTCAATAGCTTCACTTGCGGTAGATAACCAAATTTCACCGCTAATCGTCGAACGCTTTTTAGGATCTAAGAACAAAAAAACAAAATAAAACAATCTATTCATATAAGCAGCAGCAGCAGCAATATAAATACCTTTAGGAGTTTTCACTTTCACCTTGAAATTCTCTACTTTAATTGTTCGTTTTAATAGAGCAATAAGTTTCGCTTCAGTCATACTGGGCGGAGCGCCTTCAAACTTGAGAACCTTTAATAAAAATCGTACAATTTTTAATTAATAATAATTAGACGATGTACATTTGTCATTTACTATATATTCTAGTAACATATTATGTTTATCAATACACATTTATATATTAATTTTTTATTCGAAAATTGATGAAAATTTTTTTAAAAAAATATATCAAATTCAAAAACTAGTTACCATGATTTTCAACAAAATATATTTATTACTATATTAATAATACTAAAATAAATTACTTTAATAGCAATATAATTAGTACGATATAGACTGCAGACAACCATTAATTACAACCGTTTTTCATATGCAATGATTTATTATGGGATTAAAATTTAACACATACATTACATTTATTGATTTACTCTTCAAGGACAATGTATATGGTATATTCAACGGTTCTAGGTCACTTTGTACGGTCTAGCATTAAAAGTGCGAAACGTGGACACTTTGTACTATTATATATACATAAAGTATATACAATATACATATATAAAATAAACAATTTTATTAAAATTGTTATTAAATTTTAATATTATTTGGTAAATCTAACTATCTTATACATCATGGGTCAACAAATGGCGGCCCGCCAACACATTTTATCCGGCCCGCAGACAAAGAATAAATAACACTTATTACGACAAAATTATGTGTTATGATTGTAAATTATTATTTTTGTTAGATATTATTGATTTTTAAATAATGTAAATATGTATTTAGGATCTTGATGGCATGGCCTGCAAAAATTTTTTAGATTTCTTATGTGGCCCTTCAAAAATATTAATTGGTGACCCCTGTTATACATTCTCCGAGTTTTTGGACAGTTTTGCGGGCAATACAATTGGACGAATGTGTCAATAGGCTACATAAGAACCAAAAATCTAATTCTGGTGAAAATAATAAGCTATTAACTTTATGTAACCAGCACCAAAACAAAGAAATAATTTTGAATTTTTAAATTCCATATATTATATAATAATATGTTAGTTTAACGTTATTTCTCTTTTTTGATAAATGTTTATATTGTACACGTTTTTAATTGATTTAAACTGATTATTTTGACTAATAAAATACTATATTTTATAACGTTTTTAATAAATTTACTTTTTATATTTAATTTTTACATTTTAATAATTTACATTATATTTATATATACATAACACTTGGTATATTACTATATACATTAATATGCACTTTATATATATAATAGTACAAATTGTCCACGTTATGAAATTTAAGCAATGGACCGTACAAAGTAATAACCGCTTACCATATTCAACACCTACTGTACAATAAAGCGATTACCTACATTTCTCCTTTTTTAGTTAAATAACCACCTACGTGTAATATGTTTAAAATACGAAAACTATAGAAATCATTTTTACAAATATTAAAAAATGTAAATTTTATTATTTTTAATTTACATAAATATAATTTAGATTAAATGTTTCATACTTCAAGTAAAAAAATAGATCTAATATATTTTTTTAATAATCTTTGATTTAAATATCTTTAGGTACAATAAATTATAATAGATGTCGTGGAATCATAATGACGGAAAAATACTTTGAGTAATTAACTGAATCAATATGTATTCTATATTTATATTCAACATTTTGTTATTTACTATAGATAATTTTATACGTACTCTAGATGGCGAACATAATACATGTGGTGTCATTTTTCGATCATAAACTACATAAGATGGTGATCCATCGGGCAAAATGAATTGATCGACAGAACGAATTTTTAATATCCGTTCACCTTTTAAATACCTAAAAACAATACACATCACCACATCAAAAACTTTTAACTATTAAACTAACGTATTTTAATGGCGTACCCAAAATTTTTGTTTGGAGGGAGGAGCCAAATTTTTTTTCTATCGATTCATGGATAAAGAAAGGGAAGGATAAACTTAAAGAGTTAACAATATAATGTAGCATCTAATATTCTTATAGATACTTGATGAAAAAATTGTATTGTTTAATTTTTGTCGGTTTACACTTAATATGTAACACTCACTGAAAAGTAATTATTCGTAAAATACTAAATAGTTTACAATATACACACATAGACACCGTCCCCTAACCTCTACTCTCATTGACTATGCCGCAATAATTAGTATAAGCAAAAAACAAAATTGGTAAACACATAACATAAGTGTTACATAAGTAATCGCTGATCAATATTTAAATAAAATATACCCTACTGGAATGATAAATTTAATCCATGTGAAAGATAATGATGTTGAATTTGAGCAAACATATTGATATCATTGCATTTACTGATCTGAACTTCAGCAGACTTTAATTCACGTAAATAATTAATCTAAAATAAATAACAATAATAACTATAATGTTATAACAAAAAAAAAAAAAAAAAAATTATAAAACCGTACTTTAGCCACCGTGGCGTACATAGACAATAGTCTGAAAAGTCGATTACAATTGCTTTTAGTCGGGTCGAGACCACGAACAGAAAGAATAGAAAACTCTTCGGAAGTTGAAATGGTCAAAAGTCTGAAAAAAATTTGTTATCTAAACACATATTACTCACGCTAATATATATTAAACAGATAAACACTCAAACACAGGCATGTACAACCATTATTGATAACCAGTGACTAATCTAGAATTTTTTTTTTTTGTGGGGGGGAGGAGGGGAATATTTTTATATTATTCATATCATATCATCTTATAAACACAATATTAATGATTTAATTTTAAGCGTTACATGCATAATATAACTGACAAGCGGGTCTCTATAGCCACGATCTATAGATCATTTACCATACAAATCTCACTGCAGCTTGCAATAGGTATAATATTGATTCATACATATACAAATTGGTGATCGAACAACATATATTTATGTAATATACATACGTTTTACGGGTTTTACTATTTGCGGTTTTAATGACCTGATTCGTACTACTTGTTACTGAAAAAAAAAAACAAATAGAACAACATTTTTTTTAATATTACATTAATTTACAGAATAATATATATGTATATATATATAATATAATCGGCAAAATAATATATCATTAAGACAATTAAGTATAAAAAAATGCATCAAGTAATTTTATCAATGGTAAAAATCACAATTTGTAAAAAAAACTTACCTGGAGCAATAGATTTATCAACAGGTCTAATAAAATCATAGTTTTCGACCAGTTCTGAAATATTAAATTGTATGAGATTGATTTTAAAAAAAAACACATAGTATTATTCTATAAATAGGTACATCAAAATAGTTTTAACATCGATAGCTCGAAAAAAGTTTAGTCATAAAGATACTATAGATAAATAAATACATATGTGTGTGACGTGTGTGTGTGTGTTAGATAGATTTCGAAATGTTGACAATTAGAAAATTATGACAATTCCAGTAACATAATATATTAATATGTAACCAGAATTACATTTGCAATTCATCTGATGGAATTTCTATAGGATATACGAATGAAAATAATTGATTCAATAATATAGGAATATAGCGTATTATTTATAGCGGATATTAAAGTAAATTTAAAAATAATACATATATTTTATTTCTATTTCAAACTATTGAAACTTTACTGTATCTTAATTAAATGAAAAACTGACCCCAAGTTTGGTCGTGTTCTGTCAAGTTTCTATTATTTTTTCCTCGAGGTGAATCTAAAATACAAAAAAATTAGGAATAAATCTTTACAAGATTAAATTTAAATAATCAACACATTTTTAAATTTAAAAATCATTACTATAAATTGCAATGCGGTGCTCATTTTTTTTAAAGAGAGAGTGGTGTTTATGCATTTTTGACTGTTCACAGGCCCACATTATAAAAAAATTTATATTCTAGCATTTACCTGTAGGTATTAATTAATTATAATAATACTTTAAATATAGAAAAATTTTATTTTTTTAAGTATTATTTAAAACAATAATACTTTAAGACTACAAAATAGTTTGCAAATTTTTGCAAATTTTAACAAAATTTAAACTTTAAATGTATTAATTAATGATATTTATCAATTGAGAAATTAACAAATTGTAACTTTACAAGGAGCTTTACATTAAATTTTCAAGCATTTCTACCCAGCAAATAGTTTTTAGTTAACATTTATAGAAAAAAAAATTGAAAATTTATAATGCTTATAAAAGTCAAATTACTCAAATTTATAATATAGACAGTGTATATTTTAAGTAGGTATTTACAGTTATTGGTTTTCAAATTACACCTAAAAAACAAAATCAATTTAGCATTTTTTTGGTTTTTTCCGATTATAAAAAAAAAGTAGGTACTGTAAATTTAATACATTCAATTATTGATACAAGTTTCTTTTTGTTTTATTATTTTTTAATTTTCAACTTTCTTTTGATAATAGCTATATAATTTTTACTGTGTTGATTAGAAAAAAATAAAAAATAATACTCAAGTTCCAATTCTTTATCTTTCCCACACCTATCTAACATTTGATACATAGCATATCCTATAATCTATATGATATTCATACTAATAGTTTTCTAAATAAGAAGATTAAATAAAAGTAGGTAATAACAAAATGAGTTACATTAATAATTACCTTTTAAAACAGCAGCAATAGATTTCAGTGTAGGTAAACCATTAACATATTCTAAGTGGCATACAAGCAGTAAAATATAAATTAATTTTAATAGTATAACAGGGAATATTAAACACTAGTTATTTCAATACATAGCTAAGAACCTAAATTGTATAATTACCATTATTAAGGTTTTACATATTAAATACTCACAATGAATAAAAATACAATATGTATCATTCATTTAACTTCATTGATGCTTATTTAAGTATAAAAAAAAATAAACAAATAATGTAATAAATATCATATGAAAATAATTACAAAACAGTAAGTATTGAGACTATTTTATATACCTATCAAAGTATCATCGTTATGTTATATTACAAATAAACATACCTAATAAGGGTGACTTTGTGTAATCCCAAGTTAACTCACTATTTTTTGTTACGATTACGCAGGAAGGCTAGAATCAATATATATGCAAATATTAATTAATATAAGAATAATATGTATTTTTCATAAATTACATATTTTTATAGATAAAAAGCCAATGAGGACTTCAAATATAACACAATTAAGTTAACACAGTAAGCACTAAATAAACTAATTAAATCAAATCAAATGTGGATAATTATATTTTAGAATATGTGTTTATTGGAATTAATATAAACGTTTACAATAGCTATTATCATAATAATGAATATGATGTATTTGTACTACATTAAGTTGTTTGAATATAATAAGTGATAAACTTTTTAGTTATTATATAGATAATAAATAAATCTATAATTTGTTTAACTGACAAATTAATCACATTATAGTTAATATAATTATATATAAATAAAAAAATTGTTTATGAGTATTTAAATAAAATAACTATGAAATATTTGGCTATGTGAACTGGACTGTTTATGATTATTATTTAATTTTTCATAATACAATTAATTTGATGAAAATGTCACTAAATTTAGAAATGTTTAACATTTAAATAAAAACTAATTAAGTAGGTATGACAAAAGCTGTTAAATTTAAAATTTTGATCATATGTTTTTTTTTATTAAATTTACATAGAAAACATGTTAAGCAGTTATTGTTAAATAGTAATGTATATAAAAGAAACAATGAAATGCAAGAACTTTCTTTTTGGCTTAACCATCTGGTGAGTACAGAAAATTCATGGATTCCATAACAACATAAACCTATTAAATAATTACAATAAAAAGAAGGCAATATTTTAAATTTAAATACATACCTTAGCATAATCAGCCTTTAATGTTATATTATCTAAAACAATGTAACTAGATTCACCAATTACTTTAGTTGCAAATTCTTCCTTGCCAAATGTATGAATAGTTAAGAAAATAATTGAAAATCTTTTAAAATTTAAATAGTTAGTATTAAATAAAATATCTATTATATTATTTTTATTATAATTTTAAACAAAATATTAATTAACTAAAAGGATATTCAACAAATGCTCTGAGTTGTCGAAATTTTCTGTATACAGCAATTCGTAGTATTTCTCCATAAATGATCAAAATTGAATACAATACATGCTAAAAATGGATGAAAATCATTATATTGTTCATTTATGGAATCATTCTTAACTATTGTTGATTCATTTTAAATAAATAACAAAATTAATAAATTGTATTAACTATTTAAAATACAATTTTAGGTATCATAAAATATGTGTTTGAAATAGAACTTGATAAGTGATATGTTTATTAGTGATAACTTTTTTCCAATAACAAATAAACTGTCAATATTTTTTTTTTTTTGACATTGTTTACCTCATGTCTACTTTGGACTTTTTAAAATGTAAAACAAACCAAAATCTTTAAAAATTTAAACTATGACAACTACTAAGTTATAATATCTATGTATCTCTTATTAAATAATTTTATGACATGCTGTCGCTGTGTGTATTTATTATTCTACTTACCGTGGTGATTTTAACTGTAGTCTGTACAATTTCAAAATGTAATACACGGTTTGGACGACCAATAACACTAAAGAAATAAAATTAAAAATTCATTATACTAGTGAATAATTGTTTAATACAAAACATGCATACAGTAAAACACTGTAAAATAGTGTTTATAATAAACAAAGTTTAATATAAAACTATGTGACTTAAAATAAAACAAATAATGATAAGAACATTTATTGTGTAAGTTAAAATATTAATTTTAGAAATTCATTATTTCAGTGAAATATAAATTTTTAGTTTAACACAACATTTGAGAGTACTTTACTATAAATATATGTTAAAAACAAAATTACATACCTTTTGTGTTTATAATTAACTGGAGCTTGATTTTTATTTCTTTCGGGTTTAAAACCATCATACATGTTCTACGAATTAAATAAATATTGTAATTGACATAATTATAGATAAAAAAAAATACATTAATAATAAATAGAATATAATGTTTGAAATGGCAATCAGTTCTCTTTTTTGTCTTTCACAAAAACTAAATAGGTACATTCATAACTAGGAACCGGATGCAAATGTATTGGAATAAACTTTTTGAAATCTGATTAACGTTGTCCCCGATTTAGATCATTCTTATTAAAATAACACTAATTACACTTTGCATATTTTCATATTTCAACATTTTTATCTATTAAATGAATAATGAATGCATGTTTGTAGTTTTATAGTGCCTGTTATTATTTATAACACATATATTCGTTTTTTATCATATTTTCACGTTCACAGCCACATAATATATGTTTGAACACATTATGGAACTTTTGATCATCTAATGCAATAAGGTAAAATATGAATTCAATTTTCATTTTTCATTTTTATTAATGTGAGCTAATACTTTATAGATTGAAGATACAAAATGTTAAATGGCGACAAAATACTTAAAAAGCTTTTTATACTTTTTTTAATACTGTATTAATTAATAAATATTTTTACATAATATATTTTACATATTTTTATATAATTTTAAGTGCATATTTAACTATACAGTAGAAGCCGCTTATTAGAAACACGGATAATTGATACAATCGGTTATTGATACAAAATATACCAGGACGGACCGGCCGTATATTAGAACATTGAAAATAAATCGGATTATTGAAACATCACATCGGTTATTTGAAACAATTAGGCGAAGGTCAGTTAACAGATACACCGGTTATGCGTGCAATAACCAATGTAATTCTAAGTACTTTTTTTTTAAATAATGATAAAAATTTTTTGGCCGGCCAGAAAATCTTGAAAATCTAATACAAGGTTTCTTATAAGTTGTTCTTAAAAAGATAAAAAAAAAATCCGAAATCGTTAGTTACAATTTTTTTTTATGAGTGCTTAAAGTTCGAATTTATACGAAATATGTCAAAATTGCGAAAATTTGCAAGTAATTTTGTGGTTGAAAAATCGTAAAATTTTTTTCTTTTATAACTAAGTTTTGAAAATTTGGTACAAGGTTCTCCATACATTTTTCTTCAAATATCTGTAAAAAAAACACTACCAGATTCAGGCAAAAATTTTTTATGAGTGTTTGAAATTTAAATTTTTACAAAACCGCGTTAAATAACGGTTTAGCCTCAAACGATTTTTGATATTTGTTGTTTTTCAAATAGTTTAAGTCGTAAATACTTGAAAATTTTACCAATTATTTAGATTGCCATTTTCTTTACGTGATTTGATTTTCAAAATATTTTAACTTTCTTTGAGCTATTAATAGGCATTTGAAATAATTAATTTTTTTTAATGTTGATAAAAAAAATTTAGCTGGGTCAAATTACTTGAAAACTTAATTGAAAGGTCCACATAACTTGTTCTAACTCTCATTCGAAATTTATAAAAATATATAGGCACAATTTTTTTTTATTAGTATTTAAAGTTCAAATATTGACAAAAATTCGTCAAAATCATGAATATTTTTCACTATTTGGTAGTTAAAAATTTATAAATATTTTATTATCAAAAGCTAAGAATTGAAAATTTAATACTATGCTGTCCATAAGTTAGGCTTAAATAATTATAAAAAAGTTTGAGGATTATTCAATTTAAAAAATTTTACGAGTGTTTAAAGTTTTAATTTTAATTTTAAATCAAAAATACACATGTAAAATAACGTTTTACTAATAAATAATTTTCGATTTTTGTTATTTTTAAAAAATTACTAGACGTAATTTTTACTTAAATGTTTGAATTAGTTTCAAAATAGAATGTATGACAATATTTATATATAATATATCCTAGACTGACAAATCATCTCCGTTCAGAATCGTTTTTCGTATATAATGATACCTATCATTGCATTCAAATTTAACCTTCCCTAGTCCGAGGTCCACCCCACCCTCTAGTGTACAGCAGAGCGATACTCACTTACCCGTTTTTTCATTTTATAAATGCATATTTCACAATTATTTATATGAATGAGTAAGTTTTTAATTCCCAACTTAAGAAAATATCTAATAGCTCAATTATCAAGGTAATTAGTACTATATTGAAAATATACAAATGTATTCAATTTAAGTTGTTTTTTTAAAAAAATTTTAGACTTAAACTCGTACAATGAAAAAAAATCTGAAAAAAAGAAAATAATTATCTCAGATAATTAATCAAATTTATCTATTTATGGATCATACCTACAAATATTATTATTATTTATTACAAAAATACTTTTTTTAAATGCATATTTTAATAGTATATTTAGAGATTCTTTAGGGCATAAATGAATGCATATTTTAAGGTTTTTTAGGTCATGAAGTCCCTAGCCCTACTAATTAGTAATTACTAATATCTAATAACTTTTAATTAAAGACTGGATTTAATATTTAATTCCTATTGCAACTTTTTTGCATTTAAGATAAATTAAATCTGATCAAATATAGTCCATGTATATTGTATACTATATATTATCTTTCTATGCCTATTTAATTTTATAATGCATTTTTTTTAAAATTTTATGTGTTTTAATGAACAAAATACTTAACTAAACTAAATTTATTATTACATAAATAGATTATTTAACAATGATAATTAATTTAGTAGATAAAATGTAAATATATATTATGTAACTTATTTCGTTAATTATAGAAAAAAAAGCTTTCCTATAAGTACCATTGAGAATAAATAAATGCAAGGTATACCTTTATGCATAAGCGCAATTTGAAGGGTGATTGGGGGGGGGGGGCTAAGCCTCCTCAAAATTAACCATAGCCCCTCCCTTAAAATCTTTGTATATATCTCTTTTTACTTTTATATATCTCAAGGAACATACACCCAGTATATATATGCAAATTATAATAGCCCCCCAAATTAAAAACTCAAATTGCGCCTATGCCTTTACCTTAACCTGACCTATTATTACAAGGTGGGGGACATAGTTAAATGCTACATTTACTATGCAAAAAATTTTGAATTTTTTTAATTGTAATTAAAATTTGAAAAGACAATGTTAACTCCTATCAGTGTGGAAAAGCTAAAACAACTTATATCCATAAAAAAATATTATGTTTAAAGATTTTTTTGATATTCATAAAAATTAAAATAACCAGATAACTAATTATTGAAATACTTATATTTATAAAGCCCATCGGCACTATTAGACATTCTATACTATCACATATTTTGTATGGAGTAACAGGTGAAAATAAAAAAATATAACATAATGCCTTTACCTAAGAAGAAACTATACTTATTAAAATTTTAAATAAACTGTATAATTTGAAAATAAGAGTTTTATAATTTTTTACTATTTTGGTATTTATAACTAATATAAAGTATAAATGTATAATTAAGTATATTAAGTATCTAAAGTATCTAATGATAAAATGAAATTATTTTATTTTATAAAATAATTAATCCAAAATATTATATAAACAATAATTTATTTATTTATTTATTTATAGATTTGTATACACATACCTAGTCTAGCAGTCTAGCTACAAAATATGTATACCCACATATATTAATGAGGCTAATACATGGATAGTTTTTATGTTCAGGGTAATTAATTTTATTCTTAATTTTAATTTTTTAAAGAGTGAATTGAAAATAAAAAGATGCTATTCAGAAAGCGTATTAGGAATGAAAAATGAAAAATGATTAATGTTGGAGCAATAGGTAACTCACACATCTCATTTTAATCACAATTTTTTTAGAAATTATATATAAATATACCTTAAAAAAGTGTTCACAGTAAATATGTAAGTTTATAAGATAAAACCTTTAAAAATAAAGAAAAAACATCAATGATATAAATAAATATATATAAGTTGATGTTCATCAAAAAATTATAATATTAGAGTAATTTGACTTATTATTAAGTTTAAAGATAAGATAATCATGACATTGATCACTGGATATTCTAGAAACCTATTTTCCATAACAAATTGATAAAAAAAAAACAATTTGAGGATCAAAATTATTAAATCTAAAGCTCTTATTTTATCATCATTAATATTTAAAAATAAAAATTAATAAAAGATTTCTTGTTCCTTTTTTTCTTTATTACATTAAATGAAATCAGGTAGTCATTAATTATTGTTAATATTTATAACAATGATTAATAGTTATTACTTTATTCCTTCACATGTTTTTTCAGCGAGGCTTAATATTTTTTTGAAAGAAAACTAATTAAATTAAAAATAATAAATATATATGTAAATATATTACCCAAGTGCCCGCTTGTTGGATTCTAGAAATCCACAAATTCCAAGTGTTGTTTGCCATTTTACTAAACCAAATAATATCCGGGCAATTCTAAAAATTAAAAAATTAAAAATAGTATTAATAAATAGAAGAGATATTTTGTTGACAATATTAAATATCATACTATTACTCATGTTATTATTAGGTACTGTAATGGAGGATATTTAGTTTAAATATTAGAATTTACACAAATTGAATAGATAGGTAACTATAGTAATAAGATTTTATAAAACTCATTTGAAATACCTATTCAATTGCATTAGATTTTCAATTAGGTATCATTAAATAATAAATTACTATACCTAATGAAATTAACAAAATTAAATTGACCATAACAATTTTTTTTTATATACTTCAATTTTTTTATAATTTATTTTTATAGTTAAGTTAATAATTTTAGAGATATTGAAAAAAAACCGTGAAAAAGTGAAAATTTTCACTTAAAATCCAAGATGGCGAACGGTTGCGGACCTCAGAGGGATGACGCATTTTTTTTTGGTCAATCAGGGCCCCAAGACGAAACTTTTTGCCAGGTTTCAAAACTTTAGTATTTTTTGCAAGGCAACGCCTTTTTTGGAGCCCTATTGACGACATTTTTTTTTACAATTAAATTTGAGGTCTAATATATGGTACGTAAAAATTCAAGTTTAAATTGTAAAAAAAAAACTCCGGCGTTAATGAGTTAAAGAGTTTTGCAAAATAACAATGAGTAATATATTATGATAATAAATATCTATTTGATGGCACTTATTATATTATTATGTAAGACCGTCTTACTAAGACGTATGCATAAGAAAAAAATATCTAAGCAACTAATTTGAGTGCAACAGCCGAGTTTCAATTTATGAAGTTATGTGATTAATATAAAATTAACTTACCTACCACCAGTAAGGATCAGTTAAGTCGATGTAAAGGACTAGAGGACAATAAGGGTTCGCGAATGTCGCAAATACCAAATTGTAAGACTTTCCTCTCTCGAACTGTAATTGTTAACAGAACGATTTTACATCAATGCCATAAGGATAACAATTCGAAAATTAATAGTGCAATTTCAACGAAACGTAGGCGACTAAAACATGCGAGATACGCGAACTACTGACGACATCGATTATCGTACGAGTATACGACGTACGAACAGTAAAGTTTTGGTGGGAAACTGGGAAACTTCTGTTAAATAATTAAATTGTAACTACAAAGGCATATTAATAAATAGGTATGTACAACAGTATGGAATATCCGAATATCCGTAAAAATAACAATCACTGAATCACCGTACCACGACCGGCACGATCCCCTCTGTTTATTAATTCATTCATTCTTGTTTATTGGAAACAACAACAGGCGTCTATATAATATTACTCGAATGGTCGTTAATCTCGTTATCTGACATCTGTTGTTTATTTCGGTGAGTTTGTGTGTGAAACCACTCCGACGAGCCACAATAGTTTACTTTTCTAAAAATAAATCGGTCACCGGCATGGTTGTAAGATTATCGAGGAAGACATTTATTAGAATTATTAGAGTGTTGAGTGTATCGGTGATACGACGTATCGGTTCAATATCGACCGTACGATAATATTATGCTATTATGTTTTAGAAAAAAAAAATGTATTATTAATTATATATTTAAATACAATAATATAACACGAACATAAAATCTATAATATTATTATCCATTATTTCCATAATTCCATAGATGTAGATTAAATTTGATCATTCAAACTATAAAGTTTCTAACTATATGAGTGATTTCTAAGTACTACTATTTCTAATGTATACTAGAAACCTTTTTGTCCTACACGCGGTTATACCTAACTTCTATTTAATATGTTACATAATATTATTATATTGTATTGCATGTTTGTGTTTTTACGTATTAATTGTCCGTTCTTTATTAATAATATACACCAGGAATTATTATTTAAAATATTTATGACTTCAAACGGAATGTTGCTGTTTGGAATTATTTTACCGCTCTGGGTTTACATTGTGAACGTTATTTTTATTATACTCGCGAGTCGTGACTCGTCACCTTGTTAAATCCTTTATCACTATATTAATGAAATTTACTTATTTATTTTTAGATGTTTCAAATCTATTAATTCTATAAAGGTTACCTATACCATCGTTTTATGTTTTTACTTATTAAATTAATAAAATATAATATGTAAATTTAGTTTAGTGGCACAAATGTATATATTGTGTGTATAATATGTATATTATTCTTAATACAATTTATTTTACCCTGAAATTAGACATTTTTCTTTACACCAATAAGAAATTTGTTTTTATAAAATAAAACAATATTACTAATAGACTAAAGACAATAGTAGTATTATATTATAATAATGTTTAAATAACAAATAGTATAGTTATATATTATCATCTTATATTCTTATAAGTTATAGTGAACTAATATGAATTAATATATATAGTTAACTAATATTATGTCTTTTATACTATTTAACGGCATATTGTTATTATTTTTTTAACTAAATTAATATTATAGTATAATATATTATATTATTTAATTTTAACTAAAAATTCTTGTATTATTTAGGAAATTATAATAGGTAATTTAATTCATTTTAAGAAATAAAATAATACCGTTTGTTAGGTTAATAATATATTATATAATATACAGGGTGTTACAAATAGACTTGAATAAAAAAAAAAAATCAGTAAATTCTCAAAAATCATATTTTTTAAAAACTTATTACGTTCCAAATTAATTTTATCAAAAAATATTGATATTTTAAAAAATTCTAAAAAACAAACTACTTGACTTAGATAAACCTTTTTACCATCAAAATTTTTCTTATAATCGTATTCACAAATTGAATATTTTAAATTTATCCAAAAAATTTTAATTAAATTTAAATTTCTTTAATTTTTAGTACTTACTAAAAAATAAATATAAAAAATATTTAAATTGTACATGTAGATGTAATGATGTAACGCACTAACGCTAGAGTCTCTTAATGATAAAGAAAAAAATTAAAAATATTAATTATACATACATATATACATTATATACATCGAAACACTAAAAATAGTACTAGTATATAGTATCTACGTACATAAGTCATGATAATTCATATTTTATACTATTATATTATATAAGAAAGTATAATAAATATATAAATATTAATAAAAAAAATGTTGAACCTAGGCAATATAAATAATATACGTATAATATATAAACACCTATGTAAATACTAAATAGTAAATACTAATGTTTTAATTTTGCTGTTACTTGTTTTAATAAACTGAATGTTTTGAAACTAAACATTCATACATAGGTATTAAAGCAAATATTAAACACTTGAATTTTGATGAAGAAAATAGTATGTATTTAAAATTATCAAAATAAACACAATGCAAGTGATACTAAATGACTAAATGTACTTAAATTATGTAGGTATAGTGCAGTAGTTTTCAACCTTTTTAACCATACGGCACACTTAATATCCTACAAAATTTTCGCGGCACACCAATCCGTATAATATGTTAAGCATATTTTATATATATACCTATATATACATATAAATACATACTAATAAAACTATTAACAGATTTTTCGCGGCACACTTCAAGAGCACTCACGGCACACCAGTGTGCCGGGGCACACCGGTTGAAAACCACTGGTATAGTGTATACAATATGTTTGTTATATTGGTTAGTGTAAGAATAACTAAATTAAGTAACGACTTTATATAGGTATAACTGTTGGCTACAGCAGAGTGACTTCTATTGTTTTTTAAATTTGAATAAATATCTATAATGTGATCTGTGACCGATTTATTTTCGTATCCACGTTATTCACACGATTTTAACTTAAACTAGTTAAACTTAGACACCAAAGTGAAGGTGTTATTCATTAGTGATATTAATTATTATATTAATATTATTTATATTATTATTATCATTACTATTATTTAATATATTATTTTCCATTATTCTCAATATAACATTAATTATATCGTTTAAAAATAGTTATAAATTACAACATTTTTAAATAACCTTTAACTTTTCAAAATTTAATTTTTTTCAAAAAAACTTATCGTCTTGTACTCAGAAATATTGTCAAAATTTTATTTTATTATAGGTACATTTACTCTAGAACCAAAATTGAGCGAGTTCTACTCAGACTGCGTGAATGCGTTTTGTCTATGTTGCGCGTGGGCTAGAGAAAGAAAACAAACAGTGCGCTGACATCCTCTGAATATATTTTATATTAAGAGGACGCCATACCCGCATGTGTTGTCTCTGTCTTACAAGTACGTAACATAGCAAATTTATGCTAAACAGATCACGTTTAGCTCCGTCAATTTAAAAATTAGAGTGAATCGACCTATTACGAAACTTGATGGTAAGAAAATTATCTGTGTTTGTATGTTGGTTTTTTACGATAGTTCAATTTTTTAACAAGTTATGCGTATATAACATAGCGTAAATTAAAAATGCTCATAACTCACTTAAAAATTTAATAATTGTAAAAAACCAACATACAAACACAGATAATTATCTTACCATCAAGTTTCATAATAGGTCGATTCACTCTAATTTTTAAATTGACGGAGCTAAACGTGATCTGCTTAGCGTAAATTTGCTATGTTACGTACTTGTAAGACAGAGACAACACATGCGGGTATGGCGTCCTCTTAATGTTATTCATGGTTAATTTAAACATTTTATCTAACATTTCGCATTCGTATCGAACATTCCCGCCGCGCGCCTACACACTACACTACGTACGTATTACGTATATAATAGTAATATAGTAATATTATGATATTATATAATATACACTATATAGTAATATAATAGTATATAGTAGTATATATAGTAATATGATTTAAAATTTTTAACTATATTTTATAGTTGTATTGACTAAGTTAGTTTTTTTTCGTGTCCGAAACTACTAGGATTCCATACCACCGCATGTCATCACCGGTGTCCGCACGTCTTGGCGTAGTATATGATTTTAACTATACTTTTATAGTTGTATTGACTAAGTTAGTTTTTTTTCGTGTCCGAAACTACTAGGATTCCATACCACCGCATGTCATCACCGGTGTCCGCACGTCTTGGCGTAGTATATGATTTTAACTATACTTTTATAGTTGTATTGACTAAGTTGGTTGTTTTTCTATCCGTAACAACCAGGATTCTATAGCACTGGCGCGCTGCGTTGCGCGATCTAATGCTGTAAAGTATTATTAATAATTACTATTAATACCATTGACATACCGTTGTCTGACGGTCAAATAAAACTCGTCTGAATGATTGAATTCATAACTAGCCAGTACCCAGTGCAGTGTTACACCCCTGTAACCGGGATTATTCACCCCCGTGAAATTTTACCCCCCTCAGTAAATATTATCTAGTGAAATGTTATTAATTTATTAATATATAGGTATATATATAAAAAAACAATATATATATATTTTAAAATGTATGATACATAATTTTATATACATAAAACATTTAATATACCTACATATATAACATATAATTAAATAATACATTTTATTCATCTCGTTTATAAACTATTATAAATATTATTTTATTTTATTTTTTTTTAATAAAAGTTCTTGACTTACCTGTATAATATTGCAGTAACAATATGAGTAGGAAAATTATTGGTCTCACCAATAACCAAAATTCTGGACTGTATAGATAATTGCTGTTATATGTTAAATAATTCAAAATTTGTTCAATATTTTAAAACACCACTCACGGTACACATTAGAAAGGAATAACTATCCTAAAAGCTACAGAGATTGAAAAAAAATAATCTATGTAAAGAATCTATTGATATAATTTTCAATGCAATGCAATTCTGTAAACCAATTAAATAACTAAATTTTATTCTTGTATTTGTAGCCAACGAATAGTTTTGTTTTAAAAATTTTTAATGAATTTCTGTGATTTAATTTTGAATGGTAGTTTGTTGTAAATTGTTAGACCATATTTAAATTCTATAAAAATAACTTGCTAATTTTGAAAACTAACTTGTTATTATTTGATAATTATTCGATATTTATTAGTATATATTTGGAGTTTATTAGATAAAGTGGGTGAGCTAAGTTCATGGACGTACATTTTTTAAGCTTTTATATTATATTTTAAAGATTTAAAAAATATATTTATATTTTTTATAAACTATGATTAATTTTAAACTATTTACTGTGTAATTTTTAAGGCCGGTTTTATGGTTATTTTTATTATTTTTAGACCAAAAATTTCCGAGGCCTACTTTTAAATATGTTAAGCCTAGATGCGCTAAGCCTAAGGCCTTAGCGGCTAAGGACTGGACCAAGATTTAGCAATGAACCCCCGTGTTCCACTCAACGCCACTCATCGAAATTTTAAACACAGAACTCATAAAATATTCGTACGAAATTTTATTTTAATGTTTCGAAAATCATTTTGTTTGAAATAATCAATTAAAAAAAGCGGGTAAGTGGGTATCGCTCTGCTGTATATTAGGGGGTGGGGTGGACCTCAGACTATGGAAGGTTAAATTTGAATGCAATGATAGGTATCATTGTATACGAAAAACGATTCTGAACGAAGATGATTTGTCAGTTTAGGATATATTATATTTAAATATTGTCAAATATTCTATTTTGAAACAAATAGGATAGTTTTTATATTATGTTACTATGGTTACTATGGCCAACATTCGCATTATGAGCGTATGAAATTTAATTTAAATTTTGACATATTTCGTATAAATTCGAACTTTAAACACTTATAAAAAAAAATTGTGACTAACGATTTCGGATTTTTTTTTATCACTTTAAGAACAACTTATAAGAAACCTTGTATTAAAATTTCAAGATTTTCTGGCCACCCAAAAAATTTTTATCGGCATTTGAAGAAAAAAAAACTTAGAAAAGTCGAAAATTTCAATTGTCTTTTAGTAGCTTAAAAATGGTCAAAATATTTTGAAAAATTAACTGTAAAGAGATAACCATAATATAAACATTTGGTGAAAATTTCAAGTATTTACAATAATTCGTTTTTGAGTTCCAGCAAAATCAAAAAATCGATTTTGTCGAAAAGTGGTTTTTCGTAAAATTGCCGTTTTTCTGTCATTTTTAGATTCTGAACGGAGTGATGAATGTATTGATTTTACAATGATGTGTGTTTTTTTTTTTTTTTTGTTTTTTTTTTTGTTTTTTTTTTTTTTGTGTCTGTGTACAGCATAACTAGTCGAAATAATGCTTCAATTTTAAAATTTGGGGGTGGTTTCCGATGGCAAAGTGGATATCCTTGGTGCATTATAGAGGTGAAAAGTAAACATTTTCCAACAGTTTTCAAAAAAATCGAGAAAAACAAAAAAAAAATGACAGAAAAAACGGGAATTTTTACGCAAAACCAGTTTTCGACAAAATCGAATTATTTATTTTGCTATAACTCAAAAACTAATCGATGTAAACACTTGAAATTTTCACAAAATATTTATATTAGCGTTCTCCATACACAGTTAAATTATCAATGAATTTTGACTTTTTTTGAGCTATTTATAGACAGTTGAAATTTTCAATTTTTTTAAGTATTTTTTTTTAAAATAACGATAAAAATTTTTTGGCCGGCCAGAAAATCTTGAAAATTTTATACAAGGTTTCTTATAAGTTGTTCTTAAAGTTATAAAAAAAAATCCGAAATCGTTAGTCACAATTTTTTTTTATAAGTGCTTAAAGTTCGAATTTATACGAAATATGTCAAAATTGCGAAAATTGGCAAGTAATTTTGTGGTTAAAAAATCGTAAAAATTTTTTCTTTTATAACTAAGATTTGAAAATTTGGTACAAGGTTCTCCATAAAATTTTCTTCAACTATCTGCAAAAAAAACTCTACCGGACTAAAACAAAAATTTTTTATGAGTGATTGAAATTTAAATTTTTACAAAACCGCGTTAAATAACGGTTTAGCCTCAAACGATTTTTAATATTTGTTGTTATTCAAACAGTATAAGTCGTAAACACTTGAAAATTTTACCAGTTATTTAGATTGCCATTTTCTTTACGTGATTAGATTTTCAAAATATTTTGACTTTTTTTGAGCTATTTATAGACAATTGAAATTTTCAATTTTTTTTTATTTTTTTTTTATAAATGTTGATAAAAAAAATTTAGCTGGGACAAATTACTTGAAAATTTAATAGAAGGGTCCACATAACTTGTTCTAACTCTCATTCAAAAATTATAAAAATACATAGGCACAATTTTTTTTTATTCGCATTTGAAGTTCAAATATTGACAAAAATTCGTCAAAATCATGAATATTTTTCACTATTTGGTAGTTAAAAATTTATAAATATTTTACTATCAAAAGCTAAGAATTGAAAATTTAATACTATACTGTCCATAAGTTAAGCTTAAAACAATTATAAAAAGGTTGATAATTATTCAATTTAAAAAATTTTACGAGTGTTTAAAGTTTTAATTTTAATTTCAAATCAAAAATACACGTGTAAAATAATGTTTTACTATACTAAATAATTTAAATAATTTTTTTAAAAAAATTACTAAACGTAAGATCTTGTAACTTTTACTTAAATGTTTGAATTAGTTTCAAAATAGAATGTATGAAAATATTTAAATATAATATATCCTAGACTGACAAATCATCTCCGTTCAGAATCGTTTTTCGTATACAATGATACCTATCATTGCATTCAAATTTAACCTACCCTAGTACGAGGTCCACCCCACCCCCTAATGTACAGCAGAGCGATACTCACTTACCCGCTTTTTTTTGTTTTTTCTCGATTTTTTTGAAAACTATTTGAAAATGTTTACTTTTGACCCCCCCCCCCAAAAAAAAAGTACCAACTAGATGAATTTTCCTATTTAAAGAGGGGCTGAAGTAAAAAATCGGAGCATTATTACTGCTCCAAATGTTGTCGTCGGACACAAAAAAAAAAACACACATCATTGTAAAATCAATACATTCTTCACTCCGTTCAGAATCTAAAAATTGAGGTCTTAGCGTGTCTTACACTTCTGGTTTAAGGATTATCCGGTATATTATATTGTTATTGAGGGAAGGTAAATATTATATTATTTATATAGTTCCACCTATATCGATTTTATCGATAAGTGCATTTATTAAATTAAAAAGCGGGTAAGTGAGTATCGCTCTGCTGTACATTAGGGGGTGGGGTGGACCTCGGACTAGGGTAGGTTAAATTTGAATGCAATGATAGGTATCATTGTATACGAAAAACGATTCTGAACGGAGATGATTTGTCAGTCTAGGATATGTTAATATATTATATTAAAATATTGTCATATATTCTATTTTGAAACAAATTCAAACATTTAAGTAAAAGTTTTAAGATCATACGTTTGATAATTTTTTAAAAATAACAAAAATCGAAAATTATTTATTAGTAAAACGTTATTTTACACGTGTATTTTTGATTTGAAATTAAAATTAAAACTTTAAACACTCGTAAAATTTTTTAAATTTAATGAACATCAAACTTTTTTATAATTATTCTAAGCTTAACTTATGGACAGCATAATATTAAATTTTCAATTCTTAGCTTTTGATAGAAAAATATTTATAAATTTTTAAATACCAAATAGTGAAAAATATTCATGATTTTGACGAATTTTTGTCAATGTTTGAACTTCAAATGCTAATAAAAAAAAATTGTGCCTATGTATTTTTATAATTTTTGAATGAGAGTTAGAACAAGTTATGTGGACCCTTCAATTAAATTTTCAAGTAATTTGTCCCAGCTAAATTTTTTTTATCAACATTTATAAAAAAAAAATAAAAAAAAATTGAAAATTTCAATTGTCTATAAATAGCTCAAAAAAAGTCAAAATATTTTGAAAATCTAATCACGTAAAGAAAATGGCAATCTAAATAACTGGTAAAATTTTCAAGTGTTTACGACTTATACTGTTTGAATAACAACAAATATTAAAAATCGTTCGAGGCTAAACCGTTATTTAACGCGGTTTTGTAAAAATTTAAATTTCAATCACTCATAAAAAATTTTTGTTTTAGTCCGGTAGAGTTTTTTTTGCAGATAGTTGAAGAAAATTTTATGGAGAACCTTGTACCAAATTTTCAAATCTTAGTTATAAAAGAAAAAATTTTTACGATTTTTTAACCACAAAATTACTTGCCAATTTTCGCAATTTTGACATATTTCGTATAAATTCGAACTTTAAGCACTTATAAAAAAAAATTGTGACTAACGATTTCGGATTTTTTTTTATAACTTTAAGAACAACTTATAAGAAACCTTGTATTAAATTTTCAAGATTTTCTGGCCGGCCAAAAAAATTTCAATTGTTTATAAATAGCCTAAAAAAAGTCAAAATTCTTTGAAAATTTAACTGTGTATAGAGAACGCTAATATAAATATTTTGTGAAAATTTCAAGTGAATACATCGATTAGTTTTTGAGTTATAGCAAAATAAAAAATTCGATTTTGTCGAAAACGGTTTTGCGTAAAAATTCCCGTTTTTCTGTCATTTTTTTTTTGTTTTTCTCGATTTTTTTGAAAACTGTTGGAAAATGTTTACTTTTCACCTCTATAATGCACCAAGGATATCCACTTTGCCATCGGAAACCACCCACAAATTTTAAAATTGAAGCATTATTTCGACTAGTTATGCTGTACACAGACACAAAAAAAAAAAAAAAAAAACACACACATCATTGTAAAATCAATACATTAATCACTCCGTTCAGAATTTAAAAATTTAGATTTTTTTTAAAATTTTTTGAGTATTATTTTTTATTACTAATCATACATTATAGGTACTAAATATTACTTACGGGATTGATAAATCAAAGAACTACCTATTTATAAAACTAAAAAGTTATATATTTTTAAAAATAAAAAAAGACAAATTCGTTTTTTGGATATCCTAAAAAGTATTGAAAATAACTTATACAGAAAATAGCCTTTTAATCGACAAATTATTTTCCATAAATTATTTTAATCCTTTGTGATATCAGTTTAAACAAACAATCTGTATCCAGAATCAAATGTAATACATTGAATAGAACAAAAGTTATTGCATATGTCAAATAATGCTGTTCCCCCATTTATATTTAATAAACGATAAATAAAAAAAATGTAACGTAATAAATAGTATAAAATCGTAGTCTGAAAGTATTAGAAATTAGATTATATACAACTAGTTTTAAAAATTCTTATATAAATATTAATTGCGAACTTATAATGAGTATTTTCATTATTATTTATTATTAAATAGTATAAAATACAATACAATATATTTAATTCATTTTTATTATTTAGGAGTACGGAGTAGATACTAATGTACTATTGTCTATTTTGTATACATTTGTGATTTGTTATTTTGTTTTAATTATAAATGTATTATTATGTACGTTAGTTTTTACCTTTTAGAAGAAACTTTGAATTTAACGTATTTGAGAATAGTTTGTTTTATTTTTTTCTCAGATTTTTCTAGAAATTTAGTGCCTCTTAACTTAATTCGCTTTCGTTCATATTTATATTATATAAAAAAAAATGTGGTTAACAAAAATTTTGTATGTTTTTCAGTCTATAATCTATATACTATAATATGACTTGATAAGACTGACTTCGACTACGGTCTACGAGAATCGAGAGTTGAATAATAAAATAATAGATAGTATAATATAAATTAAAAACAATTGCTTGGTAGTGTAGAAAACAAATCATTTGAAACTATATTAATATCAAATTTAATAATCTGTTGATTATAAATGTTATAATACAACTATATACAGACACAAATACGATTATGCGTCAATGTGTTCTGCTGTAAGTCTGTAAACATATTGTATACAAATTAAAATCGAAAATAATACGATAGGTAATAAGAACGAAAATAGTAATGCGTTTATTACCCGAGCTGTCTAATAACACAGGTTGCTAATGGTCTTGACGTGATAACTCAGTTATTGACAATAATGTTGTTGGAATTGAAGCCTGAGCGAACTTGTTTATTGAGGTATTTAACACAAATGATAACACGACTTTATGATTATAATAACTGTATAATATAAATGTAACATACAACTAGATATAGACACCCGTCGTACAACGTACCGTGTCAATGAGTATCCGAGAGTGACCCAAGAGCAAGAGCAAGAGTCCGAGAGTGATTCTTGTACACAAAATGAGCCCTATATATACGCGTCATTGACGTCACATAATCATACCTATGTATGTGTGTAGTATTAATAAGTATTGCTTCACATTACAATAGAAAGTTAAACTATGATGTATAATATATTGATACGTGCACCCGTGTGCTTACAATGTATGCATACTAATATTAATTGTATATTTCAACACCCTCCCTCAATTAATAATTTCTTTGATTGTAGTCACTCCTATTGCTGACCGCAATTTTTCGAACCGATCTTTTACCAATGGCTTGGTCAAGATGTCTGCAATCTGGTCCTCTGTCCCAATGAACTGAAGTAGAAATAATCCGTCTTCGTACTTTTCTCTGATGAAATGATATCGTACGTCTATGTGTTTGGTCCTCTTATGAAACTCCGGATTTTTCACTAAACGTATAGCACTTTGATTATCAATATATAATATTGGTTGCTCACCTCCTGTTGTTGATAAGCTCTTGATCAAAAGTGTTATCCACATAATTCCCTTTACTGCTTCACTTGCCGCAATATATTCTGCTTCCGTTGACGATAATGAAACACATTTTTGTCTTTGTGAAGTCCATGATACAACAGCTGATCCATATTTGAACAAATATCCTGACGTTGAACGTCGTGTTTCAGTGTCACCTGCATAGTCTGCATCGCTAAATATTTCCAATGACAACTGTGCGTTACTATCAAAATATAAACCATAATTAAATGTTCTTTTAATATAACGTATTATACGCTTAATTAAATTCCAATGCGCCCTTTTTGGATTTGTCAAAAAACGACTACCAAAGTTGACTGCATATGCAATATCTGGTCTTGATACTTGAGACAAGAACAATAAACTCCCCACTGCTTGTCGATAAGGTATTTCGTCATTTAATACTTCCGTTTCTCCCTGTTGATCAAGTGTATGTGATTTATCAATCGGTATTGATAACTCCTTTGCTTCTAACAAATTAAATTTGTTAATTATGCTACATGCATAATTTGTTTGGTGCATAAATAATGACCCATTATCCATTATGTCTACCTGCATTCCTAAAAAATATTCTACATTACCCTTTTTTACTTCAAACTCTTGTTCCAAGTTTGTTAAAAGTTCTTCAATTATTTCTTCATTATTTGCAGCAATTAAACCATCATCTACAAATATTGCAAGAATAATTTGTCCATCATGAGTTTTAAAAACACATGCATCAGCTTCACTAGATTGTAAACCAAATTTATTCAAAAAATCTTTGAATCTTTTGTTCCAACATCTTGGAGCTTGTTTAAGTCCATATAAGCTTCGTTGAAGTTTACATACTTTATTTGAACCGTCCTCGTAACCCGTTGGTTGTAACATATATATTTCTTCCTGTAAATCTCCATACAGAAATGCTGTCTTTATGTCGAACTGTCGTAATTTTAATTTTTCTACAGCTGCTACTGCGAAAATAACTCTTATAGATTCATATCGGACTACTGGTGAAAATGTCTCATGGTAATCTATACCATACTTCTGTGAACAACCTTTAATGACAAGCCTTGCCTTAAATTTGTCTATATTCCCGTCCGATTTATACTTAGTTTTGAATACCCATGCATTACGTAATGCAACTTTATTCCGCGGTAAATCGACTAATGTCCACGTTTCATTTTTATTTAGTGACATTAATTCGTCATTCATAGCACATCTCCATTCATTTACCTGATGTCCGGTTATTGCCTCATCAAATGTTAATGGTTCTACACAATCGGCAATGAACGACTGAACGTTATACCTGTCCGGTGGTTTTAATGTACTCCTGTCACGTAATACCATCCTATTGTCTTCGACTACTACTTCGTCCTTGACTTGATTTTCATTTTCTTCAATCTGAGTCGACGTTTCTGTGAATTCTAATTTGTCAGTGATTATATTTTCAAATTTAGTACATTCTTTTTCGAATATAATATCTCTACACAGAGATATCTTATTTGACTTCGAGTACCATACTCGATAACCCTTTGTGTCATTTGAATAACCAACAAATATACCTTTTTCACTTTTCGGATCCCATTTTCGTCGTTTTTGTTTTGGAATGTGTGTGTACACAACCGTACCAAATACTCGTAAATGTTTTATGTCTGGCTTGACTTTAAAATAAAGTTCATAAGGTGGCTTACCTTTTTCTGAACTAGTACCGGTCATATTTAATATATATACCGCTGTGTTTACTCCTTCAGCCCATAATGACACATCTAAATTCTTAGCACATATCATTGTTCTAGCTGCTTCAACGACTGTCCGGTTTTCCCTTTCCACTTTACCATTTTGCTCTGGTGTATATGGAACTGTCGTTTGATGTCGTATGCCATATTTCTGTAAAATACTTGTTATATCATTATTTACAAATTCTAATCCATTGTCTGTTCTTAGTATTTTAACTTTAGATCCTGTATCTGTTTTAATACCTTTAATAAATATTTCAATAATATTTTTCACTTCATATTTATTTTTAATAAAATATACCGTTCTGAAGTGTGAGAAATCATCTTTGAATAATAAGAAATATTTTGACCCACCTATTGAGTCCTTTTGCATTGGTCCACATAAATCTGCATGAATTAGTTCCCCTACATTAGTATGTTTTGTAGTACTTTTATCAAATGATTTACGTTGTTGTTTCCCAATTATACAGTCATCACAGAAAAATTGTTCATCCTTGGTTGTATAATCGATATTATGTTTAACCAAACAATTCTTCACGTATTGAATATTTTGATGACCCAATCGTTCGTGCCACAATTGTAATGTGTTTTCTACTGCAATGTTCGCATAACATTCAGTTTTATTTGGCACTTCGACCTTAACCTGTAATTCGAATAATCTTCCGTTCCGTTTACCTGTAAGAACTACTTGTTCATTCTTTGTAAACTCGCATATTTTATTATCCGAGGTTAATTTTAAACCTTTGTCTAATGATGTACCACATGAGAATAAGTTAAACTTTAAATCTGGCACATGTAATACGTTCGCTAAGTAATTTCTTTTCCAATTACCGTTTATATAAGTTAATATATTTATATTACCTTTGCCTGTTGCATACAAATTAGATCCGTCACCGATTGTTATATGTTGCGTATTTACTAATGGTTCATAACTAGAAAACCATTCTAATTTGGCACACATATGATCAGATGCGCCCGAATCTAATACCCACATATCCGTTGTGGTATTATTTAGTGTTGACTCACTAATAAATGCGTTTTCGTTTGAATCCGACGTACTTGTCTTTTTTAATTCCATACTCCGAAGGTAACTCTTACAATCTCTTTTGAAATGTCCCTTCTTACCGCAATAAAAACAATTTAATTTATTATTAGTATTTATAAGTTCCTTTTTATTTTTACTGTAACTGCCGCGTTTTCCACTAGATTTGTTTTGAAATTTGGCTAAAAATGCACTCGATTTTTCTTGATCGCCCACTTCACCTTTAATCTGTTGTATCCTTGATTCTTCAATCAACAAACGACTAGTTAAATTATTTACCGTTTTACTCCCGGTTGGGATAGAGTCCCAAGCACTGTAAAAATGTTGATAGTCTTTTGGCAACGTCATTAAAATTTTTGTCATGACCATATTATCCGTAATAGGTTCTCCTGCTAAACTCAATTTCCTTCCTAAATTTTCCAATTTGGAAATGTGTGTCGATATATCATCCATTGGATCTTTTGAATAACTGAAAAACTTTTGTTGAAGCAAATGTATACTTGCCTCAGATTTCTGCTCGTAAATACTAAGCAGTTTCTCCCACATTTCAAATGCAGTTTCACAGTTAATTAAATATTGCCACGGACCATCGTCTATTGAGGTAACAATTAATTTTTGACATTTACTATCCGCCTTTTTCCAATTATTGATTTGGTTCTGCCATCGTAATTTGGCTTCCTCGTCAGTTTCCTTTTCCGACGTCCTTGTGATTTTTGGACTTGGCCTAGTCCAATCACCAGATATAATACTTCCCACTTCACTTGAAGCTAGTATGACTCTCATTTGAAATTTCCATAATGGCCAGTTTTCCATACCTTTTAATTTCGTGATCCTCACCGAGTCTTCCATGACTGATGAATCCTGTATACTTAAACCTGTATACTTAATGATTATCGAAATTACCTCGTATACTGTACCGTTCCTGAAATTCAAATACTCTCCAACTGGTTGTAGTTTTCTGTGTTAAGTTAAATGTAAAAATACTTCCAATAAGCAATTTAACCCAGAATGTGTATCTGGGCCCATAACCTGTTGGAATTGAAGCCTGAGCGAACTTGTTTATTGAGGTATTTAACACAAATGATAACACGACTTTATGATTATAATAACTGTATAATATAAATGTAACATACAACTAGATATAGACACCCGTCGTACAACGTACCGTGTCAATGAGTATCCGAGAGTGACCCAAGAGCAAGAGCAAGAGTCCGAGAGTGATTCTTGTACACAAAATGAGCCCTATATATACGCGTCATTGACGTCACATAATCATACCTATGTATGTGTGTAGTATTAATAAGTATTGCTTCACATTACAATAGAAAGTTAAACTATGATGTATAATATATTGATACGTGCACCCGTGTGCTTACAATGTATGCATACTAATATTAATTGTATATTTCAACAAATGTAATAATATATTATATTACTATTATTTTGTTACCACATTTTGGAATGATTATTAATAATTCATCCTAAAAATTAGAATACATTAGGAGACTTTAAAATTTTCATTTTAGTCGTTGAAAAATTGCCGCTCCTAAAAAATTGACGCCGACGGCAACTTCCCCCTTTGCCCCCGGCCTTAACCCGGCACTGAGCATAAGACGTTTGCTACCATCCATTGATACTTTATAATTTTACATTTTTGCATTCCATTTTTCTAACGTTCGCAGTAAATAATTTTTCTAAATTCCTAATTTTTAAATTAGTGAAAAGTTGAAACTGATGCTTTCACGTGTAACAATTTTCGCATTAAGATAAAATTAATTCGGTCCGTTTCCTTTTCTTTTGCCTGTCGATTTATGAATGACGACGATTTTCTAACAAAAGGCGCCGGTTTTCTGACTTTGTTTATATTGTTCGTATAAACATTAATGATTTGTTTTTTCTTTGTTTTTTTGTCCAGAAAACTAAATCTCTCCATGATCAGTTTAGCCAGTTTTGATCGGTTGCTATTGTAATGATTATAGTTCTTCTCGACTTTTCTTTCAATGTTCACACCATGATTTTTTACATGGTCGTCTGAAATAGCACTGTGATGTTTTTTTGCATCACTACTTACACAGCATGCGTGATACTTGTTAGTATTACTACTACGAACTTTAGGATTGAAGCTTTCGGTGGATAATGATTGTAATACTGATGCCGAGTTGCAGTCTTTGTTCAAATCGCCTCTCCGAACTTTAGGATTGGAGCTTTCGGTGGATAATGATTGTAATACTGATGCCGAGTTGCAGTCTTTGTTCAAATCGCCTCTCCGAACTTTAGGATTGGAGCTTTCGGTGGATAATGATTGTAATACTGATGCCGAGTTGCAGTCTTTGTTCAAATCGCCTCTCCGAACTTTAGGATTGGAGCTTTCGGTGGATAATGATTGTAATACTGATGCCGAGTTGCAGTCTTTGTTCAAATCGCCTCTCCGAACTTTAGGATTGAAGCTTTCGGTGGATAATGATTGTAATACTGATGCCGAGTTGCAGTCTTTGTTCAAATCGCCTCTCCGAACTTTAGGATTGAAGCTTTCGGTGGATAATGATTGTAATACTGATGCCGAGTTGCAGTCTTTGTTCAAATCGCCTCTCCGAACTTTAGGATTGGAGCTTTCGGTGGATAATGATTGTAATACTGATGCCGAGTTGCAGTCTTTGTTCAAATCGCCTCTCCGAACTTTAGGTTCAGAGTTTTTTACTGTTAATGATTGCGATACTGACGCTGAAACGGAGTTGTTATATGATTCAGCAGGTTTAATTTTTGGAAAAATACGTGACCGAACGTGGCTTTTTGCCCTAGGTAAGTCACGCCCGGCTGCCAGACGATCCGTTTTCTTATGATTATGTTTTTTATTAGTCTTTAGTTTATCTCCCTTTTCGTCTCTACTAACTTTAGATTCGGAGTTTTTATCCTTCAGTGATTGAAATACTGATGCTGAGGTGGTGGAGTCTTTGTTCAAGTCCCCCCTCCGATGTCTAGGCACGTATTTACTAGCTTTAAATGACCATAATATATTTTTATTGTACTTGACGGGGTCGTTGTAAAGTTCGGTGTGTATTATTTTCGGTAAAACAAGTAATTTATCTTTCACATCATCTCGGTCTGAATGAATTGATTTTATACTGGCCGCTTTGTGTACCGGCATTGATACGTCACTGTCGCTGTCCAGGATTGACCATGCTCCGTCTGAACTAAGTACTGTCCTTGAAGGAGCTTGCATAGTATTTAGGCTTTTACCAAGTTTAAATAACGTAGACATTAGACGTCACATGTGCTTACTATTTTTTAATATTTAACTTGAAACGAGGTTAATAAAAAGTTAAGTATTATCTCAGAAAATATTATGCTCTTTCTATAGATAAATGAATGAATTTGAGATTCAAATAATGTACTTATACAATGTCTTTATAGACATTGTATAGGTACATTATTTATATAAACAAAATTCTCTATGACAGTACTAATAGCCAATACTATTCTATTCGTTTTAATTTAACATTAAAAATCGATTTATTTTCAGTCAGTAAATACAATTGTATATCATGTAAATATCTAGTTTATTGTTATAATAGTACTATTATGACACGGACCACGTATGAACTATATTCAATATGACATCCAAAAATAAATGTTTAACTATAAATTAAAAAAAGCAGGTAAGTGGGTATCGCTCTGCTGTATATGAGGGGTGGGGTGGACCTCAGATTATGGTAGGTTAAATTTGAATGCAATGGTAGGTATCATTGTATACGAAAAACGATTCTGAACGAAGATGATTTGTCAGTTTAGGATATATTATATTTAAATATTGTCATATATTCTATTTTGAAACAAATAGTATAGTTTTTATATGTTACTATAGTTACTTTATAGTATCTGTTTATTAATAAAAAAAGTATTAGGCAACATACGCATAATGAGAGTATGAAATTTAATTTAAATTTTGAAATATTTCGTATAAATTCGAACTTTAAGCACTTATAAAAAAAAATTGTGACTAACGATTTCGGATTTTTTTTTATCACTTTAAGAACAACTTATAAGAAACCTTGTATTAAATTTTCAAGATTTTCTGGCCACCCAAAAAATTTTTATCGGCATTTGAAGAAAAAAAACTTAGAAAAGTCGAAAATTTCAATTGTCTATAAGTAGCTTAAAAATGGTCAAAATATTTTGAAAATTTAACTGTAAAGAGATAACCATAATATAAATATTTGGTGAAAATTTCAATTATTTACAATAATTCGTTTTTGAGTTACAGCAAAATCAAAAAATCGATTTTGTCGAAAAGTGGTTTTTCGTAAAATTGCCATTTTTCTGTCATTTTTTTTTGTTTTTCTCGATTTTTTTGAAAACTATTTGAAAATTTTACTTTTGACCCCCCCCCCCCAAAAAGTACCAACTAGATGAATTTTCCTATTCAAAGAGGGGCTGAAGTCAAAAATCGGATTATTATTACTGCTCCAAATGTTGTCGTCAGACACAAAAAAAAAAAAAACACACATCATAGTAAAATCAATACATTCTTCACTTCGTTCAGAATCTAAAAATTAATACTACATGTGTATAACAAGCATATATTAATTAGATGACTTCATGGTACAGGGGTGTGTCAAAAGTGTATTATTTTATAATTAGAATAATATTTATAACTATTCTCAATATCAATGACGATGACGTTCTCCTAAACTGAAAATAATGATATAGAAAAAATGATTAAAACAGCGGTTACAATGTTTTAATCTTTGAGGTGTGGCCTGATTGTCTGGCAAATTGTCTCGCAAATCATATAGAGTTGATGTTGTGTACCTATAATTTCAGTCTTTGTATATTTTTTATGCATATTGTATGCTTATGTGGTTATATAATAGTTAGGAAACAAAAATATCATAATTATACATGAATTATCCACAGCTTCGTGATACTATCGTTAAAATACTAATTCTTATTCGCAATTATTTACATAAATTCTGTAAAAACATAATACAATATACAGTACACTGTATTCTTGTGTACATACAATAAAGCACACATTGAATGATTGAAGATTGTGCTACATCACGTCATAACGAAATAAAAAGAAATAGGTACTAACCCAATTTAATCAGGTAGATTAGTAGCTATTAGCCCACTGATATGTGTATCATCCGATCTTCCTATATTTTTATTCTTATCTTAATACCCCAGAGCTGTCTATTCATTATTTATTTATTTATTTATTTATGTATGATAAACGGGTAATAACCCTTTTGTGTGAACAGTATAAGGTTTACAGTTAGTAAGTATTTTACAGTAAGAACAAAAAGTAAAAAGTAAGACAAAAATAATGAAAATACAGTTACAAAATAATAATAACTAGACAGTGGTAAATGAATAATAGTAATACAAAACAGCATTACATTAATGATAACATATTGAGGATAATTAATTTACAATTAAATTTAAAGCTAAATATACATTTCTATTAAAAATAATACGTGACATAAAGAAAAAATCTACATGTTCAGTAATAAGATTTGCTAGTTTTAATGCTCTAGGGAAAAAAGAGGTGGAGCTATAATTATTTTTGTAAAATGGTACATGAAATAGCTCTGAATTTCTTAAAAAAATCGGGGTTTGTTATATTAAACTCTATCATAAAGAGCAATTCAGGGGAAAAAATATGACCATGCAACAAATCATAAACAAACATAATATCTGCTGCAACTTTTCTTCTTACCTCTAAAGATATAAAGCCTAATTCGGTTATTTACGTATCACACGAGTTATTTGAAATAATAATGGAACCTTTATTTTGTAACTCAATAATTTTAAGAATATATGTTGTACATTTTCTTTTCAATAAGACCAATAAAAGTGATGTAATTAGGTGACCAGGCTGTCGAACCAAATTCAAGGTATGATCTAACAAACGCAAAAAATAAGTTTTCAAAGCTGAAAGCTTTAATATTTTTAAAGTTGATTGTATTTCGGTTGATAAAACCAAGCATTTTAAAGGCTTTTTTAGCTATAGAATTTATATAAGAAGTGAAAGAAAAATTGCAATCAATAATAATCCCTAAGTCTTTGATTGAGGTAACTCTTGTGACAGAACAATATTGTCAATTTTGTATTCAAAACTAATGGGATTAACTGGGCGTGAAAAAGTGATAACATTACATTTATTGATGTTTAATGATAAGCTATTTTGACGACTCCAAGTTACAAATTTATTCAAGTTATTTTGTAATTTTATTGCATCTGATGGAGAATAAATTGTAGAAAAATTTTTGCGTCATCAGCAAATAACAGTATATCGACCGTGTTATCAAAAATGGAGGAGAAACAATTTTTTAGTTATTATTGCTTCAAATATTTTTGGAATAATAGATAGTTTAGAAATTGGTCTATAATATTAGTAATATTATGTTTATCTCCTGTCTTATGAATCGGGGTCACAAACGATTTTTTTCAAGAATGCGGAAAATAACCTAGGTTCAATGATTTATTGAAAATAAAATGTAGTGGTTTTACAAGTATACAGTACGACACTAGCTGTTTTAAAAACATTGATGGTATACCATCTGGTCCTGTCCCTGCATGCGGATCTAAGGAAAATAAATAATCATAGATTTCATCAGGGCATATAAGAATATATCCTAATGTGGTTGTATTTTTTTCTATAATTTTATAACTCTTGACACTTGACAGCATATTCGTAAATTGCATCAGTGAACAATAATTTTTATTGTAACGATAGTAGCTATCACGAAGCTGTGGATAATTCGCGTGTACTAGCGATATTTTTGGTTCCTTTCTAGGTATTATATAATTGCATAGATGTATAATATGGTTTGTAAGTCTTAACGAACATAAAAATTCTGATATTAAACACAATCCCAACTCTATATGATTTGGCTCCGTGCAGTTTATAAATGCCAGGCGTTCAAGTCTCTTCCCGAAACACAAAAGCACTGTAATCCCTAGCTGTCTCAATACTTATAATTCGCCTCATTGGCGGAGCAATATCAAAATACTATTATGCGATACGGTCATGACACTATTTTTCTATATTTTCTCCATATACATTGCCCAAAATGAAAAAAGCAGCCTCTTATTCGAATGTACTTATGAAAACGTCTGCAATTGCACCTAAAAGCGCTTGTTCAAAATCAACCATAACACTTGCTGGTCGTAAATTATTTTATTTAAAATCAATAAATTAATTAACAATACTAAAATCAAAATAAAAATGTTCCTTATGTTCCTATAAACTAAGTTTTATTTAGCAACATAATTTGTAATTATGCTTGTTAAGTTGTATCGTTTATATAAAGGTATTACGTAGAAGTTAACATATATATTTTTATACATGCACAACTAAAGTATAGATGTATATTACAAACATAAATACAAAATACATTACATTCTATGATAATCGAACAAAATACCTTCAAAATTTGAAGCAAATACCAATCTTTAATAAATCTCCAGAATCAAAAATGTATTATTTAAATTTTAGATTAATAAGGGAATTTTCGTTAATTTTATTAATAGTGTATTATGTGATGTATTATTATTATTATTATTATTATTATTTATTACTTCTAAATTACTAAATATTTTACCACACTTAATGGTAATTATTATATGGTAATAAATTTGATTATGTCATTGCAATACCTACTGCAGTGTTATTATTTATTTATTATGTACAATAATTTGATTAGAGTAAATATTTTTCAAAAAATACTTTCATTTTTTATTATTGTCATTTTTTTTTTTTTAATGTAACCTAATTAATTATATTTTAGTGATACATTAATTTAACTATGAAATAATAATAATAATTTTTTCAAGTCGGTTATTATACGATTAAATTTTGGATTAATCTTATTATGCTTCATTGATAATTATTATTATACACCAAATATATAATATAGCAAAGGATAACGATTTACGTTCTTGTAAATTTCATACTCATCATTATCGTTTAATATTTTTTCTTCACAATTTAAATATAACTTGATTAATAACAACAAAGTTTGTAAGTAAGTTTTCAATTTTACTTAAAACTTAGCTGTGACTTATGTCTTATTTTTTATAGTTATATTAAATGTTGGTATTAAAAAGTAATATAAATAAATAAAACCTCGAGCGCAGTGAGTGACTGTAAAGTATAGTTGAATAATCTTTTACACAGTGGTTCCTTGTAATTGAGGTAGACCCACGGTACTAAAATCACGGGTTCGCCACTGGGCGTCCTCCTAGGCTGAAAATGATGATATGGAATGTTCCGGGTATGACCTGATTGTCAGGCACACAACTTCGCAAAACATATAACATTGATGTTGAGTGTAATGCCAGTCTGTGTAAATTTGTTATGGTTTACAAACCATATATTTTTATTCTTATGACGTGGTTATATTATAGGTAGGAAACAAAAATATCGCTAATACACACGAATTACCCACAGGTCTGTGATATTATTGTTTAAATAACAATTTTTGATCACAATTTACGTATACGCTCAATGCGTCAAGAGTTATATAATTCGAAAGAAAACAACTGCATTGCAACTTAATATTATAGTAATGAGACTGTAGCTCTCGGGTACAATATTGTAATTTGTAAGTGTAAACATATGGGAAAAGCAGATAATGCATATGACCGCGGTATGTGGCGTTAATATAGTAGGTACATTATGTATTTAATATGCAGGTATATTAGTATGATGTATATGTTTCAATAATTGTATGTATGTAAAAAAAAATTGTTATATACAGTTTGAACTCTAAAGTATTGTGTGTGAGACAGAATCTAGAATCGAGAATTAAAAAACAATCCTAACATTTGAAATAAAAAATGTAAAAATCAGTAATCAGCTACGTGATACTATTATTTAAATAATAATTTATGTGTTTTAATAATTGTATACTTGTATGTGTGCGAAAAAAAAATTGGTTAGACAAGATCGTAATTGTTGTTGAAAAAAAATCAAAACATTTGAAAGGAAAAATTTTAAAATCAGAACCGAACGATAGTTGATGTAAAAATTTCAACCGTTGTCCATGTAAATATAAAACTATTTGGGCACATAACAATTAATATTATATATCTTATATTGAATGATTCAACAAGTAAGTTCATTCTCATTTTTAATTTAATTATGAGTTTACTATATACTATAGTATAATTCAAATATTGATTTACAGATTTTGACTATTTCGTCAAAATTATAATCTTTTTTATATTTTTAAATTATAAATCTTGTAATGAAAATGTGTTTACAATAATTGATATTTTATGAAAATACAAATTCTCAATAATATTATTTGTTATTGAATTTTTAACAAAATAAATTTTTATAAAAATTGAGTTGCATTCTGAATTTACCAAAAATTTTATTTTTGTTATTCCCGATCATTGAAAAAATCTATAAAAATAACGAGTAATATTTTATTTTTAACTAAAATACCAACTAAATAACCAACTTATTTTATACCAAAAATATTTATGATCAGAGTATTTATACTAATATAACAAAATCTAATTACCTACAACTTATATATTTTACCTAATGTTTAAAATTATTTATAATAATACAAATTACCAAGTAATGAAAACCTGTGAAATAATAAAATACAGAATAAAAAGTTTAAAAAAATTATTTTGGTGATTTCTGATTAACCATAACTTACAACATATTATTTAGTTTATATAATATTGTATAATTGTAACAGAATTACGTTTAGCATGCATTTAACATCAAAAACTAATTCAAAATATTAATAAACGTAAGCTATTGTTATTTATAATTAATATAACATATAAATCAAAAATAAGGTTTAAATTCTTTATAATTTTACTATATCTTCTTTTTTTATTTAAAACGTATATTCAACATAGCTGAAAGAATGTTATAACATGTGAATATCACCTGGAATTAAAAAATTATTTTTAATTAATTACAAATTATGTTACAATAAAATATTATAATATAATATAATTTACACATATATTATATTCTCACAGATATCAACTTTCTTTTTTCAAAATTCTTATTCGTCAATGATAGATAATTCAATCAATACTACACAAAAAAAAAAGTTTACAATTGTTCACAACTGACAGAGCTTATTCTGAATATTGCGATATTCCACGTCATTTAATCTTGCAATAGTGCTTCTAATCCTCAAACTCACCTATTCACTCAAATATTTTGGATTTTTATTGACCATTTTACCATTTTACTTGACCCCAAATCTTTCATCCGAACATATTGTAAATATTATTCTAGTTAGAGCTCTCAAAGTCATAGGCGCAAATAGCGTTTGAGATTTGGGGGGGCTGAAGCCCTAGCTACTAAATGGAGCATTTATACAAGTAATTAATACCTAAATATTTTTTTAGTACAACATACAGATTATAGGTATATCGTATACTGCGTAGGGGAGAGCGGGGTTAGTTGTTACACGGGTTAGTTGTTACAGTGAAGATATTTTATACTTCTAATTATGGTAACACTGCGGAGACTGGACGAAAAAATTACGTTATCATTAACTACACATGTTTTGTAATAATATCGAGTACATTTTATCTATGTTTTGAATTGACAACGATTTTCTGTAATTTGATAACAAAAGTAACATTTTTTCCGCGGCTTGCGTTTTTTTTTACAACGCAAAAATTCAATGTAAGATTATTTTGTCATTTTATATTTGTTCATTATGTAGTACTACATCATATTCTAACTATAGAATTCAATTTCATTAATCCATTTCGAATAAATAAATTATCATAGAAAAAAAAACGATATGAGGCACGTTGTTACATTTCGCAAGGGGCATGTTGTTACTTATCAATACAACGACTTATAATGTAACTTATATGATATAATATAATATAATATTATATTATATTATATTATATTATATTATATTATATTAAATTATATTATATTATATTATATTATATTATTATATTATATTATATTACTTATAATATAACGTTCAATCAAAATAAATATTTATATTATAAATTATTATTATTTTATTAAATTATAACAATGTTATTTTAACAATTATTCATATTTTGTTATTATTTATTTTGTTTTTAAATAAGGCAGTTGCCTATATTTATTTGTAATTTATTTATTTATTACAAGTGATTTTATTATTTTATTAAATTATAACAATGTTATTTTAACAATTATTCATATTTTGTTATTATTTATTTTGTTTTGAAATAAGGCAGTTGCCTATATTTATTTGTATTTTATTTATTTTATTACTAGTGATTTTATTATTTTATTAAATTATAACAATGTTATTTTAAAAATTATAATTATTTATATTTTGTTTTTAAATAAGGCAGTTACCTATATTTATTTGTTTTGAATAAGACTGCATCAGCATAAATACTCTTAAAAAGGAAAATTGTTTATTTATATTTTGTTACTATAAACATATTATATTATAAAATGTGTTTATCATTACTCTTACTGTTGATTTCTTAATTATTTTGGGTAATAATATTTCAAAATATAGAATGTAACAATGTGCCCCTGGACTATAACAACTTACCCCACCCGGGGGTAGGTTGTTACATTTTGACTTAGTGACTTTACCAGGGTTTTTTTAGTATTAAAAATTATTTTTTTTTTATTTTACTATCATAAAAAGATACCTAAGAAAATACTTAATAGAATGGTGTTACAAAAATTATGATCATAGTAAAAGAAAAATTATAAAAAATCGATAAGTCAAAAGTGTAACAACTAACCCCGCTCTCCCCTACTTAATTATTATAATATTGACAGAAAATAAAACTTATTAAATATTTTTTTCAAATGTGCTATCCTATAATTTCATCTACATCTACCTACTTGTAATAGTTCTCAAAATGATATTTATAATATATACCTAATATACATTATACACCACATAACTTTTAGGAAAACAATAGGAATTATTAATACTGTAAGTATGTATGGCTTTAGAGCAATAAGTAACAACAAAATAATATAATTATAGAGTATATAGAGTATAGTATTATAATACTGATAAAGCATAAAAAAAATTTAGAAAACGTTTGGGGGGGCTATTGAAGTGTTTGGGGGGGCTTAGCCCCTAAAGCCCCCCCCCCCTATTTGCGCCTATGCTCAAAGTCCTAATCTACATTAAACGGAATACCACAGAACACACAATTCATGTCTAGTACGAACCCCACATTGTACGGTAACAACCATCATATATTATACACTATAAAACAAACATGTTATCAAATAACCTATAGCAAGAAAACTGAATAAAATATTCAATAAAAATTAATATTACGCTGTTAAAAAGTTGCAAGCTGATAATATTTCTCGGTGTTATTTTCATCATCAATTTATTAGCATTATTCAATTGCATTGATAACAATAACATTTTTCTCGATCTTAAATTCATTGATGTCCAATTAAAACTATACATCCCAGAATGGACAGATTCCTTCTGCAAAAAAATATTGCATCGATAAACCATCTCAATTGCATTTTAACAACATTTATATTACAATGTTATTAATGCGTTCCAATAAATAACAAAGGAGTAGTAAAAGAATAAACACGTTTCCAGTTGATAATACCAATTTGATTATACTGAGCATTGGTATTGATTCTGATGACGTAAATAAAATCTACATTTACATAAATATTAAATATTGTATTTACATAATAGATAATTATTTATAGAAATACACAAGGGTGATGGATGTAAAGTATATTGCTAGAGCACTATAAAGACGAACACATTAAATAATACCGCTACCCCAACAGCTTATGTTAACATTTATATTAGATTGGTTAGAAATTAAACTATTTACTATTATTTTTGATAATAATCGTTTCACCCTCTGCAATATAGTCATAGATCCACCCCTGGTTATACATTTTCATTTATGTATTAAATTTGTATTACCAGAGTGGATGAATATATTAAAATTATGATTAGACCACGAATATACCACAACATTTGACACAATTACAAACTTAAACGTAGAATAAAATAATTTTAACTTCCTGAAAAATAAAAAAATATTTAAATACATTTATTTCAACTGGGTATTAATGACATAATAAAAATAAAATATGGTTATAATATAAATGTGTTATTATGACTTAATATACTAAAACTATAAGCACTGACGTAAAATGTTTTATGGTTGATCCTTCATATGAATAATAAATCATCAAAATAATTCTTCACATTATAATCATATTTTTGTAGTTGAAAATTTAAAATTTAAATCGACAACATTTAATGAATATAGATTTATTTTTTATGGAATTTAAATGACATAATAAAAAAAATGATTGTTTTTTAATAAATGTCTTATGACTTATTCTAAAACATTTAAACTATAAGTACTAACTCAAAAAGTTTTTGTTGATCCTTCATAATTGATACTAAATCATCAAAACAATCGTTAACGTTAACATCATTTTTGTTTTCTGAAAATATAATAAAACAGTAACACCACTAGAGGGTTACAAAAGAAAATCAATATTTTTTATTTCTATTGTCTTACTATTAGTATTTTCGGAATTCAGTTCACTGTTGACATTTTTGTAAGCTATTTTGATCATCTCATATTGAACAATAAAAACGAAGCAGAGAGAAATAAAGAAAATTTCACTTACTAAGTTCATGTATAACAGAACAATTATAAAACATGACTCCATAATATAAAATATACCAAAATTATTATTATAAAAACTGATGGTCACGGGATACCGAAAGTTGAAAATATTCTCAAAGCGTTGATTTGATTTGTTTGCGTCTTCTTTTTGTAATAGCATCAGCGCTAGAGGATACAAAATCCATAAGGCAACAGATATTATTGCAAAAACACTTATGTAATTTGTAATTTTTATTGATTTTTTGCGATATTTTTGTAGAATTCCAACATGTTTTTGACACTGTGTGCTCGTCAAAAAGTATATACTAGTTACATGAAGTAAATTCCAAATGTTATTCGCTTTATAAGTTAATGTAATTATTTTAACTGAACATAGATAATATAATAAGCAACAAAACATTATCTGTATGTCGTTAGCGATATTGAATACATTTTTCTTCTCAGTGACATAACCCATCAATCCGTAAATTACTATACTACCAACCACGGAATTTATGATGTAACAAGCTAGATGGTAAACATTTAAATTGAAAATTGTTTTGCTTTTTGGATAACATAGATGAAAAAACGAAATAGCTTAAGCAATTTCAAGTTTATGCAATTTTCGTTAGGCTTCAATAAGCTTATATCAAATGTCATGTTCATACAGCTTCGACCTAAAAATTAAAATTAGATATTTTATAATTACTATTACTTATAAAGTTGTTGGTTTAACACTTATCTTATACTTATGAAGATAGTAATGGTATGAAACGCTTAATTTCCTTCGTTTTATTTATAAAAAAAATAAATTACTCTGTGTGATGATTTCATGAAATATTTTTGTATTTTATATTTCCATGAAATGTAAAATGCCGATTTCATTTTAATAATAAAATAAATGTTCATCAATTAAATTTCAAAATATGACATGTTTATGTTTATATAGTTGAATATAGAAAAATATTTTATATTTATGTAATAAGTTTTTTTTTCAAAATTCAATTCAAAATGGAAAATTTAAAATATATTATTTCACCAACTAATAATCTATGTATTTAATAACAACTCTAAAAATAAATCAACCCAATCATTAGATCGTTAGAAAATAAAATATTTAATATAAATTCTTCATAGTTGAAATATACTATGGTAAAGTTGATATTAAAAATTACATATGTATTTTGAAATATCCCTACAAAATGAACAAAAAAGATTTTTATTCTATTAAATTATAGTGTAAATATATTAATTTTAAAATATTAATATATTTTTGAAATTGTTGAAAATGTCGATTCTATTTCATACATCTATTTCAAATATTTCCATTCTTCAGGATCATTAATTAGATCGAAAATTTTTTTAACGTACAATAGCATAATATACCCACTTCTTTGTTCTGACACGACACGGAGAATACTCGATTTGTTTTCTTAGATCCGTTGCTGCAATGATTACCTATTAAAAAATAAATTGATATAATATAAGCTCAAATATAGATTATAGGAGTAATATAATTAATAACTATAGTGGTTTTCTGTAAAAAAATATATGTAAATGTTCGTTATTAAATTTACCAAACGATGTCTTATAGTATACAAATACCTATTACTTTTAATTTAATGATATTATCAACAAATATTTTTGACGTTGAACATGGTTTAATTAGTAGTAATTAATATGCTACAAATTACGATAGTGATTACTGATTTATTATCTAGAATAGCTCGTTGGTAGATGTTTCATAGTTCATCGTCCATACCGATACTAAAAGGTGTATTTTGAAGTTTCTAACAATAATACGTATCAGTAGGTAGTGTCGTTTTTATGACGAGGATGAAAAGAATATTGTATAATAGTGCATATTTATGTCATACATTATTAATTATAAAACATTCAAAGACAAGGAATATGGATTAAAATATTTATATATTTTATAACTTACTAGACACTAGCATTTTGCACAAAATAATATTTATTCATATAAATACATATATATATATTTAGCATAAAACATATTCAAGTATTTTAGGTAAGTATAATAATATATAATTATTCTAATAATATAACTAAAGTTATTGGATAATAGATAGTTACATGGTTACATCAATGGCAGCATTGTCTTTGTATGTATTTGGAAAGTTTCGTTGAATTGAACCCATAATTTGTTATTTTAAGTTTAGAGTAGGTACTACTCTTGGTTTTTATTTGTAGTTGGCTTTCTACTTTATTTTTTATTATAATGTTGCGTGCCAATATCAATACTTGACTCAAAGATGATATTTGAAATGAAAGTTACAACTCTTTAACGATTAATGTTTTATTACGTATAAAATAAAATACATGTAATTAATTTAAGAAGTGATTGAGTGTCGTGAAGGTGCTCAGGTGTTGGTGGCTGTGGTACATCTGCCGTTGTTGGTCTTTGAGCTCCCTTATATATGTGGTGCGACTCTTGTTTACATCGTCCCGTAGCCTTCTGGGTGAAACCAGGTATCCTTGTAGTTGTTGTTTCAAACACAGCCGTGGCTAGATAATGTGCAATACAAAGATGCACTTCCAAAGTCTAGGTGACCTTACTCGTAGATGCGCTATTATTGCAATATACATTAATTGGTGGCTTACTATCCCAACACGTGTCATGGTCATACTAACCTAACCTTGATCTTGTAGATATCTCGTAGCCCATAACAATATTCATACGGAGAACGCTTTATCGCACAAAAATGCCGATCTAAAGATTGCCAACACTACAAATGTCACCTTCTTCAACTCACTGTAGGAAGACTATTCAATGCACCGAATATAAATTTCTCAACACGCGGCATTTTTCTTTTAGCTCTAATTATTCTATTAAATTTGCTAATCAATAATCACAATAATAATATTCTATTCTATAGTTTATAATTACACATGTATATGTTACTTTGTAATTCCAATTATTATTAATAATCATAGACATTATGTATATAAATTAAATAGGTAGTAAATAATTTGGTTTGACTATAAAAATATAAATACAATTTTTTTTTTATCTATCACTATCTTTTAATCAATAAAATAGGTGTAACCATCAGCATTAAGGTAAGTTTTAAATAGAAAATTGAAGCGACTTATGGTATTTTGATTTTATGTAAAATATTACTCGTACTTTTTTAATACATCCTTTCCTAGAGACTTCTTACAATGATTGTAAGATATAAAAAAAATGTAGTTAAAATACATTTTTTATACAAAGGCACGATAATTGGGATTTAAATAAAAATAGTCAACATTTTGAAAATCAATATATTTTGAATACAATCAATAATACCTAACAATATTTAATAAATTCATTACTAATTGGCAAATTAGAATATGCTTGAGTGATTAAATTTTATTTGCTTAAATAGTTTGTTTTCTATTTACACGGAGAACGGTAGTCAACTATAAATACATACTCGCAGTTATTAATATTTCATAATAAGAGTCAGAAATATCTGAAAATTAGTAATTGGGTTTCGATCTAAACAAGTAATACAATTTTTAGTCTGCATTATACCTACGGATCAGTAAAAAATAAAAATCTTATATTGATAATAATATATATTTTACTTAAGTTAATTATTTAATATTTGTACGGCCCACAGCATCAGGTGCCAATGAGGCAAGGGCCTCATTCACCTCAGGCCTCACCAAAATTAGGGCTCTGACAACTGCATAGATGTATAATATGGTTTCTAAATCATAACGAACATACAAATTCTTACATTAGACACAATGTCAACTCTGTATGATTTGTGTAGGTAGTTTATAAATGCTAGGCACAAGACACTCACGTCTCTACCAGAAACACTAAAACACTGTTTCAATACTTATTTCTATATCATTATTTTCAGCTTTGGAGAACTCCATCTCCGTATATTACATCGAAAATAAATACAAACTTTATTCTTACAATGAATTAATAAATGACGTTTTAATAATTTACCAGGATCAGAAAAGTAGTATTTAAATTTTTAGATTTATATGGGAATTTCTGTGTACTATTTTAAATCATGTGTTGTTATTAAGCACTTATTACGAGTAATTAGTAAATATTAATAACCATTTATAATTTACTAAATCAGATACTGTTTAATCTGTCTATTTATACCTATAATATATAAGTATATTACTATAAGAACTATAAGTAATTACTATAAGAATTCTAGTTTTTTTTACAGATAATTGAAGTAAAATGTATGGAGAACCTTGTATTAAATTTTCAAAACTTAGTTATAAAAGAAAAAAATTTTACGATTTTTCAACCACAAAATTACTTGCAAATTTTCGCAATTTTGACATATTTCGTTTAAATTCGAACTTTAAGCACTTATAAAAAAAAATTGTGACTAACGATTTTGGATTTTTTTTTATCACTTTAAGAAAAACTTATAAGAAACCTTGTATTAAATTTTCAAGATTTTCTGGCAGGCCAAAAAGTTTTTATCGTTATTTTAAAAAAAAATACTAAAAAAAATTAAAAATTTCAATTGTCTATAAATAGCTTAAAAAAAGTCAAAGTTCTTTGAAAATTTAACTGTGTATGGTGAACTCTAATATAAACATTTGGTGAAAATTTCAAGTGTTTACATCGATTAGTTTTTGAGTTATAACAAAATAAAAAATTCGATTTTGTCGAAAACTGGTTTTGCGTAAAAAATCCCGTTTTTCCGTCATTTTTTTAGGGTTTTTCCCGACTCATTTAAGAAATATTGAAAATTTTTTACTTTTGACCCCCCAAAGTACCAACTAGATTCGATTTCCTTTTCAAAGAGGGGCTGAAGTCCAAAATCGAAGCATTTTTACTGCTCCAAATGTTGTCGTCAGACACAAAAAAAAAAAATAAAAAAAAAAAAAACACACATCATTGTAAAATCAATACATTCATCACTCCGTTCAGAATCTAAAATTAAAGTAAGAAATTAAGTCAAGTGAAAAAGATAAAATATTAGTTAAACAAGTTTGTGAAATTTTTAAGCGTGAAAAATAAAAGTTAATCGTATACTACAGCAAAAAAAAATAATAAAATAAAAAGAACAATGAATGAATGGTAACTCGACTAACAATAAATGTGAAATTCAAAAATTTAGATTTTTATAATTTTAATTTTAGCCTTTTAGGAAATGAACGAATAAAAAGAAAACTAATTCAAGACGAACAAAAAATTAATCATTTGACTTAGAAGTGGTTTGTAAGTGCTAGAGTAAAAAATAGACCAATTATACAATCTAAAAAACGTCAAATTGCTGAAAAATGCCAAACAATGAATTTAAAGCATCGAATGACTGGTTAGTATATTATTATGATAATTTATAATTATTAAATACTAGCTGATCCCCGTGCACTTCGTTGCCCGTTAAAAATCGTACCTCTTCAATGAATAAAAATACCAACTATAATTACATATTTGTGTATCACCTCCCCGTCACCGTACTCGTCCTGTCCAGTAGATTTTTAATTTTGCAATTTTTTTGTTCCTACCCATGTTATATTTGAGGCAAAAAATTCTCCTGAACAGAACCGTCACCCTGGTGTTTGGGCGGTGTGAATAAAAAATAATTAAATAAAACATATATAAGCATTTATAAGTAAGTAATTGCTTTATTGTTAATAATTTCAATTATAATTATTAACAAAAATCAGTTATATTTTCATTGTAGTGCTTTGTGGTATACGATGTTTTTTGTTTGATCACCTGGCGCATAGACAAACAAATCTGATGGTTTCCCAACACGGGAACAGGCAACATATAATTAACCATGTGAGAAACATGGGTTTTCCAAATTAATACCACAAACACTTAATGATTGCCCCTGTGACTTGTTTAAGGTCATAGCAAAAGCAATTGATGCAATTTGTTACTTTCATAAGAGTATCAAATACATACTTTAAATAGCTGATCCCCGTGCACTTTGTTGCCCGTTAAAAATCGTATTAAACACCGTTTAAAATAATTAAATAATTTTTTTTTTTTTTTTTAAACACTATCATCAATTGCTTCGTCGTATAGGAGGCATATCAAATATAAATTATTATGTTTTTTTAATACAAATTTTTTTAAGGTCTTCCCAGGAATTTTTTATTATATTTTATTCAAACAATTAAATTGAATAAATATTGTCTATAACATTTCCATGGCAACACAAAAATATTATAGTTTTAATTTATTTTTTATATTTTGACGGTATCGGGTTCAAATCCCAGACATCAATAAATAGTTTTTGCACTTTTTCTACTTATTCGGTAGACTTTTTAAAAATGTTCGTTCATAAAAACCTTCTCCTGGCAATTCCGAACAGTTGAAAAAAAAATTCAGCCAAATCGGTCCAGGGGTTGTTGAGTTATGCGCTTACCAACACATTTTGCGATTCATTTTTATATATAAGATTGAGCTATATGTATAGGTATGTCTAAGTATCTATATAAATAAAACAACAATTTATTGTTTTATATATCTGTGGATAATGTGCTGTACCTATGTCAGCTACTTATCAGTCATGCAACTTTCCTGGTGGTTACATTGGATGAAACGAAAATATTTGTTCTAAACTTTATTACTATTATATTTTTCTTGGAATTATTTTTTTGTAGTGGTCGGCGGTGGTTAGTCGCTACTTCACTAGTCTGATCGATTAGTAGAGTTTTTAGTTAAAATTTAACTTTAGTACAATTTTTTTAAAAGAATAAAGTTAAAAGTATAAAGATAAAATACTAAAATATGTTCCTTTTTTGATTATTTACTTTGATTTACAAACTTATCTGTAATTTTTAAGTTGAAAAATAGTAATACTAATAAGTTGTACTAATAAACAATTATTATAGGTATTTTGTAACAAGTAGGATTATACGGATTTCAAAACATCTTACACGACTTCAGAAAAGATTTTGATTTAAAAAACGTATTTAATAGTTAATACATAATTATATATACTCTAAAATGTGAGTTGACGATAATCATAATATCAGAATTAATATAGATACCACGATTTTTATTAGGTACATACCTAGTTGTTAGTATCCAATAAATACAAATTTAAAGATTTTGACATCAATAAAGATGTTTCGTGATGTTAATTATTAGGTATCTCGCATGTTAATGTTTTAATAAAAAAAAAATTGCCAGTATTATAATATTATATATTTATATTACAATTACATAACCTCGTGATCATATGACTGATCAATGAATATAATAGTCAAAGAATATTTAATAAATATTTAATATTAAAATATGTATAATATTTTTAATATTTTTATTTTTTAATTTTTCTTTATATAGATTTATTCTATTACATCGTATACACGTTGTTGTACGCTTAATGAACACACAATTGTAAAGGTGATAACTTTTCATAATCTGGATTACTATTTATGTATGTTGCCAAATTGTTGTATCTTTTAATACGTGACTCTTTGTATCTATTTAATTTCAACTTCAATATATTCAAATCGTTTTTCAATGAAGAACATATTATTATGTTTCTATGCCTGCTTTCTGTATCGTTGGATTCAAGTGACTTCGTCAAAGCTAATAACTTATTTTTTTTCTACAAGAAAGTAAAACTATCTAATTATATATAATAATATTTGAAAAGTATTTTTAATTGATAGTAAATAATTTTAGTGTACCATATCAAACATTTTTTTAAGCCGTATAAACTGATTTTTGGTACTTTGTCTGAAATGTCTTATGATTTTGTCTCTTATACTTGAAGCAATGGAATCTTTTACAGCAAATTTTTTTTTTTTATCTTTCTAAAAAAATAATTTTGTTAATTCTACGCATATTATAGTTTATAAATATAAAACTACTTTATCTTGGAGTAATTGTCTAATTCTATGATTTCGGTTCCAGTCCAATGAATTGATTTTTAACTTAAACTCTGATCGTTCTCGACTACGGGTTTCCAGCATTTGTATAACATTATTTTCTAATTTCGTAACGTTAACAAGTGCTTTTTTTTCGGTTTCAATCATGTCTTGTAACATGATATACGCTTCATAAATTTTCAAAATATCTATATATGGATAAACGAGATCTTCAGTGACAGATTTAGGATTGAACTTTTCATTTTGTATTGAACTGTAAGTTGGCTTTTCAAATAGTCTACTCGATTGTGTGATCTGATCTTCGCCATATTGATATTGAACATAAATAATATTATCTTTTAGACTAAAAGTTATTGTAGCAATATCTAGATCTTTATGTTTTGATTCATTTCTTAAATATTTTTCAACTATACACTGCAACATATTTCAATGACATATTACCTAAAAAACACTAAAAATATACCTACTATATGTAAGCTACACATTGAAATACTCAAGTAAAGTATTACACTATATAGGTATACGACTTAATTAAAATTGAGTGAAACAACATAATTTACGTTTCTTTTCGTATGTTCTATGAAATAATTTATGTAGTTTACTTTTCTGTATAAAAATGATTAATATTCACTTTAGGTTTCCTTTTATCGTTTATATTTCGGGAACCATTGTTATTCGTTCCATAAAATGTACACAATTGCCAGAATAATAAATCCGATCTGCAAAAATTATGATTAGGTATTGAATGGCATTTATTTTATAAGATACATTTTAATAACATAATGTTAATTTATACATTAATACGTCAATACTCAATGTCGTTAATGCTTTTAAATAGTGTCAAGAATTGTATGCACTTCCATATTTATTATTGATTAATTAAAAAAAAAAAAGATAAGATACAATTCAAATCTGACTAATCTGAGCTTAATTAGTTATAATGAGTGATATTAGATTTTGTATATTTTTAATTATCATGCCTATATTAGTATATATTAATTGAAAAATTGGTACCGCTTTGCTGTGCATTAAGTGTCGAGTGGGTCACTATTATGGATATGTTAAATTTGAATGCAATGATAGATGATATCATTGCATACGAAAAACGATTCTGAACAGAGATTTACTATGATTCATTTTTGAGTTACAGCAAAATAAAAAATCGATTTTGTCAAAAACTGGTTATTCGTAAAATTCTCGTTTTTCCGTTACTTATTTAGGGTTTTTCTTGACGCTTTTGAAAACTATTGGACATTTTTTACATTTGACCCCCAAAGTACCAACTAGATTCATTTTCCTTTTAGAAGAGCTGAAGTCAAAAATTAAATCACTATTACTACTCCAAAACGTGATAACAGACACAAAAATAAATAAAAAACTCACATCATTGAAAAATCAATGCATTCATTATTCCGTTCAGAATCTAAAAATAGATTATATCGATATTACCTATACCTAACAAAAAATAAATTAAAATGTAAAAATAACTTATTATCCAAAAACGTTAATAGATTTTGAAATAACAAGTGATAAAAAAATCATACTCTATAGCTTTTGTTGGTAGATGTCATATCTGAACAATAATTAATTATTCACATTATAAGAACTTAAACAGTCCAATAAAAAATATGTAACTTATAGCATACTACGTCCTTATGGCATTATAAGGTGAATACAATATCGATTTTTGAAATAAACTCGGAATACTTTAATAAGCATTACATCTATACAATTTACTATTTAGTAATAATTATAGAACATACAAACCTATCGTTATACGTTATAATGAAACTATCTTCATTAATTTTAATTTCAGCGATTGAATCAAGCCTAAAATTATAAAATGTGAACAAACGTGTGGTCTTTATATCGTTACATTCACCATAAAACTTATGTTCTGCAAAAATATACATAATACATTTTGAATAACTTATTTTTTTTAATATTCTTAAGATTGTACTTTTTAAATAGTCATTCCGGCCGGGTCTAAAATATTCTATAGTTTCAATTCCTACGGCGGCATATTTTGTGTCAATACAGATCAATTTGTCTACTCTATTTTTGTATTTTTCCTGAATAAATGTTTTATTTAAATATTTTGGTTCCATGTAAAATGTTGTTCTTTCAATCAATCCATTAGGCATAACGTAATCAGCATACAACTCTTTGATTGCATTCATATATAGCACGGTTTTGGAACCGTTCGGATACAGCATATAATATTCTATATACAATTTACGTTGTAACGTAACTCGTAAGAAAACATTTTAGTTTTTTTAAAACAAAACACTTACTATTTGTAGGAACTTCTATAACAGTAACCCACGAATTGGGCATTTCAAGATTTCTTAAATTTATTTTTTGTGCACTTCGAAGTTTATCTGATAAAAAACTTTCCCAATAATTTGTATTTATTAAAGTAAAATTATATTGCTTTATAAAATACAAAAAAAGTAAGTTAAAACGATTTATAAAATATAATTATCAGTAATACACACCGCGCAACCTCCTTCCAAGGGCTGTAAATTAACCCAATAATTATTATGATTCCAAATCACTTCTATTCCAATGTAATTTTCATCAACAATTTCTTTTCGTTCACCTGTACTAGGTTCAATAAAATATGGAACCTCAAGTATATATTTATCGTCTTCAGTTTCCAACGGCATAACCACGACCCATGCATGTACTCGTTTACCAAATAGCGGATCGGAAAAATTATCCAATTCTATCTGAAATTTGTAATTATTTGGTAAATACAACGAAAATAGCTTACACATTTTTCATAAATAATATCCGTGTTTATAGAATTGTACCTCTTTTGTTTCATCATTTACTACATTCTTATTTTTTTCTTCTTCCATTAAAAAGTTAACAAAATCATTACACAAATCAATCATAGGTTCTATAGCATAAGGATCATCTATAACATTTTCTTCAGTCTCAGTATCTAATACTTGTTCATCCTTTATTCATTAATTCACTAATATAATTAATATCAATATAAATTAATTTCGAATAAATATTGTGAATACATACGATTGATTCTTTTGGAAGATCTATTTTGATTTTTTTTAGATCATTATTACACACAGTTTCTGTAGCATATCCATATACAACAAAAGCATTGTACCCACAACCAATTAAAAATGATACTAATAATATGGCCAATTCAAAACTATTAGCAGTTTGTGTTTTTAATGTCGTTGCAGGAGATACAATCTTGCCGGGCTAAAAATGTATGAACTTAATTATTCTGGTGCATGTACTTTTATGAACTAACTCTTGTTATTTCTTCATTTAAACAGTTAATGTATAATATTCAAAACTATGAAATAATATTATTAGGTACTAACATTATTTATGCAAATCAGAAAACTATAATTTTAGAATTCTAACCGTAATTTTAGATTCTGAACGGAGTGATGAATGTATTGATTTTACAATGATGTGTGTTTTTTTTTTTTGTTTTTGTGTCTGTGTACAGCATAACTAGTCGAAATAATTCTTCAATTTCAAACTTTGGGGGTGGTTTCCGATGGCAAAGTGGATATCCTTGGTGCATTATAGAGGTGAAAAGTAAACATTTTCCAACAGTTTTCAAATAAATCGACAAAAACAAAAAAACAATGACAGAAAAACGGGAATTTTTACGCAAAAATAGTTTTCGACCAAATCGATTTTTTTATATGGTTTTAATTCAAAAACTAATCGATGTATAAATACTTGAAAGTTTCACCAAATGTATATATTAGCGTTCTCCATACACAGTTAAATTTTCAAAGAATTTTGACTTTTTTTAGGCTATTTATAAACAATTGAAATTTTTTTGGCCGGCCAGAAAATCTTGAAAATTTAATACAAGGTTTCTTATAAGTTGTTCTTAAAGTGATAAATAAAATCCGAAATCGTTAATTACAATTTTTTTTTATAAGTGCTTAAAGTTCGAATTTATACGAAATATGTCAAAATTGCGAAAATTGGCAAGTAATTTTGTGGTTTGAAAAATCGTAAAATTTTTTTCTTTTATAACTAAGTTTTGAAAATTTGGTACAAGGTTCTCAATACATTTTTCTTCAAATATCTGTAAAAAAAACTCTACCGAATTCAGACAGAAATTTTTTTTGAGTGTTTGAAATTTAAATTTTTACAAAACCGCGTTAAATAACGGTTTAGCCTCAAACGATTTTTGATATTTGTTGTTATTCAAACAGTATAAGTCGTAAATACTTGAAAATTTTACCAGTTATTTAGATTTCCATTTTCTTTACGTGATTTGATTTTCAAAATATTTTAACTTTTTTTGAGCTATTTATAGGCATTTGAAATAATCAATTTTTTTTTATTTTTTTTATAAATGTTGATAAAAAAAATTTATCTGGGAGAAATTACTTGAAAATTTAATAGAAGGGTCCACATAACTTTTCTAAATCTCATTCAAAAATTATAAAAATACATAGGCACAATTTTTTTTTATTAGCATTTGAAGTTCAAATATTGACAAAAATTGGTCAAAATCATGATTATTTTTAGATTCTGAACGAAGTGATGAATATATTGATTTTACTATGATGTGTGTTTTTTTTTTTTTTGTCTGACGACAACATTTGGAGCAGTAATAATGCTCCGATTTTTGACTTCAGCCCCTCTTTGAATAGGTTCAATTCATCTAGTTGGTACTTTGGGGGGGTCAAAATTAAAATTTTCAAAAAAATCGAGAAAAACAAAAAAAAATGACAGAAAAATGGCAATTTTACGAAAAACCACTTTTCGACAAAATCGATTTTTTGATTATTAATAAACAGATACCTACTATAATGTAACCATAGTAACATATAAAAATTATACTATTTGTTTCAAAATAGTATATATGACAATATTTAAATATAATATATCCTAAACTGACAAATCATCTTCGTTCAGAATCGTTTTTCGTATACAATGATACCTATCATTGCATTCAAATTTAACCTACCATAGTCTGAGGTCCACCCCACCCCCTAATATATAGCAGAGCGATACCCACTTACCCACTTTTTAACTATTTGGTAGTTAACAATTTATAAATATTTTACCATGAAAAGCTAAGAATTGAAAATTTAATACTATGCTGTCCATAAGTTAGGCTTAAATAATTATAAAAAAGTTTGAGGATTATTCAATTTAAAAAATTTTACGAGTATTTAAAGTTTTAATTTTAATTTAAAATCAAAAATACACGTGTAAAATAACGTTTTACTAATAAATAATTTTCGATTTTTGTTATTTTTAAAAAATTACTAAACGTAACTTTTACTTAAATGTTTGAATTAGTTTCAAAATAGAATGTATGACAATATTTATATATAATTTATCCTAGACTGACAAATCATCTCCGTTCAGAATCGTTTTTCGTATACAATGATACCTATCATTGCATTCAAATTTAACCTACCCTAGTCCGAGGTCCACCCCACCCCCTAATGTACAGCAGAGCGATACTCACTTACCCGCTTTTTTTTTTTATTATTAATTAATTAAAGTGCAGCATTTAAGACGTTTCATGTTAATAAATTTCACCTACGAATAATTATTTAAATTTTACAATAGTATATACTATACCAAAGCTAGAGGATCCTTTAACTTGATATATTGTATGTGTTTAGCCACAAATTGGCTGTAACTGGTCAATTCAATCAAATCAGAATAGACTAATCGAGATGGTTTGATTGTAGTACAAACACATTTCTAAAAACATTATATTATATAATATTATTAACTGTAATCGAGTTATAAGTATGGTTGTAATTTTTATTTAAATACATTAAATATAACAATTTTATTTGGTATAGGTAGTGATAAATATATCTCGCTTGATTTGTAATGAAATTAAGATATATTTAATTTTACATATTTCATAATAATTCGATATTTTATTTTCAAATCCTTGAATGTTAAAACTAATATTTTATAAATATTTAACTACAAAATAATTTACATAGTTTCATGGTTCTTATAAATTTCGTTAAAATTTAGACTTTACACACTTGAAAAAAATTGTGACTATATATTATGTACTAAATATTTGTTAATTACCTTGATAACAACTTTTAAGGAATCATGTTTTATTTATCATGATTTTGTACATAAATCTAAAAAAAAGCAAAAATTGTAAATGTCGATATAATATTCTATTAAAAGAATTAAGGAGTCTTAATTTTTTTTGAAATTGATGTTTTGGATATTAAAATTAAAAACTAAAAATTAAAATATTTATTGGCATTCAATTTTAAACACCAATACAAAAATCAAATCAATTTTATTAAAAATTACTATTTTTCTTTAATTTAATTTTTGTTATTCCTTTGTTAAACACTACTTATTATAATTTTTTTACTTATGACCTCCAAAATATAACTACTAACTAAATCCAAGTTTCTACCAGAAACCACCCTGAAAGTTAAAAATTAAAACAGTTTCACAGCTCTAAAAGTAATGACAGAAAAAAAATTAATATATAAAACACATAATTGTAAAAATCAATTCTAAAATAATAATTATAGTCATAAAAACATTCATATTTTATAATTATGGACATTTCTAAATCCTAATTAAAACTATCTTTTTAATTTCAGATATTTTGCAGAAACTTTATCTTACTTGAACGCCGCATTCATTTGTTGGTGTTAAAACCAACGGTCGTCTATTTGGATATTTTATTTTAAACTGTTCAATAAAATTTTCAGCGCAAAAAAGTATTAGCTTTTCAATATTTGAAGTTTTTGTGTATGATTCTGGAAAGATTTCTGGTATACTTTCGCTACAAAACATTGTTTAAATAATAATTATTGAAATACACAATTAATATTAGTATGCATATATTGTATAAGCACATGGGTGAATATGTTATGTATCATAGTTTAACTTTCTATTATAATGTAAAGCAATACTTATCAATATCACACATACTTAGGTATGATTATGTGATATCAGGTTTGTGCCCAGTTCGCCGACACCCGGTTTTTTGATTAAAAAACCAGTTTTTAATATTTTTTTAAAATAGCCCAATTCGCCGACAACAAATGAAATTGGCGATATGCTACGGCGGTATTGCAATAAAACGATAATACTATCATAAGCTGTAAATTTATTTTATCGTGTGTATAAGGTACCTATCGGCTATCGCACGTTATTAAATCTGTAAACTTATTTGATGGTGAGTATAAGATAGTATTATAGGTATCTATCTCATGATAATTTTGACATCCATCAATATATTATATATAATAATAATATAAGTCCACTGCGCGGTTTTCAAATAATGATTATGATTTTAGTTTGCCATTATATTTCATTGCGTTTGGTAGTGCAAAAAAATTTATTCTTTATATATATATATATATATATATATATATTATTTTAATTTTTCCGTCGTTATGGAATGGTTTAATTAAGTCAGAAAAAAATCAGGACTTACTTGTAGTGAACAATTAAATTCACAGAATAGACCGAAAACGTGGAGAAAACGAATATTATAAATGTGTGGAATGTGGATAATTGCGGCGGTCGTGCAATAGTTAAACATTCAAACATAGTAGTTATGTCTAAGCCACATAATCACAGAACACATGGTTTTTAATTGGCAGAACGAGGTTTCCGAAATAAATTAAAAGTAAATAATTATATTAAATATTATCATATGAATCATATTCATATTTTTATAAGCAATTACTTGTAGTACATTTCAAACCCTGGACTTAACAATACATTTTTCGAAGTGTTTCACAAAATTAAAAACTAAGAATATTTTTGTTATAGGATGTTGTTACACTTAATCCAACAAAACCAGTTCCTCAAGCTTTTAACGAAGTGAGAAGATCAGTTATAACTTCAGGATTACAAGGGTCATCACAAAACGAAGTATATAATTCTATCCCTACATTAAATAGTGTTCGAAGTTCATCATACCGTAAAAAAAATGAAACTTATTCCTAAATTACCTAACAAATTACGCGATTTAATAATTAATGGCGAATGGCGTTGTACTAATAACGGAAAAGATTTTTTATTAGGTATAAAGATATAATTAATTATGTATAATAGTATAATATACATAATAAATAAATAATATACGTGTTATAATATTATTCTTAGGATCAGACGGAGATGACGACAAAATAGTTATATTCGGTACCGAAGGCTTCTTAAGAAGGCTCTGCACGCCTGAAGTTGTTTTTATGGACGATACTTTTAAATCAGCTCCGAAGTTATTTCTTCAAATTTACACGTTATATTGTTTTGTGCAAGGAATTATGGTACCAATGGTAATTATATTTAAACTTTAAGTCTTTAGCTAACAAACATTATATTTAACCTTCTTTTTTAGGCGTATGCACTTTTACCAAATAAGACTTCCGCAACGTACAACCGAATGTTTAATCTAATTAAAGAAGTCGCAATTAGAATTGGTTTAATATTTAATCCTAAATGTTTTCAAATTGACTTTGAAATTGGAATGATTATGGCAATTAAGGAGTTATTTGGGCACAAAACTAAAATAAAAGGCTGTTTGTTTCATTTTGGACAATCTATATGGCGCAAGGTACAGAACGTAGGACTATCTGAGGAATATAAAAACAATGCCGAGGTTAAACTAACTGTCTGTAGAATATGCGCATTAGCATTAGTCCCTATAGATACAATTGACGAATGTTGGACCACAATTCACGCATAAGCTCCAAATAATGAAAGTAAGAAAAAAATATTAATGAATACATAAAAATATTAAAATAGACTAATTATTAAATATGATTATAAAGATCTAACAAAACTCATACTTTGTTGATACTTATTTAAATTATGACGTATGCCACAGTCGAACAATTAATCATTTGGAAGTATGGCACGCAGCTTTAAATCGAGCTGTTAACCGTCACAGACCCAATATTTATATAGGTACTTATAAACGAGATCAAAAACCAACAGTAGAACTTTGAATTGGATATTTCATCGCAAATTAGGGGAAATCCCAAACCTAAACCAAGTTTGAAATTTCGTAAGCTCGAGGAACAGTTGAAAAATGTTAAAGAAAAGTACGTAATATTTTTTTTCTATCATATACACTCACCAGGTGAACAACCTTTTATGACTTTTAAAAAAATGTTATATTTTAAATAATTATATTTCACTATTTCAGGTTAAAAGAAAACGAAATTTCTCTAATTGAGTATATTGATACCATAAAATATCATATCCGCCTATAACTTTTTATTTTTTATTTATACTTTTTACTATATAATACCTAATGACTACTTAATGTAATATTACCATTTTATATTTTTTAAATTTATTATACTATAATCATGGATTTATTGAAAAATATGATGACTATTTATATTATGTTTCTGGAATTTTTTATTCTGTAATAAATTTACTATTTTATATTTTTTTATATTATTTATATTTTTTTTATAACTAAACTGTAACTATTGAGTGTCGGCAAATTGGGTGTCGGCGAACTGGGAATACACCGTGATGTCAATGATGCGTATATGTAGGGCTCATTTTGTGTACAAGATTTACTCGCGGTCGAATCTCGGTCAACTCTTTGACACGGTACGTTGTACGACGTGTGTCTAGATCTACTATCTAGTTGTATGTTACATTTATTATATACTGTTATTATAATCATAAAGTCGTGTTATCATTTTTGTTAAATACCTCAATATTCAAGTTCACTCAGGCTTCAATTTCAACAATAATAAAATTGTTTTTACGTGCCTATGAAATTCCAAATAGCCGCATATACATTTAATCAAAAATAACCTATTTCTATATTTGCTTTGAATACAACAGATTTTAATTCAATGCCAATAGATAGATAACTGATAAACCTATTATTTGTCCATTTCTACCTACCTACATTAAAAAAAGAAATTATAAGTACAAATAAAATACTATATAGCTATCCCATTTTATCAATATCATGAAAATGAAATTTAAATGTAATAATAATAATATAATAAAATATAATAATAAAATAATATAATATAATATAATGTAATAATATTGAAATACCAATAATTAGTTACTTTTAACAACTCTAATTAGATTAATATATATAATTTTATATTTTTTTCAATTAGAAAATCGATGGTATTCGTTTATTTTAAATTTATATTTCATATTTGTTGAACATCTAGCCATCAATCTAGGGATCCCAGATATATTTATTTTTAATACAGGGTGAGAAATGTGGTTTAAAATACTTACAATTATAACTTACATAACCAAAAACAATGGGGACAATGGGGTAAAAGGGTAAAAGTATGATTCCTCAAAATATATTATGCAATCATATTAAACAACTTATTTATTCTTACTAGATAATTTTGTGTCAGAAAATTCTAAAGTAAAATTGGTGTGTTAATATAAAAATATATATATAGGTATATATAAATATGATATTTCTCATATGACGTCTTAGTAAAATTAATTTTGACTTCAATGTAACATTATTTTTCCCCTATACTTGTTAAATATACTTAAGTAAATGAAAAACTATGTCCATTATGAAACTATGAATATTTATATGAATAAAACAAGTATTAGACATTAGGTAACTTTCCTTATGATCATTAATAAGAAATAATTTCAATACTCTGTAATACTGACTACTTAAATATATTGAAGTTTTTTAACCAAATAAAATGTTCTCAATATTTACTTTAAAATACAATTTTAAAATTCTTTAAATATTTCGCAAATAATATTGACCAAGATATTTTCAATTAAAATTTATAAAAAAAAGGTAAGGGAACAAACGGTATGGATAAATTTAAATTTGAAAAAAAGTGTTGTTTAGAAATTTTTTGTGGAGACCAGGATTCTTGATTCAAATACTGGACAATCCAATAAAAAACGGAAGTATGGTATCCCTAGTTTTGACGGATCACTCGAAGACTGTACACACACATCTGTTGAAATATTTTACCTTAATGCTTTTAAGTCCTTATAAGTTATAACTATATTGTCAGATACTCAGATGTTGAACTAACTTAATATCATCGACATATTCGTTCAATTTTTCTTTTTCTACTTCTACTTCTCCTTCTCCTTCTCCTTCTTCTCCTTCTCCTTCTCCTTCTCCTTCACCCTCTTCTTCTTCTTCTTCTATTTTATTATCTTTGATTAACAACGTACAATCAATATTGTAACTAGAATCGGAACTAGTGTATGAATCATCGTCGTTAATAGTATTCAAATAATCGTCTTCGATTTCTTCAACCAGAGAATGTGATTTCAAATCTTCCCATAACCAATTTAGTGAATTGAGATTCATTTAAGATGAAACTAAAATAATTTTTAACAAGAAACAAGATACGAAATATTTACGAAACTAAAATAATCAATAATGTTTGATCAACAACGTTAGTTACCAATTAGTATACTTTATTTTCTTAATTATCTTAACTCATGACTAAATAAACAATAAAATACAATAATAATGAAAATAATTATTTATACTTAATTAATAATTTAGATATCTAATGGCTAACAAAATATTAGTCTAAATATTTTAAAAATAATAATATGTAGCTATCTAATATCTAATACCATAATAGCAAAAAGTTTCATTTTTAAATTAAAACATAGTACTTAATTAAAATTGTTAGAGAAAATAAAGTTATTTCTCGTTTAAATATATCCAATTTTGTCAAATGGATAACTTGAAATGTCTATGAAAAATATCGTGCTTATGTTTTGGAATCGTTGGCCTAATATGTGATTCATACTGCAACTATATAGGTACACTGCTTTAACATCAAGGTATTACCAAAATGCTGATATGACATTATGATCATAACTTTTATTAACATCAATAAAATAATATCATCTACACATTTCAGAGAGTCTGGTATTTAGTAATTTCAGTATAATAGTCGTATAGAATAATGTAGATTATATTTGACATGGGCCCTTGGGCATTTGCGTGTCTTTCATCACTTGTTTTCCTAATGATTTCGAAGCATTATCTAAAACGTCTATACATTGGTTTATTCAATTTTTATACATCCCTAAAAAAAATAATATTATTTAAATTTGCACTTCATTAAAATGTAATGTATTATTATATTATATAATATTTACTGCTTTTTTTGTAGTGGCCCTGGTCTTGGAATATTATGTGCACACCTCCAATGCTTAAACTTAAACTTAATATAATTTGTATAGTGTATACTGAATGTCATTAACAATTAATAGCGTTGTCTAAATTAAAAATAATAAATTTAACTCATAAATTATTTGTACCTATACTTACTATTGTATGTAAGTTGTAAGTTGTGACGGTATTTTATATAATTTAATACAAACAAGTTTTATATATAGATTTATAATATGTTGATTTTGATTGTGACATGTGGCGTACATTTTTTTATTTTGATTTCGCCCAGTGATAATTCTCTAAAATATCCATTGTATTGACAAAGTTCTTTTTTATATTGAGACAATTTTAAAAAAAAATATTTTTTCTTAAAACCCGTAATTTATTATAAGTAATAATTATTATGTTATTTTTCAGTGTATAGTATTAGATACCCATGATTGTTCTACCATAGTATTTTATTTCATAATTTACTGTATCCTATGTTAAGCAATCAATAAATCATCATTTTTTTATGGAGCATAATTTATTCTTGCTATAATACTGCAGTGTAAAGTCACCTGTTCTCTATAACTAATGTGTTATATTTAAAATTTTGTAGGGAAAAATCTATAAGAACTTTTGTATTACATTCAATCATTACATTTATAGTTTTAATTCTTAACTTTTAAAATTTTAAATTGTATGTATTTTATTTTAATTGAACTTAAAAGTAGGTATTTTAATCTAAAGAAAATTGCTTTAAGATGCAAAAATAAATAATAATTCAAAGATAAATACAACAAATTACGAAAGAAATGTTAACTAAAGGTACTAGACAAATGCTGATAATTTTAATAGAGTTTTAAAAATAATCAGTTAATATTAAAATAATCAAAACTATTGAAGAAAATAAAAAGTGAGTGGTATGATATCAAAATATATAATTATAAATTTAAAAAAACGCTTTATTTTAAAAACATTACTTACATTCATTACTCTGATCAGGATCTAAAAAAAAGCGGGTGAGTATCGCTCTGCTGTACATAGGGGGTGGGATGGATAAAAAGTGAGTGGTATGATATCAAAATACATAATTATAAATTTAAAAAAACGCTTTATTTTAAAAACATTACTTACATTCATTACTCTGATCAGGATCTAAAAAAAAGCGGGTGAGTATCGCTCTGCTGTGCATTAGGGGGTGGGATGGACCTCGGACTAGGCTAGGTTAAATTTGAATGCAATGATAGGTATCATTGTATACGAAAAACGATTCTGAACGGAGATGATTATTGTCAGTCTAGGATATATTATACTTAAATATTGTAATATATTCTACTTTGAAACTAATTCAAACATTTAAGTAAAAGTTTCAAGATCTTACGTTTAGTAATTTTTTAAAAATAACAAAAATCGAAAATTATTTATTAGTAAAAAGTTATTTTACACGTGTATTTTTTATTTCAAATTAAAATTAAAACTTTAAACCCACGTAAAATTTTTTAAATTGAACAATCCTCAAACTTTTTTATAATTATTCTAAGCTTAACTTATGGACAGCATAGTATTAAATTTTCAATTCTTAGCTTTTGGTAGAAAAATATTTATACATTTTTAACTACCAAATAGTGAAAAATATTCATGATTTTGACGAATTTTTGTCAATATTTGAACTTCAAATGCTAATAAAAAAAAATTGTGCCTATGTATTTTTATAATTTTTGAATGAGATTAATGAAAGTTATGTGGACCCTTCAATTAAATTTTCAAGTAATTTGTCCCAGCTAAATTTTTTTATCAACATTTATAAAAAAAAAATAAAAAAAATTGAAAATTTCAATTGTCTATGTGTCAAAATGTTTTGAAAATCAAATCACGTAAAGAAAATGGAAATCTAAATAACTGGTAAAATTTTTAAGTATTTACGACTTATACTGTTTGAATAACAACAAATATCAAAAATCGTTTGAGGCTAAACCGTTATTTAACGTGGTTTTGTAAAAATTTAAATTTCAAACACTCATAAAATTTTTTTGTCTGAATCCGGTAGAGTTTTTTTTACAGATAATTGAAGAAAAATGTATGGAGAACCTTGGATAAAATTTTCAAAACTTAGTTATAAAAGAAAAAAATTTTACGATTTTTCAACCACAAAATTACTTGTAAATTTTCGCAATTTTGACATATTACGTATAAATTCGAACTTTAAGCACTTATAAAAAAAAATTGTGACTAACGATTTCGGATTTTTTTTTTATCACTTTAAGAACAACTCATAAGAAACCTTGTATTAAATTTTCAAGATTTTCTGGCCGGCCAAAAAATTTTTATCGTTATTTAAAAAAAAAATACTTAGAAAAATTGAAAATTTTAATTGTCTATAAATAGTTCGAAAAAAGTCAAAATTCTTTGAAAATTTAACTGTGTATGGAGAACGCTAATATAAATATTTGGTGAAACTTTCAAGTGTTTACATAGATTAGTTTTTGAGTTATAGCAAAATAAAAAATTCAATTTTGTCGAAACTGGTTTTGCGTAAAAATTCCCGTTTTTCTGTCACTTTTTTTTTGTTTTTCTCGATTTTTTTGAAAACTGTTGGAAAATGTTTATTTTTCACCTCTATAATGCACCAAGGATATCCACTTTGCCATCGGAAACAACCCCCAAAGTTTGAAATTGAAGTATTATTTCGACTAGTTATGCTGTAAACAGACACAAAAAAAATTATCGTTATTGAAAAATATCAATTGTCTATAAATAGCTCAAAAAAAGTCATAATTCTTTGAAAATTTAACTGTGTATGGAGAACGCTAATATAAACAATTGGTAAAAATTTCAAGTATTTACATCTATTAGTTTTTGAGTTATAGCAAAATAAAAAATTCGATTTTGACGAAAACTGGTTTTGCGTAAAAAATCCCGTTTTTCCGTCATTTTTTTAAGGTTTTTCCCGACTCACTTAAAAAATATTGAAAATTTTTAACTTTTGACCCCCCAATGTACCAACTAGATTCGATTTCCTTTTCAAAGAGGGGCTGAAGTCAAAAATCGAAGCATTTTTACTGCTCCAAATGTTGTCGTCAGACACAAAAAAAAAATAAAAAAAAATAAAAAAAAAACACACATCATTGTAAAGCCAATACATTCATCACTCCGTTCAGAATCTAAAACAAATAGGTACCTATAATTTATATGTAGATAGTATGCACAAGAGCGTATTACTTGCGGCTAATACTTAATGTAGTCATTGAGCTGTCTTTGTTCGGTATCGTTTTTGTACATGTAATAATTTATCATTGAATTCAAATTTAACAGATATATTAATATATTACAGTGATTTATTAAATAATAATGGGGTACACTCAACAGCTACTGTACACCAGAATGGTTACCTAGTTTCCTCATTTTTTTTTTTTTTTTTAGTTTTTATTGCATAATTGTATTATTAATAATAAACTGTGTAAAAAAATATACGTAAATGAGCATATTTTAAATTTTGTATATTTATTGGTTTTAATATAATGTGTATGGATGTTTTTATTTTGTATGTCTGTAAACAACACGTCATGTAATTGAGAAATGCTTTAATGTTGAGTTTCTGCAGGTAGGAAATTAGACCGGACTTGTACTTTACAGAAGTTAAAGTGCTCAGTATTTTCTAAAATAATCTAGAAAAACAAACGTAAAACTAAGGAAAAATGGAATTCTTACTCAAAACTAGTTTTAGTCAAAATCGATTTTGATTTTTTTGTATACCTTAAAAATAAATAACTTTAGATACCTGTAGGCTGTAATATTAACAATTTGCTTATATTATCATTTTTAATAGGTACATGATAAAATCGTCATTATTCACTATTATGTCAAAAAGCTTGAAAATTGAATACAAGATCCCAAATAAGTTTTTCTTATAGCGATATAAAAATATTAAAAGTATACAAGCATAATTTATTTGTATAAGCATTTAAAGTTCATATTTCTGATAACATTTTCATGATAATTTAAGGTAATGTAATACTCAGTTAATAACAACAATATAATATGGTATGAATATGCATTACATTATGTAAATATTACTTATGTTTATGTACAAAAAGAAATTATTTGCAAATAAATAAATATTATTATTATTATAAATAAATATTAATAATACAATTAATGCAATGTTTCCAACAAAAATTAAATAAATCTAACGTACAGTGGAATAAATTACTTTAAAAGCAATATTAAAACACTTACCTTAAAATTATCTATAGTTATAATAGTGATTTATGCTGACGACCATCTTCGCTCTTACAATCGGTTTTCGTTTACAATGATATATATTATTGAATTCAAATTTAACACATTCATATTTATTACAGTGACTCGCTCGTCATATACAACTGTACAACTAAGGGCCGGTTTTTCAATTTATTTATTTATTTATTTATTTATTTATTTATGTATGAACGGGCTAGGAGCCCAATAGTAAACACAATATGTAGTTATGAAAATTAATATTATAACAATAAATAGATAGACGCCAAACAATACACGGCGATTATATACAAATAAAAATAAAACAATAACTAAACAAAGGTAAAAACAGTAATAAGTAATAACAGATTAAGTATCAAAATTAAAAACAACAACAAAGTACCTATAACTTACTAAGAGAAGCATAGGTGCTCATTACAAATACGCATCATACGATGGATTGGATTATTTCTACCATAGTTGGTGCTGTGGAAAGGAACAACAAAGGGAGAATTAGACCTCATTAAGCGAGAGGGAACTTTAAAATTAATTAGAGAAAGGAGAGTGGGAGCATCCACACGTCCGTCAATCAGCTTATGCAAAAATACCAAGTTAGCATCTACTCTTCTATCAGCCAGGGACAAGAGTCCAAGTTTATTCATCACTGGCCAATAATCATGTGGTGGATGTGGAATTTGTAAAATAAATGACGCCGAAGAACAAAAACGCCTCTGGACCCTCTCAATGCAAGAAGAGTCTACTGCCGTAAAAGGGTCCCACAAAATGGAAGAATATTCTAAAAGAGGCCGCACAAGGGAGCAATATAAAGCTTTGAGGGAACTAGAGAGCCTAAATTCTTTAGAAGTGCGTATGACAAAGCCGAGCATCTTTAATTGACTGGCAGTTAGTAGAATTTAACTGCCGGTTAATACTTTGTCCCAGTTAAACTGTTTTTGGAACTCCAGTTAAGCTAACCATCAGGTTTAACCGATAGTTAAAGTAACCACTACTATTTCTTCCGATTAACTTTTTAACTGTCAGTTAATTTAATAATTATCATTGATTATTCTTGTGATAATAATAATTTTAGCAAGTGCATTCTATATTACGTATATTTTATATTATTATATTAATACGTTTCACTTCTATTTTTCTTCATAATTTGAATTAAGTTACTAACATACTTACTTACTAACTATAAATTTCGAAAATGAAATACTTTTTTATGATGATGACGTTGAATTTCAAGAATATTTAAATTATCAGCGCAGACCGTATACTGTACGAACTAGGGTTGATCATTTTAGTACTTGGGATGAACTAGATTTTAAAAATCGCTTTAGATTATCTAAAGAAACGGTTCTGATGATATTAAATATGATAGGCCCTACAATATCATCAAATACAGACAGGTAATGTACATAGTAGTATTTACATTATTCAAAAATGAATCCAAATAAAATACTCGTTGACTTTTTTTTTATGTAGGTATCTACAGAAATCATGCTATAACACTTACACAAAAACTATTATTAGCTCTGAGATTTTATGCTACAGCCCTACAGGATTTTTTTTAATTAGTGCTGGAGGCCTGGAGATGTCATGGGTGTAAGTAAATCTGCTGCATGTGTTATAGTACATGATGTAAGTGTAGCCTTGGCAAAACTTCGTCCTCAAATAATTAAAATGCCAGAAACAAATGACGAAATAAAAGAGCTACATAAACAATTTTATGGTATAGCCAAATTTCCGTTGGTTATAGGGACGATTGACTGTACTCATATTAAAATTCAAAGCCCTGATGAGTCATATAGAATTGTTGTACAAAATGGTGTACTTACTTAGTTTATGATTTACAGTAGTTAAAAACCTATCTTAATTGTAATACTATAAATTATGTAGGTATAATGTATATATTTATAAAGTAGTATAATAATATAGCATTGGCATAGCAGCTAACAGTGGGATATCTAGATTTTTTCGATGGGTGGGGGGTTAGCTAACCTAAATTGGAGGGGGAGGGGGGGTAAAAATGAAATAAAACATAAATATAACAATTTTTGTTTATTATTTAACAATTTTACCCTGGATATGCCACTGGCAACATTTATAATAACTTTAAACTTTTTTACTTAAAATTAATCTCAACGATTGGAAAATGACGTTCTGTATCTAAAATAATAGAATTAAAAGTTTCAAGTTTCCACCAAAAGTCATTTGCCCTGTTATTTGTAATTACAAAAAAAAAAATTGAAATTAAAAACTTAATTCAAGGTAGACCTAATGCAGAATATTTCCGTAACCGAAAAGGATGATTTTCGCTTAATGTCCAGACTGTAGTCTCTCCTAAGTTGAAAATTATGGATATTGTTGTTCGCTGACCAGGTTCAACACATGACTCTACAATATTTTCACATTCGAAAATAAATAATGATTTACATGTTACTCAAAACTGGGGAAATAGCTTAATAGTAACAGATTCTGGTTATGCCAACACAAGTGGTAAAAACTCACTTCTGACACGTAAATACACGGAGGTTGAGGGTTTAACCTCTTTTAAAAATAAAAAAAATATGAATTATTAATTATTGTATTTTTTTTTATATGAACAGCCGGCAGGGCTGCCATAATTTGTTTTGTGTACGTTGCTCACTCGCCCACCTTTTATTATTAATAATTATGGATAAATTAAATTTTCTTGTAAATATCTAGTTGTTTATTCAAGATTAACGATTAAATCCGAAAATTAAATTAAACATATTATATTCCATACGTTAAGATTGGGCTTACTTCTAGGTACTACCTAGTGCTATTATTACACATTTCCGTCAATTTATTGGCAGTAGTATATTAAAAAAATATAACAAAATCAAAAACAACTACAACACAATTACAAAATAATGAAGAAAAAATAAATTTAGAATGTAATAAAAGTGAAAATAGATACTCGTAATATATGATTGTACCCACCCACGGTTGTAGCATAGAGCTATAGACACTATCTGATTTTATTAAATATCCTTTTTTCGGTTTTATGTCGGGCACGTGCATCTGATAGCGATAGCGATAGTTACCAACTACCGTGATTTCGATTTTTAAGACTACTGATCTATGGCCATAGATAATAAAAAATAATAATATTATATTATTTTATTACCTATCTATATCTACGGGCGCTATGCTACTATGGAATATTGTCTATCGTCTTATACCGTTGAACACATTACTTATTATTTAATATTCATTTATATAGGTACCTACAAAAGTGTCGTATACTCTCGTATCCAACATCCACGCGAGTTCCCGGGACGCATGTTCAAAGGTATTAAGCCTCACGTATAACAATAAATAATACAATCTTAAATTAAAATATGATATTATGATATTGTGTTCAATGTTCAATTCGAAAAACATTTTTTTGTCACTTTCGATAATATGATTCAGTCGCTGTGACGAATGATGAACGCAATTCAAAAGATATGAAACGATGTGTTGGAGGGATTCGGTTATGTTGAACTTGTTTTCTGGTAAAATATAACTACAATGTTGTGCTTATCGGTTATTTTTAGTCAAGCTTTATAGATTATACCTAGTATATATACTATATTATATTACTATAATATGTTAATATATTAACCTATAACTCCTTGGTTTGTAGCCATATTTTTTATCGATAAACATTAAACACACATTATTTTCAAGAATTCCAATAAATTAATTTTTTCGTAAAATTTTCTCTTTGTAATTCTAACGTTTAAAAAACACAGATAGATAGGTATTTTTTAAAATAAAAATTGTAGGTTTTCTGCTAAAATAACTCCGATAGATTTACACTATAATTTATAGTAGTGATGATAAAAACATAGCCGTAATAATAAGCAACATTTTTTTATGGTGGGGAGGAGCAAATGTCCCTCCATTATAGTTATTAAGATAGACATGGAGTTTTGAGAAAATATCAAAAATATTGCTATTAATTATATAATGTATAACATTATACGAGTATTCCATTTTATTGTTTATCTATTGAAATGCATATTAGATATATAAAGATATAGCTGATAACTAATACATACCACGTGATTATAATATATTATACGTTACATCTTATGTACCTACCATTCTTATATCTTAGTCCAGATAGTCCATGCTAATACAAAACCACATTGATTGTTGACGCTCAAAATTATAACTTTATCATTATGGACTACATTGTCTATATCTTGATTAATAAGCATATACTTTTTATGGTGTTCTTTGTCATTGTTTAATTGATTTAAATTATCGTATTTATCAGTTAACATCGATTATATACTTAAATTAAACACAATACATATATCTACTTCTACTAGCATTATATTTATTTAATCAAAACTTTATAAATATCAACTTTCGAACATAACAATAAATTTATTTTTTTTAAATATTTCGGTCACGACATTGTCGGCGTATCTATTTTTTTACGACTGGGTGATATACCGTAATTTTATACGAGTACTCTATCGTAATTGTTCGCAGAGAACTTCGAGTACCTACAGACATAATATCAAAAATAGATATTTGTTATACGTTCGAGTGTTATTATACTAATATTTGGACCTATTAAATGTGGTACGAGTAGGTACCAATAAAATAATAGAATGTAATATGTAATAAGTAATAATTATTAACTTAGGTGCTTGTACCTATAAGTATTGTTTTGTACATATAAAATCAATAAAATAATGACAAGTACCTTGTATAGGTAGGTATCTTTTGGTCTGTAAGTAATGTGTAAGCCTGTTGCCTGTAGTTATAGTAATTAGAAAATACATTTATTATAAATTGTAATATAAATATTAAATTCATTATTCAAACGTTAAACGCATGTAAATGGAGACGAAGTAGCTGTATGCACGTTTGAATGGAAAAAAATGAATTTCTTATAAAATAATATACAAGATTGAAGATATAGAAATAAGAAATTTACTGTCCAACAGTGTTTGTCATGTCTATAAAAAAAAAAAAATTAGAAAGAAAAATGCAAATTAAAATTTGTATACATTCGTCCAAACAGTTTTTCCACATACTTTGTAACAACACGTGTTTATTTTATACTCAATGTCACAATAATATATCATTTTCATAAAAATAATTCAAAAACAATCACGCGCTTGCAATAAATGCAAAAATTAAATTATAGAGGACCGCGCTCTTTTATCTAAAAATAATATTTTATATCTGCGTCAACGTCATGAAAGCGATTATTGTTATATTACCCAAATATTGACTACTGTATTTTAAAGTGAAGAAAAACCTCAATGATGGTCTCTCTGCTTTAAAGTAAAAACGATTTTCATTAACCGCATTTGTTTTCTAACTATTTTTTTTCTTACCTCAGGTATTATACAGCAGTTTTATTTCGATAGAAGGCGTGACGATATTTTATTACACCGCCAACACATTTCATCACAATGTCGTCGTTACTGGACAAGGATAATAATATCGCTGAACCAAGTACTTCGTATGTTACGAGTTTTGAAGAACCGTTCGTAGAGTTCGAGGCTTCGGAATTAAATCCGAATCTGTTGCCAAAATTCGACGACGCGTACTTATTTGTCGTGTTATGTCCACCCGACGGCGGTCCCTGGGCCATATTCACGTGCACACTAGGATTTCTAGCCCTATTGATCTGCGACGGCATTTGCTTATCCTTTATTCTGCTCGACGGCCGTTTCGGAATGGTCGAAAACTTGCCACCCGGAACACGCACCTTCGAACATTTGGCCGTAATCTATATGTTCCGCTACTTGACCGGTACGATAATTTTAAACTATAATATTTAAGTATGTCCTTGTGTATACATATATAAGGGTGTTTACCTATATACCTGCCTATATAGTTTATACCTTTATACTGTATAATAAGGTCATTGTTTAAAAGTTTTGCAGCCGTACCAATAGAACACGGGGGTTATACATTTGGTAAAATTACTTATATGTAATTATGGCTTACGTATAGTATATAGTATACTTGTAATTTCATAACATATAATGTGTACAAAATCGCAACAGAGTAATATTAATACATCTGTGTGATTAACGAGGTTATTATTATATCTTGTATATTATATATATATATATATATATATATAAGGTAGCGCCGTGGAAGTAGTCCTAAAAAAGTTCCCTTCCCACTGCGTCGTCAGTTCAAAACTGGAAAAAACTGTTATGTATTATTATGTATAGTAAATGATGTTAACTAAAAATAACATTATTCTTCATCATCAGCCATTATTAACGCCGTTGACCAATACATAAGTAATAATCATTAAAAAGTATAACTATAGATAAAGAACAGTTGACACCCCTTCAATAACAATTTTTTTTGAAAGTTATGTTGTGTAGTTAGAGTGAAGAACAGTTTAGAAAAAAATGGCAATCGAATGCCGTTCTGCTGTGCAGTAGATGTCGATTGAGTCACTGTAATAAATAATAATGAATGTGTAAATTCAATGATAATATATTATTATTATACGCGGAAAACGATTGTAAACGGAGACGGTTTATTATCTTATCATTTTTAGAAAATGGTAATTTAATTATTTGGTAAAAATTTCAAGTATCTATAATTCATAATTTGTTAATTGATCTATAAAGTTATATACCTATATTATTCCTTTTTGAATTTTCTACAACAAAATAAATTTTAAACTGCAGGACTTTGCATATAATTTCCCGTTTTTCCTTAAATTTTTTTGTTTATTTTTCTTTGTTACTTTAAAAAATATTAAAATTTTTAAATTCAACGTCTCAAAACTAAAAATTAGATCTAATTTCCTATCAGAAACTACCTTTGTCCTTCAAAGTTGAAAATTGAAGTATTTTTCAACTATTTATCGTGTCTACAGACATAATGATGTTTATGTATAATAATCATAGGCGCAATTTCAATTTAAAAACTGAGGGTGCTTACCTAAACTCTACATTTTCCGGGTATAGCGTTGAATAGCTACTGATTGTAATATTCCTTTTATTTAATATTAATTCATTAATAAGAGACATAATAGAAACATTTAAAAAAAAAACAATTAATTGCATACGAAAATGCAAAATATAAATTTAATATTATTCCGCATCGTGTGCATATTATGTAACCTTAATTCGACATTTTTATGACTAGTGTATATTTTCGTATAGTATATATCACGTAGGTATATTTAATGTATATAAATATATAATCACATGTCTTATCAGTAATCCATTATTTTATCATTCCTACTAGCTCAGACGATAAATTATATTCTATGTAGTAAAAAATCCTAAAATTTGTCATCGACTATCATGCACCCGACATATTATAATAGGTACATATATCACAAATCATATTTCGATGATTTTTGTTGTCTGATGTTCAATTATTTTTAGCTAACAATATAAAAAAAATACAATATGAAATGTATGTATGAATTTTAAGTATACTAAAAATTAATGTTTTAGAATATAATGAAAACATATGAATATTATGCATATTTTATTTATTAACATTAATTTAGGTACATTTTACTTTCAAACTTCAGTTTACAATACCTTTAATATATAGTTATAGTATTTACAGTTTTGTTATCAGAGCTGTGCCGTTAAGATTTGGCGCCCAGGGCAAAATTAAAAATATTCACCCCCTATTTTATTTATCATTATATGCATTTAAATTTTTTTTAGCGCCCCTTTAAACCATGCGCCCGGAGCACATGCCCCTAGACCCCCCACGGCACGGCTCTGTTATATATACACATATATTATAATATATTCGTATATTATACATTTAAGTAAAAATAGTACAAAATGCACTCACACGCACATTATAATATATATATAAATAATTATATTTTGTTTATAGAACCGTTTTCATGTGCATACATCAACCTATATGGTTTTAGATATTGTTTACTTATTGGCAGTATATTATCCATCACATGGCTTACATTATTATGTCTAATTGAAAATACATTTACTCACGAACATTACGTTTTGGCCATCATTGGAGGTAAGTTCAGAAAACACTGTAGATGTGAACGTATAATAAATTAATATATAATTTATATTATATACCTAATAGGATTAAAATATTATATTATATAAATGCGATGTAAATATGACAAACATTTTATTTGTTTATATTATTATATAATTAAACAAATTTAGGTATTGGAATGGGGATGATTAAAACATCATTCTTCGTTTTGCTGTCCACGCTGTTCGTTGTAAAACGTCATACGGCGCATTTATCTCTTCATTTAGGAAGCTTCACTGGCATGCTGATAATCCCATCTATTACTGAATTCAAATTACTGGTAACGGCAGACTTGAAATCAGCATTGTACGTGAATTTAGGTTTGTGCAATAGTAAATTATGAAGTGGTGTCGTCAGGATTTTAACTTTTTATGGAAAGGAGAAAAGCTGATTAGTAATTATCATATAGGTTGGTAGACTTATTACAAGGACCCCTCCCCCATTAGTTAAATACATATTGATGTTTTGAGTAGGTATATTTTTAATTTTGTTCATTATACATTTTATTATCTATACTTAAACACGTATTTAATTAAGCAAACAGTAACCCTTAGTAGTCCTTTTTTTTTAATTAAGTTATATTATATCTATTATATAGTATTATTATAAAATCAATCACATTAATTAAAAAAAAGCGGGTAAGTGAGTATCGCTCTGCTGTACATTAGGGGGTGGGATGGACCTCAGACTATGGCAGATTAAATTTGAATGCAATGATAGGTATCATTGTATACGAAAAACGATTCTGAACGGAGATGATTTGTCAGTCTAGGATGTATTATACTTATATATTGGAATATATTCTATTTTTAAACAAATTCAAACATTTAAGTAAAAGTTTCAAGATCTTACGTTTAGTAATTTTTTAAAAATAACAAAAATCGAAAATTATTTAGTAGTAAAACGTAATTTTACACGTGTATTTTTTATTTCAAATTAAAATTAAAACTTTAAACACACGTAAAATTTTTTAAATTGAACAATCCTCAAACTTTTTTATAATTATTCTAAGCTTAACTTATGGACAGCATAGTGTTAAATTTTCAATTCTTAGCTTTTGATAGAAAAATATTTATAAATTTTTAACTACCAAATAGTGAAAAATATTCAAGATTTTGACGAATTTTTGTCAATATTTGAACTTCAAATGCTAATAAAAAAAAATTGTGCTTATGTATTTTTATAATTTTTGAATGAGAGTTAGAACAAGTCATGTGGACCATTCAATTAAATTTTCAAGTAATTTGTCCCAGCTAAATTTTTTTTATCAACATTTATAAAAAAAAAATAAAAAAAAATTGAAAATTTCAATTGTCTATAAATAGCTCAAAAAAAGTAAAAATGTTTTGAAAATCAAATCACGTAAAGAAAATGCCAATATAAATAACTGGTAAAATGTTCAAGTCTTTACGACTTATACTGTTTGAATAACAACAAATATCAAAAATCGTTTGAGGCTAAACCGTTATTTAACGCGGTTTTGTAAAAATTTTAATTTCAAACACTCATAAAAAATTTTTGTCTGAATCCGGTGGAGTTTTTTTTACAGGTATTTGAAGAAAAATGTATGGAGAACTTTGTATCAAATTTTCAAAACTTAGTTATAAAACAAAAAAATTTTACGATTTTTCAACCACAAAATTACTTGCCAATTTTCGCAATTTTGACATATTTCGTATAAATTCGAACTTTAAGCACTTATAAAAAAAAATTGTGACTAACGATTTCGGATTTTTTTTTATCACTTTAAGAAAAACTTATAAGAAACCTTATATTAAATTTTCAAGATTTTCTGGCCGGCCAAAAAATTTTTATCGTTATTTAAAAAAAAAATACTAAAAAAAATTAAAAATTTCAATTGTCTATAAATAGCTCAAAAAAAGTCAAAATTCTTTGAAAATTTAACTGTGTATGGAAAACGCTAATATAAACATTTGGTGAAAATTTCAAGTATTTACATCGATTAGTTTTTGAGTTTTAGCAAAATAAAAATTTGATTTTGACGAAAACTGGTTTTGCGTAAAAAAATCCCGTTTTTCCGTCATTTTTTTAAGGTTTTTCCCGACTCACTTAAAAAATATTGAAAATTTTTAACTTTTGACCCCCCAAAGTACCAACTAGATCCGATTTCCTTTTCAAAGAGGGGCTGAAGTCAAAAATCGAAGCATTTTTACTGCCCCAAATGTTGTCGACAGACACAAAAAAAAAAAAAAAACACACATCATTGTAAAATCAATACATTCTTCACTCCGTTCAGAATCTAAAAAAGGAAAAATGACTAATTTTTTATTTTGTACCGGTAAATAAAATAAAATTTAAACATAAACAAACTCTATCGAATAAAAATAATAGTAAAGTACTTAATATAATAATAATAATATTATTATTAATATTAATAATATTTAACATTATTTTTAATCAACAGTTTTTAGTAACTGTCATTAAATTATAGAGATAAATTTAACTTTCTTGCCATTCCACAATAAAAAAAATTGGTCCAAAATCATTGCATCTAAAATTTATTTCAATATTTCTATAAATAAAATATAATAAAGCCATATCTATAAGTTTGAGTTCTGATAATCGATGTTGAATTTCTAAAGTAGTGTTATATTATTTCACATAAACATTTAACAAAATTACTTAAACTACTTTATACGTTTTTATAAATTTATAAATTTCATAAAACTTAAATTATAGTTTTGCAACAACATTCATACATATTACAATTTGAATACATAGTTCAAAGACCACAATCAGTTTTAAATTTTTATGAAATTTTGGGTAATATTGTAACCTGCCTACACCACTGGCATAGAATTAAATGAAATATTATATACTTTACAAGTTATACACTAATACACTAATACACTTATATACCGTTACAAATTCATTATTATAATGAAATAAGTTTAGGATATATATAATATACTCTATTAATATAGGTATAATGTGTTTTACGCTGGTATTCTGGTTGTTTGTGTCAACACCGGTAACATTAAAATTGGACATAGACGATGACGAATCTATTGTCGATACTACTTCCCCTCCACGATCAAGAGCCGAGACAATGGCTTGGAACATAGAGAACTTCCACAATGTGTATACAACTTTAACTGTACAGGACACGATCGGAGATCGAAAGTAAGGCATTTCTTAACCTTTTTTTTACAAACACATACAAAATATATTTTATCCAATATCGCTCATGGTACATATTATACAGTCATACAAATTTCAGCAATCAATAGTGATTTTATGTCCTAGAACTCATTATATAAAATATCCAACATTATAACTAATTATTATTTATTTGGAGAGAAAAGGCCAATTAGACCAAATTGTACAGTATATAATAAAATAACTGTAATTTTGTTAAGTCCCAACACAGTTTAATTTTAATTTTTTTTACAATCAACTATCAACATACTTAAATCTTGCGTTTATGTTATTATAATGATTTTGTGTTATAATTAAGTTTTACACTGTACAATAAAATTAATTTTTTTTAATAACAACCATCCGTTTTTACGACCAATAATTATTTTCTTTATTTTTTTTTATACATTACTGAAATCAAACTTCATATAATTAAAAATGATTTAGTAATGACATTTCGAATAAAGAAAATTCAAACAACTATATAATTACAGCATTGAGCGATTCTAGTTATAGTATAATATAAACACACTACTTTTTATACTGCGTATATCATAATCCCACTTAAATATATAAATTTACTATAACACGCGTGTTACATTTTAAAATTAATTTGAGTATTTGACGTTGTATGCGTTGAAAACTACGTGAATCCTGAGTTGGATATAAGCGATTAAAGACATTTACTTCAACTTTCGATGCATATTTATTCTATTATTATATACATATATTATCCATCTTAGTCCCATCATATATAGGTAATCATGATGACAGCTACAACCATCGATATTGGGTACCTCAGGGCATAGATCATATATTTTCATGTACCTACAATATGATATGTATATGATCTAAGTTAGGTACGATATAAAAGTGAATATACTAATAAAATATTGCTGTGTGTATGATAATACGATTGGCAAATTTTGACAGGCGTTTGGCAATTTACCATTTGACTGTAGATCCAGTATATCATTAATCGATATTGTTATTGCAGATTGTTTACGAGCTTGTTTCTAGCAAGCATGCCGATAGTCGTGAATGCGAAACCACTAAAGTATGCCGCCCGAAATTTAAACTATTCGAATTGGATCTATGAAGAATATCGAAACCGGAGGTTATGCGTCCGAAATATCACTAACATGTTCCGAAACCGTGTAATAGGCAGTCGGCCGATGTATAGAGATGATATACTCTACGACGGAAACATCTTATTGTTGATGACCAATATTAAGGTTGTATTCGGTACTAAAATATATAATATATTGCAGCGTGTCAATATCCCCTAATGTCGCATATAGATAAATGGCTTTTACTACAATCTATATGATATTTAAGAAATTCGAAAAATCTATACGTTTTTGAGATACCAAATAATTTTGCAAAGACATACATATCTTTAAAACTGTAATATTTGCGAGACCCTAAAAAAAATTGTTTTAAAATCATCATTAAAAACACGTATATTATGCGTTTTACGTATTCAATCTGCATACGTGTAAGACATCATATTTATTTATTTATATTTAATCTCATATATTTTCTATAGAATAAAAATAAAAATATCGAATACAATGAATACTTGATGACGATGACTCGTATTTATACCGTGGCTGACGTGGTTGAAGAAAGGAGTAAATGGTTCAGATTTAAATTCCCAATAGCCATAAATCGAGTATTGAAATGTATGTTTAACATGTCAATCTGGTTCAACGAACAATTTATCTTAATGGTAGTCAGTGAGGCATTGATTCACGCTGCATGTTCGGTACCATTCATGTTCATTAAAGGTATTTTATTATGTCCAGATAAATCAACAACAGTCGGCTATATTATAATTATATTACATTCAAAAGAACATTCGTGATGATTTTTTTTTTCCAATCAAATCCATAAATACCTAGGTACTTAAATTTAATTTTATTCTGCTTAAAATTATTAATCCACGTTTACTTATTTATAATTACCTATATTGGCTATATTACAGGCAAAGTAGAAAATCGGGTATTGTACACAATGTCCAATTTTAATAATTAATCTAGAGAAAAGTATATATTGTCCAGACATTGTATACAATGACCAGATAAAGATGAAAAAACTAGTTTAAAAATATAATTTTAAGCATATCTAGATAATATAACTTTTTGTATAAACAATAATCAAACTTAATATGAGCCGCGATAAACTTAAAATATTAATATTAAACCATCAATAAAACAAAATGTGATTAAATATATTAAATATATATTAGAAATAACGAAAATAAATGTTGTAGGTACTAAATAATATAATTGAAATAAACATAATATAACTAATCGATTACGACCTTATAACTAAGGGGGCAGCACTTCAATCAAAATTACACGATCTTTCAAATAAAAATAATGGTCTAGTAATTTTACTAAATATTAATGCCAGTACTATTGGGCAAAAATTTATTAAGACCCAACAATTATAAGTTGCTTCAAATATGCCCCAACGACTTTTGTTAACGTACAACAATTATTGTTCTCGGTATTTAAAAATATGTTGACGGATAAATGTCACAGCTTCACTGAAGAAAACTGAAAATGCATATGGTTATTCATTTTAATAATAAATAAAATATAAAAATACATTAATTTACAATACCTATTTTATAATATTTAAATATACAAATTTGTGATGTAAATAATGAAATTTTATTGCATATTTTCTGTATATTTTCTGTTGCATATTATACGACATATTTTAATACTTTTTAGTGCATAAAAATTCGTGCTCTAAATATTAATTATTACATTAAAAGTATATTTCGTCATTCATTATTTTTTAGATTCTGAACGAAGTGATGAATGTATTGCTTTTACTATGATGTGTGTTTTTTTTTTTTTTTTTTTGTGTCTGACGACAACATTTGGAGCAGTAATAATGCTCCGATTTTTAATTTCAGCCCCTCTTTGAATAGGAAATTGAATCTAGTTGGTACTTTGGGGAGGTCAAAAGAAAAATTTTCAAATAGTTTTCAAAAAAATCGAGAAAAACAAAAAAAAAATGACAGAAAAATGGAAATTTTACGGAAAAACCACTTTTCGACAAAATCGATTTTTTGATTTTGCTGTAACTCAAAAACGAATTATTTTAAATACTTGAAATTTTCACCAAATGTTTATATTATGGTTATCTCTTTACAGTTAATTTTTCAAAATATTTTGACCATTTTTAAGCTACTAATAGACAATTGAAATTTTCGACTTTTCTAAGTTTTTTTTTCTTCAAATGCCGATAAAAATTTTTTGGGTGACCAGAAAATCTTGAAAATTTAATACAAGGTTTCTTATAAGTTGTTCTTAAAGTGATAAAAAAAAATCCGAAATCGTTAGTCACAATTTTTTTTTATAAGTGTTTAAAGTTCGAATTTATACGAAATATGTCAAAATTTAAATTAAATTTCATACGCTCATAATGCGAATGTTGGCCATAGTAACCATAGTAACATAATATAAAAACTATACTATTTGTTTCAAAATAGAATATTTGACAATATTTAAATATAATAGGTACCTATATCCTAAACTGACAAATCATCTTCGTTCAGAATCGTTTTTCGTATACAATGATACCTATCATTGCATTCAAATTTAACCCTTCATAGTCTGAGGTCCACCCCACCCCCTAATATACAGCAGAGCGATACCCACTTACCCGCTTTTTAAATTTATTTATATATCAAAAAAGTTAAATACAAAGTTACATTTGTTTTTTATTAAGGCATCCTGTGGTAATATAATTTGACTTATAAAATACATTTTTCATTGAAATAATATGGACTATAGAAAGTCTTCTTCTTTCAGTTTAAAAATCAGTTATTAAAATCCGACAATCTACGAGGCTGAGAGTTTTTCTTGTGATGTAATTGTTGTTAACATAATATAATATAATATAATATACCGTAACTCCCCTCCCCCATCACCGTAAAAAACTATATATAAAATAAAAATATATAAGTATCATCCTTCAGTATCCGTAGAAAAGTTATAACTTAGGTGGTAACTAAAATATAATTTTTAAATCTTATAGAATTATGTACAATTTTGAAAATCGGCACCGGGGCCCTTAAAATGTATGCGTTGTACCAAAATAATAATGACAATTAGTTCTTTGTTATGTAATAGCGTATACCACGTATCATTATTATAGGTCTTTCGGGTCAGAAGACGTCTGCAGAAGCAGTGATTACCCTTATGGTGGGCTGCTTTGGTTTGTTGTATGGTCGGGGACTCGGTCATGTGATGCATGGAAGGTCACCAGATCCAGTACCTCTGTATCATGTTGGCCTAGTGTTGATAGCTAATGGACTATCGTTGCTCCTATGCGCCACGACCACCAATGATATTTCCAATCTATTGCCGTACTTTGGATTCTTTGGAGTTACTTTCGGTAAACTTATATAATATCACGAATAATAATTACCTATGATAACAGAAATAACGAATGCATGTTAAAATATTAAACAGTAAAAAATACTTATATCATTTGGATTTTTTAAATAAATCATAAATGTTGATTTCTTCTCATCGATTAGTGATTATCGACTGCCGTTATAAAAACCGTCCAGACCATTCATCAATATACAATAATATCATTCGGTGTCTCCAAGCAAACAATAAAGAGTTTAGCATAAAAGGTTTTATAGAGGTATAATAATAATTATATGGCCACTTTCCACTTGTTACTTTTGTCGATTCTCGCCGGGGATCTTAATATATTATTATAATATTATATGATATAAGCCCTACACAGTACAGTGTACACATTACCTATATTAATACTTACATAGCTATACCACCCGTGTACATATAATGCTTCAATATATGATTCAGCCTCTTATGCAAGCATCATTCACGTAATTACGTAATTATATAAAAAAAAAATATTTTCATTATACCTATTCTACATGTATATTATGTGTTTAACATAAAGTATGAAACTACGTCATCCCTGTGCATGTTATATGTTATGTAGCATAATATAACGTTATTTAGATAATTCAAAATAATATTTTAAATTTATAGTAAAACAATACATTGTTATTTATTGATATTTACTACATTCCGCTATATTCCAGGATATTACAAGTCGATTCAAAACGTAGTGCTGTACACTGCTTTTCCGGTTAAGAAATTTAACAATGTATGCGGACAAATTTCATTGGTCCGAGGTGTATCGTCGTTTGCCGGGATTTTGATAGCGAGTATATATATTTTATTTATATAATCATAAGTATTTAATAAATTTTATAATATTAGTAGGTATTGAGATATAAAACAATATGAATGCTTTCGTTTACATAAATTAAATATTAACTATGTAGGTATAGATTATAACTAGGTACCTATATAAGTCACACATTCACACGCGACGTACCTTAATAATATGTGTTTGTTTTCTAAATTAAAAAGTTTTTGAATACATGTTACCGTAGTGTAATTATTCCTGAACCGACTAACCGAATGGGTATGTATATATAATATTTTAATGAAATTTAATTTTATTAGATATTCTTGAATAATAATGTTTAAAATTTTGTTAAATTTTTCCAATTTTATAATAGAGTCGTAAAATCGATTACTGTTAGGTGAAGTAAATCAAATTAAAAGAAGTTTATACTTATATTACCTATATTATACTAATAAAACACTAATGTAGTTAATATTTTTTTTTCAAATGCTTCCAATAAAATAATAGTTAGTATAATAATATAAACAATTACCAACATTAATCTTAAAACGAAATTTTTAAAATTTAAATTTATGCGTATATATATTAATCTAAAATTGAAAAAATACCAATAAAAACCTAATTAAATGATTAATATACTCATTATACCTATATATTTTACAAACTTAAAATAAATTTGCACGACTGTCGTAAACTCGTAAAGTTAGTTACTATTAGATAAAAAACGAATAGTGCGTTTAAATCCCAATCCTAGTTATTATGATATTATCACAAGCTTATCATCTCAAGTCAGTCAGTTATGGATAAATTCATATCTCCAAAACTCCCTCCCCCATTACTACAAGACAAAACATGTATTGCGCCGCACGTGTAGGTATGATACAATAATATGCAAATATGAAAACCGTAATGAACCATATTAATTTGGGTCTGAAAGGGTTAAATTTATTGTATTATTAAAAAAATTATAATACCAATTATAATTTATAACGGTCATCTAAAAGTAATAATTTACATCGGTCTAATATTAAATATGATTAATATTCGCTATTTTCCAGTAAACATTATGCGGCCCGAGAACGACGGTCGGCCGGCCACGAGCTGCCAGGGAGTATACGTTTACGCTGGAATACTCATGATGATCGGAAGCGTTTGCGTGACCGTGTTGCAGCAATCGGCCAACGCCCTCAATCTGCGATTGCCATACTACAGTGTATCAGCTGTACGTCGATGAAGCTTGTAGTCAGCGTAATACTCACGAGTGCGTTATACATTGAACCAATTAAAAAATATATATTATATACATTGAATCTAACCTAACGTTTAAATACTGACTTATTACATTACAATTATATTGTCTTACCATCCCGAGTGTTGTCATAAATAGATACATTTGTAAATAATAGAAATGTAAAATATATTTTCATTATTATCATTATTTTCATAACGTCAACCCAACCTAAGGGGGTGGTTACGCTTATTCTTTGAAGTTTTTTATAGTTAATTATTTTGTTACTGTACTGTTACCGTCGTTTCCGATTAGATAGGACGTGTATACCCGCGTGAGTTATTTTCGTTACTCCGTTCAACCAACATATTTATACCATGACAAATTTTACATTCAAAATAATCAATTTTACTCGGTTGATTTTAATATTAGAATAATATTTGATACAATTTATAAGTACGAATGTTATTTATGGATTCATGTTGGAGACTTAAGTATGATTAAATTTAAATTAAAAATTGAATAAAAAATCACATTTTAAGGGCATTTCATACCGTGCGCTATTTAAAAAGGGAAATTTTTTTTAAAAACGAGTATATGTAAATGTGTGCGTAAATAATAATTGGTATGCTTAACTGTGTATATAAAATAAAAAAACGGACCTCTCTCGCCCGAGTGTGGAGCACATAATTACCTTGCAATTATTTGACATTATTCAAGTTTTTAATTTGAAGCAACTTTATTTGTATACTCTTATATCTAACGCAACTTCATTCTGATATGTATAGCCAAGAAAATATCTAACTATATTAGTATTAACTATTATTTCTGAAGAAAAAATAGAGTGTTGTCTCGAGCAGGGACTGGAACCGTACCGAAAAGAACCGGTTTTGGAACCGAAACCCTTTGAATTTTGGGAACCGGAACCTCACCGAAACCCTAATTTAAATTAATTTAAAAACCGGAACCTTACCGAAACCGTTACTTTTTTGTAAAGGTTTTTTATGATTAATTTCGGTTTTTAATAGAGTAAAAATATTATACTATAGATATAGTATGTGGTGATAATAAATAAAAAGTTGGTTTTATTTTTAAATTTGAAATACCGAATATTAAAAAATAAGTGATAATTAGTAAATAATACATATTTTATTACATAACAATTTAAGTATAAACAAGGTATAAAAATTAAAAAACAAACAAAAAGGGTTATTTAAAACAGGGTTATGTTTCATGAATATAACATTAATAGTGTTTAGTAATTGTTTTACTTATTTAGTCTTTTTTTTTTACCTAAACAATTAGTAAGATATCTGGTTGAAAATTGGTATTGACCATTCATAATTGATGCCATTTTACACTACTAATATTTTATAATATATTTTTAAAAAATTGACACAACCAAATTTTTTTGAGAGAAGTATAAAACCAAAATAGTAACGTATTTTTCATTTTTTAAGAACCGAAAAAAAAACCCAAACCCTAATTTAAAAACCGAAAAGGAACCGGAACTGAAATACTAGTTTTTTTAAAAACCGAAAATAAATCGAAACCGAAATTTTAGTTTTTTTAGGAACCTAACCGAAACCGGAACCGTAAAAATCATTAAGGTTCCAGTCTCTGGTCTCGAGGTTCCTAAATTAAAATACTAATGCCCATATATAAAAACTATTACCAATATAAAGATTTATCTATATTCAATGAATTACCTGAAGAAATTAGACTAATTCGCAATAAGAGACTAAAAAATAACAATAAAAATTAAAAATATCCTACAACAGAAAAACATTAATATACAACACCACAAATGAATCGACTGTTATTTGTTTTCATATTATTTAAAAAATTTTCAAATGTTCTATTCAATATAACTTTTTGATATAGACTGTTGTTGTTCACTAGTATTTTAGTATCTATATAAATTATATTATATTGATATATATATAAATATATCTATGTATATGTACATATAAACTATACGTCAAATATAGCAATATAGATGGTATTATTGAAGAGGGTGACTTGAAACGCAAAATTCGGTATTAGGAACATATGTGTAAGATCCATTTTGTGGCAGAAGGATCATCCCTGTGGCATGGCATCTATACTTGTCAAATACATTACACAGTGTTTTATATGAATAATGGGACGAATACGATTTCTTTTAAATACAATACATTCTAAAAACCGTTTTTAAACCAAGATTTTAGTGGACGCCGGCCAAATTATACTGCAGATATAGCGATTATATATAGCGATCTATATTAAAGATGGTATATTATTGAAGATGCCAGAGGGTGAGTAAAAACGCAAAATATGGTACCAGGGCTACATGTATAAGATGTACATTGACGACAAGACGATCATCTGGGCTCTGTAGTCAGTAGTTTACAGAGACTTTAACGTAGTGTTATACATGAATAGGACGAATACGATTTCTTTTGAATACAATACATTTCAAAAATCGTTTTCAAACCGATTCTAGTGGGCGGTCGATTAAATTATACTGTATATATAGCTATATAAATGATATTATTGAAGAGGGTGACTTGAAACGCAAATTTTGGTATTAGGAATATATGCGTAATATGCATTTTGTGGCAGGATATATATTCCACAAATCGTTTTCGAACCGAGTGTAGTGGGCGACCGGTCAAATTATACTGCAGATATATAGCTATATGCCGATACGCCAATATGCCCATATGATATATATGCAGTATAATTTGACTGGTCACCCACTACACTCGGTTCGAAAACGATTTGTGGAATATATATTCTTCTGCGACAAAATGCATCTTACGCATATATTTCTAATACCGAATTTTGCGTTTCAAGTTACCCTCTTCAATAATATCATCTATATCAGCGGTTCCCAAACTGTGCTCCGTGGAGCCCTTTGTGCTCTGCAATGGCTTATAAAGGGCTCCCTTTGTAATACCACAATAAATTTACATAGAACACAGGCAGATAAAAATTAACGTTAAATATTTCTTGGGGGCTCCACGACAAACTTCTATTTAAAAAAAGGCTCCGAGGCTAAAAAAGTTTGGGAACCGCTGGCTTATGTAGATGGTATATTATTGAAGAGGGTGACTTAAAACGCAAAATATGCTGTTTACATTTTTAAACAGCATTTTCTGGCAAAAGGATCATCCATGTGGCATCTCTAGTTCTCGTATTCGTTAACGTAGTGTTATACAATATGAATAGGATGAATACGATTTTTTTCAAATATAATACATTCCAAAAACCGTTTTTAAACCAAGTAAAGTGGATGGCTGGCCAAATTATACTGCAAATATAACTATATAGATGGTATTATTGAAGAGGGTGACTTAAATCGCAAAATATGGTACCAGGGCTACATGTGTAAGACGCACCTTGTCGGCAAGACGATCGTCCTGGCTCTGTCAGTAGTTTACAAAGACTTAAACGAAGTGTTATACATAAATACGATGAATACGATTTCTTTTGAATACAATACGTTCCAAAAACTGTTTTCGAACCGAGTGTAGTTGGCGGTCAATCAAATTATACTGCATATATAAATATGTAGATGATATTATTGAAGAGGGTGACTTAAAACACAAAATTCGGTATTAGGAACATATGCGTAAGATGCATTTTGTAGCAAAGGGACCATCCCTGTGGCATCTATAGTTCTCAAATACATTACACGGTGTTCTATATGAATAGGACGAATACGATTTCTTTTGAATACAATACATTCCACAAATCGTTTTCGAACCTATTTTAGTGGGTAGCCGGTTAAATTATATACTAAAAATATAATTATATATAGATGGTGGCGATGGTGCACAATCTGTAGTTCACAAAGACTTTAACGCAGTGTTATACGCGAATAAGATAAATACGATTTTAAATACAATACGAGTAGGTACATTCAAAAAATTTTTTTTAAACCAAATGTAGTGGGTGGCCGGACAAATTATACTGCAGATATAGCTATATAGATGGTTTTATTGAAGAGAGGGACCTAAAACACAAGATTTGATATTTTGATACCACTACAGCCCCTATTTTTTAGTGAACCCCAACACAAATTGTATAGTCCGATATTGTTGTGTGTATGTACTAGGTAAGGTACTACGGATTCGAGAAGTGTTTATCTGTTAAATACTAATTAATAAGACTTGTATAGACACTAACTAGATCTAGTGGTAGATTCAATTATTCAAATTTTCAACCAGACATCAGAGTATATTTTCAGTTTATACAATTATAACAGATTGATAGTTAGGTATCTATAATAATAATATGCAATTCGATTAAAAAAAACATTGACATTGTATTAAAAATTATAATCATACGGAAATAGTTTAGATTTTAGAGGGGACCAGGGGCATTAGGGCAAATAGTTGATTGATACTGTGTTGTGTTATAAACTTTTAATTGAACAAGAACTTGCATCTAAGATGGACTACTCTTTAGTCAACGAAGAATTTGCTTCTAAATTTTTATTTTGCCAGAAACGCCGCTAATGATCGGCCCAGTCTTGATCGAAGATTGATTGAAAGATCCAATATCATAGAAATTTGGAATTCTTATGTTCATAAAAAGTTATTGTAACTTCCGATAAATTTTTTTTTATTATAGGCAGGGAAATTAAGGAAATTAAAATGTTGAAACATCAATATTTCCAGAAAAATGAACTCTACAAAATAGCTATTTTCAATTTTTTTGAAAATAATTAAATAAAAAAAATTAATTTTTTTACTAAAACATTAAAATAAATTAAAACATGAAATATTTGTAGTTCTTATCCCTGTGAACCGTATTAAAAAAAAACAGAATTATGATATCTCTATTTCTATTATTTAAGGAGATATCGCAATGGCCAATGGGTAAATCCTCACAGTATTTATATTATACTATAATTGTTATTTTTTATTTAAACATTTTATAAAAGTAGTTGTGTGAAAAAAGTTTTAAGTTGTAATGAAGGGTACAATCTAGCACAGCGGTTCTTAAACTTTTTGTTTTGCGTACCACTAAAGTTGATTATCAATCAGTCGCGTACCACTAATAATTAAAAATAAAACGATCCAAATTCCAAATTGTATTGTTAAATACATTTGTTTTAAATAATAAATCAGTAAAATACTACAGTATAATTATTTTTATTTATCAGTTTTTTAAAATAAGATATGAATTAAATAATTGAATGGGTTTATTATCCAAAAATGGCCCTCCACGTACCACAGTTTGAGAACCGATGATCTAGCAAAATATTAATCTTCAGAGTATGGAAGAAAAAAATTTGGGAACCACTGAAAAATATGATATAGGTAATATTATAATAAACATTTTGTTTTTTTTTTATGTAACAATAGTTTTCTCTTAATACAATATTTCCCAAACTTCTTCCTTACCGGACCCCTTAATAAAAATTAAAAATTAAAACAATAATAAATAATAATACTAAAATGATTGCTTTATTTTCTGAACTAAACTTAATTTACTTTCGCGGACCCCCTCTGGTGTACGTGCGAACCACAGGTTGCGAAACGCTGTACTTAATATATTGTTCGATTTTACTTTAACTTGGGATATCGGATCACGAATACACACATTTTAAATGCAACAACCCCTTGTTGAGTAAGATTTTTCTGGGATTTTTATACCAACCGGAGCACACTGAACACAAACCATTCGAACCCCACACATGCACATATTATTTTTATATATTACGTTGGCAGGTGGTTGGCGTCTGGCGATCGGTGTCGCACTCGGACGTCAACGGCGCTATATTCTTACGAATTCCTTCGTCCGGACAAAGGTTTCCCATCCATTCAACCCCCAAAATTGTTGATACTACCCTGAACGAGCAAGAGCAAGCATCTCAGTCTCTTTGAGTCGTTCAGTATTCACTATACCTACCAGACTTGACGGGCGTTGGTCGTGTATACCCGGCCACTTGAATATTCTACATTTCTACGTTTAAACTAAAGGTAAGTAATAACTATTATTTTATATCAATAATCAGTGGCGCCGAAGTGTTTAAAAAATACTATGACATCGTACATTCAGGGACCCCTCTGGAGCTTGGGGGCCCCCTTTTTTTTTGCAATGTAACAATTAAATGCGAAACAAACTACTCACATATTTAGTGTAAAACCATTTTTTTCATTTTTCATCATTTAAAATATTTAAATGTATTTTTAGTAACCCTTGGTGGGCCCCCAGCTATAAAATCTACTATGACATATGTCATAGATAAATTAGATGATCGGCGACACTGTCAATAATTATGGCAATTAAATGTTTTGTTTTGTCATTTCCACTTCACGGCGATAATAAACAATAAATATTATCTTAACATTATTAGATCCAAAAAAATGATCAGAGGATTTCGGGATTGGCTGACGTTCGCTTTTATCGAGGCAATGCTCACTCTTCGGCGCTGTACACGACACACAATGTAAGTTTAACATTATAATTTGATTTTATTAAATGAAATATAAATCAAATTTATAATTGTTACAAACATCTGGTTGTCAACTTGTAATAATTATTTTCGGTATTAGGTATTACTAAGTTTTACTCGTCCGTAATTAACCATATGCGCTGACTTATTATCGATAGATTTTAATATTAAGTAATAGATAACTTACATTATAATATTATATAATATATTAATATGTTTATTATTTGTAAGAATATAATTATATCACTGCACGATCTTTGTATATAATTATAATAGTAATAATAAATCTAATTTTTTTTATAAAAAACATTCAATATCTTTTACAATCCAAATAACATTATAATACATTTTCGATATTTAATCGTATGACTGATTTGTTTTTTGTTTTCCGTACTTCAAAATTGTATAACAAATATAATATGTATAATATTCTTATTTATAAATTGTTTCAATTTTATTTTAATTTAAAAACAAACATATTGTTTATGACTTAAATTAGTTACCTTAAAAATCACAGATAAAGCTCTTTTTTAGAACAAATCAGTTGTTTTTTGTTTTATGTTTAATTTCTTCAAAATTTGAACTTAAAATGTTTATGAAAAATTTTTGACTACATAATATTTTTAACACTTATAATCAATAGTTACCTATTCATTTTTGAATTACAAAAAAATAAAAAAATTGGTTTGGTTAAAATCTAGTTTTGCCTAAAAATTCTAGTGTTTTCTATTTAATTTTTTTGTTTTTCTCAATTACTAATAAAAGTAAGTGAGGTGCTAAGGTTTCTTGGTACTCCTACTAAAAAAAATGTATTAATTAGAATCACTTCTACAAGAACAGATTGAAATTTAAAATTGTAGACAATAATATCAATGTATTGCCAATCATACATATTAATAATATAATAGGTAATTATTTTGAAATAGGTAACCATATTATAATTAAATAAATATAAAGATTATATGAGCTTAATCATATTTTACATTTAATTAGAACTCTTAATTTGTTTATATTTTTTATTCTCAAATCTAGGACATTTAACTATCATTACTATTGACTACCATATGTCCATATATACTAGAATACTATACAATTTATAAAGGTAAAAAAACCTACAATCAACACAATGTATTTAATGACTATAAGTTGGCTCTATATAGCAGAGGTGACCAAACTACAGCTCGCATCTTAATATAACATTTTTACAAAAAAATTTTTTAATATATATTTTTGTATGACCATTTTTTTTCACATTTTGGCTCTTCCATATTTATTAATATATTTGGTGGCTCGTGAGTCTCTTCTTGCTGGCTATTCTTGCTATATAGTGTTTAAGTAAAGTCACTGTACTTGTACTATTACAGTCTACAATATTAATTAAATAATTATGGTTATATATAACTATAAAGTAGATAGGATAAATTATGATTCATAAATATATTATAAGTACTTATAAATACCAAACATTGTTGCATATTAATTTTTATTGTAGGTATATGAACAGTTATAAAATAATATATGTATATCAATGCAATTTTAAACTATAATATTAAGTATTAGGTTGTTATGTTTACTACTTACCTATGACTCAATGTAAAAAAATTATTAATTTGAAATTTGAAATTAAATTCACACGGTACTTGCCACTTGGTAAAATAGTTAATATGTAATAACTAATAATTAATATTTAATAATAATATAATATATTATGAATTAACAATTACATTATTATTTTTAAAATAGATACATAAAAATATTATCATTTATTTATTAACTTGAAATATTTACTGATCAATAACAACACTTATCTGTCTGATTTACAGATTGAACTTTCAGTAACAACTACAATATCGTACAATAAAATCATAGAAGTAATAATAAGCAAAAAAAATATCATCTACAACCCAGCAAAATGGATTACAGATACTTCATTATCTTCAGGGCTAAGTAATGTGAACATAGTTCAGCCCCCATAGAGTCATTTACAAATAAAAAAATAAAAAGTTGCTTCATTACTATCAACGTCCAACTGGCAGAAGAACACAAGTTGTTTTCATAGTGAGTCATAAGTCGAACTATGCACATGGTTGACCAGTATGATTGTGTTAGTGTCAGATCCTGACATAATCAATAGCAGCCCATTCTACTTTGGCTGCAGTAAGCATTTTCACCGGGGACAAAGAGAGGTGTCAGCACTTTGTCTAACGCATAAACAGCATTTATATAAACATTCATTTTATGATCTATATTCTGAATTGTGTGCCTATGATATCGCTAAAATTGATTGAAATTGTTGGTCGACACTTTCATCTAGGTGGCATCTGCATACTTGTTATCCTTAGCCAAATCCACTTACAATCTACAGTACTTGGACTCCTTTACAATGTTTGGCGGAGGAATTCAGTCTCTTGGAGTCAAAAAATGATGACAGTTAAATAGTTAATCATTTTTATCATAGTTGAAACAGAACTATATTATGTGTATAATCACTTGAACACAGAGTATTAACTGCACAGCTTCTAGGTTTTTTTGAGTATAATATTAATGCCAGTGTGAAATCCACTGTGTACAAAATGTTATTACCCAGACTTTAAAAATTTAAAGATTGTTTTGATACTATTAGGTGTTTGAGACTACACTCATATGTCCAGGTTCATCTAATGTAAAAACTATTCACCAACACCATATTCTATTCTGCTTTTACAAAGTATTTCTACCAACTAATGTTGTAAAGTGGGCCAAATACTGTACGTTGTTTGCGAACTTGGTCATGAGTAACAAGTTTACAGCTATCATCAAGATTATAGTTTTAGCCATCCATTAACATCATTGATAACGTTTGTCATTCCACCCGGGTACATGTTGTAAGAGCGATATTTGTATAGACGTTGTTTATACGGCAGATGAAATGTTGACACATCTCTGTTTTCAAAAAGTATCAATTTGGACACCCTCAAAATGACTGAAAAAGCGACCTGCCAGTTGGCAGAGAGAACTTTTCCAAGAATCTCTCTCTCAACCACTTAACCAAGGTGCTGACTGCTTCCACATACATCTGCACCATATGTATATTTTTGTAACATATTATTGATCGTTACCAGTATCTATGTAAATTATATGTGAAACATACTATTCATTTCAAACTCTTGATAAATTTAATAATGTATTAATTAATAAATAAAAACACATTACTTTTAATTTTGTAAGAATTAAATTGTTGTAATATTTTTGGTTTACATATTCTAATAGCAATTTCATTATTTCAAATTATATTATAATGAAGAGCTTTATTTAGCAAATATGATGTTGACACATTAGTTGTTAGTAAGTAAGTATCTATCCAGTATCCACCAAATTATCAAAAATACTTTTGCCTAGTAAATAAAATATAAGTAATATAAAATCTGTAATATAAAAATATAATGTTAAGTAGTGTAAATTTTTTAAAATTAATAACTTCTTTAATAAGTTTATGGTTGATTTCATATTTAAAACTTTAATTTATTACATAATATAATAATAGCATGATAATCAATTTATTACATAAACAAAAAAATAAAAAATAAATTAAAATAAAAAACAAAATATATTAAGTTGAATAAAAGAATTATTACAATATTAAATAAAAAGTTTGCATTTTATATATAATTTATGTAATTAAATACTGATTAAAATTATTGTCAATACATCTCAATGGCAATGTATATTAATATATATTTAATATAATCAATGATATTACGGTTGATGAGGACTGTTCATTGGTCTTAAAAAGACATTTTTTAGCATGCATCAATATGGTTTAAACAATTTATGATGAAGGTTTTGAAATTACATTAGTTTTTTTACTGATGTCTATGTCTTATGCACACAAAACCAGTGCAATTTATTATACTATTATGGCTAATCTTAAAAAATGTATTTATTTTTATTACCTACTTATAAATTTATTTTTTTATATATATAACAATTGTTTCGTGCATATTTGCATACACATTTTCTATTTTTGTCCATTTACTATTTAGCTCTTATAACTTGCAATCTCTATAATTATAAATCACAATTAACAAATTTATTGATGTAATGATTGTGCCAATAAAGGCAATATGACAGTATCGACTTCAGCCTACAAGTCGTCACTTTCAGTTTCTTAGTAAGTTTGACACTTATAAAAATAATATAAAAATGCATTTACAATTTATTGTAACCCAAAACAAAAAATATGTATTACTACAAAATGGATATCTTCATACATTTTATAAAAAAGATGACTGTATTATGTTAAGGTGTATTTGACATTGTACCAAGTACAAAAATATAAATGTACTTCATAGTTCACATTAGTTCATACTCAATTACTTGTGAAGAAATAGGCAATTATTTATTATAAGCAGTAAGTTTCATATTTTCTCAACATATTTGGGTATAAACTAACAAGTAACATTAACATAATATACAAATTGTATACAAATTAGACATGTGATTGGCTAGCAGATTAAAAAACTATAACTCAAATAACTATTCAGCGAATAAACTTCCAGCAGGACCCTGTGATCCGCTGGTTCTGTGACTATTACCCGGATAGTGTTCAGCCTATACCGGGTGATGGTTTCGCGCACACAGAAGTAAAAAACGAAGAAAAACAAAAATCACTATACACCGACAAAATGTAAAAATCACCCGACAAATGAGATGTGTAATTTGCTAGCAGATATACAGCTATTCGTCAAATAAAATAACTATTAAGCGAACAAACTTCCCGATTAAAAAAAAAAAAACGATTTGAGATTTGAGAAAAATGTTTTTCAACGAAATTCATCTTCCTAATAAAAATTTGCCTTTCGAAAGATAAAATTAATCAGTAGATGATAAATGATAAAAATTAGTGATGTGAGTCTCGTAAATTTACCATTTACCCCGTAATTTTACCGGTAAAGTAAATTTACCGTAAATTTACAAAAAACAATTTACAATTTACATTTTTTTTACCACTCAAACAATTGAGTGACCACTTTATTTGTATGTCTTTGTATTTTTTATCAAGATATTAGGATTATACAAATTAGGATTTTTATAAAATGATAACGACAGTTACGTGATACGAATTATTGTGATATGGTGTACGCAGTTACTATTATTAATAATTATTAATTGTTATTATTAATAAAGGGATTAAATAATAAATACTAATACTTTATAGTTTATTTTATATTTATCTTGCCTTCTTTACACTATATTGTGAAAAAATTCAACAGGTACGCTATAATTTTAATTTTAATAAAAATTTACCAATTTTACCGTAAATTTGGTAAATTTACCGGAAAATTTAAACGGTAAATTACCAAAAAAATTGTTTACGTAAAATCCACATCACTAATAATAATAATGTTAGGAATTGTGCATTGTGGAACAAATTGAGAGTCTGCTCTATTGTAGTAATCACGAACTAAGATATAATATCTTAGTTAGTATATTATCTTATTTCGTGGTAGTAATCGGTTCAAATGTCTCATCAGTGATAACATCATTTTTAATATCACAAGACAATGTATATACTATATACCACTAAACTAAATAGTAAATACTAAATATTTAGTATAATATGCATGTATCTATTCATTATACATTATAATTTAAATAATTTTAACTTTAATAGTGTAATTCTAATATTCTGTATTATACATCAAATAAAATAAGTAAGAAAACTAACTATACCTTTGAGGAAAAATAATTATTATTGAAATATATAGTGGAAAAATGGAAAATAAAATGTTCAGCTCTGTGTCCCGAAAAGACAAAAACCGGTGCTTGTTAAAACATTAGTGAGCCAGTGAGGTATACTCGTACAATTCAACTACACGCTGTATGTGAACTAAGTAAAAACCATTAATATCAAATATTCTTCAATAAACATGAATTATAAATTCTTTTTTTATTAATATCAGCCCAGAGATGCTATGAAGGAAATCTAACTTTTAAAGTCTTTATCATCTCAAAACTTCATTTAAAAGAACGCTTGTTAAAAATTAAAAAAGTGATTATCTGAACAATTTATTAAAACTAAAACATGTTAATAAAGAAGTTAGTGTAATATTTATTATTATTTTCTAGATAATACGTTTGATTATTACACTATGCTGGTTAATACAACCAATGAAGATAATAATTTAGCTACAATCCAATATGTTTCAAAATGTATACCATCCATTAAATATAATTTTTTTAATTTCTAGACTCTAGTATTCCTAAATAGGATTTGCTCCAAATAAAATCGAAACGATTTATTGTACACATATGTAACAATATTGGTGGAAATACAGTTGAAAAAAACCTACAAAAAAGTAAAAACACCACAGATTCAGTATTCAATACATCATTTGAATGTTCACAAGTGTTTATATAATTATTAAGTTCACAATTGAAATTTTAAAAATAAGTAAAAATTCTTTATAAAACTTTGTTTTACATTAATATTATATTATTACAGGATTTTTCAGCTTGAAAAAGATATTATAAATTTATAAGTGTTGAATTCTATACCAACTCAAATATTTTAATTTTCCAATTACAGTAGTCATGACCTTATGAGACATGGACCAACAAATGATAAATAAAAATACTCTACTTTTCCACAACACAAACTTTAGTGCAGGTATTTTATCAATAAATATATATAATTTATTTTAAATAGTATACACATTATATTTATACTATAACTCATAAATTACTTTATTACATTTATAGATTTATTCTTCTTCAAGTTAAATACTATAAAATAATTAATTTATATTTGCTAGTTGCTACTACCTAGTATTTCTACATATAAAAAAAAAAAATCAGAAGATCAAGAAAATCAAGAAAATGTAATAACGTAGGTAATAGAAAAGCTTTATTTTGTATTTCTGTTATAAAAAAAATATATAAAATAAACATTTAAACATTCTGAGTTTTTTTTTTTTTTATAACAGAACTGCAAAATACAGCTATTCTATTATGTTTTTAAATTCTGATCATGGTAATATCGTTAATTTCCTAATACATTAAAAATTATTTAATGAGCAGTTATAAGCTTTTGCACACGCACAATATTCATGTATTGAATAATGAATAATATGTATTCACGTTTATAGCGCTCCAGTCCCACTACTTTCCCGTCTAATGCTACCGCAACGCCCACACAATGAACAGTCTACCAAACCCTATACACGTAGCTGTCGTGGAGGTCATAAACGTGTGGTGTATACACAGGCACACGGCAGGCCGCAATGCACATCGATTTAAAAAATACAAAAATGCTATCGTAATAAAATTTTGCAAATGGTTTATCTTTATGACAAATCAAACACTCTCGCTATAATAATAGTCAATATTAATAAAATTAAATATTTATTCACAAATTCATGAGACGCAATAGTTGCATATAAAGATGATACAGTGCACATTTCATAAAAATCGTACGAACAAGATCTCTAACACAATACATAGTTACACAGTAACTTAAACCACACGTACATATGTTTTCTAATATTATTGTCAAAAGTGCAAAATTTTACTATACCATAGTAATATTAATATAGCCGACATACGTAATTTAAAACGCTAAATCCAATCTGCCGACATTTTCGGAAAATTCAAAATTTTCATAATTTTCAAATTTAGAATTTGGAAATTTGAAAACTCAATTAAAAATTTTTAATTTATAATTCAATATTATTATGAATTATAATTAAACCATTGTATTATTATGTGGGCCGTTCCCGGTGGTACTGCAATACCGGGTCAACCCGCGGTGGAGCAGGAGCAAGCCCCAAAATCTCCACCAAAGTTTGAAAAAATTAGTTTAACATTTGAACCTTTCAATGAAAGGTGTATCAGATGTTAAGCTGATAAGAACAGATATTATTAAAATATAAATATTTAGAAGGTACAATAAAATGGTCAGCTTTAGTAATATAAAAATTCAAAGATAGACATGGGGGGGATACATATAATGGGGTATAAAAAAGTTGACATATAAAAAGTAAGTAAAAAGTTCATAAATACAAAAGTTTCAATAATACAAAAATTCAAAAGTAATAAAAAAAAGAAAAAGTCAGGTAGGCTTAAGGCCTCACCTGACGCACCCCTGAAAGGTGCTCAATATATATGTCCCTTGTTACTGATATTGTGTCGCTGACACACAGCCTCCTCATCAGGGCAGCATAGGACCTGCTACACAGCACCCGCATTAATTTCTCGTTGGCAGGGTCCCAGGAACCCAGGGCGCCCACAATGAAGGGCACCACTACCGCATCGCACTGGTGCTGCTCCGCCAGGTCCGCTCGCAACTGTTCATATTTTTCGATTTTGCCTGCCGCCGCCGTCTTAAAGGCCTCCATGCGATTGTCAAAAGGTACGGTGACATCCACCACATAAATGTTTGGGCCCTTCTTCAGAACCAAATCCGGTCTCAAGCCCTGGTTACCCAGAGCTTGATTCTCGGAGAGGACCTCAAACCTGGTGGATGCTGCCTTCTTGATGCGGGCGACTATGGCATTGTGCCTCGCCAAGTAGAGCGCGGTGTACCGCATACAGTGATCGACGACGTGGGATAGGCTTTCTGTAATGTACCCACATCGTCTACACCTGCGGTCACCGGCTCTCCATGACGAGGAGCCATTCAAAGGCACGAGGTTCAGCCTTGCCCGATGGACAAAACGCCAATCGGCGAACCTCGTGAAGTCGCCCTCTCTCAGGAAGTGGGTGGAAGCAGCATGGGCGGCGACACACTCGACGGCTCTGCCTTGATCGGGCTTGGCGATCAAGGCGTCACTCCGTTTGAGCCGGAGAGTGTCGCGGATTGTCCTCATGACCGATCTTCTATGCTTCCTACCCAGCACCGTACCTTCGTGTGCGACCGAGGGGGCACCGTCCAACGACCATTTAACGCCCAGACGTTTGGAGGCGTTCCGCGCCCTCGACCACACACTCGCAACTCCTGTGCCCCGGGCCTCCCGGAACACGCCTTCGTCCTCCCCGGACAGGTATGCGCCGACCTCGTGGATGGACGGCTCCTTGGATATTCGCCGCCTGGTCACCTCCTCCACGTGCTCGGCCGCATCCTCAGCCACTCTCTGGTCCGGCGATGTTACTAGTTTAAAGGCGCTGTCCACTGCGGCTATATCCGAATCCTCCGCCAGGATCCGGATACCACAGCACCCTCTTCTCGTGGAGCCATAAAGATACTCCCCCGAGGCCTCCTGCGGTAGATATAACGTCTTCTTAATCTCAGGTCGCAGGATGCTGTCGACCCTCGCCCAGTCAGTTTTCGGGAATACCCCCAGCCGTTGTAAATGGACGGTCGAGGGGTAGAAAAACGTCTTCAGCGCATCGATCCTCTGCCAAGGAGCCAGCATGCTCCTGGCGATGCGCAAACCAATGTCCGTGATTTCGGCGAGGGTAGAGAGCGGCGGCACGATATTGAAGCCGACCTGTGCCCCGAGGAAGGTGGCTGCCTCGCCCTCGGCAAGCGGGCGCAGTGGTGACCCTTGTAGCGTGAAGCGCGTGTCCCGGACGCCGACCGGCCGCCGACCGGATAAGTGCAAGGATGCGCACTTCGCGGCGTTAAGCTGGAGCCCCAGCTGGCCCAGGCCATGGTGGGCCGCGTCGATGGACGCCTGGAGCTCCGCAGCACTGTTGGCGATTAAGCACAAATCGTCCGCGAAGGCGAGCACTTTGTGGTCGGCAGATTCCCCTTGCAGGAGTGCCACCACCGGGTCTATGGCCATGATGAATAGTAGACCGCTCAGCGGGCACCCCTGCTTTATGCCAGATCGGACCGGGATATCTGCCGTCACTCCTCCGGCCACGCTCACCGACGAAGAGGCACCGTCATAGATATCGCGGACGGCCTCCAGAAAGTCGGCGCCGGCACCACTGCTTCGGATCGCCGCTTCGAGGGCAGGATGGGGGATTGCTCCGAATGCGTTCGACACGTCCAGCCAGGCCACGCACTTGTCCGCTGCGTGTGTTCTGGCCTTCTCGAGCACCCGGTTGAGGGTGTGGACGTGTTCGAACGCGCCATCCGCCGGCAGGAACCCCTTCTGGCACTGACTGAGGACCCTATTGGTCGTTAGCCACACAGTCAGGCGGTTGGCGACACATCCCACGTACAGCTTGTACAGCGTGCGGCTGAGGGAGATGGGTCGCCAGTTGCCGAGGTCCTCCTTGGCCCCCTTCTTGTAGATCAGCACCGTCACCGCTTTCTTCCACGCAGGTGGAACTCTTTTGTAACGGAGGCACATGTTGATAACCTCCGTTAAGACCGTGCATTCCGGATCGAGTTTTTTCCAGTGCCGATACGTGAGTCCGTCGTCACCAGGCGCCGTGTTCTCGAATTTCCCCAAACGTTTGGAGACATCGGCGCACTGGAACGGGCCCATCGGCACTGGATCACGGCCGTCCACCTGCTGGAATATGGTGGTATCGCACGTCGACGGTGCCCATACCCTACGGAAGTGCTCCTCGACCTGTGGTACCGCAACTTCACAAGATTGACCCTCTCCCGATAGGATCAATCTCACCGCCCTCCGCCTGTTGCGCCTGTACAGTGACTGGATTGCCTTGGCGTCGCCCGGGTCAATCGCAGTCCTGTTGCCGGAGGCTCGGCCGTCCGGCCTGACGGGCAACTTGACAATGACGGCGGCCTCCGCAGTCATCTCGTCGACGAGGGCAACGAATCTCAACCACACCTCCTCCGAGCACGGCTCCGCACGCAAAGCAGCGAACTGCCCGCGAAAAGCGTGGAGTGGTGTGGTGTCGTCCGGCATCAGTATATGCGCCTCCTCGTCGACGATGTCTGCGCCGGCGTCAAGGTCGGGCAGAGGGGCGCCCAGCATGTCGTCATCGTCGGCCGCTATACCGCTCGAGGCGGAACTATCGTCAGCGGCGGGCGACGGCTCGCGCGGCCGCCAGAGTTCCGGGCTCGCCACGACGATATTATACCTCTCGTTGCGCGGCGATTCGCGGCGGGGCACTAACTGAGGCGGAAGCGGGAGGGACAATCTGTCGCTCGCTCCGCGCGGCCTCATCGGTGTGGCCCGCCTGGACGACGTGGGTTGCATGCTGGGTCTCGGTGACAGGGGTGGGCCGCCTGTGTCCGGCGGTCTGTTACCAGCCGGTATCCTTGGCGCACCTCCTGTAATTGTCGAGGCTGAGCCGCCTGTGTCCGGTGGTCTGTTACCGACCGGTATCCTTGGCTCAGCTCTCGTGTGCGGCACCGAGCCGCCTGTGTCCGGCGGTCTGCTACCAGCCGGTATCCTTGGCTCGGTTGCCGTCGTGATGGAAGGAGGAGACATGCCGCCTGTGTCCGGCGGTCTGTTACCGTCCGGTATCCTTGGCAAGTCTTCCGTCACTTCCACCGTCTCCACCGCAGGAACGCGGGCGTCACCTCCGCACACTGGACGCACGGTCGGGTGAGCGCGCGTTCTCTGCCGCGTCAATGGTGCCGGCATCGGGACCTCGGCTGCTCGTAGAGCGTCACGTCTCCGGTGGTTACGGACGTGGTTTGTGAGGCCCTGTTTACTCGGAAACGAGTCGGAGCAGCCGTCTACCGTACACGGGTACCTCTCGACCACGCCCGCGTCTTCTTCGATGGCAAACTGGCACTTATGTGCTCCGGGCCGCACCCCGAGCGCCGTGCGACACCCGACGCAGCGCACCACGGTGGAATCAGCCTCCTCGTGTAAGTCACGCAAGTGCCGGGTGACAGACTGCTTCGCGCTGGTCCATATCTTAACCCGAAACTTAGCCGGGCAACCTTCGTGCGGGCATTCGACCGTCGAGGGTAATGGGTACCAAATCGTGAGGTCACGGGCGACGAGCGCGGGCTGTCTTCGGGGCACGGGCGCGACGCTTTCCCCGGAGCTACCACCGTCGGACACAGAGTCGCTATCCGACTCGTCACGGTCTGGTGGCGGCTCCGGATCGGCACGACTCGACGGCCCGGCCACCTGGCTGCTGCCAGTGTGGGCGGCCATATTAAAAATTAGAAAGAACTCACATCACGAAGAGAGATGACCAGACTGTTCCAAAAAGCGGCGTACAGCTGGTCGCGGAAAAACTCACGAACACGGAGCTGACCAGACTGCTCCAAAAGGCGGCGATCAGCTGGTCGGAGAAAAAATCACACACACGAAACAGCTGGGCCAAGAGGCGGCACCAGCCGGAGAACGGGAACAGCAGTCGTCGACCAGTCTGGTCCAATAGGCGGCGTTCAGCTGGTCGTTGTAGAATTCACAAAATGACGGAGATGCAGCTGGACCAAGAGGCGGCGTTCAGCTGCTTGAAGAATTCACAAAGACACGAAACAGCTGGGCCAAAAGACGGACACCAGCCGGAGAACAGGAACGGTAGTCGTCGACCAGTCTGGTCCAATAGGCGGCGTTCAGCTGGTCGTTGTAGAATTCACAAAATGACGGAGATGCAGCTGGACCAAGAGGCGGCGTTCAGCTGCTTGAAGAATTCACAAGACACAAAACAGCTGGGCCAAAAGACGGACACCAGCCGGGGAAGACGTTGAAGCGGCGACGACGGCGAAAAAATCACAAACAGATGTGACCGGGCAGATCCAAAAGGCGGCGGTCGGCTGGTCGAAGAATTCACAGACACGGAAACAGCTGGGCCAATAGACGGACACCAGCCGGGGAAGACGTTGAAGCGGCGACGACGGCGAAGAAATCACGAACAGGTGAGACCAGGCGGATCCAAAAGGCGGCGGTCGGCTGGTCGAAGAAAAACTCACAAGACGGCTGCACCAAAAGACGGACGGCAGCTCGGCTGAAGAACTCACAAAGAACACGTAACAGCCGGACCAAAAAGCGGACACCGGCCGGGGCTGACGTGTGGACCAGACTGCTCCAAAAGGCGGCGTACAGCTGGTCGACGATGAGAAGTCGCGGTCACGGCGTAGGGGCGACCCGATCGACCTGACTGCCGGTTAGTGTGGACTTGTGAATTATTTGTGTGTGGCCGTATTTTTAACGTAGATTACGCTACGGGGGTTGGCGGGCAATGTGAGTATGGCCTGGCCTTCGGAGAGGTAGCCCAGGCGAGGGACTCTGCTTTTAAGGTGTGCCACCACCTTCACTATTTTTAACGTAGATCGCGCTACGGGTAGTTTCAGTAGATACCGGCTACTTGTCGAAACACGACCTAGTCCTCACCTCTACCTCCGGGTAATTTATTCAATTTCCGGAGGCTGGCTCAGCACGCAGGCAAGGTATAAATACCAAAGCCTACGGAGGAAAAGATCGAGTCCCGACACTTCACACACAAACAAAAACACAAGCGGACAGAGACCTAAATTAAACAGAAACAGGTGACCGGATCTCGAGTAGCGGCCAAGTCAAAGTATATGTTAGGCGGAAACTGCTTTCAGCCTAAAATACTCAAAACCGGGCGTCGAGTTTTCACTCGCGACGCCAGGGAATAAAAGTACGCAAGTTAAGCTGATAAGAACAGATTTTATTAAAATATAAATATTTAGAAGGTACAATAAAATGGTCAGCTTTAGTAATATAAAAATTCAAAAATAGACATGGGGGGGATACATATAATGGGGTATAAAAAAGTTAACATATAAAAAATAAGTAAAAAGTTCATAAATACAAAAGTTTCAATAATACAAAAATTCAAAAGTAATAAAATAAAAAAAAAAAAAAAAAAAAAAAAAAAAATGAAAAAGTCAGGTAGGCTTAAGGCCTCACCTGACGCACCCCAGAAAGGTGCTCAATATATATGTCCCTTGTTACTGATATTGTGTCGCTGACACACAGCCTCCTCATCAGGGCAGCATAGGACCTGCTACACAGCACCCGCATTAATTTCTCGTTGGCAGGGTCCCAGGAACCCAGGGCGCCCACAATGAAGGGCACCACTACCGCATCGCACTGGTGCTGCTCCGCCAGGTCCGCTCGCAACTGTTCATATTTTTCGATTTTGCCTGCCGCCGCCGTCCTAAAGGCCTCCATGCGATTGTCAAAAGGTACGGTGACATCCACCACATAAATGTTTGGGCCCTTCTTCAGAACCAAATCCGGTCTCAAGCCCTGGTTACCCAGAGCTTGATTCTCGGAGAGGACCTCAAACCTGGTGGATGCTGCCTTCTTGATGCGGGCGACTATGGCATTGTGCCTCGCCAAGTAGAGCGCGGTGTACCGCATACAGTGATCGACGACGTGGGATAGGCTTTCTGTAATGTACCCACATCGTCTACACCTGCGGTCACCGGCTCTCCATGACGAGGAGCCATTCAATGGCACGAGGTTCAGTCTTGCCCGATGGACAAAGCGCCAATCGGCGAACCTCGTGAAGTCGCCCTCCCTCAAGAAGTGGGTGGAAGCAGCATGGGCGGCGACACACTCGACGGCTCTGCCTTGATCGGGCTTGGCGATCAAGGCGTCACTCCGTTTGAGCCGGAGTGTGTCGCGGATTGTCCTCATGACCGATCTTCTATGCTTCCTACCCAGCACCGTACCTTCGTGTGCGACCGAGGGGGCACCGTCCAACGACCATTTAACGCCCAGACGTTTGGAGGCGTTCCGCGCCCTCGACCACACACTCGCAACTCCTGTGCCCCGGGCCTCCCGGAACACGCCTTCGTCCTCCCCGGACAGGTATGCGCCGACCTCGTGGATGGACGGCTCCTTGGATATACGCCGCCTGGTCACCTCCTCCACGTGCTCGGCCGCATCCTCAGCCACTCTCTGGTCCGGCGAAGTTACTAGTTTAAAGGCGCTGTCTACTGCGGCTATATCCGAATCCTCCGCCAGGATTCGGATACCACAGCACCCTCTTCTCGTGGAGCCGTAAAGATACTCCCCCGAGGCCTCCTGCGGTAGATATAACGTCTTTTTAATCTCAGGTCGCAGGATGTTGTCGACCCTCGCCCAGTCAGTTTTCGGGAATACCCCCAGCCGTTGTAAATGGACGGTCGAGGGGTAAAAAAACGTCTTCAGCGCATCGATCCTCTGCCAAGGAGCCAGCATGCTCCTGGCGATGCGCAAACCGATGTCTGTGATTTCGGCGAGGGTGGAAAGCGGCGGCACGATATTGAAGCCGACCTGTGCCCCGAGAAAGGTGGCTGCCTCGCCCTCGGCAAGCGGGCGCAGTGGTGACCCTTGTAGCGTGAAGCGCGTGTCCCGGACGCCGACCGGCCGCCGACCGGATAAGTGCAGGGAAGCGCACTTCGCGGCGTTAAGCTGGAGCCCCAGCTGGCCCAGGCCATGGTGGGCCGCGTCGATGGACGCTTGGAGCTCCGCAGCACTGTCGGCGATTAAGCATAAATCGTCCGCGAAGGCGAGCACCTTGTGATCGGCAGATTCCCCTTGCAGGAGTGCCACCACCGGGTCTATGGCCATGATGAATAGTAGACCGCTCAGTGGGCACCCCTGCTTTATGCCGGATCGGACCGGGATATCTGCCGTCACTCCTCCGGCCACGCTCACCGACGAAGAGGCACCGTCATAGATATCGCGGACGGCCTCTAGAAAGTCGGCGCCGGCACCACTGCTTCGGATCGCCGCTTCGAGGGCAGGATGGGGGATTGCTCCGAATGCGTTCGACACGTCCAGCCAGGCCACGCACTTGTCCGCCGCGTGTGTTCTGGCCTTCTCGAGCACCCGGTTGAGGGTGTGGACGTGTTCGAACGCGCCATCCGCCGGCAGGAACCCCTTCTGGCACTGACTGAGGACCCTATTGGTCGTTAGCCACACAGTCAGGCGGTTGGCGACACATCCCACGTACAGCTTGTACAGCGTGCGGCTGAGGGAGATGGGTCGCCAGTTGCCGAGGTCCTCCTTGGCCCCCTTCTTGTAGATTAGCACCGTCACCGCTTTCTTCCACGCAGGCGGAACTCTTTTGTAACGGAGGCACATGTTGATAACCTCCGTTAAAACCGTGCATTCCGGATCGAGTTTTTTCCAGTGCCGATACGTGAGTCCGTCGTCACCAGGCGCCGTGTTCTCGAATTTCCCCAAACGTTTGGAGACATCGGCGCACTGGAACGGGCCCATCGGCACTGGATCACGGCCGTCCACCTGCTGGAATATGGTGGTATCGCACGTCGACGGTGCCCATACCCTACGGAAGTGCTCCTCGACCTGTGGTACCGCAACTTCACAAGATTGACCCTCTCCCGATAGGATCAATCTCACCGCCCTCCGCCTGTTGCGCCTGTACAGCGACTGGATTGCCTTGGCATCGCCCGGGTCAATCGCAGTCCTGTTGCCGGAGGCTCGGCCGTCCGGCCTGACGGGCAACTTGACAATGACGGCGGCCTCCGCAGTCATCTCGTCGACGAGGGCAACGAATCTCGACCACACCTCCTCCGAGCACGGTTCCGCACGCAAAGCAGCGAACTGCCCGCGAAAAGCGTGGAGTGGTGTGGTGTCGTCCGGCATCAGTATATGCGCCTCCTCGTCGACGATGTCTGCGCCGGCGTCAAGGTCGGGCAGAGGGGCGCCCAGCATGTCGTCATCGTCGGCCGCTATATCGCTCGAGGCGGAACTATCGTCAGCGGCGGGTGACGGTTCGCGCGGCCGCCAGAGTTCCGGGCTCGCCACGACGATATTATACCTCTCGTTGCGCGGCGATTCGCGGCGGGGCACTAACTGAGGCGGAAGCGGGAGGGACAATCTGTCGCTCGCTCCGCGCGGCCTCATCGGTGTGGCCCGCCTGGACGACGTGGGTTGCATGCTGGGTCTCGGTGACAGGGGTGGGCCGCCTGTGTCCGGCGGTCTGTTACCAGCCGGTATCCTTGGCGCACCTCCTGTAATTGTCGAGGCTGAGCCGCCTGTGTCCGGTGGTCTGTTACCGACCGGTATCCTTGGCTCAGCTCTCGTGTGCGGCACCGAGCCGCCTGTGTCCGGCGGTCTGCTACCAGCCGGTATCCTTGGCTCGGTTGCCGTCGTGATGGAAGGAGGAGACATGCCGCCTGTGTCCGGCGGTCTGTTACCGTCCGGTATCCTTGGCAAGTCTTCCGTCACTTCCACCGTCTCCACCGCAGGAACGCGGGCGTCACCTCCGCACACTGGACGCACGGTCGGGTGAGCGCGCGTTCTCTGCCGCGTCAATGGTGCCGGCATCGGGACCTCGGCTTCTCGATGAGAAGTCGCGGTCACGGCGTAGGGGCGACCCGATCGACCTGACTGCCGGTTAGTGTGGACTTGTGAATTATTTGTGTGTGGCCGTATTTTTAACGTAGATTACGCTACGGGGGTTGGCGGGCAATGTGAGTATGGCCTGGCCTTCGGAGAGGTAGCCCAGGCGAGGGACTCTGCTTTTAAGGTGTGCCACCACCTTCACTATTTTTAACGTAGATCGCGCTACGGGTAGTTTCAGTAGATACCGGCTACTTGTCGAAACACGACCTAGTCCTCACCTCTACCTCCGGGTAATTTATTCAATTTCCGGAGGCTGGCTCAGCACGCAGGCAAGGTATAAATACCAAAGCCTACGGAGGAAAAGATCGAGTCCCGACACTTCACACACAAACAAAAACACAAGCGGACAGAGACCTAAATTAAACAGAAACAGGTGACCGGATCTCGAGTAGCGGCCAAGTCAAAGTATATGTTAGGCGGAAACTGCTTTCAGCCTAAAATACTCAAAACCGGGCGTCGAGTTTTCACTCGCGACGCCAGGGAATAAAAGTACGCAAGTTAAGCTGATAAGAACAGATACTACACTTTGATCTTAGCCGATAGGCCGAGAAGCGATACTCTTTCGAATTCACAGAGCTATCTTAAAGACAAAAACGATTCTAAGACGATTGCAGTTTTCAATTTGGACGTTTTCGAAAAAGCGAAAATATCAATTTTCCGAAAATCGGATTTAGAAAAATGGCTGTATATGTCAATAATGTATTTAACCACACCTCACCTGTCATCGATAATTGATTTTAAATACATTATTTCATAGATTAATTGTCGACAATTCGATGATACAAATAGTACAGCTCAAACGCGCCATCTATCGCCAATAAAAAACGACGCATATACCAAATACGGAACCGCGTTTTTTTGTCGACGACGCATCGATTTCGATCGTGTATCATTGGCGCACTCTTGTTGTTATTTTTACAATAAAGCAATTACCTTAACCAATGATTATTTGAACTACTGTGGCATATAAATCAAAAAAAAAAAAAATTAATAACAATATTGCACAATTTAAATTTTTTAAATTCATATTGTGTTTGTAAATTTGTAATCATTTGTAAATTATATCAAAATCAATTTTATTATTGTATAATAAAATTCAATATATCAGTTTTCGTGTATACGTTTTTAATATTTTAATTTTGAAGCTATTCTTTATTATAAATGCGTAAAATATAAAAATACAAAAAGCTCAAGACTGGCTTTAAAATTAAAATATAAAATTAAACGGAAGAATAGGGATAATTTTTATCATTAAATTTATAATAAAATTACAGTTATAAACACAAAAGAGTTAGAGAATCTGGTGAACACAAGAATGCTTTATTGTACCTTGTATACGTTTTAAGATAAAGACAACAAGTACAGGGAGACAGGTAGTCCACTGTCCACTAGTCTGCGAATTGTGATACACACTCAGAATATTAAATACTAATAATAATATTATATACCCGAACCATAGAATAAAAATCCTCGAAATACAATATAACACATTAATACAATACATATATAATATTTTTGAAATATTTCTATGAAGGAGATTGAATAAATATTTTTAAAACATTGAATAAATATATCATTCTATTTAATACAGACTATTTCTGTTTATATTTAACTAAAATTAAACTAATTTTTATACACTATAGTGATCATAAATTCATCTTATATTTTATCACATTGTTTACTTATTATGCTAATTTGTATAATTTTTTTTTAATAAAAATATATATCATATATAAAAGATTCTGAATGTATTGATTTTACAATTATGTGTTTTTTTTTGCCTGTCATCACGTTTTGGAGTAATAATAGTGTTTTGATTTTTGACTTTAGTCCCTCTTTGAAAAGGAAAATTCATCTAGTTGATCCTTTGGAGGGGGGAAGGTCAAAAGAAAAAAATTTCAGTAGTTTTCAAAATCGTCAGGAAAACCCCTAAAAAAGTAACGGAAAAACAGTTCGACGAAATCGATTTTTTATTTTGTTGTAACTCAAAAACAAATCATTTTAAATATGTACATGGAATTTTCACCAAATGTTTGTATTAGCATTATCTATTTACGATTAAATTTTCAAAAAATTTTGACTTGTTTATTTTTTATTAGCTATTTAGACAATTGAAATTTTTGATTTTTCTAAATTTATTTTTTTGAAATGATTGAAAAAAAATTGGCTGTCCAAAAAATCTTTAAAATTTAATGCCGGTTTATTAATAAATAAGTTGTACTTATCGTAAAAAAATATTCAAAAATCGTTAATCACAATTTTTTTATAAGCATATTTTAAAGTTCAAAATAAATGTCTGCATAATAATATGTCAAAATCGCGAAAATTTGATAGGAATATGAAAATTGAAAAATCATCAAATGTTTGTCATTTATAGCTAAGGTTCAAAAACCTATTACAAGGTTCTCCATAACTTTTTCCTCAAATAATTGTAAAAAAAAATTCTAGTGTCAATATAGACAAAATTTGATGAGCGTATGAAATGCAATTGTCTACGAAATCGCGTAAAATAACGATTTATTACAGTTTAAATATAATAGGTAATGATACTAATAATCAGGGCTCTGGACTTATAACACTTGCTTATTTTTATGGATTGACTTAAAATGTAGCAGAGTGCTATGAAAGTGTATGTCATGTTACAACACATTCATTTATCAAATTTGAAAGTGCTTTTATTTGCTTTTTTCAACGATTTTTTAGAAAGATGCTTATTTCCAGTTTTTCTGATTAGTTTTGCTTTTTTGACCAGTTTTTCTACTTTTTATAAAAAATTCCTCGGAAAATTTATAAATAAAAGGTAAAATATCTTGAAAGTGAAGTTTGATTTTTTTATAAAATAAAGATTTATTTTATTATTTGTGTAATCTTTTTAATATTCTATTATTTCTATCACAGTTACAAATTATGTCTAGTACCTACTTTATCATGTAAAAAAGGTTTTTTTTGATTAAATATTTTTGCTGAAATTTAAGTTTTTTAAGATAAAATAAATCTTTTTGTAATTAATTGGACAAAATAAATACATATTTGTATAACATTTGAACGTATAATTAATTTATATTTAATTTTTATAATATTGATAACACACTAACATAACATATATTATCATTTTAGTTTTTTTTTCGTATAAATGTAATAACATGTTCTATGTATCAGTAGCATGCTGAACCATGTTTAGACCTGAGGCAAACTACCATTTGATTGCCCGAGCACCACACAGCTTAAAAATAAAAATATTTGAAAAAACCAATGAGATAACACACAGTTGTGGTATTCTTTAATACATCGGTTGCGTTGAATTTTAATAACAGTTCATTCATTATAATTCTAACATCATAAAATTGGAATTTCTGAATTTACAACGAAAATATGCGACGCTGAAGCAGGTCGAAAAAAACCTGTGAAACAACCAAAATGCCAGACAAAAGTGTAAACTATGAAGCTTGTGTTTAATGGATTTTAATTTAAAAAACAGATTTGAATTTTTATTCTAGTCTACTAGGTTTCGATCAAGATGATTTTTGATATTTAAAAAACATAATGATATTAAAAGCTTCAACTACGTTCGTTGTTTAATGTGTTTACCACCGGGATCACCAGTTGTATATTAATTAATATATTAATATTCCGGCAAGTAGTGCACGTATAACCCGCTCACAACGCATCAGTGGCGCTGAGTGGCGGTAAACAAAAAAACTGTGTCGGGCGGCACGGCAAAGCGTTGACCATAATATTATTATGTTTGTTATGGAATTTCAGTGTTACACCGTCCGCGTAATAACTGTTGTTTCCGACGAAATACGCACCGTCTCGGAACTCGATACGCAGTCCGTCTATTTTATAAACATAATTCCAGACGGATTACTCAGTGGCGACGGTGTGTAACGTCGAACGGTATCGACTAAAGAGAGAAATATGACGTGTACGTTACGCTGGTGAACGCTGATCGGTTCGAAAATTAGTCGGAATCATGATTTGAAAACAATAATTTTACGGAAGCGATGCAACAGTCTACACAAATCTATAGCTGTTGTCAACAATAAACATAATCGGTGTTTGTGTAAATATATTGTTGCCGTCCGTGATGGTTATCGACTCTTTACGCACGACAAAATAAATAATAGACAATATTATTCGTCTTATTCGGTCGTCGTTAAACTAAATTGTGCATAATAATAATAATAATGATATCGCCATTTGGCCATGGTGGTAGATTAGGTAGAGTAGTCCCATAGGGGAGGGACACGAAATTCGATATGTTCGGTAAGACACCGTGCAGGAGTACAGCTAGCGCTCCGGGTTGACTATTTATGAAGTACTTACAGGATATTACTACGCACGTTTCAATGGTATTTCAAGAAAAATAAATAAATGACATGAATATGATGACGAACTTGTTTATAATATCATGATAGTGAAGTAAAATGTAATGTATGGATAAATAATGATGCATAATTAATGCTAGTTTTTGTTCGTAATACCTGTATTACCCATATATTTGTATCATGTAACAATTTAAGATATTAACTACCAGAGCGCGCTGTTTTCCGGTGGCTGCACGGTGTCTATAGTCTCGGTCACGACGTGGATAACACCATCCGTGTAGATGATGTCTTTGATTATAGGATATTTCTGAGTCTTTTTTACGGCTGCGCTTAATGCAGACTTTAACCGTCCGGAGCGCCCGGAGCGGTGAGTAGGTCGTACATGTACGGCATACGCACAATACTCGTCCAAATACGTATTATAGCGGGTAGATATATAATATATATTATATATATTATATAATATACATATTTTAGTAATGCAATATTGGTAATCGTTTCATCCGAGTGTTTATGTGATTAGTATGTTCCGATTCGTCGTTTTGTTGCTGAACATTATTTTAAAAGTAATTTCCATCTTTATGAAACGCGCTATCAGTGCAGTGAACACAGGCCGGACGCGAACATTAATTGATGATTATCAATCGGTATTCAAAGTGGCGTGTCATACATATTGTGTGCAATGCGTGCAAATGCCACGGGCTCTCGACTTGGGAGGGAGGCATTATTGATCAACGTTCCACAGAAAAAAAAAATCATATAAATACAGTTGTGTACGAAAAAGCAAAAAAATTGTTTTCGTGTTCATACGGTTCTCATTTTCTCAATCTCATATCAGTATATCATTGTTATAAAATATACATTTATATGTATATCTATATTATTTAGAATAAAATCGTGTAGGAGGAGGGCCTTTATTTTAGTTTGGCACACGGACCCATTTTTGGGATAAGCTGCCACTGGGTATTTGGTAAGTATCATGTGTATTGCACTGCACAACTCACTACGCGGTATTCTACGATTTGGACGTACACCGCCTCGGGGAGTTAGTATCGGTCGACGGTCGGCGCGGTGTCTATACACAATATTATCGATATTATTTAATTATTATTATTTTAACGATGGGCCGTTTCAGCAACACACTTCCGTCGAATAACGCGCCCGTCAGATTTCGACCACTATAATAGTACGCCGTTTCATTCACGTCGTGTCGTGCTCTCGTCCGCCCGTCGATAGAGCTCGGGTGTTTCATCTGACAACCGGTAGATGTCGTCCGCGAGCGCGATCGCTTATCGACGTCGTCACCGAGCGTTTTGGAGGAGTCGAATCCACCGGGTTTTCGTTGTCGGTTGTCGCGACGATGGCAAAAGCTCGCACTGGATACGGACGCACACCGACCCGACCGATTTGCGTTCGTACCCGTGACACCGGTGCGGTGTGAACTCCGGCGTAGTGCACAGTTTCGTGACCCGGCCGATAGTATATAGTGAACCGAATACCGATACCACGACAACTCCGGTTCCCTTTCAAATCGAAAAAATCTTTCGCCTTTTACTAAAGATTTCCGTGGAGGGGAGCACTCAAAGGAGTCTAGAAATGTAATTTTTTAAATTGCCTGACCTTCGGGTCGGGCTTCTTATGCATACTGATCAAAACTGTTAAAACTTAAAACGTTAACATCCTCACTACGTTAACATTAACACCAATTCACCCAAATTCAATGAGGTTTTATCGGCAAACTACTTTGATGACAATAACGTTGACTATATTATTAAAATTACTGTAATATTACTGTGCTAGTCATATTATTGTTGCCTATGCCAGCATAATTAATATTTTTCCCTTTCGCGATCCACCAAAATATTTTACATTTATCATATTTTGTATAAAAAAAAAAAAAAGCCAAAATAAAACACATTTGAATGTCCACATAGAATTTTATAATAAAATTGAAGCGTTAACTTGTAACAACAATGTAATAATGAATTAATCAGTATATAAAGTTTAAGTTATCAAACGGATTAATAAACAATACAATTTAATAAGAGAATTTTATTAAATTCTGCGACACGGCATTATGTTTTTGTAGCCCACTTTTTGGAAAACGCTGATATATGCTATAGCTGCTGTAACTGTACAGTGTACCTTTGACCATATTCGTGTGTTAATTTTTCGTACGAGGCATAAAAGCGTGTACTGTACGAGTTCGAAGACAACGAATGTCGAATGCCCTTCGGCGAGGCGACACTATCGCGGCTGCGCATCGGTACTCGTTGCACATTCATCGTTTATCTGCTCTGTCCAGTACGGCATTACGGCAATACCTACGTAAAATACAAATCGATACAATACGTTTTCCGAGTTTTCATTTAGTTATTCAGAATTCAGATTCCTCGTATTCGGCGATTTATCATATCGGCATTAAGCATATTAATATATATATTATTATTTGTTTTTGATAAAAGATACATAAGAAATATACATTAGCAATGAATTAATAGTAACGTTATGTATAAAATCGCAGTACACGATTTTTCATACGTGTACCTAACTGTGTTAGAGTTAAAATTTAGACTAATAAGCGGTGGTAAATTAATAATAACACCTATTTCGGAATGTCCGATTTTAATTTTTAATATAAAATTTAATTTAAATATCATATAATTTATGAATTATTTGACAAAAAAACTAAGAAAACGATTTACACTTTTCAATTTAAAGAACCTTAAAATAAAATATTTTTTTAAAAAAACCTATTACATTTGTATTTATTTTAGGCACATGGCATATCTGATTGTAAATCGAAAAAGTGATTATTAAAGAGCAAAGTATAAAAGCTTATGAATTCAACCATTTAAAAAAAAAAAATACTATAGAAAGTATATTTTATTTCTACTGTTTTTTAATGGTTTTTGTAGTTACACAAAAAATACTATATTTAATTTTTCGCGATGTACCTATCGACATGTCACATGTGTATGCGCATGAGAGTTGCATCTGGTAGCGGCTGCGATTCTCATTTCTCGGAAACAATTAACCGATGAGTATTACTGGATAGGTATAGGAAAATAATTAATGGGCAAAAATTATTGTCAATAATAAATAATAATAATTATATTTTTCTAATATTTAATACAACCCATTTATACAAGTACCTATACTATTACTACCAGACACTAGTACTAGGTACCTATGATTTATGAATCTTTTTTTTAATCTTTAATCATAGGTGTACGCAAAACTTAGTGGTAAGTCGTAGGTATTGCTGAAAATTATTTATTTATGTATGTTTAAGCATTACGCTTTAAGAAAAGAGCATTCACGTGTAATAATAACAGCAGTTTTGAAAAAGTATTTGATTGATACAAAAATGTAGGTAATTCATTTTATACAATATGTCAATGCATATTATGCTTTGATTATAAACAAATATGGCCATAAGAATATATTTTTCTAAATATTATGATAATAATAATAGTAATAGGTAATAATACATTTAATGATATTAAAAATAATAACCTAATTAAATATTTCAAAATAATATCATAAGAAATTGCATTTAATATGTGATCTTATCTTGTAAATTATTACTATTAATAGTAATAATTATTTTTAGTAAGAAAAAAATATAATTGTGAGTGAAAACTGAAATAATTTGCACAGCCCACAAGTGTAGCTTGTAGCTATAACCATTGATTTTAGAATATACTTTAAAATCAATGCTATAACATACCCTGCGTCCCTGCAACACCCATGCGCACGCTTATGTCTTATCTTCAATATACATAATATTATATTATAATAAATATAAATACCTATATTAATTGTATTTGTCATTACTCATTATTTATTTTGTTTACTATGATTTGTACACATTGAATTCCTTAAAAACGATCGGTATCCAAATATCTAATCTCCTTAAGAATAATATATAATATTTATATTTAATATACTTTTAAAATATTGAAATAAAAAAAACATATTTCTTTTGAAAAATGCTTTTTTCTATTATACCATACAATTATGTGAAAAAATATAAAAAAATGAATCTTTCATATTCTTCATTTTTATACAGCTACCTTTTTTATATTAAATACAATATATAACTATTATAACTTATAGTATAGTATAAAGTAAAATACATTTTTATTACAATATTACAATACAACAATGTACATTATAATTTATAAAATTATTATTTTAAAGTTTTTTTGTGACCAATTTAACAAATTTTGAAATGTAACATTCTAAATGTTTTCATATTATACATTTATTACGCTTGTAAAATTATAATATGATATTATCATTAAATATTAATTGATAAATAATTAATAATATAATTATTTGATATCAACAATTTTTTGTGGTGGGGGAGGGAGGAATTATTTTTAAACAATTTCTATGTGTGTACAATCGGGTCGCGTAAATGTGTGTAAGTAATCATTTTTTAATTTTCATAATCAATTAATAAATTTTAAAATTTTAAAAATTGTTCTTTTTTCCGTACCAATTCTTTTTTCTTTGGTCTTTTATCGCAAACCTACCAAATTGTATACCTATCGTAATTCATATTCATATAATATTGTTATACCATGCACACTATTTAATTTATTATTATTATTAGTTAGTTTATTATTCACACATAGCCCAAATGTAGGTGCATTTTATGAATAGTACCTATGGTTTTAAAAATGTAAAATTAATTGATTCAAGATATTATGAGTAGTTTGCCTATCAAGGATGATTTTTAATATTACTTTTTTAAATAGTTCTATAAAAATGTGAAATGTGAAGTACTTAGGTATGTCGATTTATACACTCTATTCATCATTCTTACGTCAAATTTTTGAAATATTATAAGTAGATACCTAAGGATAAGGGGGGAGGAATTTAACTTCCATAGTACTCCCTTGTATCTGCGTCAGCACATACTATAAATACGTATATTTACTACTCTCGTGAACTGTGAAGACACAGTTCAATAAATTAAAATGTACATGTAATATGAATTGCCTAAATATTACTCCTTAAAACATGCTATGCAGCTATGCTTCAACCCATTATGTTTGATTAATTGTGTCCTCTGATTATTGAAGACATTTTAAGTAAGTATATTATAATTGGCAAGATATCACCCAAACGATGAATAACAATAGTGTTCATTATTTTGTTATAATTTAAAAAATTATTCGTGGGGACCTAAAATATATATTATGAATTTTACTATTTGTAATGTTATTTTCAAAATTTGTAGATTAATTTTTGAATATTACCTATTGATATCATAAACCCATTCACATTGTAACAGTAAGATGATGAAATTAATTCAATAGTTATTAACAGGACTAAATTTGTTTTGTTCTTTATGAAATCAAGTCATTTACTTTTTTTTTTTTCTTTTGTGCTTCATAATTGTACAGATGTACTGAGTGTAGTTATGTAATACTCTTTTTATTTATTGTAATGAGTATTTTTTATTTTGTTTTTTTAGAAAAAAGGAATATCATTCTATATTTGAACTTTGAAGTATGAATCTAAAAGTTTAATTTAGCTTATTTTTCTAATTTATTATTTACTTAAGTGTTTATGCATATACACTTTTGAAATTTATGGATTAGATTAATTCTTAAAGTATAATAAAAGTACATAATATAATACATCATTTAATCTATCAAAGTAACCCTTTTTCAGGCATTTGTTTTTAAAATATTATTTAATAAAAATTGTTGACTGGTTTGTTTTATTGGAAAAAATATCACATTATAAAATAAACATTTTAATGAAGCATGACGTTTCTATTTATTAAAACATGGCCCTCCTCCCTTTTAAAAAAAAAGAAAGAAGAAGAGTATGATAGAGGATTTATTAATATATTTTTTTAATTGAAAATCAAACTTTTTATACAGATAAGATATTATAAATAATTACAGATTTGATTAACCTACCTCCTGTAAGCTTATTCAGCTTGTGATGAAGGTAGGGAGTTGAGATTACAATTAAATAATACTAGAAAATAAAATAACATGTGGAGTATTAATACATATAAGATACATAGGAATTTTAATCAAATAAAATTTATCGTAAATTAAAATAAGACAATAAGAATTCTTAAAAAAAAAAAAAAAATTACATTAAGAATATTAAAAATAAAAGATATAAAGAAGTAAATATGACCACATTGCTATAAATTGGTACAACAGAGCTTTCATAAATATTACTCACAGCGCACGCACATTTTTTTTTTAATTCTAAAAACAAATATTTATAAACTAATCTTTTAATATTCACAATTTCCCTTCCGAGCATTTTTTTTTAAACTTAAAAGGCATAGAATTAAAGAGGGTTGGTCCCAAGTAATCTACAAAAGTCTGACCAAAAGATTTTTTAGTATAATTAACTATCAAATCCAAGTTTCTTAACTCTCTCTTGTTATTTACTTTGTTAAGATAATTATCTAATTTATCTAATTTAAACTTTTTAACCAAATAAATAATAACAATTTTTTTATATAAAAAAATATAATCTTATAGGCAATACACCTAATTTTTTATAGTTGTCACATGTAGAACCTTGTAAAGTGTATTTATTTAAGCAGATTCTAACAATATTATTTTGATTGACAATTAAAGCATTTAATATATTATGATGAATGCCACCCCATACTAATAAACCATATTGAAAGTTTGCTTGATACAATGCAAAGTAAACTGTTCTCATTGTATGTATAGACACAATATTACAATATATATATAGTATATTTTTATATAATATAAATATACATATATAATCTATATCTATAGGTAGCTTATAATATATAAATACTTATATGATATTAATAATCTATAGATATTACTTAAAAAAAAATCAATAAAATAAGAAAATTTAAATATAAATAATTATATTTTAATTCAATTTGTTTAATAATATTATATAATTGTATTATTATAAATTTATATATAAATATAATTTATTTAGTATTTTTGTTATAAAATTGTATTTAATTAAAAAAAAAACATAACATTGTTTGATTGTCAATAATTTCTTTAAGGATTTAAATTATTCTCAGTATTCAATATTAAGTATTAAAGAAACTTAGATTTAAATATAAACATTATAAACTAAATAAGTGCCAGTAGATGCGGTTAAACATAATATACAAATAAAATAGTTTGGTAAGTTTGGTTATTACTTATTATTCATTAATATTAAATATAGACTATAATATAATTTTTACGTAAAATTTAATTAAATATTATTCTCATAATTATTTTATTCTGTTCAATTTTATTTAACACAACAATCACATCGCTGATGTCTGATTCTATAGATTATAACAATAGTACCTATATAGATAAAGCAAAACAAATTCGATTTTTTGACATACACAAAATATTTACAACTTTTCATTATTATATAAAAAAAATAATACACAAAATAAATAATGATGTACATTGCCACATTGAATAATAATTAATAACAGTCATGTTATAGCATTGTCGAAACATTCGGATATCTGAACAAATCCATTATGAAGTCATCACGATGAACAAAAATCATGCAGGTAGGTATCATTTATGTTTAGTAAAAAAGGTAAAGACCTACTTAACAGTTTTAAATGATTTTATATTTTTTAAAAACATAAACATCTAAAAAAAAGGGTGGACAAGTGGTTATCGCTTTGAAGTATAGTATAGAGATGGAGAGTAAATCACTATACATGGATATGTTAAATTTGAATGCAATGCAGGTATCATTGTATACGAAAAACGATTCTAAACGGAGATGATTTGAAGCCTAATATTATATTGTTAGTATCATTACCTATATTTCATATGCTCATAAAATTTTATCTATATTGATAATAGAATCTATTTTTACAATTATTTGAGGAAAAAGTTACGGAGAACCTTGTATTTGGTTTTTGAACCTTAGAGGTATAAATCACAAACATTTTATGAATTTTCAATTTCCATATTCCTTTCAAATTTTCGCGATTTTGACATATTTTGTAAACATTTTAATTTTAAAATATGCTTATAAAAATAAATGTGACTAAGGATTTTTGATTATATTTCTACAATAAGTACAACCTGGTATTAAATTTTCAAGATTTTCTGGTCGGCCAAAAAATTTTTATCGTTATTTAAAAAAAAAATACTTAGAAAAATTGAAAATTTCAATTGTCTATAAATAGCTCAAAAAAAGTCATAATTCTTTTAAAATTTAACTATGTATGGAGAACGCTAATATAAACATTTGGTGAAACTTTCAAGTATTTACTCGATTTGTTTTTGAGTTATAGCAAAATAAAAAATTCGATTTTGTCGAAAACTGGTTTTGCGTAAAAAATCCCGTTTTCCCTCATTTTTTTAGGGTTTTTCCCGACTCATAACTTTTGACCCCCAAAGTACCAACTAGATTCAATTTCCTTTTCAAAGAGGGGCTGAAATCAAAAATCGAAGCATTTTTACTGCTCCAATTGTTGTCGACAGACAAAAACAAAAAAAAGCACATATCATTGTAAAATCAATACATTCATCACTCCGTTCAGAATCTAAAATGTTAGAAAAATCGAAAATTTCAATTGTCTAAATAATTAATAAAAAATAAACAAGTCAAAATATTTTGAAAATTTAATCGTTAATAGATAATGTTAATATAAAAATTTGGTGAAAATGTCAAGTATTTAAAAAAAATTTGTGTTTGAGTTAAGTACTGCAAAAAAATTGATTTTATCGAAAACTATAGTTATGCGTAAAAATTCTCATTTACCGTTACTCTTTAAAGGTTTTCCTGACGATTTTGAAAACTACTGAATTTTGACCACTCAACGTACCAACTAGATTCATTTTCCTTTTCAAATCGGGACTGAAGTTAAAAATCAAAGCACTATTACACTACTCCAAAACGCGATGACAGACACAAAAATAACACACATCATTATAAAATCAATATATTCATCACTCCGTTTAGAACAGTGTTTCCCAACCTTTTTTTACTCAACGCCCCTTTTAGATTTTAAAAATCTCACACCGCCCCCCCCCAATCAATTTTTTAAAATGATAAACGTTTTATTTTTTAATAAGCTATTTAATTTAAGACAAAATATCATTTAACATTTTAATAATGTCAAGTACCTGTCAAGATAATTATTTTGATATTATTTAAGTGTATAAATATTATACCTACATAATTCTGTGGATTACATAAGGTATTTTATTCTACGCAGTTATACATTACATTACAATCAGTTATAAACAAAAAAAATTAAATGATAGATGAGCGCCCCCTTTAGCGCCCCCCTCATAAAAACGCCCCCTTCAAAATAAAAAACGCCCACAAGGGGGTGGTAGCGCCCACGTTGGGAATCACTGGTTTAGAATATAAAATGAAAATATATATGGGGTATGTTACGAATATAATGATTAATGCTATAGGTAACTTATAAATATAAGCGTAGCGTAAAATTATATACACGACTACACGAGTAGATACAATGGATCAATATGTTAAATGTTTAATTAATAAATATAAATAAATCTGATTTTGACCATAGTTTATAGTTATGCAAATGCAAGTGAATAAACTCTTTAAAACAATAACAAATTAGTAATTCTTGCAAAAGAAAAGCTTTAGATTCCAATACTCCACATAGACATGTATAGTTAAAAAAAACCATCAAAGATAATTAGAAAAGAAGCACGTTCCAATCAGCGCAATTTTATGATTCAATAATTAGCAATTCTGAATACGGCAATTAATCATTATACGTTCTCCTTCGTACAGTCGTACTGATGATATCACCATCGGTATTGACACGTTATTGTCCAATAATACGAGTATTATCGTCGATAATGGCTGAGCGCCTGAACCGTCGATGTTGTTGCCGATGAAGCTCGAGATTCCGGTATATAAATAGTATAATCGATAGAATATAGCACGTTATCTCAAATATTCGATGGATATATGCTCTTAACTGATATCCTATGTATCTTGATGAGCTTAACAACCCAATTATAAATATTGAACTTTCCACCGACGCCTCCGCTACCGGGGTTGAATCCTATATAGGTAAAATTGCCATCAGCACCAAGTACGAACCGTTAGCACCTAGATTACTCGATATCACATAATCCGCACGTGTAAGCGATTAACTCTTTTTTGTGAATATCGTTTAATTGGAACTATTTATAAGTAGGTACCTACTGTATAATATTAGTGCAAGTTAATAATATGCCATTCAACTTTAATTTTGAGGACTTGAGGTAAAGTATACACATCGTGGAGTATATATAGGCTATCCTTCTTTGAATTAGTTATCGCGCGTATAACGTGACAAAAGTTTTCCAATGTTTTTGACGTTTTTGATTGTATTTAAACTAATTTAAAACAAATTTTAATCATTTGACATTTTTTCACAATTCATATAACTTAATATAAAATACTGACTTTTGAATTATAGGTGGGACAGCACCAGGGTTATGGTTGCTAATATTGCTATAACTGTTTAATATTTGTATATCAACTATTTCATATGGTTATATTCGAATTACTAATTTTTATAGTTGCAATAACTATGAAGCAAATTGGTTTGACTATATAATTGTTAAACTAATTCATTTTAGTACTTTTAACTAAACACATTGTTTGATATAAATAAAATATTTATTATACCAATTATAGAAACCATCCAACTGTTTACCATACCAATTTTTTTTCGTGATATATAGGTACGTATCCTTTTTTGGGGTTCTAGGTCACTTTGTACGGTCAAGCATCAAAAGTGTGAAACGCTGACACTTTGTACGGTCGGGTTAAAAGGTACATTGCAGAACGCAGACACTTTGTAATATTATATTATATACGTAAGGCAGTGTTTCTCAACTTCTTTTTTTCGTGAAACTTTTTCTGGAGCTTGAACGTTTCGTGGAACCCACATATTATAATTGTTTTAGCTATTCTATATTAGAATCATAATTCAAATCAAAAATATTATCAATTAAGTTATATTTTCCCAAATTTCTCATGGTCCCCTTGGTACCGGCTGACAGAAAAACCCTTAGGTTCCGCGGAACACCAGTTGGGAAACACTGATATAAAGTATATTATACATATATAATATATATACTGTATATATTATAGGTATACAATTTTATTAAAATTGTATTTAAGTTTAAATATTATTTACTAAATAATATTTGGTAAATCTAAGTATTTTATACATTCTCCATCTCCGAGTTCTTGGATAATTTTGCAGGCAGTACAATATTGGACGAATGTGGCAATAGGTTACATAAGAAGCAAAAATCTAATTTCTGGTGAAAATACTAAACTATTAACTTATGTAAGCAGCGCCAAAACAAAGAAATAGTTTTGAATTTTTAAATTCCATATATTATATAATATGTCAGTTTTAACATTATTTCTCGTTTTTGACATATATATATTTGTATTGTACACATTTTTAATTGATTTAAACTGATTATTTTGACTAATAGTAATATAATATATTTTATAACGTTTTTAATACATTTACTTTTTTATGTTAAATTTTTAAATTTTAATAATTTACATTATATACACGTCACTTAGGTATCTATATAGCTATATACATTAATATATAATTTATGTATATTTAATAGTACAAAGTGTCCGTGTATGCAGTTTAAACAATGGACCGTACAAAGAAACTGCTTAGCCTTTTTTATCACGTAGAAACTTATACATACATACCTTTTTTTACCGTTTACTTATGAATTTTTGATCTGCTATGTTTCATTTAAGAATTTATATTAGTTTCGTAAAATTAATTACTGGTGTAACGTTGTAATGTGCTCATAGCCCGAAAACCTATATAGGTAGAGTAGATATATGGGTTTATAGCCGGACCCAACTTACCTACTAGCTTTTTATACCTGCAGGGACTCAATTTACTTCTTTTAAATTGTAGAAAAATGTTCGCGGATCCAATTTACCAAGCTCTATTATTTCAAGTTTTCAGATTAAGTTATGATAGTCCAGTTATTAAGATGACAAGATGCTAATTTTGTTGCATTTTATGGTATCCATACCTGTAAATAATATACGTATATTACAATATTTACAATAAATGGCTGTTTAAAATTCTCAATCAATATGATGAAAACACGCATCTTTAAATCTCTGATGTATTTAAGAGGGATTACAACCTTAAATTGTATTTTGTATCTCAAATGTATTTATTTAATTTTATAACATTACGTAATTACCTTCTTAATTATTTCAAATAGTATAAACATTTATATAAACAAATATAATAAAAGTAGGTAGGTATAAAGTACAAAAAACAAAATAATCATAAAAAAATAAAACTCCTTAAGAATTTTATATTATGAAAAATATTCTTAGATTTTTTAATATTTCCAATGACATGAAACAATTTTATGAAGATATTTTAAAATATACACCATAAAAATAGATTAAAGTTCCTTATTATTAAATTCTTATTCAATTTGTTTAAATCAAAGATAATTGATGTATAGTTTTATGTTATTTAAGTTAGTGAAGTTTATTATATTGTTATGTATAATTAGTACCTATATTTTTTAACTTTTTAAGATTTAAACTATAAATAATAATTAATCATGGCATTATAATATGTTTCGTTTATATCTAATACCTATTATCATAAACTAGTGTTGTTTTTTAAGAAATATTTAATGAATATATAAATAATATAATAGGTTCTCTAAAATAAATCATATAATATAATTCATTTTCATTTTCATTTTTCTTTGAATATGTTAATTATTTAAGTACCTATACTTACACAAAATTTCATAAAACTTATTAATATTATAAAAGCTATACTAAATAGATACTTGGGACTTGGGAGTAATCACTTTTATTGTGACTTGTTCGACATTTCATGTAGAATATTCTAAATATTTAATAGGTATTACTGTTGATGCGTGTAATACATCATTGATGTTGTTATTATTATTATTACTTTTATCTGTATTGTTATGTATTAATATATTATCTTATTCTCGCCGATATATGTTCGACCAATGTTCAATTATTTTAGACAGGCATTTTATTGTTTGTCTAACCTTGTATGTGTGTCCAATGTCCATGTACATATGCATCATATTACCATGTCCGTCTCTGTATATACAATAAATTGTTATTTGATAAACAAAAAAAAATTAAATCTTAATATTTTAATAAAATAACACATTAAACCTATACATAGTCCACTAAAAACCAACGGCAAAAATTACATAATATTCAATACTTACTACTCATCAATAGCTTTATATATTTTGTATTTTAACTAACATGGTTAACGTTAACATTCGTATTTTGTATTGAGTTTATAAATACTTTAATAATGTTTATGAATTTATGATAATCTAAACGGGCAAGGACCAATTGCGCCTAACACAAAATTTTTGTTTAGGATCAGTACACCAATTGCGCTCCTTATTATACATATTTTAGGATAAGTATACCAATTTCGCTTGTACAACACATTAGTAATTACTAAAATACGTGAAAATTAAAACTTATTTATTGATCAATTGATTACTGTGATTGGTTATAGGATTTTGTAATAGTATCGGAAATTTTATGAAACGAATTATAATGTAATGTAACTGGTATTTAATTATGTACATAATAATTGACAATTAAAAGATAACTTATAAAATGCGAAAAAAATTATTTATTTATTAACATTATATTATGTATTAATACTCGCAAAAAATTGCAGGTTAGTGTTTTCATTTATTATAATTAATTATTATAAATAATACTAATATATTTTCCTTAAGTATTGTAAAATGTTTTGAGCGCAATAATTGATCTATCGATCTTAAAATGTTCAAAGCGCAAAGTAATTTTAGGAGCAATTTTAGACGCCAAATAATATGTCGACGGACAACGATTAGCTTGTAAAAATGTAAAATGTGCCTTTACAATATACCTAGGTACATGATTAAAAATATAAATTTTTATTTCTTTTGGGTGGGCAGGTAAGGTGTTCATGGAATGTACCGTTATGGCGTTATAATTCGGTACCTATGCTTTTTATGGCTTCTCGTTTAAAAAATAAATCGTCTTGGGGTTGTTATTAATACTTTGTCCATATACAATTCATGCAGTGTATACTGTATTATCATAACAAAAACCCTCCGTCGTCTAACTCCGTGTAAAAATTAGCTAAGTAAAAAAAAGAAGAAAAAAAATCATTGTATAACCAAAACATTTTTCGATTCATATATAATTTATAAAACCAGTAATTTCAAAGCACTATAAAGATGTGATATCATAAATAAATGCTAAGTAAACTGAATTTAAGTATATTTAGTCTGTTTCGATAATTTATTTACTTGGCGAGGAAATTTTAGTATTAATATAGAGTATACAGTGTTATTATTGGTTGTAGAGTATTATTTTGATTAGTATAGAAATGTTCACTGTAATATTTTTAATTTATAATGTATTATTGTCTAATTATTCATCCAGCGCCACGGTTCTTTTATTGTATCGTATGAAGTAAAAAATTTCCTCGCCAAGTAAATAAATTATCGAAACAGACTAAATATACTTAAATTCAGTTTACTTAGCATTTATTTATGATATCACATCTTTATAGTGCTTTGAAATTACTGGTTTTATAAATTATATATGAATCGAAAAATGTTTTGGTTATACAATGATTTTTTTTCTTCTTTTTTTTACTTAGCTAATTTTTACACGGAGTTAGACGACGGAGGGTTTTTGTTATGATATCACCAATTTTTATCATTTATACCTCAATACATTTTTATTAATTTTGCTTCTCGAGGATAAGTCCAGTGTGTCGCACGCGAGGTACGAAAATAATTTAATACGGACTATTTTACAAGCAATGATTGCCAATTATAATGCGTAGTACGTAGTAATAGGTACTAAACGGTTTATAAATTATTGGTTGAGGTGCGAACACAGTTTAAAACGGAAATACGGAATATACCGGACAAGTCCAGCGTGATCCGTACGCGCAGTGCGAATACTGCGAACACTAATTACGAACTATATAATTACGTAACTTTATAGCTTGTATCTTTACGAACACTATTTACTTTAATGCGTAATTAATTAATTAACAATAACGACACGAAAATAAAAAGCATGTACAGACTAGACAATACGCTATGAGCAGCAATGCAAAGAACTTTATGTGCAAGTCTACTGCAGGCTGACGACGATAACGAAATGAAACGTAAAATATTAACATGAAGTAGTAATAATGAAATGCGACGTAGCCATAGATAATACACGTAATAGTGTGAGACCGTAGTGGGATACCGGGAGGTGTGACCGGGAGTGGGGGAGCGTGAGTGGGGGCCGGTCGGCACGACAACGCGAGAAGCGGCCGCCGTGATTCCAGATTTCAATATAATTTTTCATTAAAAATGTTTCACGTTTCCTTTAATAACTTAATTTCTAACTGTACGATTTTTATGATTTTTACAAAAGGATCATCTGCATGATTTTCCTCATGTTTTGCAATTTACTAGGTATAAATTGATTCAGTAGATAATTAATTATCTCATCTGACAAAAAACACCGAAATTTACACGGTTTTAATGGGAAACTCCTGCTTCGAGATAATATACACTGTCGTGCCGCCGCTTTTATTTTTTTTACTTAGCTCGCGCCACGACCGTGGCGCTGGATACCTTCGAGTAGGTATGTAATAATAAGATTTGATTTTATACGCATCCCACGAATTTTTATATGTAATGTATTTTGTCTTCTCTAACGACCATTTTCACTTGATGTATTATTCGATTTCGATTTAGGCTGGCGCACACACGCAAATGCGTGCGCGTTTTGAATGCATCAACCCCCCCCCCCCCTAATCGAGGAGACTTATCTGGGATCTTATCCCGACCGGAGTACATCGAACACGAACCATACATAATATATGTTATATTATACCAAGTATATATAAGTATAATTTATCGTATTTCTATAGTATACCGACTCCATTGGGCATTGGCTTATTGTCGGCAGATGGTCGACGGCTGGCGTCGCAGCCGTCGGCATTCTTTCGTCCGGTCCGTCTGGACAATGGTTTTGCGCCTATTTGGCCGCCTGCATTGTCGATAGATACCTACCCGGGATAAGCAAACGTCTTTTTGAGTTGATCAATATTCACTATTTTACTATATGTACCTATTACCTACACCAGATCAGATGAGCGTTGGTGGTGTGTGCACGGCCATGTGAATATTCTAAATTACTGCATTTAAATTAAAATAAGTAGTAATTATATTAATTATTAATAATACTATCGATTATTAATACTTTACCTATATTATATTATTATTCATAATATAATACAATCAATGATAATACTTACCATTGTTAATACTATAGTAGTTAAAAGGACGCAACAACTGCGTGTGTTGTCTCCGTCTTACAAGTGCGCAATAATATAGCAAATTTACGCTTGGCAGATCACGTTTACCTCCGTTAGTTTAAGAATTAAAATTAATTTGCCTACCTATGATAAAACATAATGGTAAACTGGTAAACACATTATCTATGTTTGTATCTCTGTTTCTTACGACTATTCAGTTCATGAGTGAGTTATAATGGACATTTTTAATTTACAATATATTATTATTACTTGCTAAAAAATTGAACTATCGTAAAAAACCAACATAGAAACACAGATAAGGTTCTTACCATCAAGTTTCATAATAGGTCGATTCACTTTAATTTTTACTATAACGGAGCTAAGCGTGATCTGTTGAGCGTAAATTTGCCATGTTACGTACTTGTAAGACGGAGATAGCATACACGCCGGTAAAACATCTCTTTTTAAGGGGCCGTCGTACCGGCGAAAATACTGTACAAAAACATGCCAATTTTGTTCCAATAATACGGCTTATTGAATGGTTTTAGAGCAAAATACCTTAATTAAAAGTTGTAGAGGAGAGTTATATCGGGTGACGTATAAGATTCGATTTTTGATATTTTAATTTTTTATACCAATTATTCACAAGTAAAAAAATGAAAAAAACTGAAAACGCAAAACGGTTTTATCAATTTTGAGAATGAAATATCAAAAATCGAATCTTATACGTCACCCAATATAACTCTCCTCTACAACTTTTAATTAAGGTATTTTGCTCTAAAACCATTCAGTAAGCCGTATTATTGGAACAAAATTGGTATGTTTTATAGTAAAAAAATTGTAATTACGGCCGTCATGTGCTGCTCTGCTAAGTATAGCGGCAGCGTTCGAAACAATGTTCATATTACCACCCCGCGCGCGACTGCAGCCGTACCGCACCATAGGTCTAAACTGGTTTTTATATCGCAGTTTATAAATAATTGTTGTTATTGTTACAATAACAATAATGTTGGTGACCGAATAATATAATATATCGATACCGATATCGAATTTTATATTTCGTGTATTATTATTTTGCACGCCGCGCGGTAGGTATTATGTATCTCACGTCATCATTACTATAATTTGTACAATAAAAGTACGATTTGAATAATTATTTTTTTAAACTTGAAGAGAATTTGATGATTTAGTTAATTTTATTAATGCTGAACCACATATGAAAAAAAATTATTAAATTTAAAACGATATATTATTTAATTAACAAAAACCTTAGGTACCTACAATCTGCACGGTTACATATGAATAAATATTAGCCTGTTGAATAAAGTGACAAACGTAATCAATGTACTTACGATATAATTCGATAACTTATAATAGTCTAAATAATAAGTGATTTAAATCTCTAATTATATTAATTATTTACATAAATTAGTCAAACACTGTATATATTTTTAATTAGTAGGTACGTCTATTACAGATTATTAATTATTTATTAAATTTAATAATAATAAATAAACGAATTGAAGCCAATTCAAAATATGACAAAACTAGTTGACACCAATATAAATTTATTTTTTATTAAATAATTAAATAATAAATAATATTTTCGATAATTTTTTTCTCATTTTTAATAAAAAATGTTAATCAGTACAAATTTCACCTATTATTATTAAAAATTGAAAAAATGTTAAACAGGAATATCAATGATGAATATTGATTTATATTTTTCTATAATTTAATTATTCTTCTCGTAAGTCGTAATAGGTATAAGATAGGTAATATATAGGTTAATAATAAATTTGTTAAAAAAAAATAATTTTAAATACATACGATTCAATCAAAATCTGAAGTATTATAAAATATTTGACTCTCATGCACAATATGTACAAACATATTTTGATACATGTACAATAAGCAAACATAATCAAACACAAAAGACGTAATATTAGTTGGTAGATATAGATATAGATATAGATAGATATACCTACCTATATATTATAGATATTATAATAGTTATTGTCATTTTTGATTTCTATCATTTTAAAATGATAAAAACATGACAAAACAATAATTAAAATAATTTTTATAATATCGGAATAATTATGTAAGGAAAAAACAAAATTTAAATGTTTTAACACTTTATTTTTTACATTATAATATATATATATATAAATAAATATAATATGATATATTAGTACCTTTAGGTACCTAAAATCATATAATTACTACAAATTAAATATTAAATTATAATCAATTGAATATTACTATACAAATATACAATTACATACCTAATTATTAATCGTATAAATAATAGAGGTATTAAAAATTATAATATATTAACTAATTATTAATTCACAAAAATCATAATTTAAATTTCTAAAACTTATATTTAACAGATATACAGATATACAATTAAAAATAAAATATGTATAGAATATAATATGTATTTTTAAAAAATATATATAACTATACTATTATACATAGTGCGAATAAATTTAAATTTACATAAAATATAATTTTATTTTTAAAGTGTATTATTATGCTTGATCCGTGGACTTAGGATAATAACCTAAATTTATATTTTCTAAATTTTTTTTTTTTTTTTTTATACAAAATTGTATACTTAAGTATAATAATATAACAGCTATTATCGTAATCAAATATTTATTTGTATATACAAATTCATAGGTTTTTTCTAATGTAAGTGAATTTAATAATGTTTCTTGTTGATCTAATTTTGCGTTTATTTTATCGAAAGACTCTTTATCAAATTTTAAATTTTTAATTTCATCTAAATGAATGGGTTTCGGATATAGTCGATTAACTGCAATATTACAGCACGAATCATTTAAAAGGCTTAACTGTAAAGGCTGTGTTACAAATGACGATTCTAATATTTGTTCTGTTATTATAACACCAAGAGTCGTTTGAGCAACACAACCAGCTTTCAGGGATAATTTACCAGAACTTTTTAATGTTAGCCTACGAATAAAAAATCGTTTATTACAAATTATCGTGATTAAACTAGGCTTTTCACATACAAAGTACCAATTATTTTTGAAAAATGATGGGTACCATAACTCTTTTTTAAATTCAGTGATATAAGTATCACATTGGGTAGGTTTGGCTATAGAATTTTTTAATATTTCTGTTACACAAGTGGGATCAGTAACACTATTGTGTATGATTTCATTAAAACCACAAACAAAAGTGTTAGCAACTTTTACACAGTTATTAATATTTGACCAAATAAAATATTTTGTCACCAAATCGTCTGTTATTAAGTACATTGGATTTTCAGTTATATGTATAAATTGTCCTAAGTCATTGATTGGAACGTATATCGGCAGAATATAATATAATTTGAAAATGTCGATGATACATAATGGAATTTTTATTGAAAATATTAATCTATCGTTCATTGGGTGAAGGTCTATAAGTAATATTTTGTATATCTCTTGTATATTATCTTCATTAAATTTTACAGGGAATTTTAAATTTTCCGGTAGGATATTTTCCATTCGTTGTATTTCCGACAAAAACTGATCTGGTGTAATTATAAAAACATCTAATTTATTCATTTGAACGTTTGAAATTATTCTTTGTAACCTCGTTACAAATATATCTAATTCATTAATATTATTTTCAATCAGGGATATTAATTTTAGAATAATAATTTGTTTATTTTCGTCTGCTAATTGAATATCTATGGTGTTAATAGTTTTTTCGATTTTTTTCATATTTTTATCAAATAATAATTTATTGTCATTAAATGTTGTTATGGTTTCATTAAAATTTGTTATTGTGCTCCTTAAAATAGAAACTTGGTCTTCAACTATGTGTATCATATCTTTTTGATCATTCTCTAATTTGTTAATCGAACTATCATACCTTCTTACATCATCAGCGTCGGCAATGCCGAACATCCACTGTAATGCCGAACCCCCAGATTCAAATGATCGTTTAACCTTTTTACTATGCCTAGCCATTTGTCTAATAGTCTGTGTATCTGTGTTAATTTTTTTTACACGCTTCTCCAACTGATTTAGAGTTATTTGGTAGGTGTTATTAATTGCAAATGAGTTGATTGATTTTAACATTTTATTTACATCGATAACTAACTAACTAATTAAAAAAGATTGTAACTCTGTTTCTAATAAACTAATTGAAAATGAACCTGCAGAAAAATATGTCAGGTAGGTACAACTAACATTATGCGTTGTTTTTCTTATAATTGTTTTGAAAATTCAATATTCAATCTTTTATCATGTTGTAATATCAATATTCAATAGTACAAGTATTGAAGCAGCGCCTGTTGGAACAGAAATAGACTTTTTAGGAGCTGATAATGCTCCACCTGAATCATCATCAAGGGATGAACAACATCTCAACAAACCTAGTATGAAGTATGTTTTAGATTAAGAATATAATATGTTTTCGATTTAAAAAAAATATAAAACATAACTATAAAAGTTATAAGCTTATTATTATTATTATTCTACGTAATTCTTATCGGGTTAATTTTAAATTTTTTATTAGTGTAATTATTTTTATTTAGATACTATATAATTCTATACATATAATATATTTTGAGTAGGTAAAAAAATATAGATGTTAAGAAGCATAATTATGCAGTAATTCAGCACTCTATTTAGTCTGTCTATATATAAACTAGTATATTATATTAATATATTATGTATACACGTAAAATATTTTGAATAGATACCTACAATTTATTTTTATGCGTTTTAAATTTATGATTATTCAATAGTTTTGTAGAAATTAAATTAAATTATTTTTTATTTATTTTTAGTTGTCTTCCTGGTGATGAAAATATTATTTTAACGCCATTGTCTAATTTAGAATGTAATGATGTCGATCAAACTTTTGAATCGTGAGTTGAGTATTCAAATTGATTATTAATAATCGATAATCATTAAAAATAATAATTTTTTTAATGATTTTTTTCTTTATACTCGCAATTATTAAACTTTAGGTCAACAAAGAAAAAATGTTGGTCTGGACGGCGAATTGTAGATATATACTATATATTTGAACAAATTAAAACGTGTGTTCACGAGGGAAATTTTGGATGTTCATTTATGGATATGGAGTTTATATCTGAAAAGCAATATGGCCTGAGATCTACGTATACATTTAAATGTAAAATGTGTAATATTAGCGTAATTATAGAGTCAGAAAAAAAAACACCGGATACGTATATTTCAATTAATTTAGCTGCGATCGGTGGTTCAATTTCAATTGGAATAGGATATTCTCAGCTCGAAGAAATGTTGGCTTCATTAGATATCCCTTGCATGAGTGATAAAACGTTTCAATCTTGCCAAAATCAAATTAGTGAATCTATTCATCAGGTCGCTGAGGAAGCAATGAGAATCGCAGGGGAAGAAGAAAAAAAATTAGCTATTGAATCGGGAGAAATTGATATTGACGGGACACCTATGTGTGCCGTTGTTGCCGATGGTCAATGGTCTAAGCGTAGCTATAAGACCAAATACAACGCATTATCTGGAGTGGTAAATTATATTTTAATTTAATATAATATATAGACATATAGGTTAACTATTCAATGAGTTATGAGTACCTAATATATTTTATTATTTTGCTTTACAGGCAACAATTATCGGATATAAAACCAAAAAAATATTATTTATCGGTATCCGCAATCGATATTGTTTAATATGCCAAAGAGCAAAAAATGCGAATGTCGCTATACAAGAACATGTTTGTTTTATGAACTGGAATAAAGCTGCTACAGCAATGGAAGCAGATGCCGTTGCAGAAGGTTTCAAAAGAAGCATTGAATTACACGGATTGAAATTTAATAAATTAATTGGTTAATTATTTATTAGTTATTTTAAATTTAATTAATTGCAATAGATAAGTATAATTGGATGTAGAATATTTCGGCGCCGTCATTACTTTTTTAAAAATAAAATATGTATATAATAATAATAATAACAACAAATCTTGATATATTATGTTTTTTAAATAATCAAATGTAATGTTATTTTAAAGGCGACGGTGATTCAAGTGTCAGTAAAAGATTGACAGAAACAAGACCGTATGGACCTAATTTTATTATTGAAAAAATTGAATGCCGAAATCACTTATTAAGAAATTATGGTACAAAGTTAGCGGCAATTGGTAAAAATACAAAATATCCAATACATCTCAGAAAACATATATTAAATAATGCGAAGAGATTTAGAACTGCTATTACGAAAGCTATTGATTATCGTAATACATTAAATCAACAAAGCAAATATCAGAAAATTGCAGGTAATTTACTATTAATATTTAATTAATATCAATAACGAACAATTAAATAATTGTAATTATAATACGTCGTACCGAAGTATATGTTATCTCTGTCTTACACACGTATGAAATGGAAGATTTTCGTTCACCAGTTTCATTTAGTTTCAATAGTGTGAGTGTGCTACTGTACAATTCGTGTTGATATTAGAGTGAAATAGTAAATTGACTTATTATTAAACCTTAGATAATGTTCCCATATCCTCATTATTGAAAATCGAAAAAACTACTTTAATATAAAAACTACCTAACAGCACAGTGCACACTATTAAAACTGCTAAACGAATATTTGTTATGTCGTACGTGTGCAAGACAGAGACAGACACATACGGCTACGACGTCCTCTTAAATGTTTTGCTTTGTCATTTCCTTGCCGTTACGGTGATAAACAGTAATTATTATCTTAGTGTCATTAATCATCTTTATCATTAGATCCATAGAGATGATCACAGAGAATTCCGGGATCGGCTGATTTTCGCCATTAAACGCTTATCGCTCACACTTTGGCACCGTACACCACTAAAACGTAGCCACGTAATAGGTAAAAAAAGCGGGTAAGTGAGTATGGCTCTGCTGTACATTAGGGGGTGGGGTGGACCTCGGACTAAGGTAGGTTAAATTTGAATGCAATGATAGGTATCATTGTATACGAAAAACGATTCTGAACGGAGATGATTTGTCAGTCTAGGATATATTATAAAAAAATCGAAAATTATTTATTAGTAAAACGTTATTTTACACGTGTATTTTTTATTACAAATTAAAATTAAAACTTTAAACACTCGTACAATTTTTTAAATTGAATAATCCTTGTACTTTTTTTATAATTATTCTAAGCTTAACTTATGGACAGCATAGTATTAAATTTTCAATTCTTAGCTTTTGTCGCTTTTGATAACAAAATATTTATAAATTTTTTACTACCAAATAGTGAAAAATATTCATGATTTTGACGAATTTTTGTCAATATTTGAACTTCAAATGCTAATAAAAAAAAATTGTGCCTATGTATTTTTATAATTTTTGTATGAGAGTTAGAACAAGTTATGTGGACCCTTCAATTAAATTTTCAAGTTATTTGTCCTAGCTAAATTTTTTTTATCAACATTTATAAAAAAAAAATTAAAAAAAAATTGATTATTTTAAATGTCTATAAATAACTCAAAAAAAGTCAAAATATTTTGAAAATCAAATCACGTAAAGAAAATGGCAATCTTAATAACTGGTAAAATTTTCAAGTATTTACGACTTATACTTTTTGAATAACAACAAATATCAAAAATCGTTTGAGGTTCAATCGTTATTTAACGCGGTTTTTTAAAAATTTAAATTTCAAACACTCATAAAAATTTTTTGTCTGAATCCCGTAGAGTTTTTTTTACAGATAATTGAAGAAAAATGTATGGAAAACCTTGTACCAAATTTTCAAAACTTAGTTATAAAACAAAAAAATTTTACGATTTTTCAACCACAAAATTACTTGCCAATTTTCGCAATTTTGACATATTTCGTATAAATTCGAACTTTAAGCACTTATAAAAAAAAATTGTGACTAACGATTTCGGATTTTTTTTTATCACTTTAAGAACAACTCATAAGAAACCTTGTATTAAATTTTCAAGATTTTCTGGCCGGCCAAAAAATTTTTATCGTTATTTAAAAAAAAAAATACTTAGAAAAATTAAAAATTTCAATTGTCTATAAATAGTTCGAAAAAAGTCAAAATTCTTTGAAAATTTAACTGTGTATGGAGAACGCTAATATAAACATTTGGTGAAAATTTCAAGTGTTTACATCGATTAGTTTTTGAGTTATAGCAAAATAAAAAAATTCAATTTTGTCGAAAACTGGTTTTGCGTAAAAATTCCCGTTTTTCTGTCACTTTTTTTTTGTTTTTCTCGATTTTTTTGAAAACTGTTGGAAAATGTTTATTTTTCACCTCTATAATGCACCAAGGATATCCACTTTGCCATCGGAAACCACCCCCAAAGTTTGAAATTGAAGCATTATTTCGACTAGTTATGCTGTACACAGACTCAAAAAAAAAAAAACACACATCATTGTAAAATCAATACATTCATCACTCCGTTCAGAATCTAACATTGTAATTATTTAGATTAGATAAATTATTTCTTCTTTTTTTTCGTGGTTTCGGCCTTCAATTCCGTCCAACAATTTTGACTCCAGTTTTTTCTATTCAATGATAATGATAATATAGTTCCTTTCAATCCATTCCTAGTCTCATTCTATCTACATTTTTATTCGCTCTATATTCTCTTCTTAGTTTTGTTTTTCCAATTAGTAACTTTCCTTATAGGTACTGCATTCTCTAGTACCGTTCGCTGCACCGTTCAGTGGCGCTCACCAAAATTGTAAATACTTAGGTATAAATTATAACTCGTAAATTATTCTTCCGAATTTCGATTATATATCAAAATATTCCGAAAAATATTATACTTCTGCAGAAGTTCAGTATATAAAATTAAAAATATATGTTTTAAAAAAGTTTAAACTTACAACATTATAACGATAATAAAAAGTTATGTTTTATTTTGATTAGAAATTATGTAAATACATATATTTTTTTAAACGTTAATAGATTTTGTAATAGCGAGTGTTCAATAATATAAAATCTAGAAAAATATGAATTATTTTAGTTTCTTTTGACTTTTTATGTTCAGAAATTTACTTGAGGTGATACCTATGTCATATATGATTTATAGATTCATACGCAAATAAAATTGTATAATCTTATATTTCTAAAGTTTAAAAAATAATTAACATTTTTATTTTAATTTTCTAATTGATTAAAATATGTGAGTATAAAAGTAAAATGAAAGATAAGAAGTAGGCGTTTTTATGATATTAACTAATTTAATTTAATTTGATTAATAGTACTTATATCTTAATAGTACCTATATTTATTGGTAGTAGATAAAAATACAACAAAAAAAGATAATTAGCATAATTTAACTTACAATCATTTATAAAAGACTAAAAGAGTAATATTCTTGATCGTATATACTAATTTTATAATTTTAATTTCTATATATAGGTAATGTATCTTTTTATAAACATGCAATATACAACAGATTTACCCACAGGCAATATAGAATTCCTGTATAAGAAAGTCACATATTATTTTACTTATTAAATTCAAACATAATAAAGAAAATCTTACGGCAAATCTGATGAAAACAAACTTCATATAATTAATTACCTTTTTAAATATTTTATTGTGCAAATTGAACAGTATATATTTTTGTTCATTAAATATAACCTTCCATATCCATTGGCCTAAGATAATACCAAATACTATTATAATAAATTCTCAATTGAATTGCTGATAGTCAGGGAATATTTTTGGCGTTTTTTTTGTTCTTGATGGTGGTTTTTTATATAATATATTATTTCATTATGTTTTCTCTACAATGTTGATTATTATAGTTTTTATGGCATTAGAATAATATAAGTACCTAATAATGAAACCTAAGTTTCAAGAATATGTAACACTAATTTATTTTGTGTATTTAAACACATTAACTAATGCTCAAAAAATTCCTTTATTAGATTTTGTATATTCTATTTATAATATTGCATTTGCAAAATCAATTGTAACTGAAATATATGTATAACAAATATATTATTATAGCATTATAGTGTATTTTTTTATTAATTAAATTTCATATATATAATGTGATTAATACAGAATGTATTTAAAGTAAGAAATTTAAATCGGAACTTTATACAACTTTAAAATTATATAATCAGTAGGTATGCTATATTGCTATGGAACTGAAATTAATAATTACTGTCCTACTGATGAGATACATGGTTAAATTATATAATATAATATGTTGTAACAAATGTCGATTATCATTATCTATTATTTTATTTTATAATGAATCCTGTGTTGCAGAGATACTATGTTAGTATGTAAATGCCTAGTAATTTCCTAAAGCCCTAAATTTTAAAAGGCGCCCCAAGCAGAATTTGATACCAAGTCCTAGCCCCTAGGTATTTTTTTGAATTAACAATAGTTTAAAATCATTTATTTCCAAAAATTATTAGTCGGTATTGTTTATTTTGGGTAATAAATATAATAAATAATAATGATCAAACAAGACATTCATAAATTCATAATTATTATTATAGTAGTAAAAACTATTTGAAAAATAAATATTATTATGGTAACTTAGGTGTACATTAACTAAATTACACATTATAGTTGACTTGATTATGTACCAAATTATTATTATTATTAATAACTATTAAGTACAATATTATATAAAAAAAAAATAATTAATTTACTAATCTAATTATAAATAATTAAATAATATTATATTTTCAAATAACTTAACCTAGGAAATATTTAAATATTAGGTAGATCACGTTATGATAACACATAAAATATTTAATACACCATGTTTGTTCGCTATCTCTGCAACTGGTACTTAGCAGGACTGGTCGATTAGTATTTAGCTTTGGCAAAGAAAACTGTCTAGACTTTGGTCAGAATCAATATTGATGAAACATCAAGTACATATGCCGTCAACTATCTTTTTGTTCTAGTTAGATCTCCTCGGAGGAGATTAACAGATAGGGCTTATAGTGAGTGCTCGATTGTCAATGATTATTAATGTGGTCAAAGAGACAAAGACTAAGGTAATAATTTATTTAATTATGTCATTATGTTATTATGTGTGATATGTTAAATGAATTTAAACATAAATGCATATTAAATCAATTTATTCTTTCAAAGAACAAAAATTGTGTATTAATGAAATTAATAAATATTAAAATTCAGAAAAAAAAAATGTTTATTTAAAATGTAAAACTGTTTAAGTACGTTTATAATTTATAAATTTACAAGCAACTAATTAATAACGGCAACAATGACCTAACTATCTCTACTATATATTGCCCACCAAGACATAAATTAGATGAAAAAAATTTAAAAAATTAATTGAATTCTCCAAACACTGGGTAATAAATTCATTGCTGGAAGAGATTATAATATCAAACACACTTTTTAGGGATCTATATTGATTAACATCAAAGGACGATTATTATTCAAATCTACAAATACAAGTAGAGCACAATTAATCTCAACTAGAAAACCGACATGCTGGTCGACTGATCCAAATAAATTACCTGATTTTATTGACTTCTACGTAATAAAAGGTATTTCATAAAATTATACGGAAGTTGAAGGACTAATAGAACTAGCGTCAGATCACATCCCTGTGCTTTTCTTACTAAGCTCCAATTAAATAGCAAAACAAAATAAAATTTCAATAACAAACAAAAACAAATTGGGACCTATTCGGAAATATCCTCGAAGAAAACATTATTTTTCAATACTACTAAAAACCATAGTAGATATTGAAATTTCAGTAAAAAAATTAGCCGTCGACATTGTAATGCGGCGGAAATAGGAAGTGATATCAATGGTAATTGATAGTTAATTTACCCACTATAGATATAAGAAAACAAGTTCAATAAAAATATAGAGCGAGACGAACAGGGCATAGCACGCGGAACCCGATGGATAAAATGGAATGGAATCGTGGAAGCAAAATTCTTCATGAAAAAAATCAAAGAAATAAAAAATGAAACGTTAAAATCATACATGAGTGGTCTCGTTGCAACGGAAAATACCGGTTATTCAGTATTCGTTATGGAAAGCCATAAGACACATGAAGAGGCCTCGTGTTCAGATACCACACGCGAAAAAATTAAATATTTTTCTCCGTGAAAAATTGCTAAAGAAATAGAGAACAACTTGAACCCCCAAAAAAACACCAAACTAAAATTAGTCCAAAAATACTGAAAAAGCTTCCAAAGAAAGCCATCATTCATTTTTTGCACATATACAACGCTATTTTGTGTACAGAATTCGTTCTAGAACAATGGAAACGGCCAACGGGCACAAGTGATCATGTTGCTCAAACCAAGAAAACCACTAAAAGATGTCACATCAATATATCATACCGGCCGATATTACTTTTTCTAAATTTATCTAAACATGTTGATAAACTTCTGCTTAAACGCCTAAAACCGATTATAGAGGACACAAATCTTATATTAAAACATCAGTTCGAATTCATAACAAACATTCGAAAATTGATCAAGTACATTGAGTTACTAATGTGAATTGTGATTAGTAAAGCTCTTGAAGAAAAATATTACTGTGGAGTATTCTTTGACGTAGCCGAGGCTTTTTACAAGGTCTGGCATAGAGGATTCTGCATCAAATTGCATGATCAACTGCCACTACATGGTGTGCACTTTAAGAATCATAACTCGATTGTCAATTTTGAGTCATACACAAAGAATCAATAACCAAATGGAAAGACATATCAGTTGGAGTACCACAAGGTAGTGTTTTAGGACCTATTCTGTTCCTATCTAAATTAAATTGGTTATATTGAACGCCTGTATTGTTTTTATTAGCAAATTCAACATCAGCGGAAGTAAGTATTTCAATGATGAAAAAAATAAAAATATATTACGAACATCTTTACAGTGTATCTTCAAAATTTAGCGTTGATATCGATCGAAACTCGAAAGGTAGTTATGTTTGGTTGTTAATATATTACAAAGAATATTGATGAATAATCAAATTTAAAAGAATTTAAATATTATAATTTATAAATAGTTATTATTAGTAGTATGTATGATGATTTATAACAAACTGTTGTAGTATAAAATACATAAAAAAAAATTTCAATCCTCTAAAAAAAAAAAAATATGTATTAAATTATACAAAATATTTTTTATAGCTGCATGAATATTAATCCTGGATATACCTTGGGCAAATGCCTTGCGTCTTAACGGAAACAAAAATGGTAACTCGATGACATTGTTTAGATAACTCATTATAATTTGTAGCTTATTATTTATCTAAAAAAAAAACTAACGAACTATAATTATAATCAACTAATAAGTCAAATCAAGAAACTCTTTAATGAGGATATCACATTTAACTTTGTTTAAGGCTATATTATGTATTTTATCTTTTAAATTAAATACAAACCAAAAATAATTATTGTAGTCACTTATATTATTCATCAGATATTATTTCGTAAAATTTTAATTTGAATAAACAACTCTTTGTAAACCTAAATTCATTTTTAGTGTAAAATTGTTGAGTTTACATAATATTGTAGCATCCGGCAAGTATCGATTTCAATAATTATTGTATTTTACTGTCAAAATGGTATACTTTTAAATTCATACAATGTTGTCGAGTTTTGAGGTATAAAAATTATATTTCTCTTAACGTTTTTGCAGTCCACTTAACAATTATATTAGAAAATATAAGTACTTAAAAAGCGGGTAAGTGGGTATCGCTCTGCTGTATATTAGGGGGTGGAGACGGTGGGGTGGACCTCAGACTATGGTAGGTTAAATTTGAATGCAATGATAGGTATCATTGTATACGAAAAACGATTCTGAACGAAGATGATTTGTCAGTTTAGGATATATTATATTTAAATATTGTCATATATTCTATTTTGAAACAAATAGTATAGTTACTATATGTTACTATAATCACTTTATAGTATCTGTTTATTAATAAAAAAAAGTATTTGGCAACATACGCATAATGAGATTATGAAATTTAATTTAAATTTTGACATATTTCGTATAAATTCAAACTTTAAGCACTTATAAAAAAAAATCGTGACTAACGATTTCGGATTTTTTTTTATCACTTTAAGAACAACTTATAAGAAACCTTGTATTAAATTTTCAAGATTTTCTGGCCACCCAAAAAATTTTTATCCGCATTTGAAGAAAAAAAACTTAAAAAAGTGGAAAATTTCAATTGTCTATAAGTAGCTTAAAAATGGTCAAAATATTTTGAAAATTTAACTGTAAAGAGATAACCATAATATAAACATTTGGTGAAAATTTCAAGTATTTACAATGATTCATTTTTGAGTTACAGCAAAATCAAAAAATCGATTTTGTCGAAAAGTGGTTTTTCGTAAAATTGCCATTTTTCTGTCATTTTTTTTTTGTTTTTCTCGATTTTTTTGAAAACTATTTGAAAATGTTTACTTTTAAGTTTTGACCCTCCAAAGTACCAACTAGATGAATTTTCCTATTCAAAGAGGGGTTGAAGTCAAAAATCGGAGCATTATTACTGCTCCAAATGTTGTCGTCAGACAAAAAAAAAAAAAACACACATCATTGTAAAATCAATACATTCTTCACTCCGTTCAAAATCTAAAACATATCTCATGATAATATTATTTAAAATTATAAAAGTGTATTTATTCAAATATAAATATTTCTTTCTTATATTTTGACCAATTTGTTTTGAAAAAAAAAATAGGAATATTTGCAGGATTATTTTTATCAAAACATTGACATAAAATGTTCAATCAAACTTTACATTTTTTACCAGCTTTCGTTTTTTTTCCAATTAATTTCTCCTACATCAGCAAATTCAATTCTTGCCTTGTCCATTCAAACTTCTTGACACTTTTTCGTTAGTAATTTCCAAATACTGAGATGTTTAATCCCGGCGAGATGGGAAAACGGAAAACCAATAAACAATATAACAATCTTCACAAGCATTGTTATTTCTGTGTGGATTTGTTGATAGAGTTGTTAAATTATCGTTCAATAATTTTGGTACAAACAATAGTGGTATTCTTCTCTCAAAATAATACTGTTTGTTTCTCTAACTTTTCTGAATGTACCTCGATATAATTTTCATCAAAATAGGTCTTTCCATCATTGCACAATATGAATTGAGGTTTTCATCCTTTTTATACGATATATATATATATATATTTATATCGTATAATGTTTACTCAAGTCCAAGTGTTCTATTTTTCTAAAAGTGCTTTAGGAAGAAAAGCGCCCCTGAATTAAAATGGGCATACCAAAAATTGTTTTGGCAATTTTGTGAACTGCGATTTCAAAGTCAATATTGAAGTACAGTAAATCTAGGTATAGTTCACGATTGTTACACTCATTCAAAATTATGTTCAAAATGTCTTTATAGGTGTTTTGTATTTTTTGCTCAAGTAAACAAAACACTAGCGTAATAAAAAAGTTATTTACAAGGATTCGAATTACGTAGGTATAGCTATAAAAAATCCTCGAGTGTTAAACCAAATTTGCCATCAATAAACCAGGTATCAGCATTTTGCTTTTAACTGTTCATTTTTCGCAACAGTCATTTCCATCATCAATGTTTCAGTATCAATTTGAAACAGATCCTATAATACAGTGGTAAAAAAACATAAATTAAAGCATATAATCATAATAATATTCATTGTTTAGAGATTTTATTGAAATATGATGTATTCTTACTTTATAATGGTATAAAATCAAACAGAAAAAAATTGTCGACAGAATGAGCAAGCTCTACACTTTGATGAGAAAAACGACGAATAAGATTTTCAATTACAAAATCAAGCACAGCAAAATATTTGATTCGCCAATTCCTTCATCTGTTACTTGAGTAAAAACTTCTTGTTCAGCACTAGTAGCAAAAGTTACATAAAAATTTGACAAACGAGTATTTTCAACTCTTTTCCTTTTCGATCTAAGACCTAGAAATTTGAATAAATATAAATTAATAATTATAACATTGAAATTTTTACTATTGGGAAGTAATATAGTTTGATAAAATACAAATTAGTAATTACCAATTGTAGGTTTTTTAATTGAAACTTGATGCTTTTTGGCAAATTAATTTATTTGATTCAAAATAATAAAAAATTGCCACCATTTCGATTATCTTTGGTTTACAGAATGAATTATTTGAGCTGCAGCTTTTTGTCCTAGTGTGGCGGTTTTTTCTTGTAAACTATTACTTAAAATAATGCTTTCAACAAGTAAAATTTCATACAAAATAAATAGATGAACAACAAATCTTCCGAAAGTAATGATAAAATTCTTAAAAATAATAAATTTTAAATTTTATTAAATATTATTGAAATTATTTATTATTTTCAATTTAAAATAACTAAATTTAACCTTTAGCTTGCCCCACATCTCTGTCATTATTATCTTTAATTTCTTCATTAAGAACTTCAATTACAGCAGGATAATTTTACATAATTATTTAACAACTATGATAACGACAACGTGTGTCATATTTTATTCTAGTTATACTTTTGTTTTTAATTTTCTTTTAGATTCTGAACGGAGTGATGAATGTATTGATTTTACAATGATGTGTTTCTTTTTTGCGTCTGACGGCAATATTTGGAACAGTAATAATGCTCCGATTTTTGACTTCAGCCCCTCTTTGAATAGGAAAATTCATCTAGTTGGTACTTTGGGGGGGGGGGTCAAAAGTAAAATTTTCAAATAGTTTTCAAAAAATTCGAGAAAAACAAAAAAAAATGACAGAAAAATGGCAATTTTACGAAAAACCACTTTTTGACAAAATCGATTTTTTTGATTTTGCTATAACTCAAAAACGAATCTTTGTAAATACTTTAAATTTTCACCAAATGTTTATATTATGGTTATCTCTTTACAGTTAAATTTTCAAAATATTTTGACCATTTTTAAGCTACTTATAGACAATTGAAATTTTCCACTTTTCTAAGTTTTTTTCTCTTCAAATGCCGATAAAAAATTTTTGGGTTGCCAGAAAATCTTGAAAATTTAATACAAGGTTTCTTATAAGTTGTTCTTAAAGTGATAAAAAAAAATCCGAAATCGTTAGTCACGATTATTTTTTATAAGTGCTTAAAGTTTGAATTTATACGAAATATGTCAAAATTTAAATTAAATTTCATACTCTCATTATACGTATGTTGCCAAATCCTTTTTATTAATCTGTTCAAAACAGATACTATAAAGTAACTATAGCAACATATAAAAATTATACTATTTGTTTCAAAATAGAATATATGACAATATTTAAGTATAATATATCCTAGACTGACAAATCATCTCCGTTCAGAATCGTTTTTCGTATACAATGATATACCTATCATTGCATTCAAATTTAACTTACCCTAGTCCGAGGTTCACCCCACCCCCTAATGTACAGCAGAGCGATACTCACTTACCCACTTTTAGATTCTGAACGGAGTGATGAATGTATTGATTTTACAATGATGTGTGTTTTTTTTTTTTTTTTTTTGTGTCTGACGACAACATTTGGAGCAGTAAAAATGCTTCGATTTTGGACTTCAGCCTCTCTTTGAAAAGGAAATCGAATCTAGTTGGTACTTTGGGGGGTCAAAAGTAAAATTTTCAAATAGTTTTCAAAAAATTCGAGAAAAACAAAAAAAAATGACAGAAAAATGGCAATTTTACGAAAAACCACTTTTTGACAAAATCGATTTTTTTGATTTTGCTATAACTCAAAAACGAATCTTTGTAAATACTTTAAATTTTCACCAAATGTTTATATTATGGTTATCTCTTTACAGTTAAATTTTCAAAATATTTTGACCATTTTTAAGCTACTTATAGACAATTGAAATTTTCCACTTTTCTAAGTTTTTTTCTCTTCAAATGCCGATAAAAAATTTTTGGGTTGCCAGAAAATCTTGAAAATTTAATACAAGGTTTCTTATAAGTTGTTCTTAAAGTGATAAAAAAAAATCCGAAATCGTTAGTCACGATTATTTTTTATAAGTGCTTAAAGTTTGAATTTATACGAAATATGTCAAAATTTAAATTAAATTTCATACTCTCATTATACGTATGTTGCCAAATCCTTTTTATTAATCTGTTCAAAACAGATACTATAAAGTAACTATAGCAACATATAAAAATTATACTATTTGTTTCAAAATAGAATATATGACAATATTTAAGTATAATATATCCTAGACTGACAAATCATCTCCGTTCAGAATCGTTTTTCGTATACAATGATATACCTATCATTGCATTCAAATTTAACTTACCCTAGTCCGAGGTTCACCCCACCCCCCTAATGTACAGCAGAGCGATACTCACTTACCCACTTTTAGATTCTGAACGGAGTGATGAATGTATTGATTTTACAATGATGTGTGTTTTTTTTTTTTTTTTTTTTGTGTCTGACGACAACATTTGGAGCAGTAAAAATGCTTCGATTTTGGACTTCAGCCTCTCTTTGAAAAGGAAATCGAATCTAGTTGGTACTTTGGGGGGTCAAAAGTCAAAATTTTTCAATATTTTTTAAATGAGTCGGGAAAAACATAAAAAAAATGACGGAAAAACGGGATTTTTTACGCAAAACCAGTTTTCGACAAAATCGAATTTTTTATTTTGCTATAACTCAAAAACTAATACATGAAAATACTTGAAACTTTCACCAAATGTTTATATTAGCGTTCTCCATACATAGGTAAATTTTCAAAGAATTTTGACTTTTTTTGAGCTATTTATAGACAATTGAAATTTTTAATTTTTTTTAGTATTTTTTTTTTAAATAACGATAAAAATTTTTTGGCCGGCCAGAAAATCTTGAAAATTTAATACAAGGTTTCTTATAAGTTGTTCTTAAAGTGATAAAAAAAAATCCGAAATCGTTAGTCACAATTTTTTTTTATAAGTGCTTAAAGTTCGAATTTATACGAAATATGTCAAAATTGCGAAAATTGGCAAGTAATTTTGTGGTTGAAAATTCGTAAATTTTTTACTTTTATAACTAAGTTTTGAAAATTTGATACAAGGTTCTCCATACATTTTTCTTCAATTATCTGTAAAAAAAACTCTACTGGATTCAGACAAAAAATTTTTATGAGTGTTTGAAATTTAAATTTTTACAAAACCGCGTTAAATAACGGTTTAGCCTCAAACGATTTTTGATATTTGTTGTTATTCAAACAGTATAAGTCGTAAATACTTGAAAATTTTACCAGTTATTTATATTGGCATTTTCTTTACGTGATTTGATTTTCAAAACATTTTGACTTTTTTTGAGCTATTTATAGACAATTGAAATTTTCAATTTTTTTTTATTTTTTTTTTATAAATGTTGATAAAAAAAATTTAGCTGGGACAAATTACTTGAAAATTTAATTGAAGGGTCCACATAACTTGTTCTAACTCTCATTCAAAAATTATAAAAATACATAGGCACAATTTTTTTTTATTAGCATTTGAAGTTCAAATATTGACAAAAATTCGTCAAAATCATGAATATTTTTCACTATTTGGTAGTTAAAAATTTATAAATATTTTTCTATCAAAAGCTAAGAATTTAATTATAAATAAAAATTTAATACTATGCTGTCCATAAGTTATTTTTAGAATAATTATAAAAAAGTTTGAGGATTGTTCAATTGAAAAAATTTTACGAGTGTTTAAAGTTTTAATTTTAATTTGAAATTAAAAATACACGTGTAAAATAACTTTTTACTAATAAATAATTTTCGATTTTTGTTATTTTTAAAAAATTACTAAACGTAAGATCTTGAAACTTTTACTTAAATGTTTGAATTAGTTTCAAAGTAGAATATATTACAATATTTAAGTATTATATATCCTAGACTGACAAATCATCTCCGTTCAGAATCGTTTTTCGTATACAATGATACCTATCATTGCATTCAAATTTAACCTTCCCTAGTCCGAGGTCCATCCCACCCCCTAATGTACAGCAGAGCGATACTCACTTACCCGCTTTTTTTTTCTATAAATTTGTAGTTGGTAGTAGGCATATAGGCATAGCAAAATGTCCATATTATACAGACTCTAAAGAGTCTAAAGGATTAAATAGACTTTTAGCTTCCTAGAAACAGATTAAAAATTATTTATAAATACTGTAAAATTTTAAACACAACTGAAATGTTTTTAAATTTCATATTTACATTAACTGATTTGCACATATCTATTACAACTAAATTTTTCCTATGTGCGATACAATGAGTGTAGATTGCATAATGGATACTTTCTTGAATTCTTTTTCAAAGACTTGAAAATAATTAGTATATCGAACGCACAATGCCATTTGTTCTTATTTAAAACTTCTAAAAATATATATTTTATTAAATTATAAAAATATGAGCTAATATTATTAGGCAGTTAGGTAGTTAAGCTAACTTAAACTTAGATATGGTTTATTACCTGGTTTCATCACACATTAAAGAGAAAAACCAAATTTCTTTATATCAGTGCTTATAGGTTATAGTTGAAATTACACGCTTTGCACAAAGTTGAACAATTTGATTTTGAATTTCCCAACTTGTATAATTAATACTTAATAGATAATAAATAATTTTTTGAAAAAGCCTGTCTTATGTTTAGCGATTAATTTATATATTTATAAATAATTACCTGAAAATTACAAAAACTTTTATACTTTATCAATACTATAATTCAGCGGTTCCCAAACTTTTTTAGTTCACGCCACCCTAAAAATTAAAAAAAATGATTACGCCTCCCATAAAAAATTAAATTATAAAATTATAGTATTTAATATATACAAACTTTTTTATTTTTATGGCAATATAAGTTAACAGTAACATAATAGTGAAATATTTGTTAAGAATAGTTATGACATTTCAACAAAATTATTGTTGATTTATAAATATATTAATATTTACCACGCGGCTCGTGCCTTCCTTGCTAAAAGCCTGTGCCTACCTTGGGAGGCGTGCCTCACAGTTTGGGAACCACTCAACCACAATTATAGTATAATTTTTTAATTATAATATGTATGTTTATTAAATGTTTTATATATTTTTTTATGTACACCTTGATTAGTACTTAGTAGACAGTTTTTCTTCATAATGACTATGGAACAGAACATGACTTTTGTGTTTGTATAAGAGCAAACCATTTTGCTGAACGTACCAAATAGTATTTCAAAAAGTATTCATGTTTTTGAAAACATTTTCTTACATAGTTACAAGTTGTTAAAAAAAACGTTTTTATTAAAAAATTATATTTTTAATTATTTTTTATCCTTATATTTTTTTTATTTTTTCACTTTTTTGAATGACAACATAGAGTTTTAATCTGCTATTCCAAAGCGGAATATTTTTCTGAGTATTTTAATACATAAAAATCGAATTTAGGACGAGTAGTTTATGAGTTATACAATATACATATTTAAAGTTTAGACAAGTGGAGTAGTGGACAAACATTTTGCGGGGTAACCTCGTAGCACCTAGTATCACTCCACTCCGCTCAACTAAACTTTAAATATGTACAACTCATAAACTTCATGAACATTTTATTATGCATGACGTAACAATGTTATTGTGCTCTCTATGTTAATGTCCATATTAATAGATTGATAAGGTTAGAGAGTAGAGGGGATATTTGGCTACTCAATCGCGATAACTACTGTATACTACCCGGAATTTACGCGCTATGACAATATAGGTAATATTATTTCTTTATTGACGGAAAATGGAAATAGTTCCATTTACAAAAAAATCTCTATATATGTACCTAAACTGTAATTGTTAAATAGGCATAACAATTCTACAATAAAAGCTTAGGTAATGCAATAAAAATTCACTTTACATAAATGTAACAAATAAACATAGTTGCATATAGAAGCATAATCATTATATTATACATAATACACGTAATTAGTTTATTAATTATACAGCCATATTTATGTATAGAAAAATACATTATGTTACAAGGTTATTATTATTAATTAAAAATAAGCTCATTAGAAGAATACTGCCGTATATGGATCTTTCAGTGTCAATAATGATTAAAAATATAAGTATTCGTTATAATGATTTCATATTTTAAGCCTCTTTTAAATCTATTCACGCGTCATATTTTTGTTGTTTTAAAATAAATGTATATTTAAAAACGAGGTACATCATCATCAGACTTGTTTCTTTTAAAAATGTATTCAAAGAATATTGTCACATAGCTGCAGTACAGCACTTACGCAAATAACTTAAAATGCATCAATTTTAAAATGTTTAGTGTTTTCTGCTCTAAGTACGTTTCAGATTCATTTGTATTTTATCCTTCTATTCTTCGTCTCAAATTTGAACTTACATTATATCGAGTATTTTTTAGGATATCATATCACAAATTCACAATATATTATCATAAAATAATTTTCCAATTTATTCACACATCGTTCTGAATCACCTATTCAATCTCAATACAAGTGAATAATACTGTTTGATTCGAGTAACTCGACATTAATTAAATGCTTTTTTTTACAGCTGTTTAATTTTTATCAAGAATTTTATTATTACATCTATCTTAATCAACCATCAGCTTAATATGTAGAATATCCTTAAATTGTATAAAGTAGTTGTGAATGTTTGTTTAATACCAACAATAGATCGATAATGAAAAATATTCTTCTATGATATAAACTATAAAGAATGGAACATCTTTTTCGTGTATCTCTAAAAGCGAAAAATTTTATGGAACCATAAAATGTTCATTCAAAAACATTTCTATCAATTAACGAATTAATTTCTAGTTATTTTTCTACAACAAATTTAAAATCTATTATATTGTTATATATTTATAAGTACGTACTCATCAATCAGATATAACATGAGAATATTAGGCATGATGCATTCAGGATTTTTGTTTGTGGGAGGTGAGGCTTAAAAGGATGTCAGCGGAATATTTGTTTTCTCTTTCAGACCCACGCACCCACGCGCAATATGGATAAAACACTTTAACCTAAAATTGTTTTTTTATGATTTTTGAGTAATCCTAGAGTAAAATAACCTATTACAAAAAATATAGGTGTAGAGGATAGATAATATTTTTGAGGGAATGACATTTTTCCATATTGGTTTTATATTATTCTATTGCTATTTGATTTTGAATTCGATTTTAAAATTTAAAAAAATGTTGTAAATTTAAATGATATTTAAATTGTTTTAAGACAATATTTAGATAAATCGATATGTCGTATCCTCAAAAATATTATTGTCTATCGTTTTTGTAATGGGTAATTTTACTCTATGATCACTCAAAAATACGTATAAAAAGGGCATAGGCCAGACTGCCAGAGAAAGAAAAGAAACAGTGCGTTGACAATTTCCTACTTGCCTTACACAGTACACACAAATAAATAATTATCACTACATTTTAAATAATAATTTATTTTTTTTAAATTATTAACATATAATAAATAATACGTTATGTTATGTATTTAATATTTATAATTATACACAAACGTATTTAACACAACTATCACAAGTTCACAATAGCGAAATATTGAACGGACTGAATAATATTTTTCAAACAAAATGTTTATGCCATAGAGGCATAGCCAGTCGACAGTTTAAGGTAGAGAATATAATATAGGCATAATACTTATAATTATTATGGTTAATTGTAGTAACTATTAAAAGTTCGATCCGGCGTAATCGCTAGTACCTATAGGTAGATTTTTATAAAAATCTAAAAATAATTTTCAACAAAATAAACGATCGGCGATCGCCATAAACCTCATCAATTATTACGTACTTACCAGCTATTGAACTATCAATGTGTATTTAACATTATCATACAATTTGAAAAAAAACATCATCATTCATCATTGCCATACTATATTTTCTATAATAATCTGTAATTTAATGTAAAAAATATTTCTTTTTTTGTTAGAGAGGGCTTAACCCCAAAGCCCCCTTTTGGGCGCGCCACTGAAGCTAGGATAAATATACGGCTTGTTAAATTGTATTTCCTTAATTATATTAATAAGTACATTGTATTATTGTTATCAATGTCGTATGTAAGAGATAAATTATATACTAATAAAATCAGTTGTCACCAGTTTATTGTCGTCATTTTGTACACTTAATACAGGTTACAATGTACTTTCGATTTTCCGCGAGCAGACTATCCGTTGTCTTCCACGGAATCATCTACATACCTTAAATATGCATACAAAAATATATACATCTTTAGTCTTTAAGTTATACATCATTATCGGTTTACCTATAATAATTGGGTTGTGATAGCCGATTATTCGGAATTCACTTATCCGTAGATGCCCTGTCAACCCTATTCCGCGGATAATCGAGAGTACACTGTATTTCTTTTTAACGAAATTTCTAATTAATGTATTTTTTTTCTCAAAAAACCTTCACGTTAATTATATAGAGGTTCCATCATATTGATTTGGTAATTTTGAATAAATAAAAATTAATTATTTATTAAATACTAGATAACCCTCAATGTTGAAGATTATAAGGCAAATTTTCAATCTCAACCATGACATCAGAAACAAAAAAAAACATAATTACCAGCTGTAAAATCAATAACGTACCTATTGATTTTAAAATTATGTGTTTTGAACTGTCATTAGTTGTTCTGAAAATATATTTCAATTATCAAGTTTAATCTATAATGTTGTAGGTAGTTATAGTTGGTTAGTATTTTTTTACGGTAGTTTAAAAATATTGAAAATACTTTGTCATATTTTTTTGTTATAATGGTTTGTTTTTATTTTTTTGTCTTTTTTAAAAGTAAAATTGACAAATATCATGATAATTTACATATTTTGTAGTCAAAAACTTATAAAGTGTTCGAATTCGAAATAAATCAAAAGAATCTTATAAATAGGGCTGTGAATTTGTTGGAAAGTGCATTTTTTTGGTGATTATGTGAAAATTAGCTTTGTAAGTACATAATTTGAATTATGTAACAACGAATCCATTTATTAAATTTTTATTTTGCATTGTTAGGTCATATTTTCCTTTTTTAGTTCATTTTCCGTTATTTTTAATTAAATCTCGTCAATAACATCTTTGAAATCTTTTTTTTTGTTTTACACGGGTTGTATATATACAATATACGTTAAATTTATATTTATTTTTATAAAATAATATTTAATATTTTACACAATCTGTATACGCGGGTTAGATAAAGATAATGATTCGATAAAATAAGGCAATTGATTAATAACTAGATAGGTTATTTCATTATTTGTGAAATATCGTAAATCGGTTGCGAATTTCCAGATTAAGTTGGTTGATCAATAATTTTAGTAAGTAATTGTCGTTTAGTACCTATTTGGCGTTCGCGAGTGTGCAGTTAAGTGTGGTAACAGTAAAATTCCGAAATCAAAACCGTTTTCTTCGTCAACACGACGAAAGTACGTTAATGAATTTGGCGCTGATATTTTTAGTACAGATGGTAGAATAATATGTTAATATTCTATAATATCAATATAAATATAAAAATTAAATTAAAAACCATTTTAAGTATATTTTATACCATCATTTTTGGCATTTTAACTTTTAACTTTTAAGTGTATATTTTATTGCATTTTTGTTGACATTTTTTAAGGTTTTTTAGTGCATTAAATTCACAGCTCTAGTAATGAGTAATGACTTATCTACAGTGACTTACTCAGTATCACGATGAAGGGTGGGAAAGATAAAAATGGCAGCAATATGTAATAAGTTTTGTAATTTTCTAATTTTGACAATCATTTTTAAGCAGGCTTAAAGGTTTTTAATTTGGAGTTGTAAAAATGTCATAGAGACCGGTAATCGATAAAAAACGACACGGAAAAAAAGGACAAGGGTAAAAAACGTTAATTTAGGTTAAAAGTTATAAAAATAATTGTCGTCATAAATAAAATTATTTTTAAATTACATAGAAATTCGAAAGGACGCTTGTTGAATATAATATAATATATTATTTATATATATATTTTATTAAAAGTATAGCTTCAACATCACAGGTTATTAGCCTAAAGTTATATTTGTTATTTGTATACCTACTATACCTACACAATGATACACACGGGTTGCGATAAACCAAATTTTATCGTTAAAAATTAATCGTATTTTATACCTTGATCGTTCGACATGAATCGCAATACTTTACGGAAATTTATAATAATTAACTTAAAATAATTGACTTTTTATACTATATTTATACTTAATTAATACCTACTTGAAATTTTAAAGTTAACTGCATTTAACGTTTTTTGTCGTGTATTCTATTCGATATTCGAATTTCGATATGATATCTATATAATTTATTTTTATTATTATTTATTTATTTATTTAAATGTATATTTATTTATAAAATTTCGTTTATTTCCTAGATTCGTAGAGACCATAAACCTTTGACATTATTTTTTTCTCGGTCGTAGTAATGAAAATATGTTTCATACATCATACATAATTTAATTATACCTACACCACCCCGCAGTAGTGCAGTCACCATATCAATAGGTATCTATGATCTATCCATATTTTCTTGGATCTTGGTCCGAGAAATTTTTTATATGTTAATTTGATGAATGGTCTTGATAGCTAGTCTTTGGTGAAAAAGAAGAGACCCACAAAAAACTCTCTGTATTGGCCATCTAGCTCTGGCGCCACTAAGTACACATACACATCCTAATTCATAAAACATAATGGTATATTTACGTTTTTCCGTATTTAAATTGTATGGTTATTAAATTATGGTATTTACGGTATAAAGTATTTTATTTGTAAATCAAACACCTAAATAATAATTATTTTAACCCTTACACACTCTTCTATCAGAGAGGTAATAATAGAATAACCTAGTCAGATTGATTGACAAATAATTTTATGTTATACTAAAGATTTCTTTTAATATTTAATTTCACAGTTTTTTTTTTAAATTTAAATGGCCAGCTAAAAAAATGAAGACGTTTGGACTTTATAGGTCTGTATCATAAACGGGTGTTTAAAAACACACACACATTACAGGATGATTCTTTTATCAAACAACACTCATTATTTCAAAAAATATTAATGTTTTTGAAAATATTTTTTTACATAGTTTCAAGTTGTTAAAAAAACAACGTTTTTATTAAAAAATTATATTTTTAATTTTTTTTTTTAATTTTTTCACTTTTTTGAATGACAACATAGTTTTAATCTGTAATTCCAAAGCAGAATATTTTTCTGAGAGCCTATTTTAAAACATAAAAATCGAATTTAGGACGAGTAGTTTATGAGTTATACGTATTTAAAGTTTAGACTAGACAAGTGGAGTAGTGGACTAACATTTTGTGGGGTAACCTCGTAGCACTTCACTCCGCTCAACTAAACTTTAAATATGTACAACTCATAAACTACTCACCCTAAATTCGATTTTTATGTATCAAAATACTAAAAAAAAATAATCTGCTTTGGAATATGAAATTAAAAATCTATGTTATCATTCAAAAAAGTAAAAAACTTAAAAAAAATATAAGGATAAAAAAATAATTTTTTAATAAAAACGTTGATTTTTTTAACAATTAGAAACTATGTAAAAAAATATTTTTAAAACCATGAATACTTTTTAAAATAATGAGTGGTTCATGATAAAAAAATCTTATATATATATACACATACATTAATATTTATAAAATTTAAAGGTTGTAACAATGTGCGGTTCTTATTTCTTTTTTATGTCAAGTGGTAACTAGAAGATACTAATTAAAAGTGGCATTTAATTTAAAATCATTTCCCAAGTGGAATATTTGTAAAGGCTAGGTACTCGAAACTAACTGTTAGTGTCTTCAAGGTGGAACAATCTTTGAATATGTTAAACTTCCCACATTGAATAGTAGAAAAATTAATATTCATGCATAAAGCAAAATTAATTTTAAATGAGTTTTCAAGTGAATCACTGATCACATTAATTATCTCAAACTGTAATAGACATGCGAGATGAACACTTAAAGCAAATAATAATTATAATCATATTTCGTTTAAGCTCTATAAGCTTATATAGGCATATTGAATAAACATTAACTATTAATATTAAATAATCTCTTCACATATTAACACATATTAAATTAATAAAATCATTTTTATTCGTTGTTTCTAAAATAACAAACATAATCAATAATGGATGTTATAAATTAACATTTAGTCTTATACAATATTAATAAAAATAAAATTAGATTACATTATAAAAGTAATAACTACCTACCTTATAATAATAGTAGTAAATATTTCAAACAAAATAATAGTTAGTAAATAATAATAAATATATTATACTATTATAATATATTATAAATAGAAAACAAAAATTAACACATTTTAATTCCTACAAGACGAAATACATTTTTTCATGATTAAGTTTTTAATAAATTATAATGAGAAAATTAAGTTTATATTATACAGCTTTTAATTGTTCGTCCATTTTTACAATATATTATACAAGTGCGATGAAATAAATAAAGTAGTTTGTAAATATTGACTAATGCTTTAATTTGTATATACAATATTAGTTCATAATATTGATAATAAATAAATTATGTAAAATTATAAAAGGTTAAACAATAATAAAATTAAAATTAACTAGTTCTTAAATTTTAAAGGCTATTTACCAAAAACTTATCTACATTAAATCAAATTAATATCTAATAACAAAACTAACATTTTAAAATTGTCTTTAATTATACATTATTATAATTAATTAAAATAAAAATGAAACTTATGAAGCATTGAGATAATACATCTTGATTATGTTTTTTTTTTAATTTTACAATTAAAGGGACATTTAAAACGACATATCAATCCAAGTGTTCGTAGAAATTTTACTTCTTCATTAATATCAGATAGTTGAATAGCAAACATTTTAAATGTGTTGTTAGGAAATTTATCAAAAATTATTTGATCTAATTGTTTTCTTTCTTCTGTTTGAAGTTTGATTGTCTTTCCGCGTGTAATACGTACATCAGGAGTTTGATTAATTACTGAATGATCACATCTTTTAGCTTTTATAATACTTTTATCATTAAAAGAGTTTGATTTTATACTTGTCTCCTTAGTTTCTTTTGTCGCAGTTAACATTTCACTCTTATCTATCTTTGGTTCAAGCTTATTGTATATTTGAAGTTCATTTAATTGAATATAATCTTCTAATTTTGTATAATTTTTATTATTATTGTTATTGTTTTGATCATCAAACAAATTTCTATTGATAACTGTTGGTGGTAATTTTGTAAGTAACACATATAAATGACGGTTGTCAAGTATATGGTTATAATTTGAAGATACCATCAATTCATTTTTATTTTTAAGATTTAAATTACTAATATTATTTGAATTTGTTTTAAGAATAGATAATTTTTTATTTATCTTTTTCTTTGAAATAGATTTTTTTTGAGTTGTATTTTTTTTTTTTGGAATAACAATTTTACCATTTCTTAATATTCTAGGGTTGTAAGTTGATAAAATCATAGGTTTTTTCATTGGTATAATCAATATTACAGATTTTGATAAAGGAAAACCGAACTTTAGGTTTTGTTGACTAAGTATATAAATTAGAAACCAATTTTCTGTACGCTAGCACAAAAACCTAAAAAAACAAACAAAAAACAAACAATTAGTAAATACAATTAATTTGATATGTAATTCAAACACATGAGTTCCTAATAAGTAATTAGTAAAAAATAAAATATTAAGTCATTTAAAACTTTTTCATATATAGTCGAGTCGCGATAACTCGAATAACATTTCAACTCAATTTTTTTTTTATTCCCATAGAAACATAAGTTATATACAAATTAATATAAATTCGAGTAAATATCTCAAATAATCTATATCGCGAAGAAAATTTTTATCTCTCTTCAACTTCAAGTTATCACGACTCGACTGTATAACCAAAGTACTAAACTGAAAATTTAATTGCAAACAAATTATCAACATTATTTACAAAAATAATATAAAGAGATAAGTTATTTGTGTTCCCATAAATAAATAGTTGATATATTAGGTATTTATAAATTCTTTTTATAATTATTTCTCGTGACTGTCTTTATCAATGAATCACAAGAGATTAAATGAAAACCATATTACTTAAATAATAAAATGAAAACATCGTTTTTATAGGTAATTTAGGTATTTTATCTTAACTTCATAAAGTATTATAATTTATAATTAAAAATGTATATTCTATATAAATTAATTGCAATATATGTTGTAATTTATTTATTAATTTTTAAATTATAACTATTAAAAAAATATATATATTTTACAATTTTACTAAAAAATTTTAACTCACTCATTCTAATTAAAAGAACCTACATATAAAAATAAATTTGATGCTTATCAATATGTTATATACAAATTGAAGAGATATTTTTATGAGTATTTCAATACACTTTTTATTCAATAAACAATAATTAATAAATAAAAACATATATTATTATAGTAAGTAAATACATTAAACCTAATATAATTATATTCTTAGGAGGTAATATTTAAATTTGATTAAATAAAGATACTACACAAAACACTTGAGTAAATTTTTTACCATTCTCAAACAAAAAATACAAAATTTAGTTTAAAGATCAATACTAGCATAAATATATATTTGCCAAAAATGTATAGTGATGCTAAATGAAAACACAACATTTATTATTTAATTATTATACCTGTAATTTAATACAACCATCATCATGTTTAAATCAAAAACATTTTTAACTTTAAAACAATACAAAATGGAATTAATCTTTGAATTTTTTTTTTTTAACTATTCCTTAAAAACGGATTTTCCGTTTTTTTGTTATGTATTTTTAATAATATGAATAGAATTTCTTACGTGGATAGTTCATACTCGATAAGCGTGAACAAAGTCCGTGTTCATTTCAGGAAATCAAATTACATTTAGGTTAGGTTTTGGTGTATATAATAGTTTATCAACTATTATGTAATATTATACATAGATATAATTTTATTGCAATGGAATTTCAATTACTATTATAATGATATAAAACTATTAATTTGTTATTTGTCAGCCGCAGTTTTATTCAAAATGGATAAAGAATTTCGATTTGAGATGTTTAAAATTTGCGAAATGGGAACGATCGAGGTTACTGTGGTTGGAATGAAAAACACGTGTTTTCATCAACACACGTTTAGACTACCCTTTACTATCGGATTACAAAACTAATCGCCAAATGACTTACGTCGAATATTGGAATGTGTAAAATGTGTAATCGTACTCACTTGTGTAACGCTGTTGATGGACAAACGAATAACCACCAAAATTGAACAATGTACCGGATGACGGGAGTACAGGATCAAACAAACAATAAAGGGTGCGTCAGTCACACACAAGGTCTGTACTCGTATTAGTCAGTACTCAGCAGGAACATTCCTCAAGCATTAAACACCGTCAACGCAGTCGTGGTGTGACTACGACTGCTGTTCAATTGCTGCGCAGTGTTACAAACTTAACGATACGTTTATGCGACAGTATAGTGAACAAATTGTTGTTGGGACGCCCGCCCACAAAGTACAAGGGGAATCCCGAGAACTCGTACAGTCAAACAAATTAACGATATTTGTTGAAAATATTCGCTGTCGAATCGAAAGATGTGCCTATTAATCGTAAGCAAATTATTAAACTAGTACCCTTCAAAAACTGCTAAATTTTAAGATGCAAATTGCAGTAAGCGAACCAAACGTTTTCCAACCGAAAAATTCGTTAATTGTTAACTAAGTAACACCGTGAGCAACTTATTATATCCCTGAAGGAGATAAATGCGTGATAGTCATACACGTGTATTTTTTTGATAGAATTGTATTTGTTAGTTGATCTGATCAATCGGAACTTAAAACTTATTCAGTAATCACTATTGGAAAAATGTACAAATTATCAATGTCATTCAGTTTTTTTTAGTATTCTGAACCATTAAACTAAGAAAGTATAACCACAAAACAAATGTCAAATAATAAAACATTTTAAAAGTAAAGTATAAACATTTAATAGAATATCTGACAAATTAAAAAAATTAACTAAAACAAACTTCTTAAATGTTGACAATGTTATTTATTTATATGAGTAGGTAGTTATTAATAGTTGATTTATTTTTTTAAAACAAATAAAAAATAATAAAACCTTGTTTTCCACAGGAGAAAATTTGTCCTACACGAGGAGGAAAATTTTATAATTTTATATCAAAAGTACATAATATGATACTGACTTTTCATTTTTCAACCTCGTAAGTATTGATTAGTATTCTTTTTTATTCATTGATTTACAATTTTAAACATTACCTAATAAGAAATTAATTTTAATATGACTATGACATAGTTTTTTGAATTACATTTAAAAAAAAAACTATTCTCTAGTAGTCATTGGGTCTGTATTTTCAGTGAAGGTGAAATCGTAACCATCAACTGTAAGTCTATTTTTGTTCCTGTGCAAATACCTATATAATATACCAATGTCTTCATTGGCTTCAGTCAATATTATGAGGAGATTACAATAAAACATTAGAAATTATAATATATATCTTTAATTAAGATAATAAAGCAAAACACTTTTTTGTGAATATCATTCACCTCAAAAAAAAATAATTAAAATATAGAAAAATATTTTTTTTCAAACTGTATGTTTCAATACCGATAGAAAAAACATTGTTTTTGAAGGTCTTTCAAGATCTTTTAATTTATAGTAATGTATAACATTTAAATGCATTAAATTATTATAAAAATGTATAAAAATAAAAAAGTCTCAATACTGTAATAATTGTTCAATTTTATTTTCTATAGGCATGATATCAAACAGCTGTAAGATCTATAATAATTATACATTTTATCGAATTAAAGCGAAAATTCTCAACAACCAATATGCTAACTATAAATAAAGTTTTTTTTTACTTTTAGTTATATGTCTTACCTAATATTTACAATTAATTTTGAATTTCATAATGACAAGTAATAATTAATACCTATCTATGGAGAAATGTGTGAACTTAAATATCAATGTATATGCATTATTAATTTTTTGTTGTGTAATTAGTAAAGACCTGCTTGGCCCGGACCTATAAAATTCTAGGCCGGCCGGGCCGGACTTCTATGAAAAAAAAATATATATACATATCACATAGTACATATTATATATATTATGTCAATAACAACTGATTATTTATTTTGTTGTTAAACTTACTGAAGCAATTTTTTATTCAAAGTACTGAATGTATAAATATTAAATATTAAATAATAAAGTGATACCTATTTTTTATTGGAGAATTGTCTTTCAAATTTAGTTATAATGTATATTATTTAATTTGTTATTCAAAGGAATGAACGTATAAATAATAAAGTGATATTTGATACTGAAGAATTTTTATATCAATTATATTAAATGTTTTTATCATAAACATGTTGTTAAGTAAATTATAATTTATAGTTATTAGATATATAAAAAAAAAAGACCATAAAATATTGACCTATGCGGGCCGCGCTTATTTAAAAAAATTACGCCGAGCTTGAAAAATTACCAGGCCGGACCAGGCTGCAAATTATCGGCCGTACAGACCTCTAAAAATTAGGGGTGACATGAGGTTGCAATAATTTTCCTAATAATATTCAAAGGAGCAAAAAAATAAAAAAATTGCTTCAATTCATTTTTGATAAAATAAATATTGCGTCTTTTTTTAGACACTGATTGGTCATTACTTGGTCATAAACATTAAACAACAACATAAACATTTATTACAAATTTAATTTTAAGCTTATTATGTGATTAATAATATTATGTATTTTAATTTTTCACCATCGATTGTTTTCTACTACCTATATTATACTTTAATTTATAAAGTATACTCTTTCTACAGTTCAAGGTTTAGAGTGGCTCACCAAAATTGTCTCATTAGCTCAACAGTTTATTATTCAAGCCTGTGTAATTAATCATAGTAAATTTGCATTCATTAGCAATAATATTTATCATTCAATTATTAAGAGTGAATTATTATCAAATTTAAAGGTGAAAAAACGATATTCCAGGATTTTATTTTAATTTTGAAATCTATTTGAAAAGATTTATGAGTATTTTAAAATTTTAATATTCTACACTGCTATAATTTAATTATTAACTTACTTTAAACTTAAAATATTAACAAAAGCATACAAAATGCCTTAGATAATATATTACCTTTAAATTTGATGATATGTTACTCTAATATTAATGTTAACAACGCAAAATTGGTTTTGTTAAATGTAAATTGTATATTATGTTGTACCAAATACATATGTTGGATGGAAACAATACATGCGAGTATGGTATCCTCTTGATAAAATGTTTTGTATATTATATTCAATTATATTTTGTTGTCAAACCAAAAAGGTAATTTAAAAATATAGAATGATTAACTGAGTACCTATTGTTTTTAAAGATACGGATTCTTTGATCTTAGAAAATGCTCAAATATCAGTTTACCTAAGTAATAGAGTAGCATCGTATAAAAAAAAAATGTATAATATACATAATAGTAATTCAAATAACATTTTATCATATTTAAACCATTATATTATGTGACAATTATTATAAAAATTATATTATTATAAGCATAAAATTACATAAGTACTGTAAAATGGTAATGATTGTTTTAGTTCTTAAAACTAAAATAAACATCGGCTTAAATTTATGATTAAAAAACAAAATATGTGTTTGTGCGTCATATTAACTATGGTTGTAAATTTTAATAGTTGTTTTTAGTTTGAGAGCAACATGTATTTTTTCCAGCATCATATTTTTGAGCAGTTAAATGTACATTGAAGTTTTGTGTACATATTATGAAGTTAAATTATCAAACAAACGATTTACATTAAGCGTTCATAACATTAAATTGGGAATCGGTTGGGGACATAAGGTTAATCGTATTGTTTTATTAACGGACGGTAATAAGAGCTGTGCACATTGTTCTACTCACGGTTGGTTATGAGGGCTGTGCACTTCGACACGTCAAGCTGAACGGGGTAGTGGCGAACAACGATGCATTTAAGTATCGTGGAACGTGGGCACCACACGGTTCCTTCCACGAACGGTTCGTCCGACGGTTGTAGCGAAACGTTGACTCGGAGGCGACGGCACGGCAGTCGTTCATTTTCAAACGCAGTTTGTATTGAATCTTCCCCGAATGAACATCGCTCCGCACACGTAGCAGTCGACTCGCATATCGACTGTCGGATGAGATTTTGTTATTATTATTATTATTATCGTTATTATCGTTGTTATCGTTATTACCGTTGTTATTGTTATTATCGCCAATAGCCCAGGATGATGAGAAGGGATTGGGACATCGATATTTTGATATTGTAATTAGTAGTCGTTTTGAACTGTAAGTTGTTGTGTTGTTGATGTTGTTGTTGTTGTATCGACCGAGTGATAAGGACGGGTCTGAGATAAGGGTGAGTTGCGTCGTAAATAATTATTACGGTTCGAATGTTCGATGGCGAACGAAAATCCGTCGAGCTGGACGAGCTGCTGCTGGCTCGGTCGTGTGCGAATCGAAACTGCGAATAAGATAACGGGTTCGAATGATCGCGTCTCACGCTGTAGGTAATGGGCACGATTGCACGAATGTACCTATATAGATATTAGTGGTAACGGGTCACGGCTCGCTTACGATAACGATATTATTATTATTATTATTATTATTATTATTATTATTGTATTACCGCGAACGGAAAACGGGCAAACGGCAATGCCCTATGCTGAATTATAACCCACATTGTGAAGCCACTGCCCACTAGCTAAGCACTCGTGAACTAGGAACAGCTGATCGGCACACGACGACAACGACGATATTTTTTTGTCGTGTGCCTTGTTATTTTACCCAATCGTTGTCAGAAAATAATAAAACCATTTAAGCGGATCGGTACCCCACCGATAAATGACAATGTCAATGACGACGGTCAATAGTCGTTAGTCGTTTTGTTAATGCGCGTCCGAACACCTGCGACGACCTGCGACGACTTGCAAAATTCGTCCGCTAATGACGGTATTTAAACGAATTAAACGTATTCATTTATTCATTATGACTTTTAATTTTAGCTAATGACCGCTAATGCGTAGTAAGCGCATGCGCGTGTTATTTCTTTTTTTTTGGCATCTACCTGGGACGTATAGGCAGGGCGGCACTGCGGCAGGGCTGGCATGCGCTATAATGTGATATTCGTAAAATAATAATCGACAACTTCAACTCGACAAGTACCAACTTAAAAAAAACTTCACGCTGCGTTTGAATTTCATAATTATTCTTTCCATTACAACTTTATAGTGAATCAAATTTTAAATAATTTGCAAATGCAATTGCATGCCAACGAATATACCTAATATTTTTAATTAGATACAACATATGTATGTATTTTATTAAATAATTGAATTATTTTATCTGAAACTAGGTAAAACTGTCCAAAAAAAAAGAAAAAATGTTTAAGTGGCCCTCTGGGGTGAATAATTATTATATAACTCATTAATATACCTACTATATCAGCCGTTTTGTAATTGGAAAAATTCCTACTGAATATATATTCCTACTAAAACTCCGACCTAAAATTATATTTTTATATACATTACCAAATACATAGGAAAAATGCAATAAAAAGTACAATAAAAAAAATACATTACCTACCTATACATAAATTATGAAATTATACACCAAATATTTCATTATGAAAGTAGCGTAGCATGAGTTTCCATTTAACATAGTTGTTGAAAATGATTAGACAATGCATTTGTGAGGGGCTCCGTTCCTCAAACCCTCATTCAGTTTTCAAAAAATTAAACTTTAAACATACACAAGTTTTAAATTAATCACGCATACACGTGAAGAGTACCTATACTACCGCGATGGTCTAAGAGCGTTCTGTTTTGTTATCGATATTATTTATGTGGAAATAAATTATAAATTATTGTCACTGTACGTATGTAATCGCTACGATAATGTATAAAGTATAGTTTTACGGTATTACTAATTACAATGGTGCACTAGAGCTACTGCCTATTACTGCTATATACTATGGCCTATGGGAAATAGGAAAATTAATTTGTAATCCTTCTTTAATTAAAATTATTACATAATTACACATTACTACATTATGATAATGGCCCAGAAGCGAATGAACGAGTGCTAATATTTACTACAGACATGAAATTATACTAATTAATAAGTTCTTATACTTGGTTCATAGACCATAGACGGAAATTTCTCGCTTACACCTGATGATTTTATTTCAAGTTCAAAAACATTCAATTTTTGTTACAGCTATTAATTTACTATGTTCTCGAACGCAAAACACAATATACTTATGAGTATTTATTTTGTACTGTAACAAGCGAATGTGGAAACCGAGGGAAATATCCAGATCCCGTTTTTTTAAACATGGATTTTGAACTAACTATTATGAATGCAGTGAAACTAATTTTAGGCAGTCATCTTACGAATTGAGAATGTTTTTATCACCTCTGTTAGTTAACGTTTCGCAAATTGCAACAATTTGGATTGTCAGAACGTTATAAAAATGATGAAGTATTTAAGAAATTCTGTAAAATGGTTGATACTTCTTGATAGTTTGGCTTTTATTCCTTTGGATGAAGTTAAAAATGGCAAGGAATACCCAAAACAAAATATACCAACTGGAGCAGAAGATTTTTTTTATATATTTTGAAACAACCTATGTTAATGGTTCTTTTAAACGAATAGGTATCGACAAGTCGAAAATTTGTCTTATTCGAAGGATTTCCTCTTTTTTACCACATCAAACAACAATATTTAGTTGGTATTAAACATCCCACACTGGCATTTAATAAGAAAAATGAGATATGAGGTTGCTGTAGTTAGATGATTATGTAAAATTAGCAATAGATGAGATTGAAGAAAACAATAAGATAACTACTAAACTTGGACAAATTATAACGAAAGAAAAAAGATTGAAAGAGTTTACTATCAAATTTATAAGCAGTGAAATAAATATTTCCCATTTTTAAATTCAGTACCTAAGTGATAATATTAAAAAATAAAGTAATAATTAACAAAAAATAAAAAATATAACACAAATATAAATATATTTATTAATCATTATATTATTATAATTATTTTCTCTAAGTTCGGTGATTTTTATTCCGATTACTGCTTTATAAATATTTTTTTCTAATTTTGAGAAAAATTTTGAATTATTTAATATCATTTAAGTGCCAGTGTTATCAAACATTTGGCCTGCGTATTTAGCTCAGTATTTTTGATATAGTTTTACGTTTTACTTCACTACCACATTTGTAACATTGTGTTGCATAATTTTGTAAGTATTTACCTGTGGATTCTTCATTCAAAAATTGTTATACAATTTTTTTACAAGCATTTTAAAAATTTGCCTATAAATTATAATCTAATATACCTATAATTATTCAATATTCAGTTCTATAGAACCTATAGGTACACCACGAATGATACTAAACAGTAAACCATCTAAACTATTTGTATGTCAATAGTAAACTACTAAAGCGCCTCGCTTATGATTGGTGACGTGGCGCCGAACTCGTACCTTTTTTGTGAAACTAAAAGTAAAATTGTTGTCCCAACCACCCACCCATCCACTAAATTTATATGATAAACTCATTTAAAAAGTGAAGTGATCCAGGGCCGTTCAGAGGGGGGGCAATGGTACCATTTTGCCCCAGGCCCCATTGTTGTAATATTTTTAGGGGGCCCCCAAAAAGTTTGTTATTCTCAGTGAGTATTTTGTTTATCATATTTTATTATTATGGTCGAAGGTCCTCCAAATTAATTTGCCCCTAGCCCCGAAAAACCTTGGGACGGCTCTGAAGTGATCACTTCATATGCCAAAGAATTCGGCGACACTGGTGACGTAGATTAGGTGAATAACCTTAAATTAAAAGTCTTATCAATTACAAACATTGAGAAGTACAAAGAAAAAATATATGAAATACCAGTGCGAGCATTTTATCTGTGGTAGAACACCTAAACATAAGTAGACAGCATACTGTACTAATATTTATTCTTAGGTAGTACACAAAGTCACAAAACGACTATAGATCGTATATTGCGAAATAGGTAGCCAATAATTACAACAATATAATTATGACTTTTAGACTTTGGCTAAAAATTAATTATCCTAACACGTGGTTATTGCAACAGTCCCACCGCTAAAACCACAGGGTGTAAAAGACCATTGCTCTAGTAAAAACCTTAAATTTATAAAGAAATATAATATAGTTTAAGTTACATCATAAACCTGAAGGCTGAAAACAAATAATTAAATTATTTTACCCGAGACTAGTTACTAAGTAGGCACCTAATGAGGTAGGTTTATGCAAGTGGCAAAATTAACGCTTGGAGAAGCGACTTATATTATATTTTAGTATTCAGTATTAATAAATAATAGCAATTATTAGAAATAGAATAATATTTTCAATTAAATATGTAAATTAACTGTTAAGAAACTTTGTGTTACTATTTAATTGTAATTTTTGTCAATCAGTTTTATATTATAAATAATAACAATAATATAATTTAAAAAATTTTAATAATTAAAACCAATAGTCAATTAATGTACATAATAAACAGCCATTTTAGGTAGGTACCTATATGGCTATATATTAGGTGTAATCAGGGTTGGGCAGTATCTTAGATACAATTATTGTATCTTGTATCTCGATACATTAATGGGATACTTTGAAAAATTAATTTTTTAGGAATATTTTTTCTCGCCTATCTACCAACCAAGACTGTTAGATTATGTTTTAAGCACCAGTTTTGAGCGTATGTTTTCCCTTGCAGGATTTATTCATAATCCTACCAGGAATAAATTATTGGATATTACTTTTGAACAATTAGTATTTTTAAAAGGAAATAAGAATTTATATTAATATATTATATGAAATAAATAATTAGTTTTTAAGACGTTACATACGTATAATATAATATATAAATTAAATTAAACCTTGACCAGTGAATATTATTATACATTTATACAATATATTTATACATATTATTTAATTAAACATTTATACTATATTGTTGACTATTATAATAATCAGTATTTACGGTTTTTATCAATTTATATATATATACTATACAACCTACCTAATTGTGTATAAATAAAATCAAAAAAAAAAAATCCTATGCGTCATAGGCTATGGCTAATTATTTTTTCAAATGTATCGAGTGTCGAGTATCTAAATATTCTAAATACTTAAAATGTAAGTATCGAGTATCTGATATATCGATACTCCAAATAGTCCAAATCCAAGTATCTAGTATCTAGTATCGCGATAGGTACTGATTTTTGAGTATCTTGACCATCCCTGGGTACCCGGTACCTATAATAATACAATAATAGTACAAATTATGTAAAACCTTTGTATCGATAATTAGTTCCCGAAAAGTTTGGCACTGGCATTTGACAATAATAGTTATACAGACTTACAGTAATTTTATTAAAATCTATCAAATACAAGCAATAATTACCTGAAATAAGTTACCTATTTTATACATTTTCACGATCGTGAACAACGGCAACGTTGCACTAAATTTAGGAAAGTAGAACGTGTGCAATCGTAATAATGAAAAATGTCCATACGTAATCATAACATGGGTGTGTTACCTATGATTGCGTATTTACGTATGATATAGGTATATTATAGACACAATAATACAGTAATATCAGTCTTTAATATAATATTAATTATTTCTGATAGACTTATAATCTATCCTGACTAAAGTAACCTTATAGTATGCTATCTTTTAATATTTTAAGATGATCTTTACCTAAATGAGTAATGACCCTAATCAATTTCCTCGTTATTAATGTAAAAATACTAAAAATCAATATAATATATAAAATAATTAAAAATGTCTTATTAAATTTTTATATTTACACTTCCTATCATCATATAAACATTATAAACCACTAATAAACCAGTATATAAAATAAAAAGCGCACTAAATAGCGACATCTATAGCTGCAGCATAGTGTGAATCGTATTATGTACATACATTTTTGTTGTTAGTTTATATATTATATCTAACATAATAATAATATATTCATATAGGTACCTATATGTGGCTATGTTTGATGTTATGAGTTTCTTTTGAGAATTAATAGAATCTCCATCTTTTATTATAAGTTCCTATATCTATTTTGAAAATCATCTGCATTTTGATTTCAATTATTTAATTTATTATAGTAATTTTTATTTAAAGCTATATAAATTATTTTAATTTTAGTCTGTTTAATATATTTATTATTTCATTGTCCGTTCTATTCGTTCCCAGTGGCGGACTGGCAAGGGATGCCGGGATGCGATTGCATCCCGTGCCTTAACTTAGCAGGGCCTCACGGCCCCCATGTACACTTCCAAAAATAATTTAAATAAAATGCTTTTAAGAATTATTTGACACTACTCAGTGTAACGGGTCCAAAAAAAAACGTTATTAATAATTATCATTATTTTTACTATTACTGCTGAAGTGCTGATTACAAAATATATTATGTAATGATCACTGCTATATAGTAGGTACCCGTGAACATTAGAGTAACATTAGAGTACTCAAATGTTCATGATAGTACCATAAACAATATGTTGCGCTGTTTCGATATGGAGCGATAAGGAATTCGGTCTATAATAAAACGAAAATGAATAAACTTTATTTTATTTTTGGATTTCTCTCTGAACAATAATGAAATAATAATGTCTTGTAAATATAACACTATCGACTATCATCTTTTAATCACTACTATAGCTGCTGTTGGATTATTTTTATTTTGTGTAAAAGTAGAACGTACGTAACACTGTAACTAGGATTCCCTTAGTTTATTATTTTTAATAAGAGCTTTGTGCGTTAATAAAGAAAGTTAGGTACAAAAAATAACATAAGAAATTGAAGCATAATACATATTTTAAGAAAATAAAGTCCTCCTTATAAAATAGTTTCTACCAATATTTTAGGCCCCTTACATAGAGCGCATCCCCAGTCCGCCACTGTTCGTTCCAATCATTATATTAATATTATAGCTAATCTTTTTTTAAAATGTAATTTCTATTATAATTACTTAATTAAGATTGATTTTTATATTTTTATTTATGTGTTTTGAATACGTATGTCATAATGCTCACTTATTTCTAAGTATTCAGCGTAGATATATGTATATCTCGATTTATCGGCCCCGATGGTGGTGGATGGTCTGATTTCCTATATTGTTACCTAAGTGGCTAAGTGATATCTGCCTATAATAATTTTGAAATAGTAAATACGGCTGTTATCCTAACTATTGAAATAATTCCAATTATCATATACCTAGGATAGTTTTATTTATCATGGTCCATTCAAAATTAAAAAATAATGATATAATGATCTTATTGTGCTAATAGTAAACCATGTAAAACTATCTATATAGGTACATCATTCTCCATTTATTTCATACCTATCGAATTTTTATATAATCAATTGTCTAATTTTTAATTTCTATATATATATATATATATATATATATATATATATATGTATATTATATTTTTTTCCTCTCGTTCTTATATCATTTGTTTTAATTGTTAGTATAACACACACCTATGTAACTGTCATTATTTTTTATTATTGTAAATTGGAATTTTATTCCGTTAATAAAATATTACTATTACTATTATTATTATTATTATTATTATTTATTATTAATTACAGTTTACTATAATTTTACTTAAGATATTCAGATTTAAGATAACCACATATTCTGTGTTTTCTGCATAAAGTGATTTTTATTTTAAAACAAGTTATATGAATTTGACAAACGTATACCTATTTACTTAGTTGGTAAATTTGATTTTCAATAATTATCAAAATCGTCAGAAAAACTTTAAAAAATTAACGGAAAACGGGAATTTTTAAGCATAACCCGTTTTTGACAAAATCTATTTCTTTATTTAGCTGTACCTAACATAAAAACGTATCATTTTAAATACTTGAAATGATCACTAATTGTTTGTATTAACGTTATCTATCTATTTACGATTGGATTTTCAAAATATTATGACTTTTTAAAGCTATTTATAGACAATTGAAATTTTCGATTTTTTTTAAGTTTTTAGATTCTGAATAACGGAGTGAAGAATGTATTGATTTTACAATGATGTGTGTTTTTTTTTTTTTTTTAGTTTTGTGTCTGACGACAACATTTGGAGCAGTAAAAATGCTACGATTTTGGACTTCAGCCCCTCTTTGAAAAGGAAATCGAATCTAGTTGGTTAGGTTTCATTGAACTCTATATGATAACTGGAATGCTCACCAAGCAGTGTTGCCCGAAAGAGGATGTTAGAAAGAGATAGCACATACTAATGGTGCTACTATCTTTGTCTTGCACATGGCGCTAATATCTTAATTTCATATTTTACTGCGATATTATATTAGATTCTGAACGGAGTGATGAATGTATTGATTTTACAATGATGTGTGTTTTTTTTTTGTTTTTGTCTGTCGACAACAATTGGAGCAGTAACAATGCTTTGATTTTTGACTTCAGCCCCTCTTTGAAAAGGAAATTGAATCTAGTTGGTACTTTGAGGGGGGGGGTCAAAAGTTAAAAATTTTCAATATTTTTTAAATGAGTCGGGAAAAACCCTAAAAAAAATGACGGAAAAACGGGATTTTTTACGCAAAACTAGTTTTCGATAAAATCGAATTTTTTATTTTGCTATAACTCAAAAACTAATAGATGTAAATACTTGAAATTTTCACCAAATATTTATATTAGCGTTCTCCATACACAGTTAAATTTTCAAAGAATTTTGACTAACGATAAAAATTTTTTGGCCGGCCAGAAAATCTTGAAAATGTAATACAAGGTTTCTTATAAGTTGTTCTTAAAGTGATAAAAAAAAATCCGAAATCGTTAGTTACAATTTTTTTTTATAAGTGCTTAAAGTTCGAATTTATACGAAATATGTCAAAATTGCGAAAATTTGCAAGTAATTTTGTGGTTGAAAATTCGTAAAATTTTTTTCTTTTATAACTAAGTTTTGAAAATTTGATACAAGGTTCTCCATACATTTTTCTTCAACTATCTGTAAAAAAAACTCTACCGGATTCAGACAAAAATTTTTTATGAGTGTTTGAAATTTAAATTTTTACAATACCGCGTTAAATAACGGTTTAGCCTCAAACGATTTTTGATATTTGTTGTTATTCAAACAGTATAAATCATAAATACTTGAAAATTTTACCAGTTATTTAGATTGTCATTTTCTTTACGTGATTTTATTTTCAAAACATTTCGACTTTTTTTGAGCTATTTATAGACAATTGAAATTTTCAATTTTTTTTTATTTTTTTTTTATAAATGTTGATAAAAAAAAATTAGCTGGGACAAATTACTTGAAAATTTAATTGAAGGGTCCACATAACTTGTTCTAACTCTCATTCAAAAATTATAAAAATACATATGCACAATTTTTTTTTATTAGCATTTGAAGTTCAAATATTGACAAAAATTCGTCAAAATCATGAATATTTTTCACTATTTGGTAGTTAAAAATTTATAAATATTTTTCTATCAAAAGCTAAGAATTGAAAATTTAATACTATGCTGTCCATAAGTTAAGCTTAGAATAATTATAAAAAAGTTTGAGGATTGTTCAATTTAAAAAATTTTACGAGTGTTTAAAGTTTTAATTTTAATTTGAAATTAAAAATTCACGTGTAAAATAACTTTTTACTAATAAATAATTTTCGATTTTTGTTATTTTTAAAAAATTACTAAACGTAAGATCTTGAAACTTTTACTTAAATGTTTGAATTAGTTTCGAAGTAGAATATATTACAATATTTAAGTATTATATATCCTAGACTGACAAATCATCTCCGTTCAGAATCGTTTTTCGTATACAATGATACCTATCATTGCATTCAAATTTAACCTTCCCTAGTCCGAGGTCCATCCCACCCCCTAATGTACAGCAGAGCGATACTCACTTACCCGCTTTTTTTTTTTTTTTTTTGAGATGCTGATAAAAAAATTTGGCATTCCAAAGAATCTTTAAAATTTATTACAAGATTTATTATAAGTTGTACTTATAGTGGTAAAAAAAAATCAAAAATCATTGTCACAATTTTTATTTTCAAGAGTTTAATTAAAGTTAAAATATTTACAAAATATGTCAAAATCGTGAAAATTTGCAAGGAATTTTGAAGTTGAAAATTCATAACATTTTTGTGATTTATACCTAAGGTTAAAAACCCCAATACAAGGTTCTCCATAAGTTTTCCTACAAATAACTGTAAAAAACTCTATCGTCAATACAGAAAAACATTTTATGAACGTATATTATGAAATTTAAATTTTTACGAAATCGCATAAAATAACGATATATCCCAAAACGATTTAAGATATTTTTTGTTATTGAAAAAGTATAAGTCGTATAAACTTGAAACTTTCACTAGTAGTTGAGATTGGCAATTTCTTTTCAAAATATTTCACTAATTTTTATGCTAGTTATAGGTGTTTAAAATGTTCGATTTTTTTAATCTTATGCGTGGAAGTATGCAACTATCATCTTATTAAATAACTAAATCCTATTTGAAAAATAAATTAATTGTATACAGCTTAAATAATGGTAATATCTTAGACTGACAAATCATCTCTGTTCCGAATCGTTTTTCATATAGGTACAATGATACCTATCATTACATTCAAATTTAACACATTCATAAGCGTGACGCACTTGACACCTAATGTACTGCACCAGAGCGTTATCCACTTTTCTGCCTTTCTTTTTTAATATTACAATAACAAAATAAAATCAATTTAATTAAAAACTGGTTTTACATAAAATTTCTATTTTACTTGGTGTAAAACTTGGTTACAAGCAGTGGCGTATTTAGGAATTTGTCATGGGGAGGGTCCAGATAATTTAGGTACAGAATACAAAGCCGTGGGGGCTTTGCCCCCCACACCCACCCAATTACTCTTTATTACATAAATATACCATATTTATAAGAAAATTTAGAAAAATAAGCCATGCTAAACCTTCCAGGTAGGCGATCGGACTACGTCGGATCGCGGACAATGTGAGCGCATAGGTGAAAAATTATATGTATTATTATGTATAATGTATATTTATATATATATATATATAACGTGATGTTTAATTATTATTAAATGATATTAACATTTATTAAGTAAAAAGTGTATCAAATATTATTATATATTATATCCACAGTAGAGAAACATTATTCTGTCATAGTACCTACCTAGTAGGTACCTACATAATAAATATACATATTACCTACTGTCTTTAATTAGGTTAAGCAATGTAAATGATACCTAAGTATATATTTTTTCAACCGCCGAGGCACCGAACAATGCATCATTTTTCAGTGGTGTTTGTATCAAATTAAATTAAAGTTTTTCGAAGATGTTATTATAATATTATAATAATTATCTTAGAAGTATATTGGTTTTTATAGTATCTACATTATTGCTATGTATTTTTGGTATCTGAAATGAGTGAAATGCTTAAATATATACCTACCTATGTATAATACATTATAACGATACATAATATAATAGTGGTATATTAGTAGTAGTAATATAGTATAGATTGTATAAAGCAATATTATCTTATCGGTGTTACACATCATGTCATATCCTATGATATAATTTGTTTTTATTAAACATATAAAAAGTAAAAACACAAAAATTTACATGTACGAGACACGAGTCAATGGGGGGGGGTCCGGACCCCTTGTACCCCCCTCCCTCCCGTAAATACGCCACTGGTTACAAGCTATTGTATTTGGTACTTACCTTATCATAGAACCAGTGTCCAGTGCTAGTCAATAGTCAATACACTAGTCAATATTATTAAAAACTTAAATACTTTTGATTATTATTTTATAGATTTGTCATTAACATAGTATACTAGTATACCAGATTACCAGATATCAGACATCATTATATGGTAATTTATATTTATTTATTAAATAATAAATAGTTTATCGTCCATCTTACTGATTATTTTTTGTCATGGTCGCTCCACGCTGAATAAAATTATTATTAGAGTGGGTTAATGGGAAATATTTTCCCAACTAAATTTTTCGAAAAAACACCAAAAATATTCAATAATCAATACAAACAAAGCATGTATTTTAATTTGAATATATTTACTTTTATAACACTATGATTCTCCTATAATTTTCAAATTGAATTGAACCTTAAATCATGTGTCTTGAATTCTTAACAAATGCTATTATTATAGTTAAATATTAAAATACCTTTCAATCTTTGTATGATAAAATAGTATATTATATTTGTGGGAACTGGGAAGATAGCCTTTTCTATATTTTTGCTCATGACTGATAATATTATCTTACCACACGAAAAACAAAATATATTATTTTTGTTGTACGCTTGTACCACCTCTAACGATATTACGATAATGCATAATGAACTGTTCTTGCTATTCAGTATTCTTGAACTATCGGTATCTAGATTCACTAAACTAACAGAAACTGTTAAAATGTAGAATATCACAAACCATCTGAATATAACCTACTTACTAGTTAGTATTTAATACAAAAGCCGAGTTTCACAATTCGTACCTATAATTGACGAATATCTATATATTATCTATACATATAATACTTTTACAAATACTAAAATAATCATCAAAGTATTCAAATAGTCTAGTCTGAATAAAAAATTATACAGTGACATACTGGCATGCAGACATGACTAAAAAGTAAAAATATATTTTTATTTAGATATTTTTTACTAGCGTTATTTTGTAATTTGTTTGCGTAGAATTGATTATTCGAAATCAATAAAATAAAATAAAATATGATAAAAATTAAAAACCCTTTATGCCTTCACAATTTATTAATACTTTTTGTTCTCAAACGACCGTCAAGTTTTAAAAAGTCAATAGGAATTCACATATTGGAAAAGAATGAAATAATTCTGCTCGTACAGATGTTATTATCATATAGAAATAGGTACTTAGTTTTACCAGGCTGCATAAGAAATGTAATAATTTTTAATTTAATGATTATCCAAAATTGGATGAACGAACAATGTCCCATGAGCCACTAAATAGTGTTTAAGAAAATCTATAGTAGCATAACATTGAATGATTAAATGGTAAGTAAAAATTATTGTTTATTTAAATCGCGGAAATAGTTGTTTTATTGTCTATATATTACGTAAGTAGTGTAGTGAATACACTTAAAAAAAACCAAAAAATCAAATTAAAATATATAAATTTGATTTTCTCATAGATATTTGATGGTAAAATAAGAGAGAAACTTGATATTTATGCATTTTAATTTTTAAGTAAAGAAGGACAATTTGAAAAATTATATTATATATAATTCAAAAATATATTTGGTAGGGATTTAAAGTTATAATTATAAATATTATCAAAATGTATACGCATAATGAAATTTTCAAATTATTAAATTATTTAAATTAATTTTATACTATTACTTGGTTTATACCATTTTATTAATAGTAAAATAAATTAATACTTTAATAACTAATAGCTACATCCTCCATACTTATATAATAGGCTAACAGGCAGTCACCGCTTCGAATTATTGTTGGTACACAGATATTTATCATTGAATTAAAATTTATTACATATATTATAATTTATAGTAATTTAGGATTCAGGTATTCTACAGTAACGTATTTTTGACTCCTACTGTACAGTAGTGTAGTTATTTATATGAATCACAAACATAGTTATTAAATAAAATGTACTACTAGAAATTCACCTCACCCTCAAGGCTGAAACAAATTTTTTGTTCTATAATGTGATATTAAACACAAAAAAACAGTTTAACTCAAAATCTAGAAGTAATATTATTTAGGACGTTACACATACATTTGAATACTATTCTGATTTTTGTTCATTATAAATAGTTACAGCTAGTTGAAAATAATTTTATTTTTAGTTTATAATCCAGTGTAAATGAACAATATTTTTTTTCATACAATACATTTATTTACACTATATTTTTGCACGGTGTACAAATGTGCAATATTTTTTAGTTAACCATAAAATGTAAAAAGTATAACCTTGAAGTGGACCAGCAATCACCATTTGGGAAAAAAAATATTAATTCATACTTAGATAATATTATAGTCTAAATTCTAAACTTTAGAATAAACATAAATAAAACACATTTTTTTAGTAATTTTTAATTTTTAACGTATATTTATGAACATTAAACATAATTATTTATATAACATTATTGAAAAATAAATAATAATTTATTTCTAACATCAATAAGAATAATAATCAGGTTGATCATAATAGACAAACAGTGCATTGAAGCTTATCAATATTATTTGTTGTATATAATTTTCAACATATAACGTGGATATAATGTTATTGAATATAAAAATAATAACAACACAATTAAAACAGATGTCAAGTAAAAATGTTTTATGATAAAAATAATATGTTTTTGTACTAGAAGTTATCATAAAAAATGCATTTTCTAAAGTAAAACTATCATTATACATTTAATCGAAAATAGCATATACATTAAAGTATTAAACACTAACAAATTTGGTAAAATCAAATTATTTAATCGTTTTTACAAGCAAACATAGTTATTTAATAATTTTAAATCTATAAATTAACAATCAGTCATGCTAACAGAAATATTTATGGTATATTGGTATACTATAATAAATGTATTCTAAAATAAGAATTTAATACATAGAAATTTCGATAGGAAATTACATTATTAAAGCAAAACATTGGGTATGTTAAATATTTATAATACTTGAGATTTGTTGGATTAAATTATGCATGTGTTTTTATTCACTAGTTAGTCAAATGGTAACAAAACATTAATAAAAATGTTCATAAGTGATTTTTGATAAAGTAAATTATAGTTAAAATATGTATGGCACTACATAAAAAGTACAATTATTTTATTTCTAGGAACTCATTAATTCCCAATAAAGTAGCAAACCACACAATTATTGCTATTAACAACAGTGATAATAATAAAAGGTGATAAAAATAATTCTATAATAGCTTATATTACTGATTAAAATATTTTAAATAGAATGTCAATTTGTATCAATAATGTATAATTTATAAACCTAGTAATGAAACTTACTTTTTAACAAGGTATTCGTTGATACATTATTTTAAAACAGTAAATAAAAACTCAAATACTATCGGAATGTTATGTTGTTAAAAATTTTGTTTACAACATAAATTTAGTCAGATAGAGCGTTGTAGATTTTTTGTGCACGCACTCTGATCTCTTCATTTTTATGCTGTTTCATCAGTACTAAACTTTTTGTGCGTATTTTCTCTACCACATTAACACCGTAAATATTGGCATACCTGCTAAACAAACTGATATATAAATCATTTACATTTACATTTTATTATTTATGTAAAAACTAATAATTATGTTATATTAAGAATAAATATACGAGTGTATACAGTTAGACTATGAATGTCTAAGAATGTTTTACAACGATGAATATATTTTTTTTTTTTTTAATAATAACCATTTTAATGTGTTTAATATATTAGATTCTGAACGAAGTGATGAATGTATTGCATTTACAATGATGTGTGTTTTTTTTTTTTTGTGTCTGACTCCAACATTTGGAGCAGTAATAATGCTCCGATTTTTGACTTCAGCCCCTCTTTGAATAGGGAATTGAATCTAGTTGGTACTTTAGGGGGGTCAAAATTAAAATTTTCTAATAGTTTTCAAAAAAATCGAGAAAAACAAAAAAAAAATGACAGAAAAATCGAAATTTTACGGAAAAACCACTTTTCGATAAAATCGATTTTTTGATTTTGCTGTAACTCAAAAACGAATTATTGTAAATACTTGAAATTTTCACCAAATGTTTATATTATGGTTATCTCTTTACAGTTAAATTTTCAAAATATTTTGACCATTTTTAAGCTACTAATAGACAATTGAAATTTTCGACTTTTCTAAGTTTTTTTTTCTTCAAATGCCGATAAAAATTTTTTGGGTGGCCAGAAAATCTTTAAAATTTAATACAAGGTTTCTTATAAGTTGTTCTTAAAGTGATAAAAAAAAATCCGAAATCGTTAGTCACAATTTTTTTTTATAAGTGTTTAAAGTTCGAATTTATACGAAATATGTCAAAATTTAAGTTAAATTTCATACGCTCATAATGCGAATGTTGGCCATAGTAACCATAGTAACATATAAAAACTATACAATTTGTTTCAAAATAGAATATTTGACAATATTTAAATATAATATATCCTAAACTGACAAATCATCTTCGTTCAGAATCGTTTTTCGTATACAATGATACCTATCATTGCATTCAAATTTAACCTACCCTAGTCCGAGGTCCACCCCATCCCCTAATGTACAGCAGAGCGATACTCACTTACCAACTTTTTTTTTTATGAGTTTAGATTTTGAACTGAGTGATGTATGTTTTAGTTTAACAAAGATGGTTATATATATATATATATATATATTTTATAAGATTTTAAAGTTAAAATGTTTTTTTTATAAAACTTGTAAAATTCCTAAATAATGTAAAATAGATAGTAACATTTTTATATTTAACATCTTAGGCTTGAAAATTTAATACTAAATAAATAAAAGGTTTTATGGAATTTAAAAAAATATATGTCATAAAGACACACATTTTAATTAGTTTGACGTATATTCACATACAAAATTACAATCTCTCCTCAATTCATTTTTATTTGTTTTAATTAAAAAAACATCAACTTTGGCAAATTTAAACAATCTACTATTGCTTAAATTTGTGTTTTTGTTATATAATGATTTTTTCATAATATTTGAATTATTTAAAATAAGTTATACATGAAATTTTATATTTGTTTTTATAAATGTTTATTAAATATTTGTGCTTGGTTGAAAAGCTATAATAATAAGTAATTCTTATTAAAACTCAAAAATCTAAAAATTATATTATCACAATTTTTTTCAAAAATTTGAAATTCAATTTTTGATGAAATTTGATATTTAAACAAAAAATAGTCAATTAATCTTAGGTCTAATATGTAGGATTTTTAAAATTATTATGTTTTTAAACAAGTTGTGGACATTTTTAAATTGCTCTAATTTGTATAAGTTACATACATTTTACATTTTATAATATTCTCTCATAAATAACCTTAAATTTCTTGAAAATATTAAAAAATATAGGAGGGCTAAGCCCCTCCAATTTACGCCTATGATCAAATGGCACTCATTATTGAGTAAATCATTAAAATAGATTTTGTTAAATTTTAATTCAATGATAACACAATGTATAAGATAAAAAATGATTCTGAACAAAAACTGTCTGAATGTTGATAATCATGGTTATAAAAAAATATTTTATTAATAATATTTATTTGAATGAAATTTCTTGAATTTTTTGTATGTTTTTCTTGGTTATAGAACTGGGAAACTGTACTACTGAGAATTTTTAATTTTAACTCCTCTTAAGTACAAACTAGATTCAATTTGCTATCCAAAACCATCTTTCAAAACATTTAATTAATTAATTATTGTGTATCCAAACACAATAAACACATATTTATACATTCTCAATCTCCTTAGAATCTAAAAAAAAATGATTATTGAAGAAATAGGAATTGATAATAAAAATATATTTAAAAAATAAAGACATTGTATGAGCATGATTAAGACTTCAATCAATTTGTACACTTACATAGTATCAGGAGCTGCAGCCTTATCTTCTACAGGCAAATCTAATACAGGATCCAATTCCATTGCTTTTACAGCATCAGTAAGATTGCTAAACAATGTTACAACTCTAAGTAGAACATCTTCATTTTCATTCAATTGCAACATGGACAATAGTTTTTTGGGAGCCTAAAATAATAGAAACAATATATTGTAATATTGTATTAATACCATGTACATAATATTTATTTTTAATATTATAAGATCATTTAATATGGAAAATTAATTTTACAAGACATTTTAATTACAGAGAATACACAATGCAAGTAAATTATTAACTATAAATAACATACCTGTCCTCCTAAAAGATGAGGAATCATATCATCATTACAAGATAAGTTGATTAATAGTTTTAAGCACTGAAGAACAACTTTGTTATTCTGACTCTCTAATAGGCCATACAAAGTATGTATAGCCGGTTGCAATTCACTGTGCCACATATGGAATACTGCAATGTTCGTCATAGTGGATAAACAATTGTAAATAATCTCATCCGAATCCATCATTTTCATTAGGGCTAATAACATTGGTATTGTCTCCTATAAATCAAATTAACTAATTATTAGGTATAATCAATAGTAATAAATAATAATAATTAATACACTTATTTAGGTTTTTTTATATTAAAAATCAGTTAATATAGTTTTAAATTTCTATTTTTTAACCAAACCTTCATTTCTTTAGAATTATTTTTGTTTAAAGCCAAATTTCCTAATGCTACAAGAGCAGTTATTTGAACAGATTCTTCAGGATGATAAATCAGTTGTTGAAGTTGACTCAAGTATCCAGCTTCCCTCATTACTTCCTTAAAATAAAAATAATAAATATATAATTTAAAGGATGATCAAATTTTTTTCCAATCAATTTTGAATTTTGTTAAAATTCCAGTGGCGGATTGTGCCACCGGGAGGCCGGAACCGATCATAACTAACGGATCTATATCATCCTAAAACTGATTTTATAATTTATTTATACTTAAATTTGTTCTCTTTTATTTTTAAAAATATTTTTATTACCTATATGTTATGTACATCATATGTTATATTATAATAATATTATGTGCATTATTATTTATTTGTCTATGAATAAAAACAACTATAGTCAATTTTATAGCAGGTAAACCCGATATTATCTCAGATGATATCAACCAAAATACAAACGGCCAATAAAATTTCCATTTATGCTTATGAATGTGGAAAAAAGCATGGCTAAATATATAATTAGCCATGGAAAAAAGTATCGTACAAAGGATATACTCATAAGAAATTATTGAAATTATAACAAAATAGTAGTGATTTCTTAAATAAAAAACTGTCATAATTAGTTTTGACTTCCAAGCATGTTCTACCTTATTCAATTTTGTAATTTGTATGATATTCTGGCATGCTGCCACTTGATTCTTGAAAATAATATAATTTATTGATATATTAATTATATATATATATATACAAGGTGATTCTTTTATCAAACAACACTCATTATTTCAAAAAGTATTAACTTTTTTCAATTTTTTTTTTTTCAAAATTTTTAGTTTTATGCTTTTCTAAAACTATGTAAAATTTTTATTTTTTCACTTTAATATTTAATAGTGAAATCACTATCAACTTTTGATTTTCAAATGGCAACCTATACTTAAAATGTTATAAAATAGTAGGGATATTTTTTTTATGAATTCTAATGTTTAAATTACTATTTTTCATTTAACCGTTCGCGAGTTATAGCTGCTCAAAGTTGGGCGGTTTGAGGTTTTTAGGTGTTAGTCCCAAAGGTTATTACGGCTGTGGGACATTGATTAGAACACAATTATTAGATTATAATTATAAAGACCAGTAGTTCAAATTATAAAATGTTATCGTTTGACCAAAGGTACTAATATCGTTGTAGTTTAATTTGTACCTCCTACTACCTACACGAACTATACGAACTATGGACTATCGTGGACTATGGCACTGTATCCGTAATATCAAAAATTATGATAATAAATCAGATGAAACCACAGATATATACATTTTTCTTCAACTATCTGTAAAAAAAACTCTACCGGATTCAGACAAAAATTTTTTATGAGTGTTTGAAATTTAAATTTTTACAATACCGCGTTAAATAACGGTTTAGCCTCAAACGATTTTTGATATTTGTTGTTATTCAAATAGTATAAGTCGTAATTACTTGAAAATTTTACCAGTTATTTAGATTGCCATTTTATTTAAGTGATTTTATTTTCAAAATATTTTGACTTTTTTGAGCTATTTATAGGCATTTTAAATAATCAATTTTTTTCAATTTTTTTTTTATAAATGTTGATAAAAAAAATTTAGCTGGGACAAATTACTTGAAAATTTAATTAAAGGGTCCACATAACTTGTTCTAACTCTCATTCAAAAATTATAAAAATACATAGGCACAAATTTTTATTAGCATTTGAAGTTCAAATTTTGACAAAAATTCATCAAATCATGAATATTTTTCACTATTTGGTAGTTAAAAATTTATAAATATTTTATTATCAAAAGCTAAGAATTGAAAATTTAATACTATGCTGTCCATAAGTTAAGCTTAGAATAATTATAAAAAAGTTTGAGGATTATTCAATTTAAAAAATTTTACGAGTGTTTAAAGTTTTAATTTTAATTTGAAATCAAAAATACACGTGTAAAATAATGTTTTACTACTAAATAATTTTCGATTTTTGTTATTTTTAAAAAATTACTAAACGTAAGATCTTGAAACTTTTACTTAAATGTTTGAATTTGTTTCAAAATAGAATGTATGACAATATTTAAATATAATATATCCTAGACTGACAAATCATCTCCGTTCAGAATCGTTTTTCGTATACAATGATACGTATCATTGCATTCAAATTTAACCTACCCTAGTCCGAGGTCCACCCCACCTCCTAATGTACAGCAGAGCGATACTCACTTACCCGCTTTTTTAAATTTTAAGTATATCTATACATTAATTCTAGGTATTTCAAAAATTAATTCAAAATGTACAAATAAGAAATATATTTATGAGTATTTTTTTAACTGAACTAAAAATTATCAAGGAAAACATCAAGTAGAAAAATATAATTAATTATATTATATTATATTAAGGTGTTATATAAAATATAAAATACTATATTCATACTTGGTGGAGTAAATGTCGCTAAATTACTAACAGTCACTAGTACTTTTTCAAGTACTTGGACATCTCTGGATCCCATCAATAATAATAAATTTTTAGCTTCATTCGGTTCCATAGGTCTTAAAAAATAGAATTTTTAAAATTAGATATTAAGTATAATACACTAATGAAAAAAAAATTACCTATTTAACAAAGATGGTTGATTAATCTTTTCAAATTCTTCCATATCTTGATTAGACTGGCTTACAGAAAGTCTGTGTTCACCCGGTTGGGGAGATTTTCTTCTTAATGATCTGTTGGAACTTTTTCTTCTTAATGGTGTGCCAAAATTTGATTCCAAAGCATAGTTATCACACAATCTTAGATTTTCTGTGGACCGGCTTCCTAATATATGTCTAGCATCAACAGGACTCATTATTCTAGGTGAATTCCATGGTGATGCCTAAACGTAAAAAAAAAATTATACTTAGCTTTTATATTAGATATATTGGTACATTTATTTTTAGTAAAATACTCAAAATTACATTGAAGTATTGAACTATTAAGCTATTATAATAGATACATTTTATTAGACATGGGTAGTATTTGAAATAATTTATTGCAAATACTAAATTTTGAATCCTTGTTTTTTTTCCAAAGTAAATAGTTTATACTTACAAAAAAAATACTTAACACGTTCATGACCATGTGTTATACATTGATAATGTTTATAATTTATATTGAGTCCTTTCATTTGTTTACAAAATTATTTGACCGTGGATTATTCTAATACATACTAGGTATGACAACATGGTTTTTTTAAACACTTCTATGTATCGATTATTCGATTAGTGTACTTGGTTTTAAAATCTGACAACTAAATATCAACATTAGTATTTAGTAATTAGTAATTATTTAATGTAAGCAAAGACGTATTTACTCTACTAATAGGCTAACAAGGGCACTAATATTTGAAGGAGGGAAAAATGTATAACATATAAATTTATTTTGATTACATTTACATTTTTTTTTTCATATAAACGTTTACAAAATAAATGTAAAAGAAGTTTTAGCAATTTAACAACAATAGTAGAGCATAGACCAGTATGTAACAATAGTCATATAGGCAGAAATATATGATTCATATTTATCTAATTTTAGTAAAACATTGATATTTTTTTCAATTTTGATTTTGTCTTGACTTAAGTTATAAATCATTAATAATTCACATATTTGAGTACTCATTATTGTTTTTCATTAAGGATATTGTTTGAGTAAAATGTTATTGTATTTGTTTTATAAATTGTATGGCTATATCAATTAATTAATGCTGCGATAGACTAATATTTCAGAGGTGTTGGAAAAAATGATTAGTCCTGGTTCACCAAAAACTTAAAATGCATTTTTGACTGTAGGCATATTTTAATTTTTTTGTAGTAGTTTCTTTAAACAGCTTTTTTAATTATGCCGTTGTCATTATGATATTAATTGTTACAATTATCGATTTTTCCTCATATTTTCGTGGAAATTATTACAATCTATGTGATAATTAATGCTCTAGCTAATGTTTACCCAGAGTAAAAATTATTAGGTATTTCAAAGAATTTAATTTGATGCAAAAATATTATGTATATAAAATAAATATACAGTAGAATCCGCTTAATTGGGACATATTGGGCGGTGACCTATTGTCCCCATTATCCGACTGTCCCAATTAACCGAAAAACTAATACACCGATACATTCATTTCGGGACTATGCAATCTGTCTCTATTAAGCAGTTGTTCCCTTTATGTGGTGTCCCAAATAAGTGGATTCTACTGTACATTCAAAATCTTTTTTTTTTATAAGTTTTATAAATTTATTTGAAGTACTTTTTAATAGTATTTTACCCATTTGTACATAATAATAAAGTATTGAAAATATGTAGGTACATTAGAAAATAACTTAAAAATTGAAATAAAATTAAAAATGGTATATTAAGTCATCAATAAAAATAACAAATATTATAAAACATTAATGTGTAGTTTTTTATTGAATATCATTAATTTACTAAAAATAAAATTGTTCATTTCATTTAATTTATCAAAGAATCTTATAGGGAAAACAGGAGAAATTAAAATAACATATTTTAATTTCGTATTTTCCTGATAATATACAAGTTTACTTTTATTTAAGAAATATCACAATATTCTGTTTTCTAAGACTATCAAAATCTGTAATTCTCCTAAAATCACAGATTACCTTAATTTTTTTTTTATCATATATTTGGTTTTTTGTACAATATTTTAAATATGTTAGTATAAATGTTAAAAAGTTAAGTTATGTTAAAATTATAAATGGAATTATGGTATAGTAAGTAAGCAACTCTTATTGATTTTTCTTTAGTAGTAATAGGTAAGTATACCTATACTCATGATATATTATTTAATAAATAAAAATTAATTACAAAATAAAATAAACGTATTTTTAATTTTGATTAGTATCTCAAAATTTGAGTGGATTGCTAATTTTAACTGGCAAGTTAATTCAATGTACAGGATAACTTAATAATATAATGATAATTAATTGTAAATTTGAGTACTAGAATGTGGCATGAGGACATTGTTAATATTGTGCTAATCACGATAACGAGGTTATAATAAGAAAGTATCTTTAATTTTAACACATATCTATTATCTCTAAACATAGGTATTCACATTATTTAAATTAGTCATGTAATTTAAAACAAATACTACTCATAGATAAATAAATATAAACCTGTAAGCTCCTAGGTCCATGTAAGGAATGTTTGTTTGAAGGTGTTTGTATAGCCATCATCGTGTCGGCAAACATTCTTGCCCGTAAATTAAGCTCTTTAATTCTTTGCTGGACGGTCATAGGTCGAAGGAACACACGACTAGTGTCTGAATTGTCCAAGTTTCCAAGTAGGACATCGGTCTGTGTTGTCTGGGATAGACGGCGAAAGTACAGTCGTTGATCTTCATGATGGCACCCTAAAAGGGAAACGTTTGAAGGTTATTAAAGATAAATTGACAGATAAATGGAGAGGAGTATTAAGACAGTGTCAACCGTTAAAAGCAGTGCCGCAACTACACCAATTTGGGCCCGTGTGCAAATAAAATTAATGCCCCCCCCTTCTGTCTTTTATCATCAGTTGTAGTAAGCCGGCGATCACTGTCTACTTCATCAAAATACTTTTTTGCATATCTTATAAGCCGGTCAAAATACGCGTTCCTTCGCATGACGCGCTTTAATCAATTGAAACCAAACTATTTTTAATTTCGGTTATACGGGCCGCAAAAGAAACGTTAATATACGATAACGTTGTGTACAAGACAAAATCGATCTATTGTCCAATCATTATTAATTATTATTATAACAAAATCGTTTTATTTTCTTTCTTTCTACATATTTTTCAATTTTTATCATTGGGCCCCCCATTATAGGTTGGGGCCCTGGGCCCGTGTGTTTAACACACGCAACACACCCGGTTATTGCGGCACTGGACTTAAAAGGCTAGTCCCGGACAACGTGCGATTGGATATCAACTCACCGTCATCGTTCTTCCTGCCCAAACGTCGTCCGAACGCGTTCTTGGCAACCGAATACCCGACATACGCAAAACCGGCAAAAATCGCCGAACACACGGCCACTTTGTTGACCGTGTGATCGTTGGCAGACGTCGGATTCAACGCCATCGTTAGGTCGAATTAATATCATGTACCAACACTTGCGGAGTACACTCAAAAGCACTCCGACAGGCCAATTCCGCAGACGTACTATGCCGATCGTTATTCTAAGGTAAACGCGACTACTAGACCACTCCTGTGCACGATAGGTCGACACTCGAGAGGCGCATGTTCGAACAGCCGGATCAACGTCTCGACGAAACGCGATGAACTGCAGTCGCCAGTCGGACAGGTCTGAGCGAAGTCGTCAGTCGAGAAGTAATCAGCAATCAGCGCAGTTCGCGCGTCATTTTAACGCTCTTATAAAAAGTTAAGAATAATGATAAACTTTCGTAGTTCTTACTTCTTAGTGTTCTTACGAACTACGGACGCCAAAACGACGTCGAATGTGAATGTGTGATAATGAAAAACGAAAATCATTACTGTTATCAAGTATTTGGTGTAAATCCGTATTTTCGGCACATTGTCGCCACCCCCGACACACAGAATAGGTAAATCAATTTTTTTTTCAGCAAATATTTTTAATTTCGTGTTCCGAAGCCACGGAATATTTTTCATACATTTTGATTTACAATAATCAAATAGTAGTTAATTACTTGCTGTCTAGTTATAGTTATAATTGTAATTTGTAGTAGGTATATATAGCAGTGCCAGCAGTGGTGTAGCCAGGATTTTTTTCGGGATTGGCAGGGCGGGCAGTCCGTGATTAATACAATCGTAGGCAGTGGCGTATTTTCAATTTTTTTGTGGGGGGGGGGGGGGTCCTAGTATTAAGTATAAGTTTATAACATTATAATAAAATACATACGAGTTAATTTAATTATGATACTTATTATTGATATTATTTATATAATATTTGAAAAAAAAATTTCTGGGGGGGGGTCGAGACCCGGGGACCCCCCCCCCCCCCCGTAAATACGCCACTGATCGTAGGCCCTACGAGCCTACAAATGCCATAGATCATAATAATAATAACAGTGCTTTTAATTCATACACGCTTATACGGCGCTGCGGTGTCCAGTGTTTTAATGAATATAAAACCTTCTGTTTAGCCTAGCTGTTTAGAAGCGGACGTGTTGAATATTTCGGTGTTAATCCTTTAAAAACAAAAAAAATTTAATTTAAACTTCTATACGATAATAATTTTAATCCAAGTCTACAAATACTTAATACATATCACATACATAGAAAATTAAATTGTTAAAAACCATAAAAAAAACTTATTTTACACCACTTTGAATATTTTGTAATCCCATCGTATTTAAGTATAAAACAAGATAATTGTAACATAAAAAAAAAAAGTAGCCACACATTTTATTTTTGTAGGCCCCAAAAATGTGTGTAGGCACTTTGCACAGTGTCTATATAGGTAGTACCTATGCGCTAATACGGTCCTGATAAATGATAATCATGACATAGGTACATAACTACGACTGCGGTTTATTTTAAATACGTAACATTGATATTGTTTCATAATATATTAATATGATAAATATTCTTAATGCATTCAAATTACTTGTGCTTATATTTTTAAAATAATGTTTCAACGTTAAGTATGATTTTGTATTAGTGTATTACACAATAAAAAAATATGCTATTTTGTTGTCGGCTCACAAAATTTGCGGCCGTGATCCACCCATCATTTAGGTACGTACAGATTATAAAAGCGGGCAGTGCCCATATTAATAACTATCATCAGACTTCTGATGTCTGATCAAACATTTTATAAGTTTATAACCCCCTTTTTTTACATAGTTTAATATAATTTTAATACTTTTAAAAACAGCTAGATATTAGTAAGCTAAAATAAAGTATAATTATGAATTATATAGCTAGAAATCATAAATGTATTTTATGTACTTAGAAAGACATTCGTCTATTACCCATATATTATTGAATTCATATATTGATATATATATATTACTGCATTTCAATCTACCTTCGATACCATTTCTTGTTCTGTGAAATGCAGTAATAATGACTCCAAATGTTCATGCATAATTTGTTTTTTACTATGGTTAATTTTGAAAAAAAAATGCATTTACACTTATAGGCACAGCTAGTTAGGTATAATTGTAAACATTTTTAAAGTTTATATACTGTGGAATTTCTAGTTTTTTTCAACCAATGAATCCATTTATAAACAAATTCATTAGTAGCACCATTAAGTTGCATAACATTTTAATAATTTTTAAAAATTTCAGTCATGAGTCAAGTAAATAAATCTTTCTCTGAAACCTTGTAAAATTATAACAACATTTTTGTAGTATTTGACATTATATTCATATTTAACATGCATACCATTAACCAAGAAAAATTTATCCTGCTTAAATTTTAAATTAATCATAATGAATTATTCAATTATTTTTTAAATTCGCTTGAAAAAAATTATCTATAATTGAATGAATTTAATTATTAAGGTAGGTTGAGGCGTAGGGCGTTCGGCCCATGAAAAATCACAAGGCACGCTCGGCACGCTCTGTATACACCCCTATAGGTCCACCTAAGACCTAACCTACATTACGCTACCTAGGTACTTACTTTTAATGGTTTGGCTCTGAGCTTTATTGGCCGTCACGTAAAACACGTTTTGAAAGAAAAATGTTAGAGAATGTTGCTAATAGCATCACGGAGCATTCTGAACTTTAATCTGACAATATAACGACATTGAGTATACTCAATGGTGCTCAACAAGAAATAGAAGTTTAAAATTATAATAATGCGCCATGCATCTATGGTCTATCGGCTCTACAATAAGCCACAGACTCGCAGCTATGTCAAATGAAAAAACTATAATAGCAACTTGTTTTTTTTACATTGAATATTTGCTAAAACTAATGGGCTTATGGGCTATTAACATTCGCTATAATAGGTAGGTATAGTGCATTAGTACTTCTAGCCTCAAGTACTACAGGTACATCTTTAAAATAAATATAAACTTTGGCTTTGTTATTGTAAACCTTACTCATAATATCATCAGTCATTTATATATTATTTGTTACTTTATATTTAATATAAATTATTTCCCGCGATATCTTTGTAATTCATTAGTATTAGAATGTGTAGTTTCTTGGAAATACCTAGATATAGCAAATAAAAAATTAGTCAAAATCCATCCAGAAGTTTCTAAATTCTATCTGATTGAATATATATAATACATATATATATATATATATATATATATATATATATAACATATATATACTATATACAAAGGATTCTATATAATAGTATGGATATTGGACATAAATAATAGGTGATACATAGACATCGAAAGATTGTGTTTAGGAATCTTTTATTTCTGTATTTCTGTTGCTAATGGCAACCTCTTATACAAACAAAAATAATTCGTTTTTTATGAATGTGAATATCTTACGGGGGAATAATAGTGACCTATTATTGAGATTAAAAAAAGAAGCTAAGAAAGTATATGAATACTCCTTGAATCTCAAGGATTATGCATTTATGTACCTATTTAAAATTTGGTGCTAATCAATTCAGTAGTTTCAAATTTCATAAACTCTATACAAAAAATATTACTAACGTATATTCATTTATATACAAGATAAAAAAGTACCTAGATACTTACCTAACTATATTCTATTGAATAATACTTTATGATTTATAAATTTATGATGTTAGAAAGTCATTAACATAATATATTTCTATCATTGTAATTGTATTATACTGTAAATTTAAATATATAATTTACCTAACTGATAAATCAAGTTCCAGTACCATCAATGATGATTTTAATCGTAGAAATTATAATAAGTGTTAGGACTGTACAAGTTATAATGGAAATAGGTAGGTAAGGACAATGGTATGGTAATAGATATTATTTATTTATTATTTTTAATATCACATTAATAAATAAGGGTGAATTATATGTCACTAGAAAAATTATAAATAAATTTTAGCACAATAAACTTAATAATCAAAAAACTGAAAATCGCACACATTTTGAGGTTATTTTTTTGAATTGCTATAGCCAATTAGCCATTCAGTCAATTTTAGACTTAAAAAAATTCATTAAACTACTAAAATTCATTAAAAATTAGGCAAAAAATAATAAGTGTTTAATATTTTAACCATAGACAACTCAAACAGTTAATAAAAAAAAAGTAGTCATTGGGTACTTGCTCTGTTGCATATTAGGTAATAGGTGTTGAGCCGGTTACCGTTATGAGTGTTTTAAATTTGAATTAAATAATATAATATAATGTAATATTATTGTTGTATTATGTATCTGTTTACTAAATTACTGAAATGATTCTGATGGGAGATATTTATATCAACCTATCAACCAATATATATCACTAATAATATATTTTATGAATGTTCGATTAGTAGGTATAGTAATAATACTATAATATTAATATACAGTTTGGAATTTTGTATAATTTTGAAAATTACTTAAAAATAATATACGGTTATTATACTTTGGTCTTATTAAAAAAAGTCTCCATAAAAATTAAAAGGAATGGAAATGGATGGGTCTATTGCCCGCTATAAATATCCCTACATATTTTAAATTCTGAACGGAGTGATGAATGTATTGATTTTACAATGATGTGTGTTTTTTTTTTTGTTTTTGTCTGTTCGCAACAATTGGAGCAGTAACAATGCTTCGATTTTTGACTTCAGCCCCTCTTTGAAAAGGAAATTGAATCTAATTGGTACTTTGGGGGGGTCAAAAGTTAAAAATTTTCAACATTTTTTAAACGAGTCGGGAAAAACCCTAAAAAAATGAGGGAAAAACGGGATTTCTTACGCAAAACCAGTTTTTCAATAAAATCGAATTTTTTATTTTGCTATAACTCAAAAACAAATCGATGTATAAATACTTGAAAGTTTCACCAAATGTTTATATTAGCGTTCTCCATACACAGTTAAGTTTTCAAAGAATTTTGACTTTTTTGAGCTATTTATAGACAATTGAAATTTTCAATAATTTTTCTAAGTATTTTTTTTTTAAATAACGATAAAAATTTTTTGGCCGTCCAGAAAATCTTGAAAATTTAATACAAGGTTTCTTATGAGTTTTTCTTAAAGAGATAAAAAAAAAATCCAAAATCGTTAGTCACTATTTTTTTTTATAAGTGCTTAAAGATCGAATTTATACGAAATACCTATGTCAAAATTGAGAACATTTGCAAGTAATTTTGTGGTTGAAAAATCGTAAAATTTTTTTCTTTTATAAACTAAGTTTTGAAAATTTGGTACAAGGTTCTCCATACATTTTTCTTCAAATATCTCTAAAAAAACTCTACCGGATTCAGACAAAAATTTTTAGGAGTGTTTGAAATTTAAATTTCTACAAAACCGCGTTAAATAACGGTTTAGCCTCAAACGGTTTTTGATATTTGTTGTTATTCAAATACACAAAAATTGACAAAAATTCGTCAAAATCATGAATATTTTTCACTATTTGGTAGTTCAAAATGTATAAATATTTTACTACCAAAAGCTAAGAATTTAAAATTTAATACTATGCTCTATGCTGTCCATAAGTTAAGCTTAGAATAATTATAAAAAAGTTTGAGGATTATTCAATTTAAAAATTTTTATCAGTGTTTAATGTTTTAATTTTAATTCGAAATCAAAAATACACGTGTAAAATAACGTTTTACTAATAAATAATTTTCGATTTTTGTTATTTTTAAAAAATTACTTGACGTAAGATCTTGAAACTTTTACTTAAATGTTTGAAATTGATTCAAAATAGAATATATGACAATATTTAAATTTAATAATAATATATCCTTGACTGACAAATCATCTCCGTTCAGAATCGTTTTTCGTATACAATGATACCTATCATTGCATTCAAATTTAACCTACCCTAGTCCGAGGTCCACCCCACCCCTTAATGTACAGCAGAGCGATACTCACTTACCCGCTTTTTTTTAATTCATTATCTAACAAAAACTTTTTATGATTCAGAAATCAGATTTGAACGCTAGTGTAATGGTTTTAAAATTTGTACGAATTACGAACATATATTTTTTTTGTTTTGTTAGGTTACCCCTTCAAATAATTAATTATAAAACATAAATTAATTTTCTAAATTCTATTTATGCAGTAAGTATACCTATATAATATAAAAGTTTGAAAGTAGAATAATACATAGTTAAAAATCGAATATAAAGTAAGTAAAAATTCCAGACTACAATCTAATAAAAAATATTAATTACATGAGAAAATTTTGTTCACTTTTTTTGTTACCCCGACGGGGGTTAGGACACCTATATGTTAAAAACCATTGCTCTGGAAAGCAGCGACTAAATAATTTTTGTATAACTACAAAATATTTAATAATTTATAACTAAAAAAAAGTAGGCAATAGAAGATTGGGGCTTACATTGAAATAAGTAAACTTAGAAAGAACGGACTAGAATATTTAATATAAGTAAAACTTTTCATCATCTTCTCGACGCTACCTCATAAAGTTATAATAATTATAATTTATAAGAACAGGTAATGCTTATTTTAAATTTAATGTTATCCATACTTGATTGTAAGATAGTAAAAATAGTAATGCGTAGGTATCGAGTATTACTCATGTTTTAAAAATATTTCTATACTTAGGGGATAGGTATATTATATATTATAGACGATTTAATTTAATTCGATAAATTAAGTTTTATTATTTTTTAAGTTAAAAAAAAATTAAATAAAAAATAATTCAAAAGTGTTACAAATTTATGTTTTACAGCAACTATGAGAATATTGGGAATTAAGTTATAAATGTCTATGACTATGAAGGGAGTCAGATAAACTACTACCAAAAAAACCTTAACATTTTCATAGTAATTAGTAAATATCTACAGCAACTCCTGTATGAATAGTAATGGTGTGACTATTGTGATTGTATAACTACTATAACTAACTAAAGTAGATATTAAACACGTATGATGAAATTGTTTATTAAAAAAACAAAACCTTTATTTTGGATTGTATATTGATTTATTTTTCCTGAGTTATAGAGTGAAAATTATATTTTTACGTATTAGTGGGACTGTGGGAGTTGAAATAATAAATTATAACTTATAACCTCAGCCCTCAAATGACCACCGTTGACGTTACTCTACATTAGTTGCTATTTGATACTTATAGCCTATTAGACTATATAATACACTGCGTAGGTTGTAGGTAGCGCGTGAGTGTTTTTGGCTCAATACTCGAAAATATTGATTGTACGGCCACGATGGCGGAGTGGAATAATTGTGGGGTTGAATAAGCTGTTTGCACAAGCGCAGTCTCTCGGTCACCGTGTATTTGCGCATTTTAACATTCAGTGTTATGTTCTTAGATTTGTTAACACGCGATTCTAGTTAGATTTAAATTTAATTTGATTATATTTTCACAATTTGGAAGTAATTTTCTTCCTGACTGAATTTTTATAATTTACTTTAGTGATGGACAACGATAATGAAAAAACAATTACATTAATAGAGTCAACAATTTTACCGACTGATTTATCTATTACACCACAAAAAACACCAACAATTACAGTGGCTGAGCCAGCGATAACATCGGACAAATCAACAAATACATCTATTAATTCTGAAATTATACAGACTGAATCAATAATTATATCGGTTAAGCTAGCAGCTACCCCTGCCGAGTCGAAAATTACACAGGCTAGGCCAAGAATTACTCCAGCTGAGCTAAAAATTACACCAAAAATAACGTTGATTGAGTCGATAAAATCACCGATTGAAGAAGCATTATTCATAAAGGATCATATTATTCGGCCGAATCAACCACTTTTTTATGTGAAAAATCCAAAAGGGTGGTTTAATCAATTCGAATCAAAAATATTAGCTGCGGATTTAATTGAAGACTTAACAGTGTACTACGAACTCTTAAAAGAATTGAACGATCATGATATTTTATGTTGTATTCTGGACGTATTTCAAAACTTGATTATGGTCAACAAGTTCATGTATTTTAGAAGCCATTTGCTCAAAAAAATATCTGAACAAGAAAGACTTTTAGAACTCGTAAGCGATTTAAAATTGGAAGATAAATATCCATCTTTTCTTTTAAATGAAATGAAACAATTAACGGGTGATAAATTATTAGAACATAATTTAAAACGTGTATGGTTACAAAAACTACCATCGCAGGTACGAGATACACTATTATTGTCTTCCGATTCTTTGAGTTCTATATCGTTGTTGGCAGACAACATTAAGGATCTACATTATTTACCAGAAATAAAATCATCAAAGTAAGCTGCTTACCTATATATTATTACCTAACTTACTTTCAGGTAATATACACTCAAATATATTGACTAATGCGGAGCTTATTGATCTTATTCATAGATATGAAAACGAACATGAATCGGCCAACTCTGATGATCATCAAACAAAAAATTCAGAAGCTATCAATAACACAAATTCAATTAAAAAATAAAAAAAGCAAACTAGTTTAAACAGCTTTTGCAAATGCATTTAGATATTTAATCGACCAGAATCACTATGGGTAATTTTCCATGCATTCAAACTATCTATTAATCATTTTTAATTACAAAAATATTTCTTCAGGTAAAGTACGAAATATAAAAATAAGGTAAGAATTGTTTGAAAGCTATGGTGTTCAAACTATTTTTATTATATTTTTAATTCATCACAGATATTATTGAATTTCTTTTTAGAACAAAAATTAACAAATGAATATAATAATCAATAAATATTACAATAGTCTTGTTAAGCTACTATTTGTTCAAGCAACAGAGTTTATGGTCAAATTAAATTATTTCTGGACTTCTGGTATCTAATGCCATCCAATTATTTTTTGTACACACATACATTTTTTGTGTAACATAAAAATAACCCATTAGCATTATAATCACATATTTCATATGCGTTTTGAAAAGAAAAATAATGTTTATTAATACTTTGTTCATGTTTTTATATTTCTTAATCCAATTAAAGGCTAATTTTATGTATTATTTTTGTGATTTTTATGTCTTTTTGATGCAATATTTTTAAAAATATTCTTAAACAGAATGTTCTTCTGAAATTTGTATGTATTATATTATACACAAAACCAATATTCTCATAAGAAAATGAATTGAAATAGTTTAGTTGAGGGAACAAAAAAGTGACAGGTGGAATAGTTTAACACAATAGTAAGCATTTGGTTTACAAAAATATTTTATTAAGCCGTATTTATACAAAGACAACAAAATAGTTTGTTTAAAAAAAAAAATTTAGTTGTCTTGATCTATTAGGTGATGTATTTGTAATTTTGTTATGTGTGCACATAACATTTAATATTTATATCCAATTATCTACATTAAAGATATATAAATAATAAATATGTTACAAAAATACACTGCATTATGTTAAGTGGACTACATAGTACATATACATAAATTATATTTCATTGTATCTTTTAGGGCCAGTTGTACCATCTCCGGTTAAAGTTAATCACAGTTTAATCGGCCGAATTAGCACGGTTAAAATATCTGTTATCAGTGATTAAGCCTAATCGGAGTTTAATCGGAGACGGTACAACTGGCCCTTAACCTGTTATTTTGAAATATTGTTCATTAATATAGATGCTATTCTGTACTTCCTTTCAAAATTAATTAAATATTAATTTAATTTTTAATGTGCTTGGGATATATTTGTAAATAATCTATTAAAAATAAATGTTTGTTAATGCTGTTACCTAAATTAAAGAGATTATAATTGGGCTATTTTTAAGGTTATATCATGATTGTATCTATTCTGTGGTTATATTAAAGATTTATTTATATTTTAAGGCTAATGTATATTTCAACATACTTAGTACTTACTGATTCAGATTGATCTAGCTATGTACAATATTTTTAAATATAAATATATTTTGTTTTGTCTTTTTAAAATGATTAGGTTAATCTAAATTTGATTTGATATAATAAAATACAATTAGGTATATTTTTTAGTAATAGGCTGATGTCTATATGTCTACTAATGTCTATGCTTTCTTATAAACAGCTTGTTTGAAAATTATATTCCCTTTAATCCTTAATGATTTATATAAAATATAATTTTAAAACTGATGATTGTTGTAGATTCATTTTGTTTTTCAATTGTTTTAATTATATGTGAACACAATTTATGTTGTACCTATTTTATTCATATAAATAAATATTATTATTATTATTATTAATTTGAATTAATTTTACAACCAAACAGTAACAATAATAATTTAGTGTAATATTATACATCATTTACAATCCCAAGATTAATGTGAAAAAAGTGATTGAGAAGGTTTTTTAAAATATTGATTGAATTGCAGGGTCTGTTTATTATATCAATTAAATATTTATATTTAATAATACTTTAACTTTTGCATAGTTATGGGAGAGCATATTGTAAGTGTTCTGTGTACAATGGACTTTGATCTGAGTACATATGCTTCAAATGGGATTATACTATGATTAAAAATGCAGGGGTATTCTGTGATCCAATTTTTTTCAGCACCATGAATTGGTATCAGTATCAAATTTTGAACTAGGTAACAATATTGTATACTGCTGCCTTGCTTTGCTTATCCAATCCAAAAATATGAAATACAAATAAGTTGTATAAACAATAAAGTACCCAGTACCTAATAAAAGATATGTTATACAAAGTAATATAAATGATCTATACAATTCAATATTGGAAATATATACAAACATTTTGTTAATAAATAATAATAAAAGGATGTAATCAGGGGCGGATCTTGGATATTTTGATAGGGGGGGCACATATAAATTGTATAATGATTCTTTGATGATATAATTAATAATACATACTCTTATTTTTAAACAAAATTGGTAATAATAATAATAATGATAATAATAATGTTGATTACATTATATCACACACAATATAATAATAATTTATACATATATGTAAGTCATTAATAAGTAAATAAGTAAAAATATTTTTATAGGTTCTCATATTGCCTCATAGGTCGAATTGAAGTTTTCGTTTATGTTTTTTAGCAAACACATCTAGTACTTCTCTTGGTTTTACTTGAATATCTTTATTTATATGCAACATTGCTAAGCCGTTAAGTCTTTCCTGGCCCATTGTCGATCGTAGGTAAGTTTTAATTCTTTTTAAAGAACTAAATGACCTTTCAGCACTTGCTGTTGTTATAGGTATCACACTAAGAATTGTTAAAAGACATTTAATGTTAGGAAACATAGATGTATATTTAAAAGCTTCCATTGAAGAATCAGGCATTTCTGGTTTATTTTTCCAAAATTGTTTCCATAAATTTAACTCACCGCGTAGTGCTTCAATACTATGAGGTAAATCGGCTTCATGTGTCTGAGCCGCATTCAATATTTTATTGTCTGAAGTTTCATTAGTAAAATAATAATTAGGAATGATTAATTTTAAATTAGAAATAACTGAATCATTATTTTCATTAAAACGTGAATTTAGTTCTAGCGGAGTAGTGGACAAACATTTTGCGGGGTAACCCCATACCACTCCACTCCGCTTGTCTAAACTTTAAATACGTATAACTCATGAACTACTCGTCCTAAATTCGATTTTTATGTATCAAAATACTCAGAAAATTATTCTGCTTTGGATTATGAAATTAAAACTCAATGTTGTCATTCAAAAAAGTAAAAAAACTTAAAAAAATATAGGGATAAAAAATATTCAAAAATATAATTTTTTAATAAAAACGTAGTATTTTTAACGACTTAAAACTATGAAAAAAAATGTTTTCAAAAACATGAATACTTTTTGAAATAATGAGTGTTTTATGCTTAATCAATCACCCTGTATAACAAATACCTAACAATTTACAAATAATATAGGTAGGTATACGTGGCGGCTCGTGAGTGTTAATCATAGATTAGCAACCGACAACGACGAATGTACACGCAGTTAATTTAAAAAAATAGAAATAAACTACCCAATATATTAGTATATTTTACCGTATAGACAACGCTGCCTGTCGTCTAAAACTTGAATGCATATAAGATGTATAAAGTATAAACATCAATAGACAATACATATAAACGTAAAAATATGCTCTTAATCAGCGCTTGTGAAAAAAAAAACATACTTCAATAAGTTAATAAATGGTTTGTCACAATTACACTATGCTTAATAGTGACGGTTTTGGTTATATTGTTATGAAATTAAAAATATAAACTTACATTTAGCGATGAAGCGTAGCCCTTCGTCTGTAGGAATTTCACAATTACATTATTATTTTATAAAAATTACTGTTATAACAGTCATAGGCGGAACTAGACATTTCCATTAGACTGGGCCACTCATGAGAGTCATTTTGCACCTATCATACCCAAAGGAAAGGGTGAAGGGTGATAGAGAACACCAATGTTTTTTATTACAATACAAATGTATAACATAAGTAATTATTGATGTTATAATATTATAAATCTAAAATTGTATCACTTTTAATTTAAACTTAAATCTTTTATGTGAAATACAGATACTATTTATAATTTCTCAAATTTTTTTCGCATTTATACCTAATTTATTTTATTACATTTAAAATACTATGTTCTTAGCAAATTTACCTATACATTTTACGGAGCCAATTAGCCTGGGCCATGGACCAGTTGGCCTAGGCCGTAGTTCCGCCCATGATAACAGTGCTGTGTGCTTGTGTGCAGTACGGCTAGTACGAAATTAAATTGTAAGTACCTATACCACGTCGTTGCGCGTCATCGCAGCGGTGTCACACATTAAGATAACGCAAGACGTGTGCTCCGGGCCTAATGGTTATAGAGATCGATAAGATACTAAGCTGTAACTCCTTTTATCAGTTTAAATGTACCTAATTAATGATTTTATTAGTAGGTAATAGGTAGTATTATTTTTATTTACAACTGTATTTTTTATTTATACGATACTCGTAAGTCGTAGTAACATAAAAAAAATTGTCGATAGAAAATTGACAGGGGGGGCACGTGCCCCTGTGCCCCACCCCTGGATCCGCCACTGGATGTAATATTAGTATGTATAACAATTATTATAATAGGTAGAAACAATTGAATTTTATATTATAAAGATTATATTATCTTAAAATGTTTAAATTACATGGCTATACTTAGTTAAATAGTTTTTGATTTAAAATTATGAAAGTTTTATTTTAAGTACAAACCTTAAAATGTATTTTATTAATTTAGCTAAAAATGTATATTATGAAAATGAATAATTAGTTAAACATAGTTAATAAATTACATGTAATTATAGATGTGTTCATGCATTCAATATTAAGAGTATAAATATAACTACAGTAGAAACCGTTTATAATGACACCGGTTGTAATGACATACCGGGTGTAATGACCTTAGATTGCAAGTCCCGGCAAAACTCCTATATTGTAATTTAATTTTTATCATTTTGGTTATAATGACAATCGGTTATTATGACCAATTTTAACTAGTCCTTTGAATGTCATTATAAACGGTTTCTACTGTAATTCAATAACTGATCAAGGTAATAGATATTTATAATTAAATCACAACTATTTTTTTTTTTTTTTTAATGCAATAGTATTTATTTTTTTTCTTTAATAATAATTTAACACCAATTAGTTTAATATGAGTTTTCTTATAATTTTTTTAAAAAATGGTTTTAAATTTACAAGAAAAATTATTTCTATTGGTACAGAATTTGAATTTTTACAATTTTATGATGTACTATGTAAGAGCTTAGAAATAAATACAATCTTATTTAATATTTAGATAAATATTAGAAGTAGTCATATGGAGTTTACTTTAATTGTTTTAAAAGATGAAGCTAGGTATAAATCAAAATAATGTTAAAAAAAAAAAATAGTAGTTTGCGTATAGATATTCACACTACATCCGAGATACTGTGTTGATGCCCAATAGAGTTAATCCTGTATCCATGTACTCTGCTGTGATTTTACACAGCAATATTCTTCCAGTATACACTTTGACAATTTCGCCTGGAAAAAAATTGTGTTAATAATTAAGTTTTTAAATATATTTTAAATACACAGTGGGAGAAAAGAGGCTAAAGTTAACTAATAACACTCATAATTCACACACACTAATGTAAATTTTAATGTAATAATTATTATTACAGTTGTATAAATTATTTATGTTTGTAACAATTTATAACTAAATAATCTTTTAAAATGCATATAAATAACACTACAGAAAATTGGCAGATATGAATTAAAATAAAAAAGTTATAAGGTAATACATTTTTGACTATAAAATATAAATACAACTGACTCAAATATCATACTAAAAATTAACAACAATTAAAAATGTAAGAAAAAAAATAGTAATAATCTATTTCCAATACTGAAATATGTCATGAAAAAAATATATATCTAAGGCACGACTTGGAAATTTTATTTATAAAATACATTTTTAGATGATTAAATTTGTTCATAAAAATATTATAAAATTTATAATTTAATTTTAAAAAACAATAGTTAGTATCAAAACAAATCATCATTTTATGATGATTTGATGTTTACTGTGTGTAACAGATATGAAATTTTTTAATGTTGAGAATTATATAATTTATTTCATTCTACATCACTTATTTATATAAAACAGCAATAAATTAGAATTATTAATTAACAAGAATTAAAATTTTTATGTAAAAAATGTTATTGATTATTATTATTTTTATTTTTTGATTAATTTTATAAAATTATTTAAAATCATGAACAACAGTAATGAGTAGTGGTGGTGTCACTGTGTCAGGATAATTAAATTATTAATAAAAATAGTTAGTAAGCAACTTAATATACTTTGATAATATATTGATTAAATGCATTATCAAAATATATTGATTGGATGACCAATTATTATCTTCCTATGAAGGAATGTATCAAAAAATATTCATGAATTGAAATTTGAATTCACAAGTCTTGTCACTTCATTTATATTAAATATATTGTACAGAATTCAACCTCTTAATTTATCATGGGTAAAAACTTGTATATATAGTAAAAATTAAAAATTACCAGTTTGAGAATTTTTTTCAATACAATAACAATTGTCATAAAATTCGTTGAATGTCGTAGCCACATCATAAAGATATTCGCATAAATGATGGAGACAAAAATCTTCAGTGATTTTTGACAGTACCTCTGAGAACCGTAACAAGGTCTACAAGAATAAATGTATAATTACACATATTTATTAATAAAACGAATCTAACAAAATACATTACCTTGGCTAATTTCCATTCTTTATCATGGTCTAGTGAAATAGGATCATTTAAGTCTTGAGTATGAGTACCCAAATTATTAATAATAGACCTTATTCTTGTGAGCGCGTACAATAAATAAACAGCTGTATTTCCTTTGTCTTCCAACATTTTATCAAAAGAGAATACATATTCATGACTTCTATTGTGACACAAATCTGCATACTTAATACAGCCATAAGCAACAGCTGTTTCTGCTAGTTTTAACTCTTCATCGGTTAATACTTTGTCACGGCCTTTTTCTACTAGTTTATCTCTAGCTCTTTTTATACCTTTAATGGCAAATTAATTTTGTCAAAGAATTGAAACTAATTAATAAATTAGCTAATAAAAATGTTACCTTCATCTAAAAGACCAACTAGACGAACAGTATCACCAGAACGGGTTTTAAACTTTTTCTTATCTTCACCCAACACTACACCAAAACCAACAAAGTCCATACGTACTTTAGATGGATCTAGAATACCACAGTGAATTGCACATTTTTTTAATGTTTCAAAATGTACACTCTAGTAAAAACAAAAAAAAAAAAAACACTAGGTCATAACAAAAAAGTACATTTATTGTAATGGTTCATACCTGTCCAGAATCAGTGACATAAATAATGCGATCAGCCTTTTCTTCTTCAATTCTCTGTTTTAATGCTGCCATATCTGATGTATCATATGTAAATCCACCATCAGACTTTACTATGGTTAATGGTATAGAGGACTCTGGACTCCACATAATTTTTCTACCATCGTCGTTCTCCAAAAATCCTAATTATATAAAAATTAAGAAATTGAATACAGTAATTTTGTGATATAATTTAATTTAATTTTTAGTTGTATAGCATTTGGGTTATCCACAAAACTAATTATCTAAGTTTTACAAGTATAAAAATGAATAATATTATGAATAAATTTAAAAATACCTTTGTTTTCTAGATCTTTAACTAAATTTTCCATCCGACTTTGGTAAAATGATTCCCCTCTTTCAACAATGTTAATATTTAATCTTTTATATATTTTTTGAAATTCTAAAAAAAAGTTAGCAGATTATAAATATAATAAGTATATATATTAATTATATAATATAAACTGTTACTAGTTTTGCATGCAATCTATTGATACTGATTAATAATATAATGGCTCATGTCTAATTCAGTGTAAGTATATTCAATGAATTCTTAAAAAAACATAAAGATAACATTTTTACAAAGTATTATTTATAATTTAAAAATAAATATAAAACAAAATTAATGTGACATAATATTTTTTCTTTTTTCTTCTAAAAGATGTTAAAAACTATAGTAATAGGTTTAAAATTGACAAGTAATGGTGTTAAATTTAAATATATTTAATAAATATTAAATAATAATTAATTCACTGAAATTAAAAATATTAATTCTTATGTTCAAATAAATAATGATTATTGGTGAAATTTAATGTAAAAACTAAAAAACGTAAATGTTAGTCACTTTAATCAAAATCATTAATTATTTTTTCTTAGTTATATGCTAAGATTACAATGTTCTATTTCACATAAATAAATTATTAAAATTATTAAAATGTTTAGTAAATTAATGTTTTTTAATATACTTTTGAAAAAACTTTAAAACAGTATTTAACTTTAAACATGTATAAATACAAATAAATTGGTAATAACTATAAAACTATACAGAAGTATTTAGTAAAAATATTGATAATTATTAATGTGACGGTTGGGATTGTATATTTTCGCATAAAATATTTATGATTTATTTATATTATAAATATTTTATAGCCTTCAGTTTAAAAAGCACTAGTATATAACACAGGTACCTATATCTCTAAATGAATAAGTATTATAATATAAGCATTACCTTCTCTTGATACATCACAAATTAATTTCCAAGCTTGAACATGATCAGGTGACATACTTTGTAATTTTACAACACAATCATACGCCCGTTTTTTAAACTCTACATCATTATCAAAAAGAACTTTGGACTGCTTATAAAACTCTTGCAAATCATTTATAGGAGGAGAAACAGTCTTGTAATCAGGGAACTTGTCTTGAAGTAGAGCAATTAACATACCAAATTGCGTACCCCAATCCCCAATATGATTTAATCTCAATACATCATGACCAATAAATTCGAATACACGACATAGACCATCACCAATAATTGTTGACCTAAATTAACAAACAAAAGTGAATGGTGTTATACAATTTTAGTAGTTAATTTCACCAACCTTAAATGACCAACATGCATTTCTTTAGCAACATTGGGAGATGAAAAGTCTATTATAACCCTTTGTTGATTAGTTAAAGGTTTCGGTTTCAATTTATTTTCCAGTACATGTTGTAAAATATTTCTTAGTTTATTACGACTCAACCATACATTAATAAATCCTGGTCCAGAAACGTCTACTTTTTCAATAATATCACATTCTCCCAAACATTCCACTACTTTTTTAGCAACTGCATTAGGTGACATATTTTCACCTGAAATACATATTGTTTATTTTAATAATAAGATATATTGTACTTAAATATTTTAAGATTAAATAAAAGAACCAGATATTAAGTAATAAAGTTATATAATTCTCTAGAAAAAATTTATATATATTAATTAAATATTTTACTGTAGATTTTAAACCATATTCCTGTTGGATACAGCTTCATAATACATAGTTGTGGAACAGGCACGATAAATTGCATTTGTAAACCAATTAAAATGGTTCTATCATTCAAATATTTAGGAATAACAATAGATTTTAATTTAAAATGGTCTGAACATATCCAAAATATAAAAAATAAAATAAGGAGCTTAACTGCTTTATTCTACAAAATTCGATTTCTTAATAAATCAATCATAAGACAAATATACATGGCATTATGTAATTCAATACTACTATACGGTATAACATGTTGGGGAGGCTCTAATAGAACAGGCATAAATACATTACATATAACCCAGAAAATGATAATAAAAGTAGCGTACTCCTTGCCTTTAAAATACCCGTCAGGTGAATTATTCAAACATACAAATATATTACCTATCTATAAATTATACATAAGACAAATTTTAATAAAATCTATACAAAACAACACACTAAATGCTATAGAAATAATGGACAGAAGAACAGGTAAATACATTAAACCGTCATATATGTTTTTAACAAATTCAAGAAACTCCCCCTATCACATGGGTAAAACACTAAAACTATATTCAACAATTTAAGTAACGATGCGAAGAGTCTAATAACAAGTTTATGTAAAAACCAACCAAATAATACCAATGATACAGTTAATAAAAATCAAATAAAAAAGGCTATAAATAAAATAGTTAATGAACTAGATGAGAATGTGTGTATAAGTGAAATTTTAAAAAGTGAATATGTATAATAATTATAATCAGAATGTGTATATTATGTTAAATGTTTTATTAAAATATATTCCACTAAATTTTTTACTACTGTATAATCAGGCCCGGCTCAAGGGGTAGGCGGCATAGGCCCACGCCTAGGACGGCATTTTTTAGGGGTGGCGTTTAACATCTTTTTATTGTTGATAATTTTTAAAAAGATTATAATCCCTAGTACCTATTTGTATTGTATAATTGCTTTGCTTTTGTTGTAATAATAAAATATAAAATTCAATCAGTATAATCGGACAAATAAAAACGTGTGTGTTACGCTTATTTGTCAACCTTCGACCATAGCAATGTTCGGTATCTTCCCGATGGGTTTTAACCGGTTCCCTATAAATCGATCTTATCTTGCCTAATATAACGCGTTTTCCGACTTACAAATTAGATAATATTAATGATATTATTTTTATTTGCTTGCCGACTTTCATCTGAAGAACATTGGCCATTAGACGCTTCTATTGCTATTTTCTTTACAAATTACAGGTTTTCTATTCTTATAAATTATAAAAATTTAACATTAAATTTGTTCATGTTATTTAAATTTAAAATAATTATTTATTTGAATTATGATACTTACTGATTTTTGTACGGCATTATTTATTTAGCTTATTTATCAATTAAAATCTTCATGACTTATCAATTTATAAATATTGTGTTAAATGATTTCTATATACCTACTCATAATTTTGTTATCGAACGCTCTTCGGTTGTATTAAAATCGGCGGTCGTCATAATCTCACACTTACCTTTCATAATCATATTTTACACTGTTCAATACCGCACACATTTATAATATTAAATTACACATTAAAACATATTTTATTATTATTAAAAATAATTCAATATATAATTAAATCGAAATAAATTTACAACCTAATGTTTTTAAATAATCAATCAAACTAAGTAATTTCGTTTTTGATTAAACGATCATATTATACATTTAAAATCAATTTTTCTTTCTACCTACATATTTTGCGTATACGGTTCACGTTGCCGTTTCATTTGAGTAGTATTTTAAAAAAATGTATTCATTATTGATATAAATCAATGTGTGCGGTATTGAACGGTTTAATGTGGGGAAAATATGATCCACATAAACAGTACAATATTAGTATTTAGTAAGTATTAATAAAATGAATGTACCTAAGGACCTAATGGTTTAATTATTTAATTTAGGTACCTATCTTTAAATATTAATAAGTCAAGAATGTCTAATATTGACGTGAGTAACAGGTAACACTAAAAAAGCGACATCGTTTATCGGGCTTAATGCTTAAACTTTTTAAATTCAGTCTACTGAAAATACATTATTATTGAAAACTGATGAGGAGTGAGGACGCTTGTACAAATACCATATCAAATAATGACGTTATGGAAATTAATGTGACTAATGAATATGATAATACAATTAAATCTGGAATTATCGATGAAGATATGAGATCTGAAGTTACAGATTTTAACTTGGAAAATGACCAAATTGACCACAATAAATATTTTATGTAAATAAATAAAATTAACTCAAAAATTAAGACTATTTTAGTACTGTTTATGTAAAAAAAAGTATTTGATGTAGTATTTACATGTAAGGGGCGGCAAAATTCAAGTTTGCCTAGGTGAGTTTAAGCACTTGAGCCGGGCCTGTGTATAATATTGATTAATTAAGTCATATCTTTAATTGTATAAGTATCTTTCTTTTTAAATTTTTTTATTTTTACTATTATAAGAATTTTAATTTATATGAACTCCGTATACCAGATACGAGCTTAGCTCAGTTGGTATTCGTATCAGCCATTGTTAATGTATTCTTAATGTAATAATTTACTAATAGTATCATATAATTGTAATTAAACTTGGCTGAAATAAATAAATAAATTAAATAAAAATATCTTCTAAAATAAATAAATAAGAAAACAAGTAAATAGAATAATTATTACTGAGACTAGTAATAGTGGTTTAAATATTACCTTTTGCTTTCAATAGTTTACATATTTGCATTGACGCATTACACTGGTAATCAGCAAATTTACTACCCGCAGATACGGCAGGTTGACCAATGTCTTCTAAGGTTGGATATGCTTTTTTAATAGCATTTGAAAATAAACTGATTAATATAGAATGTAAATTAATCAAAGAGTGATCTTCAATATTTACTGAATCCGTGTTAGATTTCTCATTTGATTCTTTAGCCACAGCCTATAAAAAAGAACATTACAAGGTATTTAAGGTAATTATGTAAGGTAATAAATTTTAAAATATTGGTAAGATTTTAATATAATAAAATAAAAGTAAGGAAGTGCGCACTATTTATATAAATATTTTTTTTTTGGTAGGTACTTAGCAACTAATTAACTACCTATACATAATTTAACATTTGTGTAACAAATATAAAAATATACTTATACATTTATAACTTAATACTCTTTTATGAAAATTAAAAAAAGAACATTGTAAGTAGGTAAATCTAATATAAAACAAAAAGATTTAAAATATTCTTTTGAAGACTTATAGAAATTTAAGTGTGGTCTCGTTCATATAAACAAATGGTATACACTTTATTTTTTGTTTTTCATCCATAGGAACTTAAACAAAATATGTAAATTTTTGAAAATATATAAATACTTATAAGTTTATGTTAAGATAATGCCACATTTGTATGTGTTGTCTCCATATTACTAATACACAGAATAGTAAAATAGTATTCCAGCAGTTTCAAGTTAATTTAATTCAATATTAAAATTAATTGACCCATAATAAATCTTAAAAATTAGAACGTTATTTTTCTTTTTTAATGGAGATGTTTTACGATATTATAATTTTTGAGTAAGTAATGAAAATATTTAAATAATTGTAATATTTTTATATACTCATAATTTGTATTATAACTAAATATCTTAAGAAAATACAGATAATTTATCTTTAAGTTTTATAATAGGTCAATTTACTATAATATTTAAGATAATTACTTAAAATTGGAACTCCAAAATACAATATTTTACTATGTATACATTTGTAAGACAGAGACAACACAAACGGATGTGGCATTGTCTTAAATTCAGGGAAAATTTAGTTTCAAATAAGTGTATTAAGTATCAATTATATATTTCACTGTGTATTATTTTATAACTTTATAAGTAATGATTAATAATTATATAAAATGCATAAATAATTATCTTAACAATTTAAAGAAACTGAAAAATGAAAATATATGTAATTTGGAACGTAAATAACTGTGATGTAAATAGACGTTTTTTCTAGTTTGTTTTTTTAGACTTAGTAAAATAATATAAATTATTATACATCAAAAATAGTTAATATGTTAAATTGTCTGTAGATTAATAAACCTCCAACTGACATAATTAAAAGATTTAACTATACCTACTTGTTTTCAAACAAAATAGGCTATTTGAATGTTTATTATTATTCATAAAAGTATGTTTTAAAAATATCCAGGTATAATACATTGTATGTTAATGATTAAAATATAGAATTTGAATAAGTAACTTTAATAATTACCAAGGTATTATAAAATACATTTTCAAGATATTATTGATTTTGTATAATTAACTCTTATAGAAAAATAATATACAATTGCTATTAAAAAAAAAAAACATGTAATTTTTGATCCAAAGTGTAATATAAATATATATGTACAGTTTTTTGATAAATCGGTTCAACAGTAGTAAATTATTAGTTATTACCTATTGTATTTTTTAACAGACCCGTCGTGAACAGTGACGCATTGTAATGAGAAATTTTTGGAAAAGTAGAGAACAGTATTTTTATGTACTGACGTTGATAAAATAAAAACATTCATTTACTCTAATAACGTTTATTTAGCCAACAATACAAACCTCTTTTAGAAACTTCAACCTATATCTGAGTTTTTGGTTTTGAGATTCCAACGCTTGTCGTTCATTTTCCTTCTCCTCTTTCATGTCCTCCAGTTGTTCAATATCCTTTATTAACTGAGGAATCGTGTCGAGTATAGCATCCATAGTTAAATTAACGCTGAACACCGTTGCAAACAATAAAACAAATGAATGTAAAATCACGTGCCAAATTCAATAATAATGCGAACGCCGATGATAAAGAATTCGGAAGCAGTTGATAACGAATGTGATGACATAAACGAACCATTGAACTCTATATGATAACTGGAATGCTCACCAGTCATAAGACCAATGTAAACATAACCGAGATAGCGGAAAAAGACAGCAGATAAGAACGGTGTTGCTATCTTCTTTTATCACACATAATTATATGAATTGATTACCAATACATTTTAAATTCGTTGTTCGTTTAACATTTTGACTTTTGTTCTGCCTAGTGCCTTCTGCGTTTTCAAAAATATTTTATATTATATAGCAGGGAATGCAGCTAATAAATTTATTGAAAAGTTCCCCTGTTCATTTTGTGAAAATATAATTTTAAATAAAGATATTTTTAGTAAGGATCATATAACTATTCATTAATGCCTGTAACAGATTATGTTTGTTTTACACATTTTAAAAATCGAGGCAAACTGAAATTTGTATCAATGTTTATTTTTGATATAACATTATTCACTTAAAAATGTTATCAAGCATATTCTGCAAATAAAAAAATAACATCTTTAAAAAAAATATCATATTAAAAGTGCAAAGACAATTTTTGATCAAGTAAAAAATGTAAATCCTATACATCCAATTATTGATACGTGCACTTTAGAATTACACGAAATGAAAATAGCAAAATTTATATCTTCATATTATTGTACTTAAGAGTCCATAATCAGTGTAAAAAATTAACATAACAAAATCAAGGTTTAAAATCATCCCTTAGGAACAAATTAAACAACTTATTTTATTTAATCATATTTAAACTGAGTTTTATACTATTGGTTACATGTGTTTACAAAGTTATTTTGTGTGTTATAAATTATAATATATAATCAGTTTATAGGTATTTAATTATACTTTTATATCCAATTTTTAAATTTTTTTTGTATATAATACTAGGACTTCAGCAATCTTGTCATTAAAAATTGTGCATGTTAAATACTTTTATATAAGATTGATTTATTTTATAATTAATATATATTTTCATTGTATGCTTTTAATTCAACACTTCTGCTCATTTATGCACTTATATTTCAATATTCGTTATGTTATTTTAAATTATTATTATAAACTAATAAACTATTTATTTATCATTTAATTATTTATATTTTATTAAATTAATAAAAATATTTTGTGGAAGTTAAAAAAAATAATGAGGTGCAACTACATTTTAAGAACCAAACTAAAAAAAAAAAGCAGGTAAGTGAGTATCGCTCTGCTGTATATTAGGGGGTACCCCATCCCCTATATATATATTTATATTTTTTATATAACACCTTAATATAATATAATATAATTAATTATATTTTTCTACTTGATGTTTTCCTTGATAATTTTTAGTTCAGTTAAAAAAATACTCATAAATATATTTCTTATTCGTACATTTTGAATTAATTATTGAAATACCTAGAATTAATGTATAGATATACTTAAAATTTAAAAAAGCGGGTAAGTGAGTATCGCTCTGCTGTACATTAGGAGGTGGGGTGGACCTCGGACTAGGGTAGGTTAAATTTGAATGCAATGATAGGTAGGTATCATTGTATACGAAAAACGATTCTGAACGGAGATGATTTGTCAGTCTAGGATATATTATATTTAAATATTGGCATAAATTCTATTTTGAAACTAATTCAAACATTTAAGTAAAAGTTACGTTTAGTAATTTTTTAAAAATAACAAAAATCGAAAATTATTTATTAGTAAAACGTTATTTTACTCGTTTATTTTTGATTTCAAATTAAAATTAAAACTTTAAACACTCGTAAAATTTTTAAATTGAATAATCCTCAAACTTTTTTATAATTATTCTAAGCTTAACTTATGGACAGCATAGTATTAAATTTTCAATTCTTAGCTTTTGATAATAAAATATTTATAAATTTTTAACTACCAAAGAGTTAAAAATATTCATGATTTGATGAATTTTTGTCAAAATTTGAACTTCAAATGCTAATAAAAATTTGTGCCTATGTATTTTTATAATTTTTGAATGAGAGTTAGAACAAGTTATGTGTACCCTTCAGTTAAATTTTCAAGTAATTTGTCCCAGCTAAATTTTTTTTATCAACATTTATAAAAAAAAATAAAAAAAAAATTGAAAATTTCAATTGTCTATAAATAGCTCAAAAAAAGTCAAAATATTTTGAAAATCAAATCACGTAAAGAAAATGGCAATTTAAATAACTGGTAAAATTTTCAAGTATTTATGACTTATACTATTTGAATAACAATAAATATCAAATATCGTTTGAAGCTAAACCGTTATTTAACGCGGTTTTGTAAAAATTTAAATTTCAAACACTCATAAAAAATTTTTGTCTGAATCTGGTAGAGTTTTTTTTACAGATAATTGAAGTAAAATGTATGGAGAACCTTGTATTAAATTTTCAAAACTTAGTTATTAAAGAACAAAATTTTACGATTTTTCAACCACAAAAATACTTGCAAATTTTCGCAATTTTGACATATTTCGTTTAAATTCGAACTTTAAGCACTTATGAAAAACAATTGTGACTAACGATTTCGAATTTTTTTTTATCACTTTAAGAACAACTTATAAGAAACCTTGTATTAAGTTTTCAAGATTTTCTGGCTGGCCAAAAAATTTTTATCGTTATTTTAAAAAAAAATACAAAAAAAAATTAAAAATTTCAATTGTCTATAAATAGCTCTCTCTAGCAATCTCTACAAAATTATATAATATTACCAAATATCGTAAATATTAAAATGAAAACATTAATAAAATACTTTAAGGAGTAACTCGTCAATAAACTATGTTTCTCGGAAGTTATATTACCTATATGTTTGTTAAATGTATAATAAATTTCATTTTTATAGCTACCTATTAGACTTGAATATAGGTATAGGTAGGTACTTACTACTTATAGTATTTGTCAAAAGTAGTTTTTATTGAAACTTTACAAAAGTCTTAAAAATATATAAGCAAAATTTTTTTTTATTGACTTAAAAATTCAAATTTTGACTAAATTTATTATTTAAACGAAGAATGTCGATTTTAATTATTTTGTCTTATTATTTATTTTTGTCGTTCAAAAATATTATTTGAGCTTTGTGGGGACTTTTATGTGTAAATTATAATTATGTATTATTTTATTTCTTTATACACAATGTAATTTTAAAAATATTCAGATTAATTAAATAAAATATGCTGCTTAATTATACTTATACAGTTATACAGTAAAACCTCGATTATCCGAACCTCCGTTATACGAACCCTCTATTATCCGAACTGCAATAAATTAGCGTATCGGAACGCAACCAGTCAAAACGAATCAAGGTATTTCGGGTTACGGGTTTTGGGTTTGAAATCAGTGAATATTTTTAGTGGATTTCGGGTTTCGGGTTCTTAACGCCTTTTTTATTTTAAAAATTGGTATTCCATAGTAAACCATATTCAAGTGATGAGCAGATCCGTGTAAGCTATAAAATTTTTTTATAAATTACTATAAAAAAAATTGGCTATCCAAAAAATCTTTAAAATTTAATACAAGGTTTATTATAAGTTGTTCTTATTTTAGTTAAAAAATCAAAAATCAATAGTCACAATTTTTGTTAATAAACATTTATTATTTATGTATTTACGTATTCAAATGTTTTACGAAATATTATATCAAAATCGCGAAAATTTTCAAGGAATTTTGAAGTTGAACATTCGTATAATTTATGTGATTTATGCTTAAGGTTAAAAAGCCTAATAGAAGGTTGTCCATAAGTTTTTCTTCAAGTAACTGTAAAAAAAAATTCCAGCATCAATATAGAAAACATTTTATGAGCGTATGAAATTTATTTTTTTACGATACCGAGTAAAATAATGATACATTACAATTTAAATATAGGTAATAATATAATATATCCTACTACTTATCTTAAACTTACAAATCATCTCCGTTCAAAATCGTCATCATTTCATTCAAATTTAACACATTTATTATGTACAGGCATGTACCTACTCTCCATGACTCCGTCTGTACTATACAACAGAGCGATGTCCACTTGACCACCTTTTTTTATATTATATTGAATAAATTACGTATAATAACAATAATCTTTGCATACCAAAAACGATTCTGAATGAAGAAAGTCTGTGTTAGTCTATATAATATTATTATTTATTAATAAAATATATTTTATGATTTATTTATATCGCTGTTAAAGTAATTTATTTTGCTATTTGTGTTATAGTAGACTTATTTCATTTTGAAATAAAAAAAACATTGCTTTTTTAATAATGTAATATTATACATTTTTAATTATTATAATAATATACATATTTATACCATATTATATAATTGTTATTATTTATAAACTATTAAGTCAATACAATTTTCCCGTAAATGTGAATTGATTCGAATACTATAAATAGGTATCTTACCATTAATCTAACTACATATTATGCTAGTATTTTAAAATAGCATTGCTTTATAAAAAAAATAGATCATATTTTTAAGTTCAAGTTTTCATTTGAATATGTTATTTTGTGTAGATTTGAACATTGTTACTGTACAAATGTACAATAAAAATTATTTAATTAATAAGCAATCTTGACAATATTTTGTGCTAAAATTTAAAGTTTAAGTTATGATAATTAGAAATTTTATACATTTATAACTACAAAATAATTTGAAAAATTTCACAGTCGTTTTTTTTTATTATGATTGTGTTATATTATAGATATTTTTTAATTAGTATTTGAAAACTTAAGAGAAACCCTAGAAATTTGATCATGTATAGAAAATAATAATGTCATTTATAAACAATTTAAATTATCTACGGTTAATCTCGTATTTTAATTTAAACAAAATATTAAAAATGTATTTAGTCAAAAACTAATTTTTCATATAAACTCTCGTTTTCCTTATTTTTTTTGTTTATTTTTTAAAATACTGAGAATTTTAAATTTTAATTACTTCCCAAACATTAAGTTTAAATTAGATCCAATTCGCTATCAAAAAATTCAAAATTAGGACATTTTTTCATTTGCCTATGCTTATGGTTTATATGTTTATATTATATATAAAGACAACAATATACAAATAAAATACACTTTATTGCAAAATCAATATATTTATTGGAATGCTTGGAATTTAATCAATAAGTATTAATATAAATTACGTATTACATAATATTAATGAAATACTTAAAATTAAAACTTTGATCCTATTGCGTTTGTCAGGTTTGTTTATATATATATATATATATATAGGTATTTAGGCATTTAATATTAATATATTATTAGACATTAGTTAAATATCGTTCTATGTTAGAAATGTTAAAAATGTTAAATATTAACATTCATAAAAAACAAGCTACAAATGTTTATTGATTATTTTTATTCATCAAGAATACATATTATTGACAATAGTCAATAAGACGTTTAAAAATTGACGATTTTACATAAAACATAAACTTAAACGTAAATAAAAATTTCCCATGGATCACGATGACTAGATTATATATAAGTAAAACAAAACTTTAAAAAAGTGTGCAATAATATGTATATAATTTTAAATCATAAAAATGTTTCAAAATAAATGTTTACTCATAGTTTTGTATGTTGTATAATGTATATTCTTTATATTGCGTAAAACAAGTTTTGAGCAAACTCAATCTGTCTACAAAGTATATAAAAAGAATAACACAAAAATTCATTAAATTAATATAGTTATATAGAGCACATGATATAACTTTTAAAATTAAAATAACAATAATAATAGTGTATTAACAATAATTATTATTTTCTTAAATAAAAAAACATATACAATATTATAAACTAATTTAGGGTTGAAACGGTTGAACATAATAAATATATAAACCTAAAGGTACCTTAAACCAATATAATATCAGTTAGTAAGGTATATGTAATAGTCTGGAATACAGATTAAAATATTAAAGTACAATTACACAAAAAAATGCGCTATATTATGTCTCTAGATTACTTTGAGTGAACAAAATGCCGGTCTATTAATAAAAAGTATAGGTATACTGAACATATGATTATGTTACATTTACATGAAATAAGATGTAGAAGCAACATTAAAAATCAATACACATTTTATTAATAATTATTTTAGTTAGTAGTGAGCTTAAGTGAGCAGGTAATATAAGTAGACTTAATATTATTTTGTTCGTCAATACTCAATAGGATATTATAATAAATAATAATAACAATTTTTTTACGTTTTGTAATGAAATCTGTTAAGAATGAAGGTTGAATTTAAAGATTGATAATATAATAATAATATATTATATATTATAATATGTATATATGTATAGTATCTGCAGCTTATGCTGATACCCAACCCTTAAATTTTAATAAGTACCTATACCTTAGTAAATACAATTTAATACATTCATAATAGAATTAAATTAATTAAAGATATATTAAAATAAATATTAAACAATAGTGCGTAATAATAGTATTGTTTGTGATTTTCATTTTCCCGTGAAATAACTTTTACAGGAAAAGAGAGTATTAGCGTTAAATAAATAATAAATTATATTATAATCAGTGCTTTAATATTATGTGATATAAAATGTATTCTTTTAATTATTTTCATTAAAATGAAGAACGGTACCATATTTTTAAAAAAAATTAATATATATTAATTCTAGATTATTCTTGAAAATTTTACCTCACAAAATGTTATTGCATTAAATATTTTAATCCAAATCCAATATTTTAATTGCTATGATATTGCGTAACAGTCATGGAATATGGTTTAAAGTAATATAAATTATGTGACAAACATTTAACCAATCAAACTCATTTTCATTGAGATTTAATTACTATTGTTCAAAAATATTGATTGCAATTATTGTTTATTGTTGTTGTTTATGTAGTATTTTTAGTATATTATAGTGTACCTATATTGTTATTATTTATTTGATGATTAAAGGTTTAAGGTCATCGTAATCGATTATTTTAAGGGAAGCGAATAATTTAAAGGTCTAATAATGGCCTACCTTCTTTTTTTTTCAATTCCAGCTCTGATTATAAGCTATTTCAAGAAATCGTGATGTGATAAATTTTATTATTTATTTTATGCGTACACAAATAAAAGTCTGAGCCGGCGTCTCTTGTTCGTGGAAAGTATAAAATAAATGATCAATGGGTATATATAAATAAAACAATGTATAGAAAGCAATTAGTATTTGAATAATCAAAAACAGCTTTGATTTTATAATATCACTTCGGTTAAATTTGGTTTTTCTTTGCAGCTTTCTTGTTTTGTTTCCGGTCATTGTTAATTTGATATTGTCACTGCGTACATACAACTTTTTGACGAAATGTAGAAATTAATTATTGTATAAATTGTGATGAATCGTGGTTATCTAAAAGAAAAACAAATAATAACGCCCGAACAATTAAATTTTTTTTATATTTACCAAAAATATCTACTATATTTAATACAGTAAATAATAATAAGGGAGGAAAATATTAATAAATTATTTAATTTAATTAAGTGTAAGAACACCGAATACTACACGTCTTTATATGTGTGATTAACAAAAATAGATAGATGTTTATATTTATTATTGAAATTTTATCGTAAAAAAAAAACAAATAAATCGGGTTAATAATAATTTTCACAATAGAAAATTTAGACTTAAAATAACTAATTTATAGACATTTGTTTGTTTTTTTTTTGTTTAATCTGTGATTATACATATTTGTTTAGTCATTTATCAAATAAATTAGTATATTGTTAAGTGCCGTTTAACAGCGATAAAATATTATGACATTATTATTGAGGGTTTATTGAGGGTTAAGTGAATAGTTAATTATATTAAAATGATTTTCACGATTGAAAGGGGATGATCGACTGTCCCCTTGAATTCGTCCTTGTCTAAATAGATATACCTATGATATACAAAACCAACTTCGCTGTAATCAACATATATTTTTAGTACCTACTAATATTTTATTGTATTACATTTTAACTATATATATTTATCTATTTGTTTATATATCTATCTTTATCTATCATTTATATAAAGTATATAGGTATTATATACTTTTATAAATCATTGTACGTTGTACGTTAGTTAAGGTATGCCGACAAAATATCGAAACTAAAACATCGCTAGTATAAAATATAGCAACAATTTAATAATAATAATACATTATATACAATTAAAAGAGGCAATTTTTTAATATACTTCGAAGCAAGTACGTATACAGCCCGGAGGTTTGGAGTTCAAACCCCTCCTGAAATATTTTCGAGTAACGAGAAAAAAATTGTTTTATTATCTTGCACAATTTGTATTGCTAAATTTTATAACCCCTCCCCCCCGTTTTTTGTGTACGTGCCTGCTTCAAAGCATAAAATATTGTTATAATTAATAAATAGTAGGTGGTATTGATAAAAATGATAAAAATATGTATAATATAATATGAAATTGATGTAGGTAAGTAGTAAAAATAAAATATGTATACTAATTAGTATACAGTAATTAATGCTATTATTAAAAACGAATATTTTAGTGAATAGTTGACGTAGTATTACAGTACAAAACTTTTTCGTTTTTTTTTTGATTCATACTATTGAAATCTTGAGAGTTAAAAAATTTTGGTTTAGAATGAAAAGTCAATCAAATTTGGGTCATTCAACAAAAAAAATTTTTTTTTTAAAATGCAACTGTTAAATGGTAAAAAAAAAAGCAACGTCGGATGGAATAGGTAATTATGTAAAGTTGATATGTCAGAAATATCATCTACCTATACACCAAGTCAGAACCACAACTATTATTTATCAATATGCGTTACACTAAATGTAAGCATTAGGCAACCAAATTTAACACGGATTCATTTTGTACGGACAACCAAGTACACGGGGATAACTAGCATACAATATAATATACATATACGAATATTTTAATACAAAATTCTTCTATTGGCACCATAAATAAGTGATGGCTTTTTATAAGGTAATACTAAAATAATTAATTTACATTTACTAGAGCCCGCAAATCAAAATATTATTGTAGAAATTGTTTTACATAGTTTTTTTTGTTTTATATTTCTTTAAATAAATATAAAATAATATTTTGTTTTCACAATCATTGTATCATTTTTTGCAATAAATGCAGACTAACTAAAAAATTTATTTCAACTCAATCTTCTTAGGTCTAGGATCACTAACCTTGGTGCATCCGATTGCATGCCAAAAAAATAAACATAAATTAGAATGTCCAAATTGCATGCCGCGTTCCTACAAGTACCTATATCTTTATTTATCATGCACTTATGTGCACAACTTAAACTTTATTTTTGATTTTTCTATTTATTTTTTTTTTTTAAAAAGCGCATGAATAGAAACTGATTAGTTTTTTGATTGAAATATTTTTATACACGAGTATGCATTTTACCAAATTGGAGAAAATGACAATATGGAAAATATATAATAATAGTAATAGCACTTTGTAAGAAAGTTAATATTTAAGAGGGAATAGTTTAAAATTATCTAAGGGCCTAAATTACACTGAAATATTACATTACAATATAATAATAATAATAAATTAAAAACAATTATAATTATAAAATTACTTCAGATTAATACAAATAATACAATAATACTTATACGAAAAAGACCACAATAATATACAACAATATATAATAATTAACTAATAGGTAGGTACAGTATGGTAAAATGTTTACTCGGATATAAAAATATTTCTATTTAGAAACTGATCAGTTGTAACAATCATATCATAAAGCATTTCTCTTCATGATTTTTTTTTTTTAATTAGAAAAATTATGTTTAAGTTGTGAACATAAGTGCATCGTTTATATGATAAATAAACTTGTGGATACACGGCATGCAATTTGGATATACCCCTCTAAGAGGTGGCATGCAATTCGGATGTAACCACCAGCTTATATATAGGTAAACAGGTAAATCCATCGTGATTCATAATAATATTGTGTAAGAATAATAAGAACTATGCATTGGTACATTTTTTTTCATCGTCATATTAAAATTTTGGTTTGTTATGTCACGAATTGTCTCAAAATGATTTAATGATAATTCCACATTTAATATTTTTAACTCTTTTTAACACTCAACATTGTAAGATTTTAAAATGAAAACAATTACGTAGGTATATCTTAATTATTTGCACGAAGTCATATATTTAGACGCATTAAAAAGTTACAAACAAAAATGTATATTTTATCACATATTTAAACGAAACTAGTACTTATAAAAAGCCAAATAAGATGCCGTGCTATATGAATCTTCTAATATTCCAGTTTCATAAGATCAGTAATTTTGTCTTGAATAAAAAAAAGTTAAGACATGTGTTTAAAATATTATGGATTTTATTTAGGACTAAAAATAACAAAACTAGTGTACCTCATGTTCTCACATAAAAATTAACTTAATTCAATTTATTTTAAAATATTATGTAACGCTTCCTTCCACTTTATGATAGTTTGGAAATAATTCATAATTGGTAAATTCACTGATTATATTTCTATAACATACTTTTGCATATTGTATTCTAATAAAATTAAATGCATATTTTACTATCTTAAAAATTATAATACAATATATAAATCCTAGCCTATAAATATTTATTTAAAACGAATTAGTGTTCTTAAGTAACAACTGTATGTGCAATGTATATTACATATAAATAGTAATTTAAATAATATTAACTATTAAATCATACGCATACCATCAATTCTTGAACGCCTTCTATGTTAAATTTGAAAACTAATATATGTAAAAGCTCTTCAAATTGATTTTTATTAGTCTATAAAATCTAGTATTGATAGCTTTGATGTCAAATACGTAGGTACTAAAAATAAATTTTTCAATGATAATTCAAATAATCAAAAATAAATCTTTACTAATATAAAATGATTAATGAGTAATGATGAATTACTTACTACACTATAGATCTATTGGAAACTATTGTCGCTATTGTTGGATATTATTATCATAGTTGTCATCGTTTAAACTAACACGATATTCAATCTAAAAATAAATTAATTGTAAAGTGCTCAACAAGTGAAAGTGAATAAAAATGTAAAATTGTTAAAAATAACTGCATGAAAGCCGAAAGGTAATAATAGGTGAATTAGCGCAGCAACCGACAGTTGAACGCAGCAGGCAGCCGATCGCTACTGCAGGTGGTAGCTGAAATAAATAAAATGCAAACGGTCTTGGTACTGAACGATACGATGATAAAATGAACGGAGGGGTTGAGTTTAAGTAGGGTTCTGCAGGACGAGATCGATAAACCTAACATTTCACCCGGAATTCACGGATGTCGGATGCTGCCAATATCCTGGGGGGGGGGGGGGTGGGAGTGCCTATTATCATGACATACTTTAATATAGTGTATTAACTTTGATAACTATAAAACAATTGTTTTAAATCAAAGATTAATTTTGAAAATTCATTATTTTCAATTAACAACTACCTTATATTGTAACTATACTCATTATGTTCAATAGTTGATGGAGAAAAGATAGTGCTTAATTTTGAATCTATAAAAATAAAATCGGCAAAATATAAAATTTAAATATTCTTAATTTAATTGTTTATTCTTTCTTTTGGGGGAAGTGTTAATCTATAACAAAAATGATAAATCCCACGCGCGTTATGTTTTTGCGCCAATGTAATAATTAAATTATAAGCCCTAAATATGTTAATCTGATTTCTTATAAAGTTTACCATAACATAGAACAATAGTTTACAGTTTTGTGCACATATTATATTTTTATATTCTGTTGGGTCTTGGGTGTCATACCGCATAAGCAACAATTGTTATACATTAAATAAGATGCAACAATGATCGACAATAAAATAAAAGATTTTCTAAAAATGCAACATGTCGCACATAAAACAGCCAAGCATCCGTGCAATTTAAAATCTGGGAGTAGTACAAACGAGTTCTCGGACTCTTTTATGTGATACTAGTCAAGTCACAAAACAATTATGTGTCCCTAAAAAAGAGGATTTTATTTCTTATTTTTACAAATAAGATTAGTACCATACATGGTACTGAAATTTCAAAACATATTTATATAATTATTTATACCTATGGGTTATGATTATACAGTTACTTATATTCCTATTATATTATTATTATTATTTCTTATATTTCCTATTCTAAGTATAAAGTTTAGGTATATAGTATATAGTATTTGTACTTATTATATAAGTGATATATTTATTCAAACATATTTTGTTTTTATTATTATTTCATGGCATTTTAAAGTATTTAAACGTTAAACCCTTCGGTTCTGTTCACCATAAAAAATAAGATGAACGACAATTTTTAAAATAATGTAAGTAGTAAGTACTATAAACTTATGTGCGAGTTAAATTCGAAGAAAAAAGCTGAAATCAAATTTACTATTCGATAACTATTTTGGAATAATCGCTGGTTTGCGTGAGTATAAAAAAAATCAACTGGTAAAATAAAATACAACGTAATACACTCCATTATGATGCAGAGGGTAGAAATAATGTTGGCACGTGGTAGCTCGCACGCACGCGTTGGTTGACAACCCCACATTTGGCCTACTGGGTGGTATTGGCCGGGTGCGCGTTAGTGGCTTGATTGGGGTAGGTCTTGCCTATTGCTATTCCACGGATTATATTTGCGTATAAATATTAAATATAAAATAATATTATAATTTATAATGATCGGGTGATGGTAGTTGTTGTTATAGCAACCAATCTAACAGTGTGTACTGACAGCTGTGTAGATTTAATAATAATATAATTCATTTTCGTTCACTATTAGTTATATCGTAGTAAGAGTTTGGACTCGTAAATAACTATATTAAATAAAATTATTGTATAGAAAAGTGACAACACTAAAAAAATGTGATGCGCCTGGTAATAATGTTGAAATCTTATAACAATAAAACATATAAAACGACAAATTATATTGCACAATAATTTTCATAAAAATTTTCAATAAATATGTTACAAACACAAATGTCATTACGAGTCAAAAAACATAATGAAATTTAATAGATAATGAAAAATATCGTAAAAATAATTCACTAGTTATTTAAATTTTGTACTTAGTTAAATTAAATTAACGTAAAAAGATTTATACTATCAGAAAGTTACATCGCATTATATAGGGAATTAGGAAGGCAGTAAGGCACCTAATATTTTTTGTTTTTAAATGTAACATATTTTATTTATTAATTATTAGGTAAGATATATTAATTTTTCTTTATGATAAGACAGCTTATATGTCAGTAAGGAATATACAAGCGAATCAAGCTAAATTACTTTAATTAAACCCATTGACATTATTAGTCCGTTATTATACTATATATTATCATATAAATTTATGTTGAAATGATCTTAAGATCAATTATTTATATAATATCATTAATATGTCTAATATTCAGCAAATTCCTCGATTGTTTTTCATTATATATTTATACTACATATAAAACATAAATGATTGTTTTTGTATAATAAACATTATTTTAGATTTTCGTTAATTTTGCTAAGTAGTCTTGCGAAAGAAGTATCTCATTAGCGAAATTTTCGTAGATCCATTAGTGATAATTTAGTATTTTTTATTTTTCTAAGAAAGTTGTAGTATTTATAGAACCTACAACCTACATTCTAACTCAATGTTACCACATAATTATAGTAAAAAATTAAAGAAATTAGATAAACTATATTATATAATTAAATGAAAAACATATACCTAAGTTTAATTATTAATACATAACACATAATTATTAAATTATTAAGTAAATAATTTTAAAATTAATCTCAAGTTCGAACATATGTAAAATAAAGTTAAAGCAGTTAAATAGTTAAGTAAAGCACATATCAATTTTTCAATTTGAATTTTATTTATTTGATTTCATGAAGACTAATAACACCCATTTGTAATCATTGCCCAACCTGCATACATCAACCGGGATTCATATTCCCCACACTTATTATGATGACAATTATCAGCATACTTAATTGTTTCAAAATTATCAGCATGAATTCTTGTTTGCTGTCTGTAACCGAGACATAATATAGTACTCGTGTTATTGTGCACAATCTTGTAATGCAAGTGTAACGAACGAGCTTAAACAAAAGTTTTCATACATGCGCGTACATAGGCGTGCGCAGACATTTGTGGCAGGGTGGGCTAAGTCAATAATGATTAAGAAACCTGAACTCTGATGGAAGAAACAATTAAAATGTAACATACTTTAATTTACCTATTCATAACCACCCACTATTTAAGGCATAAATCATACGATAAAAATCAAATACATATTTTTTTTTTAATTAAACAAAAAATATTTTAATTGCCAACAAAGTTTTAAATTTTAAATAAATACAATTTCGCAATCTTTAATGGTAATATTTTACCAATTTTATTTTTAAAGACATTTAATTTATTATTATTTATTATCATAGAGTATCAATATTATTTTTCACTTACCTATTTAATGTTTTATGATTTAAAAAATAAAAAATCACGATGTTTAGATCATTATTACTATGTATAAAAATGTCGGCACGGCTCACAGCGTGGGCTATGGCCCACCCAGCCCCCCCCCTTTGCACACGCTTATGCATGCGTACCTACTTATAATTCAGCAAAATTCGTTCCAAATTGAATTCATGAAATCAGCGGTATAGACGTATGAATAAATAACATCTTACGGATATTGCAAAATAATCCGCGGAAGACTATAATATGTATCAGTTTTAAATCTTGGTAGGTATTAGATTCAGAATGGAGCGATGATATTGGTTTTGCAATAATGTGTGTGTTTTTTATTATTTTTTTTTTATGTATTTATTGTTTGACATAATATTTAAGAGCAAAAAAATTAAATTTTCAAATATTTTGTGGATAAAAGTTAAAAATTAATTATAATTTTTAAAATAATCGCTGAAAAATTGAATTTTTTTTATCAATATCCAGATTCTTAATCAATTTTGTTTTTAGTTTTAATTAAATAATAAATATAATTATAGATTCTTAAATATTTCATAAAATATTTATAGGTATTAAAATTTTATAGACTTATTGTTACTACGGCCTGCTCTATAAAATATACAACACAACCTACTACGACGTAGATTTACATATTCCAGTATAAAATGAAGGGAAGGAAAGTAGAACAATATTATATATAAAAACTATATGATTATAGTTAAGCTTGGTAGGTATGTCCTGTATTCGTGAATATACGTTATATTCGTAGCATTATTATAATTAATAATTTATACTCTCATATATTATGAAACGTACTACATAAAGTAATAATGCAATTCGTTAGAGGCAAGCATAACTACGCAGTGTTATTAACCAGATAAATGTAGCTACGCGTGATTATAATTTAAAGAATTTAAGAATGGTATGTACGTCATCCGGACGCCATAAATACGTACGCTTAAACCCATGGACCCGTGAACCATAGGAACATAACGGCGTGCATCGCTTGACCAGAAAGAATACGACTATGAGTGCTGGAGAAAGGATCTATGTAGGAGAGCCTAAGATAGGCATTTTTCAGAAATGATTTACCAAAGTTAGAGCGAGTACCTTCACATCAGTATATATCAGCATATAGTTTGTATAGAATGCTATTATTTGACTTGGAAACATTTTGAATTAAATAAACACAGAAATATTTTCGATAAAAAAAATACTTAAAATAATTTTGTGACTACATGTCTACATTTATTTATTAAACCGAAAGCTACTCAAGCTACTGTAAATATGGCTGTTTATCCGTGAACCGAAACTGTTTTATTTTTATTGTTCGCCTAACTTAAAATAAGCATTTAGTTAAATAACTACACTTTTGAGTTTTAACTAAATACCTAGGTAGATAGTAAAATTGTATAAAAATTAAATTATTTGACTATTTGCCTAAACATTTAGTAAAATACCCGATTTAAATATATGCCTACGAGGCTACGAAATATTATACACGTAATCGACAAATAAACATTCTAGTGAGAGGATACTCAATACCAGGATTCTAATATAAAATTTAAAAAAAAAGTAGTTGATATCCGGAACTGAAACTGTATGTATCAATTTATTACTAATTGTCAAAGATCGTTCAAATTCAGAATTCTTGAACACTTACTACGGACAAAACTAAAACTTAAAACTGAAGAATAAACAAATGTATATTATATTAACCATTTAAACTACTACTCGGTCTGCTACTTATCTCATATATTATACTTGATAGTAGATGGTGAATTTACATACATTTATTTGTCATTTTGTCAGTCAATAATATTACTTTGAATACAATTTAAGTGGCGCATTACTTGAACTTAAAAAGATTTAAATTATTTATATAAAAATCTTCTAAAATATAATTTATTTCAAAAATAAATACTTTTTCTTACAATTTACAAATCTAGAACTTAATAAATAAAAACTTCCAAAGGTTATTGTCATGTGTACAAAAATTACTTATTATTTAGGTATTATATAATATACAATTGTGTTTATTAATTGAATTATTTATGCCACACGAATCAAAGAGAACATTATATTATTCAAGATAGTGTCAGTCCAAACTTAGTTAATAAGTCGATAGTAAATAAAAACTTATTCCGTGTTATACACAAGGGACTACAATTCAGAATAAAAGCTCGTATTTTAAAGTAATATGGTTTATTATAAGTTTTTGGAACTCAAATAAATAAAATGTAGTACCTAAAAGAAAACCTTTAACAACAGTAAGTCAATTATTATGGCATAAGTTTTAAGTCTTTTTATACGAAGAAGTCTATAATTTTATTTATATTTCAAACTGTATTCCTATTTTCTCCTTGGAATGAAATTATAAATTTTAAATATGGTTAATTATTTTGTAGTTCAAAACTTATTATACTTTAATTTTAAATAGCCAAGACTTGAAAATGTAATTTATTAAGATTCTTCATAAATTGTTCTCACAGAAAGCAAAAATATAAACACATAATATTTTTTTTCAGACATTTGTAGTTAAAATTTGAGAAAATTGGATATTTAAATTTTAAACAAAGAATAACGGTTTAAGTTATTTTGTTGTAATTTGCGTGGGTTAAACTCATATATATATATGTATATATTATATATTATTATTTATTATTAAATATTATATGCAATGAATAATAATGTTTTAAAAATATTTAGATTAATTTAAATTGGCGACACACTCCTTCAAAAATCTAGATACTCTGCTGCTGTAGGATATTTATTTAAAGTAAATATACTAATATATAGAATTTATTAGTTTTCGAATATTGCGGTACACATGTTTTTTGACTGTATAAATATAAATATACATATATTTGCTTATATACATAAATATAAACTATAAGATTTATGGATAACTAAATCATATTTTTCGTATTTAATTATCTTACAATTAAATATTTAAGTATTTTTTAAATTAAATTAAAAAATAATAATTTAATTATATTAATTATAATATTATACGCAGCATAATAGCAACGTGTACAAATAACGTAATGATGTGTGTTCGTTATTTTGCTATTATATAAATACCAATTATTATTGTCTACTTAAAAATAACATTGTTATATTTCATGTTATTAACGAACGCCCACCGGCATGAAAAACGATGTATTACGCATAGTTCGAAAGCAGTAGCTATATACTCAACGTCAAACAAGTCGATGACGATAAGAAATTCAAACAACGCAAAATAATAATATAATATAATAATATATAATAATATAGATTTCTTTCACTCGATAGCCCAATTCATTATTAGACACCAACTACAGGCAAAGCAACTAGGACTTATAATCTACGTCAGCACACAGGTGAATAATATAATTTGTAATTATATACCTAACCTAACCTAACCTAGGTTCATTAAATGAATACTTAATCCGTGTGTATTGTCTCTGTTTTACAAACGCACAACTGTTGGTTTTGAATATTAATATTTATAACCAATAGTACAACTTAACAAATGTGTGAATCAATTTTGTGATAATGTTATAATAATAATAACTTATAATATACAGGTTGAATTGACGAACTAAAAAATGTAAATTTATTAATATTATCTAGCCTATTTTGAAGGTTAATACATACATTATTTTAAAGCGAGTTATCAGCATTTTGAAATTGTTTTATTTTATAATTATATAATTCTCTTTAAAATTAATATGCAAATAATGAAATAAATGTACGATTTACTAGATCTGTGTTTCTTAAAATTTCCTCAGAACTCATAAGTTAGCTAGATCATTGTCATTCCAAATATTAATCGTTGATAGTGTTGATACATCTATATTATAACAATAAATAAATTAAAAACAAAAACGTGGTTATTGCAATATTAATATTTTTCTAATCATTTAATTAAATTTATTTTATGATATTGTAATCATTGCATAATCAACTTTTGTATGACCTCAAAAAGGAGAACAAAATGTAAGCTATGATCTAACTCTACAATAAACTTTCATATTGGTGTAATTAATTGAACGAAAAGTTTAAATTTAAGTTTTATAATATGGATAAAACAACATAGAGGTTGAATAATTTAGTTTGTACAAATTATGTTATTACTTATAAGTTCGATCTAAGTTTGTTGTTAAATATTTTTACTAATTTACTATATTTAGATTCTGAACGGAGTGATGAATGTATTGATTTTACAATGATGTGTGTTTTTTTTTTTTTTTTTTTTTTATTTTTTTTTTATTTTTGTGTCTGACGACAACATTTGGAGCAGTAAAAATGCTTCGATTTTGGACTTCAGCCCCTCTTTGAAAAGGAAATCGGATCTAGTTGGTACTTTGGGGGGTCAAAAGTTAAAATTTTTCAATATTTTTTAAATGAGTCGGGAAAAACATAAAAAAAATGACGGAAAAACGGGATTTTTTACGCACAACCAGTTTTCGACAAAATCGAATTTTTTATTTTGCTATAACTCAAAAACTAATAGATGAAAATACTTGAAACTTTCACCAAATGTTTATATTAGCGTTCTCCATACATAGGTAAATTTTCAAAGAATTTTGACTTTTTTCGAGCTATTTATAGACAATTGAAATTTTTAATTTTTTTTAGTATTTTTTTTTTAAATAACGATAAAAATTTTTTGGCCGGCCAGAAAATTTTGAAAATTTAATACAAGGTTTCTTATAAGTTGTTCTTAAAGTGATAAAAAAAAATCCGAAATCGTTAGTCACAATTTTTTTTTATAAGTGCTTAAAGTTCGAATTTATACGAAATATGTCAAAATTGCGAAAATTGGCAAGTAATTTTGTGGTTGAAAATTCGTAAAATTTTTTTCTTTTATAACTAAGTTTTGAAAATTTGATACAAGGTTCTCCATACATTTTTCTTCAATTATCTGTAAAAAAAACTCTACTGGATTCAGACAAAAAATTTTTATGAGTGTTTGAAATTTAAATTTTTACAAAACCGCGTTAAATAACGGTTTAGCCTCAAACGATTTTTGATATTTGTTGTTATTCAAACAGTATAAGTCGTAAATTTTTTTTTATTAGCATTTGAAGTTCAAATATTGACAAAAATTCGTCAAAATCATGAATATTTTTCACTATTTGGTAGTTAAAAATGTATAAATATTTTTCTATCAAAAGCTAAGAACTGAAAATTTAATACTATACTGTCCATAAGTTAAGCTTAGAATAATTATAAAAAAGTTTGATAAGTATTCAATTTAAAAAATTTTACGAGTGTTTAAAGTTTTAATTTTAATTTAAAATCAAAAATACATGTGTAAAATACTAAAATAACATATTACTAATAAATAATTTTCGATTTTTGTTATTTTTAAAAAATTATTTGACGTAAGATCCTGAAACTTTTACTAAAATGTTTGAATTTGTTTCAAAATAGAATATATGACAATATTTAAAATATATAATATATCCTAAACTGACAAATCATCTCCGTTCAGAATCGTTTTTCGTATACAATGATACCTATCATTGCATTCAAATTTAACCTGCCCTAGTCCGAGGTCCACCCCACCCCCTAATGTACAGCAGAGCAATACCCACTTACCCGCTTTGTTAGGTTATTTTTTTTTTTTTTTGTGTCTGACTCCAACACTTGGAGCAGTAATAATGCTCCGATTTTTGACTTCAGCCCCTCTTTGAATAGGGAATTGAATCTAGTTGGTACTTTAGGGGGGTCAAAATTAAAATTTTCTAATAGTTTTCAAAAAAATCGAGAAAAACAAAAAAAAATGACAGAAAAATGGAAATTTTACGGAAAAACCACTTTTCGACAAAATCGATTTTTTGATTTTGCTGTAACTCAAAAACGAATTATTGTAAATACTTGAAATTTTCACCAAATGTTTATATTATGGTTATCTCTTTACAGTTAAATTTTCAAAATATTTTGACCATTTTTAAGCTACTAATAGACAATTGAAATTTTCGACTTTTCTAAGTTTTTTTTTCTTCAAATGCCGATAAAAATTTTTTGGGTGGCCAGAAAATCTTGAAAATTTAATACAAGGTTTCTTATAAGTTGTTCTTAAAGTGATAAAAAAAAATCCGAAATCGTTAGTCACAATTTTTTTTTATAAGTGTTTAAAGTTCGAATTTATACGAAATATGTCAAAATTTAAATTAAATTTCATACGCTCATAATGCGAATGTTGGCCATAGTAACCATATAGTAACATATAAAAACTATTTGTTTCAAAATAGAATATTTGACAATATTTAAATATAATATATCCTAAACTGACAAATCATCTTCGTTCAGAATCGTTTTTCGTATACAATGATACCTATCATTGCATTCAAATTTAACCTACCATAGTCTGAGGTCCACCCCACCCCCTAATATACAGCAGAGCGATACCTACTTACCCGCTTTTTTTTTTTTTTTTTTTTTTTTTTTTGTGTCTGTCGACAACATTTGGGGCAGTAAAAATGCTTCGATTTTTAACTTCAGCCCTTCTTTGAAAAGGAAATCGGATCTAGTTGGTACTTTGGGGGGTCAAAAGTTAAAAATTTTCAATAGTTTTTAAGTGAGTCGGGAAAAACCTTAAAAAAATGACGGAAAAACGGGAATTTTTACGCAAAACCAGTTTTAGCCCAAATCGAATTTTTTATTTTGCTATAACTCAAAAACTAATAGATGTAAATACTTGAAATTTTCACCAAATGTTTATATTAGCGTTCTCCATACACAGTTACATTTTCAAAGAATTTTGACTTTTTTTGAGCTATTTATAGACAATTGAAATTTTTAATTTTTTTTAGTATTTTTTTTTAAGATAACGATAAAAATTTTTTGGCCCGCCAGAAAATCTTGAAAATTTAATACAAGGATTCTTATAAGTTGTTCTTAAAGTGATAAAAAAAAATCCGAAATCGTTAGTCACAATTTTTTTTTATAAGTGCTTAAAGTTCGAATTTATATGAAATATGTCAAAATTGCGAAAATTGGCAAGTAATTTTGTGGTTGAAAAATCGTAAAATTTTTTTATTTTATAACTAAGTTTTGAAAATTTTATACAAGGTTCTCCATACATTTTACTTCAATTATCTAAAATAAAAACTACCGGATTCAGACAAAAATTTTTTATGAGTGTTTGAAATTTAAATTTTTACAAAACCGCGTTAAATAACGGTTTAGCCTAAAACGATTTTTTATATTTGTTGTTATTCAAACAGTATAAGTCGTAAATACTTTAAAATTTTACCAGTTATTTAGATTGCCATTTTCTTTACGTGATTCGATTTTCAAAACATTTTGACTTTTTTTGAGCTATTTATAGGCATTTGAAATTTTCAATATTTTTTTATTTTTTTTTTATAAATGTTGATAAAAAAAATTAAGCTGGGACAAATTACTTGAAAATTTAATTGAAGGGTCCACATAACTTGTTCAAACTCTGATTCAAAAATTATAAAAATACATAGGCACAATTTTTTTTTATTAGCATTTGAAGTTCAAATATTGACAAAAATTCGTCAAAATCATGAATACTTTTCACTATTTGGTAGTTAAAAATTTATAAATATTTTTCTATCAAAAGCTAAGAATTGAAAATTTAATACTATGCTGTCCATAAGTTAAGATTAGAATAATTATAAAAAAGTTTGAGGATTGTTCTATTGAAAAAATTTCACGTGTGTTTAAAGTTTTAATTTGAAATCAAAAATACACGTGTAAAATAACTTTTTACTAATAAATAATTTTCGATTTTTGTTATTTTTAAAAAATTACTAAACGTAAGATCTTGAAACTTTTACTTAAATGTTTGAATTAGTTTCAAAGTAGAATACTAGAATATATTACAATATTTAAGTATAATATATCCTAGACTGACAAATCATCTCCGTTCAGAATCGTTTTTCGTATACAATGATACCTATCATTGCATTCAAATTTAACCTTCCCTAGTCCAAGGTCCATCCCACCCCCTAATGTACAGCAGAGCGATACTCACTTACCCGCTTTTTTTAAAATTTGTTTAGGTAAATAAGAGTACAAATTTAAATTTTATTTATTTGAAAAATATAATTTATTAAAGTAAGCATATTGATCCCTCAGAATAAAATTATATAGTATCTATAGTATTGGTTAAATCAGTTTTTCGTAATATAAAATTAATTTTATTGAAATTCATATGTTTACGTTTGTGTGTAAAATAGAAATAAGTATGTAGAATGTAGTCTTTTAAGTTTCGGAGAATTACTTCAAAAATAATGTGTCATATTAAGTCAGTATAACGTATAAGCCCTGTGTTCACAAGTCTAGGAAGTGTAGATACAGCATAAATATATTGCACCTCTTATATACAGAGCAAGTAGTTTTTATTTGATAATGTCGTATCTATAAATTATGCTGATAAAATAAAAAAAAATTTTCTTTAGAGTTTATTATATGTTGACAGTTTCTGGCGTTCAGCCATATAATCATTATTCTACAGCAGAGTCTTGATGATATTCCGACATTGCGTCAGTCCGGCACTCTCAGTCATAGTTTATTACCACATCCAACTATGATTTTATTTTAGGATTATCGCTTCGAAATTCAGTGTATAATTTTATTTGAATATTTCGATAAAATTGATGTAATTTCAACAACAGTTATAACTTATAAACTTGTAAGTGATATTAAGTATATAAACCTTATTGAGTTGAATCATATACAATGGGTGTAGTACGACTAACGGCGTATTAATGAATACAAAAAATGTTGCCGTTATCAGCGACGAATCACCAAATTAGGTGATATGCACATGCGCGATGCAACTATACTCGTATTTAATCATACATCATTTTTTTATACGATTATACCTATGGATTGTCCATTGTACCCGTGGACAGGGCCGAACTTCCGCCTAGGCAAACTAGGCAGCTGGATAGGAGGTATTTCCTTCCCACGGCCCAGGCCTCGGCCAAGTACCAAAAAGAAAAAGAAAAAGGACCCCTTTTTTATTAGCTGCCTTGAGGTCCCAAGGGCCTGAGACCTTTAAGTTCGGTACTGTCTATATGGATAATAATGTAACGCATACGCACGTCGAACACATAATTCGGAGAATCGTCACTATAATATCAGCAACAAAATAATATATGATTTAAGATGTACACGCTTAATAATTTAATTAAAGATTGGTCAGTTACGAAAACCAATTCATTTTAATTTTTCCTAAAATTATTTACAGAATTATTGTTTCTGTATTAAAAGATTTCTGTTTCAATATCCAGCATTTTTTGTAAATAACCCGGAAGTACTACTAGTATGGCATCGTATACGCGTCGGATTGATCAGATTCTACTCTAAATATATATAGTTACGACGGATGTGCAAGCTTATATCAGTAAGGTTAGGACGCTGATTAGTGATTACCTATACAGAACGTAAGTAGAAAAACTTGACAAATAAAAATTTAAAATTATTACAAGTTAATCGCATGAAAATAATCTAAATAAAAATAATTTTAAATTTACCATGTCTGGAAATTCCTAAAACTAATATTTTGAAAAAATAGTTATTACTTTTCAAATTAATTTACTCCGAAAAAAAATATCGATATCGTTAAAAAAAAATTGTAAAAAATTAACTACTCGACTTAAACAACCGTTTTTTACCATCAACAATGAAAATCAGATTTACAAATCGGCTATTTTCTAATTCTTCCCGAAAATATGTATAGGTACCTATAACTGGATAAATTTCGAATTTCTTGAAAAAAAAAAACAAAATCAAAAACTATCGATCAGAACCAAAAAAAGTCATCGTTTCGTTTGTCAGGTAGTCGTCTTCGTCCGTCGCTGTCCGGACGAACGATATTTTGCTGCGCGCGGCACCGCCCGCGGCCTGGTCATGAACAAGTGTTACGCAAACGCGCGCGCGTCGTTCTGGAGACGGCTGGCGATCGCGGCCGCGGTGGCCGCGCTGCTGACCACGTGCGTGTTCAACTTCGTGACGGCGCCGCTGGTGATGTGCCTGATGGACGGGGGGTGCGCCGAGGTGTCGGTCACCTCGCTGAGCGGCATGTTCGCCCGGACGATAGCCGGCGCGTGTTTCGCGTCCACGGCCGCGTTGCTGTGCAAGTGCGGCTCGACGGTGCCGATCTACGTGCAGACGATGCGGGCGCACGACGTGTACTCGCCGACGACGGTGGCCGAGCGCCGGGACCGCTCGCTGTTCCGCGGCCTGTACGTGGCGCTGTGCATGTCCGTCACGCTACCGGTCAACGCGCTGAGGCTGTCGCTGCTGGTGGCCAACCGGTCGGACCCGGTCGTGTTGGTGTTCTTCGTGTTCATGTACGCGGAGAACGTGGCCATGTGTCTGGGCGAGACGTGCTTCGTCACGTGGTGCCACACGCTCAACAACAAGTTTCTCGAGATCAACCGCGACCTGCAGCGGCTCGGCGAGGAGACGACCGCGGCCGCGTGCAGCGACACGGTCACGGCCAAATCGATAACCACCGCCTTGATGGCGACGACCGTCTGCAACACCGCCGCCGCCGAGCGACGCGTCACCTACGGCGGTGATTTTTACGGCGGGTCCGGCAAACTGCAGTCGACCGCCAACGCGGTGGAGGTGATACGGATCCGGCACCAGCTGATCCGCGACGCCATGTCCGTGCTGGTCGACCTGTACGGCATACCGGTCGGCCTGTCGCTGTTCACGTTGGGCGTGATGACGCTGTTCGACATCTACTACCAGGTGTCCGACGTCATGGGAGCCGACTCGAGGCTGATGATATTCATCTACATGTGGCTGTTGCAGTACACCATCAGGTTTTCCGCAATCGTAATGACGGCGCACAACACGACCAAACAGGTACACCCGACGCGCGACCCGTGTGTCCTTTCGCTAGCAAAATTTACCAAAATAAAAGTATATGCGTACAATCATTAAGCCCGTACGGAATAATCGCTCGAGGTAGTTGTTTAACACTGCGTATACATAAATAGCTAATTTAGCATTCACACAAAAAAAAATTATTGAAAATAATCCAAGGCGAGCCTTTAAACCTTTTCCCACGGTTCGATTATGCAAACTGTTACGTTTCGAGTATTAGATATTAGAAACTTATAAAAAAATAAAAACAATCTATTTCCTATATACCTTTTTTTTTTTTTTTTTTTCGTTTGAACCGACAGCAGAGGAGGATCTGTGTGAACACTACTACTCCTCTGCTGCCATCGTTTATTAATGCTTAATAAAAACGTTAATACATGTACTACATTCTTAACACATAACTAATTATGGTTGCTTCACCTTAAAAATAAACATTAATACAATAGGTACAATACAATGCAATACCATGCGATACAATAAATAATGAGTCAGTCAGTTGGAGCGGCTGCCACATTTCCTATATACCTACAAGTAAGACGAATGCAATTAAGAGGACGCCATACCCGCATGTGTTGTCTCTGTCTTACTAACATACATCATAACAAATTTTCGTTCAGTAGAATACATTTCGTGACGTTAGCTTTAATATTAGAGTGAATTGACCTATTATCAAATTTAAAGGTAAGAATATTATCTAGACAATGACATATGCTTTTATTGATATTATCATATTAAAGTGAGTTATGAACATTTTAAAGTTGTTATATTTTACATAGCTGTAACTCACTTTAAAATAATAATATCATTAAAAGCATATGTCATTGTCTAGATAATATTGTTACCTTTAAATTTGATAATAGGTAAATTTACTCTAATATTAAAGCTAACGTCACAAAATGTATTCTACTAAACGAAAATTTGTTATGATGTACGTTAGTAAGACAGAGACAACACAATATGCGGATTGCGGGTATGGCATCCTCTTAAATCTAAAAATCATCCTTACAATACGCAAGGAAAATAGTTTTCGAAATACCATTCATAAATAATGAAAAAAATCGGCTGTAAATACGTATATACAAATCGGTTTGAAGTCTCTAGATATGATGTCTAATAATATATCAAATTGTACAAACTATCTTAATTTTTAATTTGAGCTGAAAAATTGGTTTTACAATTTTTTATAAATAGGATATAAAAGAAAATTATGGAAAAAAAATTGTATTTAAAAATGATTTCATGTTTTATATAATTCGCAAAAAATATGACCAACTCCCCAACTATAAATGAATTCTTGTAACTGATATATTTTTCATTTTAACCCAAAAAATGTGTCTTTTAAAAGATCTCGTTAATCAATTTTAACAACTAGATAAACATAATATAAAAATATATAAACATTTTACGTAACCTATAATTTAAAAAATAATATGTACCTAATATATTATATACATCTGTTATAGGCACTCAAATCAAAGATATTTATATCGGATATAAACAATCATTATTTAGATAAAAATACGAAAGAAGAGGTAAAAATGATTCTAAAAATTATAACTTTGTTAAGAATTTAATAAATAATTATTACATTTACTGCAGTTACAGATATTCTTTGATCAACTTATCAATTGTTCAATTGAAATTACTGCTTACGATTTCATTACTTTAAACAATCGTCTAATAACTTCTGTAAGTTATCCATGTATTGTAAAAATGACTAAAAAAACATTTAAATATGAATAAAGAATATTAATATTTTTAAATTCTGCGTAAAATTATCTTAAATTCTTAATTTTATTATTTAACAGGCAATTGTAGCTGGAACAACATACCTCGTAATATTATTACAATTTGATTCAAAAAACGTACATGATAACGAAGACGAATAAAACAATAAATTTACTGTGCAAAGGTGCTGTTTTACTTAATTTTTTAACATTAGTATTTAATTAAAAGTCATAGTTTGTTTTAGTATTTTTCGGCTATTTATTATATATAACTATGGAAGTAAAATACTGTTTAAGTGTAATAAACAAATAGTACATTTTTTAGTATTGCATTAGTTTTTATAATATTATGATTTATGGTAAACGATAAGTTTGACAATATTGGAAAAATAATTTCCAAGTGTAATTCTTCTTTAATCACCACAATAACTCCTAAAATTAACAACAATTTTGTATTCTTAAAATTACTACAATATTTTGTAATTTATTTTGTGTTTTCAGTAATATTCTAAGAATATCTACTCAAATGTTTTTATTTGTAAAACACGAAATGATGTATTTTTTCAAGTCGCAAATAATAATAATAATAAATTGTTTACACATTAATGCGGCATAATATAGTATGTATGATATATAAGTATTAAACATGCATTATAATATAATGACGACTATTTCGCAGAAAAAAAACAAGTGTCGAAAGTCGGCCTAATTTATATAGGTATAGTCTCTCACAGCTGTCAATCACCGATGTCCTTCGAACTCTTCCGGGTACTTATATATATTGTATACTTACCGCGGATAGACTTAAACATATACTTAGAATACGATATAATAACACGCGTTTCGGATACGACCAAATCGTTAGTGCAAGGTATTCGGTCCTAAAAACGAGAGGCGGCGCCGCGGCGGTCGACAACGAAGCTGCTGATACACTTTTTGCGGAGACAGCTGCGCTACACATACAAATATAAATAGATAAATAATAATTTATTCTAAGGATTTCTTTCAACTGAGCAGAGAATCAGACAATCATGGATCTCATCACGGTATATAAGGTGGATGTATAACTTCATTGACTCGGGGGTGTCATTTGGGGGGGGATCAGAGTGTGCGGTTGCACCCCTTACTTTTAAAATAGTTTCAATTGGCCTGCACCCTGATGAAATAATGCACGTTTATTATTTATCATTTAAATTACATTGGTTTTAAACAAATAATATTGTGCTATATATTTGTCTATTGTATTTTAGTTTTTAAATTGATTTTTACTACTTATGTTGATGCATTGATTCGATCCATGATGTATAAAAACAATTAGAAACAGGATAATGTACATATATAATATATAGTATACCTATTTTATATGGCCTGGTGAAATTTCAAAATGGCCTGCTTGATACCTCGCACACCCGAAAAAAAACCTGAAATGACGCCCCTGCATTGACTACAACAGTGACCACTCATCCTTGCAAAACTATATCAACTACGCCAAATACTGGAATACACTATTTCGAATTCACTTTACAACAAGTCTTGCAGGAGCAGTGCCGGATTAACGTATAGGCAGGGTAGGTATGTGCCTAGGGCTAGATAAAAGTGGCCGTCAGAGGGGGGCTATTTTTTTTTTAATAGTGGCACTGTGGAAGTCCGTGCTACTTCGAGGTGAATGTCTTAAATATTAATATGGTTTTTTTGATTTTTCGAACAAGTGCGATCCACCGCAGCAGTGCAGCTGGTTTTGATAATAATTGATACTGTTCATGATAATTATCATAGCTGATTTAATAAATGACTTCAGCTCTAAAAAAGCAAGAAAAAAGCTGTAAAATAAATAAATCTAAACATTTTTATAATTTTTTTTTTTTGCAATGGGCTATAAAAAAATGATTTGCCTAGGGCTATGATCGGTCTTAATCCGGCACTGTGCAGGAGGTTGACGTTATAAAGGCACGATAGATGTAGTATTGGTTAATAATAACGTTTTGAATATATACGCCGTTATTTTCCAAAAATATAATATATATCTCAACAATTTTATTCTTCCTGCGCGGGAAAATTAGTCAAAAAACGCACTTTTGTTGTTTACTCCTTAGTTCTCAAACGACAAGTCATTAAAAAAAAAAAAAAAAAAACTATATTTGTATAACTGTTCACCTAACCTAACCTAACCGCCCCAATACACGTACATACACAGGAAATTAATATTGTTTTCGACTAAATATTTATACCAGCGGTTCGCACTATATAGGATTTTGGATGGAATTTTGGATATTAATTTTGAAGCAGTATAATACAACGACGGATAGAAGTATAGTTCAATTCGTTAACTCTTCAAGACGCGTGTAGAATTTTGAATACAAAAATTCGGTGTTTGTAGTGACCTAAAAGTATCGTTATCGTACTGCAGCGACACACGCCGGTCCGATACATACGCGCCCCCACGACCGCCGGCCAGCAGCCACTACCCACCGGCGATGCGTTTCCGCGACGCGACAATGGTGCTGCGCGACACCGCCGTGTCCGTCGCGTTGGTGCTGTCGTGCGCGTACAACTACGTACGGTCGCCGTACGTGATATGCTTGCTGGGCGACTGCGGCAGCGTCACCACCACGATCGTCGTGGCCATATTCCCGCGGGCCGTGGCCGTCGGGTGCATGGTGTCCCGGGCCGCGGTGGTGTACAGGACGGCGACGGGCGCGGTGGCCGCGTACGAGACCAAGACCGCCGCGTACGAGGCGCACCATCCGGCGGACGCGTGCGGCGCGCGCTGTCGCCGGGCGTTAGCAGCGGTCGCGGCGTTCGCGTGCGCCGCGCTCATCGTGCCGGTGAACGCGTACCGGATCCACCTGCTGTACCACCGGTACCGGGACGCCGACATCGTGACGTTCCACGTGCTCATGTACGTGCAGAACGCCAGCATGTGCATCACCGAACTGCAGTTCATCGTCTACTGTCTGGGGCTGTGCCTCATGTACAGTCAGATCAACGACGAGCTGTCGGCGCTCAAGTCGCAGACGATCGCGGTCAACCGTTACCCGGCGGTGTTGATGTCCGGTGGTCGGCCGCCCGGCGCCGCGGCCGGCCGTCGTCCGCCGCTCGCCGACAGCGTCGAGCGGCTCAAGCTCAGGCACCAGTTCGTCAGCGACGCGGTCGGCGACCTGAACGCGCTGTACGGCTTCCAGCTGGCGGCGTCCCTGTCCGCGCTGTTCGTCATGGCGCTGTTCGACATCTACGCCGTCGTGTCCAGCGTCGTCGAGACGGCCAAAGGCTACCTGTTCTTCTACGTGTGGGTGTTCCAGTACGCGTTTCGGTTCGCCATGATCGTGTTCACGACGCACGTCACCACCAAACAGGTAGAGGTATACATTACGATAGGATGACTGCGCTGGGTGTGACCATTGCAGTGGTATATACCTGTTATATTGTACTGCTAACGATGTGATTTTTTCTTGTATCTCTTGATCGTCGGTGTTCGGTATAAGTAATTTTACTCGTTACTCGGAGATAAAATGTAATCGAATTACTTCTTCTTCTAGTCGCCGTTCGCGGTAAGCAACGCAAGTTAGAAATACTCCACGGGTACGATCTGAAAAATATACTTTAGTAAAATTGTACACATAAACATACACATATATAAATATGATTATAATTAATTTTTAACTATTTAATAAATTATACTTTACTTTACTATACTGAACACAGTCTGATAAACCTTATAGTAACCATATAAGGTATTAAACATTATGCTTTTATTATTTAATATATATAATATATATATATATATTTTTTAAGTTTATTCAAGAATAACATTTCAACTATTTCAACATTACTTAGAATTTTACATACTATTTAATGAGTATTCCGTAGCGATACAACTTTTTTTTTTCAAACGAAAACTTTCCTTTATTGATTATAAATTATAATAAGGAGTAGATGATATTTTATAAAAATCGAAGTTTAAACGAGTATTCTATGAGTTAATAAATGTGGTGTATCAAATAAGGATTATATCACGTACTTCGTCATTTTTACATACAATTTAAAGTAGATTTTAGTCTACCAATATTATATATTATATAGACAAAAAATTTTTATTTTTACATATTACAAAACTATTTATAAATTAATGCTAATTAATAATTACTATAATTCATAAAATCACCATACTCCCTTAGGTTCAATCATAGAATCAAATGTTATTAACCCTACTCTTTGATCCTTATTATTAATTTAGAAACAAACCCTTAAAATTTTGATTAGTTTTTTATTAGTTTTCAAAAAAACTTTTCCGTAGCAATTAATAATTAAAAAAGTTCGTTTTTATATGTAAAGTGAACTTTGCATCATCAAAGGACGTCACTTTAATAATGTATAAAAAAAAAATGAAAATATGGTCTCAAAGTATACTTAAAAATTCAAAAAATCATAATTTGAATAGAGGAAAAAATTGAGATGACCACGCTTGATAAAATCACCGTATGTATTATAATTCTAAACAATTTAAATCATGTAAATTATATATAATATTTGTTTTAAAAATATTCACACGTACATATAATACTGACTTACAGCGTACTGTATACTCTTTTACAATAAATTAAATATATATATATCAAACTTTAAAATCAAAGACCTCGAAACTTGAGTTGGATTAGGTACGCAATACTATTTACAACAAACTAATTTTTTCGTCAACTAATAAAAACTTTTTTTAGGCACTCAAAACGAAAATTCTTTTAACTGATATTAATTCCCGGTTTGCAGATAACACTGCAAAAGAAGAGGTAACGTTATGCTGTACATAACATAATAACATAATTTGTTACAATAATAATTTTATTATAAACGTTTCTATTGGTTTTAGTTACAATTGTTTTTGCAAGAAATATCCAGTCGTTCGGTGGACTTCACAACCTTAGATATGTTTATTATTAATGTACGTCTCATTACTTCTGTAAGTTATACCCTGTTTAACTGTTTAAATTTAGATAATTTATTTTTACATATTCTTTAATCATCGCCAACAAAACCGTGCACAAAAGGCATTCGATAATTTATTAAAAGGTATATTTATTTGTAGTTTTGATATTTTTCGTCCGATGCTTGCTTGTAGCTGTGGTAAGGGGAGGATATTAAGCATACCATGCATGGAATTCCATAAAATATAATTAGGTCTATTTTTATAAAATTAAAATAAATTTCAATATTTTCAATTATTTTTTAAGTAATCAATTAAAAAATATTAAGTTATTATAAATGCAATCCCTCCAAACAACAAAAGTTAAAGACACGCCTGGCTGTCTGAATGTATACTTCGTACAATTTCATATTTTACTCAAGTTCTTGTTATTTCAAATATAAGCACGTAACTGACGTTGTAACAAATAATAATTTTCTGCGCTATGTTTATCGAGGCGACCCTATTTCCGGAAAATCAATATTTGTTTTTGATTTGTAACGAGGTATGCGATCTTTAATCAAAATCAGTATGAAACGTTATAAAAATATGACTAATATGAGATAATTATTTTACAACTCACAAATGTCCTAAGGTGGTCATGACAATCATTTTTATGTATATTATGCATTCATATTTTCATAAAAATATTCCTTTAGTGAAATTAAAAATATAGATATAGTTTTAAAAGAACCAAAAATAACTACCTACAACAAATGTGTAATACAATTTTTTTTTATTATGAAAAATTGTAATTATTTAAATATCTGTATAGTATTAGTATACATATACATACCTTCATTCGTATAGACATATAGTGAATAGGTACATTATTATAAAAACACTAACAAATTCGAAATCAGATTTACTTGAAATCTTTGCAGAAAATCACTGACCAATGTTAATATTGTCATTCTAAAATATTTGAAATACATTCAAATAATTTAATCGATATTAATTAAATTTTGATTTGAGTGGGTATAGTTTATTCCGTATATATGTAATACATTTACTTAGGTAAGAAGTACCTTTATAAGTTGGTTTTTGGAACTTCAAGATTAATAAAATAACTATACTTTAAAAAATATAATGGTTATAATTTCTGATTGTTTTTGAAATTATCCGTGCATTATAATCTTTACTATTTTAGAACTAAAATAGAAAAAGCCAAAAATGTTAATGTCGTTTTGACTATGATAGAAAACGACAATAATTAAACGAAAATTTCGCGGGATTAACATTGAACATGGGTTGGACATATTTATTGGTTTTAGTATTTTATCGTAATGACATTATTCGTTTTCTTTTACTCTTTATGTCAATTCAGCACTTATTTGAATTTGGGTTTGTAGAATTTCGAAAAAGGAATTACGGCAGTGTGTAGTTACATAATATAATCCAGATGAAAGTAAATCTTCTAAATGTCCTAAATCTAGATTTATATGTAAATAGTAAAAAATCTCATTTCAAAACTGATATGTATAATACTACCTAATTCTAATCTAATTTTAATAAAATGTATAACTGTCTCTTTTAGCTTAATCTCAATAATAATTCTAACTTATTGTGTTTTTTATTCATTTACCAGGCGATTGTCACAGGTACAACTTATCTCGTTATATTATTCCAGTTTCAATAAATTAAGGATCAAAGCAAATATTATCTTTAAATAGTATTTATATTATATAATTTATTCTATTATGTTATCATTAATAAATAAATATTCACTTAATTTAAAACAAAAGTATGTGTATTTAAATAACTGGGGATATCGTTCTTCTATATAATAAGTACAGTAATTCCCAATCGTTTTTGGTTCACGCATCCCCAAAAATAAAAAAATGTAATTGCGCCTATCTCGAATAAATAAAAAAAATTTTTAAGTGTGTAGATAGTGTGTTAAAATGTATTTAATTTTTCGTGTTATAACTAATAATAAATTATATAATATCATTCAATTTTTCCACTTAACTATGTTATAATATATCTTTACAATATTTTCGTATCTATTATTTTATACTTAAATTTTCCTTGAATAATAATATTATTAATTACAAATGGTTGCTGAATTGTTTTTTAACTACACATTCATAACACACATCCATTCGTCCATAAATCTATAACGACTATAACTGTAACACAAATTGTTTATTTAAATTGTTATAGTTACACACAGCTTAAGAGTTTTTTTGTTTATAATTTATTTTTATGTATAGTACTTATTATTGTTTATATATAATATATATATATTTTTTTGTTTATTGTTTTGGTTATCGTATTTTTACGAAACCTTATTACGTTATAATACTTTTACAGATATTAAATATTTTATTTTTCATTACCTGTTTTTATTACGTTTGGATTAAAATTGTTTTTATAATTATTACTATTTTTTGTTAAATATAACGTAAAAATTATGACTTTAATATATAATATTTTTAAAAATTATTTCATTGTCATGAAATATACCTTTTTCAATTCGGTTATCTGGATACCGTTTGAATAACATCTACATGAAAATGTACCAAAATTGCCTATCTACATTGCCTTCAGATATGAAATATGTTATTATTTTAAAAAATATCGAGAATAACATTAATATACTGTAATAAAAACGAAAAACCTCACAGATTAAACATTTACACAATAATTCAGATTTCAGGTTCATGAGTGAATAGTTCACTATAATAAAAATGTTAGGTATTCAAGAGTATAAAAATAGGTTTATTATTCTGTGATTCTACGTAAATGGATTATAATATATGCAATGTAATGAATACACTTCGACATATTGTTATGAAAAAAAAACTATATTTGTTGGCAATGGTAATACATAATAATAATTATAATAACACTTGACCCTAAATGATTTATAGTTAAAGCTAAGGAATGGATTACATTTGATAGACAGCTGTATGTATTTTTTTATTTTTTATTAAGCACTAAATTGTATGATGAGTAGTTTTTGTTAGGTTTTCCGTGTAATAATTAATATTGTTTACTTTTGCTATCTGCCGCCTAAGTACTTGCTTATGACCCCGACTAAGGTCTAAGTTTTTAACAATAAAATCAATTATGTATAATTATATACGAATACACATAGTAAATTGTAATATACATCGTAATTAGTAAGTAGGTACAAGTAAGTGGAGTAGACATGTACATAATATGAAATTTGTCATAAATTATAATATGTATTAACTGAATTTTCATATTTGTATGTTTAGGATTTTAATTATAATATATTATGTAAGTATATCAGTATTCAGTAGATTGTACTTTAGGCACACAAAACAATTTTACTTAAATATAAATTAATTATTGGTTACTTTCGTACAAATATAACAATTAATACTGAAATACGTATGCACAATCGTGTGTTTTTATGCCTAACTCCAGCAATTTTTGATCTTACAGTCTTTATTCCTTTTATATAGGTTACTCTGGAAAAAACAACTTTAAATTACAGTAAATATTATAGATATAGTGCCGTTTATTATTTACTACATATTTATAATAATTGTGGTTTTGATATAATACAGCATATACGAGTATAGTTATTTTCCTTGCCAAGTAACCAAATTAAAAATACTAAACAAACATCATTCAATTGATAACAATATAACAATATTAAATAATATGTTAGAACAATATTGTTAAAAGATAAAATAAAAATGGACGGTTTGCCTTTTATACCAGGATTTTGTTTTAATGATATAACAGTAAGTAACTATATCGTAGTATAATATTGAGTTGACTCTGCTCGTGACAAACCCGTAATATTTGTCATGAAAATATTATATGCATGAATTACTATTTTTTCATATTTGTTATATTTGATATACAGAAACAAGATTTCAATTTGAGTACTCAGTTCCGGTGGAAAAACGGATACGCCCTTCCCAAAGACAAGTCACCGGCTATAGGAAAGAGTAAATTAGACGTCGACAACATATTGTATGGTAAAACATTTGACGTCACTGGGTACGTAGAATAACAGCATACAATGTTAAGGCGTGCAGGGCCCCACAAGGGGGGGGGGGAGTCAGAAGGATCCATGGTTCTGGGGACCGGCGGTCATGTAAATAATTACTTCAATATAATATATTAGAGAAATGTTTTAAATGCATTATTTTATGATATTTTTAAACAACTCGAAAATCATATGCGAAATCTATGGCTTATGATTATAACTTAAATATGATGATATCACATCAATATTAATAACTTGAAAACAATCGATCACATATGAAATTTTTCTCCCTCTTTCCCAAACTAGTAACCAAAGTTGGTGTATTTATAAAATGTATACACGTGATATTTTTGTTCGTAATAATTTAGTTGTATAATATTAATAGAAGAATATTTTTCTAGTCGGAAGTTAATTTTTATTTATATATTATGTCCTTGGTATATTATTATCATATAATATTTAATTTGTGTAAACGTACAGTTTTACCTTCTACACATAAACATATTAGTACATTTATTAATATATCTATCGTCTATGGTTCTATACTGTCACACTAAAATTAGTAGTATTATCTACGGATTTCATAATAACTAGCCTATTAATAACTATTGATACGAACAAAATGTATAATCTGAAATATACCTAAATAATATTTATACTTAATACTTATACAATAACTAATAAAAAAATTAAAGAAATTTGAATTTATAAGTTTACCAGAACTATACACATATTTACATTCAAGTATTCAAATATTATGCATTATACGTTATAACAATCACACTATTTTATATTTTTTACCTGTCAAATATTATATAACTTTTTTCAATATTTTACTATATATTATAAATAATACATAGTATTCATAATCAATGTTACTATGTACGAGTATATAATATTACACATGTTTTCAATTTATAAGGGATACCTATACATTTGTTGATGTATTTATTTTTTAATTATACCTACTCCTATAATCCATACATAAAACTAATAGTTAAGATATATTCATGTCAAAAAATTAATTGCTACTATTACTGTTATTGTATTTAAGAGAGGCCCGAATTTGGTTCTGTACCAGGGCCACAAATATGATATGGAACGTCTGAAGGCATGTATTAACGCAGTATTAGTGTGCTTATATAGCTTGTATCTTTCAAGCATGTTTCAAGCATATTTCTACTTGTTAATTACTTTCAATTTTAATAATCGTGAGTCAGACCCAATAATCATATTAACCGCAGTGTTTGAAACCATATGAAAAAACACAAAAAAAAATTGAAACAATATACGAATGAATAATTAAATAAAGCAGCGCGACAGTGGTCTATATGTATTTTAATATAACCTACCTTTTGTACGTGTTGACATGTTGTATTCTTGTTTATTGTCATTTAGAATGTATTATACAACAATTAATATGCATAAATCACTACCTATAAAAAAATAAAAATCATCGGATAGCATATAACGCTTTACTTGGATTTTACAAATCTCGTTTGTACGCACATTTTATTGTTCAAATACAATCAATAAAAATGAATTCCAAATAAAGGTCGTATAAACTAAAACACTTTTAGTATTATTATGTTTAATGAAAAATCTAAATAATGAATAACCTAATGAAGATAAGACCAAACCAAACTTACAATTTTTTTTTTATTTGCTGTGAACCCCGAATTAAACCGAAATATTTAAATTTAATATGAAATAAAACTGAAATTTTAATAATATTATATCGATAAATAATGAATCACAAAAAAAAAATGTATTTTTATACTTTATTAAATTTAATATTTTAATGAAAATTTTGATTTAGATGGTACAATTTTCAAACTAAACTATCTATTGATATTCAAAAACTGAACAGTTCATAACATCACCAATTGTATGTAATATGTATAGATTTGTATGTCGAATTTACACTTTACAGTTACAACCCCGAATTAACATATGGAATAGCCAAAGACGATCCGAAACCAATCGACCTACCAAATTTCGTTAAGTTGGATAGAAAATGTCTCTCCTTTTATGGATACACCCAACATACCATAAATAATTCACCAATAGAGACATTTCGAGTACGCAAAATTAAAATTACATACTTCTTGGTTGATGACACTATTGTCGTCGTGGAGCCCGTTGTCAAGGTTAATTTTTATCTTTACTGTTCTTTAAATATTTTTTCTTCAAATTCGATTTTTCAGTAACGAATAACTAACACAACTATATATTTAACGTACTGTATAGCTAATAAACTGTGTTAACATATTATATAGAATATAGATACGAATTATCAATTATTGATAAAATAAAAATATATAAAATTATTTTTTTCTTATAAAATGTGCACCAACATTTAGTTAAAAAAAAGCTGATTTTAAAATCTCATTCAAATTTCAGCATATTTGACATATCAATTTATAATGTAATAATACAAAAAAAAAAAAATAAGAACGATTAAGAATTCTTGAATTATAGTTTACTAATAATAGCATCGTATAATATGATCTCCATTTTGTATACAAGAGCATTTATTACTGTCAGTAATTTAATAATAAGTTTAAATTAAATTATCTAATTTAGTACAATAATATGAAGCAGTGACGTATATAGGGGGGGTAGGAATTCAACCCCCCCTGAAATGTATGGTTGGTACGGACATTGATTTTGATTGTATAATAAATTGGAATTTAAGAATGGACATTTTTTTTAACCCTCCCTGAAATTAATTTCAATATACGTCACTGATATGAAGTGATAAAAATATTTCGTTTAAATAAGCTTTTATGTTTTAATAATAAACACACACGGTGTATACCTACTATGATATTATTTTAACAATTTTTAGATACTTTGGAATTTATTTATCAATATTCTATTCAAAACAAATTATACGATGTGAAGATTATAAAAAAAAAACTTATTATTATGCACAAATTAAATATTTTAATTTATAGTTGATTGGTAAAAATAGATAAAAAAAAATTTTAATTCCGTGATGCAATTATAATTAGTTATTTCCGTTTAAAAAAAAAATGAAAAAATGTATAGGTATTGTACTTTCACATACACTTTCCTAAAATATGTATTTAAAATTTAAAATAACTTCAAAATGTGTGTTCTCTTTTAAGAATAATTTAACGAATTAAATTGGATACATAATACATGATAGGTAATTTCTAATGAAGTACTGTAAAAAAATATTGTTTTTTTTATCCTGCAGAACGCGGGTTATGTCCAAGGATGTATACTAAAACGTGGCCAAATACCGAATCCACATCGCGAAGGTAGACTTTGGCATTGGTCTGACTTCAATATTGGCGCGGAAATCAGTTTCTACGGAATCGCGTACAGGTTGTGCGGCTGCGACTTATTCACCAGGAAATATTTGACCAGCATGGGCATGGTAGTGGTTGAAAATCAACCAGTGATCGACGACCCTTACATCGCAATCAGGCAAATGAAATTGCAGCATGTAAACAGACAATCGAAATTTCCAGACGGTAAGTCTGCAGAGAACAAGCTCAGGCAATTTTTGGAATATGATGGAAAAGTATTGAGGTATGCCTAGCTCTAGTTTGGAGTTATAAAGACAACGTAACTATGCATTATGTGCAATATTATAGTCAACACAAATTAGTAGCTAATAGTATCTCTAATCGTATACGACGAAGTCAATAGATAGGTACTCAAAATTTATAGGCGAGGCGTTCCAAACCATAATGATTTTACACATAATATTATCGTATTTATCGTAAATATGCCTACCTTTTTTCTGTTTTTAAATAACTATGTATCTTCAACGAATAGAGTATTTACAAACTATTTAAACAATAAGTAAAAATATAGTAAATGGTAACTAGTATACTAGCAACAGATATTAATCCAACAAGTAAGGGATAACCAATTGGTCCCCCTACGAGGCTGAATAGGCTGATTAACGAGTTAAAAAAATTACAGTTGAGTTATTTTTGGGAAAGTTACATTTTTTTCTAGAATAAACCTCACAGATTTAAAATATATCATATTTTGTTTTAAGTTGTCTATATCATATTATTATGCTATAATATGTTAAAATTTAAAAAAAACCAACTAATATTCAACATTATTAAGACAACTTGTAACTTTTAAAAGTAGAAAAAATAGTAACTTAAAACTTAACTTAAATTTTAAAGCATCAAAAACCATATTATATACGTCACGATTTATACGAAACTGATTATAATTATAGTTCAGGGATGGCAAATAGATGGCACGCGTGCCAAGCTTGGCACGCGTGAGATTTTCGATGGCACTCGAAAAACTTTCATTTGTCCATATATATTTATATTAATAATATATATTTCACAACGACGTATTGTTATCTTATCTTTTTTTTTATTTAATAGTATTTAGTACAGAACTATGACGGCTCAGATATCTTATCTTTATTATTATAAAATATAATTTATATGTTGTAATATAGTGGGACACTAGATTACTAGAAGTGTGTGGACAAGATAATATTACTGGTATCTCGTATAGGTAATCAGTTCTCGTTCGTGTATTGAGAGAATACACCGTGTGCGAATTTTACGTTATTATATTAATTTTATTTAAAATGTCACATGCAAAAAAACAAAAATTACAGGATGTTCGAAATTTTTTACCATCATGGACAATTGAATATGGCTTTATTAAATATGGAGATAAAAGTCGATGCGGTCTGTGCTCTGAAGTTATTGTATCTCGGACATCTTCTATCAAACGACATTTTGAAACAAACCACAAAGAAATTTCAGAGTTAAATATTACTGAAAGGAAAGAAGTTATTTCTCAACGCTTGAAGGTAATTGAAAACCAATCTAATTTGTTATGTAAATTCGTAAAAACTTCTAATAATGTCACTGAAGCAAGTTTTGAAATTTCTCATTTAATTGCTAAACACTCAAAACCATTTTGTGAGGGCGAGTTTTTAAAAACGGTCATGTTAAAAGCTGCTCCTAGTTTATTCCAAGATTTTAATAATAAAGATAAAATACTTCAGAGAATTCAAGAATTACAACTAAGTAGAAATACTGTTAAAGAAAGAATTTTAAAAATGACCGTCAATATTTCTGATCAACTTCAGTCTGATATTAATAGTTGTGATTTCTTCTCGATTTGTTTGGACGAAACAACAGATATAAAGTCATCTGCTAGATTAGCAATTTTCGCACGTTTTTCAAACGGGAATGAAATGCGTGAGGAACTTTTAAAATTAGCTAATATACCAGAAAGAACAAGAGGTACAGATGTTTGTGATATTGTTGTCAATGAATTAAAAAAACTCAACATAAATTTAAAAAAAATTATTTCTGTTACGACGGATGGAGCACCCAATATGACTGGAGCATCAATAGGTTTTGTTAAGTTATTTGAAAAGCATGTTGGACATCCAATAATTGGATTTCACTGCATCATACACCAGCAAATGTTGTGTTCCAAAGTCGGCACAAGTGATTTAAAAGAATTGTCAGAACAAGTTAATAAAATTATTAATTTTATAGTTGCTCGTGATATGCATAAAAGACAATTTAAAAAAATTTTAAATGATGTTAACTGTGAATATGATACTCTTTTATTGTGTAATAATGTACGCTGGCTAAGCCGGGCTATATCATTAGAACGATTTGTAAATTGTTTGGACGAAATTCGCCTATTTTTACATGATAATAAGACTGAATTTAAAGAACTTTATAATACAGAGTGGCTAGCAAAATTGATGTTTTTCACGGATCTAACATTACATTTGAACACTTTGAATAAAAAGTTACAAGGACGCGGAAAAACAATTGAAGTCATGTTTGGATTAATAAAAGGTTTTGAAATTAAAATAGATATGTTTATTAACGATGTCAAATCTGGAAAATTTCTATACTTCCCAAAAGTGAAAAAAATGTTAGGTGAAGTGGACATTTTTGAACAAACCAATTGGGATTTTACCAATGAATTTTCAAATATTGTTGGTTTGATTAAAATACAGTTTTCACAAAGGTTTCATGATTTTAAAAAAATTGAAAAATTAATAAAAATTATTAATTATCCCGATTTATTCGATGTACAAGATTTTAATGATTACTATCTTAATTGGATGGGATTAGAAAATTTAGAAATGCAGTTAATCGATTTGCAAACTAATCCAATTTGGACAAATAAATTTGTGCATATGCGACAGCGTATCGAAGAATTGGAACGTCATCGAATACATAACGAAGAAACAGACTGCGGTGTTGACAACATAATATTAGAAGTATGGAATAATATTCCAGAAAATTTTTCTTCTGTCAAAAAATTAGCAATTTCATTGTTAACAATTTTTTCTTCAACATATGCTTGCGAAAGTCTCTTTTCGGTATTAAATCATACACATTCAAAGGCTAGGAACAGATTAACGGAGGAAGATTCGGCAGCATGTATTGCCTTGCAATCGACATCATATCAACCAGATATAAAAAACCTTTCAACCAAAATGAAGCAAAAGATTTCTAACAAACAATAATAATTTAATATTTTTTTCACATTATTTTCAGTTTTACATAATTTTCTACATTAAAATTAATAATTTTTCATTTATATTTTGTATTTAGTATTATGCTGTGTTAATAAAAATAATTATGGCACGGCTGAAAAATTTTTTTTGAATTATGTCATAAATTGGCACGTAGAAAAAATCCTATTTGCCATCCCTGTTATAGTTAGTACTTAGTATATAAAATATAAATATATAATTTAATATAATCTATATGAGATAATATTGTTATGTATATTCTAAATTTTTATTATTTGTAAAAAAAAATAAATAGGTATTTACATTATATTATTTGTATTTATAAATATTTCAAACATCCTACCGGATTTATGGAATTAAAACTAAAGGGGGTGTAAAATTGTAAGTACAACTGTACTTCGTCTCCTCTCACCAATGATTATCAATTCGCATTTACATATACAGGAACGTTGTCCGTTTCTAATAATAATTTTCAACATTTTATTGAATCTATTTAAGTATCAAAATATTTTAATATGATAACTCATATTTTTAAAACTGTTAACAGATTTTACGCGACCTGGAATAGTGATATTTCAGATCCCACAGAATGTAAGTATTTCATAATCGTTTATTACCTAACAGACGATCGGTTAGAAATAAACGAATCAAAAACCATGGGTAATACATGTGATCTGAATCCATCAGCTGTGTTTTTAAGCAAAATGAAATTACCCAAACATTGGTCAAGTTTGCCACGTAAGTAAAAATATTTTCCATTATCTCGGAACCTATTACTTATAATAGTATTAATTGTCATTAATACCTAATATTTATATATTTTATTACATTTCAAATATTAATAATTATTGTTTAAATAAAATGCAAAAGGTATATTGATTTAAATTCATATTTTATGTCAATACTGATGGGTCATTTTACTTTCTCAATTTTGTTCAATTTCCAGCAAACTTCCCATCTATTTATTTAGAAGCAGGAAATGAAGAATATCAAGAATATTATCGACCAAAAGATTTCATAATTGGAAATACAATAAGTGTGTTAGGTCGTAGGTGTGTAAACCAAACTAATTAATTAAATATCTTGGAAATAATAAATTTTATTCCATTCTTAGATTTATGCTGTATGACTGCGATCCGTTTACTAGAGATTACTTCAAAGACATTTTGAAAATTGTTCAACCTGAACCCATCCAAATAATAAATCCAAAAAATAATGATTTAACTGTGACTCGACTGCAGGTATCTATCTCATTTTTTTTACTGACAAATAATATTATCCAAAATGATTTTAGTAATTTTTTTTTTTATGATTATCAATTATTAGGCAATACCACCTCATACTGGTATTGGTGAGCCAGACGATACACTCCAGAATTGTTTATCACTTGTACCTAAACCACCAAAAACTTTGGATTTTGTTACGTTTGTGCTTAACGCGACTAAAAAACTTAGGTATAAATTGAAGATGGTACCTGTGTATGAAGTAGATAATCTTCGTGATTTTATCATGGAGTATTGTATTGGCAATGATCAAATGTGCATAGTTGAATTAGCTAGTAAAAACAGTGGATTTTATAAAGGACGATTCATGTCATCTGCACGGTTACGGAAACCGGGCACCAGTATAGATTCAAATCAATTCTATGGGCCCAAAGATTTTGCAATCGGTAATATATTTATCATATATAACATAATAATGCAATACTATACATTTACATACCTTTTAAATAATAATTAAATTTACATGGAATAATTTGAGTTAAATACTTAAAAATGAAATAAAATTTTTACTGTTATAATAAATTAAAATTATTTCTTTTGGCTTAGGTGCTGAATTGTATGCAAAAGGTTTAGTTTTTATAATTACTGAATTGGACGTGTGGTCATACAAATATATGATCGAAAACAAGGATATGTTCACTCAAGATGCCATTGATGGAGCTAAACGTTTTTTGGAAAGCAAAAACTTGTTGAAAAGTCAAGAAAATGTGGATGAAATATCAGTGCATGAAAGTACAACAATTTTATCGGATACCTAATTTTTAAAATTTAGTAACGACTTTTTATGTTTAATCATAAACTTTAATAAACATCATCAAAAACTTATACATCACTATAATATTATTATAGTTGTAATTTCATAGATTCCAAACTTTAATTAACTAAAAGAAATGTATTTACTAAGAGTTAATGTAAAAAAAATTAAATGTATTAAATTTAACCATTAGCAAATTCACAAATCTTTACTAATATTTTGTATTTAGCGAATGCTATCAGAATTTATGAATTTACAATTTACCCACAAAACCAACTTTTTGACCAAAGTTGGCTCACTAATTACGTCCTATATCTTTGAAATACCTACCGAATCAGTATTAAATTATAGCGCGTTATTTACGATAAATTGAAAGTTCATTTTTAGAATTTGTGACTAAAGCTTAATGAGTAAATATTGATGGGTAAACCAACAGCTCCGTAACTCCTATCGTAACAAACGCCCGTTACTTAGGTATAATTTTAGAAAACAACCCAACCGTATTCAACCACTATAATATAAACTCGTTTTATCAATTAATTATACGTATAGTCTACCTCTACACAATACCGATCATAAACTTAGTGAAAAAAAAATTATTTATAAATTATGTATTTCTAATTTAAAAAAAAAATAATAATACAACTATAGATAATAATTATCTAGCTGCTGAAAGAATGTTTCTAAACTATATTATTTTTCAATCTACCCATTGCAAGTAGAAATACTAGAAATACGGAGAGAAGGGTTTTAGTTGCCCAAAAATTGACTTATTCTCTCAAAAAGTAATTGAAAAATAATTTTATCCGTGAATACTTACCATATAAAATAGTATTAGTAAATAGTAAGTATAATTTAATTTATAATATAAATGAATATTTTAACTGAAAAGATTAAAACTTTAAATACGGAGAAAGTTCTACCACTAATCGGTAAGAGAGGTTGAGATAGGCTTACCTATATTGTAGTTTTTAAATACAATAGGTATACAAGTAAACTACCCGAAAAGATAAATAGGTACTCAAATTAAAAAAAAACATACCTGATAACTTTCTTGTTAAGCACCGTTTATAATACAAAAATACTCGATATTGTTTAAAATTTTAAATATTTTGTACTAGGTATATTATACTATTAAATTATCTCTTATAATTTCTTTGAATATAATCATTTATTTATTTTAGCAATTCGACTATACTTTTCTATATTATTTAGTATAATTATTAGCCGTCTTTTTTGTAGCTCGGTTTGAAACAACTTTAGCGATAAGTCATTAAAAGTCTCTTTAACTATCTTGTCTTTTTCTATACACTCGGTATAATCATTCATAAGTAGAGGATTGTCAATAAAACAATCTGATTTATGACCCTTTTTTATTTGGTTTTCATACTTCTGGTTATTTGCTATTACTTTGACATTCTGTTTCCACTCCTGTTTTTAAATTAAAAATTTAAATAAAAGTCACTGAAAAGCTATTTCGTATATCATATACAGTATATTATGTACTTCTATATCTATATATTAACCGCATGGATTCCCATATAAAAATGGTCATTGTTGAAAAAAGTATAAATTATGCGTAAGTATATTCTGCATAAAGGTAAAAGTCAATCTGTAACTTTTTTCTATTTAATATTATTGAAATATAATTTTTGAAAGTGAATGCTACATATTAAAATAATTCAAAGTTATTAAAACTTAATATTTTAAAGATTCTTAAAATAAAAAAAAAATGAAAACCTATTTTTCTTAGTGATTTATGATAACCATTTTATAGAGTTTATAAAAATAAATATTTTAAAAGTAATGAAACGTATGTTTTTAAGTTCAGTCAGGAAATTTTTAGACTGTAGAAGAATATTTTGTACAATATTAGGTAAAGACAAGTGTTATTTTATCAAAATATATTATATTTTAAAAACTTAACCTATAAAAAAAAAAAAGCGGGTAAGAGGGTATTGCTCTGCTGTATACTAGGGGGTGGGGTGGACCTCGGATTATGGTAGGTTAAATTTGAATGCAATGATAGGTATCATTGTATACGAAAAACGATTCTGAACGAAGATGATTTGTCAGTTTAGGATATATTATATTTAAATATTGTCATATATTCTATTTTGAAACAAATAGTATAGTTACTATATGTTACTATAGTTACTTTATAGTATCTGTTTAATGTTTATTAATAAAAAAAGTATTTGGCCAACATACGCATTATGAGCGTATGAAATTTAATTTAAATTTTGACATATTTTGTATAAATTCGAACTTTAAGCACTTATAAAAAAAAATTGTGACTAACAATTTCGGATTTTTTTTTATCACTTTAAGAACAACTTATAAAAAACCTTGTATTAAATTTTCAAGATTTTCTGGCCACTCAAAAAATTTTTATCGGCATTTGAAGAAAAAAAACTTAGAAAAGTCGAAAATTTCAATTGTCTATAAGTAGCTTAAAAATGGTCAAAATATTTTGAAAATTTAACTATAAAGAGATAACTATAATATAAACATTTGGTGAAAATTTCAAGTATTTACAATGATTCGTTTTTGAGTTAAAGCAAAATCAAAAAATCGATTTTTTTGAAAACTGTTTGAAAATGTTTACTTTTGACCCCCCCAAAGCACCAACTAGATGAATTTTCCTATTCAAAGAGGGGCTGAAGTCAAAAATCGGAGCATTATTACTGCTCCAAATGTTATCATCAGACACAAAAAAAAAACACACATCATTGTAAAGTCAATACATTCATCACTCGGTTCAGAATCTAAAAAGTAATAATTTAATCACACAACATTGTATAATACTAAGTTTTCATTCTTTATTCAAAAAAAAAAAAAAAAAATATATTCAAAAAAGGGTTTTTAAATTGAACACTGATTTGTTAATTTTAGTTAGTCAAGTTATCTCACTAAACTAATACCTAATCTAAAAAATTTTAATTTACTTACATCTTTAATTTTTTCTAACTCAGCCTCATTTTTATCTTTTTCTTCTTTTAAATTGACAATTTTTTTGTCATTATCTGGAATTTTAGCTAATTCAGCTTTAATTTCTTTTTGATATTTTTTATTAATATTTACCCTTTAAAAAAAAAAATTTGGTAAAAATTTGATACTTTATGCTAATAAATATTTTATTATATGATATACAATAAAATAACATTTTTAATTTTTAAATTTATACTCGTATATGTCTACCCAACAATACATTTAACTCGTTCTACAACCGTCAATATTAACTTATCTAAGTGACATAATACAATAGTTTTAAGAAGATTAGTTCAAATAACCTAATTATGAAAATATGACAAATAGGTAAGTACTAATAATACAACACGGGGGGCTATATTTTGTTGGAACTGTAATTTGTCTAAAAGTGGCTTGTCGGAACCGTATTTTATCGGAACTTTATTTTGTCGGAAAAATAATGCATTGGAAAGTATTTTGTTAGAATCGTATTTTGTCGGAAAAATAATTCGTCTTAAAATATTTTTTCGGAACCGTATGTTGTTGTAGAAATATTTCGTCTGAAAATTATTTTTCTGAAAAATAATTTGTCCGAAAATATTTTGTCGGAACTGTATTTTTTCAGAAAAGTATTTCATCAGAAATGTACCAGCATATACCAGAGATCCAGCAGTGTGATCAATACGAAATAATTTATAGTGATGCACTGATGCCGTGCTAGCGGCACTCGTCGCTACGCTCCGCAAATCGAAAATATCCCTCGACTTGCTATGCAACACCACCTCAAGTTGGTCACAATGTAACCACAAGGTAACCATCATATAACCACTCTTGTCTGCTCAAATAAAGTACCGATAAAATACGTTTCCGACAAAATATTTTCCGAAAAAATAAATTCCAACAAAATATGTTTCCGACAAAATTCAATTCCAAAAAAAAAAAATTCCTTTAAAATAATGTTCCAATAAAATATTTTTCTGAAAAAAAAAATTCCGATTAAAAATTTTTCCAACAAAATACGATTCCGAACAAATACGGTTCCGACAAAATATTTTCCAATATTTTACGCGCCCCCTACAACACAACTACTTGTTTAGAATATATCAGATCACTTATAATATGTCCATAATGATTTTCCTTGATTTACTATCTTTGATTGATTTTAGTATAATCAATTACCGCTAACTTATTTCATATTCTATTTTATAAAAACAATTTTCCTTCGCTTCATTTTTCCACAAAGCTCAATCATTAGCGAACCTTGTACCAGATTATATAGGTATAGAAAAAAAATCAAATCTTTTTTGTACATGTCACAGAATATTTATATTGCTTTAAATTTAGTAATTTTATGAACCATCTAGTTTTTATTTCCTGGTTGCTGTTACTTTTTATTATTCCTATTATTTGTTATTTCTTTATATTACCATTTTACTTTATTTTATGCTATTATATATTATTTGATATAATTTTGAAATAAATTATCTGTCATTTGCAGTATTTACAATAACAGATAATACATACGTAAGTATAGAAAATTCATATGCATATTTAACATAGATCGATGGTTATAGCTAGTATAATAATTATTAATACCAGTCTTGTAAAGTTGTTAAGTATTTGAGTACGTGTATTTAAATACTTTGAATAAACGAATTATTCGTCAGTCGTTACATATTATTATTTTTTTTAATTATTATACTATGTCTATTTTATTTATATTTTTTATTCATAAATGTCAAAAACCCCATTGCTGATGTCTCGTTCATTTGTGAATGTGTTTATTACAAAATATAAATTAAAATATACTTAAATGCAAAAAAAATTTTTGGGACTGATTTTTTTTTAATTGCTTTTTATATCCTCTCATTTATATTTCATTAATAACCTACTACCTAATATTAAAAAATTGCTATAGTATAACAAGTTTTATTTATTTTAATTTTTTAGTATACAATTAAGTAGGTAAGTGGTATAAAAAGTTCTAATAATACCAAGTTTAATGTAACATAACAATTTTAAATTAGTTATTATATAACATAAATTTGGAAAGCTAACTAGCAGAAAAGTAAAAAAAAGACGTTTTTAAAAAGTATTTAAATACATGGCAAGTATTTGTATTTGTTCTTAAATACTTTTTCTTATAAGTATATTTTAAATACTTTCTGAATGAAAGAATAGATTTACCTGTATCTGTATTTAAATACAATTTTAAAAGTATCTTTTAAAAGACTGATTAATCGCAGTATAGGTACGCGTTTGAAATATTAGATAGTAGTTATTAGTTATTACATATCATTTCTGGAATTATTAAATCGAATCATATTGTATTCAATTTTTGACAGATAAAAAACAAAGTGAGGAGCTAATTCCTGAAGCCTACATGAGTAAGGCTCAATCGGAAAATGTCTATATATTTGCGCTCTCAGCTCTATTATATCCGCCATTGAGATTATAGCAATATTAAAAAAAATACTCACACATTATCCGTGCTATTTTTAATTATTTTGTTTTTCGCTAATAATTTCTGGTATTCAGGTATACTAAACGTGCTTGGTGCCAAACTTTCAATATCTTCTCTCCTCTTTTTACAGTTTTGTTTCTGTAAAATGTATTTCAAGCGCGCTTTTTTTACCATTATATCCTGCTGTCTATAAGATTCAATTAACTTTTCTACATCCTATAATATAATAAGGGTCAAATCAATTATGAATTACGTAGTTATATCAATTGGGTATTTATATCATAAATCTGATATTTAATCAATTACAATTATTTTAGTGATATTACAAAATTAAATAGGTACATTTTTGATAGTACCAGTGGCGGTCAAACGGGGGGGGGATGAGGGGGATAGATCCCCCCCCATGATTTTTTTCTTTAATATTTATAAAAATTTCATTTATGTACATTGTACTATACTACTATAAAGTTAATGTATTACATTTTGTTTTAATTTTTTCTCAAAATAACGCTTATGGGCGTATATTATTATTATAGATTCTAGACTCATTCTAGGAACAAGGCTGTTATTATTAATATTTAGTAATTAGTTTCTTTTACAAAATATACGGAAATTACCTACTCAGCTAGTCAGCTTGGTGATCGTGTACATTCAATTACAACACACTCTCCCTTTACCGGTACATTTTCTATGATCTACATCAATAAGACAGAGACAACACATGCGGGTATAACGGCCTCTTAATACAATAGTATGTAGCTATGTTATTACATATAATAGTTGGCCAATTTTATTGATTATTATTACATTTGTCACAATATTTTGTTACACAGACCACAGTTTTTTGGCTTTCATACTCGTCACTTGTGTCTCGCGTCATACATATTTAAACTGTCTGCTGTAAATTGTAATAAATATTGTTTATGGTCTATTTTATAAACTTATAATGTCTAATAAAAGAAAAATTACCACCTATTTTACTTGCTCTGCCATTTAACACTCGGACTAGGATGAAAAAAATATTATGATCTCTAAGATCATTACAGAAAATGAAGTTGTGGACTTGCCGATAATATTTGTTAACCTAATTAGTATAAAATGTTTTATTTATGTCGTCTCAATGGTTTGTCCACTATGGCTGTTCATCGTGGGATTATAAATATAACCTCCAATGAAGTACTGGATACAAATATTGTTAATATTACATTGTTATAAATAAAGTACCAATTTACCTTAATTTAAAAAAAAAAATTGATATTAGGCATAACCATAAATTCTATTTTAATGATTAATAAATATGATAAGTGCATATTAAAAAATCAGCCCTATCCCCCCCCATGACAAAATCATTTGACCGCCACTGGATAGTACCTACATAAAATGTAATTTGTTAAGCGGATATTTAAGTATTTTACTATAAATATATATATTCATTTAAATTACGTTATGAACTTTAAAAAAAAATACTGTTCTCAAATTCTGTAAACTTAGAAAAACAAATTTAAAATCATTGAAGTTACATCTTGAGAAAGTTTTTTCTTTGTCTTGTCATATATCATGCCCACAGCAGTTTTCAATTCTAAGTTATACTGGTTTTCAGCGAGTTCTGCAGATTGTTTCCGTTTCAATTTCAAGTATTCAGTATTTATATTTATTTTCTCATTTAAATCATGTTTTCGTTTGACTGCCGCTTCTTTTTTCTTTTTGAATTCCATCAGTAACTTTTCATAATATTTTTCATTTTCCTCTTTTGTTCCATTTCTAATCGGGATATCAGATTTGCACTAGTAACACGTATACCATAATTATTATTAAAATTCATCTATATTTAGTACATTAAGTTTATTTGATTATAATAAATCTACGATAGTAAAATTGCAAGCAAAAGTCGAGAGAAAAACTTTCATGTCTTAACTTTTTAAATTAAAAAGTTAATGTGCATCATAGTATTTTTTACAGAATTTTATCTATAACACGAATAGAAATTTATAAATCAGTGGTTTAGATTTCTCAATCTCATAATTTTATGGAATCTTTGATTTCATAAATATTGAATATCTAATTTAAATGAAAGATATTCCTAGTAATTTTTTTTAAATTTTGAAAAAAAATTCTAACTAATTTGTATAAAATTATTTAAAGAAATAAAAACTACCATTATATACTGCTCGGGCAAATGTCTTCATTTTTTATAGTGAAAAATTAATAGGCCTTCTACGAAATCATATTAAACAGTTTTCAACAAACAAATTATGGACGTGATGTGTCTTATTAGGTACTCTTAAGTTTTATTAATAAAAGTACAACTATTATCAATATTGCCCTAAACCGGCTATAAACCTGCAGATAATAATCACTCACCAATCCCTCTTCGATATGCTCAGTTAGAATGTTAAATAATCTAGTTCTACGACGTCTAAGAACTGACAGTTCTGACCTCAGATCGTTTAGGCGTTCGATTGCTAGCTGGATTTGTTTTTCATCATTTGCATAATCAATTTGTTCATCGAAAACATTTTCATACGACACCGGTTCAGTAAGTATCCAGTCTTCATCTAATTCTACACCCAAATGCAGTCCTTCCTGTGCTGTTTTCCACCACTGTTCACCCAGTGATTCATTAACAGTCTCATCGAACTCATCGTTATATGACATTTAAATCAATAAAAAAAAATATTAAGTACTCAAATGATAACCTAAACAAAAATATGTTTTATTTATTTTCGTCTCTCGTTGGTAGGTATATATCTGTTGTTATAATATGTCACGGCAAATATATAAATATACAAACACAGTCAATCTTACATGAATACAAATTTAAGCCTTTTCAACCAGAAACTACCAAAACGGACCTTATCAACGTATAATAATGCTATTTATTATGTACTATTTAATACTAGGTATAAGTAAGTACTCCAACAGTGAAATAATCTAGTTAAAAGTAGTATAATATACTATGTTATTAGTATAACTTGTATAGATGTAGATATCTTTTTATCTAAGATAAAAAATATGTTATTAACTGGTTTACAAGTAGGTAACTATAAAAATACCTATTTCGAAATAATTTCTTAAGTTAGAGTATGTCATTATACGTAATAGAGTAATACGTTTCATGTCCACGGTATCCTCATAACAAATCTTAAAAATATCCAATTAAATCCCATAATCATATGTACGTATACATAATATGTATATAATTGTTACAGTATTTGAGTCAACGTCTGCAGTAATGCATTTTATAAAATAAAATAATTCATTGGTTTGCATGTAATATAAATAACTTATCATTATTTTATTATTATATGTTTTTTTAGGTACTATACTACACCTTTAGTAGTCTATACCTGCTGTAATAATCGACTAAAATAGACCTAGTAGTATCAAGTGTAAACTTATTTTTGAATATGGCTTAGAAATAAAGGATGTCACTACGATTCGGAAAACAATGGGAAACTATCTTATTGTCATTAATAATTCTTATTTCTTAATAACAACAATATGACGTCTTCTCTAGTAAAAATTTTCGGAGGCAATAGTACCGCATTTGACTCTCTGGTGGAGACTGTGATAGAGGAAATAAATGTTAGAGTATAAACACATAGCATACTGAAATGTAAAAGTCATTGCAATTTGCGAAAGTTGGGGAATCTAAAAATGGAAATTAATAGGATGAAAATCGACATTCTTGGAATATTTGAAATGCGATAGCCAAAGTCGATTGGAGAATATAGGATATATACAAATAAATCTGTAACATCCCCTCTTCACCGGGCGTTCGTCTCTTGAACCCTACCAATTTAAGTTCTGTTTATTTTTTCGAGGTCTCGGGGACTCGACCTCGGTGTGTAATATTAATACTAAGAGATTAGGGTTACCTTATTGAAGTAAAGCACATAGGTATAATGTATAAAGTACGTGTATTATTATTATGGTAGAATTATTATGTAAACGTATAATAGTTATTATACTGACATAGTGACATATATATATATATATATATATACCGATCCGGGTAGATGATGACGTGCCGTGAGTGTGGATCGTTGATGGGGCCGTCGGATCGTCGCGGAGTCGATGTCGCTGTTGTCGTTGTTTCCGTGTCGCACATACTCTCTTCACACACCGCCTCGGTCATAATTATATATGTCGTAGGCCATATGGAAAATTAGTTTTTTTGCAAAAAGACTAGGCTCTTTGCAATGAGGTAACCCGTTTGCGAACTACTTATTATTTTTTCAAACAGCCTGCTGTTTTTCAGGCTCATTGCATAGGTACAGACTAACAGCTGTTAGGCCTTTTAAGAACTACAATCATTTTATGGTAAAAACCATTTTAATTATTTTATTTTAAGGGTTATTGATAATAAACACAGTACAATATATGTAACGTGTAACATTATTATTTATAATACCTTAATATAATACTTAATATTGTAATGAAATATTTTTTGTAATATTTCAATTTAATTTAATACTTTACAGTTTTTTTTTTTTTTTTGTTAGTAATTTAAAATAATATATTAATAATAATAATTATAATAATTCAACGGTAAACGACTGTACAAAATTAATAAGTAATAAGTAATAAATAATAATGTTACATGTTACATATATTGTACTGTGTTATTATTAATAACCTTTAAAATAAAATAATTAAAATAGTTTTTACCATAAAATGATTATAGTTCTTAAAAGGCCTAACAGCTGTTAGTCTGTATGCAATGAGCCTGAAAAACAGCAGGCTGTTTAGAAAAATAATAAGTAGTTCGCAAACGGACTACCTCATTGCAAAGAGCCTAGTCTTTTTGCAAAAAAACTAATTTTTTATATGGCTTACGACATATACACCGCTGCCGTGTGCCTAAAACCCTTGGTCAGCAGTTAGCTGCATTCGCCATTCCTTACACTCAGCATATTAGGCAGCGGGTGCCCTACTTAAGGAATAATGTATGATGCTGATAGACGGCAATCGTTACACATCAAAGAAGAGACCAGGTACAGCTAAAAAGGGTAGGAATCATAGTGAATAAATTCCTAAGAAAAAATTTAGGACTAAGTATAATACGATCATAAAATCATCCTAGCCAATTTTCAGACGAAACCGAGTTTAAGTGTATATGCCGAAAATAATTAGCAGTACTGAGGAAGTAAAGAAAGTATACGAAAATATAAATAATAAAAATTTTTAAAAGGAAAAATCTAATATTGATGGGTGACTAGAATGCCATTGTGGAAAAAACAAAAATTAACAACATATCAGGTGCCTTTATCGTAAACGATACGATAGAAGAGATCGCCTTATAGAATTCTGTGCAAATTAAAATCTATTAGTAACAAACACTTGCTTCAGAACCATTTGAAATGTGAGAATTTAGGTGGATATTGAATATAAGCTGGATGGACAAAATTACCAATAAAGAAATGGTAGAAAGAATGTTGGAAGGAAAGATATTATGGAAAATTATAGTAAGATAAAAAATGAATGGACAGCCGACACCGACAGGGCATAACTGTATGATGGACATGTAGTATTGGAACTTATAATAGAAAGAAGTGTGGAAGGAAATAATTAAAGGAGAAGGCTGAAATGTATATGTACAAATGAAAAGGAAAACAGATAAAGCGAAATGAAAGGTGAATACAAACCAATCCTCAAATTGAAACCATAGAAAATATAATTTGAATGGAAAACAATTAAAATTAGACTTATCTAATTCAATTGGTATTGAGTACCACCTACTATTGAACTAGGACTTCGGCTACGTACTTAGTTATTAAAGATTGAAACTTACTTACCGAATACAATTGATCTTTAAATAATTAAGTTAATAATATACGGTATTTATTATCTAATAAATGCAGGACTAGATATATAATTATGTATATTAATAAATCCGTTCCCAAATGATAATAACTATAAAGGGGTACATTATATTATTTATTATCAAGCTGCAACAACTTACGTTATACAATGTTCTACTAGGTACTTCTACTCTTATTTTACTAGAAACCATAGCGTAGCCACAGGAAATGCAGAGTAATGTGCTACATGCCCTCGATGTCATAAATGGACTACTTTAATTTAAGAAGACGTCTTACCTACCTACATGTGTAATACCGTCTTACACACGCACGACGGTGACAAAACGCGTTCACGCAGTCTGAGTAGAACACACTTAATCTCGGAGAGAAAGACGCCGAGTTTTTCTTAAAAATTAAAATTTTAAAGTTATTTATAATTTTTGCTAATTCTAAACGATTATAATGAACGTTATATTGGGAATAATGAAAAAACTCGGCGTCTTGCACTCCGAAATATTGTCATCTTTTAATTGTATAATAAGTATAATATATATTTACTCTAGAACCCAATTTGAGGAGGTTCTATTCAGACTGCGTAAACGCGTTTTGTCAATGTCGTACGTGTGAAGACGGGGACAACACTTGCGGGTATGATAGAATATCCTCTTAACTTCCAAGGGTCACCAGGTACCACAAATATAATTTTCAATAATAACAATAATTGTAATAAAATAAAGAATTAATGTCACATTTGGTCATTTGAACTAATTCAAAATTATTTTATCAATGTCAAAAAAAAAAATTTTTATTTATTTTTGTTAAGACAGCCAATGTCCCAAATACATTTTGACTAAATTAATACACACATTGGCCATTTGAACATTAATCGAAAGAAATTAAGTTTTTAAAAAAATTGTATAACGGGCCTCTTTTGAGTCTTTACGTTGGCTACGTAGGTACCTACATCAATGTTGGGCATTCTAAATCAAACAATAAAATTCGTAAATAAGTTTTTTTTTTTAATAGGTATTAAAAAAGTAATAACCTACCTATTTTAAATTTTAATTTTTTTCTAATATTAAATATTATGTTTATTTTCCTATAAGGGCCAATTTGAAGACAAAATTAATTTAACTTCTGATTTAAAAAAATATAAGTGTTTCATTAAATCAAGAATGGAAAACAAATTTCATGATTGAAATTTTAAAACTTTAAAACAATTTTAACAAGAAAAAAATGTATTCCTTCTAATAATTTTATAAATAAATGTTATGCCACAAAACCTTAATTTTTACATAATATATAAATATTTTAACCGTATTAAAAAATATTATGTAAGTAACCAGATATAAATCAACATATACATAAGTAACCAAAGCTGTGGTGTCTACCAAATATTTAATGTGGTCAGGACATTGAGGCGCAGTTAGACTCCCTTTATACATGTGCTAAATACTTAACTGATATTGGTCATCACTATAATACTATATGGTAAATGGTAAGTGGTAACATTGCAAAAGGGAGTCTAAATGCACATCAATCTAGCGCACATGCCTTTGAAAGAAACGACATATCTATATTCCTCTATGGGTCAAGAGCACCTAGTATCCAAGGTTTTTAATCCTTAAATATAAGTTTTCTTTAGCTGGGGGTCTAAGTACTTGTGCAAAAGATATTTATATAAATATAAGATACATTTGATTTATAAATCTAGAATAATTATTTTCTTCTACATTTATACTTTTAAAATAATACTTTACTGAATAAAGACATCTGTTAATAATAATTGTATATCTATTTGAGTTTGCTCGTGTTGATGGTGAATTTCAAACTGATACTGTATAATTTTAATAATTTGGACAGTGTCAAAAAGTATTTATCATACACATCTTAATAAATAATAATACTATTCATTACATAACAATTATTTTAAATTATGTAAATATTTTTGTTTATGAATAAAATTAAATGATTGTTTTTTTTTAATTATAATTTATTTAATAGTTAATATTAGTATATTGGTAGCTAATACAACTTATTATAGAATCACTAGTAAGCTAAAAAAATGAGAAAGCCAAACGGTAACTTAAAAATCAAATATTTTTTAACAATACCTATGGTATTTACATATTTTTCTACTTGTCTTTGTTTCATGGCTGGGCAGGACTGGCTCTATTGGGATACTGGAAAACTTCCCGATAGGCCAATATGCTTGAGGGCTACTATGGCTACAACGGCTTTTAATTATGCCATAAAGACAATGAATTTTTTTTTTAAATTTATTCAGAAATTATTTTAATTTCTGACATGAACTAAGTTACTAAACTATCTAGTATTATTAGTTATAATATATAAGCCTATGATTTCTGACTCCTTATCAATACTATGGTGATTAAACGCGCATAATATATCTATATATACTATCAACATTGTAGGTATGATAAAGTAACTATAAGTTAACTATATTTTAAGAATAGCAAATTAAAATAATAATAATAATAATAATAATAATAACATAGATAAAAATTTTAATTTTTTTCTAACATGTTAATGCTCTGACGCATTGTATATTAAAATTGCTTGTGTTTTTTTATCACAATATTTTATTTATTAAAGTATAAATATTTGTTAAAACAAGTGAAAAGCAATTAGCTTTATCAATGTTTAATAAACCTTGTGCCTGCCGCCTTTGTTTTAGATACCTTTTTTGAAATAAAATAAGTATATAATTTAACAAAGTCTCACATTAAATTGTTTTAATATATTATTTATGTACAAATTGTATTTTAAAAATATGTCATTAAACCAAAATTGTATATGGGGTAAGGGAGTTTATCTACCTATTACCTTAAAAATCACTAGTAATACTTATTTTTATACATAATATTAGATTTTATAATATAGAGGGTCGGTCTGAATAATTTTCTCGGGCCAAAAAATTCTGTCAATCCATTCTAATTCTCATTAAAATCTATAAAAGCAATATAATATGTACCTTATAAACAGTGTGATTATTGTTTATTGAACAACACTCATTATTTCAGTCTATTTAAGTATTAAAAATATATATTTTTTTTATTATCTTTAATCATTATGATTGTTAAAGAATTTACTTTTATGAACGATAACACATATTTTTAATCTCATACTTTGAAGCAGAATATTTTTTGGACCTTCAAAACAAATAAAAATACAGAGTTCAGACAAGTAGATTTTAAGTTAAAGAGGACGGTTAATAATGAGTATTGTTTAATAAAAGAATTGTATGACTTATATTAATACTTAAAACTTCGTAAATTATTAATATAAATTTTAACAATAAATTAAGAATGGAATTTTCATTAGAAAAACATTTTTGTATTAAAGCATTTTAAGTTTTATAAAAATCTTGTGTATTATCATGAAAAAAACCCTTTACTATAAGTAACAACTCAATATAAATAAAAAAAACTGAAATGTAAAATATTTATCTTACATAGTAAATTTTCATAAGTACATATAATTAAAAAAAAAATTTAACAAAAAAATTCACCTTTTTAACACATGAAATCATAAATCTTTTTCTATAAATGTATCAAAATTAACAACTATATAGTTACTACTTTTAGAAAAAAAAAAAAAATTTAAGTCAATACTTCGAAGTGTTTGGCAGATTGAGTAGTATCTGTTTTTGGTGTTGATTTAATCATATCAGATCGATCTAAAAGTGAATCTAATTCTTCATCTGACAATACTACAAATATTTTAAATACGATTAGATAACAATTAACCAACCACTATTTAAAAATATGACTACTCACTAAATCCATTTGACTGTATTTGCTTATCATAATCAGATGATTCTAATAAATTCATCAGCTCCTTTATACTAGATAAGTCAATTTTTGTATTTCTATTAAATGTACCTACAATTTGTAGTTTTGAATTTTATTACAATTAATTAATTAAAATTGAAAGAATGCAATAAAGTAGCAGATTAAACATTAGCATAATTAAAAATCTTAAATAAAAAAAAAAGCTTAAAATAAATTAGTTTATTAACCCCTAATAATATATCAGTTATTATTATTTTTATTTTTAATTTACCATTGCCAATGACAATTTTTTCCAATTTCCTCTTAGCAACAGTATGTGCTAAGATTTTTTCATCAACAGTGCTTTTAGTACAGAAACGGTAAACGACAACTGGTTTTACTTGGCCAATTCTATGACACCGATCTTGGGCTTGTAAATCACATTGTGGATTCTGAAACATAACATAAGCACATAATAATAATAAATTTTCCCAACTCATAAAACATACTTCTGTTATAATTACAGTGTAAAGAAAAATTTATCATAAAAATAAAATAAAGACGACAAAATTTGTAAAATATCAATAAAATAAATCATACCCATGTTATGTCAATGATTTACAGGATTATAAGTTTATTGAAATTTGGGACTAAGGTTTGATAAAATCAAAAAAAGGATAGAATATGCACAGTGAAATTGATTAATGAATATTTAAAAAAGCCATCTTTATCAGTAAGCCGTATAAAATAAGTATATTTAACAAAAATTTTTAAATTATTTAAACTTATATCCATATTTTTAAATTAACTATACCCAGTCACTGTCAAATATAATAACAGTATCAGCTGCAGTCAAATTTATACCAAGTCCACCAGCACGTGTTGATATCAACATCAACAAACAATTTGGATCGTCGGTGAATGTATTAATTGCTTCAACTCTATCTTTAATTTTCATAGTACCATCTAATCTAGTGTACTCATAAGAACGAAAAATCAAAAATTCTTCAATTAGATCTAATAACTGTGTCATTGTAGAAAACAGCAATACCTATAAAAATTAAATGATAAATTATACTATAAATTCTTAATTGTTATGTGCAGAAAAGTTTTCTATAACATTTTTAAACAAATACATTTTCATTTCTATCTGATATTTTCTCATATTATCAAAGCATAATTTTGTTTAAACAGAAAATTATTAAATATAACATTAGTTTATTTTAATATATTTTAAAACATACTATACGAGTTTAAAATTTAAAAAAAATAGTTTTTACATATGGCAAAAAATATTAAATGGTAAATTTAAGCTGAATATTTAGATTAGATGTATTAACTATAACAAATAAAAAAGTTGATCAATACCTATAAGTGAAAAATTAATTTTATAAGAAAGAAGAAAGAAAGAGTTAAGGTTGACAGTTTGGTCAAGAGGACGTCTCACCCGCATGTGTTGTCTGTTTTATACACGTACGATATAGTAAATTTTCGTTCACCAGTTTCAATAGCATGCTTTTAGTTTTAATACTAGAGTAAATTGACCCCTTTTGTCAAACTTTTAGGTAAGAATATTATCTGTATTCTCTCGTTGGCTTTTTATAATATTTAATTTTTAGGTGAGATGAGTATGAAATTATTAAATATTTAAAGATGCTCATAATTCACTTAAAAATTGAAATATCGTAAAAAACTAAAGAGAGAACACAGATAATGTTCTTACCTATAAGTTTGATAATAGATCAATTCACTCTAATATCAAAATTAAAAGCACGCTATTGTAACTGGTAAACGAAAATTTACTATGCTGTACGTGTGTAAGACGAAGACAACACATGCGGGTGAGACATCCTCTTAAAGTGTAGAAAAATTAAATTTTTTTTACGTTCAGCGGAAAATATATATTTATTTTCCACTCCCGTATAACAATTAACAGATTGGCAAATATAGATACATATAACAACAAGAACATTTCTATATGAATCACAATAATATCAATAGCGGTGTACTTGAGTTGTAGAAGTGTGACAGAAAATGGTATATGTGGCTTGTCTAGTCTTTAATAAAATGTCAAAAGAAATGTCAGCAACTGAATTCTTTGTATCTGTTGCTTTAATTGTGCAGGCATTGGTATTTTTTCACGAAAAGAGGGGGGGGGAGGGAGGACAAGTGACTTAAGATAAAAACTATCAACCAAGATTCTTTATAATTTAGTACGATGAAAAGTATATAATAATATACAATATTAATAAGTGCCCAATTTTATAATATTAAAACACCTGTTCTTAAATCAAATGTCAATTAAAAATCTAGAATTGATAATAATTAATACAATCATTTGTTATAACTTAATAGTTATTATTACTTATTAGTTATAATCTATTGTACAGTACCTTATGGCCAAGCAATTTTAACTTTGATAGCATTGCATCCAATATTAGAAATTTTCCACTGGCTTTAACAATGTTTTCATCAACAAGAATTTTATTTTTCCCCGGAATTAAAGGCATGTGAACAAGGTATGGATGATTAGATATTTTCTTTAGTTGAATAAATGGATTTAATAAAACTAATGAGACAGCTTTATCTTTGGGCTCAGCTCTAAAATTCATAAAATAATAAATCAATAATTTCTATATTTTATATTAAAATCTACATTAGGTTAATATTTAAAATGTATAATTGTAATAATAAAATTAAAGAATTTTTGAGACATTAAAAAATCTCTAAGATTCACTATAAAATTTATATACCTAGTTTTCAAATTTCTTTCTTTTATCAAGGCATTAAACAAGGATTATATATTTATGCCACCTACTACATTAGTTTTACAGTAAAAATTAAAAATAAAGCATCAGAAAATTATAAGAAAAAACGAAATTGTTAAGAGTTATTATTAGACTAAAATGTAGAATAATATTGCAATACATTATAATATTTTGTTTAAAGTTACATAAAAATAATTTTACTTTTGTTCTGGTACAGCTTTTCTGATAACTCTATTTTCAGTATACCTTTCAATAGATTCTACACATTTCCTTTTAGACCTTACTTCAGGTACACTCTGACTTTCCTAAAAAAAAAAAAATATTTAACTATAAATTTGAATTATAACTTTTGTATTATAAGTTTTGAAAACATATAGAAAGTTATTTGTTTAATGATGAAGAATGATATATTTTTTAAGCAGTAGAAATTTGAAAGAATTCAAAGAGATATTTATTTTAAAGAGAACACATAAAATAAGTCTTATAAAAAAATTCAGTGTACAATGAAAAATTATGTTAATTAACTTTAAAAATGTGTAATTGATGAATAATAATTCACGGATATAAAATTGTTATTTATATTTAATTCACAAATATCGCTTATTATATTTTTAATACGTCTTATAAAAAAATAAATAATAAAAAATAAATCATAGGTTAAAGTTGTTATTTGAGTGCAATAATTGTAATTTTTAATTTAGTTAGCAACATAAAAATCAATTTGACCTTTTGAAACAAATGTGAAATTTTTTTTTGATGTTTAACTAAAACAAAATTACCAATTTTCTATTTAATAATGTATCCATTTCTCTTGACAATGTAGCCATGTACAATTTGTGTTGCTGTTCTGTGACTGGAGCATAAATAACAATTTCTTTCTTTGGTGGTAAGTTAAGATCAGTTTCCATTTTTTGCCTTCTCAAAATAAAAGGTTTTAGTATCTAAAAATATAAGTTTAATATAAACATTTGTATTTATATTTTAAGTTAGTATTTATTTGTGATATTAATTAATTTTTGGATACACAAATAACATACTGAATTTCTAAAGAAGCTGTTTTAAAAAAGAGTTAATCTACCTATTGTCAAAGTTTGACAATACCATTTTACTTTCTCATAAATGATTTCTTAATATTTATATTTTAAAACTAGTAATTAAGTAATTATAAATCAATACATATAACTTTATGGTTTGGCAGTGGCTCACTATATATTATAATATCCAAAAATGAGGGAATATGGACATAATTAACTTCAAATGTTGCAAATTTATGGATAATTATTTTGTTTTTTAACTATTTAAAGAAATAAAACTTTTTAGGTAACATGAAATTTTAATTTGGTAAGTATGTTATGTGTGTGTTACATATATTTATTATCATCACATAATATAAAATTATTAAAATATTATTATTTAAAATATTTGATTTACTTTTACTATGGTGTCCAATATTTCATCTTTAGTAGCTATATTAATAATCCGGTCATTTGTACCATGAAAGTCATCTATCACAAACCATGAGCTAAAATCTTTTATGTCATTAAATAACTTTGGCATCAATACATTTAATAAAGTCCATAATTCATTCATATTATTCTGAATAGGCGTCCCAGTAAGTATAAGTTTATTTGTACAAGCAAATTCACGTAAGCATCTGAGTATTTATTTTTTGTTTAAATCATTATTTATCATAACTAAATATATTTGTATACCTTGTTGTGACATTTAGAGAGTTTTTTAGCTTATGACCTTCATCAATTGTAATATATTTCCAATCTAAAGTTTTTAAATATTTTGTGTCCATACGCAAAATTTCATAAGTTGTAATAACAATAGGAAAGTAGTCATAGTTTCCCACTTGATGTTTTATTTTCAACTCTGATCGAATAATATAGCGTTGAATACATGAACCATGGTATAACAAAGTGTTTAACTAAAACAATAATAAATTTGTAAGTATCCATCATTAATTTGATTATTTTAAATTCTATAAAGATTACCTGAGGAGAAAATTTAGAGAATTCTGATAACCAATTAGGAATTGTAGATAATGGAGCGATAATAAGAAACGGTCCTTTTATTCCCATTTCTATGAGGAAACAGTAGAAAGCTATAGCTTGTATAGTCTTACCAAGCCCCATATCATCAGCCAAGATACCATTTAATCCATTTTCAAACAGAGTCTAAAAAATAATGTTGTCAAATATATATTAAACATAATGAAGTAATAAATAAACAAATTTTGCATTAATTATTAAGCATATTTCTAATTTGTTTAACATTAAGAAGATGTCAGCATAGTATTTGATATCTCTCTTTAACGTACCACAATATAGCAAATTTAACGTTATCAATAACGACTATAACCATATTAATTTCTCAAATTTGAGTGAAATGACCTATTATAAAATTGAATGTTAAGAACATTATTTAGGGAATTTCATAAGCGTTTTATTATATTTTAATTTTAAAGCGAATAATGAGTTTCTTAAGATGTATGAACAATTTACAAATTTAAAATACTCATAATTCGCTTTAAAATTAAAATATATTAAAACCCCTACGAGATACCCTAAATAATGTTATGAAGTTATTTCACTATAATTTGAGAAATTAATATGGTTATAGTCGTTATTGATAACGTTAAATTTGCTTTATTGTGTGTAGGTTAAAGAGAGATATGCTGACTTCCTCTTAAGAGGACGTTGTATCCACATGTGTTGTCTCCGCCATACGTAGCTAGAACTCACTTTATAATGAAAACATCAATATAAGCCTTCTTGATGCTCTAAATCAGAGGTTCTCAAAATGTGGGTCGCAATTAAATTTAAAGTGGGCTGTTGTATTATTAAATAGTACATTAGAAAAAAAAAATGATCATTGCATAATATTATTGTGGGTCGCAAAAATTTAAAAAATTTCTAAAATAAGTAGTCATAAAAAGTTAAACCTCTGCCCTAGATAATATCTTTACTTTTATATTTGATGATAGGTAAATTGACTTCAATATTAGAGCAAACAATATAAAACATGTACTGCTGAATGCAAATTTGCTATGATCAGGACTCAGGCCTTAAATCATTTGCTTATTTTTATCGTTTGACTTAAAATATAACAGAATGCTACAGAAGTGTAACGTGTCATGTTACAACAAGTTCAATTATAAAATTTGAAAGCATTTTTTTTTTACCTTTTTCAACTATTTTTTAAAAGATGCTTATTCTAATTTTTACAATTATTTTGGCTTTTTTGACCAGTTTTTCTATTTTTTTTTTATAGTTTTTAAGAAAATCTCTCAGAAAATCTATTAACAATAAGGTAAAATGTCTCGAAATTTAAGTTTGATTTTTTTATATTATAAAGATTTATTTATTTTTTTTGATTTTTTAGTGAGAAACTTATCCTAATCATTTTGTTTCAATATTTTTTGTAATATTTAATTATATTATTCATAGCACAGTTACAGATTATATCTAGTACTTACTTTATCATGCAAAAGTTTTTTTTTTATTATTTAATATTTTTGCTCAAATTTAAGTTTTTTAAATACTTATTTGAGTGCTTATAATGATGTTATTAAGCGTTTATTTTAATGATTTCAAGTGCTATAAGTCCCAAACCCCAGTTATGATATATATTAGTCAGACGGAGACAGTACAGCAAGTATAACATCTTAATTCTGGTTAAATATTATTATATACAAATTGATACTACTTTTATGTGAGTAGACTACACAACAAGTAATAAAATAAATAAATTCAACATATTAGAATATTCCAAATTTTAGTTTCTATAGTGTGATTCTTTACCCATTTAATTCCAATTACAAATAAAATTAGTATATAAATTAAAATACATACTCTTATCCATAAAAGACCTTCTTTCTGGTAATTTTTAAGTGTTCCTTTAAATAGTTTTGGTTGTTGAAATAGTTTTAAATAATAGTTTTCATATTCTTCATTCTAAGTATTAATAATAAATATTAATTAAGGACTTATAATTGATAGCCAAGTAACGGTGGTGGTGAACTCAGACTTTTTTTTGTGAAGCTAAATCTAAAATGATTGTTCCTTCTACCACCTACATATTATTCAAATTATATGATTAACCCATTCAAGAAGTGAAGCAATCTAACAATGACATAAAAGTTCGGCACCACTGCCATGTACGTACTATTACAACAACAACAAATACCAAATGGAGCAAATTTTTATTTTCCTCAAAATAGAAACAAAAAAAATTATATAGAATTGATTAATATAATGTAACAACACATAATACTAAACCATTTAAAGAATGGAATTTCAATGTTTTGTAGAATTTTAGAATATAATATAAAATAATGTCCAATACTTACTTTTAAAAACTTTAAAAGTACAATTTTTATATATAATGAACTAAGAAAAAATTAATTTATAATTTTAAACCAAGCTAAAACAGATGGGCTAAATAAATTAATTAATTACCATAAATATTAAAATTGGTGGTTATTAATATTGTTTCTTTAAACACATCTAAATTGTCTAATTCCTAATTATAAAATACACAATAATAAATCATCATGTATTCAAATTTAAACATACTTACCTCGATTGGTTGATTATTTGAATCCTTGACTAAATTATTTTCAATGTTACTAGGAACATCTTTATCAACTTTATTAGCCTTTTCTAGTTCGCTTCTACATAATATAATCAAATTTATAGTCATGAATTATTTTTTTATATAATAATATAAATATGTATCTTAAAACAATGAATTTCATAAAATATAAATTTTATTATAGAATCCCTCAACTCAAAAAATGATAAAAATTGCCCAATTTATAACAAATTAAACAGAATGAACTATTTAACATAACACATAATGACTATTCAATGTTTTACATTGAAAGTATTAATCTAATGAAACACTATAAATTAAAATATACTTTATTTGGTATTTTTATAGAAAAAGAAAAAAATTAAAGAAGAGCTAGTTTTGATATGAATATTAATTATTAAACCAGTTAATTGGATAAACATATTTTAATGAAAAAAAGAATAACTTTCAAAGCTTTTTTAAGTGCCAAAAATTTAATTATCTGATTAAATCTAATTTATAATCATAAGAATAACAATAATAGTTGATTGAACAAACTTACTTAATAATTTGAAGTTTACAATTTTTTAATCTGGTTTCAAATGCATTAGATAACTTAGTACTGTTTTCTAAAAGTGCAAGTAAATTTGTATATCTCCTCATTCTTTCTTCATCGTCCATATTATTGTTTAACTAACAGAATATGAAAATAAAAAAAAACAAGCAAAATTCAGTATTTTATAAAGGATATTTATTTATTTGTTTATTTTAGAAATAGCAATTTATAAACCATAAACTTAAAAATTAAAAGTATACTAAATATAATTTTTGGTACTCCTTAACACAACATACAAATTTTTTTTATATATAAATCTTTAATTATAGTTTCGCTTACAAAATATTGTCTAGGGCAGCAGTTATTTTATTTTTACAATCACAGCACCCCTGAAAAATAGTTTGTGTTTGTGGAACTCCTTTTTTTAAACTAATTTAAAATAATAATTTTTAATAATATAATATAAAATAATTTTATCAATAACCCCATCATCTGGCGGAACTCTTAAAATGGATCAATAATACACTTTGAGTCTAAGGAATAAGGATTCTTAGTATTGTACCATTTGTTACTGAATCAGTCACCAAAGAATAATACCAAATTCATGTAGTTTGTTAATTTGTATGCAATGTGTAACCTTGTTTTATTTTTTCATTTGTAGAGTGCTTGAAAAAATAGTGAATAACAAATTATATTAAAATATTTTAATAAGTGCAAAGAAAATCAATTTGACATATATACAAATAACTACAACTAAGAGCACTTGGTTTTTGCTAATCAAACTATACATTAAATTAATATAAAATAAATACTTATTTTTAATGGAATGACATTTTTAATCTTAGTGTGTATGTTTTAATGCATAATTTTACATAATTGGAAAATAAGTACATATTTAGTAAATATTTTGGTATTTTAAATTTATTCAGATATTTTCATAAATTTTTGATGACAAAAATTTAAATTATTCTATGTTATCTAAATGAATAATAATTTTATGGAAAATGTTAATGAACTTGCATTGCTGCAAATCTTTGCTAAAATGTTATGACCAAATCATTGTTCCAACATTTTTAAATATCAGAAAACATGTAATTTCACATTATTTCCAAAATTAGCAAAATAAGTAACACACCTATTTTTTTCTAAGCTATATTTATATATTTTAGATTCTGAACGGAGTGATGAATGTATTGACTTTACAATGATGTGTGTTTTTTTTTTTTTGTGTCTGTCGGCAACATTTGGAGCAGTAAAAATGCTTCGATTTTTGACTTCAGCCCCTCTTTGAAAAGGAAATTGAATCTAGTTGATACTTGGGGGGGTCAAAAGTTAAAAATTTTAGGGAAAAACGGGATTTTTTACGCAAAACCAGTTTTCGACAAAATCGAAATTTTTATTTTGCTATAACTCAAAAACTAATCGATGTAGATACTTAAAATTTTCACCAAATGTTTATATTAGCGTTTTCCATACACAGTTACATTTTCAAAGAATTTTGACTTTTTTTGAGCTATTTATAGGCATTTGAAATAATCAATTTTTTTTTATTTTATTTTTATAAATGTTGATAAAAAAAATTTAGCTGGGACAAATTACTTGAAAATTTAATTGAAGGGTCCACATAACTTGTTCTAACTCTCATTCAAAAATTATAAAAATACATAGGCACAATTTTTTTTTATTAGCATTTGAAGTTCAAATATTGACACAAATTCGTCAAAATCATGAATATTTCTCACTATTTGGTAGTAAAAAATTTATAAATATTTTACTATCAATAGCTAAAAATTGAAAATTTAATACTATGCTGTCCATAAGTTAAGCTTAGAACAATTATAAAAAAGTTTGAGTATTATTCAATTTAAAAAAATTTACGAGTGTTTAAAGTTTTAATTTTAATTTGAAATCAAAAATACACATGTAAAATTACGTTTTACTAATAAATAATTTTCGATTTTTGTTATTTTTAAAAAATTATCAAACGTAAGATATTGAAGCTTTTACTTAAATGTTTGAATTTGTGAATTTTTTTCAAAATAGAATATATGACAATATTTAAATATAATATATCCCAGACTGACAAATCATCTCCGTTCAGAATCGTTTTTCGTATACAATGATACCTATCATTGCATTCAAATTTAACCTGCCATAGTCTGAGGTCCATCCCACCCCCTAATGTACAGCAGAGCGATACTCACTTACCCGCTTTTTTTCTTTATTTTCTGTTAAGCAATTTATTATTATTATTTTAATATTTTATTATTATACACTTTAATAAGAATATGTACAAGTCTTTGTTTTTTTTTTTTACATTGAAATACATAGCATAGGCTATATATGAAGCAATTGTTAATAAGATTTCAAAATTATAATTTAATAACACTTAATATTTTTAAAACAATTGCTAAATTATACACTAAATTACTTGTAGTTAAGAACTAAAAAATTTACCGAAGAATTAGTGTCTTCTTGTATAGAATTGTCTTCGTCTATTGGCGATTCCTCCATTAGAATATCAATTTCATCTAAAAAATATAATTAATAAAGTAAAATAATGCTTCATTTCCAAACTTTATTTTGTGTATAATAAGTTAATAATAATTAAATTATTTATTAATTAATTAATTATTTAATAATAATAAGTTATAACATAATACAATTTTACAGTACTAAAGTAAGAAATGCCTGAAAATAACAATACAGTGTATGCTTATTAATGATAAAAAAAACACTGTATATAATATATATATTGTATAATTAAATATTTAAATCTAATTATATTTAATTAATAGTTTTGATTCTCAATTTCTCATATTAAATGAAATATATTTTGAAAAACAATAAAATTAAGAGTATGTAATACTATATATGTATTATTAAAATGTTAGGCATAATTCTTATAAAATATGAATACCTATAATATGTTTAAATTATTAACAAACAAATTTTGTGAAACAGAAATTACAATTCTTACCAGATGAATCCATTCCAGTTTTTGTATCATCCATTTTTCCGTTCCCTGTAAAATATAATTATTCAAATATTTAATGTTCAAATTCTAAACATAAAAATTAGAATAATTAAAAAAAAAAATTAAATAATATTTTTATAATATTCAACAATTTTAAAATTTTAAAAATTATTTTTACATTAATGTAATATTATTTTTAAAAGGTGGTTATTCAAAATATTATACAAGATAATACAAGATTTTTAGTTAAACTAATATTTATTATTTTACAGTAACAACATTTCAAATAAATTTAGTTTCAAAAATGTTAATGTTAAAAAAGTTACAATTATTGATAAACAATATAAATTGTTTTTGGGATTTTTCGACATACCTACGTCATTATTTAATTAAATTTTTTAATCAAATTTGAAAATATCAATCTACCGAGGTCAGTGTTACAATGGCACTGCAGCTGTCTTAAAAGTTTTAAGTTATAACTAATAACTCACCTACAAAACAAATAATTAATTTGGAAAGCCAAAAATATATGTTATTGTGGCATGTTATAAGTTGATAAATCGTGTTAATTTTAAATGTTTATATTATTTATTAATATTTATTTAATGAACATCTATAATTATTGATTTATTTTTTGAATTATCATAAATATACCAATCTAAATTCACTAAAAATATTGTGTAAAATTATAAACGGTGAATATAAAACTGAAGAAAAAGATGTTAATATTACTTTAAATCCAAGACAAATTAGGTTAATTAAATATGCTCCAACAACATTGTGTGATGTTGAAAGGAGTTTCAGCCAACATAAATCTTTGATTTAATCGACGGTCATTCAAATTTGAAAATTTAAAAATCCATAATTTAATAATAACGTGTAATAATATTAACTAATATTTAAAAAAAATTGTTTTTGCATATTTTGGTAAATAAAATGCATATTGTACAATTTTTTACTGCATAGAAATCCTAGTCTTAATTATTATAATAGTATGTATTTTAAATCATATTATATTATTATTATCTTTTGGGCTAATAATACTTATTATTAATACTGTATAACAATGTGAATAGAGGGTCCTAGTATAATTAGTATAAATAGACAATATCTTAAAATATTTCTACATATTTAGAAAATGTCATTGCATGTACTACCTAATTCATAGTAAATTATTATATTCATAATAAAAATGTTAGGTATGTATATAAACAAAGTTAGCTATAGGGACCGGTCCAATGTGTGATCTACCGATAAATGGCTGGTCCAATGAGTGATTTACCGACAAAATATTTATGTATATGCTACTTAAAATAGCAATGTAAGTACTTACTTACTATATAATGTTGATTGTTATATTCATACACCAAAAATAATTTTTAAATCTGATAAAATAATCATCAAATATTTGAGTTTTGTAGGTTTTATATAGTGTTGTAGATAAAACGAGCTGTACCTAAATCATTGTAAATAATTTTGTAGACTTAAATACTGAAGCTCACACTCAAACAATAGTCATTATGAATGTTAGTCAAGTCCAAATACAGTATAAAAATTAATGGTGCATCTCCACTATTAGACTGCCAACTTAATGAAAACTCAAATATTTGATGATTTTTTTTATCAGAGGTAAAAATTACTTTTGCTGTATGAATATAAAAATCGACATTATATAGTGCAAGTAAGTATACCTACATTACTATTTTAAGTAACATACATAAATACTTAGTCAGTAGACCATTCATTGGACCAGCCATTTATCAGTAGATCACACATTGGACCGGTCCCTAAACAAGTTATATTATAACTAAATAACCCACGTTTTAAACTAAAATACGTACGAGGAAATTATTGCATTTTTGCAAATTTTCAAACCTTTTCTATAAACATTGAAGATTTTATAAACTGTCCACTACAAAATACTTGTAATTAGTAAATTATCATGATTTTAAACATTAAAAGAAAAAAATCGAAAATGTCTTATACTATTAATAGCTCAGTCAAAATATTTCTAAGATTATTAAGAAAATGATAACATAAGACATTTCAAGGTTATTCATTTCCGAGTTACATAAAAATCAAAATCAATTTTATCAAAAACTAGATTTGAGTAAAAAATTTTGTTTTTCCTTAATTTTTCATGATTATTTTGTAAAAAACTGATAATTTATCATTTTTACCTTAGATTCAAATCGTTATCTAAAACTACCCTTAAAGTTTAAAATTGAACCATATTTTAAACTACTTTTTGTGTACACAAAAAACACATGGTAAAAATGTAAAATCAATACATTTCATCGCTCCGCTTAGAATTTTAAAATTAAGAATAAGTCGATACTCTAATAAAGAAATTATTAAATTATAAATAAAATAATAAACATATCATAAAAACGTTTTAATTAAATCTTTTTGAAGTAAATAACATTCTAATTTACCTGAATAAGTACATACCTAATAATAACTGTTAATACACATTTGTAAATTGTAATATTATACTAGCAGATTTTATTTTTCTACAATATACAGTATAAGCTATAACAATATCTATCTAAACACGTATATTGTATATTTAGTCATATACAGAAACATTCCTCAGTCCTCAGGAATTACTTGAAAAAATATATACAGTTGTCAGTTGTGCGTCCTCCTCTGTTTTATTGGCTACCTGTCTTACACCTTAGACCAATTAGTTGGCTTGAAAACGTTAATAAATAAAACTTAAGAAGCAACAACTACTAAATGCCTAATTATTTAGTTCCCGTTTTGCAATTCGTTAACATTTTTAAATAACATTTCTTATTCGTGGACTATAAAAATGAACTATTATAGCTAGAATCACTCATGAATAATTCGTGATTATCACTTCAGAATGCAATAAAATTCAAAAACATATTGAGATTTGTATAAAATTCGATTTTGTTTGCATTCATTACACGTTAAGAATTGGTAAAAATAAAAATATTTAACTAGACTCCCGACAAATTGGCAAATCAACCAACATAAAAAAAAAACATTGATAACAATGACAAGTTACTATTTTTTTAAATTAACTTCCAACATACCTATGAGTTTCATTTTTTTCTCGATAATATGCAGTTACTAGTCACCTAAGTAACTTATTATTAAGTTAGGTTAATTTTGTTTCCAATGTAATCCCCCATGTAACATTTAAAATAGATTTTATTTAGAACAAATAATTGTTTACATTGAAAATAAAACAAAAATATTATTTATAATATTATGAAAGTACCTACATAATACAAAATTATAATACTTTTAAAGCACCGAATGTACTATTTTTGGATTTAAATAGAAATAACATACATAAATAAAACTGTTTATAAAATTCCGTAGTAAATTACAATCTCGCACAAATAAATTAAATTAAATTTTAAATCTTTTAACGTTTTAATTATCACATTACCAAACATCTCAGTTCAATATCCGAAGATAAATATTAAAACGTCATCATAATAATATGGAATTGTCTAGAGATTTGATCAGTTTTAAAAAATGTATGAATATATTCTGTGTTGTTAGTCAACTATTTCTCCACATATGATTCATGTGCTATAAATTATATTAGGTATATACTTGATGTTTTAAAATTAACAGATTGTAAATATTTTTTTTTTTATAATAATTAAGAAGAAATTGGTACTTGAAGTCTTAATAGTTAATAGTTAATATAAATAATTAATAGCTTCTGTCAGAAGGGTCTATCATTTGATAGCCTCCCTTCTGTTACTTACTTCTGCTACTTAATCCCCACGGTTCAAAAATGAATTAAGAAGTAAGAACTCAAGAAATTACGAATTTGTTCAAATCATGTACATAATAATATGTGGACAATGTATTTAAATGAAAAAAACGTACTCGTTATGATTATAATATTTTAATATGTATTATACTATGTAGTAGTTTGATCCATGTTCATACACGCCGCACTGATGTCTGATAGAGCTATAAAGGACAATTCCTAAAATTATTAATTATTTATTACTGTATAGGTAACTCTATTAATGGGAAATTACCAACCGTACGAATAACGTATTATTACTATTATATTATTGTTCGGGGAATTGTTATGCCCGCCAACTTATCGTTTTTATTACTATTGAATCGTATGCTTTTACCATGTTTTTACTCGTGTTTGCGTATTTATAGACTATGCTATATTATTATATTGTAGTACACACAAATTATTTTTACACTGGATTAACCTATAATAAAATAATAGACGTCATAATCACGACTGTGATGGATGACGATGAATCGGAATTATTTACTATTTGAAAAAATATCTGTATACAATATTACAGTAGAACTTCATTTCACCGTCACACTCAAAAATATTTATCGTTATAAGTTATCTTGCGACGAATGAACAATTTTACATTCCAAAAACGCAAATAATCGTCAATCGAAAAAAAATAACTTAACATTTAGAAAAATAACTTAATTCAATTATTGTAAACAATCTCATCATTAATTGTTTTAAATTATACATTACAGTATTTCATAATAAAATATATACAAACACATAAATATGTACGCAAATTAAAAATAAAAATTACACAACATTTTTCCATATATTAGATTAACCATCTATTTGATTATTCGTCAGACTCGGAGAGGCCTATTTAGTCCGGGGCCTGACGGATAATCGAAGTTCTACTGCATAATAATGATTAATAATCAAACCATGACAGACCAGTCACTAGATTATTAAGTAATCCAGAATTGTGACTGACTTTTAAAATTTTAGATGCCGATAAAAATAGAATTAAAACCGCTCTTAAAAAGTACAATGGTTATTACATATTATGTTGATAAACTGGTCAAATCATAACACGTCAAAATCACTAGTATACAGTTTTAATTCTTAAAGTCTATTAGAATGCTACCAGAAAATGAGCGAAAAACGATCGAACATTATTAATTATTACCATACTACCACAGACAGGACATACTTCGATCATTGGGAAACTAAAAATAATATTAATTGCACTTTAAACACAAATAATATAATAATAATTTATTATCCATAGAACGACCGAAGTCCTCCCCCTTGAACGTCAAACTAATAAGCCCATATTATAAGCGAGGATTTACTCACGATGAGGTGGTCACTGGTCGCCAATAGTTCAAAACTCGTTTATCGATGTTCAGTCAAATCAGTAGTAGACAAACAACTGCTGAATCTTGTGCACACGCGACAATGCCAAAATGCACGAACGAGTCACTCAACCGTCAAACTCGAAACTGCACACTGAGTACTGACAGAGTCGACGGCAGTGAACAAACTTGACACTTGTAACAGTCCACACTCCACACAGAGCACGACGTGACTACCGGCGAAGACATAAATGGAGGGGACAACCGTATCGCGTTTGATTTGTCGTCGTCGTCGTTCGGTTCTCCGCTCGTTGCCCGTTGGTACATGTCCGTACTCCGTACCACTGTACTGTACTATTAACTATTAAACACCTCCTCCGAACGACCGGTTCAAGTTATCACTTATCTCGTTCTTATTTCTCAATATATTATTACACGATACACAATATCCAACTACACATTGTTCGTTCTTCGTTGTAATAATATTTATAAATACAACTATTATGACGAATTACGATTCCGAAATAATACGAAATAACCGCGACTGCCGATCTTGCACGACCAGAAAATACAATAATAATAAACGCAATATAATATATCGGAATTCAATGATGGTAGGTATATTATAAAAACATCATTTATGTTTCTTATTATAAAAAGTCTCTTCGACAACGTTAGGACCTTCAATATTGCTATAGTAGGTCTGTAATTTAGAAATCAAAAGTTAGTTTTAGAAATACAATAGAATAGTAACATTTTAAAATTAAAAATATAATAATATACCAAATGTTTAAATTAAAAATATACGGTTTAGATCAAAATAAAACAGTAATAGCGTCATTAAAAATAACCTATAGGTAATGTTATATAATATATAGATCATAAAATAAGTCTACCAGTCTACGAATAATTCAATAATGCTCTAATGCTGACGACGTTGTATGACGTTTGTTTTGGTATTTTTATATTCATCCAAAAAAGTTGAAGAATTAAAATTTTCCAGAAAAACTAAATAACATTTTGAAAAATAGATGTTATAAAATTATGCAGTCTTATCCCTTCCATCGTTATCAGTCCTGGAGAAATGAGAATCAGAACTTAAGAACATGGGCGGTAGGCCTACCGGGAAACCGGGCATTTCCCGATGGCCCCCATTTCGTATTTCGGTAATGGGGCTCTTTTTAAAATTTCCCAGTAAGCCAAAAATGACCTATCCGCCCATGTTTAGAAGGTAACCCACTAATCAACGTTTACAATTTAGTCTTAGATATATTATACCTACAAAAACAATGTTGATTTCTTGTGCGACTACAAAACATATAACTAAAGCAAAAAGGGTAGTGGTTTTATTTATGTTATTATATTTGAATATATATTATTTAAAATATTAATTATACGTAGTACCCGCGTACAATAATTTGAATTACACTCCAATCCAATTAATTGTATAAAATGAAATGTTATTTACAACAATATAATTTTATAGTAATATTAAAAAGTTTTAGAAGGTATAAATATAATATTAGAGATTAATATAATATTTTATTAGTGCGTATGCATAGATAATTCTTTATTAAAAAATCTTTATTATCTATGTGCATATGCCGTATACCCATTAATACATTTACCAATACACCACTGCAGGTTTTCTTAAATTTCTTAAAATAACAAAATTCGGATATCTAAATAAAACTACGTAAATAAAAAATAACTTCTATAAATAATTGAACAAAAACATGAACTACTTATTTTAATTTGCTGTGTTTCTTATATGATTTATTCGCTAATTTTGTAATGATAATGGTACAGTGGCGTACACAGATATTTTCAATGGAGGAGGTTATATTAAAAATTATACATACATATATATATATATATATATATAGTTATATTTTTATTTTTCTACAAATACGTTATGAAAATAAATAATTTACAATTTTTAGCCATTTTCGTATAAGTATTCAAGTATTTAAAAAGTTTAAGGGGGGGGGTTGAACACCCAACCCCCCCCCTGTGTACGCCACTGTAATGGTACTTTCCTGATAAACGAGACTATGGCTATTTTCGCGACTACCACCCAAAGACTACCTCCGTTATCGCGATTACCACAAATTAGCTGAACGATATCCACGTGCTGCGTTCTAACGTAGCAATATTCACAATTTATTGTTATATTATCAGCTATTCTATTATACATTTTTTGTTCGTGTTGGGCGACAACGACACTAATATTATTTCATTTTTTTTACATATAATTCGTAAATAATGTGGCCATCATTATTTATTATTTTATTTATGGATTTACCATTTTTTACCACTATTATTTTTTTGTATTTATTATAATTATATTATTTTATTGTTTTTAGTAACCGTACGCCACATATATGTAGCATGTGTTGTGTAAAATACATTACAAATGATTACTAGGTATTTAAATACTTTTTTTATATATATAATTCAAACAATCCCTACAATACCTACTGATTAAAAAAATATCAAATTAAATATCAAATAATTAAATGTGCATTACACAAATATAAATATTAAATAAAACTAAGATAGTCTGTGATAATAAGAAAGTGTGTAAAAAATTTTAGTAGTCTTATATAACAGGATTGTGATGTTTCATAAAAAAATCGCGGTAGTCTTATATAACGGAGGTAGTCGCGAAAATAACCGTAGTCTTGTATAACAGGAAAGTACGATTTTGGTAGTCTTAAATAACAGGATTGTGATGTTGTCAAAAATCATGGTAGTCCCGTGTAACAGGAAAGTACCATGATAATACATACTCTTAGTATTTTTCCTTCAGTATAATCTATTTTTTTAATTTTTTATCTTACAAATTTGTTATCTATTTTTTAAACCAAATACGCTATTAAATATCTTTGTTATACAAGAAAAACAGTAAACAATGTTATGGCCGAATGTATACTGTACACGGACTAAAATATATCTTAGTCTGTGATACTGTCCAAGTCATACTGCAGCTAGATAGTTGTTAATAAAGTTTTTACTATAATTAATATCAATCAATATACCTATTTATTGTTTATACACTAGAATACTAGGACGTTTCCCAAATAGTGAGTCGCAACCCACTACCGAGCCACAAAAATATAATACCGGGTCACAGAATTTAATAAAACTCTAATACTAAATTTTATTATTCATCATTTCGATTGATAATTTGATATAATTAATAACTATATTTTAATTATTTAATTATTACATTTTTGTTACAAATTAACGCTTCAGTTTTATTATAAAATTCTATGTGGACATTCAAGTATGTTTTATTTTGCCTTTTTTTACACAATGATAAATGTAAAATATTTTGGTGAGCCACGGAGGGGAAAAATATGAATTACCGGGCCAGCTCAAACAAGAGTTTGGGAAACGCTGCACAGACGTAAAATTGTTATTAACATTATTCATAAAAATGACTTAGAGATCTTTCAGTGTATACCTGTAGATTCCTGGAACAAAGCTATATGCAGTAATGGGTTAGTAGAAAACGTTTCCATATGGACCATATGCAGCACAAGCATGAACAGTATAATACATGTGTAATATACTATATAATATAGTATGTACTATTATACTGATATATTATATATATACGTGCTTTTACTTTATCAATTCTATCAATGAGCAATGGCCCTATAATGATGCGTTTACACTTCTGAAAACTGATTAATTCCTTAATAAATTTACTTGAGAACGATCAAATTCAAGGCACATTTCAAATTTTAAATTTCAAAAAGGAAAAATCAACACTCAAATTTTCATAATTTTTTTAATAATTTAACCAAATTTATAAGTGTTGGAGATTGACATTATAAAAAGTAGCCCGATTGATCTCAAGTAGACATATTAACAAATAAAATCAGTTTTAAAATGTATAAATTGCATTACTATGTCCCATCTGTATGTTTGACGAAAGATTGGTATATTTTGGTCGAAATAATAGATGTTTGCAATTCCAGCGATAATAATCTGAGCTCTGAAAATGGCCGTTCTCGTTCTCAGCTTAGTTAAAATTTAGCTTTTAATATAGAACAATATAATACTAATATACTATAGTCTATAATAGTACATTAATCCTTCGTTAACTGCTGATTTTTTTATTCGCGGTTGTCGGTGATAAAATTTGATTAATGCGATAAAATTATATAGTTATTGTACAAATACTATAGGTTATTTATTTTAGAAAATTGTAAATAATTGTTGTTATATCGTCAGGTAGGTATAGTATAACTATTCAAGTATACAATAGTGTGACCAGACGTCCCCCATTAGGGGGGATTGTCCCGGTTTTTAGAGTTGCGCCCCGCATATCTAAGAGTCCCTCATTTGTCCCACATTTATGATATTTGAAGTGTACATATTATATTTAATCATTCTACAAGATGTTGTATCAGTATTCTAATCATGAATTGATAATAATAAATTCAGTCACATAACAAAAATATGGACCAAAGAAAAACACAGTTGAACGTGTTTATACTCTATATTAAAATTATTAGTATAATAACCAAGTTAAACTTTGATTATATATGTTTAGAATTTTATGAATCATTAAAAAACAAAAATTTGTTACTAAAAAAAATTGTATCTAAGGATAAATATTGAAATTGTAATAATTGTAACAATAGAAAATCATTTAAAATAAAATAAAATGAAAAGTATTTATGTATCTTTTTTTATAACTGTCCCCCTAAAGGATAAAATAATTATGGTTACACTAGTATACAACTATGTATAATACAGACATACAGTATGAATGCACAGATAAGCATAACATTATTAATTATTATTTATTAGTTATTAGTTATTACAGATAAGCTACATAAGGTTTCATTTCTTATATCGTAAATTTGTTCAGTGATCGGTTGATAATAATAATTATTAATTATTATGCCTTGTGCGGGACGCCGTGATACGTGACACGTGTAACTCCCGGGTTGTGTTTCTATTAAATTTAACATTTTAAAAAAAAAAATTTTAAATGGCCTTATTGAAATTTTAAAAATTCAATATGTAAATAAAACCTAATCTCCCTTTTTACATTGCTTTATGGTCTCGTTATCTGCTGTTTCGATATCCGTGCAACTTTGCTGGAAGTAATCTCCGCGGATAACATAACTACTGTATAGTGACTATAGTGTAAATACATACAAATTATATAAATTGATTTCACAATTTTGTTTCACCATTTTCACTTGTTGCGGTATAAAATTTCTATTTTAAATGTAAAAGTCATTATTTTTATGTCACAATTTCTAAATAAGTAATTATATTATTACAGGAGAGCATGCAATTTATTTATTTTATGTGCTACTAATATTATTATTGATTAATTATAAATTCTCACTGAAACAGAAAATATTTTGCGTGAGAATATTGATAGCCGAAAGATGAGTATAATATGGTAAATCCCATGTATAACTTACATATAACTATATAATATAATATAATACTATATATAACTATATTACTATATAATTAAGCATAGTAATATCTAATCTCTATATATATATGTACAATGTACATACTACAAAAGAGTGTATAACCGCTATACGTATACCAGAATATCTCACACACGGAACGATTTGAACGCGTGCGTCCGCGTTTTTAACAATAATCGCCCAAAATAGTATACGTGTATTTAGATGTGTATATTCAAACGGGGAAATCAGGCGAGTTCGGTCGCGATCGAACGCTAAAATAATTATATAAGCATTAAGCAATGGGTTTCCATTGTCTATATTGAATACTCACCCGAAACGTTTCCAACGCCCATATTATGCGAGTTTATTTTGGTGGGAAAAATCCGAAAAATTAGTGAGACGTGATTTTTGACGCGATTGTGTAATTAACGCGCGTTCAAATTTTTTAAATCACGACAAGCGCGTTTAAATCGCTCTGTATGTAACCAGTTTAGTGGGGAAAATATAGTATATTGTGTTACAAAATTGGGAATTCGGAAGTGAACTATTTCGGTCTTGGGTGACGTTTGAAATTTGTCTAAAGAGTAAAGACTGCATTTGTCTCTCTGTACGAACTGGTCTTACTATTTTTGATCGCACTTCTGCCAACTCCGAGAACGCGACTATCAATATTATGATAGCAGTCCTGTCGCCCATGCAGTCTATAGGGCATAGACCATAATAAAATATTCTTGCTATTCTCGGAATTTAGATTAGTTAGAGTAGTTAGTAGATTCACTAGGTTTGTCAAACTGTTTCAAAAATTCAAAACAGAAAACGAGAATAACGCAATAACGCATGTACCAATAAGTTATATAGTAGCATTGATTATAAATTAATAGTAGTATTTATAATCAATGATGGTAATTAGTAGTTAGTAGGTAATTTGATAATGAGTAGATGGACTGATTGAAAAAGGTCCTATAATTATTTTCCAATTCGGACGCATCACGCCCACCAGTTCATGATTGTATGTAATTTACATACATATAAACATATAAGTTGATTCTCGAACTATCACCGATTTTTCACTTGGTGTACCGGAGTTAAATGTCCATGTTTTGGGAAAAAATTTAAATTATTGAATTTCAATAACTTTTTCGAATAATAGGTAATTGTAATTGAGAGTCAACATAATATTATTAACATATTGTTAAAAAATATGGAATAAAGTAATGATGCTAAATGTATAGGCTAAATATAAAATAAAAATATTGGAAAAAATTTGAGGGGAACAAATCCGCACTGACGCACTGTCATTGTACAATAATAGTTAACATGTTTTATTTTTATATTTGACTGCAGATAGTCGACACGGGTGATACAGACTAATAACTATAATTAGACTATTATTTTTGGTGTTTTGCGCACTTATAACAGTATTAATCATTATTGTTTAATCAACTAACATATTTATTATTTATAATTATTTCAACATCTACAAAGCATCATAAAAACAAAAAATAAACTATGGCGGACAGTGTTAACAGTTGCTTATTATTACTTATGTGGCTATGTACTATATTGTAGACTATAATAATTAATAATCAATAATAAAAATTTATTTTCTTAAATATGCATTTCAAATGACTAAAAAATAATACAATAATATCTAACCACATTACATTTACGGTAGGTAATATGACCCTACGTCATGATGCTCGCTCATAATTTATTTTATTTTGTACATAATAAGATTTTAAGTAGGTACCAATCTATAAAATTAATAAAATCAATAAAGACCTACCACAGTGTACTGTACATGATTTTTTCACGTCCCATCATTACGACCAAAGTTAAGCATGCAACTCGAAGGCACTGCTCACCAGTGCCGGATTGGAACCCAGAAACTTACCGAGCACAATAATTTTACTGGCCCAGTTAATTTAGCTAAATATTTTAGCAAGCGGCCCATGTATCATAATAATCTTGCGGCCCACCGCGCTCAGCGCGGTAGCTCGCCGGTCCAATCCGGGTTTGCTGCTCATTACATAATATACTAAATTTTGAATAATTACGATCAAAAAATAACTTGTACAATGCGAAAAAAAATTATTTATTTATCTATATTATATTATTAGTTATTACCACGTTAAAAATAAACGCAAACAAAATACAAATACTGAAATACATCGTTCAAAAGTACATTTCACTGAATAACCGTGACTAACAACAGAATCATTGCTCTGATAACCGAGTGAAATAACGGTACAGTACAAACTAATTAGAAAAAAGTATTCACACTATAGCTGCTGTATTGCGACTTTAAAAATCTGATAATAATTAAAGTTTAATTTAGTTTTAATTGATAAATGGTAATTGAAAATTGAAATATTGAAACATAATATTTGAAGTCCACCCGTACTGGCAGTACTCCTTGTCATTTAACATATTTCCACCGATGTTAATTTGTAATACCCCTCTACCACACACACACTCACAATTTTCTTACTTAGTTCCAAACGAGATATACATAGATGTTTAAATTGAAGTTAATTCAATTTTGTTTTTAATGTGTCAAAACAAACTAATGTTTTTTATATTATTATTTGAATTCAAATTTGATTGAAAAAAAAATAAAATTCAACAAATGGTAACGATTTCTTGAATATCTACTAAATATTTTTATTCTCGTGTATAATTATTTTATTAAAATCTAGATTACAACTATAGTAATGTAAGTAAATTCATTTAATTTTGTATAGTAACAATGTCAAACAACTCAGCGTAGAATTTAATATTTATTCTATAACTTCCTTGGAGGAATAATTAAAATTTAAAATAATAAAATCCTTCAGGCTGCTACATATTCATGTACCGAAGTCCGAAGTAGTCTTGTGTCATTGTGTCATCGCTTGTCGCTTGCGCCTTGTATTTATAATATCAGGTATTAACCATACCCAAACACGAGATGTATTCAAAACTATCAAATAGCTATTTTAAACATTTAAATATTTAATTGGTTTTTAAAATAGTACACCAATGCAGAAAATAGCTCACAATTGTTTATTAACATATTATTTGTTAATTAAAATAATAATACAATATGTTTCAATGTTTCATATTATGCGCATTATAGTTTTGTTAGAATACTTAATGTAAATAAATATTTTTCGATAACATATTTCTTTTTGATTACACAAGTCACAACGTAACTAATGGTTCAGGGTTGTATTGTAAAATATTAAACTCACCAAAGTATAATATTTTTAAATAAATTTTAAGTTTCATGCTATGATTTTTGGTGATCGTTTATAGGAAAATAATGGATATTTATGCCTTTGGGCTGGACATTTTTTAAATAATTTTCCCTTGCAACAGTAACGATTGAGGCAAGAACAAATCGTTGTGGGCTTCTTTGGTTTTTGTTTATTGTCATCAATTGTTTCTGTAAACATTCCTTTGTAAATTATAATCCAAAAAATAAACATAAATCCAAATGCCGCCAACATGCCTATAAAAAAAGCCCATATGGACGTCATCTTGAAATCATATAAATTTTGTAACGTCATAACGGGTTTATTCTGTAATATAAACCAATAAATTAGATGAAATGTTGTAATAAAATAATACATATTAAATATTTACTTATATATTTGATGTATGTTTGTAATGATTAAAACAAAATATGAAAACACTGTGGACATTTTACATGATTATAAATTATAATTTATAATTATATGAAAAGAAATAGTGATGGTATTTAAAATTTTTGTGTATTTAGTATTTAAGATTACTCTGCAGTCATTCAGTAGATACGATTGAAATAAAATAATTATGTACTAAATCAATGATATTACGCCCCATCTTTTCCTCCCCTCACAATATTTTATACCTTAAAATGTTTTCTATATCATACAATACATTCATATCAAATTTCATTTTTGTATATTGTCATTATTAATTGGACATGTCTCCATAGACGCAATTTTAGTTTTTACTTGGAGGGGCTTTACATATTTAAATGAAACAAACCCGTGGGGGACCCTGCGCCGCATACATTCCTTGATTAAATACCTACAAAATGTATTGATTTGTGTAATATTATATAACATGATATTTTTTTTCTCATCCACTTTTCTCATTTAATACAATTAATATTATATATTATGATAAATCTATACTACTAAAATGAAAAATATTTTAAAAACAACATTTTGGTACTTATATATAATGTGTATTATAATTGTAATGGGCGCGCCAATTTGATATTGCAAATTTATCCAGGATTAATACATTTGACAAATCCATTTTCCGTTCAGCAAACATACATTTTTGATAAATTAGTAAATATATCTTGATTCGTTGAAGTTTGAAACCAATTTTTAATCTTCCTCATTGCTGTGAATAACTACTTGCATATCGCGGGGCTAACGTTGGCAAGAAAATATTATAATTTATAAATTCCAACAAAATTGTATAACATCACAAAACTAAAAACTACAAGTTTTTTCAATTGTTCAATTGCATATACTGTATATTAGTATTAAAATTTACAATGTCATAAAACTCATAATTTATAAACAAATTATTTAATTCATAAACCAACTAATCAGTGGCGCAAATAAGGGGGGGCTTGGGGGGGGGGCTTTAAAAAATAATAGTATAATATATGTATGTTATTCTTAATAAGTTATTTTTACCGGTTTTGGTAATTTTGGGGCTTGAGCCCCCCCTAAACATTTTTCCTATTTGCGCCACTGCAACTAATGAGCTAAGTATTAACTAATGACTGGACCACTGGGGCTGTTATAAAAACCAAAACTAATACTAAAAATACACTGCTGTCGACTATATTGTAGAGTGTAGACAAATATTGAAATGTTATCGGATAATGAATAATGAATGGTTGTTTAAAATTTAGAAAATCATTTCTTCAAACGACATTTACTATTATGATTATAAAGTTTAGATAATATTAATTTAAAATTTAATAATTTAATTAAAATACAAATTTTTGGACGGGCCAATTTTAATATTGGAGGTGCTAAGTCCCTCCAAGTCTCCCCAAATTGCGCATGTACCTGTCTCGATCGGGTGTGTAAAAGTAAAATTGGTATAGGTATCCATTTTTATAGATTCTAGTTGTTATTATTAGTTATAGTTATTTCTAAATCCACTCATCTCACATCTATAGTCACCACACTACCCGACAACCCTCCACGCCGTCTCAAAAGACGATGGTGTAGAAATCTCCTGAATTAATTGAGTAATCATGCTCTGAAGGGTTATCTGTCAATGGATAGTCTTCCTCCTCATGTAAATCATGTCATATTTAATTATGTTAGTCTCTGCTACTTATCACATTTGCTTATTGTATAAAATATGAAACAGATTGTAAATATATATTTTAATAAATAAAAAAAAAAAGTTATTTCTACCATTTAAAATTATATTGGTGTATTTATTATAATTTATAAATGTTATTTATTCTAATAATTATTTAATTACCACAATTCTTTAATCGTTAATTTAAGACTTACTAGCTGATCATAGTCCCATGATATATTGTATTGGTGATTTGGATTATAATATTTATTTTCATTACTTATACCCGATATTGGAGTCGCTAATGCATTTGAAAAGTTCCATAAGATTAATAACATACTAAAGTACATGGTATAATATTTTATGATGTATAGGTATAATTAAATAGCAAAAAATATATAAGTATAATAATTATATAAAAAACCTAAAAAAAAAAAAAAAACATTGATTGTACATTTAATAAATACATTGATTTTATTATAGTAGGTGCTAGGATACCATTTTATAATTTTATTCATAAAGTGATTATTTTATCGAAAATATTGATGATTTAAACATTTTTAAATACATACACGCTTTTTTAAAATTCTATAACATTTAAAATTGTTTATCTTTATATTATTATTACAGTCCATTATCAGTTGTTGATGTTCAAATAGCAAATTATACAAAAAATGTCATATATTAATAAAACTAATATTTTTATAAATTTGTATTTTTGTTATTCTCTTGAGAGAAATGTAGCCCGTATAGGTATACTATAATTTCTATAATACCTAACAATGCTAAGAATACAACATTTTTCAGTGTAGCAATATAATTCACATTTGACTATAATACTATAATACCTATCTCACAAAAAACGCAATTATCTTTTATAATATACCTACCATAAGCGTGCGCAGGTCTTCATGGCAGGGGAGGCAATACCTTAGCTAAGAAGATCCAGACTCCAAACCCCTCCCCCTCCCCAGCTAAGACATTGATGTGAAACAACGATAATTTAAATAAATCCTCACACAAAATCAAGTATATGGTTCTATTAAACCACGGTATTGTTCTATAAGGTGAAGAGTTAGGTTAAACATAAAATTACTAAAATAATTTTCTATAAGTCCTTTCTAATAATGATATATTTAATAATCAAAAAGACATAATAAAAAAAAGCGGTTAAGTGAGTATCGCTCTGCTGTACATTAGGGGGTGGGGTGGACCTCGGACTAGGGTAGGTTAAATTTGAATCCAATGATAGGTATCATTGTATACGAAAAACGATTCTGAACGGAGATGATTTGTCAGTCTAGGATATATTATATTTAAATATTGTCATATATTCTATTTTGAAACAAATAGTATAGTTACTATATTATGTTACTATAGTTACTTTATAATATCTGTTTATTAATAAAAAAATTATTTGTCAACATACGCATAATGAGAGTATGAAATTTAATTTAAATTTTGACATATTTCGTATAAATTCGAACTTTAAGCCCTTATGAAAAAAAATTGTGACTAACGATTTCGGATTTTTTTTTATCACTATAAGAAAAACTTATAAGAAACCTTGTATTAAATTTTCAAGATTTTCTGGCCACCCAAAAAATTTTTATCGGCATTTGAAGAAAAAAAACTTAGAAAAGTCGAAAATTTCAATTGTCTATAAGTAGCTTAAAAATGGTCAAAATGTTTTGAAAATTTAACTGTAAAGAGATAACCATAATATAAACATTTAGTGAAAATTTCAAGTATTTACAATGATTCGTTTTCGAGTTACAGCAAAATCAAAAAATCGAAAAGTGGTTTTTCGTAAAATTGCCGATTTTCTGTCACTTTTTTTTTGTTTTTCTCGATTTTTTTGAAAACTATTTGAAAATTTTACTTTTGACCCCTCCAAAGTACCAACTAGATGAATTTTCCTATTCAAAGAGGGGCTCATTATTACTGCTCCAAATGTTGTCGTCAGACACAAAAAAAAAAAACACACATCATTGTAAAATCAATAATATATAATATAAATAATAATAATAATAATAATAATATATATAATAAAAAATTCTTTTTCAAGTGGGTATTATCACAGAAGAAACAGGTAACCATAGTTGAAACGAAGCTGTCTAATATAATCACAATATGATGTCAAACACGTTATCAAATCTTAAATTGCTTTATTTTATATACATTTTAAATGTGTATTTTATTTTGTTCGGATCACGGTTATTGATAAAGATTGCTAACGTATGTGATTATAAATAATTATGGATTTTAAAATTATTTAATATTATTCACTATTTTCAATTAGCATAGATATACTAATATTGACCATTTTATCATATTATTATTTAAATATTATAAAAAATTGGTAGGTATTAATGTATAATATAAAATCTTGATGAAGCGGAAAATCTCGCAGGGGAGGCAGCTGCCTCCCCTGCCTCCCCCGTGCGCACGCTTATGATACCTACTAAATTAAATTTTGATCAATAAAATATAATAATCACTAATCACTACATAATTTAATCCGCAAATAATAAATAACGCACTATATCTTATAGTAAACAATTTTTTGTTAACGATTGTATTTAAACATTGAGATAAATAATTTCATTTTCATATTGAACTTTTGAAACAAAGTTTCAGTTATGTTTACACAACCGTAATGTGGCACGCATATATAGTTAAGTTCCAATGTGGACAATCACTGTTAGTTGTAAAACATTTTAAATATTCTAATGTAACTCGTACGTTAGCTTTAGGTGAAATAAAGTGGCGATGTACAGTGAAACTTCGGTCACCAAAGGGACTATAAATATAAATTTAGAGGTGACCGTTAACGGAAGATTTACTATATAAACTGCAAATGTGCAGCGTTTTTTTAAAATGGTTTGGAATAAATAAATATTACGGAGAAAATGATGATCATAACTACGAACGTGCATGTCAGGGATCAAGTACTATACAACAACAACAATATTTTTGTAAACAATTTTGAAAACGACAATTTCATTTTAAGCCGAATCGTTTTATTTTTATGTTTTTAATTTTAGTCTGAGTCGATAAGACACATATTTTCGCAGTTAAAGTTTTGGAAATTTGAAGTTATAATAATGGAAAATTTCATAAAATGCTGTATCATACCCTATGTGGCGTATGCTATATCGCCTATATCCGTTATTATTAATTATTGTTAATACAGTTCAATTTTTTCTCAATCATTTATTTGTCTTCTACATGTTTAATAATAAATTCATTATTATTACTTTCAATTATTTAAACATGAAGATTTAGTATTATTATGCCATTTTGGCTAAAATTTCATGATTGACATTTTGTAAGTAAATTCAACAATAAAATATTTAAGAATCTATGGTGGGAAATAAAATGAAAGAAAATTATTGGCTATTGCATTTTGCATGATTTTGATTACAAGATCCCGAAATCTTTAATAATATATTATATTGACTAGGATTAGTAGGTATTAAAGTGTTATGTATTATTAAATGGTTATGATAAATTGATAAATATTACAGGCTACAGGCGCTACAGTTATACTTATAATGTTGAATTCAAGAATAGGTACATAATTTAAATGTTGTTATTATAATGTTCAGGCGTTCAGCTATAAAATTGTACCTATGAAGAAATAATGTGAATATAATAATAAAATACCATTTACTTTCGAAATTGATTTTTTCGTGTATATTTCAATTATAACTGATTGCTGATATATAGAATTCAACGATTTGGGTGAAAAAATTGGGGTTTATTGCGGTTTTTGAAACTCCGTTTGAAATTCTTATTCCTTATGAATATTGTTCAAACCATCTTTGAAATCGTTGTAGTTCAATGTAGTCACACCCAAAGATAAATTTTCGACTCTTAATGTTGCATTTCGGTCGTATAATAGGAAATTGATAAACGTTTTCTCATCAATCGTTTTTTTTTTGGAACATTTACATTATACGAACCAAATTTACTACAAAACTAATCCAATTAAAAATCAAGTTTTAGACCTAAATTAATAAAATAAAATTCTGAAATTCTGAATATTTAACAATTATGAAATTGTACACGATTTTAGATTCTGAACGGAGTGATGAATGTATTGATTTTACAATGATGTGTGTTTTTTTATTTTTTTTATTTTTTTGTGTCTGACGACAACATTTAGAACAGTAAAAATGCTTCGATTTTTTACTTCAGCCCCTCTTTGAAAAGGAAATCGAATCTAGTTGGTACTTTGGGGAGTCAAAAGTTAAAAATTTTCAATATTTTTTAAATGAGTCGGGAAAAACCCTAAAAAAAATTACGGAAAAACGGGATTTTTTACGCAAAACCAGTTTTCGACAAAATCGAATTTTTTATTTTGCTATAACTCAAATACTCGAAATTTTCACAAACTATTTATATTAGCGTTCTCCATACACAGTTAAATTTTCAAAGAATTTTTTTGAGCTATTCATAGACAATTGAAATTTTTAATTTTTTTTTAAAATAACGATAAAACATTTTTGGCCGGCCAGAAAATCTTGAAAATTTATTACAAGGTTTCTTATAAGTTGTTCTTAAAGTGATAAAAAAAAATCCGAAATCGTTAGTCACAATTTTTTTTTATAAGTGCTTAAAGTTCGAATTTAAACGAAATATGTCAAAATTGCGAAAATTTGCAAGTAATTTTGTGGTTGAAAAATCGTAAAATTTTTTTCTTTTATAACTAAGTTTTGAAAATTAAATACAAGGTTCTCCATACATTTTTCTTCAATTATCTGTAAAAAAAACTCTACCGGATTCAGACAAAAATTTTTTATGAGTGTTTGAAATTTAAATTTTTACAAAACCGCGTTAAATAACGGTTTAGCCTCAAACGGTTTTTGATATTTGTTGTTATTCAAATATCAAATAGTATAAGTTGTAAATACTTGAAAATTTTACCAGTTATTTAGATTGCAATTTTCTTTACGTGATTTGATTTTCAAATCATTTTGACTTTTTTTGAGCTCTTTGTAGACAATTGAAATTTTCAATTTTTTTTTATTTTTTTTTATAAATGTTGATAAAAAAAATTAAGCTGGACAAATTACTTGAAAATTTAATTGAAGGGTCCACATAACTTGTTCTAACTCTCATTCGAAAATTATAAAAATACATAGGCACAATTTTTTTTATTAGCATTTGAAGTTCAAATATTGACAAAAATTCTCCAAAATCATGAATATTTTTCACTATTTGGTAGTTAAAAATTTATAAATATTTTACTATCAAAAGCTAAGAATTGAAAATTTAATACTACGCTGTCCATAAGTTAAGCTTAGAATAATTATAAAAAAGTTTGAGTATTATTCAATTTAAAAAATTTTACAAGTGTTTAAAGTTTTAATTTTAATTTGAAGTCAAAAATACACGTGTAAAATAACGTTTTACTAATAAATAATTTTCGATTTTTGTTATTTTTAAAAAATTACTAAACATAAGATCTTGAAACTTTTACTTAAATGTTTGAATTACTTTCAAAATAGAATATATGACAATATTTAAGTATAATATATCCTAGACTGACAAATCATCTCCGTTCAGAATCGTTTTTCGTATACAATGATACCTATCATTGCATTCAAATTTAACCTGCCCTAGTCTGAGGTCCACCCCACCTCCTAAAGTACAGCAGAGCGATACTTACTTACCCGCTTTTTTTTTGTTTAAAATGGTTTGTGCAGAAAATAGGAATTTGTAAAAATATTGAATTTGCAGTAATATTTAAACATTGAATACTAAACACCTTTAAATCTGTATGTTTCAATATAAAATATTCACTATTTTAAGACAACTATAGAATAAAGAATGAGTTGTTTATTTCTTAGCTTAATGATAAAAAAAAAAATCAAACAATTTTTGTTTTTATTTAATTAGCTACTTTTATAAATATAATAATGGCATAGAATTTGCCTATATAAACGCCTTTTATTAAATTAAATGGTTTCAGGTTTGTACATAACACATAATCGCTAATAAATTATTGAAATAGAAACTAAATCATATGGTAGGCAGAAATATATTAGAATATTAACTGCATTTTGTCTCCAAAATAGTGTGATAATTGTGTTGATAATAATAGATTTTAGATTCTGAACGAAGAGAAGAATGTATTGCTTTTATAATGATGTGTGTATTTTATTTTTTTTTTTTTGTGTCTGACGACAACATTTGGAGCAGTAATAATGCCCCGATTTTTGACTTCAGCCCCTCTTTGAATAGGAAAATTCATCTAGTTGGTACTTTGGGGGGGTCAAAAGTAAACATTTTCAAATAGTTTTCAAAAAAATCGAAAAAAAAACAAAAAAAAAAGTGACAGAAATATGGCAATTTTACGAAAAACCACTTTTCGACAAAATCTATTTTTTGATTTTGCTGTAACTCAAAAACGAATCATTGTAAATACTTTAAATTTTCACCAAATATTTATATTATGGTTATCTCTTTACAGTTAAATTTTCAAAATATTTTGACCATTTTTAAGCTATTTATAGACAATTGAAATTTTTAATTTTTTTTAGTATTTTTTTTTAAAATAACGATAAAACATTTTTGGCCGGCCAGAAAATCTTGAAAATTTAATACAAGGTTTCTTATAAGTTGTTCTTAAAGTGATAAAAAAAAAATCCGAAATCGTTAGTCACAATTTTTTTTTATAAGTGCTTAAAGTTCGAATTTAAACGAAATATGTCAAAATTTAAATTAAATTTCATACTCTCATAATGCGTATGTTGGTCAAATACTGTTTTTATTAATAAACAGATACTATAAAGTAACTATAGTAACATATAGTAACTATACTATTTGTTTCAAAATAGAATATATGACAATATTTAATTATAATATATCCTAAACTGACAAATCATCTTTGTTCAGAATCGTTTTTCGTATACAATGATACCTATCATTGCATTCAAATTTAACCTTCTATAGTCCGAGGTCCACCCCACTCCCTAATGTACAGCAGAGCGATACCCACTTACCCGTTTTTTTATGTTTTCGGTTTATTATAATTCAAATTAGATTGTAATATTTTAGTTTTACTTTGACCCAACTATACAAAATAAGATACAATAATGAAAAAAAAGCAATAGCAAATTAATAATTACTTATAGGAACATTAAGATTTTATGTGGATCTTATAATGGTATTAAATTTAGAAACAAAAATTACAATAACATATACCTACACACATACTAGATTTTATTATATATTTCAGTCAGACAGTATAATAATTATATTATATACGCTTTGCATTATATTTTTAAGCATTTTTACTCAGAAAATAATTTCTAATCAACATTTCTTGGAAAAAATAATTTAAAAAAATTTAAAATTTTTCATCTCTATAAATAATTCAAACGGAATCGAAATATTTCATTATAAATAGAAAATAATTATATTAACATTTGGTGAAAATTTCAAGTGTTTACGGTAATTTATTTTTGAGTTCTATTAAAAAACAAAATTGAGTTTGTTAAAAATTGGGTTTGCGTAAAAATTCCCATTTTTTCTTAATTTTTTTTATTTTTCTTGATTTAAAAAAAAAGTGTTGAACATTTTTACTTTTAATCTCCCAAAGTACTCGTATTAACTACATTCAATTTTCTATTAGAAACTACCTTTTTTTTCGAAGCCTTTTTACTGCTCAAAACTGGTTGACAGACAGAAAAAAACACTCATCATTGTAAAATTAATACATTTATCGCTCCGTTCAAAATCTAAAATGCATAAATGTCAAATAGTAATACATTTAAATCAATAACATATTAGAATTTATAATGTAATTTGGGGTACAATAATATTTTTTTTTCTCAATATTGATTCATACAATTCTACAAGGTTATTTGTTCGATCTATTTTCAGTTTAATCGTTTTAATATCCCTCTCTGTCTTTTCTATAGATCTTTTAAGTTTAAGGTAGTGATTGATCCGATCTTCCTAAAAAAAAATATACTCTTATTATAATATAATAAATAATATAATAATGTACTATAAAACACATATATTATAATGTTATGACTATGCTTTATGAATTACTATTTTTAAGTTTAGAACCACAAATAATTATAATAATAATAATATGCATGCATGCAATATTAATACACATATTATTACTAATATAATATAAAATATTTGTTTCCTATTGGTCAAAGCTATATCCTTTTTTTATTTTCAATTTCCAATCTAGGCGTAATGTTAATTTTAATAAAATACACATTAAAAATGTCAAACCACCATATGTACTTACTTCAGTTTCATTGAGTTCATACTTATCGTTTTCGTCATCATCATCATTATCGCCTTTATCATTCTTATTTTTACTGCGACTTTCTTCCTTTTCAATTATCTAAATTTTAGAATAGATCACCAAATAAATTACATAGTATAGTTTTTACTTTTATACTCATGTGTTACGTTATTATATTAGATATCTGAGTCTATTTGATATTATTGAATAGATATCTTTTATAATGAAGGTACATGAAAATGTATTTTTATTATAAGATTAATGTTAAAAATGAATGATTATTACCTTTTGAGTAATAGGTGTTACTCTTAGTAATTTTTTCCTATAATGTTTAATTTCTGTGTCCAATGTTGGTAAGTTTAAACTAAGTTCGAATTTTTTTAAATCATATTTTTTTACCAAACAATTTTGACGAACGACACCTAAACAGAAATTTCAAAAATAAATTTCAAATTATTCAAATCAATCGCGATAAGTATTTCAATAGATTTATCAGAATTATAAATTATAATTAGACACCAAGGAATGTCACGCATTTGCATATATTTTTTAGGCTGATACTCGTATTATTTTGTGCTGATATATTTATATTTTATAATAGGTATTAGTTTTTTATATTATAATAATCGGATAATAAATATAGAAAATAAATATATATTTAATTACATTAATATCTTAATTATACAAGAAAAATGTATTGTAATTGTTAATAAATTGTATTATCTATTTGTATTGGTTTTGTATTTAAAATTATGAAATCATGGGCCTCCACACGAATATGTTCAGTGTGACTGCATATTATCTTTTTGTCAAATAAAAAAAAAAATAAAAATAGTGAAACCAAAAATTAAAAAAATATGTCATATACTCAAGTTTAATTTTTTTGTTTATAGATATTTGAAGTGTGAGACTGATTGAAATTATATATTTTATGATGAAGTTCGATGTTAATTATTTCATAATAATTGTGGGGATTTCAGACTTATAAAAATATTATAATACATAATAACTTATTAACTATAATTATTTGGTATATTCTACAGTTTTTTCAAAACATGAAATATTCTCAGTGATATTTACTAATAGACTGTCTCTATTCGAATTCATTTTTTCATATATTATAATGATGTATCGTCGAATTCACTCAGTGAGTTACTCCGGTTACTCGACACTTACAAACTGTACAGCATATTGATATTTAATTCCTTACTTATTTTTTTATCAATTATTAATATTCATTTTTTTTTCTAGAAAAAATAGACAGAATTATATGCATAATATCTAGTATAGCTATCTCAAATCTCAATTAATAATTAATATATCCGATAGCTAACTCCTATATTAAACTCCACATCAATTCATATCCCGGTAATAATATTTAAATTATCATTCTAATTTTTTAATTTTATATTGATAACATGTGAACATGTAATTAAAATTTTTTCAATAAAAAAGTGACACACAATTTTGGGATACATTGTTTTACTTATTAAAGTGGTGCTACTCATTTCTTTATATTATGCATACTTAGGTGGTATTTGAGTTTTTTATTCTTCTCTATTATTTCGGTTTGTTCTTTCAATAGTTTTTTGTTCAGTATCCTGACGTAACGCATGTCCACATTGAATACCGTGTTCTGTATTTGTTTCGAAGTCACGTAATTTTTGCGCAGCATCTCCTGCTCGGCGAGGGCATCCTTTATTTTGAATTTTATATCGTTCAGGTATATTGAACTCGACATAATTTTTTCTTTTACGAATTTCTCATATTTCTCGGCCGGTATGCGTTTAGTTAATTTGTTAAAGCCGGCCACCAAGACGTTTGTCCTGTATGTAAAGTATTAAAGTAATTAGATAATAAAATATAAATAAACGTATTTGTGTGTAATACACTCAAAACTTAGGACGGATAATGTTCAGCCCCACAGACCCAAATTTACACTTAATTTAGTCATATTAGATTCTGAACGGAATGATGAATGTATTGATTTTACAATGATATGTGTTTTTTTTTTGTGTCTGTGTACAGCATAACTAATCGAAATAATGCTTCAATTTTAATCTTTGGGGGTGGTTGCCGATGGAAAAGTGGATATCCTTAGTGCATTATAGAGGTCAAAAGAAAACATTTTCCAACAGTTTTCAAAAAAATCGAGAAAAACAAAAAAAAAATGACAGAAAAACGGGAATTTTTACACAAAACCGTTTTCGACAAAATCGAATTTTTTATTTTGCTATAACTCAAAAACTAATCGATGTAAATACTTGAAATTTTCACCAAATGTTTATATTAGTGTTCTCCATACAGAGATAAATTTTTGACTATTTTTGAGCTATTTATAGACAATTGAAATTTTTAATTATTTTTTAAAATAACGATAACAATTTTTTGGCCGGCCAGAAAATCTTGAAAATTTAATACAAGATTTCTTATCAGTTTTTCTTAAAGTGATAAAAAAAAATCCGAAATCTTTAGTCACAATTTTTTTTATAAGTGCTTAAAGTTCGATTTATACGAAATATGTCAAAATTGCGAAAATTTGCAAGTAATTTTGTAGTTGAAAAATCGTAAAACTTTTTTCTTTTATAACTAAGTTTTGAAAATTTGGTTCAAGGTTCTCCATAAGTTTTTCTTCGAATATCTGTAAAAAAAACTCTACCGGACTAAGACAAAAATTTTTATGAGTGTTTGAAATTTAAATTTTTACAAAACCGCGTTAAATAACGGTTTAGCCTCTAACGATTTTTGATATTTGTTGTTATTCAAATATCAAATAGTATAAGTCGTAAATACTGGAAAATTTTACCAGTTATTTAGATTGCGATTTTCTTTACGTGATTTGATTTTCAAAATATTTTGACTTTTTTTGAGCTATTTATAGGCATTTGAAATAATCTATATTTTTATTTTAATAAATGTGTTGATAAAAAAAATTAAGCTAGGAAAAATTACTTGAAAATTTATTAGAAGGGTCCACATAACTTGTTCTAACTCTCATTCAAAAATTATAAAAATACATAGGTACAATTTTTTTTATTAGCATTTGAAGTTCAAATATTGACAAAAATTCTCCAAAATCATGAATATTTTTTATTATTTGGTAGTTAAAAATTTATAAATAGTTTACTATCAAAACCTAAGAATTGAAAATTTAGTAATATGCTGTCCATAAATTAAGCTTAGAATAATTATAAAAAAGTTTGAGGATTATTCAATTTAAAAAAGCGGGTAAGTGGGTATCGCTCTGCTGTACATTAGGGGGTGGGATGGACCTCGGACTAGGGAAGGTTAAATTTGAATGCAATGATAGGTATCATTGTATACGAAAAAAGATTATGAACGGAGATGATTTGTCAGTCTAGGATATATTATACTTAAATATTGTAATATATTCTACTTTGAAACTAATTCAAACATTTAAGTAAAAGTTTCAAGATCTTACGTTTAGTAATTTTTTAAAAATAACAAAAATCGAAAATTATTTATTAGTAAAAAGTTATTTTACACGTGTATTTTTATAATTAAAATTAAAACTTTAAACACACGTAAAATTTTTTAAATTGAACAATCCTCAAACTTTTTTATAATTATTCTAAGCTTAACTTATGGACAGCATAGTATTAAATTTTCAATTCTTAGCTATTGATAGTAAAATATTTATAAATTTTTTACTACCAAATAGTGAAAAATATTCATGATTTTGACGAATTTTTGTCAATATTTGAACTTCAAATGCTAATAAAAAAAAAATTGTGCCTATGAATTTTTATAATTTTCAAATGAGAATTAGAACAAGTTATGTGGACCCTTCAATTAAATTTTCAAGTAATTTGTCCCAGCTAATTTTTTTTTATCGACATTTATAAAAAAAAAATTGAAAATTTCAAATGCCTATAAATAGCTCAAAAAAAGTCAAGATATTTTGAAAATCAAATCACGTAAAGAGAATGGCAATCTAAAAAACTGGTAAAATTTTTAAGTATTTACGACTTATACTGTTTGAATAACAACAAATATCAAAAATCGTTTGAGGCTAAACCGTTATTTAACGCGGTTTTGTAAAAATTTAAATTTCAAACACTCATAAAAAATTTTTGTCTGAATCCGGTAGAGTTTTTTTTACAGATATTTGAAGAAAAATGTATGGAGAACCTTGTATTAAATTTTCAAAACTTAGTTATAAAAGAAAAAAATTTTACGATTTTTTAACCACAAAATTACTTGCAAATTTTCGCAATTTTTACGTATTTCGTATAAATTCGAACTTTAAGCACTTATAAAAAAAAATTGTGACTAATGATTTCGAATTTTTTTTTATCACTTTAAGAACAACTTATAAGAAACCTTGTATTCAATTTTCAAGATTTTCTGGCCGGCCATAAAAATTTTATCGTTATTTAAAAAAAAAAAAATTAAATAAATTAAAAATTTCAATTGTCTATAAATAGCTCAAAAAAAGTCAAAATTCTTTGAAATTTTAACTGTATATGGAGAACGCTAATATAAACATTTGGTAAAAATTTCAAGTATTTATATCGATTAGTTTTTGTGTTATAGCAAAATAAAAAATTCGATTTTTTTGAAAACTGTTGGAAAATGTTTACTTTTCACCTCTATAATGCACCAAGGATATCCACTTTACCATCGGAAACTACCCCCAAAGTTTGAAATTGAAGCATTATTTCGACTAGTTATGCTGTAAACAGTCACAAAAAAAAACAAAAAAAAAAACACACATCATTGTAAAATCAATACATTCATCACTCCGTTCAGAATCTAAAATTTCACGAGTGTTTAAAGTTTTAATTTTAATTTGAAATCAAAAATACACGTGTAAAATAATGTTTTACTAATAAATAATTTTCGATTTTGGTTATTTTAAAAAAAGTACTAAACGTAAGATCTTGAAACTTTTACTTAAACGTTTGAGTTTGTTTCAAAATAGAATATATTATGACAATATTTAAATATAATACATCCCAGACTGACAAATCATCTCCGTTGAGAATCGTTTTTCGTATATAATGATACCTATCATTGCATTCAAATTTAACCTACCTAGTCCGAGGTAGTGAGGATACTCACTTACCCGCTTTTTTCACATTGAAATTATTGTTTTGTTGTGTTCCTGTAACACTATCATGTTCTCAAAAACTCCCCATATTATATACATATCAATATTAACATATTTCATGCGAAAGATGACTTTGATATATTATTAATATATGTTACCATCATTCGAGGTAAGAGTATTATGGATGTTTTATATTTTAACCGTTATCAAAGTACCTGCCCTACTTCGATTTTTACACAATTATTTTAACCGTTCGTATTTTTGACCTTTTAGAACTTTTTATTTTGATATAGTACATGTCACAGTCAGTGCGTCACCTCTCACCAATCAGTAATCGCCATCTATAATAATACTTATCGTTTTTTTATTAATAACTAATAAGTAATAGACCGACAAGGCGACAATTATTTGATAGATATAGATAATAATATTATACTTAGTGATAGTAGTCCACTATTTTATTTAGGCTTTACGTTTGAATTAATTAAAACAAAACAAAAATACAATATAAAGAGTATTATAGGCGTATACATACCTATAGGTTTCGATGTGTTTAAGTTGTCTAATAATTTCGAGTTCGATGTTTTCAGTTTCGATTTCAATTTTATCGAGGTTTTTAATCATTTTGAAGTTTAATTTTTCAAATTGTTTTTCCAAGGTTATTGCGGCTTTCTCTACCTCGGCAATCATTTGGTGTATAGATATTCTGTAAGAAACCGCACAATCCATACAAATACGATTGATTTATAAATCTCCAAACAAATTAACTAAATTATAATAGGTAATATTGTCATAATATAGAATTATGATTATAAGAGATTGATTTTGCATAATACGTACCTATTATTTTGAATGTTAATTTATATGTTTTATGATCCAAAGTATTTAATGTATTCAGTAAATTAAATTGATGGTGACTATTCGTGGGATACGGACGATATGGTATTAACATTTTATTTGGAAAAAATTCGAAACGATTTAAAAGTCAAAGGGTTAACCCACTTGAAAAATTGTACGAATGAACTGCCATAACGGACTTTAAATTATCATCGTTACTTATTAATATTTTGCGTGAGGATGAAGATCGTTTGCTACCCCGTAAGGCCATGAAATAGTTACCATGTACAATAATATTATTATATTTGGATTTTAGATTCTGAACGGAGTGATGTCAGTGATGAATGTATTGATTTTACAATGATGTGTGTTTTTTTTTTTTGTTTGTTTTTTTTTTTGTGTCTGTGTACAGCATAACTAGTCGAAATAATGCTTCAATTTCAAACTTTGGGGGTGGTTTCCGATGCCAAAGTGGATATCCTTGGTGCATTATAGAGGTGAAAAGTAATCATTTTCCAACAGTTTTCAAAAAAATCGAGAAAAACAAAAAAAAAATGACAAAAAAACGGGATTTTTTACGCAAAACCAGTTTTCGACAAAATCGAATTTTTTATTTTGCTATAACACAAAAACTTATCGATGTAAATACTTCAAATTTTTACCAAATGTTTATATTAGCGTTCTCCATATACAGTTAAATTTTCAAAGTATTTTGACTTTTTTTGAGCTATTTATAGACAATTGAAATTTTCAATTTTTCTAAGTACTTTTTTTTTAAAATAACGATAAAACATTTTTGGCCGACCAGAAAATCTTGAAAATCTAATACAAGGTTTCTTATAAGTTGTTCTTAAAGTGATAAAAAAAAATTCGAAATCGTTAGTCACAATTTTTTTTTATAAGTGTTTAAAGTTCGAATTTATACGAAATACGTCAAAATTGCGAAAATTTGCAAGTAATTTTGTGGTTAAAAAAATCGTAAAATTTTTTTCTTTTATAACTAAGTTTTGAAAATTTGGTACAAGGTTCTCCATACATTTTTCTTCAAATATCTGTAAAAAAAACTCTACCGGATTCAGACAAAAATTTTTTATGAGTGTTTGAAATTTAAATTTTTACAAAACCGCGTTAAATAACGGTTTAGCCTCAAACGGTTTTTGATATTTGTTGTTATTCAAATATCAAATAGTATAAGTTGTAAATACTTGAAAATTTTACCAGTTATTGAGATTGCCATTTTCTTTTAGTGATTTGATTTTCAAAATACTTTGACTTTTTTTGAGCTATTTATAGACAATTGAAATTTTCAATTTTTTTTTATTTTTTTTTTATAAATGTTGATAAAAAAAATTTAGCTGGGACAAATTACTTGAAAATTTAATTGAAGGGTCCACATAACTTGTTCTAACTCTCATTCGAAAATTATAAAAATACATAGGCACAATTTTTTTTTATTAGCATTTGAAGTTCAAATATTGACAAAAATTCTCCAAAATCATGAATATTTTTCACTATTTGGTAGTTAAAAATGTATAAATATTTTACTATTAAAAGCTAAGAATTGAAAATTTAATACTATGCTGTCCATAAGTTAAGTTTAGAATAATTATAAAAAAGTTTGAGGATTATTCAATTTGAAAAATGTTACGAGTGTTAAAAGTTTTAATTTTAATTTGAAATCAAAGATACACGTGTAAAATTACGTTTTACTAATGAATAATTTTCGATTTTTGTTATTTTTAAAAAATTATCAAACGTAAGATATTGAAGCTTTTACTTAAATGTTTGAATTTGTGAATTTTTTTCAAAATAGAATATATGACAATATTTAAATATAATATATCCCAGACTGACAAATCATCTCCGTTCAGAATCGTTTTTCGTATACAATGATACCTATCATTGCATTCAAATTTAACCTACCCTAGTCCGAGGTCCACCCCACCCCTAATGTACAGCAGAGCGATACTCACTTACCCGCTTTTTTTTTTAAGCATCTTGTCCAACTTTTCCAACCCTGGTTATGAATTATTAAAAATTTTCATAATTTGTTTAAAAATTGAAAAATTTGAAAAAAAAACAAAGTATACGCATAATGTCCATGCATTTGTACGTATTCATAATTGCATATATACTGCAAGGCGAGTCAAACGAAGTGAATAAAAAATATCTTAACAAATGGATTAAACTAAACGTACTTATTGACTGTAATTGCATTAATAACGACATTATACATGTTACTAAAAACCGATATATTCGATTTTACTGAAATCACGGACTGGCGAAACTTTTCTTTCGGTATTTTTGGGATTTTAGTAACGACTGGGGGTAAATCATCGAAGGGCATCCATGAAACATCGATTGTGTCTAAATACCAAAACATTAACAATATGAGATTGTTATATATGTAATATAATACTTATATTATTGATTCTTAGAAATTTATTATATATTAGTATTTTACTTGAAGTGATAAGCTCGGGTTGTACTTTTATCGAATTCAATTCTATTACTTCGCATTCGCTTCTAAGTAGCAAAATATTTTTTATTAAATATTCCAGTTTTGCTTGTATCTGCTCAAATGTACACTCTAAGAAAAAGCATACAAACTGACTTCAAGTTTAAAGCGAGACCATATGTTTACATTTTGAGGGGAGGTTATATATATAAAAAAAAACGTTTAAAGGAATATTATGATATTATGCTACAATAAACATAGGGTCGGAATGAAAATATAAAGTTGTTTGGCACTGTATATATAATTATTGCGTATTTTATTGAACGTTTTTGTCGTTTCTTTTTACTTGAATAAGCTTACGACGAACATAATATAGGTAGTATACGTTATTTAATCGGATAAACTAAGTTTACCTATCTTAGTTATACGAGTATTTACATTATCTTGTTTTTTTATTAGAAAATCAAATAAAAATATTACAGATTAGGTATTATTTATAATTACAGAAATAGTTAACCTACATCTTATAAGCTTATGTTGCTTATTTGCATATATAGAGTTATGATTATTACTATATAATACATTTAAACGCCAATATTACAATTACTGCATTCATTCCCGAATAGCCCAAATAAATTACATTTCTACATTATTATAAATATTTAAAAACTAATATTTTTATATTATTCATATATATATATATATTATATAACAATATTCAAGATAAATAAATTACTACAGGTACAAAAAAAAATTAATCTAAATGGTTACTTATCAATTATCATAAATGCATTTTATTCTCTAATTTTATTGTTCCAAAAATAAATATTTTTATACTTAGAATTTAATATTTATATTTTTACCTAGATTTTCTTTAAAATCAAAATAGCATAGAATTTAATATTAAAATAATTTGATTCCAAAATATACAAAAAAGATTTACTAGTATATTATATTATTGAAAAGTCATAATTTCGAAATTATCTTTTATTAGTTTATTATCCACTAAAATCCTTATGATAATTGGGCTGCATACGAGTCCCAGTTTATCCTTTTATGACGAATAGAATCCTGGCTTGTTTTATATATACTAATTGAGTTCAGTGAAATTTTAGGTATAATACTAATTAAGTCCATGTTTTAATACTTACTGAGTCCCATAAAATTAAAAAAAAGCGGGTAAGTGGGTATCGCTCCGCTGTATATTAGGGGGTGGGGTGGATCTCGGACTATGGTAGGTTAAATTTGAATGCAATGATAGGTATCATTGTATACGAAAAACGATTCTGAACGAAGATGATTTGTTTGAAGAGGATATATTATATTTAAATATTGTCATATATTCTATTTTGAAACAAATAGTATAGTTACTATATGTTACTATAGTTACTTTATAGTATCTGTTTATTAATAAAAAAAGTATTTGGCCAACATACGCATTATGAGCGTATGAAATTTAATTAAATTTTGACATATTTCGTATAAATTCAAACTTTAAGCACGTATAAAAAAAAAATTGTGACTAACGATTTCGGATTTTTTTTTTATCACTATAAGAACAACTTATAAGAAACCTTGTATTAAATTTTCAAGATTTTCCGGCCACCTAAAAACTTTTTATCGGCATTTGAAGAAAAAAAACTTAGAAAAGTCGAAAATTTCAATTGTCTATAAGTAGCTTAAAAATGGTCAAAATATTTTGAAAATTTAACTGTAAAGATATAACCATAATATAAACATTTGGTGAAATTTTCAAGTATTTACAATGATTCGTTTTTGAGTTACAGCAAAATCAAAAAATCGATTTTGTCGAAAAGTGGTTTTTCGTAAAATTTCCGTTTTTTTGTTACTTTTTTTTTGTTTTTCTCGATTTTTTTGAAAACTATTTGAAAATGTTTACTTTTGACCCCCCAAAGTACCAACTAGATGAATTTTCTTGTTCAAAGAAAAAAAAACACACATCATTGTAAAATCAATACATTCTTCACTCCGTTCAGAATCTAAAAATTGTGTATAATTAATTAAATATAGATAATGATAAAATAAAATCTAGTTATTGTGTTTGATTGCAAATTAGTAACAGCTAAATTTGATGTCCGATTTTTATTTCTTTTATATAAATTCTTGTATTAATTATATATGAACACTTTTAATTTGTTTATATTATACGTTTTGCATTGTATATTTAACAACATTTTTATAAATTGGTAAATTTTTGGATGGGCTGAATAAAACATACCATTAATTTTCGAATGAAAGGGTTTACAACTGTTGGTGGTCCTCGCCAATGAATAAATAAATGAGGCCCACATTTCCGAAGGATATCGTGAGTTTTCAGTTATATAATTTTCTAAAAATTTGTCCAAAAGTAAACAAAATACGAAAGGTATGTAATTGTTATTTTTCATTCCGCATATAGTAAACAGTTGAGTAAGTTGTATTGGGAAGCTTTTAAAAGTCCCGTCAATATATATTGCATCACACATAATTAAAAATTTTAAATTGATAGCACATGAAAATATTATTATATTTTTTGTTTTGTTATTAATCAATATAAATGATTCGTCTTATTTGTTTGTCTTCGGGTTAAAATCAATAAGATAATTATTATTATACTAGCGAAGATAGAAATAAAATCTAAAATTCCCGCCCTATAGTCATATTAATATGATTAATATGTTAGTATATTATTTGACGAAAGTTATAGAAATGATATGAACGATACGTATATATATATATATATATATTATATTTAGGTATATCCATCTGGAGCGGCTTTTGACGCGCGGCATGATTTCCGCTATGTTTGGACTCTGGAGGTTGATTTTATATTTTACTCAAATAATCCTAGGACTCAATTCGTACACTACTAGTTTCCTATCCCCGGAATCAATTAGTATAATGCCCTGTAAGTTTGTACCCGGGACTCAATTAGTATATTATTTTTTTTTCCCGTTCAGGTATAGGGACTCAATATAGGTTACAGCAAACTACATAACAAATAAACAAATTATATTATAAAAAATTTTTATACAAGTACTTTTTAGGCAAACATCAAACCATTTTTACAATGTATAGTTTAAGATTTAAAATATTTTGTTTCAAAAGTAATTTTTGGCAACTGTAAAAGTATTATGTTTTTATTTTACCTTTTAAGGGTTTGTTTAAGAATGGTTCGTGATTATCATCAGTGAAATACCAAGTTGTGTTACTCATAGTCGACATCTTACTATTTTTAGCAAATTATAATATTGCAGTGAAAATTATAATAATATACATAACTTCATAATAAATTAGAAATTAAGTTTTTTTACAAAGTTATTTTATCTTAAAGTTTACTAGGCAACACGATAAATAAATGTAAGTACATACAAACCAGATACAGTGATAGGTTTTCTAGAACTTTTTCAGTATTCGCAAATAATATTTTGACGACATTGCTCTCTGTCGTAAAATATCGAATGATCGTTTATAATAGTTTTAATAAGAAAGTGAAAATTTTGTTTAAACAACAAATGTGTCGAAATTCATTTTTTTTTTATGTTGGCCAAAAGATTTTCACTAAATTAATATTTTATAGTAATTTTTTTCTTTAAAAACATTTATATATTTTTGTTTTTTAAGACGGTCGATTTATGAACGGATTCAGGTTTACGAATAAAGAGCGTACATTTTTTTTCAATAGTTTTTGGTTTATAATATGGTTAACTGCTAACCAAGAATAATTTACCCAAAAAATAAAAATACACAATGAATTTTAAAGCGTACATCATGTAAGAGCACTTCGTACTTTCCGTGAATCCAACATTTGAGTTGTGAATAAAATCAATACCTTCCACTAAAATCTTCGTTTACAGAACAATCAAAATGTATCAAGAGTTTGATCATATCATAAAATCATAATGTTTTAATTGTTTTGTAGCGGTTATTAGAATTTAATATTTTAACTATAATGACAAACTCATTATTAATTGGCTTAAGTAACTGGTGTACTATACTGGTATACATTTAAAACATATAATAATTATTACCAATGAGTTATTTTGTATTTGTATTAAGGTTTATTAGTAGGCGGTAGCAGTATGTGAGACTCACTGTGAGAGTCATAATAATTTTATGTGAATTAATATGATCATGCATCCTCAAATACCGATCGTTTATTGACAAAAATGTATGGAAGTGCTTGGTGCCAATAAAAAAATAGTTACAATACATACTTGGGTTCATGAGTAACTTCAAGTTAATCAAAAAACTTAGAAGTTACTCGGTACACACGAAATAATAATCATACTTTAGAAGGTACATCTTCTAAAATAAGTTATGTAATAGTTTAGTAATATTCAAGAAGGCGACGGGTTAGATAGGCAATTTAGAGTCAATGTTACTTATTTATTTTGTTTACTGTAGTCACGATTAAAGATATACCTTTAATCGTGACAGTAATACATTTTTGGCTTGTGGAATTTATCGCATTCTAAATATGATGATAAATAATTATATTATTTGCTTTATATAAGATATGCAATTTTTTTTGTTTTACTAATTGCAATAATAGATGAATTAATATTAAATATATTAAATAATAATGTGAGTATAATAATAGTAGCTAAATAATTCATATTATGCTGTAGTATAAAATTGACACACTTAGATTCGGAGTGGAGAAATATCATGTGGATTTTTTATTTTTTTGTGTCAGTTATTACTAGGGCTCAGAAGTTGATGACCTTAAAAACGTTAAAAAATTATCTAAAAAAAAATGCAAATATGACATAAAAATGACCTAAAAAAATTACAAATATTTATTTTAAATTAATAAAACTATGTTCTGTAAATTGTACTCTATTTTACTATAAAATTATATATACCTTCATCGATGCTTAATGACCTAAAAATGTCAAACAATGGTTTAAAAAGTAATAAACACCAAAAAATGCAAAATAAAAATTAGTTGTTCAGATTCACATATTAGGTAATGAAACACATTTGTGGCCAGGAGAGCATCGTCTAGGAGTAAATCTTGACAATCTAGTTGGTAATTTTTAAAGGTGAAGTATTAAACATTTCTATTAGTTTTCTTAATAATTAATCAAGAAAAATTAGGGAAACAGAAATCTTTACTCAAAATTAGTTTTCAACAAAATCGTTTTTTTCAAAAGAAAATTAAAAAATGATAAACCTTAGATAGTTTACATTGTTACCAAATATTTACAATAGCGTTTTCTATACATAGTATAATTTTTAAAATATTTTAGTTATTTTTGAGTTAAAATTTATTTTATAATACTATTAATTGTAATTTTGGTTGTTGAAAAAAATTAATAAAGCACATGACTCACGAATGTGTCCAATGTCGACGTGTTGGTTATTTTTGTGTTGTTTGTTTTTTTTTTTTTTAATTGAATATTTTCAAAAATCATTAAGCATATAATATATGATTGTTATGTCAGTTATCAATTTATTAATAAAATGTTTGAAACCAATACCTAGAAGCGTACACATTACATTGAAATTATAAAATATAATTTTATACAATATGCGTAGTCACATAGATTATTGTTATTTACCTATTATATAACTAATAATTGCTAAATAACATTAATTACGCATTCGGTAAATGCAAACACATACGTTTAATTTCATACAATAGTAGATACTTAATATTTTATTTATAAAAAATGCGCAAAAAGCTGAAGTTGTTTTAATATTTACAAATATAAAAGAAAATGTATTCGAATTAAACTCAAAGTAATGTAAGTTTATTTGGTTGTGATATATAATGATATTATATAGTTGTATTAAATAAATATTTAGATGAAAACTTAATATTATTGATAATTAATATAAAAAACAATGTGGGTATAATAAATACAGAATTATACTCTGTTCTTACTTATATAGAACCACGAATCACCATATTTTTATTTGATGATTCATATTATGCTATAAATATAAGCATTGAGTCGAGTTGTATTGAAGTTATTTATACAGAAATAATGGGTACTTAATGCAATTTTAAAATTGTTAACAATATTTCAACAGTATAGATTATAAATCAGTAATTGACCTACTATAGTTATATAATAATCGTATTTACAATAAGGCATAAGCACTTTATTAGTGCTCTTCATGGGCCAAGTACCTCAATACTTATTGTATGATATATACGTAGATATAAATATATGTATATATATATTATATATTAAATATTTTATTACATTGAAATGAAGAAATTGCAGCGTCCCTAAAAAAAGGTTACAGTCGTATATAATACTGTGTAAATTGCAGCCTAAAACAAAAGCGAATTAAGTGCTGGGACATTTTTAAAAACATGTAAAGTGATTTATGCAATAACTTTTTGAAAATTTTTTCAATGGTTTAAAAAAGAGTTGATAAATGATGGAAAAATAAACATAAATTGTATTCAAGAATAAGTGAAAGAATTGCAAATTAAAATTATACATTTAGACACTGTGCGAGAATTATTATAATTAATCATATATTCATGCACATTTTTACCATGTTACGTTATTAATTATTTTTATCATGAAGAACATAAAAACATATTTTTAACCACAATAATATTTTAATTGTTTGCTATATTTATGATTATGTTATATTGTCCAATTTTTTCTTTTACAATTCACTGTATTGTAATTGTACTGTGTGATATTGAATCACTATTAATTTTATTATTCTTTTGGGGTTCTAGCCTGTAAATAAATAAATAAATATTTATACAATTATTAAGTCATTCCCCCAATCATGAAAAATTAAAAGAAAGTATTGATTTTTAAAAATATTTAACCTGCAATTAACATTATACATCTAAAATATTTTGTTGATCCACAATTTTCATAAAAAAAAAAAAAAAAATGAAACGCAATTTACATCGATAAATCTTATATTACCTACAATATAATATTATGTATTTTAAAATTTACATTGTTCTTTCCTTGACAATTTTAATTATTTTAGTGTAATTCCAAAAACTGTTTTAAATCTTATTATTGATTCATAATATAATTTTATGATACTATAGATGTAGTACGCTTTTCAATAAAAACACTTTGTAAATTTGAAGTATTATACAATAAAAATATTTTACCTAACAATAAACAATTTCTTGGAATATCTTAATCGCAGTCTTTTTTTTTTTAATTTTTTTATGAACAAATAATAAATAATATTAATTAGTCTTGAAGAACGTAGAACTGCTTTCAATACATTATTTAAATTTACTTTAATAAAAATAATAAAAAAGATGTGAATAGCTGATAAATCGTATTATACGCGATGAAATTTTCAAAATATATATAATTATAATAATTAAATAATTACCAATAATATAATTAATTACATTTTTTAGGAAAAAATTAAATAAACCTACCTCATAATAAAATGAATGGCTTTAATAGCTATTTCAAAAAATATATCTTGAAATACTGTGTTTTCTAATGTATCTATGAACGATACCAAAAAAGGTGACTTACGAATCGCGTACATAAAATATGTAATAATGTAATATACTAATTGAGGACAAAATTCCAATCATAATTTTTAATAATAATGATTTCAAACTACGGACATCTGATATCAGCAAATTTTGCAATATTTAATAGAAATAAGGGTAATACACATTAACGCAACATCGCAGTTCAAAATTTTTTCTATGCAATGATTTATGATTAAACTCTAATTGACACATCTTTTAAAGTTATAAAATACACTCAAAATCTACTATACAGCAAAACGACTTCTGTATAGTCATTTTTTTTATATTAAAAACGCACTTGGTCATTCTAAATAGGTTATTCAAAACAGTTATAATTTCATAATTTTTAACTAATACGTTATATATTAAGATTGACGTATAATAATATATGCGTAAATATCTTAGGTTTTATTTTATGGTAATTTTAACTTTCACGATCATAATATGTTGAGACATTCTGTTGTAAGGTTTTTAAATATAATTAGATTTTTAAAACCAATTTTCAATTAATTTAAATTGTTACCTCTTTTAAAAGTTTAAAACCTTCATAGATCTAACCTAAATGGAGTATTCTTTCTTAAGAGAACGTCTCACTATGTGTTGTCTCCGTTTTACACACGTACGTCATGGTAAATTTTCGTTCACCAGTTTCAATAGTGGGCTTTTAGTTTTAATATTAGAGTGAATTGGCCTATTGGCTATTATAAAACATTTATGTAAGAACATTATCTGTGTTCTCTCGTTGGCTTTTTAAGATATTTTAATTTTTAAGTAAATTATGAGCATTTTCAGATATTTAATAATTTCATACACATAACTCACCTAAAAATTAAAATATCGTAAAAATCCAACGGAGAACACAGATAATGTTCTTACATAAAAGTTTGATGATAGGTCAATTCACTCTAATATTAAAACTAAAAGCGCACTATTAAATGTTAAGATCCTTCATTACTTACTAATTAACTGTCTCCATCATAAATTAAATTGAAAATAAATGGCTGAAATATAAACATTTTTTGAATAAAAAAAAAAAAAAAATGTTTTGTATATAAGAAAAACCTATACAACAATAATAATCTTATCGTTTTTTAGTATTTTAAGAATCCATTAGTACAATTATATAAGATCCGTAATAATGTAATAAATATTACTGATTGTATATTGTTTAAATAAAAAAATAAAAGTCGATAAGATTTATAAAACTTAATAGTTAATTACAATAAAAGTGTTTTCTTACTCTTATAAGTGTGTACATCAATATAAATATATTTTTTTATACGTGAGTTACGGCGTAAAAGTTGGCTGTAGAAAAATTATATAAATTACCTACGCTGACTAGATTATTCATTATAATTATCATTGTATCGATCTACAGTATATGTGTGGATAAATATTTATTCATTTTTAAATTTTCATAAAAAATGGCTAAATTTATAATTTTGATATCTGTGGTATTACTTAGTGTTTACCTTACGGAACAAGCACATTTCTTAAGTAAAGAATATGTAGACACAATTAACGAAATTGCTAAAACTTGGAAGGTAAGATTTACATATTTCTATTTTAATACAAAATTAATTAAATTGAACATAAATTTATTATTAATACTTATACATAATAATGTGTACTTACGTAAATGTATAATAAATATTAATATTTTTAATGTACCTATATATAATGTGAATATTATTTGTTTATACCATTTTTTAAATATAAAATTTAATGGTTTTACGCAAAGGAAAATATAATTTTGTAAATCAAAAAAATAAAATAAACTTAGTTAACAGTTAGACTTAATGTTTATTTTTAAATAGATAAATATAAATAAAATATACGCAACCTTTGCATATAACTGTACCTAACAGTTTAAAATGTATTATATATTATATTAATGTACTTTAGGCCAAACAAAATTTTCCAGAATATATGACCAAAGAACAAATCGTCCAATTATTAGGCTCGAAAAGTCTCAAAGGCGCTCTTAAAAGTCCGATCAAGGAAAATGATAGTGAGTACATGGGAGACGTCGAAGTTCCAACATTTTTCGACGCAAGAATAGAATGGAAACATTGCAAAACAATTGGGGAAGTCCGTAACCAAGGAAATTGTGGATCCTGTTGGGTAATTCACGAATATACCGTAGTTGTGCATAGTCAGTGGGTACCCACTACAGCACTTAATCATACATTGTATTATAATATTATGTTGTTGAATTAAATGAACATATTATCATGTAGGCACACGGTACTACTGGAGCGTTCGCTGACCGACTGTGCATAGCGACGAATGGAGATTTCAATGAACTCATATCCGCCGAAGAGCTAACTTTTTGCTGTCATTTATGCGGTTTGGGATGTAACGGAGGTTACCCGTTGAGAGCATGGCAATATTTCAAAAGACACGGCGTCGTCACCGGAGGCAACTACAACACCACCGATGTAAAATTATAAATAAATGATTTATATAATGTAAAATCTAATAATTGTATATGTAATGTATATAATATAGGGATGTCAACCGTACAAAGTACCACCTTGCATACGAGACGAAGAAGGACACAATTCATGTTCGGGACAACCGACAGAACGTAATCACAAATGTAGTAAGAGTTGTTACGGCGACAAAAAGTCCGATTACAAAAGTGGCCATTACAAAAGTAAATCGAAACGACCACACATTCAAACCAAGACCGCGGTCGTGTAATTTATTATAAAACTAATATTTTAATATTTTATTTTTTATGTATTTATCTACAGCGAAAGACGCATATTATCTCACCAATAATACAATGCAGATAGACACGATGGTGTACGGACCAATCGAGTCGTCATTTGACGTTTACGATGACTTTGTGAATTACGAATCCGGTACGTTTATTGTTTTTGATTATTTTATTACAATAATTATTAATATCACTTTTGATAATGATCACGTATAATTTCATATTCACAATATAATATTTCCATCGTGCATCATCATATTATAATGTACATATTTGTTTTCATACAGGAGTTTACCAAAAGACCGAGAACGCGTCGTACTTGGGAGGACATGCGGTCAAAATGATCGGATGGGGCGAAGAAAATGGCACACCGTATTGGCTGATGGTCAACTCTTGGGGCGAACAGTGGGGCGCCAAAGGGTTATTTAAAATACGCAGAGGCACAAACGAATGTGGAATTGAAGATTCATCCACAGCAGGCGTGCCGTTGGTATAAGACGCATATTCCAATTATTATTGTTTTGACGATAATAATATACACGTCATTTTATGTATACTTCATCCACTTATTATTGTTTTTGTATAAGATTATGTATTATGATATTCGTCGATTTTATTAATTTAAATTTTACCATATGCATATACGGCGATGTCAGCCTGTTATGAACCAAATATATAATCACATTAATTGAACTTAGAATCATAAATATCGATATTATTTATTTTCACGACAATACTATAGTTTAGTTTTTAAAATAACCTTTACGAGAAGCCTAAATAGGAGTTTGTACGGTAAGATATAATTTTAATCGTACAGTACGACTACGAATTTAAAAAAGTAATAATATAGTCATGCATTATTACTCGTCGAAAATTCTCAATATATGCGTGTTTATAACTTCTGACTTTCTGCGCTTGGGCCTTTTTTCTGAGAACGTCTGCGAATCTTTTCTAGTTATTTCATAACTATAATGATAACTCCCCACAAAATCGTGTTAAAAGTAGATTTTTACTGTTTTAGGAATCTACATGCCTAATTGGTGATTGAATCAATAATTATACATTCAAGATTGTATCAATGCGCTTATTGCTTATACCATAGGTTTGATGTACAGTGTACAGTGTACAGTGTACACTAAAAATATTGGTGTTTATATGCTAATGAAAGTCGTCATTGATGGTTTGATCTTTGGTGGTTTGGTTTTATATTATGCTGACTAGTGATTGTATAGTTGTTGGATAGTCACCGCTTGCCATTGGGTTGAAAACAATTAATTTAAAATTATGATATTTTTTAGTAAGGGCTTTTAAAAATAAAATTATATATTTTGTGTAAGGTTAAAAATAAAAACACCACAATTTATCTCATCATGATGAGATTCGTGGAAATTAGTAACAAAATCATTAAACAGGAATTGCAAAAAAAACATGCTGTTGCATATAAATCCTAGCCCTGTATATTACATAATAATTATATAATACACATACTTAACCATTTTGAGCGGGGACGATCCGTTAGCCTGTATCAATCACTAAGTAAACTTTACGACAACTTACTATAGTAAGTTAGTTGCAGACACCAATATTTTATTACATATAGCTATTTTTAGAGCTTATAACAAGTGACTTAAAATAATATATTGATAAATGAGGTTGAACATTGTTGTATCTTGCAAAACAACTATCGTTATTATTAAAATATTTTTTTATAAATATATTGTTATCGTAGATTTTGTGGAAAATTTTTTTTTAAAACAACCTTTTAAATAATTTAAATCTATTAATTCCATCACTTGAATATTGCAATAGTTATTTCGAACGATATCAGAACTCGCATGATGGTTTTTATTTCTTTCTTTATAAAACGAAAAAATGTTTTTTTGAAATAGCTATTAAAGAATTTTTTTAATATTAGTATTAGTATCTTTTAATTTTTCAGACTTGACACTAAGCAATGTTACTTTAGGAACCACTTACAATAATTAAATGTAGGTGAAAAGGTAATATTAATTGCATCCGTCACGCAATTCGTTCAAAAAGGTTCGTTTACCTGTTTGGGTATACGCAATTCATGTGCACCGATAAATGTTGGTACATATATATAATTCAATAAGCATAAAGGTACTTGGCCCACGAGGAGCACTATCAGAGTAAAATAAATAAACACACTTATTATTCTTATAGTAGGTCAATTACTAATTTAAAATGTATGCAATTAAAACTTAATTAATAAAAAATTTTAAATATACCTACCTACCACCATTTATTTTAAAATACTCTAAAATCAATGCTACCACTTAAAAAAAAAAAATTTATTAGTAAAGGAATATGCAAATCTTTACGTATAATTGAAAATCAAGCAATTTGTTTTTAGTAGGATTCTATAGTGTTGTACTTTATCATTATTTAGTATAGTTCACTGTGTTAAATTAGAATTCAATGATTAATTATGGTAAAAAAAAACAAATCTAATACGAGAACACGAGAACACGTATGATTTGAATAAATTACTAGGAGCCAATAGGTACCTACATTGGTAGGTATTGGTACATATTTAATGAATATGCTTTCAATTTAATTCAACGAAGACTCACATAGTCTTTACAGTTATAACTTTAATTTTAATGATTAAAACTATGGAAATATATTTTATAAAATTTTAAATGTTTAAATAAGCAGAATTCTGAATTAGATACTTGTTATTAAAATACATTTTAACGACGAATATAAATTATAACCGAACTATGTTTACACACACTTGAAAATATGATAGGTACTATCGACACGTTTTTGAATAATTTATATACAAACACTTGGAATTTTAAGTTTATTTTAAAATATGTTTTATTCATTCCAAAGTCCGCTTGATATCATTTCAATAGGTAAATAATAATAAATTGTGGTCATAATTAGAAGTATGAATTTACCTAAATAATCTATAACAATTTTATTGTTATGCTACCTAACAGATTGTAAAAGTGTGAAATACTTAAAGTAATTGATTATTTAATGATTTAAGATTTTCACCGAGAAGGTTAGATTCAAACGTTAAAAATTTTAAAAAGATTAATAAATCGTTCCATTATTTTTTTTTTTTTTTAATTATATTAGATAAGCTTTGGTAGCAGTACTAGAATTGTTTGAAGATGAAGAAGTTAAACAATTAAACCGATAATCGATGTAACAGCTAAAATAGTCGAACGGGTTTAACATATACCTACTTCAAGTTGAATGTTTACATATTTATACGTATATATAAGGTAAGAACCAGCGTTCTTTAGTTTAGTTGAGTTGTCAACTATTGAGTTGTTATTTTCAAAATTCATGCATTATTAATTAACACCATGGCTAGGATTATATTTTTGATTTTCGTAATTTTGTTTAGTGTTTACTTAACAGAACAAGCTTCATTTCTATCACAAGATTACATTGATGAAATAAACTATGTCGCTACAACATGGAAGGTAAGTAATTGAAATATTTGCATATGTAATACTATAAATAATGCTATAAATAGCTCAAAAAAAGTCAAAATAAATCACGTAAAAAAATGGCAATCTTAATAACTGGTAAAATTTTCAAGTATTAATGACTTATACTATTTGAATAACAACAAATATCAAAAATCGTTTGAGGCTAAACCGTTATTTAACGCGGTTTTGTAAAAATTTAAATTTCAATCACTCATAAAAATGTTGTGTCTGAATCCGGTAGAGTTTTTTTTACAGATATTTGAAAAAAAATTTATGGAGAACCTTGTACCAAATTTTCGAAACTTAGTTATAAAAGAAAAAATTTTTACGATTTTTCAACCACAAAATTACTTGCAAATTTTCGCAATTTTGACATATTTCGTATAAATTCGAACTTTAAGCACTTATAAAAAAAATTGTGACTAACGATTTCGGATTTTTTTTTTATCACTTTAAGAAAAACTTATAACAAACCTTCTATTAAATTTTCAAGATTTTCTGGTGGGCCAAAAAAATTTTATCGTTATATTAAAAAAAAATACTTAGAAAAATTTAAAATTTCAATTGTCTATAAATAGCTCAAAAAAAGTCAAAAATTTAACTCTGTATGGAGAACACTAATATAAACATTTGGTGAAAATTTCAAGTATTTAAATTGATTAGTTTTTGAGTTATAGCAAAATAAAAAATTCGATTTTGTCGAAAACTGGTTTTGCGTAAAAAATCCCGTTTTTCCCTCATTTTTTTAGGGTTTTTCTCGACTCATTTAAAAAATATTAAAGATTTTGACCCCCCTAAAGCATCAACTAGATTCAATTTCCTTTTCAAAGAGGGGCTGAAGTCAAAAATCGAAGCATTTTTACTGCTCCAAATGTTGTCGACAGACACAAAAAAAAAACACACATCATTGTAAAATCAATACATTCATCACTCTGTTCAGAATCTAAAATCACCAAAAATATAATAATATAAAAAATAAAATATGCAGAGTAAATATTACCAAATATTCTATTAAAATCTGTGTAGCCAGTCCGTTATGGACTGTGTACGGTCGTCGTTCTCCGCGATTGGTATATGTATATACAAGGATCAGACCGCGTTTTGTTCTGCGTCATTCTACCCGTATTACGTCATCGTATGTCCGTATCCAATATTATAGCCTAGCGGTTCTCAAACTGTGCTTCGCGGATCTCTAGGGCTCCCCGAGAGTAGTCTAGGGGCTCCGTGGCTCCATGGGCATATTTGTAAAAATTAAATTCAAATTATTAAATTATCATTATACCTATTTCTTTTATTTTAAATTCAATATTATTTGGACCGTACCGATATGTATTATTTTACGTTTAAAACTTTAAACTATTTATAAATCCACATATCTTGTGTCATAGTCAAAATGAGATTAGACAAAAGTCGGATTTTTCGTTCATTTGACACATTGTACAATAATTTAGTTTAATTATCCTACAATAGTACAATCTACGTGACTACGTTATTAAAATACTGGTCAATAAAAAAAAGCCAAAATCGTGGATCACATTTATATCATAAACATTAAAATTTATAAATGACTAAAATATTATGTTCTTTTTTTCCTATATTATATTAATTAAATAATTTATTTATATTTTTAATCCATAAAAAGAAATAATAAAAAGAAGCAAATCATTTATAATTTACATCATTTTTTATGAATTATTGTTGTTTTAAATAAACATTTCTGATTTTTGGGGCCCCGTATTTTTTTTTGTAGGAACAAAGGGGCTCCGCGAACAAATAAGTTTGAGAACCGCTGTTATAGCCGATCGGTGATCCGTTACTTCGCACGCGCGTGTAGATTAGGTAGTCATTACTTCATTAAGCCGGTCGTCCAACGATATCAGTGATTTATTTTTTTAATCACTCTATCAATTTTCATGTCCGTCTTTTCGCGTCTGCCGATCGAATTGTATTCAAGTAATTATTGTGATCTTTGTATCGTATCACGACCGGTGTTATATAGATCTGTTGCCATCCTGATCCTCGACGATTGGTGTTATTATTTTTTGATGATATTGGCCGGGCTGAGGTTTTACGTTGGCTTCGGTGTCGGTGTCGGCACCTTTGTTGCCTCTCGTCATTAGTGTCAATGTCTCTTTTAACAACGGAAACACAGCAAAGGTATACACTCTGACATAGTTTTTGGCGTCAGCGTCGTCATTCTTTCACAAAATTCCCGATGAAATGGCTGTCAATGTCTAGGCCCTATCTAAAGTCTTCCGGAACCGGTGGGAGTACGTCAAGTTCGTCCGTGTCGGTTAAATAGCACTGATCATCGGACCCACAGTTGCAAAAATCGACGGGGCGACGAAAAAAAACGACCAATATCAGCGATCGATCGGCTTGATAAAGTGATGATTATCTTACTTAGCCGAAATACGCGTGCGTCGAGTAACGGATCGCCAATCAGCAACAATGTTGGTCACGGAAACACGACGCATGTGCAATCGATGCGAAGCCACTCGCAGCGACCGGCGACAATGGCGCGCCCAGGACGTGTCGGGGTGGGTTGGTGACAGATAGGTGTCTAATCTAACCTTGAATCAGCTGATTATTTGTACGATAATGTGTGGGCCGTAACCTACTGACGCGCTGAAATGTCGCAGTGGTGCAGCTGCCGCAAAACCCCATCTGTCCAGCTAAAAATGAAAAATGCACCGTCATGTATGTTGACCGCTTTGTTGTGTACATACCCACTTTATGGCAGGTTACGTGGTAGATTTTGCGATGGCGCCGACAAGGGCTGATGAGTGACAGAAACCGAGTGCAGCCCACTGTATGCCAGTTGGTCGGCCACATACTTTAGATGTCTAGAATTAATCATGATATTATGGATGGGCTTCTAATTGTATTAAGCATGTCTTCTAAATTTTACCAGGGAGTCTTTTTTCCGTACATGATATATTATTCCTGTTTCAGAACGTGGTTAAAGACGTTTATTTAGATTGTCAGTATTTGATATTGATTTGTATTTGATAGGTCAGTTTTAAATGGTTTTCTAAATTTGAATTATTGATAATGATTTTTCATAATTTCAAGTTTTACTATTATTTATCGCTTACAAAATATTTAAAATTACCAATCATTAAACGTTTTAAAGAAAACAACACAAAAAAAGCCGGTAAGTGAGTATCGCTCTGCTGTACATTAGGGGGTGGGGTGGACCTCGGACTATGGTAGGTTAAATTTGAATGCAATGATAGGTATCATTGTATACGAAAAACGATTCTGAACGGAGATGATTTGTCAGTCCAGGAAATATTATCATATATTCTATTTTGAAACTAATTCAAACATTTAAGTAAAAGTTTCAAGATCTTACGTTTAGTAATTTTTTAAAAATAACAAAAATCGAAAATTATTTATTAGTAAAACGTGATTTTACACGTCGTGTATTTTTGATTTCAAATTAAAATTAAAACTTTAAACACTCGTAAAATTTTTTAAATTGAACAATCCTCAAACTTTTTTATAATTATTCAAAGCTTAACTTATGAACAGCATAGTATTAAATTTTCAATTCTTAGCTTTTGAAAGAAAAATATTTATAAATTTTTAACTACCAAATAGTGAAAATATTCATGATTTTGACGAATTTTTGTCAATATTTGAACTTCAAATGCTAATAAAAAAAAATTGTGCCTATGTATTTTTATAATTTTCGAATGAGAGTTAGAACAAGTTATGTGGACCCTTCAATTAAATTTTCAAGTAATTTGTCCCAGCTAAATTTTTTTTATCAACATTTATAAAAAAAAAATAAAAAAAAATTGAAAATTTCAATTGTCTATAAATAGCTCAAAAAAAGTCAAAATGTTTTGAAAATCAAATCACGTAAAGAAAATGGCAATCTAAATAACTGGTAAAATTTTCAAGTATTTACGACTTATACTGTTTGAATAACAACAAATATCAAAAATCGTTTGAGGCTAAACCGTTATTTAACGCGGTTTTGTAAAAATTTAAATTTCAATCACTCATAAAAATTTTTTGTTTTAGTCCGGTAGAGTTTTTTTTGCAGATAGATGAAGAAAATTTTATGGAGAACTTTGTACCAAATTTTTAAATCTTAGTTATAAAAGAAAAAATTTTTACGATTTTTTAACCACAAAATTACTTGCCAATTTTCGCAATTTTGACATATTTCGTATAAATTCGAACTTTAAGCACTTATAAAAAAAAATTGTGACTAACGATTTCGGATTTTTTTTTATAACTTTAAGAACAACTTATAAGAAACCTTGTATTAAATTTTTAAGATTTTCTGGCCGGCCAAAAAATTTTTATCGTTATTTTAAAAAAAAATACTTAAAAAAATTGAAAATTTCAACTGTCTATAAATTGCTCAAAAAAAGTCAAAATTCTTTGAAAATTTAACTGTGTATGGAGAACGCTAATATAAATATTTTGTGAAAATTTCAAGTGTTTATATCGATTAGTTTTTGAGTTATAGCAATATAAATAATTCGATTTTTTTGAAAACTGTTGGAAAATGTTTACTTTTCACCTCTATAATGCACCAAGGATATCCACTTTGCCATCGGAAACCACCCCCAAAGTTTGAAATTGAAGCATTATTTCGACTAGTTATGCTGTACACAGACACAAAAACAAAAAAAAAAACAAAAAAAAAAACACACATCATTGTAAAATCAATACATTCATCACTCCGTTCAGAATCTAAAATTGAAAATATTAGAAATTGAAAAATATGTTATATAAAATAAAAGACATACAATTTAATGATTATTTTCGCTGTACAGCAAACATTGATTTTTTTTTAAGTCGTCTAAAATATTTTTCAATGTATAGATGATTAATTTTTACAATGTAATCCCAGTCTAAAATTATATTATATTTACAATTTTGCCAGTTATATTGATACTTCTAGAGAAGAATCTTGATGATTTTGAGTTTTGTGATTGGTACTTATAATTGCTCAAAGACCACAATAATACAAATTGTATAAACTGTGAATATTTAATGTGAAATTAAAGTAACATTAAATGATTATAGGCTGGTCAAAATTTTCATCCGAATACACCAAAAGAAGCAATTTTGAAGTTGTTGGGTTCTAGAGGAGTTGGAGCTGCTGCTAAGACAAATGGCCCATATAAAACCAGCGATCCCAATTACGTATCAGACAACAGAATTCACAAGAAATTTGACGCAAGAAAACATTGGCGCCACTGTAAAACGATGGGCGCAGTTCGCGACCAAGGAAACTGCGGTTCTTGTTGGGTAAATATTATAATTTATTATTATTTGACGAACGAATTTTTAAAAATTGAAACAAATGCATTTTCAAAATTACAACTCTACTGATATTCGATCCTCAACAGGCTTTTGGCACTACAGGGGCATTCGCAGACAGACTTTGCGTGGCAACAAACGGAGATTACAATCAACTCGTGTCCGCTGAAGAGCTAGCTTTTTGCTGTCATACTTGTGGTTTTGGATGTAACGGAGGTTACCCGATTAAAGCTTGGGAGTATTTTAAAAGACACGGCGTTGTTAGTGGTGGCAATTACAACACTACCGATGTAATTTATATAACCGATTAGGTATATCATATAACAATCGACTATAAAAGTAATTGCATTACACAGGGATGTCAACCGTACCAAGTTCCACCTTGTCTTCACCATCAAGAAGGAGAAGGTTCGTGTGATAGCCAACCAAGAGAAAGCAATCATAAATGCTCCAAAAGTTGTTACGGTGACAAAACGATCGATTACAACAGTGATCACGTGAAGAGTAAGTATATAGTTACTAACAATATATACTGATGTGATAAAAATGTATTTATGTTTACATCAACTAATTATTCCAATTATATTTTATGATTACAGCTAGAGACGCGTATTACCTTACATACGACTCTATTCAAAAGGACGTGCAAACTTACGGGCCAATCGAAGCATCATTTGATGTATACGATGACTTTTTGAATTACAAAAGTGGTTAGTTTATAAATATAGACAGTCGTATATTTTAAAATAATATAAAATATATTATAAGATAATTTAATGTATTTTGTGTTTTAATTTCTCATAATATGTTACAGGGGTTTACGCAAGAACTGAAAACGCGACATATTTAGGAGGACACGCTGTTAAGTTAATTGGATGGGGAGTCGAGCATGGTGTAAATTATTGGTTAATGCTCAACTCTTGGGGCTATGAATGGGGACAGAATGGACTTTTCAAAATACAAAGAGGCACAAATGAATGCGGAATCGACAATTCAACTACCGGAGGCGTACCTTATATATAATATGTTGTCATAAAATAATAATATTTATTATTTTAAATAAATTGATTCCAATTTTCAAATACTTACAAATAAATTACAAAAATACTCAATCCTCATATGCATTTAATAATATATGTTTATTTAAGGTTTATTGATATTTCAACAATCAGTTTCTTTACATTTTAGAAGCACTTAGAGTTTTTAATTTATTGTGTACTAAATAAATAAATAAATTTTATTGTGTCTTACAATCGGGGCTATATTTTAAAATGATTATTAACTATGAGTCTATCTTGTTGTCCGGAACCATAAAATTTAAATGAACTATTTTTCAAATAATTGCGAAATCCTATTTTCAAAGAGCTGTACTAGTTGAGATAAAAAAAAAATGCCATAGTACAAAAAATGATTGATATATTTCACTAAAAACTTCATCAGGAATTAGTGAGCATAAAAAACTTGATTAAATGTCTTAAATTTAGAAAAATATTATTATTTTTATCATAAAAAGAATTTATCATGTTTGAATTTTAGTTTATATTTTATGGGTCTCGATAATGAAACATATTCTTAAAAGCCTCAAATTGCATGCTAAGGAGTAACAGGTGTGCGATATCTAGTCTACACCTACATCTAGTCACATTGCACATGCTCGTTAAATAATTAATTACTACGAACTTACCGCTAGTATGCATGTACTCTTCATACTGTATAATATATACATATTATATTTGTATACATTTATCAAACTTATTAAACTGTAAAAATATAAATGTATAATTAAAAAATAAATCATTTCAGGTATAAATGTATAATTATTTCGATGTGACATAATTATAGTGATAAAATGTTCTTAATAAACTAAAACAAGAACTTATCAATAAAAAACTCAATTTTAGATATAAAAGTTATAGAAAAATAATCAAAGTAATAATTTAAAAGATGTGTATTTTTTTAAATAAAAAATTAAGTTTCCTGAAATTATTCTAAAAAAGGTACGAATATAATATACCTAAAAGAGAAATTAAAAAATATATTCTGAGTAGTGAGTAGTAAAGGCTAACAAATAAAATTTTATTATACCATTTCATTGCGTACCTATAGTGAAATTCATAATAAAAGTAAAAGTAAAAGTTTTAAGTTCCAACAAATAATGTTTTTGAATTATGTCAAAATAATTATCATTATTTTTAATTGCTTAAATAATATATAGTTTTGTTCAAAATTGAAATAAAAATGTTTATTGTGCTAATACAGTAGACGCCGCTTATAAGACTCACTTTGGGACCAGCACAAAGTGAGACTTTTAACCGAATGAACCTTATAGGCGAAGTGATGGAAAAAAAAATTAATTACGTATTTATAAATTTTATTTTACTACATATTTTGCTTTGATTTTAATTTTTAATACATTAAAATAATTAAACGTAAATACATATTACATATAAAAATTATTTTTGAAAAAAATTATGTATTTATGTAGCCGTAATTACGATAACTGTGCAGCCACCAGATAATCAGTACATGTACTATAATAACGATAATCGTTGCGATAAATATGAACTTTTATCTGCGATAAAAATTATTATACGTTATTAGGTACCAACAGAAACTAGAAATAATCAACACGAATATTATTTAATTTTTCAATACCAATTTATTTCTAAATTATAACCAAAAAAGTTTGTTTTCTACTATTTATTTTACGAAATTTGAGTCTTATAATCGAAGTGTTGAGTCTTATAACCAATTTTTTTTTAATGTATTTGGATACGTCCGGACTGTTCCAGACGATTTTGAGTTTAATAAGCGACTGAACCTTATATCCGTGAGTCTTATAAGCGGCGTCTACTGTATATTTTTAGTTCCAGTATTTATGAGGAAACTTGTATTTAGTATTTAAGCTAAATAAACATTTTTTCGTTGACAATTTTAAATATCTAAAATAACTCAAAAAGTCAAAATATTTAAAAAAATTATACCATATTATATATAAATAATGTTAATAAGTATACTTATTAATCGTATTAATCGTATTAATCTTTTTTATACTTTTTAATCGTTAAAAGTATCGGCCTATGAAAAAGCGTCTGGTGACAAAAGAACCGCGAATTTCTCGACTATAGTCTTAACAATATATTGTTAAGACCAAGCCAAAGAGACGTTTCTCCAGCCCCCCCCCCATAAAATGGTTTTCAAATGTTTTTCATAAATATTTGGAATGGAATTTCATTGAATTTGTACGGATTTATTTTCAAAGGAATAACCAAAACAGTGTGAAGGGGTGTAGAAATGCTTCTACAGCTCTCCCATAAAAAAACTAATTGTTTTCAACATTTTTTTGAGCGAATATTTAGTACGGAATTTTTACTTATTTATACGCAAAATTTTTGGGAAATCTCTCACTCATGATAATAAAACCATAAAAGCTCAAAAAGAGTGAAATGTTTCAAAAATTTTAAAAATGTTCTTGTATATATTTAATACCTAATAAAAAATTTATCGAAATTTTTAAGTATCTTCAGTTATTCATTTTTGAGTTACACTTAAAAAAAACAAGATCGATTTTGCCAATAATTTATTGTCGTAAATTCCCATTTTCTTTAATTTTTCGTTTGTTTTTCTCGATTATAACTGATTTGAACCACGTAATATACACATAATCAGAAAATACTTAAAAATATAATAAAAAAAGCTTCTAATGACTGCTGTTAAAAAAAACCATTTTGTACAAATACTGATAAAATATTTAATGACTTTATAGGCTATTACTTGCTAAGTTTAAAGAATCGTATTAAAAATAAAAAACGATCGATTATCGTACATATTAGAAACAATAGTAATAACTAAGGATAAAGTACGACTGTACAAGTGCTCGAATTGTTTGTAAGAAAAGTAGCTTTTCTAATTTTCTATTATGTAGAGTGAAACTATATTAAATTGTATTCTTTACAAAATAATTTTGAATGCTTTCAACATAATTTTAGGATACATATATTTATATATTATATGAAATACATCGATTAGACGATATTAATATTCGATTAATGAATCCCGATTAACAATCGGTTTATTTACAACAATCGAAATAATTGAATAGCACTACCTACATAAAGACGGGAACATTTTGGTTTATAAGGTAAAAACCGTTCATCTGGTCTTCATTGCCTACTTTAGTTGTGCAGTCAACTTATAAACTATATAATACGGTTGTTATTTTGAAAATTTGTGCGCTTATTTTAATAATTTTATATTTTTATTTTCATCATGGCAATGATTATATATTTGTTGTCCGTAATTTTGCTCGGAGCTTACTTAACCGAACAACGAGAGAAAGCAAATTTTTTATCACGCGATTATATTCATAAAATAAACAGTGTCGCTAAGACATGGACGGTAAGTATCATCATACTATTTGTATTATTATTATTATTTGTTTTAATCATTATTAATTGTGCATAATATATACAATACATTGACACCTAAAATAGTTATTAATTATACTTATTTTCGGTATACGGCACTGCAGGCTCTAAATTTCAAAGTTACAGAACGTACATATTATATGGAATTTTACGACAGCGTTGCAAAATGGTTTATAGCCGGGACCCAACTAACCAACTAGGTACCTTTTTATACCCGGGACTCAACTTACCACTTTCAAAATGAACAAAAATTAACGCGGAGTTAATTTACTTAGTATCCCATGTGTAATGCCTTGATTCAATGCTTGTTTTCCCCTGCTAAAATTTAATGGAATTACGCCAATGACTGAAAGGAAATTCATAAAATATTGATCAACCTTTTTAAATTCATTAGGAAAGTAGTATTTATATGTGCCCGAATTGTAATAATTGGAAATCAGATATCTTCCTTTTATCTGTAAAGTAAATAGTGATCTATTTTTGTTTATTTTTCATTTTGAATAATATGGGATTGATAAAAAAATTAACTAAAATAATATTTTTGAATTATAATTATAATCGGCCTTTAGGCTTCAATATTTTAATGATACACAGTCACACAATACACATTATGTTACCTTGCAATAATTATTACATATATTTTTATCTCTAACGTAAATACGTAATATTAATAATATTTAAATATTATAATATTAGTTGACAAATTAATAGTATGATTATGTTTTTCAACCATAAGCAATAAACATCTTTACAAGTGTGACATTAAGCATATTGCGAATACTCAAATTATTGAATTCGACATCTCATTATTTGTATTTTGCCAGTTACGACTAGCAGGTGCACTTTTTTGTATACTACAAACAAATGTATAATTGCCACACATTAATTTTTTTATGAACTATTATAAATTAATCAATAATAAAGTGTCTAAAATAATTAAAAAAAAAAAAAAACTACATTAAATTGAGTGATTGGATATTGGATATATAAACTGTTGTCTAATATCTGTTCTCCGTGACTACACTTGCAACATCGTAAAACGACACATATAGACTGTTTGGTGAGTCGACCTAAAATGTAGTTGGTTTAAGCAAGTGTTTATTCAATCAAAAATTTACTAATTAAGTAAATAAATTTAAATAATACTAATAATAGGTTTATAGATAAATTAATTTAAATACTGTATAGGGTATAGCGTAGCACACATTATTATTCGAAAAAAATAAAATACAATAAAACTACATGTAGTTTACACAATACCTAATTAGTAATTATTAATAATTTATAATGAACTTTAACTTAAAAAATATATTGGTATAGTAACATTGTAATATAATGATGTACAATAAAAATAAATAAATATAATTATACACAATTTAATTAATAGTAACAACTAGGTATATTGTCCCCATTAATAGGTAAGTACATAAAACATACTTGGTTTTTTTATAAATAGATATTTCATTTTTTATAATAATTCATTAATCAGGATTTAAAATTCAAAATGTTGTGTTAAAAAAAAAAGATTATAGCCATCAGTCACCAATTTCTTGAGTTTTCACTTCCCTTGAAATTTCATTTTCAGAACATCTCTGGAATTAGAGAACTAGCTAAACAATAATATCTAATTACAGGCTGGTGAAAATTTTGATCCGAATACTCCAAAAGAAATAATTTTTAACTTGTTCGGTTCTAAAGGAGTTAGAACTAATGGTAAATCAATTCTTGGTTCTGAAAAATCCTGCGATCCCATGTACTCCAGGTGGTTCTTCAGAACGCCCAAGAAATTTGACGCGAGAAAATACTGGCGTCACTGCAAAACGATAGGCACAGTCCGCGATCAAGGAAACTGTGGTTCTTGTTGGGTAAATATACCATACGATAATTTGCTGAAAACACTGTATACCTACTTGTAAAAATTAAAGCAAAAGTGCATTTTAAATAAAATAATCCTACTAACCATTGATCCTCGACTGCAGGCTTTTGGCACCACCGGGGCATTCTCGGACAGACTGTGTATAGCGTCAAAAGGAAGATACAATCAACTCGTGTCTACCGAAGAGCTAACGTTCTGCTGTCGCAGTTGCGGTTACGGATGCAAAGGAGGCCTCCCGATCCGAGCTTGGTTATATTTCAGAAGTCACGGCTTGGTGTCCGGTGGCGACTACAATACAAACGAAGTAATTTATATAATCGATTAAGTACGAGTATATTATAGATAATATAGAACGTTCGTTTTTTTTTTATTCATTTTTGTCACTTTTTTTATATTTACTTATCGCGCATTGTATAGGGATGTCAACCGTACCGAGTTGCACCTTGTCATCACTATAAAAAAATAGAAGGCTCGTGTGCAAACCTTCCAAAAGAAAAGAATCATAAATGCAACAAAAAGTGTTACGGCAACAAAACGATCGATTATAACAGTGATAACGTGAAGAGTAAGTCTACAGCGTAGCTAATAATAACGATAGTATTCTGACGCGATTGACATACGAGTACATTATAACGTTCTTTATTATTCGTATAATATTATACATTATAACTGATATTACAGCTAAAGACGCGTATTACCTTTCATTCGGCGCTATTCAAAATGACGTACTAACTTACGGGCCAGTCGAAGCATCGTTCTTACTATACGACGATTTTTTGCACTACAAAAGTGGTTAGTTTATAAACACAAACATTCATGTATTTTATAATATAAATATTATACAATTCAATGTATTTTTATCTGTCATCTGCCAACAGGTGTTTACTCAAAGACTGAGAACGCGACATTATTATCAGGTCATTCTGTTAAGTTAATTGGTTGGGGAGTCGAAGATGGTGTAGACTATTGGTTAATGGTGAACTCTTGGGGCCATGAGTGGGGAGAGAATGGACTTTTCAAAATACGAAGGGGCACAAATGAATGCGGAATTGACAATTCAACTACCGGAGGTGTACCTTATAGCTAATATGCTATATTATACTAATTTATTTTTTTTATTGTTTAAACCAACTTATTTTAATCATTTTACTAGATACTTACAAACAAATTATTCGGTTGTACTTGAAATAAATATTTATTCGTCCTTTATTACTTACTCGTAATTATTGTTAATTTCACAAACAGTGTTATTTTAATATTTTAGCAGTGCCAAACAATTACAATTAATCATGTATTAATGAATAAATAAATTAAATAATACATTGTAATCGGTGTTGCACATAATGATAATTTACCTATTTTACTTTTACTCTATGCAGAAAAATACACAATCACTTGACTTGTGCCCGCCGACTGTTGTATTAGCTATATTATGTTTAACTACTTTATAACGGACAGTTTCCAATTCGTTTAAAGCAGAACTTAGAATATACACTTTTGTCCATTGTAGAAAGTTCACGTTGTGAAACGTGTACACGAAGCTGTATTAATGACCATAATTATTTACTACTTGTTTACGTTGCAAATATTCTGCATTTTGTATTCTTTGTATCGAAGGGGAAATCATTAAAAAAAAATCATGCATACCGTGCCTTAACACGTTAAAGATCTGTCAATATATTAATTATAAAGTGCCCATGCCTACTAAAAAGTATAGAAATCAATAAAAAATAAAGCTTTTCTATTAAAACAGGTGTATGACTATACGACATAATATTTATGAAAATCGTCAAGTAGTTTATACACAACTTTGACAATGCCCATGAATTAGTGTAAATATTAGGCAATTCAAGTCTTCATCCAATTACAACTTCATATAGCTCAGCAACTGTAAATTGCAAGTAAGCTATCTATATACTAATATATAATATAAAATAGTTATGTTTAATTTTGTATTTTTTTTTTTCATAGACAATAATGTACTTGTCTTATTTTTGAGCATTAGTAATCGAGTTGAGTTGTAGTGTCGAAATGGATAAATACAAATTATATTATATTTTAATCGAATTTAATAGAATATAATAGAAGCACTTGAGAACTTAAATATATTTATTTTAAAACAAGGTTTTCTCAAAAATACTTGAATAATTAAACATGCAAAATTAATAAAAAAAAAAAAACCTGTATTTTTGTAAAACATATTTTGTAAGAGATACCTATCTTAATTTCATATAGCTTTAAATATATGACTCAGTAAAGTTGGTATGCAAGTATATGAACTTATGAGCACTGGAGCATTTGTTTAACAATAATATAAAATAATTTATGAATAACATTTGAATAAATTAATTCAATGTTTTATTCGTACAGTTAAAAATAATATGAATTCATATAATATAAACTTTATATTGCACGGTATAAATTGAAAAAAATACATTCATTTTTAAATTAAAATTATAACTGGTGCTCAAATTTTTTTATGTTGGTACATAATACAATATAAATAATAAACCATTCAGAATATAAATTATATAAATATTTTTACAATTTGGTAACTACAATGGCGTATAAAACTAAAAAAATATAACTATTAAAAAACAACCAATTAAAACAAAATAAAGAAAGGAATAATATTAAATAGTAAACACTTTAATCTTAGGTATAACATAAAACACTAAATAAAAGCACCACAGAAATAGTTTAATAGTCTATACTCTATATTTTTCTAGCACCCATTGGTTTCAAACCAAAACATAGATTACAAAAGTATTGTAGGTACAATAAAAGAGTTTTCCTAACCTATTAGTTATAAAATTGTACCATAATTTAGTTGTAAAAATCAAAATATTTTTAATTAAAAACAAGACAATTAATTATTGCTCAGGAATCATTAGACTGGAAGATGAAAATGTATAAGGGAGAAAACCTTTTTTACACAAATCATCTGATTCTTCAGATTCGTCCTCAGAGTCAAATTCATTCAAATTTTCGGAGCGATCCAAAAAATCTGCAAATATAAATTAAAAATACTAATGAATAATAACAAAATTATTTTAAAATTATTAATTATTTACCATTTGATTCATTTTTATACACTTCAGATCCATATATATGTCGCCATGACATTGAAAACACAAAAAATACAAAAAGGAGATTTGATCCAATTCCTAGACAAGCAGACGTTATCGGCCAATGAAACATAAGGTAACGTAAACCGCCAAAGTTGGCAATAATATTTAACTTGACAGAATAAATTTGAATATCATGATTTAACATCTCAAAGTAAATGTCTGTAACTGGATGTAACTACGTAATAAATAAAATGTATCATATATTATTATAAAATATTAATACAAAACTATGCCCAACAAAATGTAGGTATATAAATACTTGGTCTTCTTCAAAATCTGTATACATTTCTAACTGGATTAATTGTTTTTCTGAGGATAATCCTGTCAGGTAAAATGGTATCATGAACAATGTATGAATGGTATGATACAGTTTGCTTTTGTACCTTAATCTACTGGATCGGCAGGAAGACGATACAAGATAGCCATATTTGTCACCCAAACGGACACAAAGCATAAACATTCCTAAAATAAAATTAAGACAACATTTAATAATTGTATAGTGACAAGGGGAAGAATATGAAAGAGTATTTACAAAACTGATGTTAGTTTTTACAATCAACTCACCGATATCTTCATTAACTGGCGATTCTGGTAGCTCAACATAAACAGTCATTTTGTATTTTTGACCAATCATTAACAATTGATGGTTTTTGGTTAACTGAACATGTGCTGATGGATAATCACATAAACCTTTATTGCTATAACATGATCTGTAATCAAAATGTTACAAAAATTATTTCAAATCTAAATCTTATACAAATGTAATTAAATTTTTAACTATTGTACATACATGTTAATAATGTGTAAATACAATATCTATTATACATGTTTTTATTTAGAATTTCAAAAGTATTCAAGTATTATAAACATACCTACTTAATTCTAAAAGTGTTTGATATTTAATAGTAGTGGACAGTGGTTTTCTATTGTATTCCACATTTTTGATATCTCATATAAACATAGCAGTCAAAATTGGTAACATTCTTTAATTGATACATTTTTTCTTTTTAAATTATTAATTTATACTAATGCTATCTACAATTAGACATTGAGCAAATCCATTTATATTGTATTACCAATTTATAATATCAATTTAAATTCTCAATTATAAGTTATAATGAATATACAAATATAATTGTTATTACTATATAAATTAAAATAATTATTATGCGTTTTAAGTTAATTTTTCTACTATCATTAGTAACATAAAAACGTGTGATATAATTATTAATTAACTATTACCATTAAAACTTCATAGTGACTTGACTCTCACAAGTTACAAATCAATACAACTTTATTTTATTCAGATTTTGGATACCTATTTGATAGTTTAAACTGACCAGTTGTTTATGATGAAAACAAAATATATTGGACAATAATTCAATTATTCGGTAGACAGCCTTTATTCGTAAATGGGTCGCAGTTGTTAGTTGTTTGATGACGGTGAATAATTGATATCGACATTAAATTTTGTGTCGCTGGGGATTTATTCCTATCCATCATTGGATCCCCCTACACGGTGTTTAGATGATTTTGTCCGTTTAAGCACCATATTTTTTTCTACTCGAGCGATTTCGATTCACACTTAAGTTGAAAAGTATACAACAGAGCCAATAAAAAATATGTATGCAAATCACACAATCGTTGAGGACAGACTACACTTTGTATAAGTTGGATACTCACTTGAATTGCATGTGAACCGGACGGCTGAACATTAAAGACGGCATGTATGCATAATAGAAAGCTATATACAAAAATATAGACACCCAGACGATGGTAACAATAATCATCGAGAACAATCCACCTTTATACGACGTGTCTAGCAAACAGTTCATAATGTCTGAGGCCATATCGACGGTTTTGTCGACCTTCTCGTCGACGATTCTCTTTAATCCAAACATTTTCATCGTTTCCGATGCGTCTGTAATCTATCACCGTACCTAGTACCTTTCGGTTATGACTTATGATTGGAATACGTAAAAAAAAAAAAAAAAAACGAGCAACAAGTTGTACGCAGTCTAGCGCGCGTTCACACCACGCGCACTATAATTATATTGTATTTGTAATAATATGGTTATTTATGATTATTTTATGGAGTCTACATGATTAATCGTGGCTGGTTAGCGTTAAACGATTTCGGGTAATAAATAATAACGACGGTCGACGATAAAGAATATTATTCGTCGAACATTTCGAATTCGAACTAAAATATTACGAAAAATGACGGGTTTGAAAAAAACAAAATTGATAACGGTTCGGCGGCAGCAGTGTCGGAGATAACGACTTCCGTGCCAGTCTGTGTGCGTTAACGCGCAATAGACGGCGCGATAAAGGTGATGGAGGTTAATCGGTACAGATCAAAACGATAGTAGTAAGACAACACAACAGTCAACAGCTAATGAATATATTATTATTTTAATCTGCTTAAAGGAGGTCCGCACTTTGCACCGCATAACAATCATCATTTACGATAAGACCCGAAGACCATCGCCCGTTGTAATAACGAATAATTAATTATATAATATATACCTAATATGACCATACCGTGGGCAATACTCGCCGCAGGTACGTTCAGCCAATACTATTTTAGGTGTTCAACGCCAAGTAGGTACCGAGTGTTTGATTTGGAAAAAAATTCAAATAGTACTATAAATATTGTTATCAAAAATATTATAGTTTTTAAATTAAACACCTGTAGCCCGTAATACTGGTCTGTGTTCTGTAGGTACATAATAATATTTTTTAAACAAGAATAATTTGTTATTTGTTTATACTCAATTGGGTATGCTGCAGTTATTTCGGTATTATACAAAATTGTCATACAATAAATGTATTATAATAATTACATCAATTACATTGTTTAAATATACTTGTATAGTTATATTTAATGTTTATTTAATCGATGTCAATTATTTTATTATTTTAATTTGACCGTTTCTCGCCAATGAACCTACTTTTGTGTTAATATATATTAAACCGTGAATAAGCACTGTATTGCAATTAATTGAATAATGAGAAGTTAAAATTATATGTATATGTTACCGGAATAGATGAAAATTCAGGAATTGTCGGTATATCCTAGTTATTGTTGACAATGGCTGGAAAGGTTAGGCAATGTTGGATATTTCATAGTTTTATCAACATTTCCGTATTATATTAGGCAATGTAATAAATCCGAATCGAAAAAAATATCGACACCGCGCTTTATCTGATTATGGAACATAGCTATCTATATTATTACTTATTAGTTATTAATTTATAGTATATAATATGGTAAATCCTGTTTTATGTTATCGTTTTTATTGCTTATAACTTATAATAAAATTGACTATACAGAACTATCGTAGCTGGTATCGTTATGGTCACATCCCGAAAGTGACTTTATATTGTACATTACTGTTTGTGCATTGAAGTAGAGAATAATAACGTGTAATAACTAATAAAATTGTTCTTTTTTTCAACAATCTCCTTAAAAATGGATTTAAATGAAATGCGCATAAAACTGGATTAAAATTTATACAGTTCCGAAAAAATCGCACTTTTCATTCAGGTAAGAATTATTTAAATAATTATATTTCTTATAAAATATTATTTTATTGGCTGCAATACGATTGCGCGCGGTCCTTATCAACGGTACCTTTTTAGGTGTACAAATAACTTTTTGTACTATTTTTGACTAATTAATTGTCGTATAACGCACGTCTATTATATTATTAGAAATAAATAAAATAACAACATATACGACAATTAATAACAAATTTTTTTATAATTTTTTCAATAATAATAATTTTTTTAAATTTTAATAATAAGTTGGCAACGTCGCATCTAATTTCACGCGCAATCGAACGCTTTTGAATAGTCAAAAGCATGTTCTTTGTTATTCCGGCAACGCGCGCAATCGTATGCTCAAAAAGGTAAATTTAATTAACTGAAAAAACATAATATTATCTTTATACATTTAATAAGATAACATTTTTAGGTATTGGAAGATCACCGTATGAGGCAATGTTTGGATGTTCAGCGCGATTAGGCGTAGCGTCAATAGGTTTACCTATGGATGAAATAGACTGCCTACAATCTGAAGAAGATATTGAGAATATTTTACAAGTTTGTGAAGCTCAGAATGACCATCTCGGTTCAAATTTATTGGACTTTGAACAATGTCATTCTACACAAGTTGAAGAAAACGGACCAGGAACTGGAAATAACTCAGAACTTAGTATGAAACAATAAAATTAATGTCTACTATAGTGTATATTTTATTTTAATATAAATAATTTTATAGTTAATCAACGACAACAGAAAATTCAACACGAACGAGCTTTATCTGTTAAATGTTTAGAGAAACAAGCGAAAAAAATGGTAAAAACATCTAATTCAAAATACCCGGAACTAGAAGTAGGAACATCTGTGCGTGTCTCTATTCCTGATGTGGACCGAGCTCGTGGCTCTCCACGAAATGTATTGGCAGTTATAACTGATGTGAAAGATAATTTATATAAATTATGTAAGCATAAATTGTATAATTATTTTAAACAACTTAATAAAATTTAATATTTTATTATATATTAGATTCTGAACGGAGTGATGAATGTATTGATTTTACAATGATGTGTTTTTTTTTTTTTTTGTGTCTGTGTACAGCATAACTAGTCGAAATAATGCTTCAATTTCAAACTTTGGGGGTGGTTTCCGATGTCAAATTGGATATCCTAAGTCGTAAATACTTGAAAATTTTACCAGTTATTTAGATTGCCATTTTCTTTACGTGATTTGATTTTCAAAATATTTTGACTTTTTTTGAGCTATTTATAGACAATTGAAATTTTCAATTTTTTTTTATTTTTTTTTTATAAATGTTGATAAAAAAAATTTAGCTGGGACAAATTACTTGAAAATTTAATTGAAGGGTCCACATAACTTTTTCTAACTCTCATTCAAAAATTATAAAAATACATAGGCACAATTTTTTTTTATTAGCATTTGAAGTTCAAATATTGACAAAAATTCGTCAAAATCATGAATATTTTTCACTATTTGGTAGTTAAAAATTTATAAATATTTTAGTATCAAAAGCTAAGAATTGAAAATTTAATACTATTCTGTCCATCAGTGGCGTATTTACGGGGGGGGTCCCCGGGTCTCGACCCCCCCAGAAATTTTTTTTTCAAATATTATATAAATAATATCAATAATAAGTATCATAATTAAATTAACTCGTATGTATTTTATTATAATGTTATAAACTTATACTTAATACTAGGACCCCCCCCCCACAAAAAAATTGAAAATACGCCACTGCTGTCCATAAGTTAAGCTTAGAATAATTATAAAAAAGTTTGAGGATTATTCAATTTAAAAAATTTTACGAGTGTTTAAAGTTTTAATTTTAATTTGAAATCAAAAATACACGTGTAAAATTACGTTTTACTAATAAATAATTTTCAATTTTTGTTGTTTTTAAAAAATTACTAAACGTAAGATCTTGAAACTTTTACTTAAATGTTTGAATTTGTTTCAAAATAGAATGTATGACAATATTTAAATATAATATATCCTAGACTGACAAATCATCTCCGTTTAGAATCGTTTTTCGTATACAATGATACCTATCATTGCATTCAAATTTAACCTACCCTAGTCCGAGTCCACCCCACCTCCTAATGTACAGCAGAGCGATACTTACCCGCTTTTTTTTTTTTTTTACTATTTATTATTATTATTTTTATAGGTACAGAAAATGGATTTCTGAAACATAAGTATACCAGGACAGAAATCAACCCATGCAAGGAGAAGCTTCTAGATCTTGAAACGGTTGTAAGTAAATTGAAAGAGGGAGAAGAAATAACTCTCCGTGAAGCAGCTGCCTTTAACAGCATTTCTGGTTCCCAAGGTTTTACGAGATGCCACTGTAAAACACAGTGTAAGACCAATAGATGTGCTTGTCGTGCATCTACTAGAATATGTAATTCTAAGTGTCATAGCAGTTTACCGTGTAACAATAAAGATTAAGATTATGATTTATAATAAATGGCTAATAAGTATTATAATTTATAATAAATTATTATTATTATTATTATAAAGATTAAGAATTTAATATATTATTCGATTTTCAACTTAATTTTTAATGTTATCATCAATGCCTTCTTTCATTAGGAATTGTCATAAATGACTAGTTATTGACGTTATAATTCCTTACTAAATCAGGCCTTATCGTTATTGACTAGTCATTGTCAACACTGACTGAATGTCATCCTTTCCGGTAACATATATATTGTATAAAGATAAATATAATAAAATCAAATGTATGGCGATAAATCATCTGAAAATTGAAAGCGTAAGTAATAGTCTAATGATGAAAATGAAACTTTATACGTAGATATTTATAGATCGTTATTTAAATTTTATTTAACATTTAAACTTTTTTCGAACGATTTAAACAACAATTTTAAGACTTCAGGCTCTCGATTGAAATTTTAAATTTAATTGTGTAAAAGTTGTTATTTAAGAAGGAATAAAAATTATATATGTAAATAATTAAGATGTGACGATTGAGTGGTGACAATTTGGCGAAAGAATAAAAGGCAACAAAAAACGTTTCAGTGTATAACCTATATATTTTAGATAGATACTAAGCGAACAATGAATGTATTGATTTTATGACGTGTCTACTTTTTGGAGGTAGAAAAATACTTCAATTTTCAACTTTGGGAGTAGTTTAGTAATACCGGATGTCCGGATATCATATTAGATTTTTAGTTTATACTTGATATTATGAGGGGTCAAAAATAAAAAAAATGTTAGTTTACTTTTCAATAAACTCGGAGTAAACAAAAAAAAAAGACATTTTATAATTTTTACGCATAATTAGTGTTGACCAAATAGATTTATGCGTGTAATTTAAAAACAAATAATCGTAGATAGGTACTTGAATAATTTTCATGTAATATTTAAATCAGCATTTCATATACATATACATAATAAATGTATAATATTATAGGTACGTATAAAAATACGTTTAATATTTTTACTGTTTTGGACATTTCTATACAGATATTTAAAACTTCTTTCAATAAATATCAGCAAAAAAGTTTTTGCTACGTCAAAAAGTAAAAAAATTATAAAAAGTTACTCATAAGTTATCGATTTATTAATTAAAAATTAATGAAAATATATAAGCATAATATATTTTTTTTAACTTTTTATTTTTATACTTTAGATTTGAAAATTGAATACAAGTGCTAATAAGTTGTTCTACCTTAAAAAAAAATAAAATTACTAGAAAGTCATATCTCCTTTTTATGAGCATTTGAAATTTATTGGATATTCACAAGTAAAATGGTCATTTCTTCTCAGACAATGTTTAATATATTGACATATTGTTGTAGTTCAATAACAAATAACGTAGATACCTACTTGAAATGTCCATCACATGTTTTTGCGATAATTTTTTTTATACATTATACAATTTTCAAAAATTATTAATTCTTTTATAGCTATTTATGTACATTCTCAAATCTCAAATTCTCAAATTTTTTTTTTTTAATTCAATTAAAATTTTTTACACTGAGTCAAAATTCTTGAAAATGTAATACAAAGTTCCTCATAAGTTGTTCATATATAAATATAAAAATATTTAAAATACATTACTATGCACAATTTATTTTTATAAGCTTTTGAAGTTTACATTTTTATAAATTTCGTTAAAATCACGAAAATTTGCAGCCGTTGAAAATGTATTAAATGTGCAATTATTATATCTAAGGCTTGAAAATGTAGTATAAAGTTCCTCATATATTAAATTTATTTTATATTGATCAATATTGCAACCAAAAAATTCAAATAATATTTAACCATGGTTTTTATCATGGAAATTTTAATTTAAATAATTTATTGGGAATATAAAAAATTAAAAGTTTATTTTAGTTAATTTACAGACAGATTAGTAAAGTTAATGCAACTCGTTAATGTCCAGCTTTGCATATTATATAAGAATTAAGAGTTCATTATTAACAGTAAGGGTAACGAAAAGTGAGCAATGATATCTGTTATTCAATGATATAATTTTCAACTCTGTGAACAAAAGTTAATAATTATTTAGGTTAATACAATACTATTGCACTATCGTTTCTTTAAACGTCAATTTGAGTTATCTGTTTATATTATATTCATAAGAGATTTTAAATTAATGTATTTGTGTAAGATTATAATTTTCTGTGGAAATTTATATAAACTTGTATTAATTATTTATTTGTATACATTACTTTTATCTCTATTGAAATTCAGAAATAATGTATTCAAGATTCAATACTTTGACAGTACAATATTTAGTATTTACTGGAATACGTCATAATCTCATAATATTATTCTATCTAACATTATATTATTATAATTTATAATTATTATTTTATTTATATATAATATAAAACTATACTATATACAAAACAAAATATATTTTAATCTATATTAAGTGCTTACTGTTTATGAATTGTGAAAAATTAACTTATCGTGAGAATATGTATATGTATATTGTATAATATGTATATGTACATATAAAATGAATGCATTTATTAAAAACTGCGTATCATGAAAAACAATTCATTTTGTTAAGTTAGAATTTTCTTTAAAATAAAAGATAACTCGTTATGTAAAACACCTTAACTACAACATTGTAACTCATTAATGTCCTGCTTTGTTAAAATTTCATCATCCCCGCATGTTTTTGTCGTACATCATAATAATGCGTATAGTTGAGTACGTTTTGTTGCTTACAGTTGTCGGATGTAGACTATAAGGCGTAACCATAAACCGTCGCGATAGTTCAATATTTATATTTCGAGGAGCGGTAGTCCATTAGAAATATTAAAGAGTTTTCTTAGTGGCCCTTTAAAAAATAGAATAATAAAATTATATTATTATATTGATGAGTTAATTTTTGATTGTGGTGTTCGTCAAGTTGCAGAACTAGGTATTTATCAAGGAGTTCGTATAAGTGGTTCATTATGTTAATAAATAATATTATATTAGGTACTTAAATAGTTAAATCGATATTCGATAGTATTCTAGCATTTGTTAGAAATAGTTTACCTATTATAAATATTAGAGGGTGTGTTTAATGCACTTAAAACAGTTAAAACTCTCAATTATGCTGAATAAAATATCAAGCTCAAAGATGTATGCACTATATTAATAAGATAAATTAATGTATTATACATAATAACATATACATAAATACATATACATAATAGAAATTCTAAATATTAATATTTTTCTTAATAAAATCCATTGTGTTGAATCTTAATAAAAAGTTTTTATTAATGAATCGATACAAAAAGAGGTATTCTTCCTTATTATACATCCCCTAGAATATCAATATGGAATAAAAAGACTATTTAGGCAGTCAATTAAGTTTGTACTCGGTATAGTAGAGGTCTCTAATGCACGTGTTAAGTTTTATATTATAATTTAATAAGTTTAATAAATATCATGTCTTAAATACACATGAAATAAATATCAGTGATTTAGCAATTACTTGTGAATTAAATTTACCAATTTTTAAATTTAAATACAATGTGAACAAAAAACATGACGGAATAATTAAAAAATAAATTGCAAGACATATATCTTAAAATTTAATAAGCATAAAATATATTGAGCACATGAAAAATGTATACATAATAATATAATATTACTATCAAAACTGATATCGATCAATTCATTAATTCGTGTAGTCAAATTTAGAATTTATTACCATAGTCAGGAAAAGCGAAAAAAAAATATATGTTTTATCCGGCTTTTACTATAAAAATTATATCTTTAAATTTTTTAAATATTTTAGTTATAATAGTATAATCAATTTAAAAGAAACCTTGTTTTAAACTTTAATTTTTTAGCTATAAAAATTACACATTTTATAAATTTTTAGTTATAAAATGATTTTGAAAATTTTTACAATTTTGAAAAAAAAAATTTAATTTAAAACGTGTAAAAAAATTATTGGGATTATACCTATGGTATGTATTTATGATATTTTTTGATTTGTAAATGAACAACATAATATGAGGAATCCTATATTTTTAAGGATTTTGACTGAGTGAATTTTTTATTTTTGATATTTATAGAAAAAGAAATAAAATAAAAATTGAAATTGTTAATATAATAATATAATACGTTATACGTATAGCTTAAAAAGTGTCAGAATATTTTGAAATTGTTTTAATATATATAGAAAATGCTTATATAGACATTTGATGAACAATTTCAAGTATTATATTTTTCGTTTTTGGATTGCAATAAAAAAATAGAATTGATTTTGTCGAATACTGGTTTTGCATAAAAATTCTTATTTTTTTCCTTGGTTATTTTGTTAAATACAAGGAACCATTTTTATCTCCAGAGTATCAACTAGATCTAATTTAATAACAGATTAATAAAGAGAAAAATTCGTTTCACTTTCTTTTCTGAATCTAAAATACAGTTTAATGTTTCTTATATAAGTACTACACTCCAGTCTTCAACTGGTAGGTCGTGACCCAACTATTTTGGGTCGCGTAAGCTTTAAAAATGAGTCACGATAAATACATTTCATTAATATAGAACAATAATTCACCAAAACAATATTTTATTACCATTATACGACTATATGTATAAGAAATATGTTCTTGTATATTATTATTATTATTTTCTGTTATGACATAGGTAGATATCAATAGAAAATAAGATAAAATCACTTCTATAATAACATAGGACATGAGGCAATTTTACCTTTTTTTTTGTTTGCATTTCATGGCTTATAACGCTTTCATGGGCCATAGGTCGTGAAAATCATATGGTAAAAAAGCAGATCATATAATATAAAATGGTTGGCAAGTGGGTACCGCTCTGCTAAGTCTGCTGTACATTAGGCGCGAGTGAGTCTCTGTTATGGTTACCTATATTTTAACTTTATTATTTATCATTCTATATAAAAAATGATTCTGAGCAAAGATCGTTAGATTGTATTACTAAGTATATTTCATGATATGTTTTTTTATGTATAGCTATTAAATTAATTAGTTTTACAAATTATTATAGTATTTTATAGTATTACAGTAGTTTGATTTAATGTTTTTTGAAAGCATTGGATTTATTAAGTTATTTATATTTAATTATTATAATACTATTAATATAGTATAGATTTATACAATATTATTATATTTATATTATTAATTCTCGAGTCTGTTATTTTTCGTTTAAGTATGTAATTTCAACAAATTTGAACTTCAATAGTGTCTATAAGAAATAATTGTGCATATATCAATACTTTTTATGTTCACTGATTTTGGGTAAAAAATATAAATATAAAATATTTATCTACTTTATATTATTAAATAGATATACAACGTACAACTAAAAATCAATGAGTAGGTAATAAACACATTAAACATTAAACACTTAAAATTCTCTTGTGTGTAAAGATAATGCATACTATGTTGATATACAATTCTAATGAAAATTGTCAATAGCTTAAATCATGGTAGTCACGGCTTATCGATAAATAATAAATAATTAACAATATTTTGAAAAAAAAATGTAGTTTGTGATTGTAATACATTTTATTGTGTTATTAAATTTACCTCTTATCTTTATTTATTGTAATCAGAGTTATTTAAATTATAATAAATTAAAAATTTCTCAAAAGGTTTTCATCAAAAATTTACGTATTGAAACGACAATCGTGTTTGAAAACAAATAGGTATTGTGATTCGTTATAATCTGTAAATCTTATCAGGTACCTATAATTACCATCGCGGACCTGACGGTCTCGCAGTTAACGAGTTGTGTCCCGACGAAATTTCTCGTACACGAATAGTGTCCCAACTGTTTTATAAAGTTTTATTACATAAGTTGTGTGCTGATAAATTCAAATCGATATTTTCTACAATAATAAAATATTTTGTTTCGTTAATTGGTAAAAAAAAGTTTTTATAAATTTAAATCGAGAAATTTGTCCATAAAATATATCTACATATATTTTATAAGATATTTATTGAATAAAATTTTTCGATTCTGTTCATTATTATTATCATCATTATCGCGTGGAGATAATAAGGTATACGTGGAGCTGCGACGTCACGACGACTATATGATAGATATAGATAAGGCTTTAAAATTTCATGAAATTTATTTTCTTAAAATATTTCATTTCAATGAAAAAGATAAAAAATGTAATATATCTATAAGTTTAAAGTCACGTCAACTTGCAAGTGTTTTAAAGTTGGTTTATTGTATGAAACAAAGAAAATATGTGTAATAATAATAATAATAATAGCCATTATGGATTCAATTAATAAGCTCGGAAGTTGTATTTTCATGTTTTTTTTTTTTGGACTATCTATTAGACATATTGCTTAGTGAGCTAGGAATCTTTTCCCAGACACTACTGAAAAAATTTCAAAAATTTATAGTGAATATATTTTTGCATATTTATTATCAATATTTTTTGTGTGTAATCAATATATTATTTATAACCATCTATAACCAAACACGTTTAAAAGAAAAAAAAATATTTTTGAATATTTCAAGTAGAGTAAAATCCTAGTTATGAAGGATTATCAAAATAAATGCATAACATTTATTGTGGGACGGAAAAACAAATGTTAACATCGATTTTATAATATATTATTTATTATTATTAAGCAGAGAAACTAGATGAACGATTTTAAAACTTCGTTTTAAGTGTAATATAATATAGATCAAATATATTTGATTTAATTTTAGATCTTTAAATTTATGAAAATGTTTCAGCTAATATTCCAATAGAATTATCTGCATATTGAATATCGAAATTATTGTCCATCCAATTGATTCTATTTATAATAGGTATTATGTATATTGTATAAGTCTTTAAGTAACTGAATATATTGATTTTTAAACTGAATGAATAATTTTTATCTTGTTATCAATGTTATCATTGTAATAATTTGTCAATTTAATCAAATTGGATTTTGATATGTTAATCAATAAATTCTTAATGAAAAAATCATGACGTTAGTAAAATAAATCTTAGGTTTCCACTGTTTCCAGTCTAGATGAAAATAACTGAATAGTATAAGGGGTTCTCTCAATTATTAAAAAAAAATAATAAAAATAGTAGAAGAGCTTAGTTCAACAATTCATCCTCTCCAATTCAAACACTATATTTTTGTTTTAAATTTCTATATTCTTCCTCTTCCCGTTTGATTCCCACTCACAATAACGAATGAGCGTACGAAATAGTGCGGTACCATTGGGGGGAATGAGAGGGGGGCCTAATACTAAGAAATTAAACCGCTATTTCACCTATTTAGCTGGGTTCAAACACGGACACGCGCCTATGTTGTTATTAGTGTAATATGTGATTTCGTTTTTCGGGCGCGCGCGTGACTTCAACAAAACCGATTTTTACAGAATATGCGATGTATAGTGCTTTATAATATGATATGTTACTTTACATTTTTGAGATAAACAAATAAATACCCTTTGTCGATAATCGCCAGCATCACTGACTGTACTGCAAGTTTGAGGCACGATTTCGTCTTCGATTCCCGCGCCGTCGGAACTCACAACACATCAGCCAAAGAATCTAATAATATCATAGGAAATAATAATATTGCCATCTACGAGCGTAAAATATTAAATAATATTAAATAATATTTTACAGCGTAAAGTCTCTTTGTCATCGTCATCATCTCCGTCACCGTCTCCTGCTCCGCAGAAGTCATTTTACGTCGTCTGCAACAATCGGCATTTCCTGCACGGTCGCGGTTTTATTGTAAACCTTATCTTTTATTGCTTTTCTGCGTCCGTTTGCATCGCTTACGATAATAATATATCCTCTTGGTCAACCGGTAGAGGTTGAGTTTCTTTGTCGCCTCATCCGCAAACCCTTCGTCGCGATAAAATTGCAAAATATATCTCCAGGGAAATGCCTTTGTGGGTGGGAGTGTGGGCCAACTGTTGCGGGGGTCGCAACACTCACAGGCGTACGTGTTGATGCGCATGCACGCGTGCGTGCTCACCTTCGTGTGCGGTAGTCATCGAGGACGCGCTCAGTAAACCACCACCACCGGCCAACGGGTGGCAAATGCGCAGAATTGCAATGGACACCGCGAATTGGGAAGTGGACGGGGTCGGTACCGTCGCCGTCGCGCTGTCTTCACTGCTGTTAGTGCTGTTCCTCGTGCTGGCAGCCGTGTCAGCGTGTTCCCGGCCGGCCACCGGGTTGAGCGGCCCGACGGCTTACCCGATCATCGGGGCTCTGCACGCCATGGACGGGCACCGGGACAGGCCGTTCCGACGGTTCGCCGAGCTGGCCCGCCTGTACGGGCCCGTCTACGCCATGACCATGGGATCGGTGCCGTGTGTAATCGTCAACGATTATCCGTCCATCAAAGAAGTGCTCATCACCAACGGTTCCAAGTTCGGCGGCCGGCCCGACTTTCTCCGGTACAACGTACTGTTCGCCGGCGACCGAAACAACTGTGAGTATATTAAAATATAACTGTTTTAAATTCAAATCAATATTGCTGTTTGAAATACGATATTAATAGGTTTGAATATGAATTCCCTAAAAAATGTCCTTTCAAAAAATGCACTATTTATCAAATAAATTTAAATTATGATGTAAAACAAATAATAATACAAAAAAATGAGTTAAAAATTAAATTAGGTACATACTTACTACATTTGAATTACACTGTACAATATAAGAGCTTTTATATAGTATTTGTTTTGAAACTTAAATGATCGAGAGTTGTCTTCCAACAAGTTTTTATATACCTACTGAAAATGACCTCTCTACAGCAATATTGAGGTGATAGAAGCAGACTTGAAAAATGTCGTATCGTTAGGCGTTTAAGTCTTCCGGAATAATAATTTCAGCCTTATCTAGTTTATAATCATATTACCTATTATATTACCTGATATTAAGTTCAACATAAAAATAATTTATATTACGTAGTACTATGTAATACTTTAAGTACTTCTATAAGTCAATGTTTTCAGCCATAATACGAGAAGTAATTCATAAATATACTAAAATATTTGAAAAATGCATGAAAAACGTCAAAAATTGCCCTAAGAAATACAAAATCAGCAAAATGTAAAAATATACAAAACAATTTTGTGATCAGAACACGAAGTACTTAGTACTTGAAACACATGTGTAGTATGGAAAAGATCGTGTAAGACACAAATGCAAATGCATTGAAATCTGAGCTTTAGATATTAACAATCAGGAATTAGACAAAAATAAGAAAAAAAGGAAAGATTAATTAGTTATAATAACTAAGTAAATACCAAAATCAAAAACGAAGAAAAAAATATTTGAAAAGAAAGATAAAAAAAATACTGTACCTGTATATTTTATTTTTGTATTACAATTTTTGTCATTGTTACATTTTATTTTTTATATATTTTGTAGATGAGCTGATGCCTGTGAATAAATAAATAGTAGCTTATAATATTACATATTAATACATCCTTCAATAATGTTATAAGTTATAAAAATAATTTTTAAACTTAGTTCTTTTCGTGGTTTTGTAGGTATAATATATATTGTAATGTTTTCAGGTCATTTATAGTTTTTTGGAATCTCGTAAGAGAGGAGGCATCTAGATCCGATAAACCTGTATCTAACACCACTATTTACTATAATTATATATTTATATTGTGTATATGTATATATTTACGCTTACTGATTTAATTGTTAATCAAATTACTAATTAAACGTCAAAATTAGGATTTACTATCTTATTATTTTGTATATAAAAATTTGAATACTTACTACTTATTAAAAGATTTATTTGAGTTCAAACAATTTTCATTTTAGACTAAATAGTTAACTGTATTGAAAATAATTTTATAAGTTATTGGTCTTTTCTTCTAGAGTATTTTGTTGTAAGCATTTTAGCATTAATTAATATCAATTTATCGATTTTAAATATTAAATATTATAATATTGTACATGAACTTCAACCACTTGTTTTTTCACTTGATGATTTATTTATTTAATCGTATAATATTCTATGATATATTATATTATATTAATATTATATTTAAATTTATAAATTAAACAGAAAAAGGAATTTAACAATATTAATTATAATATTAATAATATATTTTATTATACATTTTAGTAGAGTAAAAAATAGCGTAGGTAATGTTTGATAATTATATTTATATTTATACTTATATAGAAATAAGAACTATTGTAAATATTTTTTATTTTGATAAATAAGTTATTCTACATTTTAATAAAACAACAATTATCAATTGTTATTTTTAATAAAGAGATTAACGACTACCTGCTATTGCTTTATTTTATATTTGTATTGCTTTCTTTACACAATATTGTAACAAAATTCAACATGAACATTATACCTAAATCGATTTTTAATAAAAGTTAAAAATATTACCGTAAATTTGATACAGTACGTAAATTATCTGATAAGTTAGCAAATATTTATTACGCAAAATCCATATCACAATATTTTGGAAAATCTGATTAATTACGACATATATTTTTTGTCTTTTCTATTCAGCGTTGGCATTATGCGATTGGTCATGGCTTCAAGAAACCAGACGGAAGATTGCTCGAACATACTGTTCACCCAAATTATGTTCGTCCAACTATGGTCTGCTAGACTCTATAGCGTCTGATGAGTTAGAAGTGTTTTTAAAATCGTTGGCTGCTATCACCATTCACGGTTCTGAGTGTGTGGTGCAGGTGAAACAGCCTTTACTGATGGCCTGCGCAAACATGTTTACACGGTTCATGTGTTCGACACAGTTTGATTACGGTGACCATGAGTTTAAGACCATGGTCCGAACATTTGACGAGATATTTTGGGACATCAACCAAGGTTACGCGATGGACTTCTTACCGTGGTTAAAGCCATTTTACGTGAGCCACATGCGAAAACTGTCGGCATGGTCGGTGTACATCAGACGTTTCATGATGGATGCGATCGTATCAAAGAGGAGCAGCTACATAAAGGCTATGTCAGCTACAATGGATAATAGCTGCCAAGGTAATGATGACGAGATCGACCACGAAGAAGAACCCACAGACTTTACAGATGCTCTGCTCATAAACTTGCGCAAGGAGCCCAGGCTCAAAATGGACCACGTGTTGTTTGAACTAGAAGACTTCATCGGTGGTCATTCGGCCGTCGGCAACATGGTCATGCTTACCCTGTCCATGGTGGCCACAAGGCCACACGTGGCCCAGGCAATTCGGGATGAGGCCGAACAAGTCACTGGTGGCCAACGTTTGGTACGTCTCTATGACAAGCCGGACATGCCATACACCGAGGCCACTATGTTTGAGACTCTACGTGTCATTTCATCACCCATTGTGCCTCATGTGGCAACCGAGGACACTACCATCAGAGGTGAGGGAAACAATAGTCTAAAAAAATTCGAATGTTAATGAAGGGACTAAAATCTTGGTTTACTTGAAAATTCCTTAGGATGTCGTGGGGGTTTCTACAACAAGTCTGTTGAAATCGTGTGAATACTGTGTTCGTGTACCGATGATACCCAATATAATGGGCGGTAAACCCAAATCGGAAAGTATTAGAAAAAAGAAGTAAATTTAGAGATTATAATATATACAGTAAACTACAATCTGTAATAAATTATACATTTTTTCAATTTTTACCACCGATATAGCAAATTTTTGATAAAATATTTTTTGATTTTAATGACTGCGATGATTAAATTAATAATTTATCAGACAACAATTTTTAACATGCCACGCTGGCAATAGAGAAAACCAATCGCATTACCCCCGCAGGCAAGCGGTGCGTAGTCGGGAATGTCAAGGGGGGAGGTGTTATTCAAAATTAATTGACAAAAGTATACAAATTATACATACAATTAATAACTTTACGTACACTTTATAAGTGAATAAATAATTTTTTATGAGAAAAAATGTAAATATTATTATTAATAAAAAAAAATGTAAATCTATGAGTATACCACGGCTGATGGAGCCATGGAGGAGGGAGGGGTGTTATACTACACGTCTTGTAACACCCTTTGGCAACGTGCCTGCCCGCAGGGTTGGTTAAATATTTACACATTTATAAATTATATATTGTTTTAATAAAATATGTATTCATATTTCGGTTGCTTTTGTATAGGATTCAAAATATCAAAAGGCACGTGTGTAATCATTAACAACTATGAAATCAACACCAGTCCAGCGTACTGGGATAATCCTAGCGTATTCGACCCCAATCGTTTCATACACCACAAATCTGGGGCAAAGTCATGCATCCGAAAACCGGAATACTTTCTGCCGTTCAGTACCGGCAAAAGGACGTGCATTGGACAGCAACTGGTTTTCGGATTCGGGCTCGTACTGCTCGCCGGCATACTACAGAGGTACGAAGTAAAGGCAAATGCTCAATTAGCGATACCCGAGGCACGGCTAGCTCTCCCACCCGACACGTATCCGCTGATATTGACACCACTCAACGGATCTTTATAGAATTGGATGTTGTATGTATGGTATATATCATCGACGTTAGATTAAAAGGGCATTAATTATAACTATTCATTGAATTATTAAGTTTTTGTTAATCTCCAAATACATATTTATAGGTACTGATCCACAAAATCGTTTGATTTTAATTTATTCGTATATGCAAAGAATTGAAAATATTTTAAGCTCGTTGATGCTGGGATTCAGTAGCGCATTGATAGGTAGTAGGTATATTTTTTTTTAAATAAACTGAAGAATACTGTTTAGATTTGGCATGCGAACTTTTCGTATCCAAGAGGTACATGTAATTTAATATGATAGTTTATAGGTATAATATAATTTTATTTTCAATTTAGGTTAAAATAATTAACCACTCTATCCTCTTCGTATAAATTATCCAAACTCAACATACACATATAAATTCTACTTTAAAAAAACTTAGAGAATATTTCATGTTATTTTCTTTTTGAAGTCAAAATATTTAATGATTGTGTACATCCAAAAAAATGTTAAAAAATATAAATATATCATGACATACCTACTTATACTAGTGGTCAGCAACCGGCGCGCGGCGGCCCGCGTAGCAATTGTTACGGCACGCTTTAAATTTTTGAATGACGAAATTTTTTTTGTACATTTTATTATTTCAAGTTTTATTTTTAAATGTATTTCATAGTATATAATTAAATATTCTAAAATGTTTATTTTCATGCGGCCCACGAGCTCTTTGTGAAAATTTGGGCCGAAAGTTCAAAAAAGTTGCCGACCACTGACCTATATTAATATTGTAATAATGTAATATATTATAATAATATATTTTTTGAATTGTAAAGAAAATGTATTTTTATATCGGTAATTTTATTTAAAATAAATTGACATAGTGCAATTAATTATTTTACGTATATATTTGAATATTTCATGTATACAAAATATAAAATATTTATGTATATTGTATATGTATATTTTTTATATTCTTTTAATATAATATGTAAATAAATATAATTAATTAAATATATATTTTATTTAAGATTTATATCCTAAATGAATGTATTAACTATTAATTGTAATATACCTATACATTATATACATTATGTACGTCTTATTTATTCATGCTTTATTAAACTTAAAAAAATATTATCTTATTATTTGTATCTTCAATACCAAGTAATACAAAACTATGATTAATAAGCATATATTTATATCGTAAGTATAGAAACATCAGTTTTAATATTAGGTATATATTTACCTCACAAATTTAAAACAGAGTATATCTACCTACGTAGACAGAAAATAACTGTCCTTAAATCAGTTAATGTTCAGTGCTCAAGAACGAAATATAATTTCATATAACTAATACAAACGTAATCAACACATAATAAATGTCACAAAATTAATCTTACTTTTAATCACCTTAATGTTGAGAAGCAAAATATTTTTAAAAAAATATGGAGTAAAATCAATAACATTGCCTATAAAATATTTATATTATAACAACAATATTAGAAAAAAGTTAGTAATTATACTGTGTGTATGAGCGGCGACCATAAAATTTACAATTAACAACACACGTATGAAAATGTTACGAACTAAAACACTTTTCGCCGTGCGCTGTTGTTTTGGGCTACATTTACTAATAAGCGCCGCCGCCACTCAACAAGTCAGCAACAACGGCAGTTATTGGGCCACAGGAACGGTGACGGAAAGAGATCTTGACGACATCGAGTCGTCGCGGATCTATTTACTCCCAAGACTCGCTGAAAATATATGTTTCATATCCAAAAATAATTAAAAAAACTGTCATTATATAATATAAACATGAAATCAAGTTTCATTAAACCAGAAATTGAATTAAAAAACAATATCGATTAATACTTATCTTGTTGTTGAAGAATGAAGATCATCGCGTATTCCATTATACTGCATTAGCATTACCAATAATCACCGTATGATACCGTATGCTACACCGGCAAGTTTAATTTTCGCTACCGTTCCCATCAATGTATATCTTACTCGCGTCCCAGAGTTTAGTTGATATATTAAGTAGTGTTTGAAAGGGTCAAAAATAGGTCATATAACCTACTCGTGTCCCAAAAATCGATTATTAAATCCAGAATCGACAGCGAACGTTGCAAAGTCTGTACATGTAACTACAATTAAATATATTGATTTTTCAAGTTCATATATAATTTACGGTTGTTCACACAAATTCATTATTTTTTAAAAGCCAAAAATAATGAATATTTAAAGTAGGTGTTATAGTTTATATTTTTATTATTATTTATAGTATTTATGTATTATATTATTATGTTAATGACTTATTATTTATTTCGATTTTAACCCTACAGTAAGACTATAAAAATATAAGATTACCTAGGTATACCTATTTATTTTTATGTATAATGATATAAATTTTATAAAATGAATAGGTAGATTTTTTTCTACCTTAAGTAGTACAAATTATCCGTGGTTCATTAAATTTATAACCGTACAAAGTGTTCTACCACTAGAACTATTAAATTAACCTTAATTACGGTGCATCCTAGTCCGGTCCCAAATACAGGTGTTAATCACAGGTATCGTACTAAAGTCCATGATTTTTTAAAAATTTTTTTTGAACAACAACATATTTTATGTAAAATATAAATGGCACATTCAAAAGCTATCCAAAACAATATATGAAAATGTTTATAATACATAAAATACAATAATCATATTTTTTATTTTTTTGTCTGGTCGCAAATAAAAAAAAAAAATAAATAAATATTAAAATTAAAATTGTTGAGATGTTATTTGATTAATACGACAAACTTGTAGATTTAAAATAACATTTATATGAAAAAAATATACTACAAAAAAACATGTTTAATTGTACGTGCATTATAAATAGAGTTTTGAGCCTTTTAAAATTTAGAAGAAATAAAGAATATATTAGTATAGATTAATATTAACAGAAAAATATCCGGGCCTACACTAGTGTAGTAGGTATTAAAAATAATTCGATTCCTGACTACGTATTAACAAATGATAAATATTATTTTTTTTTTTGGTAAGTGTAGTAGTCTAGTCTTTAAATTCTGTGTATAAATCTATTTTGTAATGTTATTTACAATCTGGTACTATAGAGTATATAGACTACAGCTTATATATTATAAATGTCAGTTCCAAATTTAAATGATTCTGTAATGAAAATTGAGAATATCATATTTTTTACGGTATTTGAACTCATAGAACTTACTATTACACGTAGTGGGAGGGGTAACGCCCATCGTTATTGTTGTTATTATTACCAGTTTTCCAGAAAATAGAATCTGCAGTTTAAGACTATTTTTGTAAAATAAAAATCTTATTATTAATTACTAGATTACCACGTTACGAACCGTGATTAATGGCGTCTTTTGGTATTGGTCGAGGAGGGGGGTTCATGTGTTGCCCCTGTATAATTTTAAAAGCAGCGAAATGAGCCGATGCCGGTTGTTGTTCATATTTGTGAAAAAAATATATCTATTTTTATGATATCTCCTCAAAAAATTATATTGTGTACTGGAATGAAAAATTGGTTATTAGTGCTATTAATTATTATTTATTAATGAAATATTGATAATAATTTTTATACTTGTGGATATATATACCCGACCCAGCAAAAGAATACTGCGGCGTCCAATGAAAATCGGTTCTTCTGCGTAATCCTATCAGACACTCTGCCAACGCTTTTCGTAGGACAAAATTGAATACAGCTAATTCTGTAGTTTTATTTTTGAGCAGTGGATATATTTTTAAAAATGAAAACAAGAAGAATATCCACTAATAGCTTAAAAATATTTTTGTTATTTAATTGTAAGTTATTGTTTTAAATTGAAATAAAATACAAAACATGGTTTTATCAAGTTATCTATTTGAGGCGGTCAAAATTTTTGCCCCCACTCCCCACCACTCTATTTAAAACTGAAGCGACGCCACTCAGCACTGTCTAGCTATCGCCACTAGATGCATCAATTAATGATGTAAATAACAGAACTATACGCTTTTTCATAAATTCCCTTTAAGTTCTTCGAATCTTACGAATTCATGAATTTAAAATGTAAGTAATAAACAGCCGATAAAATGATAATTTTATTATGTTTAGATAGAAACTGGTTTTAAAAAATCAATAGAGTATTTCAAGTATTAATTTCCAAATATTTAAAAAAAATAAATACAATTCTCAAAATTTGATTTCAACAAAACATAGAAATCATTTTTACATTTCCAACAGGAATTACTTTTGTGTCAATATGTATTTAAAACTTCGTAACATTTTAAAAACAAACGCTCTGTTTTTGTTACAAAAATAGTTGAGGAGTCTTATATATTTTTTTATGGACGTTTGAAAATCAAATTGTGACATAAGCTATTAGGTAGGTATTATAAGAAAATTAATAACTTGTTATTAACATATATTTGTATATGATTCTCCGGTCTCCCTATAGTGAAAAAAGAACTTTAAAATAATGTATTAAAAATGTATCCCTCATTATTTTTATATATACATAGACGTAAGTACATGTGTTTATTATTATTGTTTTGTTTTTATATATGAATTGTTTTATTGCTCCCTAGACCCTAATACTCACAAAGTTCCGGAGAGCCATATGTTTAGGCGTTTGGCGACAACCTTAAATAAAGGATTGTCGGCACAAACAACTTAATTCATTGATTTTCCATGAACTTTTCACTAGTACCAATATGACAATAGTTTACTTATTGTTTAAATGACAAAAGTGTAAATCATTCTGTCTTAATAATCATATATTCATATAATCGTTTGAAATATTCACCAATTTTATTTAATTATAGGGCTCTTTAATTATCTATACATAATAAGGTGAAAATGCATAATATTATTGAGGCTACCTACCGTTTAACTCATAATTGTCAAGATTCTTTTAGAAATATCGATATAACTAGAAAAATCGTGAATATTATAACATTTTAGAACTAAATTGGATTATATGAATTTATAATCTATAAATTTACAAGTATTTTAAACGACTAACAAAAGTATATACAGCAACGTTAACTGTAAAACGAAAATGTATATTAAATTACGAGTGTCGTTATTATTTATTATTATTATTGCATAATAATAACAAATCTTTTATAATTATATATCTACATTCTACAGTTTATATTTTTAAGACGTAAATAAAATGCCTAAAATCCTGCAATCCGAAACGGAAATAATATCTCATGGGCGGCATACAATAAAATTGACTTCCGTCAGGCGTCAACGCGACGGGAAATAGGCAAATATTGATTTTCGGCGGGTTATTATGTCGTCGGTGGGGTGCCGCGACACCTGCACCACCGCGCTATTTCGATGTGTCAGCAAATCACCCCGTCAAATCCTATAGTCTATACTGACTATACGTCGGTTTGGGGACCAGCCGATCCAATGAACACGTGGACGGTGGAGCAAACCGTCCGTCACCCAAGCCACCCGACGCGTCTTTGTGCGCACCCCACGGTATCGATTGGTACCGCAAAGATCCGACCGCAATTCAGCATCCCTCATTTCTTCCCGTGTCGTGCCATCGTGTATAAGTGTCCGATATTGCAGCCGACTAACGATTCGTCTCCGCACGTAAGCGTTTTCATGTTAGATTAAGTATAGTCATTATTTTATTAGGCCGGTCCTCCGCCGATATCCGTAATATTTATATTGTATGATCAATTTTTACCGTTAAACGTGTTTTCGACGATCAGATTGTACTTGCCCGGTAATGCTCACCGCATCATTAGTGTGTTAAAAATGCAGCTATTTCAGTTACGCGTGTTTCGTGGTAGCAAACATAATTGAGCCGACTTCAGCGAATTGGGCACGGGGCAAACTCTCATCGGTTGCGTGAAGTATACTTAAACCGGAAAAACATGTCGCCGCCCATATCGCGGAAGTCGTTGACAACCTCTAACTCGTCTTCGCTTCGGCCATCATGGCGTCGATAGCGATAGGTACAGACGACCTCAACCCGGGCAATTGAAAAACAGGTCAGTATATCAACGATACAACTATTTCAATGTTGTCTTGTTTGATATTTATGAATAATGAATATATTTTTTTAGTTTTAAATATTTGTCAATTTATAGACGATACATATTTTACACAAAAATTGTGTCCTTGAAAATTCACAAGCCGATCGATTCTACCTGCTATGGATGAAAAATGTGAATCGAGACGACTGCAAGTTCAATACACCTATGGTTCGGTGAACACCATCGATCACGTATAAACTGATTATCGGATACGCGTTAAACGGTTCCAAAATTGATTGGACGATGGAGATAATTACAAATATTGGACTAATGAAGCAGTGACTACAAAATCTAACAGAACACTCGCGTGCGGAGTAACGGGTCGTTGATTTGCTACAATATCGGACACGAATATGCGATGGCAAGGCGCGGGAGGAATAAATTTCAGTCCGGTCGATGCGGCACCATTCGGAGTGGCCGGCGACCGTACAACTATCATTACAACTGACTATTATACAGATTTTATTGGAATATTTGGTAATATATATTTGATTTACTTTATTTTTCTTATTATATTTTTAACGATTTATTTTATTTTATTGTGCGTTATTAGTTAAGATTTTGTTGTCTAATTATTTTATCAATGACTAATAGCCAATAGGATTGCCAACTCATTTAAAAATAATTAACTAGCCGTAGCCACAGTTATGTAATACATATAGGTACAAATTATTTTAACTTTATCTATTATTTTTCAAATTAACTGGCAAAAGCTAAATTGTGACAATGGATAAAAACTTTAACTAGTCAAAAAATTAACTATCTTTAAACTGTTTAATATCTACCGTTGGTAATGTGGTTAATGGTTATGATTAAATAAATATTAAAAAATTTTAGATTCCTAATGAAAATTAATTAATTTATTTATTTATAGCTACGAGTCAAATGAAAAAGAAAAACATCATCTTCCTACTATTCAGTTTTGTTTTTCAAAATGAACCATGTCAACATAATCTACAAAATATTATGTTTAATAATGTATTGAAAATAGAAGAATCGCGGAGTCCATGTTGTGCGATGAAATATTTTCGTTCCACATCCAACGGCATAACGACAAGTACAGCGATAAAATTTTATTTGAGGCACCTATTATTTTTGAAAAATGGAATGTGACACTCAACTTTTATTTATGTATTTATTAAGTTAAAACTATTTATCTATCAAACCTACAATATATTTATAGTCAATGATTATATAAGTACACACCTAATGTAGTCATACCTTTATATTTAAGTATTGAAATATGAATAACTTTTTTTTATTATGTATTATAAAACATTTTTTATTAACTGTGTTTAGGATAAGAATGTATTTTGGTGACATTCAAATCCATTTATAAGCTAATAGGACTACATTAAATTTTCTCATCTTCAGTTTGTGAATATTATATTAATTTACTAATTGTTGTCAAACAAAGTGTGTAACTACAAAAATTTATTTTTATGCTATGATAAGATAAATATTATGCTATTAATAATAAATGTAATCTCCTTTTTTTTTTTTACAAAATTGAAAATATAATCTGAATTATTTTTATCAATAATTGTGTTTCTCTTAATATTTATTTTGTCTATGATTATTAACAGTACTGCAGGTATAGTAAGTAGCTAAAGTAGCTTAAAAGTAGTAAAAAAATTCATATATATATTTGTATATGTGCATGTATGAATATGATAAAATAACCAATTCCATTAATTTTTTTAATTGAAAATAGGTGAATACATAAACTTCTAACCAAATTTTTAAAATTAATAATAAATCTGTATTAGCTTTTTTTCAATTAAGTGTACTAGCACTCTTATTTATTTTCATCAATGCCAGGTATGTAATATGTTTTATTAAGGGACAATTTATTTTTTCACAACTAATAACTAATAACAATCAATTATTTTATAGTTATTATTTTCATTGCTAAATGTTATATTTTACTTTATTGTTTTTTTTTAAATTAAATCAGTTATAAATATTAAAAAGATGGGTATATAGGTACAGGTTTGCTATTCAGTAGGTAACGCAATACATGTGAATTAATAAGTAAATAAAAATATAAAATACAGTTTATGGTGGTATAGATTATTAAGATTATTTATACTATGTAAGAAATTATTTATAAGATGGGTTTGGAATGAAAAAGTGCATAAAAGAAATTATGATGATTAACTTATGACTTGAAGAATTTTGTAATACATTTTAAAGCTATAGATATAAAAGTTACACATTTAATCAATTGTCAAATGTTTATAAAAATAAATTGTACACATGTATTATAAATATTTTTACCCAGCAAAAATGTAATCAATCTATTAGAAAACTAAAAATTTAAAGTATATAAATAACTCGAAAAAGTCAAAATATTTTAAAAATTTTATTAAATATAAAAAATGATTATATAAATGATTATATAAATGTGTGGTAAAAATGACAATTATCTCAAACTGTTCTTGAATTATAACAAAATATCAATATTAAATATGACCCATCAAAGATACAACATAAAAATACAAAGCTTTGATAAAAAATAAATTATTTTTATTTAATTTATTTAATATTAATTTTTAATTAATAGCTAAATATTATATAATTTAATCGAATTATGTTAAAAAAAAAAAATGAAACATAATTCGAAAATAAGTATGTTTAAAACAAATTTATATTTAAAATATTTTATTATAAATTGTGAACTCAACGGTACTTGCACAAACTAGCAGTCTTGTAAAGTACTTGAGTAAAAGTATTTGAGTAAAAGTATTCAAATACTTTTTAAGTACTCAAATACGTATTCTAAATACATTTGAAAAAAGTACTTGGGTATAGTATTTGAATACATTTTTGAAAGTATCTGTATTTAAAATCAAATACTATTTTTAAATACTTTTTTCGTCTTACTTAATTGCCAAATTTAAATAAAATAATAAAAATTTGAAGTCGTACAAGATTTTTATTTATAGATCATTCATGATGTGTTTTGGTAGGTATATTGTAATATTTTTAGTGGCCTATACTAGGTAATGTGTATCCATTTAATTGCATGTATACAGTCCGTCGATTTCCTAATAAAATTGGAAATACCTTTACTCGAATTAGGTATGTATAAATAAAACATAGAGATAGTTGATTGATATTGCATTTGATAGACATACACTATTACACTAAAGACCAAAAAATGCTGAATTATTCTTATTCTAATTAATTTAAGTAAAACTAGAGTGCTAAAATAAAAATAATAATTTAGTTGATTAATAATTCAATTTATCTATAAGTTCATTAGGCCAATGTAAAAAGGTAACATATATTAAAAAAAAAAAAAGTATTTGAAAGTATCTGTAAATACTTTTTTAAAGTATTTGTATTTGTACTTAAATACTTTTTTTTTCGAGTATTCGAATACGTATTTTAAATACTTTTGGAAAAAAGTATTTGTATCTGTACTTGAATACTTTTTAAAAGTATCTTTTACAAGACTGCAAACTAGTTATAAGATCCATTACCTTATTAAAAAGTAAATTAATTTTAAAATATCAATTATCATAGACAATTATACAACTTTAACTTTCAATAACAGAATATAAATTAATATAATATTGATTTTGACAAGCAAAACAAATTTACAAAAATTATTGAGGCACTATAATAATAATAATAATATAAATATCATATCATGTTTGTTGAATTTATTCTACATATTAAAATATTAAGAAATTAATCATCGACCAATTAATTTTCAATATAAGTGAATATTCAAGATGATTGATTATGAATTAAGATGTATTAGCAGTTAAAAAAAATTGAGTTTTTATTTATTACGAATAGATCAAATTTTTAAATGGTGAATCAATTAATTATTTAAAATTAATTAGAATTATATTTTGAAAAAAATTCATGTTATGGTTCTGCATGCAAAATTAACTAAATTCAAAATAATTTAATATGAACAATTAGTGTTACTGCACAATTTTTATAAATCTTCATCAAAAATTCTAATTTGATTAATTTAGATTCAAAGAAATATTTAATGCTATCTGAAGGACATATATATAAAATTAAAAATTAAATTAAATAAATAAAAAAGTAATTTTAACTTCAATCTACACAATTTTTATAGTTTTTTTATTATACCTTTTCATCGATTTTAAGATTCTATAATAGCTAGTAATAATGTTATTTTATAAAAAGCAATTATAATTTAAACATCAATTGAAAAAAGCGGGTAAGTGAGTATCGCTCTGCTGTACATTAGGGGGTGGGGTGGACCTCGGACTAGGCTAGGTTAAATTTGAATGCAATGATAGGTATCATTGTATACGAAAAACGATTCTGAACGGAGATGATTTGTCAGTCTAGGATATATTATATTTAAATATTATCATACATTCTATTTTGAAACAAATTCAAACACTTAATTAAAAGTTTCAAGATCTAACGTTTAGTAATTTTTAAAAATTACAAAAATCGAAAATTATTTAGTAGTAAAACGTTATTTTACACGTGTATTTTTGATTTCAAATTAATATTAAAACTTTAAACACTCATAAAATTTTTTAAATTGAATAATCCTCAAACTTTTTTATAATTATTCTAAGCTTAACTTATGAACAGCATAGTATTAAATTTTCAATTCTTAGCTTTTGATAGTAAAATATTTATAAATTTTTAACTACCAAATAGTGAAAATATTCATGATTTTGACGAATTTTTGTCAATATTTGAACTTCAAATGCTAATAAAAAAAAATTGTGCCTATGTATTTTTATAATTTTTGAATCAGAGTTAGAACAAGTTATGTGGACCCTTCAATTAAATTTTCAAGTAATTTGTCCCAGCTAAATTTTTTTTATCAACATTTATAAAAAAAAAATAAAAAAAATACATATAAAAAAAATTTAAAATTTAAAATGCCTATAAATAGCTCAAAAAAAGTCAAAATGTTTTGAAAATCAAATCACGTAAAGAAAATGGCAATCTAAATAACTGGTAAAATTTTCAAGTATTTACGACTTATACTATTTGAATAACAACAAATATCAAAAATCGTTTGAGGCTAAACCGTTATTTAACGCGGTTTTGTAAAAATTTAAATTTCAAACACTCCTAAAAATTTTTTGACTTAGTCCGGTAGAGTTTTTTTTACAGATATTTGAAGAAAAATGTATGGAGAACCTTGTACCAAATTTTCAAAACTTAGTTATAAAAGAAAAAAATTTTACGATTTTTTAACCACAAAATTACTTGCAAATTTTCGCAATTTTGACGTATTTCGTATAAATTCGAACTTTAAGCACTTATAAAAAAAAATTGTGACTAACGATTTCGAATTTTTTTTAATTTTTTTATCACTTTAAGAACAACTTATAAGAAACCTTGTATTCAATTTTCAAGATTTTCTGGCCGGCCATAAAAATGTTATCGTTATTTAAAAAAAAAAAAATTAAATAAATTAAAAATTTCAATTGTCTATAAATAGCTCTAAAATTTCAAGTGTTTACATCGATTAGTTTTTGAGTTATAGCAAAATAAAAAATTCGATTTTGTCGAAAACTGGTTTTGCGTAAAAATTCCCGTTTTTCTGTCACTTATTTTTGGTTTTTCTCGATTTTTTTAAAATCTGTTGGAAAATGTTTACTTTTCACCTCTATAATGCACCAAGGATATCCAATTTACCATCGGAAACCACCCCCAAAGTTTGAAATTGAAGCATTATTTCGACTAGTTATGCTGTACACAGACACAAAAACAAAAAAAAAAAAAAAACACACATCATTGTAAAATCAATACATTCATCACTCCGTTCAGAATCTAAAATATTAAGTATATAATAATTTAATAGAACTTTACATTTTGTTTAAATCCAATGATAAATCCAATCTCCCGATAAGAAATAATAAGTATGACAAATAATAAATTATTTAGTACATAATATTATGTTATAATATTATATTTTAATTACTTTTAAGAACGTTTAAAATAAATCAGTATTTATATTTTAACTCTACCACCAATATTTTATAAGATGTCTTCTAGTCTTATTAGTATATATATTTTCATGTGGAATAGCCAATAGACATGGCAAATCCTTCAAGTTTTTCATTTTTATTTTTAAACATTTAAAAAAACATCAATCCTGGTAATATTTTCACTTTTTTTGTGACATAAAAATGTAATTGTTTACTAGTATCATTGAAAGATTGGGTTGCAAGGGGAATCATTAACTTAATAAAAATAATGTTCAGAAGTAATATATTTTGTTATAATTTTTTCTTCCAATAATAGATATTTTTCATTTAATTCACTCACCTTGGCATTGAATTTAGTACTTTAAGTATGTATTAAGCTTGAGTGTATGCTGCACTAGAAACCCTACTCAAATAGTCAAATCAAAGATCAATATTTGTATTCATGTTCAAAGATATGCTAATGGCATTTAATAAAATTTACTGGTTGAACGATGGTAAACTTGAATCGGTTACTCCTTTCAAAATACTTCATAAAATCATAAATTGCTTCTTCCAAATGTAACAAAGGAAGTATCTAGCTAATTCAGATTAATCTTGGTTAATTCTAAACAAAAATTAACAACAACTTATTAACAATATAAAATAATGGCTGTTTAGCACCACCCCCCCCGCCATTTTGAATTTTTTTATCGAAACTTATGTAACTCTTCGAGTTAAGAACGATGGTGCAATCAGAATTTGTCGTTCTCACTTAGTTTCGAAGTTATGGCCTTCCAAAGTTTTTGATTTTACGTTTTTACGTATTTTACGTATGCGCGCATCACTACTTTAATGCCGCTCATTGGGTAGGTGTTGCATAGCAAATCGATGGATATTTTCGTCTTTAATTTGTCCGAACGAGCGCAGCGAGCGAGTGACCCAGCTCGGTGATTTAATACAGCTTATTCTATTATTATAAAGATAATTTAAAATGCATATAACTACATAAGTAATAATATACAATTTAGTAATAATAGGATAGGTACTTAACCTTTTATGGCAATTATCACAATATAATTAAATAACAAAAATGGTCCTCTGCACGGCATTATAATAGTGTTATGCGCATGCGTATAAACGTAAAATAGCAAACTTCGAAAGGCCATAACTTCGAAACTAAGTGAGAGCGACAAATTCTGATTGCACCATCGTTCTTAACTCGAAGAGTTACTTAAGTTTCGATAAAAAAAAATTCAAAATGGCGAGGGGGTGCTAAACTGCACTTGTTCCTAAATTTTATCTAAAAATTCATATGATGTATAAATAATAAATATGCATTTAAAATTAATAAAATTACAAAAAAATGCAGAATAAATCTCCAAGTTTTCAATTATCTAATGAAAAGCATTGCCTGAGACTTTTCAAAAAATAATGAATTTTTCATTCAAATCTGGTTTGGCTCTATATTGATAAAATGATAACTGGTATGGTTATGTAAATTATTACTTTTTAAAATACTTATATAACCGGCCTATAAATTTAAATATTGTAAAAACCAATATGTATCTTTAAACACAAAACATTTTCATAACTTTAAGTATAATAATAGGTATATATTTATTATAATATTAAAGCTAACTGCAACTCAATGTATGATCATCTTAACGCAAATTTGCTATATAAATAATAACAACATTAATATTTGACGATACGGCTATTACGACTTAATTGCTGTCGAAAAAATAATAATTATACGTTACTCTAATAGTCCAGTATTATGCGTAGATACATGTATAATATACCAAGTGTTAACAAATTATAATATAAGTATATAATAGTAAATAGTTAAATAATTAGTATTGGCATTAGGCCAATATATAACCAGTAGCTACGTGTTACCCGTTTTACCCATATTTCCATAGGTCATCTTCTTCTATAAAAAATTGTTTTTTTTTTCATCTGATTATTCTATTTATTTTATTATTATTATCAATTATAAAAAACAATTGTTTGAAATTATAATGTCAACTCATTTAGTGTGTGTCTTTATGATGAAAATACTTTGATATTGAAGAATTTAAAATAAACTTAAACTTAAGTATAAATTATTTTTTAAAGGTAAAAATACCCACTGTACAACTTAAATATATATGATTTAGTTTATCTTAAATCGTGCTACCAACCAATAAAAATGCTTTAGGTCGAACCATAAAATATAAATTAATAATCAAATTATTAAAAACAGTAAAAACACATAAACACGTATATTCCCATAATAATTTTCAAAAAAGAGTACAATATCATATACTTAACTACACTATATTGTTAAGGACACTAGGACATACGTCAAAAAAGAGTACTGTCCTGCGAAAAAGAGTAGGTTACGTATTTGTCTGGTCACGATAAATATATATTATATTTATATATATATATGCGTACTATACATATAGTTATATACTTTTATTATATATTTTATATATAATATAAAATGTATTATATAGTTAAATACTTATACTTTCAAGGGCGCTCGCAGGGGGTGGCTTGGGAGGCATGCTCCCCCGCTATTTTAGTTAATAATTAAATATTAATTGTTTTATTACCCACTTGCATGGCTTAAGTATTTATATTTTTGATTTTGCCCCCCCCCCTCTGACTTATATTTCTGCGGGTGCCCTTGTATATACTTTATATAGGTACATGATATTGATAATATATAATATTATACATATACCTATCGTTAACTGTTGATTTGATAAATACCAGTTTACTTCCAAGGTGTTCACAAGCGTTCGCTATGTAAAGGCAGGTAGGTACATCCAATTATTAGTCACTACTCACTTTTATACTATTTCAGATGGTTTTTCGTACGTATATGCATCATACGTGTAAGTATATAATATCTATTTATTTTATAACCATAAAAGTGCGTCATTCTTTTCATCACATCTCTCCCACTGCTTGTGATGTTAGCACATCGTGACTTACTGGACTTACCATTATTGTATTGCACAACATAAAAATAATAATATTACGATATACCATTATCGTGCGATTCATGTTGTATATAATGCTGTATCACGATAACAATAATTATAAAATTGATTCAAGGTCACGTTCAACGGAGTCGGATTTGTGGTTAATATGAATATAAATGGTCGTATCCGGAAAGTCAAAGTGATCAAAATTATGTAACTCCTAATTTCTGGTTGCTCGTAAAAGGTTTGTCAGTTATAAGTATATATTCTTGCGATGATTGATGAGAATCCTATAAGCATAGAATATATGCAGCTGGGTGTTTGAGTGTAAACTTAATTATACTGCTGAAATATAAGTAAGTACCACTGGTACCAGGTACCTACTGTAGATCTACCATAACAATATAAACGAATTTAATTTATACTGCTTTATATTAGATATGATAAACATTACACAAACAATTAATTTGGTAAATCAACGTTTTTATCACTTCAAATTATCTTATAGTCTACCCTATACGTCCCTACCTATATAGTATTAATAGTTCTGTTATAAGTAGAGATTTTAAATTGATGAAAATATTACCAATTTATACCTTTGAAGTTCTATGTAATGAATTCATAATTATAGGTAGGTACAAATATAAAATTAATATGTTATTGGTTTGAAAATCCAATTGAATAAAAACGTGTGATGTGTATACGTTTAATTTCAAAATATGTAGGATGTACCGTGAATGTGAAAACGTTTAACACGATAATATTTAGAATACGAATATATCGTAATATTATGTAATATTTGAGTAAATTACTCAACATGTGCCAAAAATAAATAAATACAAAAATATAGGTACCCACAAAAATTCGTGTTTTCAAAAGTGGGCCTCACACTTATAGGTACTTCAGAAAAATAGTATATCCGAACAGTAAAACAATATGTAACTAACGCCCTATTATATAAGAAATACAGGTTGTATATACCTACATTAGTTGATTTTAATTTGCATAGGTAATACACTTATACTCATATTTGTGTTTTCTGAAACATTATTTCCTACAGGTTCTTAACCGGTTATAGGCTATTCTAAATATTTAAATAAAATTACTTAGTAATCAATTCAATTAAACATTGTGTAAGTCATTAAACTTTATTTCTAAAATCAAAACTTTACTCTTCACGTTAAATGCATTTTTGAATTTTTTGCGTATACTGCGTATGGCCTAAAATATAATAGGCATTTAATCAAATTCAAATTAAATACATAAATAATACGCTATATAATAAAATATGAATATCAGTAAGGTATGGGATAGCAGTTTAGTTTAGTTTAACCATAAAGAGGTATAAACATTGTATTCAATTTATTAATTTCTTGAATTTAATGAAAAGTTAATATCAACATTATAAATGATAATTTATAACTCGAAAAAGGGTGAAAGTTTCAAATTACTATATTACTAAAAAATGAGAATCTAAATATTTTTACAATTATATAAAAAAGTGTAAAAAAAAAAAAAGATATAAATATTATTTAAATATTTCAAGTTCTAAAGTTCATAAATTTTGATTTACAACAATTACAAAAAACAAAATCAAATTTGTCACAAACTGATGTTACATATATTTTCTATAATTTATTTTAGATTCTGAACGAAGTGAAGAATGTATTGCTTTTACAATGATGTGTGTATTTTATTTTTTTTTTTTTTTGTGTCTGACGACAACATTTGGAGCAGTAATAATGCTCCGATTTTTTACTTCAGCCCCTCTTTGAATAGGAAAATTCATCTAGTTGGTACTTGGGGGGGGGGGGGGGGGGGTCAAAAGTAAAATTTTCAAATAGTTTTCAAAAAAATCGAGAAAAACAAAAAAAAAGTGACAGAAAAACGGCAATTTTACGAAAAACCACTTTTCGACAAAATCGATTTTTTGATTTTGCTGTAACTCAAAAACGAATCATTGTAAATACTTTAAATTTTCACTAAATGTTTATATTATGGTTATCTCTTTACTGTTAAATTTTCAAAATATTTTGACCATTTTTAAGCTACTTATAGACAATTGAAATTTTCGACATTTCTAAGTTTTTTTTTCTTCAAATGCCGATAAAAAATTTTTGGGTGGCCAAAAAATCTTGAAAATTTAATACAAGGTTTCTTATAAGTTTTTCTTAAAGTGATAAAAAAAAATCCGAAATCGTTAGTCACAATTTTTTTTTATAAGTGCTTAAAGTTCGAATTTATACGAAATATGTCAAAATTTAAATTAAATTTCATACGCTCATAATGCGAATGTTGGCCAAATACTTTTTTTATTAATAAACAGATACTATAAAGTAACCATAGTAACATATAGTAACTATACTATTTGTTTCAAAATAGAATATAATACAATATTTAAATAGAATATATCCTAGATTGACAAATCATCTCCGTTCAGAATCGTTTCTCGTATACAATGATATTCATCATTGCATTCAAATTTAACCTACGCTAGTCCGAGGTCCACCCCACCCCCTAATGTACAGCAGAGCGATACTCACTTACCCGCTTTTTTTACTTTAAACCTCATAAAGTACCAATTAGATCTAATTATCTATCAGATATCACTCACAAAATTAAATATTTATTTGCTCCTAAACGTTTAGACAGAAAAAAATATATATATAAATATTTAATCCTAAATCTTTATAAAATAAATAATACATTACTTAGTTTGGAATCTAAAATTTAAAAAAGCGGGTAAGTGAGTATCGCTCTGCTGTACATTAGGAGGTGAGATGGACCTCGGACTATGGTAGGTTAAATTTGAATGCAATGATAGGTATCATTGTATACGAAAAACGATTCTGAACGGAGATGATTTGTCAGTCTAGGATATATTATATTTAAATATTGTCATACATTCTATTTTGAAACAAATTCAAACATTTAAGTAAAAGTTTCAAGATCTTTTGTTTAGTAATTTTTTTAAAATAACAAAAATCGAAAATTATTAATTGGTAAAACGTTATTTTACGCGTGTATTAATGATTTCAAATTAAAATTAAAACTTTAAACACTCGTAAAAATTTTTAGTCCAGTAGAGTTTTTTTACAGATAGTTGAAGAAAAATGTATGGAAAACCTTGTACCAAATTTTCAAAACTTAGTTATAAAAAAAAAAATTTTACGATTTTTCAATCACAAAATTTCTTGTAAATTTTCGCAATTTTGACATATTTCGTATAAATTCGAACTTTAATCACTTAGGTATAAAAAAAAATTGTGACTAACAATCTTGGATTTTTTTTTTATCACTTTAAGAATAACTTATAAGAAACCTTTTATTAAATTTTCATGTAATTTGTCCCATACATTTATAAAAAAAAAATAAAAAAAACACATCATTGTAAAATCAATACATTCAACGGAGTGTTCAGAATCTAAAAGGAAAAAAATTGACATAATAAAAATATACTATATTTGCTACAAAATTTTTTAAAAGTATTCTTTATAAGATTATAGTGTGTAATGTGTACACAAGATACAAATAAAGTAATGACCATTTAATTTTTGCATGTACATTTAATTTAAAAATACCAAAAGAAACACGTAATTCATTTATTTGAACTAGCTATTTGAAGGATCATTGTATAACAAGAAAAAGAATAACGTGAACTAATAATAAAATACCAGTATCTACATAATAATATAGTATGTACCTATATATGTCCACTAGTCTTCATGTGTACACCGACTGACACGATTGACCAATATATGAGCCATTCGATTTACACTGATTGCAACTTGGAAAATGAGAAAATTATTGTAATTTTTTCCGATATGATGTCTAAAATTAGGAAGATATTAGATACATAAGAACATATAAATTTAAAACGCTTAATATGACAGGACGACTCTTAAAATGTATTTTTAGATATTTTCGAGGCAGACTGCAGCAAGATTAGTAGTTATTAGGGCGATAAATTAATTTTGCATCCACAGAATTGATTTTCTTCGAGCACCTCTTCTTCCACTTCTCTGTATGATATTATGTACTCTATGCGAGCCACAGGTAACTACTTTTTTTTTTTTATCTAGAGCAGTAGAGAACGTACTACAACATATGTAAGTTGTCAAAAGGTGAAAACTATCGATGACTACAATTACAGCGTGCAACAGGCGCATTATTTATATTTATAAAACAATCGAGCGCATCAATGGCGTCATTAGGTGTATGTGCAATAATTGTGCACTGTGCAGAGATGCATTGGCGAGCATTTACAGTGCATTCTTTAAACACTTATATCTATAGCTTATAATATAATATTAAAATGCACAAAAAAACGTGAGTACCTAACGTTAATTTATGACGAATTAACGACCAGTCATGGCATTAGCAAATTATATATTTTGTATCTCAATATCTCACGGAATAACGTGAAATCACGCCACTGCGTAGTGGCTAGAAATTCATTTTCCTGCATCTATATCTGCATCGAGTTCGACCCTTCCACCCCGGTGCGGACGTCATCGTGACATGCTTATAATAATATATACATCATTGTACACGAGTGCCAAGTGGTGACACGGCACGGTGTGATGTATAATCGCGGTATAATATGTATTATATACCTATACCGAGAGCTCGGTATAAACATATAATACAGCGGCTGCGGTGCAGTACATGCGTCATTACGAACAGGAAATAACTGACACGAAACACGCATATTATACGACTTTCATTATCATATAATTATATACATATATAATATGTGTTATTATGCGGTGTATGATATGTATATAATATAGGTACACGAGTACACGTCCATTAATATTTATAGTATATAATGTTACTATCGACATTATCGCGTATATGTATAAATATATATATATATATATATATATATATATATATATATAGGTAGGTTACCTATAAAAATAGTCAAATAATTGTGTAGCCGCCGTCGTCGCGCTTATATCTAATAATATAATAAACGATATTTGCAGTCATAACGCGTCACTTATACATACACATACCTGTATACGTACCTACATCATTATATACACGTGTCAACGCGCGACCAGAGACCTGTGGAACTCGACTGCAGCGCGCATATTATTATTATATGTTGTATGATAATATTAATAGTACAATTACCTAATAAAGATAGCAATTATATTAGGTATACGATTGTTTTTTTTCAATTTAAGGTGTAAATATATATCTATATCGTCTTAGCGGTTTTTTTTTTTAATGTATATCTCATTATTATTTTTTCAGTCGTCATTCGACCTTCCCTTTCGCTTTCCCTATATATATATATATGTACACCGTCACATTGTACAATGTAGTTCGACTGTAATATTAAATAATTTATTCATTATTGTGTCATCACCGTCGGACGGATAATATTATTAAAATATATTCTATATTATGATTATATCACTAAAATAAAATCGTCACTCTTCAGTTCCGACAAAATGGATATAATACAAACGTAGTACCTATGATATCGCTGTACCTACAGTAATATAATATTATTACAATTTATTATTATATATAGGCACCGCAAGTATTCTACGCATGGACGTGAAACTCTACGGGTTACAAAAGTTAAGGGGGGCCAGAACCCTGCTGGCATGATGCGAAACGATTGACAGCAGACTACCAGAGGGTGTTTTGGACGTTAAGTAACAACCTCCGGTCACTCGTTTTTACACAAAAGATTTAATTTGTTATACTATTATGATTCATATAATGTTATGCAAACTATGATATATACACGTCATACGGTTCTATTATTTATATTTGATATTATTATTAAGAAAGCGGGAAACGTGTGAGCGCTCTCCCCCTCCTCCAGGTGATATTAAATAAGTATACAAATTAAAACGCGTCCTTAAAAAAAAAAAAAAAAAATCCTGGCTACGCGCCTGCACTCCGAGACAAAATTAATACGGCGCGCGAGATCGCTAGCTGACGATAAAAATTCTTAACAATTTTCAAACTATTTAGCGAGCCCACGAGGCGTATAGATGTTGATTTTGGGCGCTGATGAGGTAAATGTGGGAGGGGGGAGAAGCTAGAAATACCCCTCCCCGCACTTGGCGCACTTCACAAGCGAGCAACGTCGAGATGCGTCGTTGCGCCGTTTACTCACTATTTTTTTTTTCTGTCTGTTGTTTCATTCCCTCTCGTCGTCGTTTGCGTCATGCCTCTCTTTCATTCTGTCGCGGCGGCGACGGCGGCGACGCGCGGCGCGAAAACGCGCGCGCCCACCCGCGGTCGAGCGCGCAAAACGCTACGCACACGCGAACAGATACGCGGGACATACGCGCACCGCCCGGACGCACCGCACGTCTTCGCTCTCCGACCGAGTGGCCCGCAAACACGTGTGCAGCGCGCGATGATTTCACTGGAAAAGATACCGCCGGGTAAGTACACACCATCGCATGCACGCGTATATCATTGTCGTAATATTATATTAAGCGCCGTTTATATAATTCACCTATTTGTACACCGGACCGTTGTTGTACGAGAACAATATTATCGATATCGTATAGTAGTATACATTGTCATAGGTATAGTGATGATTGTGTTTGTGTGAGATTACCGTTTTAGAAATTCCAAAAATGGAAATACCGCCGTTACGAGACAACTTTTTAACGGTTATTTCATGTTTTTATACGTTTTATTGATATTTACGATTGATTTCAAAAAATTAAAATATAGGTATAGATGATGAGGCACTAATAGGCACTCGTATAATATTAAATTATTTGTAAGGTTTATTTAAGATAAATAATAATAATAAAGTCAAACTAATGAAATAGGTATATTTCTGAAATTAATCGAATACCAATGATCTAATATAAGGCTGTAGTGAAAATAAAGAATTAAATTATACTAACATTCTCGGAAATGGAGATTTTTGAAATTTAATATTTTTGTGTAAAAGCCATCATTTATTAGTCATTACGCTCAATTAATATTGTCAATTATTTCAATATTATTAAGTAGGTATATCCGTATATAATTCCTGTATAATATGATTATATATATATATATTATACTACGTTACTCACTACTATATAATTATATAAAATACACATTAGGTATACGTATATACAATGATTTATTACACCCACAGTTTATTAAAAAAATATTAGGTTCCCGGTTTTCACTTTTCACCTATACCTATACATGAAATACGTCAATCAACTTTTGTCATAAAAAATCTCAAAGGATATAGAAAGAATTTAAATAATTCAAAACTCATTTATAATATACCTACTTAAAATACTAATACTGATATATACACCTATGAACTACAATATTTAATAAATTATTTTTTTTTTTTAAACGTCCGTCATTAATGTTTTGTTTTATTGTTATTCTTTCTAAATTGTATAATACAGAAAAAAAGCGTCATCTTCCTATTTGGATCATCTTCCTATACTTGTAGTTATCTCAAACGAATTTTATCTAAAATTTTAAGGACGTATTTTAATTTATTACCTAGGATTTCAATTCATTATACCGGATATACTAAACAATTTTTTTTTATCGTAATACAAACGTTATTTGTATTAGTACCTATTTGTGATAAAAAACGAGAAATTTTTTTCTTTCTACAAAATCGATTAATTTTATATCGAATTATCAAGAGTACCTAAAATGCTATTGAATTTGAGTGTGTAATGGTAGTTCAAGTAGATTTGTAGTTTAAAATTACAAAAAATTTGAGACAGTGACGTTCGACATAAGAAATATCTACTTAATATATTCTATGTATCCATACTGGGCCGGATGAAATCATTCATAGTGGGTACTTGGGCGGCCGTTATTAGGAGTTGGGCGCCCGCAAATTGCTAAGAACTGTATGTTTGAAAAATGAAAACAATTTCAGCAATAAAACGTGAAAAGAATCAAAGGAACTAATTTGTAGGTACTTACTGCACAATTTATGTAAATATATGTCTTACTACGCTGTAATTTTTTTATATTATTATTCATGGGCTCGAATCTTATTAACTATCGTCGTATAGCGTTTACATTCTTTATATACTGTGTAAGTATACCAGACACCTACATAGTAAGCACGGGTATAGGTCCTTCAGTGGTGTTTTTTCGTAGATCCTGGATGTGACTAATAATTAATCCAGCTCTAAATAAAAAATAATTTATGTATCGAATGCATGTGATTTTAAGTATAAAAGCTTTGTGGTAGATACCTAATTGCTGGCCTTATTCTAAATTTCTAGTGCGTTGTATAGCGCACCGAATTGAATGATATAAAAACACTAATGTTGTTATTGACTTACTGAATGTATATTTATTATTATATATTCTTTTCATTTTCAATTTTCAAAATATTTAGCCCACAGAAAATATTATCAAAACATTAATTTTAGTGTGTGACTTTAGCAACATCTTGCTTTGGGCCAAAGGGTAACATAATATTTAAAATGAAAATGCCTTATGAGGCCTTTAAATTAAACATAATATGTTATCGTTTACATTATTATTCAGTTTAGGGGGTAGTAATTATTGCTTTCTTTGTCGCTCGTCGGTGCCTATATGTATACAACGAATTTAATATATAATTATATAAACATCATTAATTGATTATGTTGAAAAATATTATAAATATAAAACATATATGCAGTTATATATTATGTATTTATAATTATATGATACAGTATACTACAGCTATTTCAGTGATTTCAATATATTTATATTATACATAGCTAGGTATATCATACAGGTATATATTATAATTTTTAACAGGAAACGCCGAATTAATTATCTCGTGAAATACAATGACTGATTTTTAATACATTTTTTGTTTTATTATAAATTTGACGTGTCAAATTGAATTATATGATTCATGTAGCCCGATAATATTCAACTATTATCGCTTAAAAAATGTAAGTATATTTCTACATTTTGAGCTTAGAAGGCTTGTATTACCTTTTACGATTTGTTTGTTTTGTATGACTTAAAACTATTTCTGATAACAATAAATAACTATATAAACTAATATTTTACATAATTTATAAGTATACTATAATATTAATAACTGCATAATATTATATATTATTATTATTATATTGCTATAAAATCAAAGTACATAGCATAATATGAACATTATTATTCTAGCTAGCAGCAGCTATTAATAAAACTAGGTAGGTATTAATGCACAGACGCGAATTGCGTATAATATATTATTTATTTATTGTGCCGCTCAAATCGTACCTATGTGTCATATCTGTTTTTTTCTATAGAAGGTATGCAACTATAATTGTCTATAATATTCAAAAATAATAGCATATATTTTTAGCACCTATCGCATTAATCAAGGGCAATTTTTACAGAAATTAATTATTAAATAGGTATACATATTAACAAGCACTGAACTACGTATATCAATTTTATATTATTATAACCTGCAATTTGTAGTATTTTTATATAATGCAAACAGTATTATACCTAAGCCTAAGAATTCGTTAAGATACCTAAGCACAAAAATCCAACTTATGTGTTGTTAATTGGAAATATATGTGATTCAATTAAAATTTAAACTAATTCTATTAGTAGTATTGATTATTCTATAATGTGTTTTAAAATAGGCAACAGCTTTTTTTTTTGTCAAGGACAAAAAGTGAGAAGTTTCAATATCTATTAACATAATGTACATAATACATATAACTTAAAAAAAAATATCACTATATATAATGTCAATAGTATTTTGATTTAGTTTATACTTCACATCTACATTTGTCATTTGTGTGATATAAAATTATATGTTACTGTCAATAATGTGAGTTTCCACAATCAGTTACGATAAGCCACAAGCCCACAAGTATCTATATTTGGTATACATAATATGTCTGTGTTTGTGTCCAGTATCAAAAGTGTCATATTATAATGATTAACATATTTTGATAATAAATAGTACTCAAATAATACTATAAAATATCTCGTACGATTTGTACTATTTAAAAATAATATTTTTTTTACCATCTATAAGGTATTTATTATAATACATTTTGTGATTCGCGTTAATTAGAAATTAATGTTGTTCTATATAAATATACTTAAATACGTAAATCGAGACATGGACATTATGTTGAACTATAAAATAATATTAGATACTTACATGAATAAGAAAAATATTGTTGATAATGTATTAATAGGAGATATAATGGTTTATAAAATTAGTTTTTGATTTGTAGGTAGGTACTTATGTTACGTTAAAACCAATTTAATTCATTTTTAAATTGACTGTTCGCATATCAAACCGCTTATAGAAAATAAAAAATATATAGCATTACTGAAAATGATATAGGTAAGTACTAAGTATAATACATTTTATTGGATTATACGTATACATTACAGTAAAATTAATGGCTATATTAATCATTTGTAGGTAATAATAGATATTATATATTTTCAAGAAAAATATACTATATCAAAAATTATATTTACTGAGAAAACAGGAAGCACTCAAAAATACAATACTTAATGTAGGGAAACATGATCCAAACTATTCTTTAGATCACTATTAATTACTGCTGATAGTATATTGAAACACAAGTTATGATACTAATGTTACACTACAAATCGTGGTTAATATAATATATGTATATTAACCAACGTGTATTTTAGCCTTTAGGAGTTAAGGACTATTATAACTGAACCGGAATACAAAATTTAAGTGAATGACTGAATGAGTATAGTTAGTAGTTACCTACCGTTCATTTATTTGAAAACGAAACAAACCTTAAGAGGACGCTACACCCGCATATTATGTTGTCACCATATTATTACATACCCATAATATTACATTGTGTGTTCTAAATAATCCATTCAACTCTGTTATAATATTAGAGTGAATTGACTTATTGTCGAATTTAAAAGTAAGAATATTATCTCATGTGGCTATTTTTTTTATATTTCAATTTAAAAAAAAGTTATAAGCATTTTAAAACCAACAAACAATTTACAATTTACAATTACAATTTTATAATTCTCGTATAACTTTAATATTAAAATATATAAGATATACGCGACTCACTTGATAATATTCTTACTTCTAAATTTAATTACCTATCGGTCAATTTATACTAATATTAAACATAATTTAAATGGATTATTCAGAACATATAATTTACAAGGTTTGCGTTTAATACATGAAAACGCATTCCAGTGTATCAGTGTATTTCAATATTTGACATAAATTTAAACTATACCTATAGGTTGTTATAATTTATATTTTATTTTATATTTTAATATTATTAAGGTGACAATATAATATTACTAATCCAAGATTTAAGAATTATAAATTGAACATAGCATAATATCATATTATAATAAATCACTGATTTTAAATCAGAATGCCTCGATGATATTTTAATATTATAGGTATACCTAGGTGGCTAGGTAATAAATAATAACATAATTTTGCTTATAAAATTAAAAAAAAAAGTTTAAATCCTTTTTAAATTCTTACAAATATAAAATATTATACTTCATAGGTTATAAAGAATAGCCTATTTATATTTTCGGTAATATTGAATTTTAAGTAATGATAAATAAAATAATTAAAATAAATTTTATTTCAAACAATGTCGTCGTATATTATTTGTTTTTTTGTACTGTTTTCTTGAACTGTACGTCGATTCGTTTAAAAAATAATAATTCAAAATTTTAAAATATTAGAATTTGACCGAGGTGTTATTGGAAAATTTGGTTCATTACATTTTCATAAAGATTGTTTTCCGAAAAAAAAATTATTGTAAAACCATTATTTCAAACTTTTTTTTTAGCACTGTTTATCTATAATATTTTAATTATTGTTTGGTCTTCTCAGCTCTCAAAACATTTCCTTTATATTTACTTTTTTCATCAGTTATTGTATTTGCAAAGAGTTAATATCGAATAATAAAAAAGTCGTAAAATGGTAATTAAAATGTCATTGCCTATTTTTATTTCATCAAAACTTAAATTAAAATCATGTTAAAACATCACATTATTATGAGTAATATACAAGCATTTAGACTGACAAATGACAATGATACATAAAGTTGACGAAATCCTACTTTTACTTTCCCTTGGGTATTGACTATTGGTATTACAAATATTACGGCGTTGCTTTGATTTTATTGTACAATAAAAATACTGATTCAGTATAATTTATGAACAATTGAGGAAGGTGGTCATAAGGCAAAATCCATCAAAACAAGAATTGCAATAACAATTAATTATTATCTCTGTAATTGATGTAATCGATGTAAAACATTCAAATTGTGTAAATACTATAAAAATTATTTATTATTTAATATAGCTCATAAATATTTTACAAGTCTATTATTATAAAAATATTTTAATAAATAAAACATTTTTTTTTTAAACAATGAAAGATTTCTACTTTATGATTTATGAAATTATAAAACATTTATTATGACACGGGTCGTTAATTATGTTCTTCAGATGCTCAATTCAAATGAGTATATAATAACTTAGTTTCTAAATAGTAATGTTTATAAACTAAGATAGGTGCCATTTGTTCAAGCATTGATAAGTATTTGAGATATAGCAGTTAACAATAGCAACAGTATACAACTATTAAAATAAATTTTAAACACCGACTAATAAAAAAAAAATTACATCACAATTCAGAATATCAACGAGTTGAAAATCAGACATTGTCTTACGCACTATAGAATAATTGGCCAGCTTATTGTCAACATTCAACAATTAGCTTTTTTTAAATAAAAATATGTATTTGACATTTTACTATACATATTAAAATATCTAGATAACAATAATTATAAATAGCTTCATGCTGAATGAATGCATTTTGTGTTTATATTTATATAATTGTACAAAGAAACAATTCAAATGGAAAAGATATTTACGTGAAATTTTATAAAATGTTTAAATTTATCAGGTATTATTCTTGAAGTCAACTATATGTACCAAATAACAACAAATTTATTATGATGATAATATTAATATAGTAATAGTAATTTAGTAAATTGGATTTAACGTTATTATGCTACCAAAATATTTTGTTATTGTTTCGATTTAAATAACACTTGCAGTGCGTATACTCAATATTTATAGAATACCTATTCGAATATATTATAGTTACCTATACCTTCAACCTACTTTTTATTTTTCGTTAATATTCAAATTAGAAACATGATGTTCAATAACGTTTTGATAAATTATGTAAAATTAATTCAATTCTGATTATTATATATAACTAAATAAGCTATAGGTCGGTTGATAGAAAAATGTTGATGATTGTTCACCAAGAAAAAAACTATCACAGTTTATGCTGTTTAGGTTTCAAGTATATATTTTGTCATTCAGTATAGTTACAGGTTATTTTATTAGATGTGTTAAATTTGAATTTGAAATTTTAAAACTAGTTTTGTGTAAATTCTTGATTCAAAATGAATACTAAGACTTACAATTTTTACATAAGTCTATACATATATAAATATATTTTGTATTCAATCATAATAATACATCAAAAATCTAATTTACTACCTACCAGAAATCATTGTCAAAGTAAATTTAAGTATTTTAATTGCCTCTAAATATGACGTAAGAAAAAAAATTAAAAAAATACCCAACATTTCAAAGTCAATTAATTTACTTTTTAAATAATTACGGCGACTAATTTATATTGTATTATATTATAGTGTTGTTGATATATTAAAAAGGGAAGAGTTTTTAAAGACTTATGTAAGACAATTTATAAAATGAAATATTCATAAATATATGTACAAATATTACACGTATCTTACAATATTATAATAATAATAAAAACTAAAAATTAAATGTCGTAACATAAATAATAAGAAGAAACATAAACAAATAGGTATAAAAAGCTTTTATTCCTAATATATTATGAATACCTGCTAAGAAAATAAACCGTGAATGTCAACAAGTTTCGCATACGAAAATAACAAATATGTATACATGATGCACGTCTTAATAACGTCTACAATATTTGCCGCGACACGATTACTCTCGTTTGATTTTTTACTCGAAAAAACGCAACACGATTGTGTTGCGTGGTTTTTTATAATTTTTCTTCCCAATTTTACAGGCTTACAACGAAATTAAATTGTCGGCTTTGTTAAAAATTGTTTAAGATTATGACATTGTGCATACAAATACATAATTTAATAATATTAATGTATAAAATCTACATATACGCCTATACATACGTACTTTATATTATAAAATACCTGATTATTATATATTATATGTAGCTCACTGGATATCTGCTGCGTTAGACATTTGATGTCTTTATTCTATACGTTGGGAAAATACAAATGTTTATTATGTCACAGTAATGATATATTTTTCAAATAGTGGATTAATAATATATTTGTTAAAAAGACAAAACATATATTTTATGAACCGCATTAATGTTGCGTTTTTTCAAAGTAAAAATATAAAATGGGCACAATTGTGTTATAGCCCTATAATATTATTATACTCCCACAACATAGTTTTGCTGAGTCAGAGGTCAAGATAAATCAATTTATTAAAATGTACCGTAGGTACATTGCAACTATACTGTGGTCAGTGCGTAATTTCAAATTACGTGTTTTTATAGTAAAAAAAAAAAAATGTACCTATATCTTACACAATAAAAATGTTTACACATATAAACAAGAATTAAATAATATGTTACTAAGATTATTACAAATTAACTAAATTATTTATTATTTATATAATTGAAGAAAAACTACAGTTGATAACATTTTATTCATTACTTAATTAATATGTGTTAGCAATCTATAAAGGTATGTCTGATAAAAAATAAAAATTATACACAATAATTATTATACGCTATGGGTATTGGCCATTGGGTAAATGTATTTATGTATCATTATTACAATACCATTAACATTTCAAATGGGTATTACCTATGTATTCATAGTTATATATATAATTATTATTTTAATAAATGTATGTACATATAAAAAATTTATATCAATCAAGAATTATTATATAAGTTCACGATACATGTACTATGCATTATAATTTATAGTTAGTAATACATTATTGGCTTAAATCTGATACGGTTCAACATGTTAGCAGCATACCTATACATAATGACATCTATTTATTTTATTAGAAGTACCTACTCTTTAGATTTATATCTTTATTGCCCAATTAGATATTACTAAATAGTACAAATAATTATAATAACACTTAATATTATGAAGTGTTTGAACCGTGTAATTTATACGAGCTACCGGCAACCTAAATATTATTGTTCAGAAAGTATCCAGTAAATTAATTGTAGCTATGTGACTAGTGACTATATGTGAATGTAACCATACCACAACATGCAAATCTAATGAAAATCATTGCTATTTTTAACACAATTTTTATATAGGTATACATATTCATAACATCATAACAAAATTTAACATAATATTACGTTCACAGAAATTACAAATTTAATATCAATAAAACAATTTAATATTTTTTAACTAATTTAAAATTGAACCAATAACATTTTTTTTAATTATCCAAAAAAAGAGCATTATTTCTTGTATTTTGTTATTGTATGTAAACAATTGAAATAACCAACATGTTGATTTGCTTAAAATGAAATATACTTATTTATTTATGTATTTGTTTATATTTAAAATTTCACATTTAAAAAAATAAAATAATTTTTTAATGTTCTTTAAATTTCAAATTCAGTGTTATTAATATAATAAAAAAGAAACCCCTATAAAATAATCTTTACTATTCATATTTTCTAATATTTATGACTAGTCTGTTAAATAGCCAAGATTTTTATCAAATATAGCTATAAGAATCAAGCTATAGTAGTATAATGAGTATAGTACTTGTAATACAAAATATGTAATTATAATACCTAATTGTTTAACTACACATATTTTGTTCAGTATTTAAATTAAAAAGATAAAATAGGTAATGTAAAATATTATAATTTTTACATTGTATTAACTAGTTTAACATAGGTTAAGTATACGCAGATTTTTTTTATATAATACTACCGGTTGTGTATAGGGTATAGTAGGTATCTATGTAGACGTTAATAGTTGACAAATACTTATTATTATTTTTTTTTTACGTAGGTTAACACGATCACAAATCATTTGAAAAACACAATACAATTAATATACTGAATACACAAATATAAAATACAGTGTTAACCACAATAAAATAGTTTCAGTTTCGAAATCATTATTTGGTAACTTAGTTACTTAGATATTTAGCTAATTAAGTATGTAATTATACAGTCACATTTAATAGAACCATATTTGATTACATGTACTTATTATTTTAAACTGCATTATTGTAAGCGACAAAAACATATATAACAATAATAATACACGCATAATAAATACATGAAAATAATTGTGGTAAGTGGCAATATTTCTCCATCGATTCTAAAATATAAATGAAAGGCACCAAATTATTTTAGTGCGCAAGATAGCAGAGTGATGATTAAATCTGGCACTTATCCGTTAATCTCGAAATAATAATATATTATTATACGCACACAAATAATATGAAATATAAAATTTTCCAAATCAAAATGTGTGTATTTATAAAGACGAGTTTATATGCAGTAATGGACTAAAGATGTGTCGTTCGTCTATGTATAAATCGTTAAAATACTCAACTTTAATCGATACAAAGATATTTGGTAAATATTGACGATTTTTTAACTTCCCGATATGGAAATTCCCGTCGGGTAATTAACATTAAATATATTAGTTGTCGGGTTGCCAAACGGAAAACATTGTACTTGATGTTTTTACAAATATATTATTTAGAGAGTGATTATTTTAACATTAAACACTCATTATCTTATGAAGTTTTTGGGAAATATTTTTTTACACAATTTAAAACCATTCCCGCAAATAATATTTTTAATTTATTATTCTAAAGCAGAATAGTTGTTGAGAATTTTGATAAACTTATAAAAGTTTTGGGTTTTGGTCGAGTTTTGGGAGTATAGTTAATATGAAAAAATTCAAGATTCAAAAGTAATTAGAGTTTAAATAGTGGAGTGGAATGACACAAGTGTACCTATATACGTAGCTAAATATTGATCTATTTTTTTGCTCATAAAAACCTTAAAAACTTATAAGTTATAACTCGTCCAAAATTTAATTTTCATATATAATAATATACCAGCAATTCTTTGAAATTTCAAATTCAAAATGTACCTATTATGTATATTGTATTTAAATAAGTAAAAATCTTAAATAAATTATTTATATTGTAAATGTATATTATACAGATACTTCATCTAATTAATATTATTATTACAATTTTTATTAATTTAAACTTATTTATTTTATCTCATTTTACTCTCAATTTTATTTTAATAGTATGTAATAAATAATAGTATTTAAAACGTTCGCATTTGTATGTCTAATAACTATAAATATTAAATCATGTATTTTATGTATAGGTATAATCCTATATATTTGCCAGTTTACTTATTGAATATTACCTATTGCCAAATGTATTTAATTTAATAAGATTTTATTTCCGCGAATAAAGATTATTATAAAATAACAATAAAAAATAGTAAAATATATAAAAAAAATGTCATAAATGTTGTTTTGTAATTATTTAATTCTCAATGATGGGGACAAAATGTTTTTAAAAAGATATTGCAAATAATATCATAAATTGCAGGTTTAAAATTAAAATATCAAAATAAAAGCATATACCTGCTTTGGGTCCTGATTAATGTTCTCAACTTATTTACTATAAATATAATATTATACAAGCAATTTTTAAATTATATTGTATTTTTTTAATAGGTATTATAAATAACAGTTTAAATAGGATTTTTTTAAAGTTTGATATTATGATATGCGTTATTAGTAAGATGAGGGTCGGAGCCGTTGACATGTGGTAAGATATTCATTCTTAATACTTTTTGAAAAAATAAGTGATAAAAACCACTATACTATTATACTATTTTACTATATACTATTTAATATTTTGTATATTTTATCAATGTAACTACTACTAAAATAATCACCCGATATTGTTATTTTGACTATACTGCATTATGAATATTGATAACCTGAAGGCTGTAATAATAATTTTCAAGTAAATCATTCCTCTAAGGTGTGCTCAACCTTTTTAAACTTGTGGGCCACATTCAAAATTTATATTTATATTATTTCATGGTTTTTTTTTTGTTCATTCTAATTAAATACATTATAAGTATAATATTATCTTTCTTCATTTATCGAATTTATGACCTTTGCGAATGTTAAAGAAAAACAAACACACGTTTTACACTAATTTAAGTCTATTAAATATTCTAAAATATTATTTTTTTGATATTAAAATTAAAAATGATGGCAAGATATTTTGTAACTCTTAAATGTTTATTATAATAACATTTTAGATTCTATGCGGACCGATGAATGTATTGATTTTACAATAAAGTGTACTTTTTTAATTTTTTATGTTCGTATACACAATAAGTTGTCAATCAAATGCTTTAATTTGAAGGTGGATAGTTATCTGGATTTATGTTGTACTTTATAGAAGTTAAATATAAAAATTCCCAGTACATTTTTTTATAACCTGGAAAAACAAACAAAAAATTAAGGGAAAATTATTAAAATAATTGTCTTGTAATTATGGATTCAAAAATTTAGACAATCTTCGCATGCACTGCAGAGCGGTACCCATTTTTTTTTATCTTTTTCTTTTAAATTATTATTTTTATTTTCATTTATAATAAACAAATTCCCAATTTTATGATAATCATGTTCACAGGCTGGTTGGAAATTTTGAATACTCTAACGGGCCACAGATTGGGTACACCTGCCCTGAGGAATATAATAATTTCTCGATTTTTAAATCATTATTTTATAATAATATATTAATATGTAATATGTACCTATAAGGCCATAATGGACGAATTTCTCGTGCATGAGTGGTTCCGTTCAGTATAGGCAACTAAAACTACAACATAATAATTACATACGTAAAATCCCTTATTAGCTGTCAGTTATAATCCACAATATTTTATTATTATTATTATATTTACAATAATATAAATTTAACATAATATTATATCTACATCTACTACTTATTTCTTGGAATGTGTAATTAATATAAAAAAGTTGTTTCACAATAAATAAGGCAAATAACTAAATATTATGCATATAGTTAATAATGCATAAAACGTTTTCGAATAAATAATGACGGAATTAATCATGTCCTTCGAAATGTTTAATAATACGAATTATTTTTATTTTTCTATCAATTAAATTAAATGGTTTTTTTTTTTTGTATAAATGTCGATTTAATATTTAATTTTAGATACTGTAATTTTGAAATAATTCAATAATAAATGTAGAGCGATTCTAAATTTTATATTTAAATAATTTATTATTCCACGCGTTCGGTGAATTCATACGTAGACAATAATATGTTATTATTTTCCATTTATTTTACACATCGATTTTTTCCTCAGGGTTTTTCTAATAATATTTTTTTTGAAGATTATTTATTTTTATAGGTACCAACCTATGTCCATGTTTTAGATTCTGAACGGAGTGATGAATGTATTGATTTTACAATGATGTGTGTTTTTTTTTTGTGTCTGTGTACAGCATAACTAGTCGAAATAATGCTTCAATTTCAAACTTTGGGGGTGGTTTCCGATGGCAAAGTGGATATCCTTGGTGCATTATAGAGGTGAAAAGTAAACATTTTCCAACAGTTTTCAAAAAAATCGAATTTTTGATTTTGCTATAACTCAAAAACTAATCGATGTAAACACTTGAAATTTTCACCAAATGTTTATATTAGTGTTATATATATACAGTTAAATTTTCAAAGAATTTAGACTTTTTTTGAGCTATTTATAGACAATTGAAATTTTTAATTTTTTTTAGTATTTTTTTTTAAAATAACGATAAAAATTTTTTGGTCGGCCAGAAAATCTTAAAAATTGAATGCAAGGTTTCTTATAAGTTGTTCTTAAAGTGATAAAAAAAAATCCGAAATCGTTAGTCACAATTTTTTTTTATAAGTGCTTAAAGTTCGAATTTATACGAAATATGTCAAAATTGCGAAAATTTGCAAGTAATTTTGTGGTTGAAAAATCGTAAAATTTTTTTCTTTTATAACTAAGTTTTGAAAATTTGGTACAAAGTTCTCCATACATTTTTCTTCAAATATCTGTAAAAAAAACTCTACCGGATTCAGACAAAAATTTTTTATGAGTGTTTGAAATTTAAATTTTTACAAAACCGCGTTAAATAACGGTTTAGCCTCAAACGGTTTTTGATATTTATTGTTATTCAAATAGTATAAGTCATAAATACTTGAAAATTTTACCAGTTATTTAGATTGCCATTTTCTTTATGTGATTTGATTTTCAAAATATTTTGACTTTTTTTGAGCTATTTATAGGCATTTGAAATAATCAATTTTTTTTTATTTTCTTTTTATAAATGTTGATAAAAAAAATTAAGCTGGGACAAATTACTTGAAAATTTAATTGAAGGGTCCACATAACTTGTTCTAACTCTCAAAAATTATAAAAATACATATGCACAATTTTTTTTTATTAGCATTTGAAGTTCAAATATTGACACAAATTCGTCAAAATCATGAATATTTTTCACTATTTGGTAGTAAAAAATTTATAAATATTTTACTATCAATAGCTAAGAATTTAAAATTTAATACTATGCTCTCCATAAGTTAAGCTTAGAATAATTATAAAAAAGTTTGAGGATTATTCAATTTAAAAAAATTTACGAGTGTTTAAAGTTTTAATTTTAATTTGAAATCAAAAATACACATGTGAAATTACGTTTTACTAATAAATAATTTTCGATTTTTGTTATTTTTAAAAAATTATCAAACGTAAGATCTAAAAGCTTTTACTTAAATGTTTGAATTTGTGAATTTTTTTCAAAATAGAAAATATGACAATATTTAAATATAATATATCCCAGACTGACAAATCATCTCTGTTCAGAATCGTTTTTCGTATACAATGATACCTATCATTGCATTCAAATTTAACCTACCCTAGTCCGAGGTCCACCCCACCCCTAATGTACAGCAGAGCGATACTCACTTATCCGCTTTTTTTATTTGTTGTCGATTAAAATAAAAATATCTAAAATTGTTTTTCACAATAATATGTTTCTATAAATTTATTATCTTGGAGTTATGCTGCATTTTTTTTTATAAATAGAACTATAACTATAACTACTTTGACTACACTATTATAATGGAATGCTATTTTCAATGTATTAATTAACATTTGGATATTTTTATAAACATTTTACGTTTGATTTGTCTTTTGAATATATTTAAACGTATATGCATATCACTTCCTCTATAAATTGAATTGTTTTGTACTGTTAAATAATTAAAATCTATTTATCTTTATTTATATAATTTTACAAATGCAACTGTTTTATAAATAATTTGATTTTATTCAAAAGTGAATTACTATTAAATAAAAAAATTATAAATGTTTTAACAACTTTTTCAAAGATTATAGTTATTTTGTTTTTTCTATAATATTTACTTTTTCATTCAATTAACGAATTTATAAGTGGGATAACAAATGCATATTATACAGAGTTAACCATTAAGCTATTTAACAATCAATTTTATTACGTAAAAATTATATACACTTTGTCACATATATGTTGAACTTTTTTGGTGTTTAATTATTATTAATGTTTGAAATCCATTAACATATTTTCGAATATTGTATAATAAATTCATAACTAGAATAAATATTTATTTTTTGCACTCTAATTGTTGTGTATAACGTATTCACGCTAATTACTTAATTCCACAAAAGAGTATACTTTAGCTTTAAAACGTTTTGAATATGTCATTAAAATGTCAATTTTCATAATTATTATTGTTAATGTAATTAGAATAATATTACTATAATTAAGACTTAAAAACCTTGAGTGATTGAACTAGAAATTTCATTTCATTTTCAGTAAATAATGAAAAATGAAAAGTTGTTTAACTACCTATATGAATACGTATTTAATTAATTGAATGTTGTCTGTGGCGTATAGCGTATTATAGATATTTATATATACTTATAGATTTATAATACACTAGCTGAGTTACTCGGCTTCGCCCGTGTGCAGTTTTTACTTTCTCAAAATGAAATTCTTAAATCAATACACATTGTTGTGTTTTAAAGACGAAAAACATTTATTTTATAATTTATATAGTTGAGTTAATCGGTGACCGATGATTTATGCATCGGAACAATTCATAACTACACGCCGATAAAATACGGGTGTTGACCAGTTGCCCCCCACGACTGTTATCAGGATTTTAAAAATATACCAGTTACCCTCAACCAAATATACCAGTTGCCCCCAACCGAATGTACCAGTTGCCCTCACATGTTAATATATACACAATACACGATTACAATATATAGCCCGTAAAATAGGGGAGGTAAATATACAAATGTCAATAATACAATAATAATAAATAATAATACATAAACAAATTCATATGATTACAAATTATCTCATTGAATATGCCACTATTAGTATTATAATTAAATTATTTATTATGAATATTTTTGTCTATCATTTTATACTATTTTTTTTGACAAATGATCACATTGAATATGCCACTATTGGTATTATAATTAAATTATTTATTATGAACTTTTGTCATAATTTATTTATTATTTGTATATTTACCTCCCCTATTTTATGGGCTATATATTGTAATCGTGTATATATTAACATGTGAGGGCAACTGGTACATTCAGTTGGGGGCAACTGGTACATTTGGTTGAGGGCAACTGGTATATTTTTCTCTAGGTAGTTCGGGGGGAATTGGTATAAAAAAAGGTACTTTTGAGGGCAACTGGTACATGCCCTAAAATACACACACAAAAAAAAGGTTAGATTGCAGGTAACTGTAAAACCTCGGGACGCCGTGTCGTACCGAATTCCCATTATCAGCCGACTACCATTGTTATTAATTATTATTATAGGAATATATAGATTGCATGTAAAAATTTATTTTCACCGATTTTAACCCTTTAAAACCAAAATTTTGAAAATTGGATGACGTGGCGACACTCAGACAGGTATTTGGAACAACTCTGTGAAAAAAAATTATAAAATATAATATAATACATATGTGGTATTTATAAAGATATTTTAATGATCGTGAAGCTAAGAATATTATGTATTCAATACTATTTAATATTTATAGGTTAAAAGCTATTTAACTCTTCTTTCTCGACTGAGTCATAAAAATGTAGTTGGCTACTGTAGTCGTTTGGCAATAAATATAGTATAATTTAAAAATATAATAAATCTTTAATATTGATAATTCATCATCATATTGAGTATAAGTATATTATTTTAGTATAATGTACTCGAGTACCCATGTAAGTATGGTATGAATTTTTTAAAATTTCATAATTTATTTACAGTCCATATGATATGATTAGACGGTTAACGCAATTTTTATTTACGACAGAATACAGTCCGGGTACGCTCGACCTTCCGATGACTACATAATATACACTTTTCGTTGTTTTAATTTTCCATTTAAATCAATTGAGTTTTTACACTGTTGTATGTATCCGTGTATATTATTTTATGTGTTACCGTGCGCAATGAGGACAATTCAGGAAATAATTACATTCCTTAGGTAATGTTTAAAGTGTCAAGAATTTTTAATCAATACAGTAATTATGCAGTTCAAAGTTTTCGTATAAACGATAACAGACAACGGTATACAGGGTGATTTTTTTATCAAACAACACTCATTATTTCCAAAAGTATTCATGTTTTTGAAAATATTTTTTTACATAGTTTTAAATTGTTAAAAAAACAACGTTTTTTGCTGGACCATAATAATCCTGCTGAATTTAAATAGATAGAGCATAATATCAAATTTATATTGTATGTTTGGCGTTATGGCACCTAACATAACAAACAGTGATATAATGTCATTAAATGACGGGCATCTATTTGATGTGCGTCTATTTAATAGTTATCGCCAGTAAATATAATAATGTGTGCATGGTCGTATCCGTATGTGTACATTGTACGTACTAGTGACTTCTCACATTGATAGATCATTTTATCGTTTTTAATTTGATAAACATTGAACATTCATGTTTTATTTTAAATTAAATATTTTTAAAATTATTCATGCTGTACTGGGTGATTCTTTTATCGAACAACACTCATTGTTTCAAAATCTATTAACGTTTTTGAAAATATTTTTTGTTTACATATAGTTTCCAGTCAAAAGAAGCATGTAAAGATCAGTATCCGACCTTTTGCATTGAAACTTGAAATAATATAGGTACTTTTCAATTATAGGTACTCAATAAAGTGTATACTATAAAGAACTTTTCTTTTGAAATATTGACATAATTAAAAAATATTGCCAATTTATACGTTAGTATATATCAAGGGCGGCCAAACGGTCGATCGCGAGCAATTTCAAAGTCGATCATATTAGAATTAATTTTATTAATTAAAAATTAGTTTATAATACTTGTTGTATGTAATAATTATAGTTATTCAATAGTAAAACAATTTTCTATGGAAGTCGATCCTCAAAGGTGAGGTATATTTGTAGTAGATCGTGAACCAAAAAAGTTTGGCCATCTCAATTATATAATATTATTATGTTTACACAGTCCAATGTCCATCTTAAGTTTTAATGTCTAAGCTTCTTTCTGAATTGGTTTTTTATATAACTTTTATCAAGTTGATAAATATTACAATCGAACTGTGAGATTCTTTTTACTCCAACACAACATCAATAAAGTACATAGTGTAAGGTGTAATATTTGTTTTGGCACTCTTCGGTAAACTAAAAAAAACCTTTAAGACTTGTAATAGGTTTAAAATATATAAAATTTTTGCCCACTGTAGCATATAGAGTATCAACGTAGGTAACGTAGGTTACAATCTCATTTAAATATTTTTAAACCAGAGTTCTTGATTTCCTCCATAATGTTTCGTTTTAAGAGTATTGCTAAAATTTTGATTCCATCCCACCTATATACTAAATTTATTTATTTTTTTTTGAAAATTATATTTTATAATAATTTTTAATTGACTTTTAAAACTCAAAGAGTTTAAAAATATAGTTAATATCATAATAACTAAAATTTCAAATGTGGTGATTGTTTTATAAACATATCGTAATTGGTGATTTATTTATTATTATAAGAACGTTGTTTAGAAGCTATCAGAATCTAGATAAATTAGGTATGTTTTCTTAATAACAGGTCTTCGTGTATCAAGGATAAATATATGTATTCGCAAACATTATTTAATGAGGTAATCTTGACCTAATTAATGTAAACCTGTGTAAATTTAATGTGAACTTCAATAGGTACAAAAATCATCAGCTGTTTTAATTGTTTTTATTTAAATGTATCAGGCCACCCACATTTTGACCTGTGTAAATTATAAGATACTAAAATATACATGGACTTTCCTGATAAAAATCATACTAGAAATTGATTGCACAGTTACAAGAATATACAACTTCGTTTTCTAAAAAAATGCAAAACTATTCATATTTTTCTATCAATAGTCATACATTTGAACAAAAATGACATATATTTATATTTAACTAAGCGTATAGTGCCGTAACCCGTAGGTAGTACTAACTTAAATTGAGTAGCGAATTGTTCATATAATTCATATACCTACAACTTACTATAATAATTACTTTAACTATATAGTATTATATTATCATAGTATATTCATATTTCATGATATTGATATATATATATATGTTTACAACCAAAGCCGTCACACAATTTTCTGATCCCACTGATAGTATTCTTTTTGAAACTATTTCCGGTATTATACCTATAACAATAATACTACATATGTGTGTACCATGGCATATTCAATTATTTAAAAATAAATATATTCTGTAAGTACAAATTATGCATTTTTCCGTCATGTATATATTCTGGTGCACATCAAAGAGCCTATAATAATATTGCCTAAAATAAATTTCAAAAAAGTATGAATAATATTATTGTTTTGCAAAATATAATATTATGATGTCCAGATTTTTATCGGTTTCCTAATTAATTGTTATATGTAAACACCTAATGATGTATTTTATTAACGTTACTGCATTAATATATTTATCAACAATATCTTCCGTATCTAAGACCTTCTCACAAATAGAATATCGCTAAAATGTCTAAAAAAATTGTATATGATGAACATTAAATTTTCATTTATTTCAGTTCGCCATTGATGTAGTGGCGTATAGGGATCAAAGTGTGTTAACACATTCAAGCCCGAACGTTTAGGTGGCCGGAAACGTATAGCTTTTTTTGTAAATAATTTATTTTATTTTAATATAATTCTATTGTATTATATTTATACTTTTTTATAATTCAAAACGGACAATTGTATATTTTAATTTTAATTTCATGAATCAATTGTATAAAATGTATTGTTTAGTAGCTCTGATGAATACAATATTGTCTCGTGTTTGGTAAACGATCTATATATTTTATGATTTCCAGAAATTCAAAATTTTTACAAAAAACTTGAAAGTATTTATGCGTACTTTACAAATAACATTAAAAGATAGCCACACTTAAAATCCGCAAATTCTTTATCATTTTCCTTCAAAATATTATGACTAATATTAGGTATATTATATTATATTATATTATATTACTAATATTATATTATTATATTATTATTACTAATATTATCACAAAACAATTTTAGATTTTGAACGAAGTGAAGAATGTATTGCTTTTACAATGATGTGTGTTTTTTTTTTTTTGTGTCTGACGACAACATTTGGAGCAGTAATAATGCTCCGATTTTTTACTTCAGCCCCTCTTTGAATAGGAAATTCATCTAGTTGGTACTTTGGGGGGGTCAAAAGTAAACATTTTCAAATAGTTTTCAAAAAAATCGAGAAAAACAAAAAAAAAGTGACAGAAAAACGGCAATTTTACGAAAAACCACTTTTCGACAAAATCGATTTTTTGATTTTGCTGTAACTCAAAAACGAATCATTGTAAATACTTTAAATTTTCACTAAATGTTTATATTATGGTTATCTCTTTACTGTTAAATTTTCAAAATATTTTGACCATTTTTAAGCTACTTATAGACAATTGAAATTTTAGACATTTCTAAGTTTTTTTTTCTTCAAATGCCGATAAAAAATTTTTGGTGGCCAAAAAATCTTGAAAATTTAATACAAGGTTTCTTATAAGTTTTTCTTAAAGTGATAAAAAAAAATCCGAAATCGTTAGTCACAATTTTTTTTTATAAGTGCTTAAAGTTCGAATTTATACGAAATATGTCAAAATTTAAATTAAATTTCATACGCTCATAATGCGAATGTTGGCCAAATACTTTTTTTATTAATAAACAGATACTATAAAGTAACCATAGTAACATATAAAAACTATACTATAGTTTGAAAACTATTTGAAAATGTTTAGGCTAGGTTCACATGAAGATCTTAAACGCGCGTTAGATGAACGCAGGATGTATGGCAACGCGCGTTAACGCTTTGTAACGCGCCTGAAAGCTGTAAACGCGCGTTATGATACAGCTGCATAATAATTGTAAACGCGCGTTAATCCAACGCGCGTTTAACGCCTGTCATGTGAACCTAGCCTTACTATTTGTTTCAAAATAGAATATATGACAATATTTAAATATAATATATCCTAAACTGACAAATTATCTTCGTTCAGAATCGTTTTTCGTATACAATGATACCTATCATTGCATTCAAATTTAACCTACCATAGTCCGAGGTCCACCCCACTCCCTAATGTACAGCAGAGCGATACCCACTTACCCGCTTTATTAATTTAATTTTAAATGCTTAAATATAAATTTTCTAAAAAAATATCTACTTGAAAAAAAATGTGTTTCCATTTAAAAAACAGAATTTTGTATAATCAAAGGAATATTCAGTAATACAAAAAAAAAATAAAAAAAATGAGGGTGGGGGCATCCTTGGTGAATCATTCTGTATACAGGGTGATTTTTTTATCGAAGAACACTCATTATATTATTTGAAAGTATTCATGTTTTTGGAAATATTTTTTTACATAGTTTCAAGTTGTTAAAAAAACAACATTTTTATTAAAAAATTATATTTTTAAATATTTTTTATCCTTATATTTTTTTAAAGTTTTTTTACTTTTTTGAATGACAGAATATAGTTTTAATTTCATATTCCAAAACAGTATAATTTTCTGAATATTTTGATACATAAAAATCGAATTTAGGGCCAGTAGTTTATGAGTTATAAGTATTTAAAGTTTAGATGCGCGGAGTGGAGTGGTACGGGGTTACCCCGCAAAATGTTTGTCTACTACTCTGCTTGTCTAAACTTTAAATAAGTATAACTCATAAACTACTGGCCCTAAATTCGAATTTTATGTATCGAAATACTCAGAAAATTATTTTGCTTTGGAATATGAAATTATAACTAAATGTCGTCATTCAAAAAAGTAAAAAGCTTAAAAAAATATAAGGATAAAAAATATTTAAAAATATAATTTTTTAATAAAAATGTTGTTTTTTAACAATTTGAAACTGTGTAAAAAAATATTTTCAAAAACATGAATACTTTCAGATATAATAAGTGTTGTTCGATAAAAAAATCACCTTGTATATAAATAAACTATGTGATAAAAATGTTCAATGACATAGTTATAAGTTATAATAATTATAATCTAATAAAAAAAATATAGTTATATAAATATATAATAATATATATAATGAAAAAAATAAAATTAATAAGTTACCCATAAGTCACTTCATATTCAGTGGATAGCGTTAACCAACATATTATAAATATTTAAATAAATTAATTGAATTTTGTAGTCATATATTATTATATTTGTTTTTTTACTATTTTTTTTTGAAACATTTTTTTACCTTGTTTCACGTAGGTATAATATTAACTAAAAATGCATCTTCGAATATTACATGACTTATTTTATACATTTATGCTCAATGGATTTTGTTATTTAATTAGTACAATAGTAATAAACATAAAAATACAAGAATAAGATACAAGAATTTTATACAAGAGTTAACGTGTAATAAATATTATAAGTTATTATTTAAAATATTTATTATATTTAGGTAAAAGACATAATAAGTAAAATAAGTAATGATAATAATTAGAATCAATTATAGTTAGGGTGAAAATTACAGGTATTAATGACTCTTATTAACGGGTCGGTTATAGAAATTCATTAGTCGAGTAGTTATGTAGAAAATATCATATGATTTGGTAGTTTTATTTTTTACTGTAAAATTGATTTTTCGGAGTACATATCTTAGAGTAAAATTAAATAGATTGTTAAAAAAATAATTTCAAATTGATAGAAGTTTGTATAGAAGTAGTTAAGGTCGCTAAAGCCACCTGGAAATGACTGGATACATAAATTATAAGGAAAATGTACCAAAGGTTTTCTCGATCAATAATAATCTACCATAATACCTATTATGCTCCATATTTATCTAATTATTATACACATCTTATTCGTTAGTGAACTAATAACTAAAGATCTATCAATTCATATTACTGGCTAATGGTGAAACAGGTTACATGACCGTATTAAATTCAAGTATTTAAACATTTTAAACTTATAGAGATATAGCGTGTGGCTAATATTTTTATGTTAAATAAAAAATTGTGTGATATATTGTTTTTAGAATAGAATTGTTGATACTTTCTAGAAGTGCTATTCGTTTCTTTAAACGGAAATTGTAAGTTTAAAAAATAGATTTGGAAAATTATGTAAATTTTTTTGTATGTTGTAATCACAATTAAGTGCAATGTAGGTAAGTATAGAATAGATATATCGTCAAAATATTAAAATAATTCTTATTTTTTGAGTTATATAATATATCTATAAATAATAAATTAAACTATTTATTAAAAAAAATATATACACTAAAACAAATAAAATTATATATACTTATTTTCTCAAAATCAAATTTTTATAAAGTATAAAGACACGTAAAGCAGTACACAAATCGGTTAATATATTCCCCCTATAATGATGTGTCATGCTGTATTTTACATTTTTAGTACCACTGAGGCGTAAGTTAAGTTGCCCTAATGCGCCCACCAAGATCGATTTATTTAAAAATTGCGTGTTTATTATTATTCATTAGTCATTTTGGTGCAATTTTGAAGTCGTTATAGTTACGTAACACTTTTTTATATCAGACTGGTCTGACTGAAAAATAATTTTCATAATCTGAAAACCAATACACAAATATTTACTAATTATTTGCAAAATAAATACCTAATTACATAATTTTTAAATCAATTAGTCGTGGAGGGGGTGCGTATGCCATTAAGCATCGCTTATAGATATGATACCAAAAATGACAAAATGTATATAGCACATTCCATTTTAGGTTAACAATTTTGATAAGCAAACGTGGTGTATTTAATTCTCATTATTCTTTGGTAACTAAAAATCGAAATTTTTAAAAATCGATTTGAAATTATTTGAATCACTCTGTATATTATACTTAAATAAAAATTTATTTTTTTTTATAAACCAAAAATTTTTTTTATTTATTTTCTAAATTTTTTTATTTATTTTTTATCGTTTATATTTATTTATTATTTTTACTATAAAATTATGTAATTTAGTAATTAATAACCGTAACGGAAATCCAGCCATGATGATAATAAAAAAATTATTATATAATATAATGGTAAACAGTAGTTATAATGGTACAAGATATTATCTTGGGTCATTATCTTAAAGTTTTGATAGAAAAAATAACATAAATTATATTAATATTCTTATACTTTAATTATAAAACGATTTGTATATAGCACATGCTAAAGGGGCCGGATGTGTGACATCTCTCCGAACACCCCCTCGCAAACGCCGCACCCATACGCAATTAAATCGTACTTCGATTGCTAGGAACAACCAAGGGACTTTAACTTGAAAACTGTCAGGAATAAAAAGTCGTACCTAGCGAAAAACAAATCCATGTTAAAACTTAAAACTGAGTTTATATAAATACGGGACACTCCTTAAGTTTATAATAAACTTACACCACTCAGTTTATACCACTGGTTCCCAAACTGGGAGGCGTGCCCCCCTTGAGGGGCGTATACACATTGCTGGGGAGACGTAAGCAGTTATTACGAAACTGTCCAAAGAAAAGTGTTGTCAGCATTAACATTATTTATTAATTTCATTATTTATTATTTTTATTTACTATTAATTATTATTAATATTTTATACTAATTTATTACTATAATATTTCACCTTAATTAATTGTTACATTTTATTATTTAGTATGATTTATATTTTATAACTATTATTATCAATAAATAGTAGTCATTCCGAATATTGTATATGGTTTATTTTTAAAGTACACAAAAAAAAGGTGATCAATTTTTTTCAATTTATAAGAGGAGGTGCGAGAATTTTGAAAACCTATAAAGGGGCGAAGGATAGAAGAGTTTGGGAACCACTGATCTATATAGACTGAGCGGGTCTCGTATTCGGCGAATAACACGATATTAAACGAATAATAAAAAGTACAAGTGAAAAGTTATGGCATTCGATGGCAAAGTATATAAATTATAATAGCATCAATATACGTTACAGCTTTAGAGTTGATGATAATCTCAGACAGTACAGTCCTTTCGCGCGGGCAACGTCCGTCCGGTCGACGGAGTTATTATATTGTGTAAAGGTACGCAGGTACGAGCGCGTGTCAAGGATGCGTAGTGGGCCGGCGCGGGGTCGGGAGGCTCGATAACGAAAATAAAAATAAAAAAACCTCACGAGAAGCAGCAATTCCCGTCCGCAATAGTGTGTGTGCGTAGAATAAAAACAAAAATACAGCAATAACAAAAGTTATGCACATACAAGCGTGTTTGTGGTCCTTCGCGCGCGCACACACATGATTTAAATATGCCATTGCCGCCGCCACCCGTCGCACGCCGATCGCCGATCGCTCGCCACCAAATACGAACGGACGACCAGTTTTCTCATCAGTCGACGTACGCACGGTCGTACGCATTTTTCCGCCGCCACACTCCGAGCGTGTAGTCCACGACGAAACCGACCCGTAGGCCCGTCTTTATTAACAGTCGTTCATCTGCTTTCCGACACATCCGGTCGTATCCAAACTACAACTCACGTACGCCCGATTTTCAAGATGACCAAGAACAAAGGTGAGTGATGTTGCGCGCGCGCGATTTCTTCCGTTATTGTTCCGTTAAAACAATTTATGTGCGTCGTTTGTCGTTTACCAGTATCCTAAAATTTGGTGTAAACACATTGTCCAATATTTCCTTTGAACGGTATATACCTATATAGTGTATAGGACGTGCAGGTGTTTTTATTCTAGTCAAAAAGGTCTTCACGACTCTGACTTTTGTTCCGATTTCCAGAGCAATAATAAATCGTTCTAATGCCGGCCATGAAAATAATATAATAAAAAATATCACAAAACTCTTGGCGCTTTAGCAATGAAATGTTTTTCGCAATCGGAATTTCGATAACCCAATTCATGTCGATATCGCTGTTTTTAAATTATACCTACCCGTGTGATTATAATAAATGATATAGTATTATAGTCTATACTTACATCATATGATTATTATTAAACTACATGATGTTATTTTACTTTTCATATCGCATTGCGAGACTATAATCAAATGACGGTTTGGTTGTAGATGTAGTGCTTGCACAATAAGGAAGTTCATGCGAACGGTTACATTCGATTATCACGATATCAATTGTTTATCGACACATTGTGCATTTGCTTATTGTGTCTATGGTTAAATTAAAATTTTTAATTATCTAGGTATTAGATATTTTATCATTTCATTTGTTACAGAAAGTGAGAAAGGTATATTTTATTTGTTTGATCACTTATAAACAAGATAAGACAGTATTTTTCATTTAATATTCAATTAATAGTATATTTGAATAACAAACAAAAATTACATAAATATATGAATTTTTCAGAAATTTATAATGTCTGAACAAGATATTTGCACAGAATAAATTATATATATTCTAAAGTATACGATAAATTATAAAGTCAGGCTGAATTTAAAGTAAAAACTATGTGTGATATTTCTAATATTTTACAAACTATTTACTAGAAATAAAATCATGGTATAATAATTAACTATTAAAGTAGGTATATAATGTATTTCTATATTATATAAGTATTGTATTCCTAACTAACATAACTACTAAGTTAGTACTGCAGATTCATTAACAATTTCACTTTGCACAATTTTTTTTTTTTAATTTATCATCTTTTATATAGTATAAGAAAGTCTCATCAAAATAAACGCTCTAACGTATTTTTAATAATATTTTCAGATATCATGTATTATATAATTATTATTAAACTATATTATGTTATTTTGCTTACCTAACTTACATTTACTTTATGTAGGTAGAATATGATAAATTGACTAAAATATTGTGGTATTAACATTATTAACAATAAAAATTATATTCTAATTAATTAATGCAAATTTATATTATTATGAATTTGAAATTGATTAAATTACCTACTTACATTTTTTACTTTTCAATTCATTGTCTAAAATTTGGATTTAAGAACAATTTATAAATATTATTTTAATATTTAAAAATCACAAAATATATAAAATAAATATTGTGTTTATGTTTAAAAAATATTAAGAGTTTACAGTTTATGTACACAGCTTGTATTATTTTGATTATTATGACGATCATATTGATATTGGACAATGAGATTATTGGAAAAATTAACGATACTAAACATATTTTGAGTCTGTTTAAAATAATGAATTATTTTAAGTATATTAATATGTGTATGGTATATTTTTATTTTGTTGTGAATTTGAATTTTATAAAAATTCCTATGCTTTCCGACCTCGTTTTCGACGTATAATGTTTATTGGTAAGGAATCTCTCTGTATGAGTATCAAATTTAAAAAAAATGTATCACATTTAAACATACACCTACATTCTACGTATATGCGAATATATGCGAGGTATCTCGTTCGCGATTATTGTTTTTTTTTTATAGTCATCGACCCAGACCTTGGAAGGTTATGTAATGATAGCGGCTACTATGTTACCGTGCTGCGTGAGCTCCGTGCTATTATTGTAGTGTTTGCAAATTGTTCTGAAATAGTGAAATATGTGTTGATGACCATTGTGCAGAATTATTATAAATTTCTATATTATATTATGAGCTATTTTTTTCGTTTATTTGAAATAAATATTTCGTACAAATTATAGCACAATATTAGTATAAAATTACAAGTAATGACTGATGATGTTGAATTGTTGAGATATTATAGATGTGAGTATAACATGTGAGTAAGAGGTCATCCCAATTACATTATTACAAGGCACTAGACTTGGGTTATTAAATTTAATTTCTACTGTACATACTTTTCAGTTTTTATTATATAATATAGACTATAGAGATGACTTGAGTTAAAAGTCTTATTAAAAGTGACTTGAGTTTAATGTTGATTAATGGTTAGAAGTTAGAATGATTTTTCGGTAATGGGTGACTTGCTTTTCATTATAATTATTATTATTAGTATTAAAATAAATATTATCGTAAAAAAAGTTATTTGTAGTACTTACATTCCATTGTTGTGATTTTTACGAAGTCAAAACTATTTGATTCTTTGTTTGTATCCATGACCGTCGGCTGTTGGTTCTTAGAGCATAAACAGAATATGGCTAGACAGCTTACAGGCTTGGAGGCTCGAGCAGTATGACAATAAGTGCGAAGTACCACAGTGGGCAGGAATTCGCAGGATAATAACCACAGTAAGCTAAATTGTAACCAATTGATCGCAAACCTGACAATTTAAACATTGTAAAAACAATTTCAAAGTACAAAATCGGATTATGAGATTATTTGACTTTTATATTTTCATAAACAGCAGTGAGATTGATTACAATATTTTTTAGACGTTTTTCAGATTTTTATAGATAACCGTTTAGAACATTGGTAGTGAAGTATATGTACATAGTTTTTACTTTTTCTTAAGGCCTTTTCATCAGATTTCAAAAATTATATTATACTTTTGAGTTTTTATTTTTAATAGTTACATCAATAGTAATTAATAAAATAATAACTAGGTACCTATATTACGTACTATTTTACGTCTATTCCAAACACTTTAAATGATATAATAAGCATTAAACAATAAACAAAAGTCATTCGTGTCGTCATCATGTCGCGTCTAGCTGAAAAGTATAATATGTTACATTTCATATAGTTATAAATTTATAATTCGTTTAAATTGCCTTTATATTTATATGCCTATGTATTATTCCCAAGGATGAGTCGAGTGATGGACCTGATACTACATGTAGAACATGCATTATTGAAAATGTTCAGGTTAGATATTATTTATGTAATTTCTTTTTTTGAACAAAATTTGTTGTATGAGATATACATAGAAGAATAATGACTATATACTAAACGATTATACGATCTAAGCATCTAATAGAAACATTGGCTAAATCTATAAGCATTTATAGTATTTTTTTTTGATAATTATGTGTATTTCTATAACTACCTGATAATTACTTCAATATTTTTTGAACAAAAAATTATATTTTAATGAAAAACATCTTTAGTACCATAGACCACCTAAACAGGTTAGGTAATTAGGCTTGCGGTCAGGTTTGTTGTTTGTTAACCTTGGATACCAAAAAGTTGGACGTCTCCGCTCAGAATAGTTTTTCATCGTGTAAATCATTTATAATTTAATATTATAGTCCATGACGAGGTACGTTTAACTGACAGCTGAGCGGTTATCTACTTCCCACATTTGTTTTTATAAATCTATTTAAACAAATTTTCGGATATCTATGATTATTTTGTTCAAAAAAATAAATTCAAATCGAAAACCTAAAATGTATCATTAAATACAAAAACGTCATGATATTATGCACGAGTATATGATTTATTAAAACTAACGTATGCTGCTGTAATAACAGTCAGCGTAGATAAAATTATATTTGTTTTTCTGAAAAAACACATTACTAATTATTGTTTGTGATTGTATGATGTTTTAATAAATAGAACAGTCACAATAATAAGGTTAAACATATGACGTTCTTTAAGTTAGATTGCACTTTGTGCACTGTTTGCCCTAGAAAACAATGCATTTATGTCTATAATTATATAAACTACGTGTAATATTAACGGTACCTGTACCTGCATTATTTTTTAAGTTACTTATATAGCAATGAACCGTGTTTCTAGTTATACCGGTTCTGTGTTGTTAGTATCTATTGGCCCCGATTTAAAATTTCCTGAAAAAATATCACATTATAATATTACGATAAAATCCTGAGTTGAAACTATATTTTATATTTTTATAGTATACGAGTGTATAACATGCAATATAACTGTTACATATATATTAATAGTGTCCAGAACACTGCATGCATTTGTCTGTTTTATTTTCCCGTGTTTAAAAAGTAAAATGTAAAAATATATAATTTACACGAACTTAAAGCATTGATAAAAATGAATAAGTACTTACTACAAAATTTTTTTACGATATAAGTGTGCTTGAAAAAATATTGTAAGATAAGTTCTTCAGTTCTACACAATAACCGGTATAGGCGAATCAAACGATAGTGGATGCGCATAGTTTTGTAGACTAAACCAGACATATAGGTACAAGTATATGATATGCGAATAGAATTTAAGATGTTACGGTTACTGCGATTGATCACGATCAAAAAGTTACGATAATATCAATATGTATTATTTTATAGGACATAGACATACTACATGATGGTTTAATATTGTGTTCAATAATAATAAGTCGAGAAAAATATTTTCTCAATTCTATCATTTTTTTTTTCTTTAATTAACAAGTATTGCTGTACACTGACCGTTGAGCTTACTTGTTCGGATATTTAACTCGTTGGCTAAAAAATATAATACATTTCGTCTTAATATGGCTTGTGCGTTCGAAACGTTTACACGTCTCGTATCCGGATGAGGTCACTCGCGAGTCGCGACCATAATATAATGCGTTTGTCGCATTGACGCGTCCCTATATATACACAATCTATCGGGTACTCAGATAAAATCCAAGAAAATGTGTGGATAATGTATCGAATAAGCTAAAAATCAACGCGGGACGGTTTTTTGTTTCAATTTTTTCAATTTTTTTTTTACCAAACCGACCGTTGCAGTATACAGCACACATATAATACGCGCGCATGCCAATAGCACGAAAACAAACACAGCGGACACGTATTATAATAATTATTACTACACGTACAGATCAACGGTCGGTTAGCGGTATGAGTTATAGAGGAGTCGTGTGTGTGTGTGTGTGTGTGTGTGTGTGTGTGTGTAATATATTTCCATAATATTATACGACAATCATACGAGTATGTAATGTACAAACCGTATAGATATATCTACATAGTATAGGAGTAATATTATATTGCTCACACGCGTTGATACCGCGCGTATAATATATATATATATATATAAGTATTGTATTTCCTTTGTTCGCGGTTAATGCTGAATCGCATTTGTAATACGAAATATAATAATTTGATTGTGCTTTTCCGGCCGCCCGTGTACGATTTCGTCGGAAATCAACTTAGCTAACTTTAGCGTAACATAATATATTATGTTGTCGTCCAGACGTCGGTTTGGCGGTCCCGCGGAACCAATGTCATACAATATATAAATACAAAACTTATAATAATATACAAATATAATTATACAATAATAACAATAATTTATATGTTGTTAATAACGTGTCGTTTGTGTACTCGAAATTTGATGATATAAACGAAAAGAGCTATTATTATATACCTATATACGACAACGTGTGTGATATGGGATCGGGATCACTGCAGTATCGTGAAAATTGCGCCCACACGTTCTTACCCAAATCCTCCCGTGTTCAGAATATAACATTTTATAATATAATATATTATTATTATATATCTGTGCGACCGTGAATTTTTCGTTTTTTCGATTCGATAGTTTATACGCATACACTCGATCGTTAAAGATCAATAATAAATGTGCATTTAAATAGCGTGTATAATTTTTTTTATCGTATCGATATATAAATAGTTATACACGGATATAAAAAAAATATACGAGAATATAAAATATTTAAATTATAATAACTCTCTCATGAGTATATTAATTAATATGAGTGGTAAATGTATAAATTCGCTAGCAATCAATATTTTCGAGAAGTAAAAACTATATTGTGTTCCTGGGTTCATTACACAGCACATGTCAGTATAGAAATAATTTTAATAATCACATTGCATAAAACGTCGCGCTGACAAGCGAACTTTTTAAGAGCAGGACACGTGCGTTGTCTCTTCTTACAAATAAACGACATAAGACATTTCCGTTCAGCAGAACCAATTTTGTGTTGCAGTCAGCTTTAATATTGTAGCGAGTTATCTTGTCATTAAATCTAATACATTAACTATTACTGCAGTTTTTGTATGTTGTTTTTTTTTTGTGGTATCTCGAGCGATTATGAGTAGATGTTGTAAAATAATTTAATATTAATTTAGAAATGCCCGGAGAGCAAGTCCAATCTAATAAAAATTAAGTTGACGAGTACCTAATGGCTAATTAATATCTGCTGAACAGAAATCTTCTGTTGTACGTTTACAGGACAAGGACATCACTCGCGGGTGTCAAACGTATTTTTCTTCTTATATATATATTGCAGAGTTGAGATGTTTAAAACATTTTGTTTTAAACATTTGTTTAAAACATGTTTTAAACATCTAAATTGATCAAACATGGTTTTGTTTAAAACGTTTAAAACAAATGATTTAAACAACATAATAAAAACAGTTGTTTAAAACAGAAAATCATCATTTATGTGCATATAACTTATAATTTGTAAGTTCATACTGGTAACTCCTATTTATTATTATTTTTTGTTTCATAAACAAATTTAAAATTTATAAAATGTATTATGATAATTTTACTTATTCAAAATTCAAATTACTAACACTTCAATGGTTTATAATATATTACTTCTGTAGTTCTGTAGGTAATATATTTATTTATTTATTTGTTTAAATTACATTACCATTAAAATTTAAAGAACAAAGTTAAATTAATTATTTATTATTCGCACTGACGCTAATGTCAGATGCAGAAGAATAACATCAAAATTAAATTTTATTGATATCATAATTATCATATCATATTATTACCTTTCTCATATTTTATAATCGGAAACCCGCCAAATTAGTAAATACTAATATTATATTATTCAGTATTCTTTATCACGATGTAGATAACAGATTAGTTCTTTATCATCAATTATTATCAAAATAATCAAAAACGATTTTTAAGTGTAAAACCACTAAAACCGTCAGCCGTTGTTCAATTACACGTCGAGTAATAAAAAAATTATGATATTAAATAAATGATTTTTTTTTAAAAATAAATTACATATTTTGTTTTAAACTCGATTAAATCATGTTTTAAACATGTTTAAAACAGCTGAATAAATATCATTTTAAAAAAACCCGTTTTAAACAAAAAAATCATGTTTTAAACGATTAAAACAATTTTTTTGATTTTTTTAAAAAAATCATGTTTTTAATCAACTCTGAATTATATTGTAATATATACCCTACTCGTAGGTGCAGGGTAGGCGCGACAAAAGAAATCATTATACTTATTACGAAATGCGCACGTGGTTATTTAATGTGGTTATTATGATAGCGATAATGTGTGATGCGTTATTGTTCATATTATTATCATTGTTTGTATAATATGTAAATATATTATAAGTGCAACATTCACGACCGTGGCACGCCAAATCGATGCGCTTATTTATTATTGTACGTCGTCGTCGCTCGATCGTCAAAATAATGTACAATATTATTATAATATACCGTATATTCTATGCACGGCCAGTTGTTGTGCGTTATTTCTAAATGTTGACGTTACTGGTACAATCACGTACGGTGCACGGCGACGGACAATAATATACAAACCAACAACAGTCGTGTCCTTGGCGTTATCCACGAAACGACATCGCCGCCGCCGCAGAGTATTTTATGATATATATTATATGTTTGGTTCGCCGGTCGTCTCCGCGCGGCGTACGATATCTGTGTTTTTTAAATTATAATAATATTATATTGTCTCCACGGTCAACGCGGGCCGCCGCGATAGTGACCGCGCTACATTATATAATTAAATCGTGTTTGCTGCGTTTATATGGCGATGTTAAAACGGCTCCGGATCCACGGATATTCGCATTCTTGCTGATGATTTGAGTACATAGTTTTTGTTTACCGGTAGAAATACGATAAACAATAATTCGCTGATCTACGAGACCCCCTTAGATTTCATCGTAATATCAACAAAATATATATAGTAATCGTCAACAGATCGCCGTCAAACGTACATTGACATAGTATACTACAGAATACTTGACGCGCAGACGTCGATTATAAGACAATTAGATTTTCTACACTAATAATAATGAGTATACAAATGTATACAGAATGAGAGCGGTCACGCGCGCTGCATCCTTATTGATAATTCAAAAGTTCAAAGTGCGCTCTTCTTTTAAACTTGTTAAAAAAAATATTCGTTTAATGAACAATCTAAGTATATACATTTATAATATTAGAAAAGTATTCTGATTAAGACTAGAAAATTAAAAATATACATTTAATATGTTTGTTTTTCCTTTTGAAAGTGATATACGCAACATTTTAAAATGCATGTATTTTGATTTATTTTTAAATGCTCCAAAAGGGATAATATCAAAAACAAATTTGTTAATATTATTTTTTCAATGTTATATTGTCTGCGATTAAAATATGCTTTTAATTTTTTACAAGTCTGAATGTATAAAATATATGATTATAATCGTTATTATTTTTTGTTTTACTCGGTTCATTTAAAATTCGAAACGACCTCGAATAATCTCCAGCAACTCCAGTTCGTCCGATCATGTTGGTGCATACCCACCGATTTTATAATTACATATATAATTACCACATAAACTAACCAATTAGTGAAAACCATAATAACATGGTCGGTGAAAAAAATATTACTAATTAGGAAAAAGTAGGTAACTATAATCGTGTACACGCACAATTAGTTAAAATAATTTACATTATAAAAAACCTATAAAATAATTTTATACTGTCTATATCAGCGTTTCGTATTATCACTGTAGTTTACCTTGAACGCAATGACTTACAAGGATCAAGGAATACCGATTTTAAATGTGTACCTACGATGTTTTCATAGCATAGTCATGTTATTTGAGTACTATTATTACTATTACTTTTATTACCCTTTATTCTTTATTAGGTTAGAATTTTGTCCAATGTCGAATGAAATATGTTAAAATTGTATTCAATCTATTTAAATATAGTGTATTAAATGTTTATTTTTAAAAATGTACTAATTATTTTCATCTTAAGTTATTGACAAAGTTTTTTTTTATATTTCAACGGGAATACATTTATAACTTAATCAGATCACTAGTCAATTAATTCTAGTCGATAAAAATATTAAATGTATATTAAAACCACTTTTATGCATCAACATGAAAATGTCTTTATTTCCTATCAATTTACGTTAGATTAATTAATTGCCCAAAGAACTTACACAAAAAAAAATATACATATATAGGAAGTAATAATAGTTCATAAGAATACACAAAAATCAACTATATCCCTTGCCGTTGAGTAATTCAACTTGAATATCTTAATTTGATTTACAGCACATACCGTATATACACTTCAGTGTCTTATTGTTGTGCAATAGATTTTTATAACAATTTGTCACGTTCGTTCGTCAAAAAATGAAGTACGAAATATGAATGAACGTTTTTACGAGCTTGCGATTACCATAATATCTTGATAATAATGAATGCAAACTAGGTTTGTAGCACATTATAGGTCAAGTTCCAAAACGATAATTTGATTTATATCAGTCTGCAGAAGTGCATACACAATAACTTGAATAACTAAATAACCAGATGATTTTTTCTGCTTCGTGGAGTCAGTAGTCACATGTAAAAACTGTCAGAAATAAAACTATTATAAGTATCATCACACACATGCTTTTGGCATACATACATTTATCAATCATAATAATTTATTAAGAGTACGCTGTGCATTTAAAATAATAATCGTTAGCCGAAATATTTATGGCGCATTTATGTTAATTCTAAAAAAAATTGACCTCCCGAATAATCTAATAGGACAGGTTATGTAAAACGATCGAATAAAATGCCACTCTTCGGCCTCGTCGAAACGACATAATATAATATAACCGAGTTCGAATACTGAGCGTTTTTTAACGTATAAAGATGACAAATAAATCACACTAGTTCGATCTGATGTTGCAGACGTATCGATTTAATCGATAATATAACATATAATGATAATATTATTTGATTATAATCAGTAGCAAGTGTACGCCGACAAGCTGCTTTGGTCGAGATGGAGATGATGAGAATTCCCACTGTATTTTGATCGAAAATCGTATCACTACATCATTACTAGATTTTATTTTTTTAAGAAGTCTAGTGTCTATACGTAATATGAACACAAATACAATTTGAGATAATATAAAAGAGATTTTTCTCTGTTTCTACCTATTATATATATGCGACACTTCTGCACGCATCTATTCTGTTCTTAAGCCACTTCGACCATCAACTGGAATTTTTATATGGGAAAAATGAACTTGGCTTCTCTGCTAACTTGCAGATTTGTGGACAGTCATACCATAAAACGGAAACAGAACCGGTTCGATCCGACAATATAATATTGTGCGCATACAAGACGATTAACCGAGCATATACTCTCCGCGCGCCTTTTATCTTCAATAAAATACAGTTATTCAAAATCTGATTTTTAACATTTTCAATTATACTTAAAGAACATATTTTTAGATTCTAGAGATTTGTTTCTACTACTTAAGGGATGTTCTACGAACTTCTGTTTTTAAAATGAGAACACCGGAGCTATGACGATTTGACAATTTATTAATCCATTAACATTTATAATTTGTGAAAATGATTCAGTTTAATTAATATTTAATGCTGCGTCCAATAAGCAATAATACATATTCTACAAAGTCAATAAAAATTAAGTTTCCATTTGATTATTGAAAGTTGGTATCACCATTGAACACTAAAAAAAAAAAAAAAATCAAAAATCAAAAAAAAATCAAGATTGTGAAAATATGATTTTTAAGTATATTTTAAATTGTAAAAACCAGGATTTGAATAAATTCATTATTAAAGAAAAAATAGGAATGAGAAATCTTGGTGAATCACTCTGTATATATATATATATATATTAAAGTTTCCGTCAATATTTTTAATATAATAACATAGTATTATACGAGTCAGCGTGCGTATCATTCCTTTGGCTAGTCAGACCAGTTATTATATTATGTAGTATGTACTCGTATATATATATATATATATATATATATATATATATCTTAATACAACTACACGGGCAAAATATTATTATACATGTTACCACGTTTGCAACGAAACCGCATTTTGGTACCGATCTCTACCTCATATAATGGGTATACAAGTATTAATAAGTACATATTATAAGTATATTATGCACCGGTTTCATTCACGTCGGTGATTGTGTTTTTTTTTGTAATTTAGCTGTCTGCACGCGAACTAAAAGTAGGAATAAAATGTGTAATGTGCCTAACCTTTTTAAACTTGCGAACCACATTTTTTTCGTAGCATTTTATCGACCACTTATCGTGTACTCATACACAAAAAACATCATTATTCATAATTTAGAAATCTAAAAAGAATAATTGTTTTTTAAACTAAAATTGGGGTGGATTTAACTTTGGAGTTGTTATTACATTATGTATACAGTAGCATAAAAATACTTAATTTGAAAGGCCATGGACCATTGGTTCTGTAGATACATCTGGTAGGTAATATGTATATATAGGTTGTTACAATTTTAAAATACCATTGTAAATAATATAGTCAATAAAACACGCTGATTGAACAATTAATAATTGACATTTTAACGAATTAATTGTTCGATAGAATACGTAATAATTTTTAAAATATTGATTTTAATTTCAAACCTATACAAATATGAAATAAATACAAATTACGTAATTATACAGGCAATCTAGTAATCTGGTATACTCATGTAGGTATATTATACTAAATACAGTAAATAGTATAAAGTGGTTGAAAATTATTTGCTTTATGTTTAATAAATATTATATAATTGAATTTCATATATTGATTAATCGTTGTAAAATTAAAGTGTAAATGAAAATTAACCTATAGATAATTAAAATTCATATACACAGAAAGAGCATTCAAAAAAGTGTTCAAGAGTATATAGGAAGTGTACATAACTGCATTTACTAAAATATTATTATTTCTTATTGTGATATTTTGATTAGTTTAATTACTTTTAACTATGTATACAAAGTTTAATAATACATATATGTAAGTAATCGCATTTATTTTTTCCTACTCTCTTCACATTTACTTATTATGTGCTATTTTTGTACGGATTTTATATTTTTCTTATATTAAAAAAATATATATTTATATAGGTATATAAATTGTACATAATATAATTTTCTTTATGTCATAATGTTAGATTTGTATGGTTATTTGAATGTATTTTAAAATTTGATTGATTACATTTGTTTGCTTCAAGTAACTAAATTTAAATCGATGAGTCTGGGTTGTGAATACTTGTGAGGTACCTATATCATAATACAAATTATACGTTCAAGTAGGACATTCTAATAGAGTGTGCGTAACTGCAGCATGATCTACAAGCTTAGAAAAAAAGAGCCAATATTGTGTTTAAATATACAAATGTTTTAATAAATTAAGAGCAAAAAACAAATTTAGCTATCGAAATTCCAAAAATTTAACGTAATACTTTAAAAATTAGCTTATTTAAAAATTAAATTTCTCTACAAATCTACAAGGTTTTTTTTTTTTGTCAACCGCTCTTCTTGCGCGTGAAACTATAGTACTAGGTATGTAAAGGTATTTAATAGTAAAATATTACCCATTTGGCATTGAACATTGTTAATTTAAACATATTAGAATTTATTAGGTAATACTTAGGTAAAATTATTATTATTATAGCCTATTAGTTAAATGTATAACTTATAGTTTTAGAATTTATATGTATATAGAGATTGCGCGTACATAAACTCAGCATGCTCATCTGAATGCTTCTATACTCAACGACTTTGTTGTAATACTTTTTATTTTTATTGTTTACAGGATGCGAGGCATTTTTATCGGATTTGGATAAAGTGCCGTGCATACAAATTGGAGAATTCAAGCTCCGTTTAGAACTGGACGACGATTTGTCACCAGAGTTGTTGGATGTGGCCTTAAAAGAACTCAGAGAAACGCCCGAGCAACAAGAAAAATCGATCGCTGAGCTGAAAGCATTACTCGAAAGTACGGCACATATTACACATCCTCTAAAACGCTATATTTCGAGTTTGAAATAATAATAATAATGTAAATTAAAACTATTTGTTTATTCGACGTTGATTAGAATTATTATAGTACAGTTTAACTTACATAACAGCGATAATAACAATAATAATCATCACTCGAGATTGTATACACAACTACACGAGACGTAAGACTATTGTAAACGGACCACAAAAATGTTTTTAGAGATATTCAAATTACAGGGACTTGTGGCTCCTAGTGTGTATTTTGTAATAATTATACAATTTATTTGGGTATCCATGACTCGTATATTATTATACACGATATCATTGAAAATGAATGTATAATAAAACGTATTTATAGTTGTAAACACGAAATAGACAAAAAAAAAAAATAACTAACAACGCCGTAACCTATTAGAAGCTAGAAAAAAATATAAACTATTTTCTCTCATTTAGTCGTCACACGTGATATTAAGTACATACAAAATGACTCATAATATTATAATTATACACTCATAATTAATCCTTGCAATGTACATCCTATGCATGTAATTTAACTCGAAAACGTTTTAGTCACTTTTTTTGCTAATAAGTAATGGCATTGAGACTGTTTACCGTTTAGAGTGATCGATACACTTATTATTATGCACCTATTACTTATTGCGCGCATTAATAAATCCGGTACACGAGTATACAAATTAATAAAGTAATTGGTACAGACATAAAATTGTGTTCTATGAACCGCAGATTACGACGATGAAATGATGAAAACATCACGAGATAATAATAGGCCATTCTTTATATTTCATTGCTGTCGGCAATGTTTTTTTGTTCTTACAATATGACCTATATATTTGTATTTTATTGTATAGGTTTATACACTTCAACGATTTCAAATATGTATACATCACATTATTCCAACGAACAGAAATAAGCAGCGTATACATTATAGTACATATATATAAATATATTATCATTTATATAGCTAAATAGCCTATATACCGTTAGGTCATTTAACTATGTGTGATGTATCAATTGTTTGCGTTTCCTATTCATATCTTTGTTTTTATTTTTTATTATTGATTTATAAAATATTATTAATTAAACAATACAAGTTGTATTAACCAGTTTCACTCGTGAAAAAAAAAATAATAACATTGAAATTATTAAAATTATGAAATATTATATACAAATGCCTCAACGAAATTCCGGTACCTATATTAAAATACAACGCGTTGTCGTCCCTTTCTCCGTCAAAAATGGATATTCGATATTGTGAAATACTCCGGGGAAAGGAGCTTATATGAAAAAATATGAGAAAAATCGTGAAATTATTCAAGTTTTATCGTAAAAATGGAAAAACGAAATAAAATGTATACCCTGCTTCCCTTACTAGCCTAAAAAACCGTCCACACGGGAGGGGAGTATTTAGGACAGTTAGTCATTTGGTAAAAAAAGCATGTTCCATGTTCTTTTATACATAAGAATACGCAGGATAATAATATATTATTAGAAATTTAGAATTAGTAGGTTTTTAGATATATACTTACTAATTACTAAATACATTGTATCGGCGGGAAATGCAACTTTGGAAGTAGTATGGTTACTGACGTTACTGTATGAGTAATGACTAATGAGTGTATACTTTATATATATATATATATATATATATATTATAAAACATATATGCAAGGTATAGTACAACGATATGGTATAACGGTTCAATCTTAATAGCTTATATACATTTATAATAAGCTAAATAAAAGAACAAATTATCAATAAAATATTAAACGTTACCTACTTTCGTTGGATATTATAATATTTACCTAATACGAGTAATGCGTCTAATTTATTTCATTTTTCAAAGCATTTTTCCATTTTTTAATTGTACTCGAATAGATTTTATAGATGTTAATATGTATAGCTATATAAGTCATATACTATATTATGCGTATACAATAAATGAATAAAATATTCAAGGGAACTATATTCATTAATATTAATATACCTACCTACTTTCGCTTAAACTTATGATTAATTTAATCAATATAAAGTACATTATAATATGATGTCCGATACATAACGCGATACCATACAAACATTTATTACCAAAGATAAATTAATTATATATTTTAACGTGACTACGTGATGATAAAATAAAATTAAAATAAAATATACTTTCAATTTTCATGTGTACATATCATTAATCTATATTAAAATAAAACAAAACAAAATACTATACTTCAATTATTCATAAAACCAATATTTATTAATTTAAATTTGGTAGTTGAATAATTATATATTTTAATGATATTGATTATTAATAATATGGCAAGTATTACCTACATAACACGATTGATGAAGGATACTTCACTATAAACTATATGTATATAAGTATTAGTATATAGTTATATAGTTCCTATATTTATTTAAAGTACGATTGTACTGTAACTAATAATATAATATTCACTTTTTCTAAAATTGTAAATTAATAAAATATAATTGGAACCCAAATGGAGATATTATTTTAAGAGTGAAACTTTGAAAAAAAAACATTAAGATCGACTAATACCATTGCATAAATCATATTCAACATCTAATAATGTTGTCACTTATTAAAGCGTTTTTAGATATGTGCCAATCTAATAGTATTTAGTATGTACCTATGTTATTAAACTCTGTCCTTGCTGAAAAATCAATTAAGATAAATAATTAATGATGTTATCTAATTTATCTATTTAATATGAACAAATTTGGTTGTCGTTCAATCTTAATACCCATAAAAAATTATTGTCGAATATTTTGTTTTTAAATACATATACTTTAAATAATTACAGAAAACGATTGTTCATACGCGTTTTTAATTGTATTTTAATACGTGTAATATTATTTTAATTTATACCTATGACCTATCTATATTTTATAGATATTTGTTTATTTTTTTCATTATTTAAAACAACCTGTAGAAACAATATATTATAGATGTTATATTCAAACCTAATCGGAAGAGGTATTATCAAAAGATTTTAAAAACATTCACACGCCTAAGAAATCATACATTAAAACATTAATACATTTTTATCGTTATTCAAATTTAAATATTACAAATATTTCACAAGCTACAAATCTGTTTTTAATATAATTAATATATAGAAGTGTTCAATAATGTACATACAACAACATGATTTTGACTATTCAATAAGTTATAAAATAAATATTATTGAACAATTAATATATTAATATTCTTCTTATTAGTTACTGTACTAAAAAAAATAAAACCAATTTTTGTAAATATTGTTGTTATTATTTTATTTTAGAGGACAATGATCTCAAAGTGCCGTTAGACAACAGGGCATGGCTTATACGCTTTCTTCGTCCAACAAAATACTATCCAGAAAGCGCACACAAGCTGGTAATACCATAAGGGCATATCTCATTGGGCTGGATTATCTATATTATATTTTATCATCTATAACATAATGTTATAATATACAACTTAATTTCTTTGCCAGATCAAACAATACTACCAATTCAAAGTGAAACACTCAAATATATACGATGGACTTTCGCCCAAGACTGAGAAAAACATTTTTGATCATGATATACTACATGTTTTACCGAAACGTGACCAAAGCGGACGCAGGATTTTAGTTATTGAATTAGGAAGTAAGTTATTTAATTTTGATGATTCATCTTGTTGAGTCAATATAAACCATTAAATTTAATTATTATTTACTGAGATAACTTACCAAATGTTGCTTATAATCTAATAATTTTTTTGTACAGTCCGCGAACCTAATTACTAATTCAATATGACATATTAAAAGGTAAAAGAAAAATTTAGGTTAAAAACAATGGATGTAAAGGTTTTATAATAAAACGTTTTCATGCGGAAAATATGCTTCTGCAATCTTAAACTTTGAGAGTTATAAAAGTTTGATCTAGTACACATATACTTTGGATTAAACAATTGATATAATTTTTTTTATAATAAATTCTCGAGGAGAGTAGATGGGAGAGCTATAAGAAGGAAATATTTATGCAATACCTGTTCCGACGTATTTTAGTTTTATAAATATTTTAAATTTAAAAATTATTTTAGTACCATTTTGATAGATGTTGTTAACATATATTTTTTTTGCAACAAACTTTTTTTCATGGTCAAATCTTGGAAATACAAAACAAGGCCTCATAAAATTTACTTATAAAAATTCAAAAATATTTAAAGTACCTACTTGGGCAATACTTTTTATATAATGTTGTCAATATTGTCAAAAAAAAAGGCTCAAAATCAATGTTAGTCTTACAGTGATCTATTCAATGATGGTTCACTTTAATCTAAACTTAACAAGTTCTATGGTTTTATTTAAAATATTTAAATAAATATTAAAATATTCTTATTCAAATTAACGATACAAGTTAAACTTACAAATAAAAAAGTGATCAATACGTAGAAGCAGCTAATTTTTAAAATTTGTATTGACTATGTAGTACTTATCTGTTTGGATTTTCAGAGAAATGGAAGCACAAGAAGTGCACGTTGGACGAAGTATACAAAGGTGCTGTGATATTCCTCGAAGCAGCCATAATGGAACCAGCCACCCAAGTAGCCGGTGCCCAAGTAGTTTTCGACATGGATGGTCTGTCGTTGCAACAGACTTGGCAATTTAGCCCACCATTCGCCAAGCGAATTGTCGACTGGCTTCAAGTACGAATAATGACATCTATGTTACGCACACGTTTATAAACACATATAAAATATTAAAATTCAATAATAATTTACTGTGAAAAAAGGTTTAATAGAACAATTATTTTGATAGGCATAGACCATTATAATGCAATGTATTATGGTTAAGGACCAAAAAACAATAAAAACAAAGAATGTTGTAGTATTTTATATTAATTTTAAGCAATATATATGGTATACATATATATTTTTAGTGTAATATAATATGTAGTTATTAATTGATTATAATAAATCAAGCCCAATCTAACATATTAAAAATATTTTAAGAACATGCCGGATATGCTCTTATTTATAACGACTAAATTACTTTTTAATTTTTACGTATTATTATTTTATAAATATATTTTATTTTTTCCTATTTATTTATAATAGATAGATACATCAAGATAGATACTTTTCAAGTTAATTAGTTATGAAAATCTATACACATTAAAAACAATACTTATTTATAAACTATAATTCGTATAAGTAAAAAAAGTTATTAGTTTAAAATATTATATCCAAAAATTCTGATTATTGTATATACTATATATTTATATAAGATATTTACTATTTACACTTAATTGTAGAAAAATTATTTTATTATAAGAAAAATCAGAAATAAACCATTTTTTAGTGTTCATTGTTGAACAATATTTGTGTTTAAGATGTAACAAATGTTACATAGGTTTAGGTTTTCATTTTTTACACATTTTTTGAGAATGATTTATAATGTCCTATAGTTCCGTTATGAAACTGCGTATTCGTATTTATCCAAAAACATATTATCTATAATACCTATACTTATGCATACTAAAAATAATATTGTTGTGTTAACGTCTTTTTTAGGACAGCGTTCCTGCGCGAGTCAAAGGAATCCACATCGTTAACCAACCGATGATTTTCAATGTTGTCTTCAACTTCTTTAAACCATTCTTGAGAGAAAAACTACGGTCGAGGGTGAGCTCATACATCTGAATACACGGAAGGGAAAAGAACGATGATATTTTTAAGGATGAGGCGTTTTCGAGTTGTAACATACCTCAATCGCTAAAACTTGTCACATAGTCTTATGATGAATCTTATATCGGTGAATGGTAGAGAGTCGAGAACTGAGACTTAAAATCAAGATAAGACAGTCGAGATAATAATAATATAATAGTTTTAATCATTATATTATCATACCTATCACTTATACATAAATATAGGCTCTACGAAATATCCTCATTTTATTTTTATCTTATTGGGCAATGTTTTCCAATCTTTTTGTAATGGCGACCCACAAATTTACTGCTTATTAGGTACGTGACCACCACAAAAAAAAAAAAGTTGACTAGGTACCTATTTTAATATATTATTATCAATGTATAGTTACCTAATTAGTTGACAAACACCACGAGTCACGATTCATCAAAAATATTTCGCGACCCACAAGTTGGGAAACACTGTGATAGGGTTTGAGAAAGACTCTACTTTTAATTTTTGAGTGGTATGAGAATTTACCATCGTTAATATTGTTTTTTTATAAAGCTTATTTTAATATTTGTCAAGCGTATTTATTTTAAATTTATTAAAATTATTAGGTACTCGAAATAGTTACAGTTTATACCTGTATAAATAACCTGTAGTACCTACATTTTGATTTTAATAGATTTAAAATATATTTAAAACACAAAGAACTAGAGAACAAGGAATTTAATTTTTAAATTTAGTTTTATTTTTCATATTTTTTAGAGAAATTATAAATGTATATAATTCATAATTTTCTATAATTATCATGATTTAGCATTAAGAAACCATTGACTTAAGTTCGTACTCCGCGTGGTTTTAATTTTTACAAAAAACGAGATCATGCTGCGCAATGTGCATATAAATTGTCTTATTATATTTTGCTCTTTATAAATTTATAATATAATAATATATTACTTTTATCTGCAATTTTCTCTTGGTAATTGGTTAAATGTCATAGTGGAAATTTATTTGAGATGAAAACAAAAATAGAAAATACTGCTCAACGTAAAATGAAAACTTATGTTGGTGCTTTCATTTTATTTCTAATGAACCAAAAAAAGCGTCTTACAAAAAAATAATACGATTCACGTCCTTCGCTTTCTTCCCACTACTAATTTATGCTTATAGAGTGATTATTTTGCAAACATTTCGCACAGCAGTGCACATATTATAATTAATGAAAATAATATATTATTAAATGGTTACAGATCATCTTCCACGGCAACGACCGACAGTCTTTGCACAAACACCTATACCAGCCATGTCTACCGGAATGCTATGGTGGTACTTTGGACGTACCTCGTGTTACTGGACCTCAGTGGTACGAACTACTGATAACAGTAGAAAAAGAATTTGACGGTACGCATAATATGAGGGTTATAATTTTTTTTTCTTTATTTACAAAATACAATCTCTACTTATGGACACAGTGTATTACTGTATTAGTACACGGGATAATATATATTTATATATTAATATTTAATTCGTTTGCGCATTATAATACAACAATACAACACACTACGTACATATTATACACGTCTATTAATTAAGTGTATTGAGTGGATAATTGTCCAGAATCGCGAAACGATATGATTAATGTAGTTTCTTTCCAATATCCAGATCTACATAATTTTTCTCTTCGCTAGGTATTTGAATTTGAAAACTTCAAACCTATAAAATTAATTTTTCATTATAAACTATTTGTTCATGTCCAACAATTCTATCCTAAGTACATAATCATTATTTTGCGCTTGAAAACTAATGACAAAAAATAAATTAGTTTTCTAGCGCAATGCCAATAGACATTTATGTAGGCATCAGGCATGTACACTATTTTTTTATTTGGACTAAATTATTTAAGATTTTTAATATTGAATGTAAATGAAGTGGTATTGATTTTTGTAATTATTATTTTTCAGTTATAAACACTTACGGTTATGGAAAATAATTCCAGTGAATGGCGTCCTGCAATTTCAGCAAAGACAAAGTGAAGCCTTCTACGCGTCTTTGAAAATTAAAAAACAAAAATATTTTTTTATTATTTTGGTGTATGTCGATCATTTATATAGAAAAAAAAATATTTTTATTATATAAAACAAATAAATTATTATCGTTTTAAGTTTATTTTTATCCATAATGCTAATGATTTCCAATTTATTAGGACTTATATAAAGTACTTATAGGGAAAATTGTAGAGATTGTAAGTATGTTAAACAATGTACCAACACTACCAACTCGTATACCATATTGTTATAAATTTTTTATTCTTTAATTATACTATTGTATTTATTTATTAACAACAATTTTTCTTTTTTTAGTACCCAATCACTTGTTATACCTATTATTGTTTGATTCGATTTTGTAAGAGAAATATCGTAAATATAATACGCATAAATAATATAAATATGATTCATATTTAACAATGTTATTTTTATATTTTAAAATGATTTTATTCACTCTGTGGTTTTAAAAATTCTATATCTATTAAATACTAATTACTTTCTAAAAATAAGACAAAAGTGTACGGGGAACGTATAGCTAGCATTATGCTAGCTCCACACTCTCGCGAGGTCTCGCCTCGTGTCTCGTGTTCTTTGACTCGCGACCAAAATACCGACTTGGAGTGGAGCGCGCACGAGGCGAGGCGAGACGAGGACAGACGACACTACACTCTCGTGCTTGCGCTGCCTCGCTTCGCCTCGGCGAGAGTGTGGAGCTAGCAATAAGTGGGCGGTCGGTAATTGAGCCACATTTTATCTATTTATGCTTCGTATAAAATATTATCTAACAGTTCACTATACGGAGATTGGGTCACAAATTATATCTATATTTTTGAAGTGTATCTAGAGATTGGGTCATAAATGTATAAGTAGTATAACACAAAAATATACAAGTATACCTTAAAATTATTAGCTATTTTTTTTTCAAATTTATAAAATGAAATTATTTTTTTTTTTTTAAATATGATACAGATCTTACAAATTCAAATCTATCTTTTTTTCTTCGTATTTTTAATTTCACTAAGATATCATTTTTTCAAAATAAAGTTCGTTTTTTGGCTTTTAATTTTCCTACGCTTCTAATTTTTATATAAACGTCTGATTGAACTCCCAATAAAACTTATATTAAATATTATTTTATAAATAAATTATGGTAGAGATATAATCTTATTTTTGCACGCTATCACTGGATGTAATACAACTTCTTCATTTTTCAATAAAGGAAAAGTAAATATTTTAAAACTATTTGAAAAACGTCCAGATCTTACCAAAATAGCAGAAATATTTAAAACAAAAAACTGTCCAATCGCAGACATTTTAAAACATGGATTGCAATTCATTTTAGCCATGTATGGTGCTCCAAAACACGAGGACTCCATTGATAATTATAGGTTTTTAAATTTTTCCAAATTGACCAGAAATAATAAACCTGTCAAATTATCATCACTCCCATCCATAACTAATGCCGTTCAACAGCATCTACTTCGTGTGTATTATCAAATACAAGTGTGGCCGGGTAACACGTTAAATCCTGAACAGTGGGGGTGGGCTATGAATGACAATATTTTGGAACCTGTCACTACATTATTACCACCCGCACCTGAAGAATTGTTGAATATGATTTTTTGTAATTGTACAAAAGGCTGTAGTACTAACTGTGGGTGCAGAAAAATAGGAGTTAGCTGTTCAATTATTTGTGGACATTGCCGTGGTCAATCATGCTTGAATTCAAGTTCTTCGAATGGTTTGAATCAAAATGATATAGACGAACCTTATGAATATGAAGGCATAAACCCACTAGACTGTTTGGCTGAAGAAAACGACGCTGACGAATACCAAAATAACGAAGAACAAGACATTCTAATGCAAGACATGTCATCATATTATGATGAGTAAACCGAGAGTTGAGTTATTTGTTAGTAATTAAAATATTATATTTAATCACTTTTTAAGTGATGTTTTATGTAAATGGACTAGGCCTATAGGGGAAACCATGTAAAAAAAAAACGCGCCCAGCTTCTACCTCAATGGTGGTGTGGAAACGAATGCATTTTTATTATCGTTACGTAATCGTAATTTTCTAAATGGTGAATACTGCAAGTAAAATTACATATTATTAATATCAAAAAAAAACAACTTATAGACAATATTCTCCTCTGAAATTTTTATTTGAAACTTTTTTTTGTACGACAAGCTCAAAGCGAGATAATAACGCAAAGGCTGTTTGTTTTTAGTGAAAAAAACAAATTTCTTTAAAAGTAAGTACTTTGTAGGCTTTATAGCTCAAAGACTATAACTTTTACGTGAAAATGTCATAATTTCTTTTTTGTAGAGAATTACTTTTTCTACAACTTTTGTATGAAACATTTTATCGTACGACCAGCAACAAGCGAGATATTTAAAAAAAGGCTATTTTCATGACCTTTGACCTCGAATAACCTTTGACGCGCACGTGATTTCGTGGTCGACTTTTTACACATTGTTTATGACGACGTTATAAAGGTGTATGCCAAATTTCAGTTTGATGGGATTTTTTCCGAACTGAAAATCTAATTTGACAGGACTACTATATTTCGATCATAATACAGTAGAAGCCGCTTATTAGAAACACGAATAATTGATACAATTGGGTTATTGAAACAATATGTACCAGGACGGACCGGCCGTATATTAGAACATTGAAAATAAATCGGATTATTGAAACAGTACATCGGTTATTTGAAACAATTAGGCGAAGGTCAGTTGACATATACACCGGTTATCCGTGTAATAACCAATATAATTTAATCTTATCTTTGCTGTCGTTACGTTTATATTTGGACAGTACTTTATCTTACGTCCTATACGATGACCACTTTTCTGTACGTATCCTTAGTTTAACGTCAGCGTGTGTACGTAACGGTGATTGATTAGTGTTTCGTAAATCTAAATCTAAAAATGTCTAAACGCCAAGATTTAAGTGCTAAACAGAAGTGCGATTTATTAAAATCATACGACGGGCTTCCAAAAATTAGTTTACGTGATGCCGCAGCTCGTTTAAACGTTTCTCATTGCACATTAAATAGAATTTTAAAAAATCGTTCGAATATTGAACGCGCAATAATGGACAATGAAAGTGATAGTCGGAAAAGAAAAAGATCTGGAAAAGAAGAAGTTGTAGACAAAGCGTTAAAGGAATGGTTCTTACAAGTAAAGAAAAAAGATGCCCGTATTAATGGTCCACTTTTACGCCAAAAAGCAGAAGACTTGGCAAAGAAAATGGGGAAAGACGATTTTGTTGCGACGGAAGGATGGTTTCAACGTTGGAAGAAAAGGGAGAACATCAGCTTCATTAAAACACATGGAGAGCAAGGGGAAGCCGATTTTAGTGCGGCACAATCGTGGTTTCAAACTCATTGGACCGATTTGCTATCCCAGTACTCCCCCTCTGATATTTTCAATGCCGACGAGACTGGGCTTTATTTTAGAGCTCTACCTGAACACACATACGCACTCAAAATTGACAAAGCTAAAGGGGCAAAAACGAGCAAAGAGCGACTCACAATTATGTGTTGTGTCAGCATGAACGGGGAAAAACAAAAATTGATGGTAATAGGTAAGAGTCAGAACCCACGGTGTTTTAAGGGAGTGAAAACATTACCAGTAGATTACAAGGCAAACAAAAACGCTTGGATGACTGCAGCAATTTTCAAAGATTGGCTGATCAATTGTGATAAAGTGCTCAATCGGAACATTTTATTACTCATTGATAATTGTCCATCTCATATCATTGACTGCATAAACTTAAGACACATAAAAGTTATTTTCTTACCAGCAAATACTACTTCGATCATTCAACCATGCGACCAAGGTATCATACGCACCTTCAAAGCTTATTACAGATCAGCAATAAGGGGAAAAGTTCTAGCAGTGATTGATAATGGTCTACACGATGCATCTTGTTCCTTACAAGCTAACGATATAACAAAAAAAATAACCATTCTTGATGCTATTCATCTAGCAAAAGAAGCATGGAATAAAGTAAGTGTGGAGACAATTCGAAATTGTTTTCGTCACGGTGGATTCAAAACAGATGACAAAACAGACGACGAACACGAACATAGTTTGCCTGAAAAACCAGTTGATCTCTCGGATGAAGTTTATGGCGATTGGGTTGATGTGGACTCACACCTCGATGTGGCAGAGATTCAAACAGAAGAAGAGATTTGTAATGCGGTAATGAATCCTCAAACAATTGAACGGTCCAATACTGATGATGAAGAAGAAAACAACGAGGCACCCTTGGCACCGCCATCAAACAAGGAAATTGTAGAAGCTTTAAGTATCCTTAGGAGAGCTGTTCAGCACCGTGCGGATGAAATAGGTTTTGAGCAGCATTATTCATATGAAAATATGGTTATGGAGTTACTTGAAAAAAAAAACAAACTTCGATAGATAAATATTTTAAATATGTAATATAGTAATTAGTAAGATAAATATTTTTAATATGTAATAAAGTAATTAATAAGATAAACATTTTAAATACAAAAATCGTAATATATACATACATACATACATAAATAAATTTTCCGCGTATTTTTCATTTTTTTTTTCATAGTATATATCTAACAAATCGCTTATTAGAAACAATCGGATAATTGATACATTTCACTTTGGTCCCAAAGTGTTTCTAATAAGCGGCTTCTACTATACTAATATTATTTACGTAATATAACCATCATTGACGTATTTTAATATGTAATTTCTTTAGTGTCAGCACACTCTATGCTGGTACTTTATTTAACATCATTTTTTAATTATTTATTAGAAAGTACATATTTTTAAAATGTTCTGTGTAGCATTTACTAATTTGTAGTCTTGTTTAATTATGCCGAAATAGACATATTGAAGTGGTCTAGAAAAAAGAAAAAACTTGCAGCTAAAAAAAAATATCAATTTACTACCTAATTTTTACACTTAGAGAAACTAACTGACACACCGATTCTAAAAATGTTAGTGTTCCGAGTTAGTTATTAACACATTAATGTTTATGAGCTTAAATCTGCAGACTTTCATTTAAAGTAGTACTTGAAAAATCTTCCAAATGAATCCATGGATTTGAGTGTATCAGCCTTACATATTCTAATAAAGGTAGACAAGTTGGTAAACATTTTCTCGAATGTGGAAGTTACTACAGGGATATTCTTTTGCCTAATGATTCACCAATTACAAGAAAGACTGGAGAGAGCGTTAATTTTCACAGCTAAAAATAATAAAAAATGTATACCACAATAATGACTATGTTACAAAAAAACTAATTAATTGTTCAATCATGTGTGTATAGAAAGCAATATCCTTTTAAAATTGGACTTTTAGGACATATAAAAATTTTAGAAAATCAAAAGTCTCGAAAGAAACCTTTAAAATCATCATGGAAAATAATTTTATCAATCTAAATAGTTAACATTGTTTTAAAAAAGTATTTAAATTAATAACAAACAATTACTTTGAGGGATCAAAAAGTAAAAAGTAAAAATAATTGAGGAAACCAAAAAAATAACCAAGGAAAAAAGGAGACTTTAATTTTCAACAAAATTTTGTTTTTTTGGTGTAACTCAAAAACGAATAACTATAAGTACTTAAAATGTTCACAAAATGTTTATATTGTTAATTTTATTTGTGTTAAAATTTAAAAATTATTTCAACTATTTTTGAACTATTTATTTATAATCATGAGAAATTTTTAATTTTTTCTAGTTGTTTTTTTAGAAATATTGATTAAAAATATTCATAAGGTAAAAATATAAAGCTTACAGTAAGTTGTTTATATTTCTTTGTAGTTTAAAGATAAACAACGATATTAATTATTTTGTTATAATTTAATTTATTTTAAAATGTTTAGTTATATAAATAATAAGTTGATATACTGCTATGGTGTAAATCTTTTATTGGTTATAATGTTATTACAATAATTAAATACATATAACATATAATATAAATTATAATAAACGTAACATTTTCGAAAAACACTTTATCAACCTACTTTACCTAATTCTAAAAATAAAATAAATTACTTTAATAGCTTATATACATTAAAAAACATATTACAAAATAAACTTATTAGTGATGTAGGCTGATAGATCGTCTCTACTCGGGATCGTTTTTCGTATACTTGATTGATCATCGAATTTAAATCTAACACGTTTTAAGTAACTTTTATAGTATGTGTAAAAAATAAAAAAGAAAGTGTTGTTATATATAAAAATATGTTTATTCAGTTAAATGGGTCACATAATATTATGATAATATTTTGGAAGCATAATAAAGCAAATGTTATTTAATATGGTCTATCGAAAACTCGTATGAACACGAACACACGGGAATATAATATATACATTTATGTACCGGAATGCCGTCGATCAGGTCGTATTATTGCCCTAATATAATAATAATAATATGCCTAATAGAAATTATCTATATTGCATCGGTCGGTGTATTTGAATTATGTCCGCACGACCATAGCTGCAAATTATTAGAATGTAGATTGTAATTATTTTAATCATTTAAATTATGACTTGAGTTGTCAAAACTATTCCAATTTACACGTTCCCGTAAATAGGTGTATAATATATATAGACTATAGAGCGCGATTCGCCAAACATCTCTTAATCCCACTTTTCTTTTTATTTTTGTCAATAAAAATGTTTTTTTTTTTTTGCTCATAATGATTTACAATTTAATATAAAATTTTACATAAGCTGTTATTATAGTTATAGATAGAGCTATTTACAAATATTAAAATATAAAAATATTATACATTTTTTTTTTACACAGTTTATATTTTTATAAACATTTAAGGTTCATATTTTGATAAAATTCATCGGTACCTATCATTACGAAAATTTATGATTTATTTTTGGAAATTATTATCATTTTTATATTTTAGTATTATATACTCATTATTCGATTAAGAATCAATATACCTGTCCTATCGTAAATCCGACAAGAGATAACAGATAATTTTCTTATACTTTTAAATATTAAGTTTGATTTTAGGTTAATTCTCTCTAATGTCTCTAATATTAAAATTCAACACAGATTCAGTTTTATTGAAATCAAATTTATAATACTATGTTGTTGTACTTTATAAGATGGAGACGACAAGTCAACACATGTGAATTAGCATCCTGATTGAGGATTGAGCATTGATGACTGATGAGCACCGAATATATAAATATCACATATCACTATTATAGAATGTACAATTAAATTTATCTATAAAGTATATAGGCAGTGCCACGTTAATCTATGTTACCACCCTTTAGAAAATTACAATTCAAAATTATATTCACCACATTATTCAGTATTAATTTGTAATCACAGTTAGTATAGCGTTTAAGAGGACGCCATACCCGCATGTGTTGTCTCTGTCTTACTAACGTACATCATAACAAATTTTCGTTCAATAGAATACATTTTATGACGTTAGCTTTAATATTAAAGTAAATTTACCTATTATAAAATTTAAAGGTAAGAATTTTATCTAAACAATGAATTATGATTTTAATGATATTATCATTTTAAAGTGAGTTATGAACAGTTTAAAGTTGTTATATTTTACATAGCTTTAAATCACTTTAAAATAATAATAACATTAAAAGCATATGTCATTGTCTAGATAATATTCTTACCTTTAAATTTGATAATAGGTAAATTTACTCTAATATTAAAGCTAACGTCACAAAATGTATTCTACTGAACGAAAATTTGTTATGATTTACGTTATAGTAAGACAGAGACAACACGTGCGGGTATGGTATTCTCTTAACGGGTAGGATACTAGTGTACTATGCAAGAGCAATACATTTACAAATTACTCATATCTATATTATGTATATTGTATATTTTAAATTTTAATAGCACATTCGCTTATTCGTTTCAACACGGAAAATGATCGTTCCCACTTGGCCACTTGCATTTGTTGAAGCCATACAACAAAATATCTGCATGGCTATTTCAACGTAGGAAAAGATGACAATAGTGGAGAATCAGTGAGACATTTTAAAAGCTTAATGAATGATGATTTTTCCTGTGTTGAAAAAAAAACTAACACTGTCACGTATATTATCTGTGTCTATTGAACCATCATTACTATAAAACCAAAATGTTTATGAGGTTCAGTGTAAGCTGTAAGCTAGATTTCGTTCACGTAAATGTATGATAAATTGATCAATTATAACTAGGAATACTTCACATTTCATTTTCCGACTATTTTCCTATACCTACTGCTTCGTCAGTTTCATTTTCATCAAAAAACCTTTTTCTTGTTTTCTTTCTTGAAATTTCCCAGGAAAAACATTCTTCTGAAGACATCACTTTTGCTTGTTCTAAGAAAAAATCAAATTTGTTTTTAATGTATAGACTAAATATGTTTCCAATGATTTGTATAATGTGACAACTGTGATTAAATCAATATCAATAAATTGTAAGGTTATACTCGTCATATTAAATCCTTGTAGTATAAGCGTTTACATACAAATCATGAAACAAAAATTTAAACTCTTTATCTTATTAAAAATAGAAGAAGCTTCATATCTAGTAAAATAGTTTATACGATAACATTACAATTAGAAACTTTTGTGACATGCAGCGGTAGACTGCAGCTTTTTTGTGGTATTTATAAACGAAATATTATTTTCTTTCTAGAGTTATACAGTTAAACAAGAAAAATTATAATTATATTTTTTCTATTTTATGTTGATTCTCTAAAATTTGTCACCCCATCAAACGTCATAAAATTTGCCTCCCTTGTCCCCCGTTAAACGCGATTCTGTATATAGGTACTTATATTTTAGTTGTACACACCTATTTAATTAATTTATGAGTTTACATTCATTTTGAACAGTATATAATATATATATGAATGAATAGTGATACACGAAATTTTACGTGTATTATTATTTATAGTAGTTAAATAGTATCAGTTGTGGAATTAAATACTTAAATTAAAACTTTTATCATAATGTAGGTACACTGATATACCCTTTTACTTTTACTTTACTAATACTTATTAATTTAATCTATATATAAAATTAAGTTACCAAGAAAAATAACAGAAATGTTTGTGTTATTAATGTTATAATAGTATAGTAGATTATTTTTGTTTTATACTAATATAATAATAAATATTACGTATAAAAAAGCGGGTAAGTGAGTATCGCTCTGCTGTACATTAGGGGGTGGGGTGGATCTTGGACTATGATAGGTTAAATTTGAATGCAATGATAGGTATCATTGTATACGAAAAACGATTCTGAACGGAGATGATTTGTCAGTCTAGGATATATTATATTTAAATATTGTCATACATTCTATTTTGAAACTAATTCAAACATTTAAGTAAAAGTTTCAAGATCTTACGTTTAGTAATTTTTTAAAAATAACAAAAATCGAAAATTATTTATTAGTAAAACGTTATTTTACACGTGTATTTTTGATTTAAAATTAAAATTAAAACTTTAAACACTCGTAAAATTGTTTAAATTGAATAATCCTCAAACTTTTTTATAATTATTCTATGCTTAACTTATGGACAGCATAGTATTAAATTTTCAATTCTTAGCTTTTGATAGTAAAATATTTATAAATTTTTAACTACCAAATAGTGAAAAATATTCATGATTTTGACGAATTTTTGTCAATATTTGAACTTCAAATGCTAATAAAAAAAAATTGTGCCTATGTATTTTTATAATTTTTGAATGAGAGTTAGAACAAGTTATGTGGACCCTTCAATTAAATTTTCAAGTAATTTTTCCCAGCTTAAGTTTTTTATCAACATTTATAAAAAAAAAATAAAAAAAAAGCGGGTAAGTGAGTATCGCTCTGCTGTACATTAGGGGGTGGGGTGGACCTCGGACTAGGGTAGGTTAAATTTGAATGCAATGATAGGTATCATTGTATACGAAAAACGATTCTGAACGGAGATGATTTGTCAGTCTAGGATATATTATACTTAAATATTGTAATATATTCTACTTTGAAACTAATTCAAACATTTAAGTAAAAGCTTCAAGATCTTACGTTTAGTAATTTTTTAAAAATAACAAAAATCGAAAATTATTTATTAGTAAAAAGTTATTTTACACGTGTATTTTTGATTTCAAATTAAAATTAAAACTTTAAACACACGTAAAATTTTTCTAATTGAACAATCCTCAAACTTTTTTATAATTATTCTATGCTTAACTTATGGACAGCATAGTATTAAATTTTCAATTCTTAGCTTTTGATAGTAAAATATTTATAAATTTTTAACTACCAAATAGTGAAAAATATTCATGATTTTGACGAATTTTTGTCAATATTTGAACTTCAAATGCTAATAAAAAAAAATTGTGCCTATGTATTTTTATAATTTTTGAATGAGAGTTAGAACAAGTTATGTGGACCCTTCAATTAAATTTTCAAGTAATTTTTCCCAGCTTAAGTTTTTTATCAACATTTATAAAAAAAAAATAAAAAAAAAGCGGGTAAGTGAGTATCGCTCTGCTGTACATTAGGGGGTGGGGTGGACCTCGGACTAGGGTAGGTTAAATTTGAATGCAATGATAGGTATCATTGTATACGAAAAACGATTCTGAACGGAGATGATTTGTCAGTCTAGGATATATTATACTTAAATATTGTAATATATTCTACTTTGAAACTAATTCAAACATTTAAGTAAAAGCTTCAAGATCTTACGTTTAGTAATTTTTTAAAAATAACAAAAATCGAAAATTATTTATTAGTAAAAAGTTATTTTACACGTGTATTTTTGATTTCAAATTAAAATTAAAACTTTAAACACACGTAAAATTTTTCTAATTGAACAATCCTCAAACTTTTTTATAATTATTCTAAGCTTAACTTGTGGACAGCATAGTATTAAATTTTCAATCCTTAGCTTTTGATAGAAAAATATTTATAAATTTTTAACTATCAAATAGTGAAAAATATTCATGATTTTGACGAATTTTTGTCAATATTTGAACTTCAAATGCTAATAAAAAAAAATTGTGCCTATGTATTTTTATAATTTTTGAATCAGAGTTAGAACAAGTTATGTGGACCCTTCAATTAAATTTTCAAGTAATTTGTCCCAGCTAAATTTTTTTTATCAACATTTATAAAAAAAAAATAAAAAAAAATTGAAAATTTAAATTGTCTATAAATAGCTCAAAAAAAGTCAAAATGTTTTGAAAATCAAATCACGTAAAGAAAATGGCAATCTAAATAACTGGTAAAATTTTCAAGTATTTACGACTTATACTGTTTGAATAACAACAAATGTCAAAAATCGTTTGAGGCTAAACCGTTATTTAACGCGGTTTTGTAAAAATTAATATTTCAAACACTCATAAAAAATTTTTGTCTGAATCTGGTAGAATTTTTTTTACAGATGTTTGAAGAAAAATGTATGGAGAACCTTGTATCAAATTTTCAAAACTTAGTTATAAAAGAAAAAAATTTTACAATTTTTCAACCACAAAATTACTTGCAAATTTTCGCAATTTTGACATATTTCGTATAAATTCCAACTTTAAGCACTTATAAAAAAAAATTGTGACTAACGATTTCGGATTTTTTTTTATCACTTTAAGAACAACTTATAAGAAACCTTGTATTAAATTTTCAAGATTTTCTAGCCGGCCAAAAATTTTTTATCGTTATTTTAAAAAAAAATACTAAAAAAAATTAAAAATTTCAATTGTCTATAAATAGCTCAAAAAAAGTCAAAATTCTTTGAAAATTTTACTGTGTACGGAGAACGCTAATATAAACATATGGTGAAAATTTCAAGTGTTTACATCGATTAGTTTTTGAGTTATAGCAAAATAAAAAATTCGATTTTGTCGAAAACTGGTTTTGCGTAAAAAATCCCGTTTTTCCTTCATTTTTTTAGGGTTTTTCCCGACTCATTTAAAAAATATTGAAAATTTTTAACTTTTGACCCCCCAAAGTACCAACTAGATTCAATTTCCTTTTCAAAGAGGGGCTGAAGTCCAAAATCGAAGCATTTTTACTGCTCCAAATGTTGTCGTCAGACACAAAAATAAAAAAATAAAAAAATAAAAAAAAAAAAAAAAAAAAAAAAAAAAAAAAAACACACATCATTGTAAAATCAATACATTCTTCACTCCGTTCAGAATCTAAAATAGATTATTTTAAATGCCTATAAATAGCTCAAAAAAGTCAAAATGTTTTGAAAATCAAATCACGTAAAGAAAATGGCAATCTAAATAACTGGTAAAATTTTTAAGTAATTACGACTTATACTGTTTGAATAACAACAAATATCAAAAATCGTTTGAGGCTAAACCGTTATTTAACGCGATTTTGTAAAAATTTAAATTTCAAACACTCCTAAAAATTTTTTGTCTTAGTCCAGTAGAGTTTTTTTTTTTACAGATAGTTGAAGAAAAATTTATGGAAAACCTTGTACCAAATTTTCAAAACTTAGTTATAAAAGAAAAAAATTTTAAGATTTTTCAATCACAAAGTTACTTGTAAATTTTCGCAATTTTGACATATTTCGTATAAATTCGAACTTTAAGTACTTATAAAAAAAAACCGTGACTAACGATCTCGGATTTTTTTTTATCACTTTAAGACCAACTTATAAGAAACCTTGTATTAAATTTTTAAGATTTTCTGGCGGCCAAAAATTTTTTATCGTTATTTAAAAAAAAAATACTAAAAAAAATTAAAAATTTCAATTGTCTATAAATAGCTCAAAAAAAGTCAAAATACTTTGAAAATTTTATAGTGTATAGAGAACACTAACATAAACATTTGGTGAAAATTTCAACTATTTTCAAGTATTTACAGTTATGCTCATGACAATAATAATAATATTACGAATTAATATCGATCACTGTTATCAATATTGTATGATTATTGATTTTGATAACAGACGAGTAATAAGTCAGCAAAAGTTACTGCTGACGAGACGGGACATATCATAAGAATCGCTGCCGCGAGGCCGGTTTGAACTGTAGTAGGCTCAGCTGAGCCGTGGTTGTCATGCGGGCGCACGCGCAAGCGCCATGAACAAATCACTGCGACTCGCGGCCCAATGTATTATATTGACCCGTACGCGTTTCCGAACCACTTTGTCACACCGCACCGACAACAATATTCTGTATTCTGTACACAATTGCATCGGCAGCAGCTAGCAGAGCAGGCTGCGCCGCCGCAAAGCCCGCCCATGACAGGACATAATCATTATTATTATCATTATGTTCTAAATGTTCGTGATAACTGATAACCTGTTAGTATTGGTGGTGAAAGCAAAACACGGCCTCCAAGACATGAAATATAGTTATAATAAAACATACGAATATGAAGCCGAGTTTCGAGGAATGCGCCGCTCGAATAGCGATTTCGCGTTCGAGTAGTGTTGGTGTGGAGGTACAAGAGCCGTTTCTCGCGCCCGTTTCATCACAGACAATCCGTCATCATCGCCGCCGTCGAACTCCGTCAACGACGGGACGAACGATCGTTGTCGCTGATCGGGTCTAAACGCGATACGTTTACGTCTCGCAACAAACGCGTGTTGCCTAGGTTGCCCGAGGCCGCCGTTTTTATTGTTTTTTGCTTGTTGTCCTGTTGCAGTGTTGCTCATCTCGTCCCCACAACGATGGCCGTCGACTACTTGTTCGATCCACGCACGCTGGCCGCCGCCACAGCCGCCGACGACGCGACCAGAGCCAATCAACTGTCGGTCGACGACGCTGGCTGCAAATACCGGTTGCGACCCCTGTGCTTGACGGACTACGGACGCGGTGCATAACTATAGGGTTTTCTAGTTAAGAGGACGTCGCACCCGCATGTGTCGTCTCCGTCTTACACACATACGGCATAGGCAAAACGCGTTTACGCAGTTTGAGTATAACTAGCTCAATTTTGGTTCTAGAGTAAATATACCCATTATAAAATTAAAATATGACAATATTTCGGAGGGCAAGACGATGAGTTTTTTTTAGAAAATTAAAATTTTAAAAAGTTAAAGGTCATTTAAACATTTTGAAATTTTAACTAATTCTAAACGGTTATAATGAACGTTATATTAGAAATAATGGAAAAAACTCATCGTCTTGCCCTCCGAAATATTGTAATATTTTAATTTTATAATAGATATATTTACTCTAGAACCAAAATTGAGCGAGTTATACTCAAACTGCGTAAACGCGTTTTGCCTATGCCGTATGTGTGTAAGACGGAGACGACACATGCGGGTGCGACGTCCTCTTAAACACCACATTCTTCTTATTAGCATACTTATCTTTTTTTCTTCATTTTGTCTCGTAGGATACTTGGACCTGTTGTCTCAACTGACTGTGACAGGAAACGTCACTCAGCAGATGTATTTGAGTCAGTATGATTGTTAATTATCAATACTTTATTTGTTGTGTTCTTCTTCCACTACTAACCCTTGAAATTTCATTGTTTTTTAGACACTTTTGATGCGATGAAGAACAACAGTGGTACATATTATATAATTGTTGTTGAAGATACTGAGGAAAACTGCATTGTGGCTTCTGGTTCGCTGACTATCGAAAAAAAATTCATACACCTCTGTGGACAAGTTAGACTTAATTGAAGTATCTGACTTATAAGATATGTTATTAATCTATGCATTTAAATTGCAGCGCGGTAGAATTGAAGACATTGTTGTCGACTCTAACTGCAGAGGAAAACGTTTTGGGAAAATGTAAGTAGTTTTAACAACTTTTTCATCCGATAAATATTTGAATCAACTAAAACTTTTATACAAATATTGAAATAAATTTAGAGATGTTATGATAAATAGATTACAAACATTTAGACCGAGTTGTCAGATTTTATCTTGAAAAGGCTCAACTTATCTAACTATTTATTTATACTTGGGAGACGTTTGAAAAATAACATGAATAGATAACGCACTATTATTTATGAATTTAGACTATGAATATTTCATACATCAATCCCATACTTCACATACATATAGTGATCTTTTATTCTAAATTTCCATTCAAATTCAGAATTTATGTCAGCTGTAAAAGTTCATAAAAGACTTATGTATAGTAAATAATGCAAATATGTCATGTATGGCATTCAATGTATTATATCATGTCTAAACTTTTAAATTATCTAATTGCTAACCTTAATAAACTGTTTATTACAGTGTTGTTCAACGTCTGATTGCTCTGTCACGCGTCCTAAATTGTTACAAGATTTCATTGGAATGTAAAGATAGTAACGTGAATTGGTATAGCTCAATGGGATTTGTAAGAGAACCGGGAAACTCAAATTATATGCAGATAAGGTTTGAGCAACCATCACATTAAACTTTGTTATTTATTTTAAACTGGAATGATTGTGTTTAATGTATGATGTGTAATGTTAATTTTTGAAAAATACAATTTATAAAACGTTTTACAATATTTAAAAAGCATGAATTTATAATTCATTTATATTATAGATCTTACCTATTCCAATTGATTACATTTTGTTATTCCTTATTCCAATATGCAATGTAAATTAATTTATGTACTTTCTAAATTTGAATGTGTAGGCTAATTTTCAATTTCAGAATATTAGTTATTAAGCATTCATAATTCAGTAAAATTTAATTGTTTTTAAGAATGTATTAGATTTTAACCTAAATATAAATAAAAATAGTAGCATATAACCAAATTAAACAATCAGTTTATTAAATAATTTAATCAGTTATACAATTGAAATATTTAAACTATATCAAGAGTTATAATTAAAAATCATTTTTATACATACAAATGTCAATATTATAATTGAATACCCTCGCGTATATAAAACAACTTAAAAAAGTATGTGTCAATAAATTTACAAAGTACAAAAAAATATATATATATAATTGTAATAATATGTATAACAAACACCGCAGTATTATTCATACATAGTGTTTAAGAAAGTATTAAAACTAAGCAATACATTAATGTACACTAAATTTCATTTAATATAGGTACTTCTCGTCAACTATCAAGATTTAATTTTGATACAAATATTATTCATGTCTAGACATTGGTGTTTGTGATGGTTGTTGATATCTAGGAATGTCGGCAGTTGAAGCAGCAGTGGCAGGTGGTTTATTTGAATACCCTGTGACTGAACTTGTCGGAACAGAATATGAGGCCTGTAAATAACAAAACAATGCCATTTGACATTTTACCCATGGCATAGAAAAATATTGAACCACACACACACACACACACACACATATATATATATATATATGTTTATAAAATTATAATTAAAAAAAAAAACATATCAAAAAAGTTACGATGTTAATGTAATTTAATTTATAATCAGTTGCTACAGACAAAAATTCCGATTAAATATGATAATAATAATAATAAAATAGAATATGCGGTCAAGTGCAAAATTGATAAAGCAAAATCATAAGAAAAAATAATTTGTATCGAGCCTAAAAACATACTATATAATATATATAATTATAGAATAAAATATAAATAGTATAGTATTTTTAGTATAAAACATATTGATTAACTCACGTGTTGAGACGACTGAATGATTGCTGGAGATAGTTGGGAAGCTGGAGATGCAGCTGTCGGATGTCGCATAGGATAACCAATATTGTGCGGTTTATGATTCTGCTTAAAAAAATAATACTATAAGAACCAGAATTCTTGCGTGTTTATTTTAGGATGAACTGAATTAAAATTACATACCATCTGATGTGGTTGTGACGTGACAGTTGTGGTATTTGACAAATGAATATTTCTACTCCCTTGTTGTTGATAAAAATTAGATGCCGAAGGAGGTCCCAATTTATCATCTGGGTAGACATTATGAGGGGGTTTTGGGTGATCTGATTAAAAACAAAACAACCATTAGAATGCCTGTCTACTTTAACAAATTTATGTTCACAATAAACATACATGTGTGATTACTAGTTTGGTTTCGAATGCCTGGGCTCATGTACATAGGTGGATGGGTGTGTGCATGGTGATGAGGTTGATGGTGTTGATGAGAAGAAAGAGGCTTTGGTATTTGCTGAGCTCCATGATCACCAGCTGTACTCACGATTAAATTGCCACTGTTAGACGATTCTGTTCGTGGTGGTGGTGGAGGCGGTGGCGGTGGTGGTCCAGAATAACTATATACTGTATTTACTGAAGATAATGATGGAGCTGAAGACAACATGCCATTATTGACACAATAATTAACTGCAGTAGTAGAATTAGGTTGGTAGAATGATCCATAATTACTGACATTTGGTTGTGTGTTTTCTATAAACAAAAATTTGTTATATCTAATTTATTTATTTTTAATATAGTTAGAATATTAATGGGATTAGTACACATGTCATGTGCTATCAATGTATTATCCCATTTTATTTTCTATACGAGAACTTGTTACGATTGTATTTTCAAATGAAAGCAGTTTGTCGACTAGTATATGTTTTCAAATTGGTCCAATCTATGTCAAAATGTTGTGGTGCAAGAACTTCACAAACCTACATATAGGTGCTCAAACAATTGTATTTATGGTGATACGGGCTACGAGATATCAAGGTTAGATTAGTATGATCATGCCTCGTGTCGAGGGAGTTGCACATATTACTAGTGACCATGCCACGTTAACACGTTATTATACTGTAATAATAGTATTGCATATCATCAAACATGGATGCTCATATGCAACAACTACAAGGACAACCAGAAGGCGTAAACAAGAGTCGCACTACATATATAAGGGAGCTCAAAGACCAACAACGGCAGATGTACCACAGCCACCAACACCTGAGCACCTTTACGACATTCAGCCACTTCTTAAATTAATTACATGTATTTTATTTTATACGTAATAAAGCATTAATCGTTAAAGAGTTGTAACTTTCATTTCAAATATCATCTTTGAGTCAAATATTGATATTGGCACGCAACAATGGTCACGTAAAAGTAAAGTGTAATATTAAATCGCGTGGAGCAACAAACCGTTTCAAAAGGTAATTACAGGAACTATAGTGGCATTCAGTTAATCTGATTAGATCAGCGTCTTAGAAAGTTCTTAAAGGTATATCAAACACATTTGTATAAGATGATTATAATTTCAAAGAAAGAAAGACAATTATAAAACTATAATATCCAATAAAACTCTACAGCTCAAAACTAAAAATGTAACTGTGACAAATAAAAGAAAAAGAAAAAGAATAGCAACAAATATGGAAAGGAAAATAAAACATACCTAAATTAAATACTTTAAATATTAAACTAAAAAAAATAATTGCATACACTAAAATAGGAAACTACGATATAAATATATGTAATGTAATATTTTCTTACTGTTAGTATTGTTGCTGTTATTGTTTATCCAAACATTTCTATTAAATGACTGTGTAGTGTCTTCTCTGTTCCCACGTCTATTTGAGTTTTCAACTAAATTAAAGTATATTAAAAATAATTAAGTATTTAACATATAAATATCATAGTTTTAGATTTTCTTCAAATAGCGAATATTATAGAATTAGTATTACATCATGTAGAAAAAGATTAATATAAAAACATCTATATAGTATAATGTATACAAAAATGTTTATTTTTTTCATAAAAACTTACTAGGATAATTACTATTGGTTCCAGAAGCTAACGATTGATTTATGCTATTTACTACAGAAGCTGGAGCAGTAGAATTTAAATTATTAGTAGTGCTACTGCTATTATTCATTGATTTGTATGGAGGGAAAGGTACAACAATTTGTGGCTGTTGATAATTTTGCTGCTGCATAGTTTGGGGCTGTGGTGATGGCGTTCTACCCATTTTGTTACTGGTTCCAACGTTCTAAAAAAAATAAAAAATAAATTTTAATTTAAAATACACTGATATTAAGTATAAACCATATACATGATTAATATTAATAGTGAAATATTAAAGAGGAAGTTAGTAGGTAGTTTTAAAATTAATTTTATAGTAATTCGAGTTAATGTCAGCCATAAAGTTAAGTAGTGAATAGAGAGGAAAAATAGTTTGGAAATATAATAATTAATATGTAATACAATCAATAACACAATGCTTGAATTGTGTGCCAAGAAGTCTGTTAGGGTTATAATGTAGTATTTTAGAAAGAAACTTACATTGTTAATATATTTAAATGAAATTTAATTTTTTTAATTTACCGGCGCTAATAAATGAGTGGTACTACTGCTATACAGCGGCGGAAATTTTGTAAAACTCATTGTGCTAGATAAAGAAGCTGGTAATGACATAGTAGAACGAGTCACATTATTGTTCTGATTGTTTGCAGCATTTATTGTGGCTGGTGAACAAACCAATAATGTTTGGTTACTACCTCCAGTGTTACTGGTACTGGAATTGTGCATCATCAAAGACTGTTGTGCCAATGGACTTAATCCGCTACCTGCAGCAGGAGATCCTGCACCAGACTGTGCATTTACTACTGTTGTCTGTTGTCTATATAAATGTTGTTGTTGAAGTAAAGGGGTTGGCCGATGATTTGTAACAACAGCATTATTGATATTATTAGTCACTACAGTCTTATTGTTGATAGGTTCACTGCAAAACACAAATAAATAAACAAATATAATTAAATTAAAAAAAAGCAGGTAAGTGGGTATCGCTCTGCTGTATATTAGGGGGTGGGGTGGACCTCGGACTATGGTAGGTTAAATTTGAATGCAATGATAGGTATCATTGTATACGAAAAACGATTCTGAATGAAGATGATTTGTCAGTTTAGGATATATTATATTTAAATATTGTCATATTTCTATTTTGAAACAAATAGTATAGTTTTTATATGTTACTATGGTTACTTTATAGTATCTGTTTATTAATAAAAAAAGTATTAGGCAACATACGCATAATGAGAGTATGAAATTTAATTTAAATTTTGAAATATTTCGTATAAATTCGAAGTTTAAGCACTTATAAAAAAAAATTGTGATTAACGATTTCGGATTTTTTTTTTATCACTTTAAGAACAACTTATAAGAAACCTTGTATTAAATTTTCAAGATTTTCTGGCCACCCAAAAAATTTTTATCGGCATTTGAAGAAAAAAAACTTAGAAAAGTCGAAAATTTCAATTGTCTATAAGTAGCTTAAAAATGGTCAAAATATTTTGAAAATTTAACAGTAAAGAGATAACCATAATATAAACATTTAGTGAATATTTAAAGTATTTACAATGATTCGTTTTTGAGTTACAGCAAAATCAAAAAATCGATTTTGTCGAAAAGTGGTTTTTCGTAAAATTGCCGTTTTTCTGTCACTTTTTTTTTGTTTTTCTCGATTTTTTTGAAAACTATTTGAAAATTTTAATTTGACTCCCCCCCCCCTCCCCCCAAAGTACCAACTAGATTCAATTTCCTATTCAAAGAGGGGCTGAAGTCAAAAATCGGAGCATTATTACTGCTCCAAATGTTGTCGTCAGACACAAAAAAAAAAAAAAAACACATCATAGTAAAAGCAATACATTCATCACTTCGTTCAGAATCTAAAAATATACATTTGATTTTTATTAATACCAATTAGATTCAGTTTTAGGCACTACTAAAGCAGTTGCCATACTATCATCAGCAGCTTGTGACTGATTCAAGAGTGCACGTTTTTCTTCTTCAAGTTCATCACGTTTATCTCGTAGTTGAGTTAAACGGCCATTGATCTGTGCTAATGACAATTTGTTTTCTTGCATTTTTTGATATTCCACACATTTTTTTTTTCTTAGCACCTCAGCATCAACTTCAGCTATTAATTAAAATATATTTTAAATACTGATTAATAAATTGTATGTAATAAGTTATTATTAACTATTAATAACTATTAATTTGAAATACATATCATGTTTGCAATTCTATGCTCTTATAGTATTTTCATACAGATTTTATTTTTATCACATACAATTCATGGTAGTGGAAAGTGTTATAATATATATTATTCATTGATTAAATATATCTAAACTAGAGAACTTTTTTTCTTACCATATGTTTTATTATATTATTTTTGTCCATCCCTTAACAGTCACATACCCATGGATCAATAATGACTTTCAAAAACTATTCAAAATTATGAATATTAGTTCCCATTATTGGATGGCAAAATTACAGACTAGCACTTGCAAATATCTTAACATTGATAATAATCATGAACAATATTGATTGGGAAATAATCTCAAAGAATAATATTGTATTTAAAAAAAATCTATAAATGTATAAATAAATAAATGATAAATGTAAAATATAAGATAATTATATAATTAAAGAAATAATATAAGAAATTGTATGCATTTTCTAATATATTATGTGATGTTTACTTTTTCAATATTTCAACTTGTTTAAAATTGTCAAACTTGATTGATGGAACATAAATTTTTTTATAAACGTTTATAAAAAAATACTAAAATTATATGATGTCTTAGAAATACTAATGGTATGGTAATATCTCAAGTCTCTACAGTAGTTAATTTTTTAATTACAAAATCTGTCAGGTAGTCTTAATCTTTCAAATAAAATAAAATTTATCCACTAAGAATTTGTTTGTCGTAACAGCCGTAACGCTCGACATTTTTATATTATACAGCAAAACGAGTTTTCCGGTTATTTTTTTCAGTTTTAACTTGTGACCTATTCAGTAATTACATATTATATAATATTTAACTCTTGATTATCCACGATTTTCTGTAGAATTATGAATGTACAAAAATAGTGTTTGATATTAAATCATTAGTTCTACAATAAATTGGTCTAATTGGGATACGATAACCTGATACCGTGATTTGTACGTCAATAATTGTATTTGATTATCGATCGTTAATCATCTAACAGAATAATATAACATTTTATCAAGTGCGAAAATACATTGAACGAGTATGGAGAAAAAAATAGTCTTAGCTTTTGATTTGGCTAATATTGTAAAATATATTTCTGAAGGAGAGAGTGTTAATTAAGTTAAAATCGATTAGTGGATTAATTGTAATATCAATGATCCAGGCATAAAGCATCTTATTTATGAACAAATAGTTATTAGTGGTTTCAGAAATTGAAAAAGAAAATTATGAGATACGATATGAAACATTAAACAGCTCCAAGACATTCATTAAATATCTGGAAAAACAAGGCGATGCAACTATTTAGTCTCGCATTTAATTAAAAAAAAACTTCAATCATAAGACAGTGTTGTAAAATAAAACAAGTCACTGATTTTTTTTAAATACTATTTATTATTACATACTATTTTAAATATAATAAAAGCATTTTCGTTTGATTTGTATTTTGTGGTTTAGATTTATTTCTGCAGAATTTACTAATTTATAATTAATGAGCAACCCTATTCCAGGGACAATCGGATAATCAAAGAGTTACTGTATTATACCAAAAGTGAAATATAACAAACAATTATTTTTAGAAAATAAAATGTTTGTATTAAACAAGTAAAAATTTTTATAATAGGTATAGATAAGGGATCTGGTACAATAAAATAATATTATGTGTTCAACAGCTTTAATTTAAATGAACATGTGATTAATGTTTTATGTCTACACAGCCTATACCTACATATAACTAAATATTAAATATAATAATCTGATCATACTGTAAATGTAAAATAAGGCTCTAAACTCTGTAGCAAAAAATTAATACTACCAATCATATGATTTTATTTTTAAAATCTAATTGTTACAAAAAATAATAGATACAAAAATATATTTTATTTGTATTATCTTGTAAAAAAATTAATTAAATAAATAATTAAACAATAAAATTGTAAGGAACAACATTTGAATAACCATACTAAAAAAAAAACATAAAACGAATCTATTAACTAAAAAAAAAATTAAAATATTCAAGAAAAGAAAGTCAAGTTAAAAACATAATAAAAATTATAATTAGAGTAGTGACCTCTTTCTGTAAATATGTCTAAAAGAATAAAAAAGAAAAATAATTTAATTTAATCAATAATGAACAGAATATTTAAAATTAATTCTAAAAATATATTTTTTTTAAACTAAAGAGGTAATAAATTATTAATCAAAATAGATAAAATGTTTATTAAATATGTCCATTATCTAGTTTACCTGCATTTATATTTTGAATGAGGAATATAATATAAATTATATTTTTAGGTATAATAGGTATGTACTTGATAACATTTAATATTACATTTTTTCTTTGGATTATTTTGTGTGAGTAGAAGGAACTAGTAAACATAGTCACAGTTATCATATTTTTAAATATTCTATAAATCAAAATACTGCAATTATTTATAAGTTCACTTTATCAAAATAATGTATTAAACAAATTGATCATGATAATTATTGACTTATAATTAAATTATTTATATCACTTTATAACATTTTTGTAATTGTTCGCCATGAACTCCTGCCCTTTAATTACTTTTTTTAATCTCGGCAATAGAATTAACACCAATTTGTAGATGGTTGATTGATTGTATATATTTTTAAGTTACAATTTGACAACCAACTTAACAACATTTTTTATACACTTATATTGTAGAGGATTTTTACAGAAATTAGTATTCATCAGGTAAAATAATAATAACCTCATTAATCCGAAAATCATTAGATCGGACTTGGCTTAATCTGAACAACTGATTAAGGCTGTTTTCATGCTTATTTTATTTTAAAATACAAGTTATAAGAAGTTCCACAAATTGTCTGTATGTTATTGTAATTAAATACCAATTAAATATTGTCATTCATGTTTACCTTTTTTCGCCTAATACTATGTATATCTTATCTTGTTGATTATAATAGGTTCATATACGTATTTTGGCTATTTTTTTTATTTGGAATATTAAGAAAACAGATCATCTAGAGCTTTAATAATTAGTCTAAATTAATAAGGTTTTACTGTACTTTTTTCATTAAATAGATTAAATAAATTTAAAGAGTTTCAGTCAAAAATTTGGATTAAGAGAAGATAATGCAAAAAAGAATATTATAATTGATGTTAAACCATTAAGATAAAAATCAGCACTCTTCTGAAGCAAAAATTAAGTTAATGAAAAATAAATACAAGGGCAATTTAATTCAGAAACATTTTATTAATATCTACAGTGAGTTCTGCTTAATGTGATCAGATTGGTTCAGATAATTTTGATTCTATTAACCGGTTGATTCCATAAAACATTTTTTTTTATTGATGAGTTTATAATTATAAGTATGTTTAAAATTAGATTTAAAAAAAATAAATTTAAAATAAAGTGAAGAAACTACCTATATACATTTTTTATTGTATTTGAGAATCTACTAATTTTGTTTTCATAATAACTTGAAATTAAAATCTATATTTAGTTAATATAATATATACATGATTTTTAATTATTTAAAAATAAATAAATAATAATGTATGTACACGTAGTACCCATAACTTTTGGAACAACTGAAAAATATAGTTTTCGACATATTTTTGAATAGCTCCTTTTAACTTTTTCAAAACAATTCTTGTTTCTTTTTAGTGAAAAGTTGAAATACCATTAAAATGATAAAAATTATTAAATTATTCGGTACTTGGTGATTTTAATAAACGGTTGATTCTGTAAACCAGTGATCACATTAAGGGGCCGCTACACCAGTATTTATTTTCTATGTCTATCTTACACATAATATAGAGACAAAGATACTCCGTATTTCCACAATTACGGCTCTCTGGTTCAGTTTAGGGCAAATTTACCTATTATATATTTTATAAAGGAGACTATTTCCTGTGCATTGACCGGATAGATTTTTAATATTTATTATTTTGAATAAATTATTAAAATCGAAATTATTTTAAATTAAAACATGCTTATATTTATAAAAAATGTATATATTAAAAATCTATCCGGTCAATGCACAGGAAATACTCTCCTTTATAAAATATATAATAGGTACTTTTGCCCTAAACTGAACCAGAGAGTCGTAATTGTGGAAATGCGGAGTATCTTTGTTCCTATATTTTGTGTAAGATAGACAGAGAAAACAAATGTTGGTGTAGCGGCCCCTTAAGCGGAACTCACTGTATTTAGAAAAAATAAGCTAGGAAATAAATGCTTTTTTGTCCATCAAATTTAATCGCATTATTATACAAAACAATAATTCACTCGGGAAACTGATTTTATGCCATACATAGATATATTACAACTTATTAAATGGTCCAGTCAGTAGGTACGCAGTATTTTGAATGTTTTACGTTAGTCGCTAGTTTTGGATAGATTTTGATTTTTATCATTTGCTGTCATCGTCTACAAACTAGGCTGTATAGTGGGATTTTGATTGCACGATATGCACGCGCCTACTAGAAAACACCTACCTGACTGACAATAGTAAGGCTACTGAGCAGTGAGCATTATGCAGAATATCAACATGGTGTATGGACAAAAGCAGCGGAACACGTACCTTGTTTGTTCTTCTCGCGGCGAGACAAAATGTGTGTCCGCAACGATTTCCATATATTTTTATCTTGGACCTTGCTGTTGTGTTTGTTCGACATGTTGCCGGCGACTTCTTCTTCTATCAACATGATTGCGTTGTTGATATAAGTCATGCTCTGAAAGATAATTATTATTATTATTATTATTATTATTACTATTATTATTATTATTCGTCAACGAGTCGTTAAGCTCGTAGATAAAACACACGAACACGTTTGGCGATCAGGAAACCGGGCTAATCTCCATTCCCCGGTACCCGACGGTCCGGGTGCGAACAAACAAACACTCACATGCCAACACACGCACACACCAGCGGTGTTCGACGCGCCACACTCGTCTCGTTGGGCCCGGCGACGATCAGCGCGTTCGGGCTTGGGCCATTTTTACTCGGCCGTAGTTTGACGGGCGGGCGGTCGCGCGTCCGCCGGCGCGGACACGACTGTGACGTTGTACTTAGACGTTCGACATCAACGGCGACAACGGCACGGACGAATATGACGGCGACGACGACTACAACGATAATATTGTGGAAAAATATTATTCGAGTTCACAATCGATTATGGAAATATGATGAACACACATACACACACGCGCGCGCGCGCGCATTAACACACACTCACACATTTTAATATATAATTTAATATGTAATGCGTATGTGTGTGTGTATATATATATATATATATTATGTTTTATATATATACACACATATTCATACATATAATACACGTCTGCGTAGGTGCAACGTTACGAAATCACATAGGTGTACGTGAGTGTGTGTGTGTGTGTTTATCACATCGTTGCGATTATAATAATATTGTTGTGAACCGAAATTGTCATGATTGCGTGGCGGCGGTGGGGCGGTGGTGTGGGGTTCTTTGATTCCCGTGTTGGCGTGTAGCTCCAACCATGGAAGAAGAAACGATTACGGCGGTGTGCCGAAGTCGGGGGCCCCCGTCAAACGTAAAGCGCTCCGGCCGACGACTCGTCCGAGTCTCGTCGTGGTTGAGCAGCAGCTGCAGCTGCTCTTAGAACAACCGAGATCCGGATTTTTAGAGATCGCAGCGACAGATTCTCCTTCTCCCTTTCGTCATGGGCCGCCGACCGCGGGTCCCGGCCGATCAAACTCGGAAATAATAATATTAATAATAATGTTATGCATTCATGTTTTCTACGGTCGGAAGAGGTTCCCGGGACATAGAGATAATGAATGGTCCATTGTGTTTCGTGTGTATGACGTCAGACGTACGTGTATGTGTGACGTGTGCGGAAGAAAGTAAATTCTCAATTAGCCATGATAAGCGTTGGTTATAACAGTGTCGCCACACGTATAATCGTTATCACCGTTTATTATCCATTATTATGAATTGCGATTGATAATCGCTGGAATTCAGCATGATATAATAATTTGTTATTTTCAGATTTTCTATACCGTCTTACAGTCTATACTTTTTATTACTTATAAAGTTATAAATAAAGTAGTGTGCATTTATATGAGTATAACATTACGTTTTATATATTATACATAGTTATTTGTTACTTTGTTGGTTTGTCAATTGTTACCATCGGTAATAGATATTAGACTATATGTATTGTGTAAGTAATATTGAAAATGCCATAAATATTGTAATATTTAAGCAAACTGCAAACTTTTGAAAAAGCAAAGAGACTAGCTTGATAAATTTAAAGATAATTTGGAAAGTTATAACTATAATTTAACAGAATTGCATTTAGTACAATAATCTAATCATATTAATAAACATGATAAGTTAATTTTAAAGATTTTTTTTACCATTAAAATCTCTGTTTTGTAATTTAATGTTAAACTGTGATGACAATTGTTTGACTGTCTACCTGTTAAATTAATATTTAGTATTTTTTGATGATAGATTGGTATATCTTTTATCAGTGGCGTAAATTGGGTCCAATTTCTGGTGGTGCAGTGGCATATTCTCAACTTATAATTATTTCCAACACACCAATAATCCAATTTCCTAAGTAAAATCCTTCCCTATAAACTATAATATATATTTCCATAATATATTTCTTTAAATAATGAATACCTTTTGAATTATTTTAGCAGTAAAACCTTAATTATTATAATACAATAAATTCCCGTTACAACGAATACCAATACAACGAAAAATACGGTAATAACAAAAGTCATAAAAAAAGCTTATAAAGAGCTATATATTCAAATTTTTGTTACAACGAAAAAAAAAAAAATTCGATCTCCTAGAGTTTATTGTAACGGGATTTTACAGTATAAATAAAAAAAAACAGTCAAAAATGTTTTTTATTTATTTCAAGTTGAGACAACGTCCTCTTTCCACAGATCTTGAATCGAATTCATCAATAACTTGGTCCAAATTAATATTATTCTTTTTTTTCGAGCTACAAAGTAGCTAAACTGCTAAATTACTAAGCCTTTCTTAGTCGTTCTAAGGTAAGTTTTTAACCTCTTTAGACAAGAAAAAGATCTTTTGCAACCTGCTGTATTAGTAGGTAGGTAATATTTGGAATATTTTTAATGTCTCTGTAATTGACGGAAACCTTTTTTAATGCCATTTTGTTTTATGTAGGTATTCTATTTTTAATTCTAATTTTTCAGGTACTGAATTATTGCCATATTTTTTATTTTAGAATATAGATAGAATAATACTTTAATTGATAATACATACACAAAAATTATAATTTTGTACCTGTTTATATATTATTATATATTTCAATGATTTTCTGGTGGTGCAAAAACATACCTTTGCACCACTCAGTTTTCGCCGCTGTCTTTTATAATATTATTTCCTATCAATCCCTTTTATAATTTTTTGTAATCTGTGGTTTAAACTTTGACTATATATTATTATATAATATATAAATTTAGTTAGTATATAATTGTTCATTTAATTAATGAAACACTTTACATCTGAACAAATGGGTTTTTAAATTTGTATTTTTAACTTTAAAAAAAGCTAGCATCTAACATCAGTTATTATTTTTTCCAACCAACTTTTGTCTTGGTAAGACACTTGGAAAACATCAGGAGCTAACTTCTATCCTAGTTTCGTGATTATGTCAAAGTCACATACTTTAACTAGTTGAAAAAATTACTTACTAGCCCAGCTTATAATATTTGCATATAAGTTTGTGGTGTATGAGTATTACTTTATTTGTGACAATTTTGCTGATTACAAAATGTTAATCTACTTCTAGTGTCTAATGGTATTTATTATTTGACATTTGATGAATACAATTTACAAGTAATATTATTACAAACTCTAGTAACTGATAATATAAATATAAGTATGAGCGTTATAAACTATAATTCCTAATATATATTATTAATTATTCATCAATTGAGTTCTAACAATCAATAGTTTTATATATTTGCAATTGTGTGTTCACTTATTTACTTATTTATGTATGTATGTCTGATAAGACGTAATTACATCACATCATTGATAAACTTTCATTCTGAATCCTAATTTTCATATACAAGTACAATTCTTCAATAGTTTTAATTTTCTGAGACATGAACAATTTGGTTAAATACTGTTATGGCCCAAATGTGTATCAAATAAATATTGTTGACACAAAAATCAATTTATATTTATTGGTATCTCAAAATTGGCTAATTTCATTTTAATAACAATTATTTTGTATATTGTTATTAAGTATTTTGTCGTCACACAGGATATTTTGTTTTAGTCCTTTAAGTTATTTTTTAATTAATTAAATAATACAATTTTATTTGGCAATAAAATTATCTCTTATACACTATCATTATTAGTAGTAAAATACATCAATTAAAGATAGTATACTGCTTAATACATTTTTTTATTTTTTTACTAAAAAAGTATTGATTTTTCTAAAAACTTAATGAGTTACAAAAAATGTTCTTAATTCACTCAATAAAATTATTTAAAAAAAGGTATGGTCATAAATAAACACCATGTCAATATATTGACACAAAATGTAATTACAATATTTTAGTATTATTTAATTTACTAGTAGTCTTCAGTGAGTTAATTATAATTATGTGATATAACAATTCAAATTTAACTTGATTAGTTTGAAATTACCTCTAAATAGTAAATTCTATTAAAACAATAATAACAAATAAGTCATTGTGTATTATTCTAATCTAGGTCTAAGTTGTTCTGCGGTTAATTTATTACTAGATATATAACTTAAAATCTATTAATAATATCTACATATGTAATATTATGTTACATAGTAATACTTTCATGAAATACAACATAATGTTAAACAGTAATATATAATTAGAATTGTATGTACATTTAAATTAAAAATCTAAAACTTATACTATCTCAATGAATTGTGATTTCATAATGAGTATTGACTGAAACAATTAATAAATATCAATCATTTTAAGTAAATTTGAAAATTTTGATGAATTTTTTGAACAGACATTATGCACAACTTGTTCAAACAAAACATAAAACTCTTCAGATTTCCATTCACTGTCTATAATTCTTGTACATAGATTGAAAAACACGTGCACTTCATTAAGTGAGTATGTATTCTACACATTCAAACAATATAAATATTAGTAAGTAAAAACAATTATTTTAGCGCAAAATAACGGTAGCTATTTCTGAAAAGTTTTAAATAAATTTAAGTTGTTTGAAATGTTCAAAAGTTCTAGAATATAAGTAATATATTTTTATTTGTTATAAATTAGTTATCAAAATAGAACCTTTAATTTTGAAAGACTAAAAGTTAAAATAATTTATACAGTGAAACTTCCATAAAAAAAAATCACATTAGGAATAAAAAAAATTTGTAATATAAAGGAATTCGTTAAATAGAATTACATTTTTTTTTATGTAGTTAAATATTTTATATTCTATAGGTATTGTATTAAAAAACAAAAAAAAGAATTATTAAAAAATAAACATCATCATATTATAAATCTTATTATCTTATTACATATTTATCTATTTAATTTAATATCAAGAATAATTAGTGAGTTTCGTTTATTTATTATTTTTATAAATTGTACATTTTTTGTAAAATGTTTTGATTTCGTTTATAAAAACGGGTTTGTTATTAAACAGTTTATTTTTATATAGAAACATCAGATTCTTTATATAGAGATAAATTTACGCGTGATTAACAATGAAGGTCATAGTTTTCAAAAATAATTTTTTATATCATGGAAGTTATACTGTATAATATGTATTCATTTTTATCTTAAAAGTATTTAAAATTTTGTAGCTGGACCTAGATAATTGAATTAAAGAAATAATTATGTTTAATTTTACCTTGGGTAGGGAAAAACAGTTTGTTGTGATGTAATCTAATGTTTGTCTGTAACATGGAAAAACATTTAATTGCAAATTACTAGGGATTTCTTTAAGATCATCAACATGTTCAACAAATCCTGGTAATTGTTTTATAATATTTTGCAGAATTGTACTGAATACTCTGTCCATAATTTTTCTCATCTATAAAATGTTTTATAAAATTAAAAAATATGTGTTCTCAATAATTATTAGTTATTACCTCAATATAAATTAGAAATAGGTACATACAATACTATTGTAAATAGTGCTTTGTTTCTCAGTATTATTTTTTCCATTATACTGTTGCTTTATATGATATGGCTTATATGTATTTTTTGAAAATTTAGAACTTGACATAATTGTATCCTATTAAAAAGTAAAGTGTATACATTCAGGAAGATAATATTTAATTTGATTATGTAAGTATAATACGCGTACATTATGTTTAATAAATGATAAACCACCATTATTATGATACAGATTTTTGGAAAAGACTTCAGGTGATTTGCCAATATATGCTGATAATTTGTTTTGGCCAACACTGAAGTCTCCGTAGGGCATCACATTACTTAGTTTAACTGAAGTTCTGATGTAATTAAAATGATTGAGAACAGTTCTTTTTTTAACCAATTCATTCACTTGTAATGGATATAATTTACCCAGCTTCGTAAAAATAATACATTAATTAATATTAATGTTATTAAAATGGCATAAATAATAATAAAAAAAAATTACATTTGCTTGATCTTCAATCCATGTACAGCTGAATTCATCACCCAAGCAAACATCAGGTATTTCATCTTCTCCAATGCAATATATGGACCATGAACTTTCTCTAGGTCCAGCTGCAGTTACAGCAAATACTAATACAACGAAAGATAATCAAAATTAAATTGTTAAGACTATTAGAATAGCAATTTTCTTAGAACGCTTACTACTGTTAGATTCACTTAATATTCCATCAAATAAGGAACCTCCTCTGCATGATTCTATATATAAGAGCATCTAAAAGTAATATTGTAAAAATTAAACATATTGTTTATTCATCGATGAATATAATTTTAAATCATACACTATAAAATTTACGGTCACTGTACATTGATTGTAACGTATTATTTAGTTCATCAGCATATAAGTAATTTTCTGGAAATGCTAATATGCCAGTTGTTCCATGACCAACAAAATACACAAAAATATTATCTCTATGTTTACTATAAAATAATATAAATACATAGTTTACTAAAATTTGAATATTGATTAAGTCTCACTTAAAAATATCTTACCTTTCAATAACACGACCTGAGCCAAAATTTATCATAGCTGCCTTATTACCATTTAAAACATTCAGAAAATGTTCACTGCTTACTTCCTTAAAAGAGAAACATAAATAATTATTGTAGTTTATTTATTTTTCTTATACTTTTTACAAACAATTATTATTGAATAATAACTTTATCCTAATAACTTTTGAGTAATTACTTACCTCACCTTTATAGTCAACTTGTACGCCTTGATAAACATCCGAGCCATTAGGATGATTAAATAATTCACCACGATATGGATTTCTATGTGTTAAAGATTAAAACCAATAAAAAATATAATTATTGTTTTTAGCCTTTAGGTATAGATAGTAATATTAGTTAGGTATGCAAAATATATTTTGATAGTATTTTATGTTTTTATGATTTAATAAATTAATTATTTACATAGGTAGGTATTTAATAAAAATTTTAAGAAAATTTCATCAAACTTAATTTAATTTTAACTTAAATAAATTGTCAAGTATGTCGATAAAATTGAAATTTATGATTTTTTAAATTCATAATAATCATATTTTGAGACAGGTGCTTTTGGTAAAAATATTCTAACCTGTATTCTTTAGATATTGATACTTGTAAATCCTTGTTGTTTCCTAATGTTTTAATATAACTGTACAATTTGTTCCAGATTTAATTTTACAATAATAATAATAGTTTCACATAATTTTCCACTATAATTCTTTCACTTGCAAATACAATTTCTATCATTATTATTATTTTATTTTAATTTGTTTGCCTTTTTCATAAATTTATAAGCATTTTTATCAGGTTAAACATAAATTATTAAAAACCAGAAATATAAATAACAAATTATTTGTTGATGTAAAGTGTAAACTGTATGAAACTGATTGAAACTGTATTAATAATAGGTAGTAGGTACAGTGGAGTCCCGCTAATCCGGACAATTTATGTTTCGTATTTAGTATGTACTCATGTATAATACCTATATACTCGGGAATAAAAATAATAATGTATACCTAATGTAAAATTGTAAATCAATAAATTTTGAATTCGTATAAATACACGAGGTGTTTTTTGACGGTATAATTATTTATTGTGTTATTATTTATAGTGTTTATTAATTAGTAAGTTAAATAAAAAACGTAATTTCGTTTAATCCGGATTAGCGGGACTTACTATAGTACTGTATATAAAATAAATCTTACTTTGAATCGAAGGCTACGTCGTCTGTCATCATTACAATTATACGATCAACTGGTATACCATTATTCAACAGTGTTTGGTATGCATGTGAAACATCAGCCTAAAAACTAGTACTACAATTAGTTTGATTATTTTTCATACTGAAAATAATAAAATACCTATTTGTATTAATTTATGGTTTTTTATAAAATGTTCATACCTGATGTCTATAATTATCCCATCCTTTTGAACCAGCAACTAGAAACACCCAGGTTTGTTTTGTACCACCACCAACGAGTTCTAGACATTCATCGATAAAATCACTTGGACCAACAATAATTACCTTTACTATGGCAAATATTAATAGCACACACAGTACACATAACAAACAGTAAACCCACACGCTTTCTATAAATGTTTATCAATTAATTTTTATTAATGAATTATAGATATATTATGAAAAATTAATATTAATAAACTTACTTCTTTTAAACAGATTGTTGTTCAACATTTTAGTAAAAAAAAAAAAATGCAAAATGTTCTTAAATGACCAAAAACAAATAGCTTAACCCTTAGAATAGCTAACTTCTGTGTCATTATTTATTACTACTACCATTTATTATACATTTATAATGCTACTATACAATTCAAGATAAAACATTTTAAGTGCCTCTTGACGTTATGTTATGACTTATGACATAATTTTTTAAAACTACTTTCATATCTATTAAGATGTTTGATGTTTACACATCTTATCGTAGGTAAGTTCCCATTAAAAATGATTCACCAAATATTAATTAATAAACCTAATTGTTTAACCAACATAGGTATATTATTGTAGTGGGCTAGCAGCTTGTCAATGAGTACAAGTCGTGTCGAAAATAAATAGCCAAAATATTTCTAAGTGTTTTATTAAACTGATTGAAAAATTATTCTAGGTCCAAATAATTATTTAATTGAAAAAATATTCTAAGTCCAGATGAACGATTTCTGACAGGGGCGTCATTAGGGGGGAGGGGGTGCAGGGTGTACATTTGCACCAACATTTTTGAAAAACACCTTCTTTGGACTGCCAACAATAAATGTAAGCGCCGATATACCTAAGTGTTATATTATATATATTTTATATTTTTTCAGTATTTAAAAAAAAAAATTATTAAAGGTACCTATTAATGTGTTTTATTTCCAAAAATGATCAGTGTAGTAGTGTACTAGTGTGGTTAAATCACTTATATCATAGACATAATATAAAATAATATAATATATCTGTGGATATAATATGCTGGTATAGATTTCTTATCACACTCCGGTATCTCCCTACTCGTTAGTCGTTATAATAACCCTTTATAGGGCAGAAAAAAAAATCATCTGATTGTTCTGAAAATTGGTATACATGCACTATGGAGTATTTTGATTTTGGGAAAAATATTGGAAAATTATTCATTTGTTTTGCATTGTTGGAAAAGTGGTGGGAAAATAGTTTCCCTTTGCCCCTTTACGACCATGGGATTTACCAAATGGGCAATGGTAATTATTAAAACATTAAAAAATAAAACCCTTCAAGTAGCTTACAACATTTCTATAATGCACATTCCTGAGAAATTTATTTAAAATTCATAAATCATAATAATAATAAAAAAAAAACAATTGAACTTCTACTTATTTGGTTTATAAATCACAATATTATTTGTTATTACTTACTATAATATTTTCATATCCTTATATAGATGTTATAAGACTCAAATTGATAAAAAATAAAACATAACAAATCTCATTAATAAAAAATAACATAATCAATTAGTACCTACTTGGTATCTATAGTTTACAAATCACAATATTATTACAGTCTTTTTATTTCTTTATATAAATGTAATAAAATTAAAGTTAAGAAAAATAAATAATAATTATTTATCTTTTAAATAAAATTAATCTAAATGATGCTGTAAATTCGTTTTCAAAGTTGAAAAATCGAAGATATCCGCTAATGTAATATAGTATGTATTAAATAATTATTGCTTTATGATAATAAATGTTTTTATTTGTGTAACTAAATGGTTTGTTATTAAATTAAATTTAAGTTGTTAAATTAAAATTAGAAGTGGAAAAATTTAGATATTAATAATATTTCATTAATATGAATTAAGTATATTGTGTCATTTTGAACAAGGGAACCAATAAAACAAATTTCAGGTTTAGCTATTTTATTTATTTTGAGTGTGCAGAGAGAAAATTGTATAGGTTAGGTTCGGATAAGTACCTATTATTAAGGTACTTTATACCCATAAATTTACTTAGGTAGGTACCTAATACCACTGGTATCAGCAATATAATATAAATTCATTAAAAGTACCTACACATACTTCTTCAAAAAAATAATAATATTGTGATGTTTTCATACTAATATAGGTGACATAACAAAAAATTTTCAGTTGTTTTTGTCACCACTTAACCCCACCCCCTTATCCACAAAAAAAAAATAATTTCTATATTGCCTACGGTAATGATTTGGATAGCCTGCAAAAAGTTTGGCACCAACAATAAAAAAGTTGAAATGACGCCCCTGAATTAAATATACATTTAACTAAATTTCTATGCTTAAACAGCCTATTAAAACCATTTAAAAATAATGATTTTATCAATTTAAAAATTAAAAGTAAATTAGTCCTTACATCAAGTTCTAAATTTGTAATAAGTACACCTTTTATCCCTGGATGCTAGTCCAAAAAAGATTTTAAGCCTTTCATTTCATCCTGTGAGTTTGTTCTATTATTACATGATTCACAAGCAAGTACTTGAGACCATTCCTCTTGAGTGGCGTGACCGTATAATATAAATACATTCTTAGAACTTTTCAATATTATATCTAATCGATCTATATAAATTATAAAACATAATATACCTAATTAAATGTTATATTAAAATGTTGAATAATAAGTAATGCAATTATTTTTATTCTATTATTTATATTCTATATAGTCTGGAGCAGAGGTCAACAACTGGCGAACTGTGAACACTTTTTTACGGAACCTTATCCACGTAGTTGATTAGAAAATGTTTATACCTAATACCTATAAATAAATAATAACTATAAGTACGTCGTAAATTTTACGATAAAAAATGATTTGAGTAATGAAAATTATTCTGTATTTCACAATTGCACTAATCATTAACTGTTATGGACCACGGCAAGTTGGATAAGTTTCAAAACGGACATCCATAGAAATTAGTTTGTGACCCCTGCTCTAGAGTCTAATTCAGTGACTATACAACAAGTTGTTTACATTTCTAGTTAACCATTAACTACGCGCTTACGGTATTATACAAATGGAAGTAAGTACTGCAAATTTTGAACTAAATTAATTTTTTAGATATTTAATAAATGTATAATAACGTATAAACAGTGGTTTGTTACCACTTATAAGCTATTGCAGCTTTAATACAGCCCATAAGTAACTCTTAATAAAAAAAGGTCGAAAAGTTTGTAGAAGAAAGTTTGCTTGATATTTTCCAATATAAACATGGGATTAGGTTCTAAATTTGAAATATTTCACTTGAATGTTGAAATATTGAAAAATTGAAATTTCATTCTTTTTGAAATATTTCATAATATTTTCTTCTTATTTTAAACGTATTCGATTATAGTTGATTATAAATAATATATTGATTAGGTATACATAGTAAATATTGATAGTACCTAAATAAATATAAAATGCAAAAATATGCACTATAAATGTTTGATTATTTTTCGTAGTGACTGGGAAATGATTTTTAGCTGACTAAGCAATAAATCAAATAGGTAGTCAAATAAATAAATAATGAAAAAATATAGATATTTGCAACTTATCTATAAACAAAAATACCTTGTGAGTTGTGATGAGGAGTTTTGCTCGAGTTCGTATTAAAAATGTACATATTAAGCATCATATAATTAATTATAAATTGATCTTGTGAAATCAATATTTTTTATTTACAACTCAAATGTATTTAAATAAATAAAATTATAAAAATATAATTTTAATTATAATTTACATATATTTTAAATATTATACTATAATTTTATTCAATATGATTATTATTTATTATTATTAAACTATGGATTAATATAATATACATTATATTACATATTAATTTTTAGTAATATCACAGAATAATTTATTATTATATATATAATGATAATTTATTCTGTGCTAATATTACCTAACAGATAATCCACAAGGTATATTAACATTGTTTGTTAAATTCATAAAAAATCCATCAACAATTATAGCCGTGCAGGCATCTGGTATATCCGCAATACTGACATCCGGTAAACCACACTCTGTTTGGAGTCCACCAGTATAACTACATGATGACATTCCAAGGCCTGAAAACCAATTAATAAATTCATATTTTATTTTAATTTATAGCATGGTTTTGCATTTTTTTTAAATAAATAAAACATAAAAACTTTACCCAAATAAAAACCTAACCTTTTCTAGTTTTCTCCCACGGTAACGTGACAGTAAATTTTATGTAAAAGGCTTGTTATTCAACCAACATCCATTGAGCACCCCCTTCTAGTTTTTTTTCCAAATCAAGCACTGTCTATACCAGGCATGTCAAACTAAAACTAATGGCCATAAAAGTATCCGACCATAAAAGTATCAAGTGGGCCAAATATATTGAATAGCTTACTACGCGGACCGTACATAAAAATTTAGCGAAAAAATAAATGTTTTGTACAAATTTTTCAATTTTATTCTTTATATGTTCACGAATACAGCAATATTACAACCATGGCTTGCATTTCAAAAAAAAATTCCGTTGTACGTTATTTACGATTCAAGCCCTGATTACAATGTATAATGAATTATATAGATATAAATATATATAAACCATCAATAATCCCTATTCGATAATAGTTTATCAGAAGATAAGACAGTATATGAGTATAATAATGTATACCAAATAAACCATTCTGACATTCTGACTATTCGTGACACAAATAATATTATTAAAAAAAAATAAATATTTTTTCCATTAATATTGGTAGCCGAGACCCACAAAAAAATGAGCTGCGGGCCGCGTGTTTGACATGCCTGTTCTATAACTATTGACATTATTTGCGTTATTTATAGAAAATATACGTTTTCAATATTTATAATTTGTTATTCTAATTATTTTTAAAAATATTTTGGTTTACAATTAAATAATTTGATATTTTAATACAGTAACTTCAGGAATTAAAAAATACCGAAAATATAAAATTATATTAAGTATATACATTATACCTACAATTTACAAACATTCGGATTTTAACTTTTGATGGTGTTCAGTTTTTTACGATTAGATATTTGTTGAATGTATAACCATGATGGATTAATACAAATAAACTATGAAAAGTCAACTTAAATGCAATTATTTACTGTAAATTATTTTAATTTGGATTCGTTTCCACTAGAGGCTCATTTTGTTAAGAGGCAGTCGGAAACTACTCACGTCTTGCTATCATACACCCAATTGTAAGTTGAATCCAAATTAAAATAATGCGTTTTATTGTTTTGTGGTTTAATGTATAAACGCAATAATTGTATAATGTACTCAAATCTCAAACAATATTTGTTATTTTGTAATAATTTAAATATATATATTGTAGAAATTTGAATCATTCCTGCACTATTACCTACTTGAATAATTAGAAATTCTAATAATTACTAATGCACGAATACATTTTAAAAGTATATTTTACGAGTTATAAAAGATATCGATCAAAAAGGTAGAAAATGTAATACGAAATCACCCAGGGACGCCCAGTGGGAGCCATTGCCCCCTGAGATTTTTCGTATCATTTACAAAATTGAAAGTTTTTTACATAAAGCTGATCTTGGGTATTCAGCGACTATGCGACAAACCTTGTATCTAAAAAGTCATATAATCGGTATTTATTATTTAATCGTAAAAAAAGACATTAATATTATTTTCAATAGCTAAGTCACTTTTGGCTGGTCCCTACAGATTGTTAGCGCGGACGAGTCAAAGTAATTAATTAAATTTATTTAATTGCTTCAAACAAAAGGAGATTACTTTTTGAATAAAATAATAAAATATGAAATAAATTCAATCTAATAAAGTTGTATAAACTTTATTATGTTTTTTTTATAAATATTAGAACTAATAGTGTAATTTTATATTAACTTAAATTGGTATTGGTTTTTAAAAAACATATTATTGATAGTATTGCAAAATATGAGTAGATGAAAGATGTAGCGGTAAATTTTCCTATAAGTATTTAGGTACTTACAATATTTTTTGTCTCACTGAACTACATATTTCTGCGGGCGTCCCTGAAATCACCTACAATGAATTTTTTGGCAATTATTTACAATTTCCTTTTATGATATAATATAAATATGAGAGTATAAAAGGATTAAATATAGACGTAAAACTCGCATAATATTATGTTAGTTTCAAAAAGATTATAATTTACTTAAAAATAATAATATCAATAAAAGGCTACGAGGGGCCCTGGATAATAATCTTACATTTTGAATTTTATAACCGGTCAGTATACTCTAATAGTCTAATATCAAATCTAACAGCACAATATTGATGCTGATGAACGAAGATTTCATATATCGCACGTGTGTAAGACGGAGACAACATAATATTATGCGAGTTCTACGTTCTCTTAAGTAAATTTACTAAAACTAATGAAATCCTACATTAAATATCGGCTAATGTGTATGTCAGGAATAGTATAATACCTACTTACATTTTCGTAAATATTTAATCGTTATTAATATTTTCGAATAATTTTTTTTATTTGAGTAAACCATGTAAAAGGTTTTTATAATAAAGTAATTTATGTAACATATTCTTGCATTTATTTGTTTTTAATTAAATAATATACATTTTATTGATGTATATTATGTTTATATAAGTTTGCAATGTAAATATCGAAAAATAAATTTGTTTGCATCTATTTAATCAATTAAAAACAATAGTGTCATAGACCAAAATGTTGTGGGTTTTGTGGGGTACCTACATTTTGAAAGCTATGTATATAAGTGCCATCGAGCTCTGTTGTTGATTAATATAAAACTAGGATAATTGCAAAAGGGAATAATCAAATATTCGGTATTGATTTTGATAACAGATTTAGTCCCATATTAGCTATCTACATCAACCTTAGAAAAATTATAATTTTTTAAATTTGATAAAATAACAGTTTTTGTATATAATGGAGATATTTGGACGGAGAAATTTTTTTGAGACAACCCGAATAATGGGACAAAAAAAGTACGGAGATTCCATTTTAATTTGTAAGTTTTAAATCAATCACAAACGATCTTGTAACATAAAGTTCAAAACCTTCTTAGCAAATTCTTGTGTTATAACAGTTTAGAAAAAAATAACAATGTATTAATTGTTACTATATACTTGATTGATCGATAGTATGGTAGCTACAACAAATAAGGATTTAAATGCACTAATAAAATATTTAACAGGACGTTTTTGACAGTCGATCGTGTAGCACGTGTTTACCTTTTCGCGAGTGGTGAGCGTTATATAGCTTCTGATAGCACACCACTGCTGGACACACATTATACGGGTAATATAATTGTATTATATAACTACCCACCTTATCACATAATGAGCAACGTTAATAAGACGGGTAGACTCTTTATTGTCGGTCATTAGAAAACCGATATCGACTGAACTTTCAAATAAAACAACTTCAATACAAATTATCAAGCTTACAAAACATTTACCACACAATCCACTCTATATCGTCGTACAAATAATACGTCTATAACCATTAACCACTTCCTCTACCTACACCCCTCACGCACCTATTCCGTCTTCGTCAGCATCATCACCTTCGGTAACTTTCGCGACTATAGATGTCAAATAATACCACATAAAACACTACTCGTAATTGTGCCTCCACGGCAGCTATTGATAACTCTAACAGTCGCTAACAGATACTTGTATTCAATTTAATAAACGATATACCTCAAAGAGACTAAATCCTCACCATAAGAATGATAATATCACCAAAAAAACATTGTTTTCGTATCACGCATTCCAAATAATCGTTTTTGTATTTTCCTCTCAAATAAGAAAATACTTGACTCATTTTAAGAATCTAATCAAATTTTTACAATCAACGATCAGCTAATACAAATACGTAGACTCATAAATCTTTCCAAAAGGATAGTCATATCAAATGTATGTCACTCTATTCTCAACCAGGTTATAATCGACGCGCTTATAAGTATAAATATTGCTCCCGTTTTTGAAATTGCCTACCTTAAAGCTGGTATCGATTTCGAGAAATACGAGTACATCTTAAGCTTCCACCGCCAATCTTTTATCAAGCATGAAGACGCACCAAATCTCCCAGTATGTTTATCACTACTTCACAACCAGACCGATTTCATAGTATTCTTAACCGCTGACAGAACCACATGCTTTCTGTGTAAATCCCCCGGCCACACCTCTAACACTACGCAACCTCTTTCTGTGGAAGACCTCTTTGTGAAAAAAACTTTGATAAAAGAACCTTCCATACATTTCCACGCAGACATCGAAATCTAAGATACGGCCATACACCCCCCCCTTACAATAAAACCCTAATCTTATATTCACATTCCCTCAAATGATGGAAGGATCACAGAAGAATATTAGATCAACGAAATTCTCTAGCCTCTGTCTCCAAACCAAATGTATAAAACCGGGAACCATTACACCTCATTTGATGAACTACATAAAAGGCCTCTTTCTGACGCCTCATCTCTAGTAACATTATCATCACCACCTCCGGCAAATCTATCAACCAACGAAGCTAACGATACTAACATTAATAGATGTAGGAATACCGCAAAAAAAGCTAAAGCAGACCATATACAGATCTAACTCCTCATCCAAGACATCCGATAAATTATCTGCTGGTTTGAACCAACTGAGGACCTCTTCTCTTACAACCCATTCATCTCTCTATGCCAATTCAAATACGTAATGGAAAACTATATCAACAAAAATGTAAATATTCATAGTATCTGCATGTAAAGACATCAATTCGGATATCACTTCTCTTATGCTCTTGATCGATCAAATACGATCTAAAGTCACTGAACGTACCACCAAAGCTCAACTTACTAGACTAGCCAACTTTTTATTCCAAGCTTTACCACCACATCAAGACAACTAAGTTTTCTTACAACCATATGTAGCTAAACCATAACACTTCTATTACTAAATCAACTATTCACGATCTATCAATACATAAATACAAATTTATATATAAAAATAAATATGACAGTTAGAAGTACAGAAACGTATTAATGAACACACTCGTGATTCGGAGGGTGCAAAAGTCTAGGCGATGGTTGCCATTAATCGTTTGAAAAATAGAGCGGCTGAAACCATAGAATCAACATCAACTGTAATCAACGAATGTATATCTGGATTATCAGAAGCGGCTAAGGTAATACTATTTTGTTATTAATTATATATATAAAGTAGTAAAAAAAATGTAGTTATTTATTTCATTCATTTAAATTTAAGGTGCAATTTCATCAAGTCTAGCATTGAAAAAAGTAGTACGACGAAACGAAATTAAATTAAAGCAACACCAAATGCACCACAAGATTTATTAACTTTAGAAATTCCAGACTCCTTTAAAGTGTATCAGCAGGTATGACTGAACCATTTTTACTAGACGATAGTGGGCCGGGCATCGATCGTATTTTAATTTTTGGAAGAAACCGTAGTTTAGACATTTTATACAATTCAAAAGTTTGGTAGTGTGATGGAACGTTTAAAATTGCTCCAGTTATTTTTTCTCAAATTATTTCCATACTTGCTGTAGCTTTGGGAGATGTACACCCACTAATATACGCTTTATGGCCAAATAAACAAGAAAAAACATATACTCATTTATTTAAAATGTTAAACCAATTAAAGCCTGGATTAAATCCGACTTCAATATCTTTCAATTTTGAGCAAGCAATTCTAAAATCAATGAAAACTGAATTTCCTAGTACTGAAATTTATGGTTGTCTTTATCATTTTTCCAAAAATGTTTATAAAAAATTGTGTGACTTAGGGATTGTGTCAAATAAATTATCGAAATAATTCTGACTTTTCAATATTGGTTAAAATGGTTGTAGCATTGAATAAATGTATTCCAATTAATGATATTGATTTGGTAATCGAATCTTTGGCAGGATACTTACCAGACAAGTTACAACCCTTACTAGATTGGTTTGAAGACAATTATGTGGGATGAATTAATAGAAATCGAAGAGGTCGTCGATTACCTTTATTTCCTCCTAATATTTGGAACATGTTGTTAAGGTGAATACAACGGTGTAATTTTATTTTAATTTATCGTTTATTTTCGTTTGTTTATTTTTTCGGAGTGCGGTGCGCTTCGGTACGAATTATATTCGCGACTGCCAAATGGCCGGTTAAAGACCGTCGGTGACTGTCGCCTTTATTATATAAAAATATAGATAACCCGACCGGTCTCCACCACGAACAACAATTATTAGTTTTACCTATGATAAAGCGACCCGTACCGAACACATGTATAATAGAGTTTTGAATGGAAAAAACAGAACCAACAATCACGCCGAAGCTGCTAATCGATGACTAAACATGGAGATGGGCGTTAACCATCCAAGTTTGTGGTCTTTTATAACGTGTCTTCAAAAAGTACAGTCAGGTAGAGACTTTTATTATAGTCAATTAGAAGCTGGAAATAGTCCACCTAAAAATTAAAAAAATATATTGATGTTGATAAGAGGATTTTAAAAATCGTTCAAAATTATGAACAGAGTGGAATTTTGTCATTTTTGAGAGGGATAGTCCAAAATATTTCTGTACAGTAACTTAGTAATTATCACATTTTTAATTGTATTGTAATTTGTACTTTTTAACAACTGTTTTAGATTTTTAATTGTATTATATATCTACTCTAATATAAAATTACGAATAAAATAAATATATTATAATTTATGTTTTTTTTCGCGTCCAAATGTACCCGCGCCCAAATGGCCGCGTCCATATGTCCCTATTTGCCAAAAAAATATAACCAGCATCGAAATAGCTGACAAGGCAGCTGAACTTGCAACCAGAATCATCTCCCATCACACTATCTCCGATTTACCGACTAATGACATCCAAACATCTATCAAACACAAAATATTTTCAAATAGCAAAATTATCGGGATACCATTCTCCCCACTAATAAACTTAAAGCAATAAAGAAAGATACAAATAAATGGATCCCACCTTATTACTCTACAGACGACAAGAAATTACAATCACGAGAAGCAAAATCGGACATTCATTTCTAACCCATATTTTCCTCATCAACTAAGATCCACCCACTTGTGACGAATGCCACATCAACCTTTCAGTCTAACAGATCTTTCTTGATTGCACCAAAAACCGGGACATAAGGAACGACTTAGAAAGACCACCAAATATGGATGAAGCACTCAACGAAACCAAAATTAATCTCATAAACAAACCGTAGTCTGTAAGTCAAAATACATTTTATAATATTCATTTTAGATTCTGAACGGAGTGAAGAATGTATTAATTTTACATTGATGTGTTTTTTTTTTTTTTTGTGTTTGACGACAACATTTGGAGCAGTAATAATGCTTCGATTTTTGACTTCAGCCCCTCTTTGAATAGGAAAATTCATTTAGTTGGTACTTTGGGGGGGGGGGGGGGGCGTCAAAAGTAAAATTTTCAAATAGTTTTCAAAAAAATCGAGAAAAACAAAAAAAAAATGACAGAAAAATGCAATTTTACGAAAAACCACTTTTCGACAAAATCGATTTTTTGATTATTAATAAACAGATACTATAAAGTAACCTTGGTAACATATAAAAACTATACTATTTGTTTCAAAATAGAATATATGACAATATTTAAATATAATATATCCTAAACTGACAAATCATCTTCGTTCAGAATCTTTTTTCGTATACAATGATACCTATCATTGTATTCAAATTTAACCTACCATAGTCTGAGGTCCACCCCACCCCCTAATATATAGCAGAGCGATACCCACTTACCCGCTTTTTTTATATTCCTACTTCTCTTATAATTGTAATTTATACTAGGCTAATGACCTGTGATATTAAAGTCTTACTTCAAATAATAAAAAAAAATGTATTTATTTAATAAGGCATGTCAATATGAATAAAGGAGAATTGAATCAATTTACACTAGAACAGTAATTGAGTGAAAATCCAAATTTATAAATACATAATTTTTTTTTAACAAAAACTCACATGGTCGACTTTCAGATTATGTATGTACTACTACAATTAAAATATTACTAAGTAAAAGTAAAGAATCGTAAAAAAACATTTTTTTAGTTTTATGTAATACTATGTAGATCTTTATTCACACGTATCGCCGGAGTTATTAATTTTCATTTGAGTAAACTAAATGAAAATTTGTTTATAATAAATTAATTTATGTTATATATTTTGATATTTATTTGTTTTTGATTAAATAATATTATAAATTGTATTGATGTTTAATATTTACATTAAAGCTGTTTGTAAAGTACATATCAAATATGTTTTAAAACAACTGTGCATACATAAATATATGTTATATAACCATTTTTTTTTTTTTTAATATAAACCTGACTTTTTGTACCTAGACTGTAGTTCGTAATTAATAACTATAATTATTTGAACAGCCTGCATTTAGTGGAATCTGTGAATTATTCTCGATTAATGTTTTTTGCATCAAATTAAAATAAATAAAATAACTACCATCTAACCGCTCGAATAGTAATATTAAAAATCGATTTCGTCTGTGTTTTATACCAAAATTGATTTACCATATTTATATATATATTATTAAAACGTGAGGCGACGTGACAGTTATATCTGGAGTTCTACCGGGCCGATTTTCACGATTTTTTTTAAACGCAAGTATTTGGTGTGTAGATGAGCCATCTAACGATAAAAATCCTCATAACATAGGCGAATCTACAGGGTGTTCCGAGTGTGCCAGTGCACACCCTGCGACTCGTATAAACCTGTGATGTAGGGCCCATAATACTCATTTCAGTTACAAAGGTATTGACTATTGTGTATAACATTAAACAATTTATCTTTTAATTTTAATACATTTTTATGGGTACAAATATTGGCAATAAATATTATCATAATAAGCATGATTGCAAATGTACCTATAAAAATAGTTATTGATTACTACGACTTACCAGTTATATTATATATATTTAGTAAAATTCTTTGTTATTAATGATAATAAAATTAAAAGGTTGTATTAAACTTCCAAGAATTTTAAACATAATTGATTAATAATTTAATTATTGGTAGTAAGTTTATCCAAAAATAATTGAGTAACATATTTATTTATTAAATTGAATAATTTTTAAACATTATATCTGTATTTCACAGCATGCAAATAAATAGCATCTAAAGTAATAAAAATTAATCTTAATATCATTAATATTGATATTTCAAATGGTAAAAATCTCTTAAACGTATAATAACTGAGAGGTATTTTGAACTACAGAGGGGAGAGGGCCTTTTTGAGGTAAAGGCACACCCTGCTATGAATTTCTAGATTCGCCTATGCCTCATAATATATCTCATGTTACTTCAGGTGTTGACCAGTTGCCCTCGACCAAATGTACCAGTTGCCCCCAACCGAATGTAACAGTTGTCCTCACATGTTAATATATACACGATTACAATATAGAGCACGTAACATAGGGGAGATAAACATACAAACAATAAATAAAATTACCTATTTATAAAAAATAATGTAAAATAGTATAAAATGAAAGAAAAAAATTCATATGTTTGGAATTATGTATACCTCCACCTAATATTGTATTTTGTAATAATTACTAACAAAATAAAATGAAAAAATAAATGAAATAATAAATATTTTAATTATGTGGCAATCAATGTGATCAATCTACTATATTTCAATCCACTTAGACGCATCTAAGTGTATACGCGTTTTGGTAAAATCCTCGCTTTAGGCTAAGATTATTATATAATTTTCATTTTATCCATATTATTTGTATACTATATTATATATTTATTATTTATTATAGAATACAACATCATGTATATATATATAATTGCAAATATCAAAATTTGATTCAATCATTTTATACTATTTTACATTATTTTTGTAAATAATTTTAATTATTGTTTGTGTATTTACCTCCCCTATTTTATAGACTATATATAAAAATATATTGTAATCCTGTATATATAAAAATATAAAATTATGAGGCAACTGGTACATTTAGTTGAGGGCAACTGGTGCATTTTGCTCTAAGTAGTTTGGGGGATTTGGTATAATAAAAGGTACTTTTGAGGGCAACTGGTACACCTCCGTTACTTCCTATGATTTGGGTAATTTATCGTTTAAATGGGAGCATTATTGTTATTCTTTAAACTTCAAATTCTATAATATTAATATACATATTCATAGACATTTTCATTATAGCATTATTATAAGTTATAACTAAATATTGATATAGGTATTTATTTATATATAAATAAATAAAAGTATTCTACTATCCTATTTTTTTTTCACTGTAACCCGGAAGCGACGGGTAATTCCGCTAGTATATGAACTATATGATGTATATTTATTTTTTGTCTGTCATTGCTCATCACATTTTGTGCAATCTACTGTTTTGATTTTTAACTTTGAATTTAGTTGTTATTTTGGTGGATCAAAAAAGAAAAATCCCTAGTATTATTCAAAATAATTGCGATAAAAAAACAAACACATTGAATTTTATTATTAAAATAAATGAGAATTTTATACAAAATTAGTAATTGAAAAATCGATTAGTTTTTTTGTTGTGTGACTAAAAACAAATTAATATAGGTAGATACTTGAAATGTTTTGAAAAAAAGTTTATTGTTTCTTACTCTAGTTCCTATAATAATTTGTTGAATATTTTTATGAAATTTTTATACCATTAATGCTATAAATTTTATATTTTCGTTGTAATAAAATTTTTTAATAAACTATAGAAATTACAAACTACAATTTTTTAAATATTTTGACACTTTTGGGAATTTATAAATATTTTGAATTTTTTCTATTTTTTTCTAAGATTGGTCATAAAAGATCATCCACTGGGCCATTGTTCTTGAAAAGTTAATAGGTACAAGAGCCCACATAGGTTAATCTTGTATCTATATAAAAATATATCATCACGATTTTTATAATAAATTCACATTCATCAAAATTTCTCATCTATGTTTAAATTATACTCAAAACCTTCAAAATCATATCTTTAAATTTTAATAATGTAATATAAACATTATCGACTTAATTTTATAACAAATTCAAATTTATTATCGTACATTCTCTTAGATAAATAGATTAGTTAATACACGTGACGATATATATTGATACATTTAAAAAAGAAAATTATTTTTTTTTAATGTAGTGCGTTGTTGACATGTGTATGCATGTGGGGGATTATTCCGCTGTTTTTTTACACACAGTCACACATTGATAATATGTTATTTCGAGTACATTTTCATGATGCAAACGCACGCACCCCTAGAATATTAAATTGGTAATAACTCTTTAAAAATTGTCAGTGTCGATTATCCTCACAATTCTTCTTTTAAATTTTAATCACATCGAAATTTGATTTTTAAATAGTTTATAGTTATTTACAATTTGATATAGTCTGAGGCTCACAGGTTTGCAAGATTTTCTATTGGATACATTAGGATTGACTAATAAATTGATGAAGGAAGTTGCTATTATTATGTCCTTGTGAGAATTATTAAAATTAACTTAAAAACTTAAAATACTCTTAAGTTACACTCAAAATAATTAAGCTTTTATGTTTTAATTTAACTGTAAAATTTGTTCCACGTTAAATTTTACAATGATTAGTGATGACTAAGATATATTCTTTTAGGCCACGATTATTACATTTTATTGTTTTGAAATTATATTAATAATATACGTAATATATCTTACTTTGAATTGAAGGCTACGACATCTGTCATTATACAATTATACGATCATCTGGCATACCATTGGTATGAATAATGTTTGGTAAGCATATGAAACATCAGCCTAAAAACTAATACTACAATTGGTTTAATTATTTATTGAAAAAAAAATATTTGTATTACTGTATGGTTTTTCATAACATTTTTATACCTGATGTCTATAATTGTCCCATCCTTTTGAACCAGCAACTAAGGACACCCAGGTTATTTTTGTACCACCACCAACGAGTTCTAGACATTCATCGATAAGTCACTTGGATCAATAATCATTACCTTTACTATTGAAAATTCTTAAACACAGAATTGCATTAGGGGAGGAGGGGTATCCAAAATATCCTTAAACGATTCAGCGATGAAATTCAATAAATTTCTAGATATACTGTAAATTTGGTTTAAAAATAAATCTCGAAACGTTTAGTTAAATATAATGTCTAAAGTAATTTTAAAAAATTAATTTCATATTTACAAGTTTGATAAACACATTATAATAGCTACAATTTAAATATTAATACATTGGACTATTTTTTTTTGGAAACGGAGGATGCTAAGATATGGCTGATATACCTCACCCCCCAATAATACAATTTAAAGTTGGTATCTGATAAAAGCATACTTTCTTTTAGTTTTTGAAGTAATTACTATTTTAGCAATCCCTGTTAAAATAATCGTACTTTATCTTATATTGTATTGCATTCCAAATGAATCAATAAAAAAAAAAAAAACACTTAGTAAATTATTAAATATTTATTTATGGAATTTTCTAATAATAAAATTGATTAAATTTAATAAACAAAATGTGAACAATTTTAAATAATATCATCATAGCCTAAACTAAAACCGTAACTGAAAATTAAAAATCATTTTAGTTAAATAATACAAAATTATCTAATATGAGGTGATGAATATTGTCCAAAACTTGTTTAGCTTTGTCTTCTAAGATCTGTTTGATAAAGTACATTCTTTTTTTGTGGTATTATCACTTTTACCATTAAAACCATTTAGAATGGCGTTAAACGAAGGGTATGGTCCACACTTACAATCATTTTGAGGATCATTTAATTCGATGAAACTAACTATAAATCCTGCTCCATTGTCTTTGGCAAATTTACCCTAAAAATTTTAATTGTTTAAAATAGTTAAGTAGATTCATCGAATATTTTTATTTATTAAAAAATATTACTTTGGCATTAAATCCGTCCATAGTATCTAAGCACCAAGAACTTGTATCAGTTTTATTTAAACAAACCTATAAAAAAGTTTAGTTAGACAAAATTATACATTTTTAATGCAAAAAGTTTTCGATAAATTCCTCTAGTTCTTTATTGTATTTCATTTTTCAAACTGGTACTTCACGTCTGCACTTGTCATACAAAAACCCATAATCTATTAATAAACTATAGTTCCTACAACATTCTTTTTGATATTGTTTTATATCTGAACCTGTTTCCTTAATCATACAATTGTTAAATAGTAAATTTTTCATTCGGCAGAACTCATTTTAGCTAATAATGCTCAATATTAAAACTTAATTAATAATATCAAACCTAAAAATCACGACATTAAGGTTTGGTATAATACTTAAATTTTTAAACGACTTATGAGTGTTTTTAAATTCTGAACGTAGTGATGAATATATTGATTTTACAATGATGTGTGTTTATTTATTTTTATTTTTGTTACTGTCATCACGTTTTGGAGTATCAATAGTGATTTGATTTTTGATATTAACCCCTCTTTGATAAGGAAACTAAATCTAGTTGGGTACTTCGGAAAGTAAAAAGTTTAAGATTCATAAATGTTCTTTCTATTGCCTCACCCTTCCTTATATGACCACCCAGCTCCTTTATTTGTTCGTCCGATAATAGCATGATACTTGAAATATACAAAAATTAACTATAATGAAGCGATTATAACTACGCTCTCCTACTAATTTATGTTGACCGTAGCCAATTTTATATTATTACATTATAAAAATATTATGTATATATTCTATTCTATCATATCATACCATATTTCATTTCGATACATTTTAACTTTGAAATAATATAAAAAATGACTATGATCAAGACACCGTTGGCTGTCCCGATTGTAGGTAAACGGGGGAAACGAATTTTGGCGTTTTCTTTATAATATGAGTAATATACGAATAATAATACAATAACACGACGAAACAGAAACAAAGATGAAATGACCAAAATGGCGCAGATTATAATTTATATCACCTATGACACCGTAAGAGCACACCAGCTGGCCTTGGACTTGTCGCGATATAATGCTACTGGCCTAATGCGATCAACAGGGACCTAATCGTTTTCCATAAGTTTTGCTTCAAATAAATGTAAAAGAAAATTCTAGCGTCAATATAGAAGAAATCTTATGTGCGTATGAGATTAAATTTTTTTCAAAATCACGTAAAATAAGAATAACGATACATACAATTTAAATATAGCTAATAATATAATATATCCTAGACTAACAAATCATCTCCGTTTAGAATCGTCTTTCATATACAATAATACTAGTCTTTGCATTCAAATTTAACACATCCCTTAAAGTGAGCTACTTTCCTTTTCTACTATACAGCAGAGCGATATCCACTTGCCCGCCCTTTTTAAATATTTACTAGTTATATTATACTCGTGACTCGATTAAAAAAATAGTATAACGTAAAAAACAAACGAAAACATACAGATATTCATACTATTAGGTATAAAATATAAATATATAATAGGTCCAATAATTATCTATTATTTTAAGCTAACACAATTTGTAACTAAACGTAAAATTTTATAATTTTAATGTTTTATGCGTAAGTAATATTAATAATGCAAGTACGACAGTCGTACTACGACTTCATCTCAACATTCTTAGATGAATACATCCATTCCAATAAAAATAATAATACCTTAACATGGGTATCGTATCTACAGGCTAATAGCGAAAATGAACAACGAAACTGTTTTATGATCCTTTAATTCGTTATTTATTTTAGTATATTAATCATGATGATAACCCGTAATGTTATTTGATAGGTTAAGTATTATAAATTTATAGTAGTTCGTTCATAGCTGTTAACGGTTTGTTGAGCACAACGTAATGTATATCCTTAGCATTTCTAATAGCAACATTCTTTACTATTATTCTCATGCTACACACTTATTGTTCGATCATATTAATAACTTAAATTATTAACTAATCATAAGTCATTTATTAATTGATCTTGAATTTGTATACCTGGGAAATGGTCGTGTCGCACACTGACATTGAACTATTCTGTGACATTGGGTTCAATCCATATCTATAATAGGTTTTATTTTTTGGAACAGATAGGTCCGCTAAAATATCTCTTAAATTACTCTAGAAAAATACAATTATTTAGGAGATCCAACTCAGCACACTTTGTTAATAATAATGTTTCATTACCAATGTATAATTTGTATTTGGATCCGTTGTATTTGCTAAACTATTACTTGACGAATTTGTATTTGATGCACTTGTAACATTTGAAGAATTCGATGATCCTATTGGAGCTGTCCCAAGAAGTCTGAATTCATCAGAACAATCATTAAAGGTCACTACAGAAATACTGTAGAAATCCACGGACGGATCTATTATTGTGAAATTCAACCCTAAAAAAAATTTTAAAAAAAATTTAAAATAAGTATTATATTTTTAATAACGACAAGTCATAACTAATATCATCTGTGAAAAAACATTATATTAGCCTGCACTATTTATCGATGTTTTTTTAAAAATTAGTAATTTGATAAAATGGTTATTAAAAAATTATATTAATAATATACTTTTCTTTTTATTACGTACCTACTATTTATTCATGTCAATTAAAAATTTCTTAGAAATACAGTTTTTTTACCATCGAAATCTACTTAAGATTTTTTATGTTTTCAACTATTTTTTTATGATATACGCTAGTGCTTATTTTTGTTAAAATATCGATAATCATCGAACCATGCGATTACGAATTAAGGTGAGATAATATTACTTAATATCTTGATCAACTAAAAATCATCTAAAAATAATTTACCACATCCTGCTGTAAAGTCTTAAAGGCACTCGAGATTCAGAAGCAGGTTAGAAATAAAATTAATGAAATGAAATATTGCTAGTGTCCCTAAAAGTCTTATGTTTCCTACTTTGTTTTTGGAGTTAGCTATCGTTATCTAGCACCCATGTAGTAGAAATGATAAAAATCAGCTTGAAAAAGTTTAATGAAAGTTTTTTAGTTTTGTAGTTTTGCTACTTAATCTTACTGAAAATTATACATAAACAAACCTCATGACTATATTGATCAGTGTTGAATAGATTAAGTTTAATTAATTAATTATATTTGAAATTATGATATTTAATTCTAACGTATCTTTAAGTTTTTTATTTAATTTATAAAGTTTTAGAATGCTGAAAAACCGAAAAACCATGATAATATGATTCTTTATTTTTGTATTTTATCAGGTTTCCGTACATTTTAAAAAGATATGACATACCTATATAACTATAGCTACTGTAAATGGTATTTATTTTAAATATAACTAAAATGAATAATATAACGAATTAGAAAATCTATGTAACACTACTATAGGTGTACCAATATTGATGATTACAACATAATGTTTTCAGAAATATATGATCTAACAACATCAATATATTAGCCATTAACAAAGTCGATTTTGTTATAACAACTGCAAGCTTAAGAAATTTTACATTACTATAAAATAATATCCCTTGAAAAATTAACTAATGTAATTTCTCATTTTATCGATCAGTAAGCATAAGTATCTACGAGTAGAACAATAAAAATACAAACTATTTCTGAAAATATAAAATACGTCTCAAATTCTTATAAATACATAAACATTATAAATAGGTATACCTATACATAAATATAATACATAAAATACTCACAAGTTAACTGTGGGTTGGTATACTGATCTACTATAAATTTTCCTATTAAAAAAAGGCCAATAGCCAAATCAGGAAAATTCGATCTCATCGTATCAAGATAAACTTTGAAATTTTCAGAGTATTTCGGAGAATCTACGGAGTTTTCCTTTAAAAAACAAATTGGTTTTATTAAAATATTGTTAAATATATATATGAACTACCTATTATACATTTTAATAATTTGGAAAAGTGCACTTCTTCTAATCATTTCATATTAAAAAGATAGGTAAATATTAAATATCGAAAAATAAAGTATACAAAATTAAGAAAATTTAAATTTGTTAAGTACATCCAAATTTAAATCAAAATAATGTATAAAATAATTTTAAGTTGTTAATTACTACATTTTCACTGTATAAACTATAAATACTGAATGTAATAAAAATAAATGAGTTATATTCCTTTAAACATTGTGACCTGAATGATATAATAAATATAATATAATTTTGTTTTATTATACTAAGTTAGTCCTTACATTAAGTTCTAAATTTGTAATAAGTAGACCTTTTATCCCCGGATGTTGATCCAAAAATGCTTTTAAGCCTTTCATTTCGTCCTGTGAGTTTGTTCCATTATTGCATGATTCACAAGCAAGTACTTGAGACCATTCTTCTTGAGTTACGTGACCGTACAATATAAATACATTCTTAGAACTTTGCAATATTGTGTCTAATGTATCTATATAAATTATAAGACATATAATTAAATCTTATACTAAAATGTTGAATAATAATTAATGCAATTATTGTTATTCTTTTATTTTATATTTTATAGTCTAGAGCAGGGGTCACTAACTGGCGAACTGTGAACACTTTTTTACGGACCCTTATCCCCGTAGTTGATTTTAAAAATTTTGTAATATAAATAAATAATAACTATAAGTATGTCATGTAAAGTGTGTATTACGATTTACGATGATTTGAGTAATGAAAATTATTCTGTATTTCACAATTATTGCACTAATCATTAACTGTTATGGACCACGGCCAGTTGGTTAAGTTTCAAAACGGACATCCATAGAAGTTAGTTTGTCACCCTTGCTTTAGAGTCTAATTCAGTGACTATACATCAAGTTGTTTAAATCTGGTTAACCATTAACTACGTGCTTACGGTACTATACAAATGGAAGTACCAGTGGCGAAGCCTAAGTTTTTAGTTGGGGGGGCATTGAATAAAATGACACTATACGCTTGGATTCCTCGATGGCGATGTCAATAATTGAAAAAATCCGAATAGAGAGACGTGTCTCATGACGAAGATAGTAAACCCCACTTACATTAAAAATCCCTCCTGTACCCGTGAGTCCATAATCGTAACGTCTCTTTGATATAATATAATATTTGGAATGACCCGCACAGCCGTATCGCGCGCATCTAATCTAATTTAATTATTCTCAACGACTATAACTGTACAACGAAAATCAAATTTTAACAAATATTAAAACGTATATCATTTTTATAATATAAATAACGTTAAAGTTTGTAAATATTTTATAAAACAAAATCATTTGTCCTGTGTTCTAATTTCTTAGTGGGTAGACTTTGCCTCATTGTCACCTATGACGCTTCGCTACTGGGAAGTACTGCAAATTTTGAACTAAATTAATTTTTTAAATATTTAATAAATTGATAATCACAAATAAAGAGGGCTTTACCATGACCAATTAAACTATTGAAGGGTGTAAAAAAGGATAAGAGCTATAACTCTTGGTAGCAAATTTCGGAAAGTTTGTAGAAAAATATTGTTCGTAATTATGTAATATAAACATAGGATTATAGGAGATATTTAAAGCGGTAGCGACTAGTAATAGGGTACGTAACAATAATTTTAATTATTAAAATTGTACTATGTAATTCTTTGGCTGTTATAATTTTATTTAGCAAATCAAATACAATAAAGCTACATAATTAAAATAAATAATAAAAAAATACAAAGATTTGCAACTTCCCTATAGACAAAAATACCTTATGATGAAGGTTTTGCTCGAGTTCGTATTAAAAATTTACATATTAAGCATCATAATTAACTATAAATTGAGTTTGTAAAATCAATATTTTGTATTTACAAGTGTATTTAAATAAATAAAGTTATAAATATTTAATTTTAATTATAATTTATATATATTTTAAATATTATACTATAATTTTATTCAATATGATTATTATTTATTAATATTAAATTATGGATTAATATATACATATTACATATTTATTTTAGCAATATTACCAAACATATCATCTTCTCCAGTAGGTGCATCAACATTGTTATATATATCCATATAAAATCCATCAACAATTATAGCCGTGCATGCATATGGTATATCCGCAAGACTGACATTCACTGAACCACAATCTACATCGTTTTCACCGGCATAACTACATGATGATGTTCCAAGGCCTGAAAATCAATTAATAAATTCATATTTTCATTTTTATTTATAACATAATTTTGCATTTTCTAAAAATAAATTAAACATAAAAAAGCGGGTAAGTGAGTATCGCTCTGCTGTACATTTGGGGGTGGGGTGGACCTCGTACTAGGGTAGGTTAAATTTGAATACAATGATAGGTATCATTGCATACGAAAAACGATTCTGAACGGAGATGATTTGTCAGTCTAGGATATATTATATTTAAATATTGTCATACATTCTATTTTGAAACTAATTCAAACATTTAAGTAAAAGTTTCAAGATCTTACGTTTAGTAATTTTTTAAAAATAACAAAAATCGAAAATTATTTATTAGTAAAACGTTATTTTACACGTGTATTTTTGATTTAAAATTAAAATTAAAACTTTAAACACTCGTAAAATTGTTTAAATTGAATAATCCTCAAACTTTTTTATAATTATTCTATGCTTAACTTATGGACAGCATAGTATTAAATTTTCAATTCTTAGCTTTTTATAGTAAAATATTTATAAATTTTTAACTACCAAATAGTGAAAAATATTCATGATTTTGACAAACTTTTGTCAATATTTGAGCTTCAAATGCTAATAAAAAAAAATTTTGCCTATGTATTTTTATAATTTTTGAATTAGAGTTAGAACAAGTTATGTGGACCCTTCTATTAAATTTTCAAGTAATTTGACCCAGCTAAATTTTTTTTATCAACACTTATAAAAAAAAAATTTAAAAAAATTGATTTTTTCAAATGCCTATAAATAGCTCAAAAAAAGTCAAAATGTTTTGAAAATCAAATCACGTAAAGAAAATGGCAATCTAAATAACTGGTAAAATTTTCAAGTATTTACGACTTATACTATTTGAATAACAACAAATATTAAAAATCGTTTGAGGCTAAAGCGTTTTTAACGCGGTTTTGTAAAAATTTAAATTTCAAACACTCCTAAAAAATTTTGTCTTAGTCCGGTAAAGTTTTTTTTACAGATATTTGAACTTTGAAGAAAAATTTATGGAGTACCTTGTACCAAATTTTCAAAACTTAGTTATAAAAGAAAAAATTATACGATTTTTCAACCACAAAATTACTTGCAAATTTTCGCCATTTTGACATATTTCGTATAAATTCAAACTTTAAGCACTTATAAAAAAAAAATTGTGACTAACGATTTCGGATTTTTTTTTATCACATTAAGAACATCTTATAAGAAGCCTTGTATTAAATTTTCAAAATTTTCTGGCCACCCAAAAAATTTTTATTGTTATTTACAAAAAAAATGCTTAGAAAAATTGAAAATTTCAATTGTCTATAAATAACTCAAAATAGTCATAATTCTTTGAAAATTTAACTGTGTATGGAAAACGCTAATATAAACATTTGGTGAAAATTTCAAGTATTTACATCGATTTGTTTTTGAGTTATAGCAATATAAAAAAATCGATTTTGACGAAAACTGGTTTTACGTAAAAAATCTCGTTTTTCCCTCATTTTTTTAGGGTTTTTCCTGACTCATTTAAAAAACTTTTGACACCCCAAAGTACCAATTAGATTCAATTTCCTTTTTAAAAAGGGGCTGAAGTCAAAAATCGAAGCATTTTTACTGCTCCAAAATATATTGTCGATAGACACAAAAAAAAAAACCAAAAAAAAACCAAAAAAAAAACAAACACACATCATTGTAAAATCAATACATTCATCACTCCGTTCAGAATCTAAAAGAAGGAGTTTATAGCAAAATCAGTTTTTGAAAATACCAACGTATTTTTATTTATTTTTTTATTGTAATTCAAATATTAATAATTTTGTGCTTCATTTAAAATTGTTTAAAGATGATAATCGAGTTTCGTCTAGTACATTCAGATCAACATCCTGATTATATCAAAGAATTAAAATGTAAAATGATGCTCTCGTATTAGGAGACTATGATACCATAATTTTCTTCAAATATGTATATAAAAATTGTAAATGCTTATTCATTCTTTTGTGTTATTTATTAACAATATACATTTTCAAAATGTATAATTAGTTTTTAAAATTATTTATGAAAATATTTTTATTTGCAAGTAAATAATTTGATAAATTAATATAGGTACTAACTTTAAGAATTAAAAAAGAATCGAAAACACATAGTTAAAATTATATTTTATACCTAAAGGCTAAAAACATTCGAATTTTAACTTTTGAACATGTTCAAATTTTCACGATATAGATATTTGTTTAATGCATAACCATAGATTAATACAAATAAAATATGGAAAGACAATGTGAATACAATAATTTATTGTTAATTATTTTAATTTTGGTTAGTTTTCACTAGAGGCTCATTTTGGTAGAAGGTAGTGGGAAACTACTCGTTTCTTGCTATCATACACCCACTTATAAGTTGAATCCAAATTAAAATAATGTGTTTTATTGTCTTATGGTTTAATGTATAAGCGCAATTATTGTATAATGTACTCAAGTCTTAAACAATATTTGTTATTTGGTATAATTTAAATATATATATTGTAGAAATTTGAAACATTCCTGCACTATTACCTACTTGAATAATTAGAAATTCTAATAATTACTAATGCACGAATACATTTTAAAAGTATATTTTACGAGTTATAAAAGATATCCATAAAAAAGGTAGAAAATATAATACGAAATTACAAAATCACCTACAAAGAATTTTTTGGCAATTATTTAAAATTTCCTTTTATAATATTGTATAAATATGAGAGTATAAAAGGATTAAGTAAATTTACTAAAAAGGTTAATAGTTTAAGTATAATACTTACATATTCGTAAATATTTAAGAGGATGCTATACTCTCATATGTTGTCTCTGTCTTACTAATGTACATCACAACAAAATTAGCAGAATACATTTTGTGATATTAGCTTCTATATTGGAATTTGGAAAAAATGTATCTATTATAAAACTTTAGAGGACGCCATACCCGCATGTGTTGTCTCTGTCTTACTAACGTACATCATAACAAATTTTCGTTCAGTAGAATACATTATGTGACGTTAGCTTTAATATTAGAGTAAGAATATTATCTAGACAATGACAAATGCTTTTATTGATATTATCATTTTAAAGTGAGTTATGAACATTTTAAAGTTGTTATATTTAACATAACTGTAACTCACTTTATAAAATAATAATATCATTAAAAACATATGTCATTGTCTAGATAATATTCTTACTTTTAAATTTGATAATAGGTAAATTTAATCTAATATTAAAGGTAACGTCACAAAATTTATTCTATTGAACGAAAATTTGTTATGATGTACGTCAGTAAGACAGAGACAACACACGCGGGTATGGCGTCCTCTTAATCATTATTATTATTTTCGAATACATTTTTTATTTGAGTAAACCATGAAAAAGGTTTTTATAATAAACTAATTTATGTTACAAATTCTGGCATTTATTTGTTTTAAGTATAATAAAATAATAAGTATAATATGTTATTGATTGATGGTCTGGTAACTACACCAAAAAAAGATTTAAATGCACTAATAAAATATTTAAGTAAGCATGTCGATATGACGAAAGGAGAATTAAATCATTTTACATAGGAACATTAATATTGAGTGAAAATTCAAATTTATTTGTAGATAATTTTTTTTTAGCAAAAACTTACTTGATTGATTTTGAGATTGTGTGTGTACTACTACAATTAAAATATTGCTAAGTAAAAGTAAAGAATTGTAAAAGAACATTTTTTTAGTTTTATGTAACACTAAGTAGATCTTTACTCACACGTATCGCAGGGGTTATTAATTTTAATTTGAGTAAACTATATAAAAATGTTTTTATAATAAACTAATTTATGTTATATATTTTGATATTTATTTGTTTTTGATTAAATAATATAAATTGTATTGATGTTTAATATTTACATTAAAGCTGTTTGTAAAGTACATGTCAAGTGTGTTTTAAAGCAACTGCGCATACATAAATATATTATGTTATACGTACCTATAACCATTAATTTTTTTTAATATAAACTTGACTTTTTGTAAACTGCAGTTCCTAATTAATAACTATAGTTAAAATGTTTATTACTCAAAAACAGCATGAATTTAATGGAATTTTTGAATTATTCTCGATTAATGTTTTTTGCATCAAATTAAAATAAATAAAATAGCTACCATATAACCGCTCGAATAGTAATAATAAAATCGATTTCGTCTGTGTTTTATACCAAAATCGAATTATTATATATCAATTATATTATGATGTATGTTTATTATCTGTCTGTTATCGCTCATCACATCTTGTGCATTCTACTGTTTTGATTTCTAACTTTGAATGTGTTTTCTGGTGAAAAATTACATTTAGTTGTTATTTTGGGGGATCAAAAAGGAAAAACCCATAGTATTGTTCAAGGTAATTGCGATAAAAAAAAAACACATTGAATTTAATTAATATTAAAATAAATGAGAATTTTTTGAAAAATCGATTAGTTTTTATTTTGTGTGATTAAAAACAAATTAATATAAATACTTGAAATGTTGAAAAAAAATTTATTGTTTCTTACACTATAGTTCCTCACCTATGTTTAAATTATACTCTAACCATTCAAAATCCTATCTTTAAATTTTAATAATATTAAAACAAATGTGTGTAAAAATGTAAGATAAACATTATCGACTTAGTTTTATAACGAATTCAAACATATTTTTATTTGGACAAATAGATTATTAGTTAATGCGATTGACGATTTATTGATACTTTTTAAATAGAAAAAAGAAAATCATTTTTTTAATGTAGGTATTACGTTGTTAACAAGTGTATGAATGTGGGGGATTATTCCGCTGTTTTTTTACACATAGTCATACATTGATAATTAGTTATTTCGAGCAAATTTACATGATGCAAACGCACACACTCATAGAAAATATTAAACTGGTATTAACTCTTTAAAAATGGTCAGTGTCGATTAGCCTCTCAACTTTTCTTTTAAATTTTTAATCACATCCACATTTATTTTTTAAAATTGCTTATAGTTATTTAAAATTTGATATAGTCTAGTCTGAGGCTCAACGATTTTAGGATAATTTCATCAAACTTAATTTAATCTTAACTTAAATAAATTGTCAAGTAGGTATGTCGATAAAATTGAAATTTATGATTTTTTTAGTTCATAATAGTCATATTTTGAGACAGGTGCTTTTGGTAAAAATATTCTAACCTGTATTCTTAAGATATTGATACTTGTAAATCCTTGTTGTTTCCTAATGTTTTAATATAACTGTACAATTTGTTCCAGATTTAATTTTACAATAATAATAATAGTTTCACATAATTTTCCACTATAATTCTTTCACTTGCAAATACAATTTCTATCATTATTATTATTTTATTGATAAGATTAATCATTTAAAGATATTAAGACATACTTTTTTTAGGCCACAATTGTTTTGAAACTGTAGGTATTAATAATAGGCACAGTAGAGTCCCGCTAATCCGGACAATTTATGTTTCGTATTTAGTATGTACTCATGTATAATATATACTCGGGAATAAAAATAATAATGTGTACCTAATGTAAAATTGTAAATCAATAAATTTTGAATTCGTATAAATACACGAGGTGTTTTTTGACAGTATAATTATTTATTGTGTTATTATTTATAGTGTTTATTACAGTGGCGTGCTCAGGAATTTTGAATTGGGGGGGTTCAATTTTTTTAAATATAATATTTTAATCAATGAATATTTATAACTAGAGTGCGGATTTATATGTATTATTCAAAAATATGTACATATATATGTATTTATTTTTATCTAAATATGTAATTAAAAATATCAAATATGTAAAAAACACAAAATGTTTTTATTGAAAAAAAAATTATAAAATAATTTATTAAATGGTGTACTTTTAATTAAATTTTTGCATTTTCTTCTGAAACAGCATCTATTTCAAGTTTAGAAATCACATCTTCAATGACACTAATCGCAATAATATGCAGCAGTTTGTAACCAAGTACCCTAGCGATTTATCACTGGCTCTGGGGGAAGAGGTGTTTGGGGGTAATTTTTTATATCTTTAATCGTGGTCGCAATCATAGACCTATAGTTTACACTGTTTAGTGTTTATAGGTCTATGGTTGCAACTCATGAATATTATTAGCACACGAACGGACTGGAGAATATAACAACACATAATATAAAACGGCGATACGACAGTATTCATTTTGTAAATAGCTGAATATTTAACAAAAATATATAATATAAGTAAAATATTTAAAAATATGTAATTAAGATCAAATATGTAAAAATATGTAATATCCACAATAGCCTAAAATAATCAGATAGTCTTATAACATATTTCTATAAAGGAATCATTCGAATATTATCATTTGCAACAAATATGTAAATACATACAAATCCGCACCCTATTTATAACAAATAATTATGTATTAAAATGTAAAAACTATAAGTAATAATTATAAAACAAAGTCTAGTTTGCGTGGTTTTTTTACACATATAATAATGTTTTTATCACGACGGGTAACATACCTAGGAAACAGGAACATTGGTTGCGGGACATAATACGTTTTCAATTAAATATTTCATATCAAAAACGTGGTTACGGCCTATCGAGTTTCGCTTCTATATTGTTCTGTGATAGTGTGATGATACCTAAATTATTATTATTATGTCTGATAAGGAGAAAATGATGCCTAATCAATTTACGAAAAAAAAAAAACTAAAATTGAAAAATACAATAATTATAATTACCCTTATGTAAATCGTTAATACATAATATTATATATTTGTCAAGTGCCAAGGGGGGGGTTTGAACCCCCTAAACCCCCCCCCCGTGAGCACGCCCCTGGTTTATTAATTAGTAAGTTAAATAAAAAACGTAATTTCGTTTAATTCGGATTAGCGGGACTTACTATAGTACTGTATATAAAATAAATCTTACTTTGAATCGAAGGCTACGTCGTCTGTCATCATTACAATTATACGATCAACTGGTATACCATTATTCAATAGTGTTTGGTATGCATGTGAAACATCAGCCTAAAAACTAGTACTACAATTAGTTTGATTATTTTTCATACTGAAAATAATAAAATACCTATTTGTATTAATTTATGGTTTTTTATAAAATGTTCATACCTGATGTCTATAATTATCCCATCCTTTTGAACCAGCAACTAGAAACACCCAGGTTTGTTTTGTATCACCACCAACGAGTTCTAGACATTCATCGATAAAATCACTTGGACCAACAATAATTACCTTTACTATGGCAAATATTAATAGCACACACAGTACACATAACAAACAGTAAATCCACACGCTTTCTATAAATGTTTATCAATTAATTTTTATTAAGAGGACGCCATACCCGCATGTGTTGTCTCTGTCTTACAAGTACGTAACATAGCAAATTTACGCTAAGCAGATCACGTTTAGCTCCGTCAATTTAAAAATTAGAGTGAATCGACCTATTACGAAAATTGATGGTAAGAAAATTATCTGTGTTTGTATGTTGGTTTTTTACGATAGTTCAATTTTTTAACAAGTTATGCGTATATAACATAGCGTAAATTAAAAATGCTCATAACTCACTTAAAAATTTAATAATTGTAAAAAACCAACATACAAACACAGATAATTATCTTACCATCAAGTTTCATAATAGGTCGATTCACTCTAATTTTTAAATTGACGGAGCTAAACGTGATCTGCTTAACGTAAATTTGCTATGTTACGTACTTGTAAGACAGAGACAACACATGCGGGTATGGCGTCCTCTTAATGAATTATTATTATATTATGAAAAATTAATATTAAACTTACTTCTTTTAATCAGATTGTTGTTCAACATTTTAGTAAAAAAAAAAATGTAAAATGTTCTTAAATGACCAAAAACAAATAGCTTAACCCTTAGAATAGCTCACTTCTGTGTCATTATTTATTACTACTACCATTTATTATACATTTATAATGCTACTATAGTACTATACAATTCAAGATAAAACATTTTAAGTGCCTCTTGACGTTATGTTATGACATAATTTTTTAAAACTACTTTCATATCTATTAAGATGTTTGATGTTTACACATCTTATCGTAGGTAAGTTCCCATTAAAAATGATTCACCAAATATTAATTAATAAACCTAATTGTTTAACCAACATAGATATATTATTTATGCAGCTTTGTGTAGCACATGATTAACTAATCTAGTTAATCATGGTGTAGAATACCATTCATACCAATAAGCTTTTTAAAAAGACCCAAGATACTTATCTGTATAAAACAATGATCAACTAAATCAACTTTTTAAGTGTTATTAATACGAATGATTCAAAATGCTTACAAAAAATTGCAGAAGGGGTGGGGGGTATACCAAAAATATCCTTAAACGACTCGGTGAAAGTCAAAAAATTCCCAGATATGGTACTGTAAATTTAGTTTAAAAATAAATCTCGAAATGTGTTGTCAAAAATGCAGTGGCATATTTAAGGGCAGGCTTTGAGGCTAGAGCCTAGGGCGGATTTTTTGGAGGAGCAGCTTATTTTTGAAATAAAGGGATAGTTACTTGGAAAAATTATTTTAATAAATTTTATAAATTAATATGTTTCGATTACTGATACATGTGACATGTCGATTAACAAATTCATGTGAAACAAATATTTTATAATCAGTTGCTTTTTTTTTTTTTTTTGTAAATTTAGTTTTGAAGTCTTGAATGTATAATATTGCATAATCAATATGAGGTCTTCTTATACGATTTTGCTATTGATATTATTTATGTTTACTATGATTAAATAAATTGATTTTTTTAATTTTCATTGTTATGGAACTGTACAAGAATCAAATTGACAAATAATAAGAAAACTATTAGGCCTGCAGAAATGTGTATTTTTTTTTTAATTTGTTTGTTTTAAAAGCTTAACATAAATTGGTTTGATAAAAATGTGAATACAAAAATTTATCATGAAAAGTTCAGACCAAATATTGTTAATTCCTTGATACCACGAGGTGAGGATAGGAACGCCAGAATAATTTAGCCTATGGGCGCCAAAAAGCTAAATACGCCACTGTAAATAATATGATGTCCAAATAAGTGATTTGAAAAAACTAATTTCATATTTGTGAATTTGATAAAAACATTAAAATAGCTACCTACAATTAAAATACTAATATAGTAAGTTTTTTTTTTAAGTCAGAGGATGTTAAGACATGGAAGATATACTTCCTCCAAAGTCATAAAATTTAAAATAACTGATAAAAATATAATTTCTATATATACGTTAATAGTTTTTGAGATAATAGGTAACTATAATAGCAACCACTGTTCAAATAATTGTAGTTTATCTTATCTTATAGTATATTACGTATAAGATAATTAATAAAAACGAACATTTAGTAAATTATTAAATAGGTATTTATTTTTTAAATTTTTTAATGATAAAATTGATTAAATTTAGTAAACAAAATGTAAACAATGTTAAATAAAATCATTATAACCTAAACCAAGACCGTAACTGAAAATTAAAAATCATTTTAGTTAAACAATACAAAATGATCTAATATGAGGTGATGCATATCGTCCAAAACTTGGTTAGCTATATCTTTTAAGATATATTTAATACAGCACATATCTTTGTGGTGTTACCATTAAAATAATCTAGAATAGCCGTTAAACATAAGGAATGGTCCACAATTACAATTATTTTGAGGATCATTTAATTCTATAAAAGTATCCATAAATCCTGCTCCATTGTCTTTGGCAAATTTACCCTAAAAAATTTAATTATTTAAAATAGTTCGGTAAATACATCAAATATTTTTATTTATTAAAAAATATTACTTTTGCATTAAAAGATTCTATAGTATCGAAACACCAAGAACTTGAATTAGTTGCATTTTAACAAATCTATAAAAACGTTTAGTTGGACAAAATTAATGCATTTTTAATGCAAATAGTTTTCGATAAATTTGTCTATAGTTATTACTATTATTACTAATAATGCTTCAATTTTTGACTTCAGCCCCGATGTCGCTTATTTTAAAAACGAAATTTTTATACAAAAATAAGATGTTTATCATTTGACTTAACCTATCGTAGTTTTTCCATCATACGTCGTGTTAAGACATATTTAAGATCTACTATGAAGAGTTTTGCACGATTAAGTAGCCTTACACTATTTTATCAATTAATGTTTGATAGAGAAAACGCAGACAAATTGTTAAGAGATCCAACTGCTGCCCTTGAAGTATTTGTAAGCATGAAAAACAGAAGAATACAATTTTAAATTTAATTTTTACTATTCTTTTAAAAATTAGTTTCAATTACATTTAGATTGTGAAAGGAGTGATGAATGTATTGATTCTACAATAATGTGTGTTTTATTTTTATTTTTGTGTCTGTCATCATCCAAAAGCGTCAGGAAAAACCCTTAAAAAATAACAGAAAACGGGAATTTTTACGCATAACTACTTTTCGACAAAATCGATTTTTTGATTTTGCTGTAACTCAAAAACGAATCATTGTAAATACTTGATTCGTTTCACCAAATGTTTATATTATGGTTATCTATTTATGATTCAAAATATTTTGACCTTTTTTAAGCTATACTTATAGACAATTGATATTCTCGAGTTTTTTATTTTTTTTTATTTATTAATATAATTATTGTTTCAATACACTGGTATTTTTACAATATTACTATTTTACAGATTACAGGTCATAATTATTATTTTATAATGTATAATAGTTTTGGTTAGTTATGACTGTTATGAGTCTGGATCAGTATCTGAGGTTGAGGTGTCTTCATTGAGATCTAGTAGGATATCCTGAGGTAACTGCAGTGGTTTGAGTCTCAGATTTGTGGATCTCTTGCCGATGTTGTAGTGACGAGTTCCTTCTACATTGTTGAGTTGTTCATGGAAACTTTTAAATTGTTGTGTTATCTAGGAAGATAGGTATGGTAGGCCTGTATCGTTGTGTAGTTGTTTGTTTCTCATAAACCAAGGGGCCTTTAGGGTTATTCTTAGGAATTTATTTTGAAGAGTTTGTAGTTTTTTAATTTTTACTTTTGAGGCAGCTGCCCATACTGGGCATGCATAGGTTACTATTGTGATCTTATTATTCCTGTATAGAGGAGTAAAGAGCATTTCATTTGTATGGTATATGGTATGGTATGATTTATTAGAGGGTACAGTATTCGTAGCCTTGTGTATGTTTGGTTTAATTTTTTGTTAATGTGCATTTTCCAGCTTAGTTTTTCATCAAGATGCAGGCCCAGATATTTTATTGATTTGTTTTTGTTGTTCCAGTTGATTTCTTTATTGTTTATTTGAAATAAAGTCAGGTTTATATAATTCCTGAGTGTAAATATTTTTGCTTCGCTTTTGATTGGGTTTAGTGTTAGTTTCCATTTTGAAAACCAAAGGAATAATTCATAGTTTCAGTATTGTAGGTCTCTTATTGAAGTTTCGAGAGTTTGATTTTGTGTTATTATTGCTGTGTCGTCTGCAAACATAGCTAGCTGGCAGTTTAGTGGTGTTGGTATATCGTGACAGAATATATTAAATAGAGATGGTCTTAGCACAGATCCCTGAGGAACTCCAGCCTTTACTCTGTGTATTTTTTATATGTTTGTTCCTATTCTGACATGGAAGTTGTGATTTGTTATAAATGACAAGAGTGTATTGTTAACGTATGTGGGTAGGTTTAGGGTTTTTATTTTTGAGATAAGTCCATGGTGCCAAACCTTATCAAATGACTGTGATATGTCTAAGAAGGTTGTTATGGTAATTTTTTTATTTTCGTAACCAATTATTATTATTTCAGAGATCCGTTGTAGCTGATGAGTTGTTGAATGGAATGGTTTGAAGCCAAATTGATGTAGTGGTATGATTTTTAGGAACGGTTTAATTCTGTGCAGCAAGATTCTTTCGAGGAGTTTTGAGAAGGTTGGGAGTAGACTTATGGGTCTGTAACTTTTGGGTGAATTTTTTTGTTTTCCTGGTTTATGTATAGGGATAATAATTGCGATTTTCCATGTGTTGAGAAAATAGCTTAGTCTCATGGAGGAATTCATGAGGCTAGCTATGTAGGATAGTGATTTTGACGTGAGATTTTTGAGTATTTTATTCGTTATATAACCTAATATTAGGTCATGTCCCGAGCTTTTTTTATTAGCTAGTTTATTTATTATTATCTGTATTTCATTAGGGGTACATGGCCTAATGGAATTAACTATTGGTTGATCTTCAATGTTTCTTTGTTTAAGGTCTATTATTTCATTTTGGTTTGTATGTTTTCATCAGTTGTGAAGCAGCTTTCAAAGTGTTGGGCAAAGATTTCACATTTTTCAATGTTAGTTTCGTACTTAGCTAATCCGTTTTTTAAGGGGGGAATTGTTTCACGCTGTTTAGTGATTCTTTTGGTAGCTATCCAAAGACTTGAGTCATTTGGATTTATTTTTGACACGTATGCTTTGTAAGAATTATACCTTAGATTATCCAGTTCCCATTTTACTCGTCTTGTTAGTCGATTTAAACGTTTTTTGATTGCTGGTGATCGGTGTGATTGCCAAATTCTTCGTGACATATGTTTTTCTTTGATAAGGATTTGTATGTGGAATGGTATTGGTGTGTTATAATTTTGAGATTTTTTGTAATTTGGTGGGGCTAGTGCTAAGTCTATCGCTGATTTGATGGATTCTGTGAGATATGTTATGCCCGAGTTTATATCGTTTGTATTCAAGTATTTTCTGCTTGGTTTTAATATTTTATCTATATTTTCTTTGAAGATTTCCCATTTTATTGGCCGATTTATTAGTTTTGGTACAGGAGGGTTGGGTTCTGCTTGCATTCTTAGGGTTGTTAAAACCGGGACATGATCGAAGTCGAGCTCGTTTAATACTTTGTGGTATAAGTTTGTAGGAAAGTTTGAGATTAGAGCAATATCTAGTATGTCCAGGGTAACTCCTGTTCGGTGGAAGGTTGGACATGGTGGAGGGGAGACCATGATGTTTAAATCTGACGTATACTTGTACAATTTTTGACCGTTTGGGTTTGTTTTTTTACAGCCCCAGATTTTGTTTTTGGAATTGAGATCTCCTAGGAGTATGGTGGGGGTATTGTTGAAGAGCTTGGGCAAGTCTGAGTTTTGAATTTTCTTGTTCGGTGGATTATATGCTGATATAATACGTAAGTTATGTTTATTCGTTAAAAGATTTATTGCTACTGTTTCCATCTGGAGTGTGGGCGGCAGTATTATTACGTTGTGTTTTAGGTTTTTTTTAATCAGTATTGCTACTCCTCCTGAGGAGTGTGTATGTTTCCTGTCGTTTCTATATATATCATAACCGGGTATTTTGAAGGTTTCAGAGTCCTCTAGGTGTATTTCGGTGATACTAGCAATGTCGATTTTGTGTCGTGATAGAAATTCTGCTAAGGTAGACCTTTTGGATTTTAGTCCCGTTAGCATTCCAGTTAGTCATATGATATCCTTGATATCAATTATGTTCATTTTGGGTTGTTAAAGGTTTGAATGGGTTAGTTGTCATTTTGCTCGTTATTGACGCGAAGATGTTCTGAATGATTGTTTGGACGCTTTGCAGTATATTCTCGATAAATTCTGAAATTGTAGTTTGGAGGTGATTGTTTAGAAAGTCTTGGAGTGTTTAATTGGTGTTTTTTATTGTAATGTTTGGCATATCGGTTTTGGTTATTTCTGCATATGATTTTTTGTTTGGATTTGTTTGTATATTGACTGTGTCGGTTGCAATTGGTGATTTGTTTATTGTATGAGGTTTCTTTGCGATTGTTGGTTTTATTTTTTTTTTTTAAATATTTTTATAGTATGTGCATCCTCTATAGTTTGCCGGGTGAGGTTCGTTGCAGTTTACGCATTTGGGTGGGGTTGTTGATTCTTTGGGGCAATTGGAGTAGTAATGATTTCCGTCGCATTTTACACATCGTGGGTTTAGGCTTTATGATTTGCCCATATCTCTGACAGTTGGTACATTGTGGTGGGACGTTGGATTTGCATCGTGGTTCTATGGTGATTATACAGTTTAAAAATCTATTGAGTTCAAATATTTTGTTTGCTTCTTTCGTCCTGATTAGTTGTATGGCTGCTAAGGGAAGTGGGAATTTATTTATATTTGTTAGTTTTGTGACTGATTTTATAGGATAATTTAGGTTTTTAAGTTCATTGAAGATTTTCGATTCGGTGATTGACATTGGTAGGTTACGAATAACGGCAGAGATGTCCTTTTCACTTTTGAGTCTATACGTATAATATTCGTATTTTTTTTTTGTTATCGGTCGAAAGTCATCGATTGTCTCTACTACGTTGATTTTAATTTTGTTGGTTTTATTCATTGCTATGAAATTATTATGTAATAATGACAAGATTTCCTCTCGGAGTTTTACGTGATCTAGTATGTTGATAACAATTATTCTGTATTTCACAATTGCACTAATCATTAACTGTTATGGACCACGGCAAGTTGGATAAGTTTCAAAACGGACATCCATAGAAATTAGTTTGTGACCCCTGCTCTAGAGTCTAATTCAGTGACTATACAACAAGTTGTTTACATTTCTAGTTAACCATTAACTACGCGCTTACGGTATTATACAAATGGAAGTAAGTACTGCAAATTTTGAACTAAATTAATTTTTTAGATATTTAATAAATGAATAATAACGTATAAACAGTGGTTTGTTACCACTTATAAGCTATTGCAGCTTTAATACAGCCCATAAGTAACTCTTAATAAAAAAAGGTCGAAAAGTTTGTAGAAGAAAGTTTGCTTGATATTTTCCAATATAAACATGGGATTAGGTTCTAAATTTGAAATATTTCACTTGAATGTTGAAATATTGAAAAATTGAAATTTCATTCTTTTTGAAATATTTCATAATATTTTCTTCTTATTTTAAACGTATTCGATTATAGTTGATTATAAATAATATATTGATTAGGTATACATAGTAAATATTGATAGTACCTAAATAAATATAAAATGCAAAAATATGCACTATAAATGTTTGATTATTTTTCGTAGTGACTGGGAAATGATTTTTAGCTGACTAAGCAATAAATCAAATAGGTAGTCAAATAAATAAATAATGAAAAAATATAGATATTTGCAACTTATCTATAAACAAAAATACCTTGTGAGTTGTGATGAGGAGTTTTGCTCGAGTTCGTATTAAAAATGTACATATTAAGCATCATATAATTAATTATAAATTGATCTTGTGAAATCAATATTTTTTATTTACAACTCAAATGTATTTAAATAAATAAAATTATAAAAATATAATTTTAATTATAATTTACATATATTTTAAATATTATACTATAATTTTATTCAATATGATTATTATTTATTATTATTAAACTATGGATTAATATAATATACATTATATTACATATTAATTTTTAGTAATATCACAGAATAATTTATTATTATATATATAATGATAATTTATTCTGTGCTAATATTACCTAACAGATAATCTTCTCCACAAGGTATATTAACATTGTTTGTTAAATTCATAAAAAATCCATCAACAATTATAGCCGTGCAGGCATCTGGTATATCCGCAATACTGACATCCGGTAAACCACACTCTGTTTGGAGTCCACCAGTATAACTACATGATGACATTCCAAGGCCTGAAAACCAATTAATAAATTCATATTTTATTTTAATTTATAGCATGGTTTTGCATTTTTTTTAAATAAATAAAACATAAAAACTTTACCCAAATAAAAACCTAACCTTTTCTAGTTTTCTCCCACGGTAACGTGACAGTAAATTTTATGTAAAAGGCTTGTTATTCAACCAACATCCATTGAGCACCCCCTTCTAGTTTTTTTTCCAAATCAAGCACTGTCTATACCAGGCATGTCAAACTAAAACTAATGGCCATAAAAGTATCCGACCATAAAAGTATCAAGTGGGCCAAATATATTGAATAGCTTACTACGCGGACCGTACATAAAAATTTAGCGAAAAAATAAATGTTTTGTACAAATTTTTCAATTTTATTCTTTATATGTTCACGAATACAGCAATATTACAACCATGGCTTGCATTTCAAAAAAAAATTCCGTTGTACGTTATTTACGATTCAAGCCCTGATTACAATGTATAATGAATTATATAGATATAAATATATATAAACCATCAATAATCCCTATTCGATAATAGTTTATCAGAAGATAAGACAGTATATGAGTATAATAATGTATACCAAATAAACCATTCTGACATTCTGACTATTCGTGACACAAATAATATTATTAAAAAAAAATAAATATTTTTTCCATTAATATTGGTAGCCGAGACCCACAAAAAAATGAGCTGCGGGCCGCGTGTTTGACATGCCTGTTCTATAACTATTGACATTATTTGCGTTATTTATAGAAAATATACGTTTTCAATATTTATAATTTGTTATTCTAATTATTTTTAAAAATATTTTGGTTTACAATTAAATAATTTGATATTTTAATACAGTAACTTCAGGAATTAAAAAATACCGAAAATATAAAATTATATTAAGTATATACATTATACCTACAATTTACAAACATTCGGATTTTAACTTTTGATGGTGTTCAGTTTTTTACGATTAGATATTTGTTGAATGTATAACCATGATGGATTAATACAAATAAACTATGAAAAGTCAACTTAAATGCAATTATTTACTGTAAATTATTTTAATTTGGATTCGTTTCCACTAGAGGCTCATTTTGTTAAGAGGCAGTCGGAAACTACTCACGTCTTGCTATCATACACCCAATTGTAAGTTGAATCCAAATTAAAATAATGCGTTTTATTGTTTTGTGGTTTAATGTATAAACGCAATAATTGTATAATGTACTCAAATCTCAAACAATATTTGTTATTTTGTAATAATTTAAATATATATATTGTAGAAATTTGAATCATTCCTGCACTATTACCTACTTGAATAATTAGAAATTCTAATAATTACTAATGCACGAATACATTTTAAAAGTATATTTTACGAGTTATAAAAGATATCGATCAAAAAGGTAGAAAATGTAATACGAAATCACCCAGGGACGCCCAGTGGGAGCCATTGCCCCCTGAGATTTTTCGTATCATTTACAAAATTGAAAGTTTTTTACATAAAGCTGATCTTGGGTATTCAGCGACTATGCGACAAACCTTGTATCTAAAAAGTCATATAATCGGTATTTATTATTTAATCGTAAAAAAAGACATTAATATTATTTTCAATAGCTAAGTCACTTTTGGCTGGTCCCTACAGATTGTTAGCGCGGACGAGTCAAAGTAATTAATTAAATTTATTTAATTGCTTCAAACAAAAGGAGATTACTTTTTGAATAAAATAATAAAATATGAAATAAATTCAATCTAATAAAGTTGTATAAACTTTATTATGTTTTTTTTATAAATATTAGAACTAATAGTGTAATTTTATATTAACTTAAATTGGTATTGGTTTTTAAAAAACATATTATTGATAGTATTGCAAAATATGAGTAGATGAAAGATGTAGCGGTAAATTTTCCTATAAGTATTTAGGTACTTACAATATTTTTTGTCTCACTGAACTACATATTTCTGCGGGCGTCCCTGAAATCACCTACAATGAATTTTTTGGCAATTATTTACAATTTCCTTTTATGATATAATATAAATATGAGAGTATAAAAGGATTAAATATAGACGTAAAACTCGCATAATATTATGTTAGTTTCAAAAAGATTATAATTTACTTAAAAATAATAATATCAATAAAAGGCTACGAGGGGCCCTGGATAATAATCTTACATTTTGAATTTTATAACCGGTCAGTATACTCTAATAGTCTAATATCAAATCTAACAGCACAATATTGATGCTGATGAACGAAGATTTCATATATCGCACGTGTGTAAGACGGAGACAACATAATATTATGCGAGTTCTACGTTCTCTTAAGTAAATTTACTAAAACTAATGAAATCCTACATTAAATATCGGCTAATGTGTATGTCAGGAATAGTATAATACCTACTTACATTTTCGTAAATATTTAATCGTTATTAATATTTTCGAATAATTTTTTTTATTTGAGTAAACCATGTAAAAGGTTTTTATAATAAAGTAATTTATGTAACATATTCTTGCATTTATTTGTTTTTAATTAAATAATATACATTTTATTGATGTATATTATGTTTATATAAGTTTGCAATGTAAATATCGAAAAATAAATTTGTTTGCATCTATTTAATCAATTAAAAACAATAGTGTCATAGACCAAAATGTTGTGGGTTTTGTGGGGTACCTACATTTTGAAAGCTATGTATATAAGTGCCATCGAGCTCTGTTGTTGATTAATATAAAACTAGGATAATTGCAAAAGGGAATAATCAAATATTCGGTATTGATTTTGATAACAGATTTAGTCCCATATTAGCTATCTACATCAACCTTAGAAAAATTATAATTTTTTAAATTTGATAAAATAACAGTTTTTGTATATAATGGAGATATTTGGACGGAGAAATTTTTTTGAGACAACCCGAATAATGGGACAAAAAAAGTACGGAGATTCCATTTTAATTTGTAAGTTTTAAATCAATCACAAACGATCTTGTAACATAAAGTTCAAAACCTTCTTAGCAAATTCTTGTGTTATAACAGTTTAGAAAAAAATAACAATGTATTAATTGTTACTATATACTTGATTGATCGATAGTATGGTAGCTACAACAAATAAGGATTTAAATGCACTAATAAAATATTTAACAGGACGTTTTTGACAGTCGATCGTGTAGCACGTGTTTACCTTTTCGCGAGTGGTGAGCGTTATATAGCTTCTGATAGCACACCACTGCTGGACACACATTATACGGGTAATATAATTGTATTATATAACTACCCACCTTATCACATAATGAGCAACGTTAATAAGACGGGTAGACTCTTTATTGTCGGTCATTAGAAAACCGATATCGACTGAACTTTCAAATAAAACAACTTCAATACAAATTATCAAGCTTACAAAACATTTACCACACAATCCACTCTATATCGTCGTACAAATAATACGTCTATAACCATTAACCACTTCCTCTACCTACACCCCTCACGCACCTATTCCGTCTTCGTCAGCATCATCACCTTCGGTAACTTTCGCGACTATAGATGTCAAATAATACCACATAAAACACTACTCGTAATTGTGCCTCCACGGCAGCTATTGATAACTCTAACAGTCGCTAACAGATACTTGTATTCAATTTAATAAACGATATACCTCAAAGAGACTAAATCCTCACCATAAGAATGATAATATCACCAAAAAAACATTGTTTTCGTATCACGCATTCCAAATAATCGTTTTTGTATTTTCCTCTCAAATAAGAAAATACTTGACTCATTTTAAGAATCTAATCAAATTTTTACAATCAACGATCAGCTAATACAAATACGTAGACTCATAAATCTTTCCAAAAGGATAGTCATATCAAATGTATGTCACTCTATTCTCAACCAGGTTATAATCGACGCGCTTATAAGTATAAATATTGCTCCCGTTTTTGAAATTGCCTACCTTAAAGCTGGTATCGATTTCGAGAAATACGAGTACATCTTAAGCTTCCACCGCCAATCTTTTATCAAGCATGAAGACGCACCAAATCTCCCAGTATGTTTATCACTACTTCACAACCAGACCGATTTCATAGTATTCTTAACCGCTGACAGAACCACATGCTTTCTGTGTAAATCCCCCGGCCACACCTCTAACACTACGCAACCTCTTTCTGTGGAAGACCTCTTTGTGAAAAAAACTTTGATAAAAGAACCTTCCATACATTTCCACGCAGACATCGAAATCTAAGATACGGCCATACACCCCCCCCTTACAATAAAACCCTAATCTTATATTCACATTCCCTCAAATGATGGAAGGATCACAGAAGAATATTAGATCAACGAAATTCTCTAGCCTCTGTCTCCAAACCAAATGTATAAAACCGGGAACCATTACACCTCATTTGATGAACTACATAAAAGGCCTCTTTCTGACGCCTCATCTCTAGTAACATTATCATCACCACCTCCGGCAAATCTATCAACCAACGAAGCTAACGATACTAACATTAATAGATGTAGGAATACCGCAAAAAAAGCTAAAGCAGACCATATACAGATCTAACTCCTCATCCAAGACATCCGATAAATTATCTGCTGGTTTGAACCAACTGAGGACCTCTTCTCTTACAACCCATTCATCTCTCTATGCCAATTCAAATACGTAATGGAAAACTATATCAACAAAAATGTAAATATTCATAGTATCTGCATGTAAAGACATCAATTCGGATATCACTTCTCTTATGCTCTTGATCGATCAAATACGATCTAAAGTCACTGAACGTACCACCAAAGCTCAACTTACTAGACTAGCCAACTTTTTATTCCAAGCTTTACCACCACATCAAGACAACTAAGTTTTCTTACAACCATATGTAGCTAAACCATAACACTTCTATTACTAAATCAACTATTCACGATCTATCAATACATAAATACAAATTTATATATAAAAATAAATATGACAGTTAGAAGTACAGAAACGTATTAATGAACACACTCGTGATTCGGAGGGTGCAAAAGTCTAGGCGATGGTTGCCATTAATCGTTTGAAAAATAGAGCGGCTGAAACCATAGAATCAACATCAACTGTAATCAACGAATGTATATCTGGATTATCAGAAGCGGCTAAGGTAATACTATTTTGTTATTAATTATATATATAAAGTAGTAAAAAAAATGTAGTTATTTATTTCATTCATTTAAATTTAAGGTGCAATTTCATCAAGTCTAGCATTGAAAAAAGTAGTACGACGAAACGAAATTAAATTAAAGCAACACCAAATGCACCACAAGATTTATTAACTTTAGAAATTCCAGACTCCTTTAAAGTGTATCAGCAGGTATGACTGAACCATTTTTACTAGACGATAGTGGGCCGGGCATCGATCGTATTTTAATTTTTGGAAGAAACCGTAGTTTAGACATTTTATACAATTCAAAAGTTTGGTAGTGTGATGGAACGTTTAAAATTGCTCCAGTTATTTTTTCTCAAATTATTTCCATACTTGCTGTAGCTTTGGGAGATGTACACCCACTAATATACGCTTTATGGCCAAATAAACAAGAAAAAACATACACTCATTTATTTAAAATGTTAAACCAATTAAAGCCTGGATTAAATCCGACTTCAATATCTTTCAATTTTGAGCAAGCAATTCTAAAATCAATGAAAACTGAATTTCCTAGTACTGAAATTTATGGTTGTCTTTATCATTTTTCCAAAAATGTTTATAAAAAATTGTGTGACTTAGGGATTGTGTCAAATAAATTATCGAAATAATTCTGACTTTTCAATATTGGTTAAAATGGTTGTAGCATTGAATAAATGTATTCCAATTAATGATATTGATTTGGTAATCGAATCTTTGGCAGGATACTTACCAGACAAGTTACAACCCTTACTAGATTGGTTTGAAGACAATTATGTGGGATGAATTAATAGAAATCGAAGAGGTCGTCGATTACCTTTATTTCCTCCTAATATTTGGAACATGTTGTTAAGGTGAATACAACGGTGTAATTTTATTTTAATTTATCGTTTATTTTCGTTTGTTTATTTTTTCGGAGTGCGGTGCGCTTCGGTACGAATTATATTCGCGACTGCCAAATGGCCGGTTAAAGACCGTCGGTGACTGTCGCCTTTATTATATAAAAATATAGATAACCCGACCGGTCTCCACCACGAACAACAATTATTAGTTTTACCTATGATAAAGCGACCCGTACCGAACACATGTATAATAGAGTTTTGAATGGAAAAAACAGAACCAACAATCACGCCGAAGCTGCTAATCGATGACTAAACATGGAGATGGGCGTTAACCATCCAAGTTTGTGGTCTTTTATAACGTGTCTTCAAAAAGTACAGTCAGGTAGAGACTTTTATTATAGTCAATTAGAAGCTGGAAATAGTCCACCTAAAAATTAAAAAAATATATTGATGTTGATAAGAGGATTTTAAAAATCGTTCAAAATTATGAACAGAGTGGAATTTTGTCATTTTTGAGAGGGATAGTCCAAAATATTTCTGTACAGTAACTTAGTAATTATCACATTTTTAATTGTATTGTAATTTGTACTTTTTAACAACTGTTTTAGATTTTTAATTGTATTATATATCTACTCTAATATAAAATTACGAATAAAATAAATATATTATAATTTATGTTTTTTTTCGCGTCCAAATGTACCCGCGCCCAAATGGCCGCGTCCATATGTCCCTATTTGCCAAAAAAATATAACCAGCATCGAAATAGCTGACAAGGCAGCTGAACTTGCAACCAGAATCATCTCCCATCACACTATCTCCGATTTACCGACTAATGACATCCAAACATCTATCAAACACAAAATATTTTCAAATAGCAAAATTATCGGGATACCATTCTCCCCACTAATAAACTTAAAGCAATAAAGAAAGATACAAATAAATGGATCCCACCTTATTACTCTACAGACGACAAGAAATTACAATCACGAGAAGCAAAATCGGACATTCATTTCTAACCCATATTTTCCTCATCAACTAAGATCCACCCACTTGTGACGAATGCCACATCAACCTTTCAGTCTAACAGATCTTTCTTGATTGCACCAAAAACCGGGACATAAGGAACGACTTAGAAAGACCACCAAATATGGATGAAGCACTCAACGAAACCAAAATTAATCTCATAAACAAACCGTAGTCTGTAAGTCAAAATACATTTTATAATATTCATTTTAGATTCTGAACGGAGTGAAGAATGTATTAATTTTACATTGATGTGTTTTTTTTTTTTTTTTGTGTTTGACGACAACATTTGGAGCAGTAATAATGCTTCGATTTTTGACTTCAGCCCCTCTTTGAATAGGAAAATTCATTTAGTTGGTACTTTGGGGGGGGGGGCGTCAAAAGTAAAATTTTCAAATAGTTTTCAAAAAAATCGAGAAAAACAAAAAAAAAATGACAGAAAAATGCAATTTTACGAAAAACCACTTTTCGACAAAATCGATTTTTTGATTATTAATAAACAGATACTATAAAGTAACCTTGGTAACATATAAAAACTATACTATTTGTTTCAAAATAGAATATATGACAATATTTAAATATAATATATCCTAAACTGACAAATCATCTTCGTTCAGAATCTTTTTTCGTATACAATGATACCTATCATTGTATTCAAATTTAACCTACCATAGTCTGAGGTCCACCCCACCCCCTAATATATAGCAGAGCGATACCCACTTACCCGCTTTTTTTATATTCCTACTTCTCTTATAATTGTAATTTATACTAGGCTAATGACCTGTGATATTAAAGTCTTACTTCAAATAATAAAAAAAAATGTATTTATTTAATAAGGCATGTCAATATGAATAAAGGAGAATTGAATCAATTTACACTAGAACAGTAATTGAGTGAAAATCCAAATTTATAAATACATAATTTTTTTTTAACAAAAACTCACATGGTCGACTTTCAGATTATGTATGTACTACTACAATTAAAATATTACTAAGTAAAAGTAAAGAATCGTAAAAAAACATTTTTTTAGTTTTATGTAATACTATGTAGATCTTTATTCACACGTATCGCCGGAGTTATTAATTTTCATTTGAGTAAACTAAATGAAAATTTGTTTATAATAAATTAATTTATGTTATATATTTTGATATTTATTTGTTTTTGATTAAATAATATTATAAATTGTATTGATGTTTAATATTTACATTAAAGCTGTTTGTAAAGTACATATCAAATATGTTTTAAAACAACTGTGCATACATAAATATATGTTATATAACCATTTTTTTTTTTTTTAATATAAACCTGACTTTTTGTACCTAGACTGTAGTTCGTAATTAATAACTATAATTATTTGAACAGCCTGCATTTAGTGGAATCTGTGAATTATTCTCGATTAATGTTTTTTGCATCAAATTAAAATAAATAAAATAACTACCATCTAACCGCTCGAATAGTAATATTAAAAATCGATTTCGTCTGTGTTTTATACCAAAATTGATTTACCATATTTATATATATATTATTAAAACGTGAGGCGACGTGACAGTTATATCTGGAGTTCTACCGGGCCGATTTTCACGATTTTTTTTAAACGCAAGTATTTGGTGTGTAGATGAGCCATCTAACGATAAAAATCCTCATAACATAGGCGAATCTACAGGGTGTTCCGAGTGTGCCAGTGCACACCCTGCGACTCGTATAAACCTGTGATGTAGGGCCCATAATACTCATTTCAGTTACAAAGGTATTGACTATTGTGTATAACATTAAACAATTTATCTTTTAATTTTAATACATTTTTATGGGTACAAATATTGGCAATAAATATTATCATAATAAGCATGATTGCAAATGTACCTATAAAAATAGTTATTGATTACTACGACTTACCAGTTATATTATATATATTTAGTAAAATTCTTTGTTATTAATGATAATAAAATTAAAAGGTTGTATTAAACTTCCAAGAATTTTAAACATAATTGATTAATAATTTAATTATTGGTAGTAAGTTTATCCAAAAATAATTGAGTAACATATTTATTTATTAAATTGAATAATTTTTAAACATTATATCTGTATTTCACAGCATGCAAATAAATAGCATCTAAAGTAATAAAAATTAATCTTAATATCATTAATATTGATATTTCAAATGGTAAAAATCTCTTAAACGTATAATAACTGAGAGGTATTTTGAACTACAGAGGGGAGAGGGCCTTTTTGAGGTAAAGGCACACCCTGCTATGAATTTCTAGATTCGCCTATGCCTCATAATATATCTCATGTTACTTCAGGTGTTGACCAGTTGCCCTCGACCAAATGTACCAGTTGCCCCCAACCGAATGTAACAGTTGTCCTCACATGTTAATATATACACGATTACAATATAGAGCACGTAACATAGGGGAGATAAACATACAAACAATAAATAAAATTACCTATTTATAAAAAATAATGTAAAATAGTATAAAATGAAAGAAAAAAATTCATATGTTTGGAATTATGTATACCTCCACCTAATATTGTATTTTGTAATAATTACTAACAAAATAAAATGAAAAAATAAATGAAATAATAAATATTTTAATTATGTGGCAATCAATGTGATCAATCTACTATATTTCAATCCACTTAGACGCATCTAAGTGTATACGCGTTTTGGTAAAATCCTCGCTTTAGGCTAAGATTATTATATAATTTTCATTTTATCCATATTATTTGTATACTATATTATATATTTATTATTTATTATAGAATACAACATCATGTATATATATATAATTGCAAATATCAAAATTTGATTCAATCATTTTATACTATTTTACATTATTTTTGTAAATAATTTTAATTATTGTTTGTGTATTTACCTCCCCTATTTTATAGACTATATATAAAAATATATTGTAATCCTGTATATATAAAAATATAAAATTATGAGGCAACTGGTACATTTAGTTGAGGGCAACTGGTGCATTTTGCTCTAAGTAGTTTGGGGGATTTGGTATAATAAAAGGTACTTTTGAGGGCAACTGGTACACCTCCGTTACTTCCTATGATTTGGGTAATTTATCGTTTAAATGGGAGCATTATTGTTATTCTTTAAACTTCAAATTCTATAATATTAATATACATATTCATAGACATTTTCATTATAGCATTATTATAAGTTATAACTAAATATTGATATAGGTATTTATTTATATATAAATAAATAAAAGTATTCTACTATCCTATTTTTTTTTCACTGTAACCCGGAAGCGACGGGTAATTCCGCTAGTATATGAACTATATGATGTATATTTATTTTTTGTCTGTCATTGCTCATCACATTTTGTGCAATCTACTGTTTTGATTTTTAACTTTGAATTTAGTTGTTATTTTGGTGGATCAAAAAAGAAAAATCCCTAGTATTATTCAAAATAATTGCGATAAAAAAACAAACACATTGAATTTTATTATTAAAATAAATGAGAATTTTATACAAAATTAGTAATTGAAAAATCGATTAGTTTTTTTGTTGTGTGACTAAAAACAAATTAATATAGATACTTGAAATGTTTTGAAAAAAAGTTTATTGTTTCTTACTCTAGTTCCTATAATAATTTGTTGAATATTTTTATGAAATTTTTATACCATTAATGCTATAAATTTTATATTTTCGTTGTAATAAAATTTTTTAATAAACTATAGAAATTACAAACTACAATTTTTTAAATATTTTGACACTTTTGGGAATTTATAAATATTTTGAATTTTTTCTATTTTTTTCTAAGATTGGTCATAAAAGATCATCCACTGGGCCATTGTTCTTGAAAAGTTAATAGGTACAAGAGCCCACATAGGTTAATCTTGTATCTATATAAAAATATATCATCACGATTTTTATAATAAATTCACATTCATCAAAATTTCTCATCTATGTTTAAATTATACTCAAAACCTTCAAAATCATATCTTTAAATTTTAATAATGTAATATAAACATTATCGACTTAATTTTATAACAAATTCAAATTTATTATCGTACATTCTCTTAGATAAATAGATTAGTTAATACACGTGACGATATATATTGATACATTTAAAAAAGAAAATTATTTTTTTTTAATGTAGTGCGTTGTTGACATGTGTATGCATGTGGGGGATTATTCCGCTGTTTTTTTACACACAGTCACACATTGATAATATGTTATTTCGAGTACATTTTCATGATGCAAACGCACGCACCCCTAGAATATTAAATTGGTAATAACTCTTTAAAAATTGTCAGTGTCGATTATCCTCACAATTCTTCTTTTAAATTTTAATCACATCGAAATTTGATTTTTAAATAGTTTATAGTTATTTACAATTTGATATAGTCTGAGGCTCACAGGTTTGCAAGATTTTCTATTGGATACATTAGGATTGACTAATAAATTGATGAAGGAAGTTGCTATTATTATGTCCTTGTGAGAATTATTAAAATTAACTTAAAAACTTAAAATACTCTTAAGTTACACTCAAAATAATTAAGCTTTTATGTTTTAATTTAACTGTAAAATTTGTTCCACGTTAAATTTTACAATGATTAGTGATGACTAAGATATATTCTTTTAGGCCACGATTATTACATTTTATTGTTTTGAAATTATATTAATAATATACGTAATATATCTTACTTTGAATTGAAGGCTACGACATCTGTCATTATACAATTATACGATCATCTGGCATACCATTGGTATGAATAATGTTTGGTAAGCATATGAAACATCAGCCTAAAAACTAATACTACAATTGGTTTAATTATTTATTGAAAAAAAAATATTTGTATTACTGTATGGTTTTTCATAACATTTTTATACCTGATGTCTATAATTGTCCCATCCTTTTGAACCAGCAACTAAGGACACCCAGGTTATTTTTGTACCACCACCAACGAGTTCTAGACATTCATCGATAAGTCACTTGGATCAATAATCATTACCTTTACTATTGAAAATTCTTAAACACAGAATTGCATTAGGGGAGGAGGGGTATCCAAAATATCCTTAAACGATTCAGCGATGAAATTCAATAAATTTCTAGATATACTGTAAATTTGGTTTAAAAATAAATCTCGAAACGTTTAGTTAAATATAATGTCTAAAGTAATTTTAAAAAATTAATTTCATATTTACAAGTTTGATAAACACATTATAATAGCTACAATTTAAATATTAATACATTGGACTATTTTTTTTTAGAAACGGAGGATGCTAAGATATGGCTGATATACCTCACCCCCCAATAATACAATTTAAAGTTGGTATCTGATAAAAGCATACTTTCTTTTAGTTTTTGAAGTAATTACTATTTTAGCAATCCCTGTTAAAATAATCGTACTTTATCTTATATTGTATTGCATTCCAAATGAATCAATAAAAAAAAAAAAAACACTTAGTAAATTATTAAATATTTATTTATGGAATTTTCTAATAATAAAATTGATTAAATTTAATAAACAAAATGTGAACAATTTTAAATAATATCATCATAGCCTAAACTAAAACCGTAACTGAAAATTAAAAATCATTTTAGTTAAATAATACAAAATTATCTAATATGAGGTGATGAATATTGTCCAAAACTTGTTTAGCTTTGTCTTCTAAGATCTGTTTGATAAAGTACATTCTTTTTTTGTGGTATTATCACTTTTACCATTAAAACCATTTAGAATGGCGTTAAACGAAGGGTATGGTCCACACTTACAATCATTTTGAGGATCATTTAATTCGATGAAACTAACTATAAATCCTGCTCCATTGTCTTTGGCAAATTTACCCTAAAAATTTTAATTGTTTAAAATAGTTAAGTAGATTCATCGAATATTTTTATTTATTAAAAAATATTACTTTGGCATTAAATCCGTCCATAGTATCTAAGCACCAAGAACTTGTATCAGTTTTATTTAAACAAACCTATAAAAAAGTTTAGTTAGACAAAATTATACATTTTTAATGCAAAAAGTTTTCGATAAATTCCTCTAGTTCTTTATTGTATTTCATTTTTCAAACTGGTACTTCACGTCTGCACTTGTCATACAAAAACCCATAATCTATTAATAAACTATAGTTCCTACAACATTCTTTTTGATATTGTTTTATATCTGAACCTGTTTCCTTAATCATACAATTGTTAAATAGTAAATTTTTCATTCGGCAGAACTCATTTTAGCTAATAATGCTCAATATTAAAACTTAATTAATAATATCAAACCTAAAAATCACGACATTAAGGTTTGGTATAATACTTAAATTTTTAAACGACTTATGAGTGTTTTTAAATTCTGAACGTAGTGATGAATATATTGATTTTACAATGATGTGTGTTTATTTATTTTTATTTTTGTTACTGTCATCACGTTTTGGAGTATCAATAGTGATTTGATTTTTGATATTAACCCCTCTTTGATAAGGAAACTAAATCTAGTTGGGTACTTCGGAAAGTAAAAAGTTTAAGATTCATAAATGTTCTTTCTATTGCCTCACCCTTCCTTATATGACCACCCAGCTCCTTTATTTGTTCGTCCGATAATAGCATGATACTTGAAATATACAAAAATTAACTATAATGAAGCGATTATAACTACGCTCTCCTACTAATTTATGTTGACCGTAGCCAATTTTATATTATTACATTATAAAAATATTATGTATATATTCTATTCTATCATATCATACCATATTTCATTTCGATACATTTTAACTTTGAAATAATATAAAAAATGACTATGATCAAGACACCGTTGGCTGTCCCGATTGTAGGTAAACGGGGGAAACGAATTTTGGCGTTTTCTTTATAATATGAGTAATATACGAATAATAATACAATAACACGACGAAACAGAAACAAAGATGAAATGACCAAAATGGCGCAGATTATAATTTATATCACCTATGACACCGTAAGAGCACACCAGCTGGCCTTGGACTTGTCGCGATATAATGCTACTGGCCTAATGCGATCAACAGGGACCTAATCGTTTTCCATAAGTTTTGCTTCAAATAAATGTAAAAGAAAATTCTAGCGTCAATATAGAAGAAATCTTATGTGCGTATGAGATTAAATTTTTTTCAAAATCACGTAAAATAAGAATAACGATACATACAATTTAAATATAGCTAATAATATAATATATCCTAGACTAACAAATCATCTCCGTTTAGAATCGTCTTTCATATACAATAATACTAGTCTTTGCATTCAAATTTAACACATCCCTTAAAGTGAGCTACTTTCCTTTTCTACTATACAGCAGAGCGATATCCACTTGCCCGCCCTTTTTAAATATTTACTAGTTATATTATACTCGTGACTCGATTAAAAAAATAGTATAACGTAAAAAACAAACGAAAACATACAGATATTCATACTATTAGGTATAAAATATAAATATATAATAGGTCCAATAATTATCTATTATTTTAAGCTAACACAATTTGTAACTAAACGTAAAATTTTATAATTTTAATGTTTTATGCGTAAGTAATATTAATAATGCAAGTACGACAGTCGTACTACGACTTCATCTCAACATTCTTAGATGAATACATCCATTCCAATAAAAATAATAATACCTTAACATGGGTATCGTATCTACAGGCTAATAGCGAAAATGAACAACGAAACTGTTTTATGATCCTTTAATTCGTTATTTATTTTAGTATATTAATCATGATGATAACCCGTAATGTTATTTGATAGGTTAAGTATTATAAATTTATAGTAGTTCGTTCATAGCTGTTAACGGTTTGTTGAGCACAACGTAATGTATATCCTTAGCATTTCTAATAGCAACATTCTTTACTATTATTCTCATGCTACACACTTATTGTTCGATCATATTAATAACTTAAATTATTAACTAATCATAAGTCATTTATTAATTGATCTTGAATTTGTATACCTGGGAAATGGTCGTGTCGCACACTGACATTGAACTATTCTGTGACATTGGGTTCAATCCATATCTATAATAGGTTTTATTTTTTGGAACAGATAGGTCCGCTAAAATATCTCTTAAATTACTCTAGAAAAATACAATTATTTAGGAGATCCAACTCAGCACACTTTGTTAATAATAATGTTTCATTACCAATGTATAATTTGTATTTGGATCCGTTGTATTTGCTAAACTATTACTTGACGAATTTGTATTTGATGCACTTGTAACATTTGAAGAATTCGATGATCCTATTGGAGCTGTCCCAAGAAGTCTGAATTCATCAGAACAATCATTAAAGGTCACTACAGAAATACTGTAGAAATCCACGGACGGATCTATTATTGTGAAATTCAACCCTAAAAAAAATTTTAAAAAAAATTTAAAATAAGTATTATATTTTTAATAACGACAAGTCATAACTAATATCATCTGTGAAAAAACATTATATTAGCCTGCACTATTTATCGATGTTTTTTTAAAAATTAGTAATTTGATAAAATGGTTATTAAAAAATTATATTAATAATATACTTTTCTTTTTATTACGTACCTACTATTTATTCATGTCAATTAAAAATTTCTTAGAAATACAGTTTTTTTACCATCGAAATCTACTTAAGATTTTTTATGTTTTCAACTATTTTTTTATGATATACGCTAGTGCTTATTTTTGTTAAAATATCGATAATCATCGAACCATGCGATTACGAATTAAGGTGAGATAATATTACTTAATATCTTGATCAACTAAAAATCATCTAAAAATAATTTACCACATCCTGCTGTAAAGTCTTAAAGGCACTCGAGATTCAGAAGCAGGTTAGAAATAAAATTAATGAAATGAAATATTGCTAGTGTCCCTAAAAGTCTTATGTTTCCTACTTTGTTTTTGGAGTTAGCTATCGTTATCTAGCACCCATGTAGTAGAAATGATAAAAATCAGCTTGAAAAAGTTTAATGAAAGTTTTTTAGTTTTGTAGTTTTGCTACTTAATCTTACTGAAAATTATACATAAACAAACCTCATGACTATATTGATCAGTGTTGAATAGATTAAGTTTAATTAATTAATTATATTTGAAATTATGATATTTAATTCTAACGTATCTTTAAGTTTTTTATTTAATTTATAAAGTTTTAGAATGCTGAAAAACCGAAAAACCATGATAATATGATTCTTTATTTTTGTATTTTATCAGGTTTCCGTACATTTTAAAAAGATATGACATACCTATATAACTATAGCTACTGTAAATGGTATTTATTTTAAATATAACTAAAATGAATAATATAACGAATTAGAAAATCTATGTAACACTACTATAGGTGTACCAATATTGATGATTACAACATAATGTTTTCAGAAATATATGATCTAACAACATCAATATATTAGCCATTAACAAAGTCGATTTTGTTATAACAACTGCAAGCTTAAGAAATTTTACATTACTATAAAATAATATCCCTTGAAAAATTAACTAATGTAATTTCTCATTTTATCGATCAGTAAGCATAAGTATCTACGAGTAGAACAATAAAAATACAAACTATTTCTGAAAATATAAAATACGTCTCAAATTCTTATAAATACATAAACATTATAAATAGGTATACCTATACATAAATATAATACATAAAATACTCACAAGTTAACTGTGGGTTGGTATACTGATCTACTATAAATTTTCCTATTAAAAAAAGGCCAATAGCCAAATCAGGAAAATTCGATCTCATCGTATCAAGATAAACTTTGAAATTTTCAGAGTATTTCGGAGAATCTACGGAGTTTTCCTTTAAAAAACAAATTGGTTTTATTAAAATATTGTTAAATATATATATGAACTACCTATTATACATTTTAATAATTTGGAAAAGTGCACTTCTTCTAATCATTTCATATTAAAAAGATAGGTAAATATTAAATATCGAAAAATAAAGTATACAAAATTAAGAAAATTTAAATTTGTTAAGTACATCCAAATTTAAATCAAAATAATGTATAAAATAATTTTAAGTTGTTAATTACTACATTTTCACTGTATAAACTATAAATACTGAATGTAATAAAAATAAATGAGTTATATTCCTTTAAACATTGTGACCTGAATGATATAATAAATATAATATAATTTTGTTTTATTATACTAAGTTAGTCCTTACATTAAGTTCTAAATTTGTAATAAGTAGACCTTTTATCCCCGGATGTTGATCCAAAAATGCTTTTAAGCCTTTCATTTCGTCCTGTGAGTTTGTTCCATTATTGCATGATTCACAAGCAAGTACTTGAGACCATTCTTCTTGAGTTACGTGACCGTACAATATAAATACATTCTTAGAACTTTGCAATATTGTGTCTAATGTATCTATATAAATTATAAGACATATAATTAAATCTTATACTAAAATGTTGAATAATAATTAATGCAATTATTGTTATTCTTTTATTTTATATTTTATAGTCTAGAGCAGGGGTCACTAACTGGCGAACTGTGAACACTTTTTTACGGACCCTTATCCCCGTAGTTGATTTTAAAAATTTTGTAATATAAATAAATAATAACTATAAGTATGTCATGTAAAGTGTGTATTACGATTTACGATGATTTGAGTAATGAAAATTATTCTGTATTTCACAATTATTGCACTAATCATTAACTGTTATGGACCACGGCCAGTTGGTTAAGTTTCAAAACGGACATCCATAGAAGTTAGTTTGTCACCCTTGCTTTAGAGTCTAATTCAGTGACTATACATCAAGTTGTTTAAATCTGGTTAACCATTAACTACGTGCTTACGGTACTATACAAATGGAAGTACCAGTGGCGAAGCCTAAGTTTTTAGTTGGGGGGGCATTGAATAAAATGACACTATACGCTTGGATTCCTCGATGGCGATGTCAATAATTGAAAAAATCCGAATAGAGAGACGTGTCTCATGACGAAGATAGTAAACCCCACTTACATTAAAAATCCCTCCTGTACCCGTGAGTCCATAATCGTAACGTCTCTTTGATATAATATAATATTTGGAATGACCCGCACAGCCGTATCGCGCGCATCTAATCTAATTTAATTATTCTCAACGACTATAACTGTACAACGAAAATCAAATTTTAACAAATATTAAAACGTATATCATTTTTATAATATAAATAACGTTAAAGTTTGTAAATATTTTATAAAACAAAATCATTTGTCCTGTGTTCTAATTTCTTAGTGGGTAGACTTTGCCTCATTGTCACCTATGACGCTTCGCTACTGGGAAGTACTGCAAATTTTGAACTAAATTAATTTTTTAAATATTTAATAAATTGATAATCACAAATAAAGAGGGCTTTACCATGACCAATTAAACTATTGAAGGGTGTAAAAAAGGATAAGAGCTATAACTCTTGGTAGCAAATTTCGGAAAGTTTGTAGAAAAATATTGTTCGTAATTATGTAATATAAACATAGGATTATAGGAGATATTTAAAGCGGTAGCGACTAGTAATAGGGTACGTAACAATAATTTTAATTATTAAAATTGTACTATGTAATTCTTTGGCTGTTATAATTTTATTTAGCAAATCAAATACAATAAAGCTACATAATTAAAATAAATAATAAAAAAATACAAAGATTTGCAACTTCCCTATAGACAAAAATACCTTATGATGAAGGTTTTGCTCGAGTTCGTATTAAAAATTTACATATTAAGCATCATAATTAACTATAAATTGAGTTTGTAAAATCAATATTTTGTATTTACAAGTGTATTTAAATAAATAAAGTTATAAATATTTAATTTTAATTATAATTTATATATATTTTAAATATTATACTATAATTTTATTCAATATGATTATTATTTATTAATATTAAATTATGGATTAATATATACATATTACATATTTATTTTAGCAATATTACCAAACATATCATCTTCTCCAGTAGGTGCATCAACATTGTTATATATATCCATATAAAATCCATCAACAATTATAGCCGTGCATGCATATGGTATATCCGCAAGACTGACATTCACTGAACCACAATCTACATCGTTTTCACCGGCATAACTACATGATGATGTTCCAAGGCCTGAAAATCAATTAATAAATTCATATTTTCATTTTTATTTATAACATAATTTTGCATTTTCTAAAAATAAATTAAACATAAAAAAGCGGGTAAGTGAGTATCGCTCTGCTGTACATTTGGGGGTGGGGTGGACCTCGTACTAGGGTAGGTTAAATTTGAATACAATGATAGGTATCATTGCATACGAAAAACGATTCTGAACGGAGATGATTTGTCAGTCTAGGATATATTATATTTAAATATTGTCATACATTCTATTTTGAAACTAATTCAAACATTTAAGTAAAAGTTTCAAGATCTTACGTTTAGTAATTTTTTAAAAATAACAAAAATCGAAAATTATTTATTAGTAAAACGTTATTTTACACGTGTATTTTTGATTTAAAATTAAAATTAAAACTTTAAACACTCGTAAAATTGTTTAAATTGAATAATCCTCAAACTTTTTTATAATTATTCTATGCTTAACTTATGGACAGCATAGTATTAAATTTTCAATTCTTAGCTTTTTATAGTAAAATATTTATAAATTTTTAACTACCAAATAGTGAAAAATATTCATGATTTTGACAAACTTTTGTCAATATTTGAGCTTCAAATGCTAATAAAAAAAAATTTTGCCTATGTATTTTTATAATTTTTGAATTAGAGTTAGAACAAGTTATGTGGACCCTTCTATTAAATTTTCAAGTAATTTGACCCAGCTAAATTTTTTTTATCAACACTTATAAAAAAAAAATTTAAAAAAATTGATTTTTTCAAATGCCTATAAATAGCTCAAAAAAAGTCAAAATGTTTTGAAAATCAAATCACGTAAAGAAAATGGCAATCTAAATAACTGGTAAAATTTTCAAGTATTTACGACTTATACTATTTGAATAACAACAAATATTAAAAATCGTTTGAGGCTAAAGCGTTTTTAACGCGGTTTTGTAAAAATTTAAATTTCAAACACTCCTAAAAAATTTTGTCTTAGTCCGGTAAAGTTTTTTTTACAGATATTTGAACTTTGAAGAAAAATTTATGGAGTACCTTGTACCAAATTTTCAAAACTTAGTTATAAAAGAAAAAATTATACGATTTTTCAACCACAAAATTACTTGCAAATTTTCGCCATTTTGACATATTTCGTATAAATTCAAACTTTAAGCACTTATAAAAAAAAAATTGTGACTAACGATTTCGGATTTTTTTTTATCACATTAAGAACATCTTATAAGAAGCCTTGTATTAAATTTTCAAAATTTTCTGGCCACCCAAAAAATTTTTATTGTTATTTACAAAAAAAATGCTTAGAAAAATTGAAAATTTCAATTGTCTATAAATAACTCAAAATAGTCATAATTCTTTGAAAATTTAACTGTGTATGGAAAACGCTAATATAAACATTTGGTGAAAATTTCAAGTATTTACATCGATTTGTTTTTGAGTTATAGCAATATAAAAAAATCGATTTTGACGAAAACTGGTTTTACGTAAAAAATCTCGTTTTTCCCTCATTTTTTTAGGGTTTTTCCTGACTCATTTAAAAAACTTTTGACACCCCAAAGTACCAATTAGATTCAATTTCCTTTTTAAAAAGGGGCTGAAGTCAAAAATCGAAGCATTTTTACTGCTCCAAAATATATTGTCGATAGACACAAAAAAAAAAACCAAAAAAAAACCAAAAAAAAAACAAACACACATCATTGTAAAATCAATACATTCATCACTCCGTTCAGAATCTAAAAGAAGGAGTTTATAGCAAAATCAGTTTTTGAAAATACCAACGTATTTTTATTTATTTTTTTATTGTAATTCAAATATTAATAATTTTGTGCTTCATTTAAAATTGTTTAAAGATGATAATCGAGTTTCGTCTAGTACATTCAGATCAACATCCTGATTATATCAAAGAATTAAAATGTAAAATGATGCTCTCGTATTAGGAGACTATGATACCATAATTTTCTTCAAATATGTATATAAAAATTGTAAATGCTTATTCATTCTTTTGTGTTATTTATTAACAATATACATTTTCAAAATGTATAATTAGTTTTTAAAATTATTTATGAAAATATTTTTATTTGCAAGTAAATAATTTGATAAATTAATATAGGTACTAACTTTAAGAATTAAAAAAGAATCGAAAACACATAGTTAAAATTATATTTTATACCTAAAGGCTAAAAACATTCGAATTTTAACTTTTGAACATGTTCAAATTTTCACGATATAGATATTTGTTTAATGCATAACCATAGATTAATACAAATAAAATATGGAAAGACAATGTGAATACAATAATTTATTGTTAATTATTTTAATTTTGGTTAGTTTTCACTAGAGGCTCATTTTGGTAGAAGGTAGTGGGAAACTACTCGTTTCTTGCTATCATACACCCACTTATAAGTTGAATCCAAATTAAAATAATGTGTTTTATTGTCTTATGGTTTAATGTATAAGCGCAATTATTGTATAATGTACTCAAGTCTTAAACAATATTTGTTATTTGGTATAATTTAAATATATATATTGTAGAAATTTGAAACATTCCTGCACTATTACCTACTTGAATAATTAGAAATTCTAATAATTACTAATGCACGAATACATTTTAAAAGTATATTTTACGAGTTATAAAAGATATCCATAAAAAAGGTAGAAAATATAATACGAAATTACAAAATCACCTACAAAGAATTTTTTGGCAATTATTTAAAATTTCCTTTTATAATATTGTATAAATATGAGAGTATAAAAGGATTAAGTAAATTTACTAAAAAGGTTAATAGTTTAAGTATAATACTTACATATTCGTAAATATTTAAGAGGATGCTATACTCTCATATGTTGTCTCTGTCTTACTAATGTACATCACAACAAAATTAGCAGAATACATTTTGTGATATTAGCTTCTATATTGGAATTTGGAAAAAATGTATCTATTATAAAACTTTAGAGGACGCCATACCCGCATGTGTTGTCTCTGTCTTACTAACGTACATCATAACAAATTTTCGTTCAGTAGAATACATTATGTGACGTTAGCTTTAATATTAGAGTAAGAATATTATCTAGACAATGACAAATGCTTTTATTGATATTATCATTTTAAAGTGAGTTATGAACATTTTAAAGTTGTTATATTTAACATAACTGTAACTCACTTTATAAAATAATAATATCATTAAAAACATATGTCATTGTCTAGATAATATTCTTACTTTTAAATTTGATAATAGGTAAATTTAATCTAATATTAAAGGTAACGTCACAAAATTTATTCTATTGAACGAAAATTTGTTATGATGTACGTCAGTAAGACAGAGACAACACACGCGGGTATGGCGTCCTCTTAATCATTATTATTATTTTCGAATACATTTTTTATTTGAGTAAACCATGAAAAAGGTTTTTATAATAAACTAATTTATGTTACAAATTCTGGCATTTATTTGTTTTAAGTATAATAAAATAATAAGTATAATATGTTATTGATTGATGGTCTGGTAACTACACCAAAAAAAGATTTAAATGCACTAATAAAATATTTAAGTAAGCATGTCGATATGACGAAAGGAGAATTAAATCATTTTACATAGGAACATTAATATTGAGTGAAAATTCAAATTTATTTGTAGATAATTTTTTTTTAGCAAAAACTTACTTGATTGATTTTGAGATTGTGTGTGTACTACTACAATTAAAATATTGCTAAGTAAAAGTAAAGAATTGTAAAAGAACATTTTTTTAGTTTTATGTAACACTAAGTAGATCTTTACTCACACGTATCGCAGGGGTTATTAATTTTAATTTGAGTAAACTATATAAAAATGTTTTTATAATAAACTAATTTATGTTATATATTTTGATATTTATTTGTTTTTGATTAAATAATATAAATTGTATTGATGTTTAATATTTACATTAAAGCTGTTTGTAAAGTACATGTCAAGTGTGTTTTAAAGCAACTGCGCATACATAAATATATTATGTTATACGTACCTATAACCATTAATTTTTTTTAATATAAACTTGACTTTTTGTAAACTGCAGTTCCTAATTAATAACTATAGTTAAAATGTTTATTACTCAAAAACAGCATGAATTTAATGGAATTTTTGAATTATTCTCGATTAATGTTTTTTGCATCAAATTAAAATAAATAAAATAGCTACCATATAACCGCTCGAATAGTAATAATAAAATCGATTTCGTCTGTGTTTTATACCAAAATCGAATTATTATATATCAATTATATTATGATGTATGTTTATTATCTGTCTGTTATCGCTCATCACATCTTGTGCATTCTACTGTTTTGATTTCTAACTTTGAATGTGTTTTCTGGTGAAAAATTACATTTAGTTGTTATTTTGGGGGATCAAAAAGGAAAAACCCATAGTATTGTTCAAGGTAATTGCGATAAAAAAAAAACACATTGAATTTAATTAATATTAAAATAAATGAGAATTTTTTGAAAAATCGATTAGTTTTTTTTATTGTGTGACTAAAAACAAATTAATATATAGATACTTGAAATGTTGAAAAGAAATTTATTGTTTCTTACACTATAGTTCCTCACCTATGTTTAAATTATAGTCTAACCATTCAAAATCCTATCTTTAGATTTTAATAATATTAAAACAAATGTGTGTAAGAATTTAAGATAAACATTATCGACTTAGTTTTATAACGAATTCAAACATATTTTTATTTGGATAAATAGATTATTAGTAATGCGATTGACGATTTATTGATACTTTTGAAATAGAAAAAAGAAAATCATTTTTTTAATGCAGGTATTACGTTGTTAACAAGTGTATGAATGTGGGGGATTATTCCGCTGTTTTTTTTTACACATAGTCATACATTGATAATTAGTTATTTCGAGCGAATTTACATGATGCAAACGCACACACTCATAGAAAATATTAAACTGGTATTAACTCTTTAAAAATGGTCAGTGTCGATTAGCCTCTCAACTTTTCTTTTAAATTTTTAATCACATCGACATTTAATTTTTAAAATGTTTTATAGTTATTAAAAATTTGATATAGTCTAGTCTGAGGCTCACAGGTTTGCAATTTTTTCTGTTGGAAATATCGGGATTAATTAATAAATTGATGAGGTAATTAAGTTGCTATTATTACGTTCTTGTGGGACTTATTTAAATCAATTTAAAATTAAATAGATACCCCTTAATTACTCTCAAAAAAATCGAGTTTTAATGTTTTAATATAACTGTATACAATTTGCTCTACGTTAAATTTTATAATGATGACTATAATAGTTCCACATAATTTTCCACCATAATTCTTTCATTAGCAAATACAATTTCTAACATTATTATTTTATTTTAATTTGTTTACCTTTTTTTTTTAATTTGTACGCATTTTCAACAGGTTAAACATATATTATTAAAAACCAGCAATATAAATTATAAATCATTTGTTCAATTAATGTATTATATATTTATTTATTTAAAAACAAGACATTCATATAATCTATATAATTATTTAAATAGTAGCAAGTACCTATAAATAATTTCTGATTGTCATTAATTAAATAACAATGAACATTTGATTTGTATAAAATAAAAGGACGCTTCAAATTATTCATATCAGTGCAAATTTGATAGTATTCATCATTTAAAGATATAGATATATATATTTTTTAGGCCACAATTATTACTTTTTATTGTTTTTAAATTGTATTAATATATATATAATATATCTTACTTTGAATTGGAGGTTATTAGGTACGTCGTCTGTCATCATACAATTATACGATCAACTGGTATACCATTATCAACAATTATGTTAATGTGAAACATCAGCCTAAAAACTATTACAACAATTAATTTAATTAATTTTCATATTGAAAAATAAAATATTTGTTTTAAGGTATGACTTTTTATAACCAACATTTGTATACCTAATATCTTTAAGAGGACGCCATACCCGCATGTGTTGTCTCTGTCTTACTAACGTACATCATAACAAATTTTCGTTCAGTAGAATTCATTTTGTGACGTTAGCTTTAATATTAGAGTAAATTTACCTATTATCAAATTTAAAGGTAAGAATATTATCTAGACAATGACATATGCTTTTATTGATATTATCTTTTTTAAGTGAGTTATGAACATTTTAAAGTTTTTATATTTTACATAGCTGTAACTCACTTTAAAATAATAATATCATTAAAAGCATATGTCATTGTCTAGATAATATTCTTACCTTTAAATTTGATAATAGGTAAATTTACTCTAATATTAAAGCTAACGTCACAAAATGAATTCTACTGAACGAAAATTTGTTATGATGTACGTTAGTAAGACAGAGACAACACATGCGGGTATGGCGTCCTCTTAATTAAACCAGTCTTTTGAACCTGCATCCAGGAACACCTAGGTTTGTTTTGTGTTATCACCAACAAGTTCTAGACATTTATAGATAAAATCACTTAGACCAACAATAATTACCTTTACTATGGCAAATGCCATGGTAAATTTAGTTTAAAAATAAATCTCGAAACGTGTTGTCAAATATGATGTCAAAAGTGATATGAAAAAATTTATTTCGTATAAGTAAATTTGATAAAAACATTATCATAATTTATAACTACCTATAATTAAAATACTAATACAGTGGGCTATTTTTTTTTAAGTCAAAGGATGTTAAGACATGCGAAATATACTTCCCCCAACATCATACAATTTAAAATTGGTAGGTAGGTCTAAGACCTACCTGATAAAAATATAATTTCTATATATTATGCGTTAATAGTTTTTGAGGTAATTACTACTCTTATAATAACAATTCCTGTTAAAATAATCGTACTTTATCTTATATTATATTGTATCATAAGAGAATCAATAAAAACAAACACTTAGTAAATTATTAAATATTTATGTTTGACATTTTTTAATAATAAAATTGATTAAATTTTAGTTAAACAATACAAAATGATCTAATACAAAGTAATGCATATCGTCCAAAACTTGTTTAGCCATATCCTCTAAGATCTATTGAATAAAGCACATTCCTTTGCGATTTTATCATAAGGACAATCTAGAATAGCGTTAAACGATGGGTATGGTCCACACTTACAATCATTTTGAGGATCATTTAATTCGATAAAATTAACTATAAATCCTGCTTCATTGTCTTCATTGTCTTTGGCAATTTGACCCTAAAAAATCAAATTATTTAAAATAGTTATTAGTTAGGTAAATACCTCAAATATTTTCATTGATTAAAAATTATTACTTTTGCATTAAACTCTTCTATAGACCTATAGTATCTAAACACCAAGAACTTAAATTAGCTGAATGTGTACAAATCTATAATAACGTTTAGATATACAAAATTAATTAATTTTTAATGCAAAAGTTATTCGAGAAATTCATTTAGTTATTAGTTGTTTATAGTATTTCATTTTCCAAAGCAATAATGTACATAAGAACACATCTTTTTTACATATATTATTACTAACATTCATCCTTATATTATTTTATACCTGAGCGTGTTTTCTTATCGTACAATGGCCAAATAGCACATTTTTCATTCGGTAAAACCAATTTTAGTTAATAACGCACAATATTAAAATTAATATATTATAAATATAATTATATTTATTATATTTAATATATAAAATCTAAAGAATAATAACTAACCTAAATATCTTTGATATTATTAAGTGAGACGGAACGTCGCTACCACTCAAGTAAGCTGGAGCTCATGGCGATCGTGTGGGCACTTGACAGGATGCGCTCTTGGCTAATTGAGATACACGTCGTAGGAGTGGCGTGGCGTGGGCATGGGCGCCGGGTTTTCTAATTTTAATGGGGTGCCCAAAATCCAAAATTATAAGCAAAATGAAAAAAAATATTCAACAAAGGATTATATAAAAATGATCATTCATATATTTTATATTTCTATACATGTATAATATTAATGTATTGAATATTTATGTTTTATTTATTTCATGGGGTGCTCCAGCACCGTAGCACCCCAATAGTCGGCGCCCATGGGCGTGGGTATGAAAAGAATGTAAGCAGTGATATTTTTTTTTTCAAAAGTGATTAAATACTATGACTAATAATAAATTATGTATAAACATATTTCATCTTTTTAACACATTTAATATTTTTAAAAATATACTAGTTAATTGTACAATATACGAATTAAATTATAAATTATAAATATTATTACTAATTATTATAAACGTGTATCACTTTTAAAATTTCATTTAAAACATAAATTTATTCGTCTTGGTTTTTTTGAGTAGTCTTCAATTACTTCATCATGAAAGCTATTTTCCTTTTGAATTTTGGTTAGTAATTGTTTTTCAATAGATAAAATTGACAATGCTGATAGTCTATTTTGTGATTGAGAGTTTCTTAAATATGTATGTATCCTTTTCAAAGTCGAAAATGAACGTTCAGCACTTGCACTTGTTGCTGGAATTGTTAAAATTAAAGATGATAATTTTGTAACTTGAGGTAAACTTTCAGATAGTTCAGTTGATTTAAGATATAACCAAAGTTCGTTAATATTTCTTTTATGAAATTCGGTTGACGAATACACAATAGTTAATTCACTTTTTAGTATAGAAAAATCAAAATATTCACCATACGAATTTTTCAGTGAGTCCATAGAATTTGTTGGAAACTGATTAACAAACTGCTCAAATTTTGAAAAATCCAATAATGAAAAAAATTGTAATTTAGACATTTCGGAAAATCTCTCATTAATTTTTGTTAACAATACATCAATGATTTCAAAATATAGTCTTCGGTAATTGGTTTTTTTGTCTTCAGAAACTTCAGTTATTCTTAATCTTTTTGATCTTAATGGAATTTCGATATTTAAATACTGTTCAGATTTGGACCAAATTTGATCAAAATTATTTCTCATATTTTTTAAGTGATTAATAAAATCTAAAATTTTTGTATCACAATAAGTTACATCAAATATTTTTGTTTGCAATATATTAAACAGAATAGTTGCTTGAGGTAAAATATTACCAAATATTAAAAGGAAAAAATTAAAATCAAAATCTTGAATCGTTTGAAAAAATCCTCTAGCACACGCTAATGTTTCACTGTCCCACTTTTCTCCATTTTCTATAATTGTGTTCATGAGGTTTAATACTTCTTGTCTATACTCGGACATCATTTCAACGAGTCTACTGTTATAATTCCACCTAGTTGGGGCGACAGATGGAAATCTTTTTTTTACTTCTTGTTCAAGTGCATAAATTCTTTTTGTAGATTTTGAAAAAAAAGATGAAAGTCCAGAAAGTGTGAGGAAAAATATTTTACATTCTTTTATGTGATCAACGGACTATTTTAATATTAAATTAAGTTTGTGAGCATAACAATGTACAAACATTGCATTTTTGCATTTCGATCGTACAAGCGCTTGCAGACCATTATGTTGCCCAGACATAACGGCGGCCCCGTCATATGTTTGTGCTATTAATTTATTTTCACAGTTATATTCTTGTAAAATATTAAAGGTATGTCCGGCTAAGCATTTGGCAGATCGATCTTGACTGACGTCTACAAATCCCAAAAATCTTTCCTGTACCCCTTCATATGTCATATATCGAAAAATTATTGATAATTGAGATTTCGATACGACGTCGGTGGTTTCATCCATAATTATAGAAACAAAATCAACATTTTTTATTTCTAATGCAATTTTTTTCATTAGAACATTAGAAATTGATTGTATAAGATCGTTTTGTATATCTCCAGAAAGTCCAGAAAAAACAGTGGCGGTCGAAAGGTGTCCGCTTAATTTGAGATCAAGTGTCCCCATCAAATTAATTAATTCTACGTAATTACCCCGATTTGTGGAAGTTATTTGTTCATCGTGTCCACGAAACGGAAGCTCTTGTTTGGCCAAATAACACGTTGCATCAATTAATCGGCTAACAACATAACGATTATTTTTTATTGTTTCGTTATGTTGTTCGATACTTTTTTTATAAGCTTCACTAAGGCATGTTTCGATTCTAACATTACCAAATTTTTTTAAAGTGATTAAACATTCAATAAGTACACGATTTGTTTCATGGCGATGTTTCAAATTATGATAATTATTTAAATCATCAAAACCAAATTTTGACCAAACGTTTGACTCGCGTGAAAATAAAATACAAGGCCAACAGTAAAGTTTTTGAGATTTTTCACAACCAGATAACCATTTATTTGAATCATAATAGGATGAATTAAAATATCGAAAAGTTTTTTTATTTTTTGATTTTAAATTTTGAAGTTTTGGAGTAGGTCTTCCTTTATTTATAATATTTTTTTTTTTCAGAAAATGAGTTAGTTCCAAAAGATTTTTGTAATAATTGTTCAATAATACATTTACAATAATTATTATCGTTTAAATTTAAATTTGAGGTACTTGCCAATGAATCCATGTTATAAATTCGATAAAATAAAGAATTTATATTACTTCAAAAGTCTATTTGGCGAATGACAGTGTACTGTGTAATAAGAAAAAACGGCTACAGTCTACAACGCGTCGGATGACGTGCTGGTCGCTACTTGTTTCTCGCGTAAGCAATATCAAATGTGCTTACAAACGCTAGTTAAATACGTGACCCGTTCTATGACTCTATGACGTTATAGGCTATTCGTAAACAACAGTTCCGCGTAAGCAATTTCAGAATGTGTTACACTATAAATCGTATTATGATATGCCGTTAACATAATGGATTAAAATTAGACCGTCAATCGATAATTTTCCCTAAATATAGTACACAGTGCACGACACAAACAAAACAATAACAATAACCACTATTTACTACCAATAACTTTAAATATTTTATAAATAAAATTAAAATTTAATCATTTATTATGTACCTATAATATAATAATATAATATAATATTATATTATATTCTTAATATTAGTCGTGATCTAATTTATTATTCCTTTGATTTAAAGTGTAAGCAGTGCTTACAGTGCTTACATGCACGCTACGCCCCTGCGTCGTAGTCATGACTGATTGTCAAGCACTTGTCTACATGCATAGTCTTAAGTCGACCGACTCGCAGATAACTCGTTGGTTTGATTTGATCCAAGAATTCGACGTGGAGGTCAAGCATCGCGCCAGGACAGCTATGTTACATGTGGACGCTCTCAGTCGAGCCCCTACTGAAGACAGCTCAGACACATTGGACGACCTGATAACCGAAAGGCTGGAAGTGTGTGTAGCCGTAACCGAGGAAGAGTATGTCAAAGGGATGCAGTACAGTGATCCAGAACTACGAGAGATCATCGAATCACTAAGACAGGCGACAGCTAGTAAAATAACAACCCAAAATTATAAGTTGACTAATGGTATTTTGTATAGGTTGGTGCAGTCAGCAACTGGACCCCGAACCTTCTGAATGGTTCCCAAGAGAATGAGGAAAAGTCTGGTGGTTAAATTCCATGACCTCAGCGGGCACTTCGCTGTTGAACGTACCATATCCAAGATAATGGAGTGCTACTATTTCCCACGTATGAGAAGATACGTAAAAGCTCACATCAATATGTGTCCAGAGTGTGCAGTATATAAGAAGTTGCGTGAGAGACAAGCGGGCATGCTACACCCCATAACTCCTGGTAACCGCCCCTTTGAAACAGTCAACATAGATCACCTGGGACCATTTCCAGCGAGTTCTAAGGGAAATGCCTATATTTTAGTGCTGGTAGACAACTAAACTAAATTTGTTAAATTATACCCATAAAAAACAGTACAATCAAGAGTAGTAGTAGGGCAGCTGAAAACATTTGCATTGACCTATGGACTACCTAAGCGGATCATCACAGACAGAGGAACAGCGTTCCAGTCAGAAAGTTTCAACCAGTATTGTGAAACCAATGGTATAGAACACCATGCAGTTTCAGTACGCCACCCCCGTGCAAATGGTCAAGTAGAGAGGGTTAATTCTACACTATTAGGAGCGATTACTACCCAAATGGTCGACGAAGCCACCTGGAATAAAAATCTTAGTGAATTAGAATTGAACCTGAACATAGCACCGAATCAAACCACTGGAATAAGTCCATTCTTTGTTGTATACGGTTATGATGCACTTAAAACGGATGGTCTACTCGATACACTGACAAACACAACCCCTGTATACCAGCAACCAGCAGCTACACAGCAGAAGTTGCGCGAAGACATTGCAGCAAAACAGGCAAAATGGAAATTGAGACATGACCAGCACCGTAAACATATGTCACTGGAGCTGGGAGAAATAGTGTATCTTAGAAAACCACCAGTGTCGACTGGAAGTTCAACCAAACTACAGCCCAAGTTTAGAGGCCGATGGTTGTGACAGCAGTGAACGCTGGAGATACATTCAAACTAGCTGACCTACACCACATAGGAGGACATTTGTATGCTACAACCGCTCATGTTAGTGCCTTGAAGCGTTTTTCTGAAAATGATGAACAATCAGAAGAGAGTGACGCTGAACAGGATCCAACAGTGAGTACTGACCAAGAAGATGAACAGGACACGGAGGTGCATTGCCTAGGAACTCAGATCTCTCAGATGCACCTCCGTGTCCTGTTCATCTTCTTGGTCAGTACTCACTGTTGGATCCTGTTCAGCGTCACTCTCCTCTGATTGTTCATCCTTTTCAGAAAAACGCTTCAAGGCACTAACATGGTCAGTTAATATAGAATCATTTTGTTATGTTTGGAATGAAGGTGAAGCAAAAAAAGGAGTTAATGAAATTGGAACATCTATAATAAAATTTTTATAATCTGAATGTAACATTGGAAAAACTGAAGTAATTTTTTACTCAGATAACTGTGCTGGGCAAAACAAAAATAAATTTATAATATCATTATACTTGTATGCCACTACAAATATGGATATTGATTCGATAACTCACAAATTTTTAGTAGTTGGACATACTCAAAATGAAGGAGACACAGCACATTCTGTCATAGAGAAACAAATTTAAAAATCCTTAAAATCTAGCCCAATTTACTTGCCAACACAATATGTATCATTAATTCAAACTGCCAAAAAAACAGGACATCCATTTAAGGTTAAAGAACGAGGGTATTCTGATTTTTATGATATAAAAAATATTACAGAATGTAATAAGAAAAATTATTCTATAAATTATGATGGGGAAAAAGTTATTTGGAATAATATCAAAGTGTTGAGAGTGGAAAAAGCACAACCAAATACAATTTTATACAAAACCAGTTTTTCAGATACAGAATTCAAAAAAATTAATTTATACCATGGTGGAGCTCGTGGTAGAAATCCATCACTTGCTAATTACACATAATTAAAACAAGCTTATACACAAAAAAACAATATTTCAATTAATAAGAAACGGGATCTGATGTCGCTGTGTCAAGATAACTACATACCAAATATATACCATGATTTTTATAAAAGTTTACAGTCTTAACTCTTAACTATATTAGTTCATAATAATCATTTTTTAACCAGAAAATTAAATTGTTTTATTGCAAGTTGCCATTTTATAAATGTATGTTATTATTTTTATTTAATTTAATTATGAGGTTATTAATTTGTATTTTATTTAATGATACTGCTAAAATAAAATTATATTATGTTAATTGCATTGTTGTTGTTAATTTATTTTAATAGTTACCTAACATAAATGCATGATTTAGTATTAAAAATTGTCTTATTGTAATTAATATAGTTTACAATTTTAATTTACATGTTTTATTTACTACTTGAAAGAAAGACACACATAGAAAAAAAAATATTATTTCAGTCGCGAATAGTGACACAAGTCAAAATGTTTTCAAACATTTGTTAATAACACCAATAATAATAAATTAAAATTATAATTTACCAAGTATTCTTAGGAACAATGTTATTCAACATATTTTTATTAAAAAAGAATAACAATCTAATACAAATTTGAATTGTTGTGTTTGTTTTAAACCTTAAATAGCTAATTACTGACAGTTGTGTTTTTTGAGTTGTGTCACTATTCCTGCAGTAGTGCGATATATTATATTATATTGATACTTACCCACGATTTCATCAGAGTCTAAGGGCCAGTTGTGCCGTCTCCGATTAAACTCCGATTAGGCTTAATCACTGATAACAGATATTTTAACCGTGCTAATTCGGCCGATTAAACTGTGATTAACTTTAACCGGAGATGGTACAACTGGCCCTAAGGGATAATTTTTTGTTCTTTGGTTTTGTAGTGTGCGCTTGACTATGTTTTCAGGTGGCATCTGACTTTTGTCGTCTAATTTTGCAACGCATTCTCCAAAAATATATGCTGGGTTGTTTTTGGTAGTCTTAGTTTGAATTTTTATTTCAATATAACACTTACTTACCTCAACCTCTTTCTTGTTTGGCCTATGTGTTATGATATGAGTTGTTCCACTTTTGACAATTTTTGACATTTCAAGATCTGTATACATGATCCCTGGACATTTGAGCATGGTTGCTTTACTACAACGCCATGTAATACTACTTATTACGGTATGTTTGAGAACGTACATGTAGCCCTCGAAACATAATTTGGGCTTATTTTTATTAGAGTTAATGATTTCCATCGTATGTTAAAAATGTAAAATCAAAAGTAGAGAAACTAGAGAAAAAAGACTGAGAGTATAGATGAGTGAGACTGAAAGTATTATAGTTTATAAAACAATTATATCTTAACAAAAGAAATGGAATTTCCTTCAGAACAAGATGAAAAAAAATGCTATACATTGAATAAAAATAACATGATATTTTGTGGATACCTATTATCTTGAAATCAATAAAATTGATTTATATCTTTCACTCTAGATAACTGATAAGTATAATATTATATGTACTTTGTACAGAATGATTCTTTTTTAAATGTACATTGCAGTATGATTGTATGAACTTAATAATTTCCTTAATATATTTAATTAAGAAAATTGAAACACTTTTATTTTCCCTGAGGGTGATGACATACCCAAAAAAATTAAAATAAAGGTTGTAATATAAATAAAATCAATACATTCATTGCTGTTTAGAATCTAATATATATTTATTACTATAGAATAATAAATAATAACATATAACATATAACCTGTAATCTGTATATTAATAATTATATATTATATTATATATATATATATATATATATATAAAATATGACCAATAATGTGTAAAAAAAATTTAAATAATACCTAATTTAATACTTTAATTTTAATTGTTATATATTTAATTATTTTAATTTGACTTTTTTTTCCGTGGCTTATTTTTCCCATGGCTTTTTTTTCCTACATTATTTTTTTAATACATGTGTATTTCATGTGTCTAGAGTACTCTATGGTCTGGTGTCAATAACTGTTGATTCATTTTTTAATATATTTAATTTTTTTAAATCATAACAAAAATGCCGAGTTGCTTGGTTTGTGGTAGATCAAGAAACTCTACATCTAAACTACAAAATATTACATTTCATAAATAAGTATTTTTAACTCTATTTTTTTTTTTAATTTTTTTGTTCTTAACAGTGAATTCTTTTTTCAGATTTCCTACTATTCAAATGATTAAGGAAAAATGGTGTGATTTTGCAATCGAAAATCATTTAGTTGTTAGCGATATTAATCAACATAGCTTGATATGTTCAAGTCACTTTGAGTCTTCTTTATTCATAACTAAAGACCGGATTTTTGTGCAGCTAACATCTAAAAAACGTGCAATTAAAATGTTAAAATGTGCAAAATCGTGCAAAAACAAAATTTTACTATCTACTAACTACTACTTCAAATTTTATTTTTCACTTTTTTTTTTATTATATTATTATTTATTAGTAAATTGGCATTAACTATCATAATAAAATATAAAATTAATTTAATTCTGGATATTTTTCGATCCAACACTTTATTTTAGAACAATAACTACTACCAATTTTTGGCATTTTAAATTAAATAATTTCAAGTAATAAGTATCAACTATAAAAGTACCTATAAACTATGAGTTGACTACGGCTGCTGCGGATAGACTGTGTCTATACTCTATATGTATGTATGTAATCGATAATCTATTGACTATCGTAGTAGTTATTATCTTAATTACATCGGATTATATATATATATATATAATTATTTTATTATATATAAAAGTCCAATACTTCATATCACAAATGATACAACGTACAAAAATATTTGTACAAAAGTATATTTTTATAAAAAAAAAAACCCAATACGTTCAATTTTGTGCAACATAAATCTTTCTTTAAATTAATCTACATCTCTTGATTTGGATTTGTAGCTTGTTTCTATAGAATTAAGAACATGTGATAAAAAGATGCAATTGCACGGGAATCCGGCAGTGGCGTGTTTAGGGGGTGGGCCTGGTAGGCAAGTGCCCACCCACATTTTTGTATAAGTACTAGACTAGTATAAGTTCGATGCTCAATGGTCAGTTAGAAAAAAAAATTGGTTTTTGATTAGATTAGGTATTTCAATAAATATGAAAGATTTAAATATTTAAATAAGAGTTTATGTATTAATAAAAGGTAAACTACCATTTATTATAAAAATATTAAAATTAGTCATTTAGAATAAAAATACTAAAACTTAAATAGATCAAATTATAATATGAGGAGGGAGTAAAACCATTCTGAACTTAACTTTTGTGGCCCATCCACAAAAAAAGTTCTGGACACGCCACTGGAATCCGGTTTTTATTCATAACTCATAAAAATTCTAGAAGACTATCAAAAACTGCAGTCCCAAGCATCATAGTTACTAGAAATAAGAATGTCAATTATTCACTATAAACAAAAATGTTTACAAGCAAACTATATAATTTGTTCAATTATATTTTAGGCAAAAGAAACATTTCCTGAAATGAGTCATACTTGCCAGAACAGCATTGTAGGTAAACCTTTTGATGTAAACAGAATTATTGTGAAGGTAATATTTTATTAATTTAATAATATATATTAGGTACATAATTATTATTTTAGCTTTCTATACAATTGATTTTTTCAGTAGGTATTACAAATGTATTGTTTTAAACATTTTTATTAGGTATTATTAAAAAGTTGTAACACCAGATAATAGCATATTACAGTTAGATAAATCCAATGCAATTGCAATTGTTATTTTTTATTATGCTGTTGTTTAATGTAATTGCTATAGCTGTTTAGTATTTATTAAAATAAAATGTGCCTATTATGTAGGTTATTGCCAATAATATAGACTGTGAAGGAGTATCACCATTAGACGTATCTATGCAATCGAATATCTGTCCTTTGGAGACTTTTACAGTTCAAGTAATTTACTTTATAAATTTATAATACATCATAATATTAAATTAGTATTTATTGTTTATTATGTGTAGGAAAATATGAATTCTTCATATTTGATTGCTGCTACTGCTTCTAGTAGTGCTGCTGTTAATGATACACCAAAACGTACATTTTTGAAGCAGAATATTCATTCTTTACCCAATAAATTAGTCGTGAAGAATAAAAAACTGAAAGTATTGCAACAAAGTTTAAGACGGAAAGAAAAAAAAATTACTCTATGCATATGCTACAGTCGTTACCGTGCATAGATAATAAAAGAATGGATAGGCCATAGAGTATACTCTATGCCCTATGGGATAGGCCATCAGGCCCCTTATCGCATGGGCAAGAACATTATTTTACTTTGAGGTTACAAGGCACGGACTAAGATATACAGGACTGGACACGACAAGGTTGGAGGGTGTGGGGGGTTGACTACGAAATGTTGTACAACAGGCGGTGTTCGGGGGGATATTTTCCTTTTAGCCATTGAGTATATATATATATATATACTCTATGCTTTTAGCATTACTAGCGCCGTTTTAGTGGATACTTATGGAACTATCTATGATGATAATGTCATCTAGTTTCTAGTAGTATAGAAGTCTGTGGTCTAAACACAGAACTGAACCGTAGCCTATCTGCGCATGCGCGAGTACCATATCAAGATTTGAAATCTCTTATCATTTTATCAATATCATAGAAATAATATTCGTTAATCATTATTCATTTATTAATATATTTTAACTTTAATACTTTTAAAGTTTTAAAACTTAATTACTTTTTTAATATGAATTATGAATATGTTTACAAATAAATTTTATTATTATAAAAACTTTTTTAGTAAGAAGGTACAAGTTAATAATTCCATTAATGAGTGCCAGTGAACAATACTTATGGAAATGTAATATGATGTAGTTTGTATATACTATATTACTTTATTTTTTATACATAACAATATGAAAAATGATTAAAGTAAACTCGAATTTATAAAGATAGAAAATTGTATGCTAAAAAAAAAAAACTGAAAACTAAAAAGTAAATAATACATTTTCACGGTATGTATTATTTACATTAGGTTATACCTAGTACAAGTAACATCATTTTTATGTTTTATTTTTATAGGAAAACATTGAAACTAAATGTGATTATGAAGAATGATGAAAGGAAACTGGAATTTATAAAGATGGAAAATTGTATGCTAAAAAAACTAAAAAGTAAATAATGGAAATGCCAAAATGATTTACAGTAGAATCTTGAATATCTAAACTTTTTAAGACTACCTATCTAGGCTATCTAGTTTGGATGGTTGGAATTTAATACATATGAAATATATGTATGTGCACTCACATTGATGTCGGGGTAGCAGAGAATTTGGTTACATAAATTAATGCATATTGATATTTAGATAACAGAACTAATTTTTTATTTAATTTTTTTTTTTTAATCATTATGTATTTTTAGTTTAATTACATAAATAATGAATCTCTTAATACAGAATTGTTTTTAACACATTAGTAAAATGTTTAAAGTAAAGCACATAATAAAATATTTCATTATTTTACGTAAGACTTACTGTGTATTATTTCTTAACCTTTCATTTCCTATCTATAAGAATATCTATAAAAATAATTAGCCATCATTTATATAGAAATTGTGGAAATTGATATTGTAAAATATTATTAGCTTGTTTTTAATTCTCATAAAATCCTAAACATATTATTGCATGCAATATTTTTATTGGATCTTGTATTTATCTTATATGTACAGTAATAAAATTTTCCTAATAAAAGTTGTAAAAATAGCTCTTCATAATTACATGAAAGATACAATCACAATGGTAGGCAACTTTGACAAAGTGTACAAAAAACGAGTTTCCACTTTAGAATTTACACTAATTTTAACTTTATTTTCAAAATGTCAATTATTTGTGATATATGCAAAGTAGAATTTGCAACTAAGTCTTCATTGACAAGACATCTTTTAAATAAACACAATATTACTAGTGAAGCTAAAAAAAAAATGTTATCTAAATGTATCACCTGTAATGACAAAACTTTTTCAAAAAAAAAATTGCTTATTGATCATTTAAATACAGAACATGGAATGAGTATTCAAGAAGAAATTATAAACTTTTCTAGTGTATCAGGTACTACTATGACATAATAACATTTTTATTTATTTTTTATTAAATATACACTTCTTATAAACTAAAAAAAATCATACATTAAATTATAGATTTTCAAAATTGGTTAATAAATTATGAACTAAAAAATAATTGCCAATATTCACACCAAACCGGAAAAAGAATATGCAATGATGGTCGTAGAACTTACTATGAATGTAGTCGATCTGGCACCTATAAAGAAAAAGATGATTCTAAAAGGCTAATAAAATCACAAGGAACTAAAAAAATCAACTCAAATTGTACGAGTCATATTACATTATTTGAGCCCGTAAACCAAAGCAATTGTATTATAACATTTTATAAAGAACATTATGGACATGAAAATGAACTGCAACACATTGGTTTACCAATAATAAAAAAGCATGAGGTCGCTGCAAAATTATCACAAGGTGTGACAATTAGTAGAATATTGGATGATTTTAGGGATAACATTGGAAACAATTTGAAAAGAGAAGATCTAATTACTCGAGCTGATCTTCATAACATCAAGCAAAAATATAATATAAATATTCAGGATGGTCAATTGCATAAAGATGACTCTACAAGTGTGGATATTTGGGTTGAACAAATGAAAGAGCATGGAGATAACAATCCAGTTCAATACTATAAAAAACAAGGTAAATTTTCCAACAAAATTATTTTATTTTAAATGTAGATTGGTAGGTACACAAAATAGAATAGGTAAGTATAACATTATTTTAATATGTAACTTAATTTTTATTTAAAAATAAGTATGAAATTGAAATTAAGAAATTAAGAACAATTCAAAGTAAGCGACATATATTTAAAATTATATAAAATCATATAAATATAATTGTGTGAATTTCAGGAGTTATCGATATTACTGGAAAATTAGAAATAAATGATTTTTGTTTAATCATAATGGACCCAGGACAAAGACACTTGCTACAAAAATTTGGACAAGGAAAAGTAGTTTGTCTTGATGGGACCCACGGACTTAATGGATATGATTTTGAGTTAGTTACCTTAATGGTAATCGATGACTTTGGTTCAGGGTTTCCGTGTTGTTTCAACACTCTCATGTATCTCAATACATGAGATTAAAAAAAGGCATTTAACTAGTATTTCGCTTAATTTAAATATTACTAAGAACGATGCAAATAGCTGGAATGTAGATAGTGAACATACACCAAATCAATCGTATGTAGTTAAAAAAAATAATGAAGAAATATGTTGTGTAATAGTTTGTAGTACGTGTAAAATATGCATTCATACATTTGAATGCACTTGTTTAGATTACTCGATAAAATCAATTATTTGTAAACACATTCATATTATCGCACTAAGTCAAGAAAATGCCACAAATAAAATGATCAGTTCAGAATTAAATGATATAAATAAACATGTAAAAGATACAAACGATGCAAAAGAAATAGAAATACATATGAAGACTTTAAATAACAAAAATGAAAATGAAAATGAAAATTTGTATGAAATATTTAAAAAAAAAACTATGAGCACATTAAATAAAATCCATTTAATTGAAGATTCTGATCACCTTAAAGAAGCTATTAAAAAGATAGATGCTCTTAATGCATTTATAGATGCAACATCAAAACAGTCTGCACCAAATAAGGAGTTCATTAAAGTAAATAACGATCCACCTAATAAAAAAATAACCACACAAAAAAACTTTTTTTCGACAAAATCGAAACGAAAAAAACCTGAAAACGATTTGTTTAAGCCGTCAGAAATTGAAAACAATGAACTACGAGACACCTTTTTAAATAAAAAATTTAAAATATTGCAGGAGAAAGATGTAGAACATTCATATTTTAAAAAACAATAATTAAAATTATTTTATACTTTTCAGACATTACTATTATATATTTTAATTGATGAAGTTTAAAGACTGATTAATATTATTTAATTATTTTTTTGTGAATTACACTATTATAATGTTAATGTTTTTATCAATTTTCATTATACATATTATACTATTACACTATTTATATTAACTTTTATACATTTTATTTGATGAAGTTTAAAGACTGATTACTGTTATTTAATTATTTTTTTGTGAATTACACTATTATAATGTTAATGTTTTTATTAATTTTCATTATATACTATTTAAATATTTATATTAACTTTTATACATTTTATTTGATGAAGTCTAAAGACTGATTAATATTATTTAATTATTTTTTTGTGAATTACACTATTATAATGTTAATGTTTTTATTAATTTTCATTATATACTATTTAAATATTTATATTAACTTTATTATATAATATTATATTATACGTACCATGAAAATGTATGATTTACTTTTCAGTTTCTAGTTTTTTTGTAAACATAATCGTTTTCATATTATACATGAATGCATGTGATATAATAATTAATAATATTATATTATATTTATGCTCATTTCTCTTAAATAAGTTATTACATAATTCTTATTGATAAAATGATAAGAGATTTCAAATCTTGATATGGTACTCGCGCATGCGCAGATAGGCTACGGTTCAGTTCTGTGTTTAGACCACGGACTAAGATTAACAGGACTGGAAACGAATAATAGTACACCGTATAATGAAAAGATCCACATCTGTTACGGATAGCTCACGAGCGATTGTAGCGCCATCTCTTAGTTAATTTATATTTTATGTATAAACCTTACATATTACAATATTGTTGAGTTAATAATACTCACGCGCGGTACCCAAACAATTTAAAAATATTGTAAGTTACAATTTGTGACTACCAAAAAAAAAAAAATTGAACTTGAATTTAAAGTATTAATTAGAATATTCAATGAATTAACTAATTAGTAGATTTTACATTGAAACACTCCCTGGCTATTTGATTATACAACTCTGAATTGTCTAAACATTACGGTCTAAAAAGTCTGTACTAAAAAGAAAAATGGCTAATAGCCATATTATTTTATATGTACAATTACCATATATTATTTTTTCATTAGTTCATTACGTGTGGTATTAATTATTAATCGTGGTGATTGTAATACATTAATAAAAGTAACGAGGTGTAAATCATTACATATATATATTTTAAAATGGTGTATAAGTGTTCAGTATTAAATTGTGAGAGTCATGACAAAACATTCAGAAAATGTACTCTATATTCTGTACCTGCTGACCCCATATTAAATAAATTGTGGAATAATGTAGTTTCTGAAAATAATAATAAAGGTACTGTTGTGAAAAAAATCTGTGAATTGCATTTTACAAATGATGATTTGGTTCGATCTTATGTAAATTGGCCAGATGATATATCTGATCCACTGCAAGTAAATATTTGAAATGTTTATTATACTTCCCCAAAAAAATCTTCCTTATATATCAATTCAGAGCTGGACAAAATCCTTAAAAAAATGATTTTAAAATCCAAGTCAAAAATTACCAAATAAAATAATTTTAAAATTCAAATTCAAAATCTTTAAAATCAGTGATTTTAAATTCAAAAATCCGCATCTTAACAATAATTGTCTTATTAAGTTGGTATTTAAAAATTTAATAATCAAATTTTTTAGTCATTTAAATCTATCATTCCATAAATTTTTACTAACTAATAAATTTAATTTTTTTACTATACAGTAGGTATGTTTATAATAGAACTAAAATAGCTTTGACTAATGTTAATTGTTCATAAAAGTATATAGACCATTATACTTGTTTATGAAAATTAAATAAATATGTAGTCCTATATACAATATATATATGTACATTCGGATATTCCTATAATTGTAAATTTTAAATAGATAGTCAATTTTATGGTCAAATGTTTTTTAATTAAAATAAAATGATAAACAAGTATTTAAAATAAATAAACAATTTAAAAAGACCACTTGATTTCTGTTATTATATGAAGTTATATACCTACTGCTATTATTAATTAATCAAATTTTAAAAATACAATTAAAAAAAGTTAAATTATACAATAAAAAAAAATGTAACTAAAAACTTGAAAATCAAAATCATTTCAATGATATTTTAAAATCAAAAATCAAAATCCTTTTTAAATTGATTTTGATCATGCCCAGCTCTGTGTATCATATTATTTTGAAATTATTAAATAGATAATATTATAATTTATAACTCCTTACTACCTAATATATTATTTTTCTTAGAGAAGTATTCCTAAGTTACAAAAGGGTGCCGTGCCATCATTATTTGGTAATACTGTTAACAAAAGTTTTGATAACTGCTCAGAAATTACACCGATACTTGCGAAGGCACAATTTAGCACAGAGGTATTAAAACCATCTAATTTTTCCATTATATAAATATTATACGAAAAAAGATTTTTTTTTTTTAATGTTTAAATCATTAGGTAATGTTAATATTAAAATTTTATTTTTTGATAAATATTGATTGAATGTTTTAAATGTATATTATGTATATATTATGTAACGTTTGATAATTTACTATCTAATGCAAATTTGAACGAACCTCAGAAAGTTCTAATAAATGAAATTATAAAAACCAGCTCTGTTAAATCCAAAAATCGCAGATATCCTGAGAATTGGATATTACTATGTATTTTATTTCATATTAGGTAAAACTATAGTTTTCAGTTAATTTAATCATGATTTATTTACATGTTCTTAAATTAATTATGTTATTAAATCTATGATAGATCTCCTAGTGCATATTCTTTTTTACGTGTACAAGAAATATTACCTTTGCCATGCCCCAGAACAATAAGAAATTATCTTTCATTTGTTCAAAATCAGTGTGGATTTGATAAAAAATTCTTTTCGATACTAACCAAGAAAATATCCATGTTCAATGATCAACAAAAACATGGAAATTTGATTTTTGATGAAATTTCACTACGGACAAGCATTTCTGTAAATTGTACTACTCTAACTTACAGTGGCTTAAAAGATTATGGTAATGAAATGCCTTGTGAACATTATGGCCAAAAAGCTGATCATGCTTTAGTATTCATGTTTCAAAGCTATGCTGCTAATTTCTCTCAACCAATTGCTGTGTTTACAACAAAAGGACCAGTTAAAGGTATATTTATACAAAAACATTACCACATTTGATTTACTTTATATAATTTATACAACAGTAAATTATTTAATATTATACTAGGTTATATACTAGCCCAGCTTGTTATTAAAGCTATTTGTTTACTTGAAAATTAAAAATATTAAGAGAATTACAGTATTTATAATTTTATAAAGTCTACTTTGTAATATAAAACTAATAGATAGCGCCACAATCGCTCATTAACTTTCCGTAACAAATTTTGTTCAAATGATAAAGGTTCGTTTCCAGTCCTGTTAATCTTAGTCCGTGGTTTAGACGCTCCTCAGACTTTAATACACGGACTAAGATATCTTAGTCCGTGCTTTTATAGTATCTACATCCGTGTTTTATACTAACTCTATAAGTTCTATATAGAAATCTGTTGATAGGACGTGATGAGTGATAAAGTAATAACATAAACAGTTTTAGCCCATAGATCTTTATTATCTATGTTTTAGCCACGGGATTCAGATTCAGGCGTTTCGGGTCGAACGTGTGATTAATACCTAAGTTGTTGGTAATTATGTATTAATAATATGTATTATGTAAGTACTAAATAACTAGCCACTGCGCATAAGTGCAATTAGACTAATATTTTTGGGGGTGCACAATAAGTGAAAAGCTCACACATGGTTGGCCAGTTGGAAACATAATAGGTATTTATTTTTCTCAGTTGTTATACAGTAGAAACAGTAAAAAATATTTTAATTAATAATAATTCATATTGAAATTCCACACTTAGTGCAATGGTCAAAGAATATAAAATGAATATTTTGTATTTTAAAATGAGCTGACAGTGTTTTTATTGTTTTACCTCTTTCAAAAATGAGTTCTCTAAAATAACTACTTGAAAGTATTTTTTATATATTATATAATATTATCTATAGGGGCATAGGGCTATGGAAATTGCGAATGATATATTTATGTTTAATTAAATGTAGCTAAATTAATAGTGAGGAAATATATATTAATGTGTCATATTATACTTATCTGTTTAAAATTAAAACTTGTTTTTTTTATTATCATAAACTCATAATTTAATGATTGTATTATTTTTGAAAATTGAATTTCTATGATTTGATTAGTTTATTCATAATATAGGTATTCAATAAATATTTCAATTTTAAATTATTTTTATTATCAACTTAATATAATGTATTATAAATAGTAAGTACTTACCTATAATTATGAATAGTCGAGTGTCCTACAATATAAAGAACTTTAATTCTTATAATTCATTGCGATTGTAACATCCAGTTACCATATTTTTGTTATTAGCATGATTAGGTCCCTACAAAAACTATTTTAAATGAATCTATTAGTCATTTATTAATTGTATAATTAGTAAATATTTTAGTAATGATACTACATTGGTTTTGAAATAATTTAGGAAATTAAAATTAATAATTTTAAAATATATCTAGGTATTGTAACAAAACGAGTTTTATGTTTATGATGGTGATGTACTATACTTACTATTTGTTAAAGGATTTTTGTTTTAATTTATCAATACATTATTTTCCTGATACTTGAATGGTTCTACAGAACAATTCAAACAAGTTTTCTCATTTTTCAAAAAGTTATATTATTATAAAAAATTAACTTAATTGATATAAAAAAAAAGCGGGTAAGTGAGTATCGCTCTGCTGTACCTTAGGGGGTGGGGTGGACCTCGGACTAGGGTAGGTTAAATTTGAATGCAATGATAGGTATCATTGTATACGAAAAACGATTCAGAACGGAGATGATTTGTCAGTCTAGGATATGTTAATATATTATATTAAAATATTGTCATAATCTATTTTGAAACAAATTAAAACATTTAAGTAAAAGTTTCAAGATCATATGTTTGATATTTTTTTAAAAATAACAAAAATCTAAAATTATTTATTAGTAAAACGTTATTTTACACGTGTATTTTTGATTTCAAATTAAAATTAAAACTTTAAACACTCGTAAAATTTTTTAAATTGAATAATCCTCAAACTTTTTTATAATTATTCTAATTATTCTATTATTATGGACAGCATAGTATTAAATTTTCAATTCTTAGCTTTTGATAGTAAAATATTTATAAATTTTTAACTACCAAATAGTGAAAAATATTCATGATTTTGACGAATTTTTGTCAATATTTGAACTTCAAATGCTAATAAAAAAAAATTGTGCCTATGTAATTTTATAATTTTTGAATGAGAGTTAGAAAAAGTTATGTGGACCTTTCAATTAAATTTTCAAGTAATTTGTCCCAGCTAATTTTTTTTTTATCAACATATATAAAAAAAAAATTTAAAAAAATTTAAAATTTCAATTGTCTATAAATAGCTCAAAAAAAGTCCAAATGTTTTGAAAATCAAATCACGTAAAGAAAATGGCAATCTAAATAACTGGTAAAATTTTCAAATATTTACGACTTATATTGTTTGAATAACAACAAATATCAAAAATCGTTTGAGGCTAAACCGTTATTTAACGCGGTTTTGTAAAAATTTAAATTTCAAACACTCTTAAAAAATTTTCGTCTTAGTCCGGTAGAGTTTTTTTACAGATATTCGAAGAAAAATTTATGGAGAACCTTATACCAAATTTTCAAAACTTAGTTATAAAAGAAAAAATTTTTACGATTTTTCAACCACAAAATTACTTGCAAATTTTCGCCATTTTGACATATTTCGTATAAATTCGAACTTTAAGCACTTATAAAAAAAAATTGTGACTAACGATTTCGGATTTTTTTTTATCACTTTAAGAACAACTTATAAGAAACCTTGTATTAAATTTTCAAGATTTTCTGGCCACTCAAAAAATTTTTATTGTTATTTACAAAAAAAATACTTAGAAAAATTGAAAATTTCAATTGTCTATAAATAACTCAAAAAAGTCAAAATTCTTTGAAAATTTAACTGTGTATGGAAAACGCTAATATAAAAATTTGGTGAAAATTTCAAGTATTTACATCGATTAGTTTTTGAGTTATAGCAAAATAAAAAATTCGATTTTGACGAAAACTGGTTTTACGTAAAAAATCCCGTTTTTCCCTAATTTTTTTAGGGTTTTTCCTGACTCATTTAAAAAAAAATTGAAAAATTTTACCTATTAACCCCCCAAAGTACCAACTAGATTCAATTTCCTTTTCAAAAAGGGGCTGAAGTCAAAAATCGAAGCATTTTTACTGCTCGAAATATTGTCGATAGGCATACACAAAAAAATAAAAAAACCAAAAAAAAAAAAACACACACATCATTGTAAAATCAATACATTCATCACTCCGTTCAGAATCTAAAAATATGCTTGTTTCTACTAAATGTTGGATAGTAGATATCTCTACACATCCTATTACTATTGTCTGTATTTTATGCACATATTAATTAATTATGATATAAAATTAAAAATAGATTAAAAAAAACAAAATAATGAATAAAATAAATATTATTAAGTATTTAAAAACATTTTTCATGACTTAAGATAATATTAATTTCATGATTATTAATTTTTTTAGACAGGTCAATTTGCTACTGACTAGCTTCTATTTGATAGTCATTAAGGTCCAGTTTGATATCCGGATAATAACAATTTTGCAGTTCTGAAGAAAGTGGTTAAAAGGTTTAGAACATTTCAGATGGTGAAGTTTCACAGTATGTGTTTATTTTATTTTGTAAAATGTTAAGTGGGCTACTTTTTGCCCATCCCTGATATAATGTATTGTTATTATTTTTCTGTTTATAGGAACCAATAATTAAGTACTAATTTGGAGGATTGGTGATTATTAAACATTTGCCATTATTGATCTTACAGATTTTAGCGCTTTCTGTATTTGTTATGGAACTCAATTATTGACTACATTTTATGATAAAAGTTTGTATATTAAGTAACACAATTATTAAGTTTATCCAAGTGAACAAGGGCATAATTGGCATAAAGAGGGCATTTGCCTCCCCTCCATCCCTTTTAATTTTTTCTATACAATACATTAATTATTAATTTATTTAAAAAATGTTATGTTTGATAAAGTTCTTAAATCTCAATGATATCAACTATAAATTAATTTTAGTTTGTATAGGAGAAAAATTAAATCTCCCCCTTCATGGTCATAACTCAAATACACCCTTGCAAGAGAAAGTAAATTTATAAATTTAAAAACAAAATTAGGAGAGAAAATATTCATTGATATTCAAAATAAATCATTTAGTAATTTTGAACATTTTTAAATTTAATTTAAGCTGTTGCCTATTTATATGCTATATAAAAATATTAGCAATGTTTTATGAATTGTCTGTATTGACTTAACTGAAGATTTAATAATAATAATATACGATACAAATATTGTATACTTAAATAATAAATAGACATTAATTATTTAATAAATGCAATGTATTCTTAAAAATTTAGGCTGATAAGTGATGAGCTTGCTGCATATTAAACACATAACCAGACAGCCGCCGATTTTGCATTTAGTTCATTACACGCAGTCAGTTTCTGATTGGTTTTCCAAATTTCCATCCTCCGTCTACTATGCCGTACGGCGCAGTTAGTTGATTAAGATGATTTTAAAGTTGAAAAAATGTTGGTTTAGGTCTTTAGGATTTGGATCAAGAACAATTATACTAATATCATCTGAAAAATTATGAAGAGGTGTGGTGCCGTTGAGTAGTATATCTAAAGTATAAATGTTATATATGCAAGGATATTTTTAGAAACTCCATCATTAATAGGATGGTATTTAAAACAAGCATCACTACATAATACTTAAAAGATTGAATGATTAGATAATAAGATAATAATATGTAGACAAAATCTTAGTAGATTAGATCACTGTGCTTGATACAATCATATTATTTTTTATTTGAATAGAAAAGAATCTTTCTAGAACGATTTTTTCCAATTTTTTGGATAATATTGGAAGTAATTTCATAGGTATAGAGAGATACGGGGTGTCCCGTGAAGATCTGAAATAACTTTTGTCCTAATCAATATTTTTAAAAAAATTCTTTTAAATATAATTCATAGACACTTGCGCTACATTTTTAGTATACATTTTTTATTTTTGAAAATAAAAAACTAAAAAATTGATAAAAAAATTTTTCCAAAGTAATCAAAAATAGCCGATTTGTGAATCTAATTTAAAAATAAATTTAAATGGTAAAAACATTTATTTAAGTCCAGTGGCTGAATTTTTACAATTTTTTTTTAAATATCAATATTCTCATTAAGTAGATAATGATCTAATTTATGTAAAACAATAAAAAAATAACATGCTCTTATTTAAAAATGTTTTTACAAAATATTTTTTTGAATTATAATGTTTCTAACATAAACTAGATCACAATTTACCTAACAAGAATATTAATATTTAAAAAAATTGTAAAAAATCAGCCACTGGACTTAAATAAATGTTTTTACCATCTAAATTTTTTTTTAAATCAAATTGGCTATTTTGAATATTTTTAATTAAATTTTAAGTTTTTATTTTCGATATTAAAATGTATACTAAAAATGTAGCGCAAGTGCTAATGACTTATATTTCAAAGACATTTTATAAAAATATTGATTAAAACAAAAGTTATTTCATTATTTCATTTAACAGATCTTCGTGGGACATTCTGTATAATGTAGAAAGTTTGTTTGATTTTGAAATTGAAATTATGATTGATTTCTTCCAGAATGAGGGATAATACAAGTCTCAGAATAATGTTATAAAATTATGTTAAAATTAATATTACTTTTTTGGAAGGGTTTTTATCATATTATTATCTCCTAATACTTTTTTCTAATTTTATAAAGGCTAAAAGAAAAAATATCGGAAGAGAATGGTTTACCAAGTGTCATCATGGCCTTATGCCCTTATATGACTTCATGGCTTGAGAATGTTAATACTGTTTATGTTGGTGTGTAGTCAAAAGTTTTCTTCTTGACATAAATTTATAAAATTAGTTTTTTCTTGGTTGGATATAGCAAGAAAATTATCTATATTTCCTAATGTGAGAATAGTTTGACAATAGTTTATAATTCTAAAGAGTATTAGGTAATTGATTAATTTTTTTTTTTCACTTGGCACTCTTGTTCTTTGTCAATAATGTTGTTTTTGTTTAAAGTATTTAATATTTAATAGATATGATGAGAATGGTTTTTTTTTAATGGCTAGGGTGGATTCTAGAAATAAAGAATGCAGCATTTTGAATTATTTCTATGAATGAATGTATTGCATTATTAATTTCAATGTTAGATTTTGATGATTAGATTCATTTTAGTTGCCAGTAATTTGTTTAAATAAAGTCATGTTAGGATATTATATTATTTTATCGGATATTTTATATTTAAATTATAATTGTATTGTTATACATCAAACATTTTTAATAAAATTTATATTTTTAGGTATTTTAAGAAGATTTCTATTTAATAACTGGATAGTAAAATATACTGGATGATTGGAATTGGATACATCAACAGCAACTAATATAGTATAGTTAAGTTTTAGAAATTAATGAAACTGAATTTAATTTTAAAACAAACCAAAAATTCTCGAGAGTAATATGATTATGTTATTTCAATTTTACTTTTTGAATAAAGAATAAATATAAATTAAGTTTATTTAATAATTTGAAAAATTTATATTGTTCATTTGTATAGTACTAGATTAAAAAACTAAACCTAGATTAAGGTTTTATTAATAACTGAGATGTGGCATCTCAAATTTTATAGAACTAAATTTTGTCTACAAAATTTTAAAATAAGAAACTAAAATAATGAAAGATTTTATTATTATCATTATAATTAAAAAAAAAACATTCATAAACATCATAATGTATGATAAATGTAGAAATATTATTTTCTGTTGAAGAATACAGTACTTAATACCATTGATTCATTGATTATAAACACAATTTATAGTCAATGCTAATACTACCTATATTTAATATTTATTCTGCGTATAGTGAGGATTTTTAATAGATTTAAATGTATGTAAAATAGCTTCCCTAATAGAAATTATATACCTATGACTGGAAATTGTATTAACGTGTTTTAGTAATTATTGTACTTAATCCACTCAATGCAGTTTATCAAATATAAAGTCACTAAAAAAACATTATCTGCGTTACTCATTATACTATATCTAAATTAAAATTAAATATTTAGTTAAAAGTTTACATTAAACTCATATGTAAGTACTAGGCACTCTACAAGTATGTGAATTTATCCCTAAATTACATTTTTGTTTTATTTGAAGTATGAATTATTTGGTTGTAAATTGGTACCTAGATACATAATCTAACGATCTACTTATAATCCTGAAACCGATCAACATGTATTATGTGTTTATGTATGATTTACCTACTACCTACCTATATATTTTGATGGCCCAATTTATAAAATTAATTGTTTAATTATCAATCAATTCAATTAAAATATATTTCGAGTGTACCACTGTATTGTCAATGTTTTAAACTATATGAAATTATTACTTATTCCAAATTGATTATAATAAACTCAAAACTTGGACATTTTTATCGAATAAAAAGATTTAATTATTTAGTCAATTTTTATTATTTATGATGAAGTGATACAAAGAAACCGTAGGGTTACAGCCAGTGGCGTACATTCAAATTTGCTCTGGGAGGGGTTTAAAAAAAATAACCAACACTAAAACCTTCTCTTTAAAACTATCTATTTTTCCAACAATCAAACACAATATTACACGTATAAAATATTAATAGGAAAAATAACAAAACAAATACAAAAGTTTACATACCTAACTCATGGCAGTTAAATACTATTTAATACAGTATATACCAGTACAGAATATTAAACATATTATATTATTAATTACTTATAGTAAAAATTCTAGTCTCTTTTTTTTAATATTTTAAACTTTAATGTTTTGTTAATAAACAATTTTAATGTTATAAACTCTAACTAATCTTATCGTAATACTTACCTATGGTTTATGGAGTTTAAATAGTTCAATGAATAGTTATTAGTTTTTGACATAAACTTCTTCAACTGCAGAATAGAACAGAATGAACGAAACATTCATAATATTATTTAACGAAAATGTTTAACATGATCATTTACGATAGTGCTATAAAAATAAAATCCATTTCACCGTGTTATTGTTCACGCGAAATTCAACGATTATAACGTAATCAGTTTTTTCTCCGTTGTTCGATCGAGACGGTCGAGACAACGACAATATTAATATGTATTTTTGTCCGCACACAACTGACTGTCTACGATCAAAGTTTTATGACATTTTTAATGTCTATTTTGATTGATATAATATGGCATCCATAATTTCGTTATGAAATATTTTTTCGTTGTTGGTTAAGTATAGTGTACACTCAATAGTCATATTATTATCATGATGTATGTTTGTGTATACACGGATGATTAATAATAAGAAATTCATCAATATCAATTTTTTTTGGTTCTGGGGGGGGGGGTTTGAACCCGACCCCCCCCCCCCGTATGTACGCCACTGGTTACAGCACAAACCCCGAATATTTGCATACAATCCTCTGATTAATTATAGAGATTTGAAAACGAAATGGTAAGATACCTACCTACCTAAGAAATTAGTCTAGTCCGCGCTTATGAGTTGATTGTTGATGTGATTGTTCGACAAACTCAACTAACTCAAGTAAACTCAACTGATTTTACGTTAGGTCGATAAATTTAATTAGATAGTGGTCAACAGTGGCGCAACTGTAGTTCTATGGAGGTACTTTTGTGTATACAAGATCGTAGCCCCCCCAAAAATCAATATTGAATTTAGTACTTTCCAGTCCCATAAATTAAAATTACACAAAGAAATGTACTTAGATTTATTATAATTTATCAGTTTACGTTTTTTTCTTATCCTATATTCCGCTCATATTATATCTATCATAATCATATGGTAATCGGTAAAAAATACCAAGGAAAAAAGAACAATTTTTAAAAATTTGAATATATAAAAAAAATTTATACATATATTAATTGATTATGAAGATTAAAAAATAAAAATGATTATTTAAACACAATTACTTATTTGTTTTTGTCTTTCGACAATCTGACTGTGGTAAAGTAGACGTGTGTTCACTAGTTTTCTAGTCCTTTATATTCGTGTTTTTGAAAATATTTTTTTACATAGTTTCAAATTGTTAAAAAAACAACGTTTTTATTAAAAAGTTATATTTTCAAATATTTTTTATCCTTATAATTTTTTAAGTTTTTTACTTTTTTGAATGACAACATAGTGTTTTAATTTCATATTCCAAAGCAGAATAATTTTCCGAGTATTTTGATACAAAAAATTCGAATTTAGGGTGAGTAGTTTATGAGGTATACTTATTTAAGTGAGTAGTTTATGAATTATACTTATTTAAAGTTTAGACAAGCGGAGTAGTGGACTAACATTTTGCGGGGTAACTCCGTACCACTCTACTCCACACAACTAAACTTTAAATACGTATAACTCATAAACTACTCGCGCTAAATTCGATTTTTATGTATCAAAATACTCAAAAAAATATTCTACTTTGGAATATAAAATTTAAAATCTATGTTATCATTCAAAAAAGTAAAAAACTATAAAAAATATAAGGATAAAAAATATTTAAATTGATTATTTTTGTGATTTTGGGGAGGCCATCGCATGTAGTAAGTGATAATTTTTTAATTTATATAATCAGTTAATATATTTATCATTTTTATAAATTGTTCTTTTTTCCCGGGATTCTAATCATATTGGTTAAGAACTTAAAAACCGTACGAATGTTCTGTGCATTATTAGTTATTAGTGTTATTATGTATTATATTTTTAATAGGTTGTATATTACAGAGTACAGACTCATTTCATCATTTGAAAAAATGAGATTAGAATAGTACTTCCGGGGTTACGGTTGAAAATTTTACAATTTTGTGAAAAATTATAATTATCAATCCTTTTTAATAAACATTAGGTATACGGAAAAAAATCCAAGGAAGAAAAAACCACGGAAAAAATAACCAAAATAAAAAAACCAAAGGAAAAAAAACCAAAATATAAATTACATAGTGTCTATACGAGCTAAAATCACATACCATAATTGTTATCATAGATCATACTACTTATCATACCACCGCCAAATTTTAAATATATTGTATTATATTAAAGTATAGACTTTTTTTCAAATTTTTAGATACATGTTTGAATATTGTGTTATTATTATTGTAGAACAAGAAATTTTTTATTATTATAATTTTATTGTATTACTTTATTAAACAGTCATTTATTATTTTATATTCATATTGTATACATTAATTATATTCTTGTTATACAGTTCGTAACAATGCATTTGTGAATTATTTTATATTAATGGTGTTAATATCCTATAACTCCTAATTATAGGAGTCTCCTATAAACTGACAGTCTAATCTAATAATCTAATCTATAAAAATATAGTCCAATGACTTCAAGTTTATCAAGATTCCCAGAGCATTATACCATCTATTTGTAAAATAAATATTATAATATCATAAATATTGACAAGATAATTTGTCAATATAGTGCTGACTGTGGTCTGTGACTTTACTGCAGTGTGTTCTTGACTCTTCTTGAAACAAAATTGGCACAAGCGTCATTAGGTATAGTACAAAAAAAAGAAAAATAAATTAAAACAATTATGTATAAATTATAACACTAATACTACAGATATATCAACATTTTTAAAAGCAATTGCTCATACGATTAGGTATCGATGATAATTTATATCACGGACTAAAATAATATCTTTTATCATTTTATTGTAAATATTTTAAATTAATTATAACAGCTGATAATTGATATATTAATATTATTAAATATATTCATATTTTTTATTACTTTTTATATTATACTATTTTTATAATTTATTATTACATTATACTTACATTACTTAATAGTCTTAATAGTTAATTCATTTTTATTTAACTTTTATTTTATGTATTTTGGTTTTTTTTTCATTGGTTTTTTTTTCTGTTGGTTTTTTTATTTTGGTTATTTTTTCCGTGGTTTTTTCTTCCTTGGATTTTTTTCCGGGATTCAAACATTAATATGATGTATCTATCAAACGAACAAAAATGTGTTTTGATCATTTGTAAATTAATGTATTTTCTTTGTATTTTTAATGTTGTTAATATTCGTAATTATGCCTAAAAATTAAACTCAAGAGAGTGATTCTTGATCGTCAACTACGATTCGGTCGATCTCAGTTTATTCGCAGTTCTATACTTCTCGGTGAATATAATATCTAAATATCATCAGCATTCGATAAGTTAATGTTTTTTTAAAACGTGGAAATCCACCTATTCGAGAAAGTATCGACCGGTTTTGTGTTAACGACAAAAATAATATTATAAATTATAATCATATCGCATTATTATAATATTATATTATATTAATTCTTGTGGTCTCGTCGCTATCAAAAAAATTTCGCGACACCTAAGCCGCGAGCCGCCGCAGCAAGCTGACTGTGATAGTAACTATTTTATCATCTACGGCGGCTGCAGCTGCGCTGTATCGCTTGAAAACACTCGACGCTGCTTCCACACGAGTAATGGTGCACAACCACCGTCGGACTCGATAAAAATATATTATTGACGGATTCGGTCGGACAAGGAATAATTGAATAGTATTGAACGTAAAATTGCCGCGTGTGTGCGAACGGTATTATACACATATGTATAGTAGCCGTCGGCGCCGCAGTGGTTGTACTGTTGTAGTAGTAATACTGCAGTAGTAGTAGTAGTAGTAGTTGTTGTCGTCAACTTGTCGCGGCAGGACGTCTGTAGTTCCGCTGACCAGTGTTGTAGTAAGCTTGCAGCTGTAGTCCCGCGAACGTTCGGTATAATATCAACGACAGCCACACTATCAACATATTGTTATTATGACGTCCCGTTGATTATCGCTGTAGTCAAACCATCGGAACAGGCACGTCGACAACATCATCCACATTGTGTACGGGGACGGAATCCTATTCTAGTGGCTACGTGTGTTCGTACGACGCGTTAAACAAAAGATTATATGCGTACGACGGAAAAAGGTCTTATCTGTATGGTTATTATTGTCTCGGTCATAACGTTTGTTCACGTTGCCGAAACAGTAATCAGTAGGTATCCATACCACAGACCAAGACCATTGTCTCGAAGGTAAACTTTAAAAATAAAATTTAACAGCTAAATGCCATATATTATAATGTGTACATATTATATTGCATTGGGTATGATATATACATAAAAAAAAAACCGGAAAGTTTTAGTGGAAAAATTCTTATTTTTAATAACATAAAATTATTATTACTATAATACCTAGTGCTCTTATTATTTTGTTATTATTTATGATTCAATATTATTTGTTCGATAAATTAAATGGTGAGACCATCAAAAAAGTATATTGGGTTAATCATTATATTATCATTAAGTACCTACATAGTTTGTGTAACATAATTATCGATACAACAAAAAGATGATCTCACCTATGGTATTCAAAATATAAATTGACAGAACAAAAGCAAAAAAAAAAACTAAAAATCTCTAGACTTAAGTATAAATAAAAAATTTATAAAATTATTTCAGATTACTATTAATTTTTGAAATTATCAGGACATAACAATTTGTTAAATATAAATAAATAATTTTCATATAACTAATATAAATTTTCAATGATAACTACTTAATTTAAATTTTTACAATACATTTACAATTTTCTCTTCCTCATTATTATTTAAATTTAGGGTGGCTGGTTTAGTAAAGAGCAACATTGCTTTAAACGTCTGTAGTATAGATTTAGCAGCTTCTTCTGCTGCTATATCTGCAGTGGCTCCGTATCCAGTTGTAACGGTGACTGGTAAAGAAGTTACTTGTACCAATACAGCATACTTTTCATCTTGGCCTATATTATTTTTAATATCTATCAACAATGATTTTTTATTTATTTTAATTCTAAATTAAAAATATGGTTAAAATATACCTTCTTTTTTTTGAACTCCCAGACACACATAAATTGCTTGGAACCCTAGTTCCTTGCATAAAGTATTTAATTTATTAACATTGCTTGCATTTGGATCATAATTTTCAATATATTGTTCGATTTCCATTGGATTATCCTTGTTCTAAAAATTGTATAGTTTAATATTCGCATTTAAGTTAGTTATATTTTTGTTTTGTAATATGTACCTACCTCAATTAAAGGAATTATTGTTGCATCGTTCGTTTTCGTTCTAGCAGCGATTGCTTCTGTAAAATATGATCGAAAACAATATGCTGAAAACCATTTATTTGATAGTTTTTGATTTTCTTCATTATAAATATTGCTTTTATTTTGTTCATCATCCTTAAAATCACATACATTATTAATTTAATTTTCTTTTTTACTTAAACTAGATACCAAATAGGTAAAAACATTTAAATCACGTCACCTCAGTTGGTAACAGTGTTATTGGATATGAAGATTTTAATTCATTTAATTTGTCTACGCCGATGTCGAAAATCTTTTCAAACATTAAACGTGCAGCTTTACGTTTAGCTTCTTTTTTGACACTAGCAGTTCCTAAAAGTATTGTTATAAAAATTGTGATGAAAAAATTAATTTAACATTAATGATTATTAAGTACCCATTGTTTGTAAATGAAAAACTTCACAAATAACTTTATATAATACTATTTTACATTCCCTTTGATTTTTGTTTAATATATCAAAACAGTAAGATGGAGGTATCCATTTATAAGTAGTGCATAACTCTTGCAAGGCTCCAACAGGATTCATATCACAATATGCAATTTGTACTTCTTCATTTTTAAATTGTCTAAAAATGTATAAATAAAATATTAAAAAAATTTAGTTTTTTAAGTAGATAATTTATCTTACAATTCTTCATCACCCATATCTGAATTAATTTCATCTATAATTTGTGATCCTTCATTACTACTTAAAAATGTAACATTTTCATTAACTTCAAAGTTATCTGTGGTAGTGGTAGATGTTATAATTTTATCATTGTCGTTCAAAAAGTCAATTTTAAAATCAAAATGTTTTTTACACATTTGGGCAGCAGCATTTTGTTTTGCTTCCTTTTTAGATTTCCCTTCTCCTAAAACTTACTCAACAAAACAATAATATATATTTATTTAAATAAAATAAAATAAATATAAAACTACCTTTAATATTGTCTATTTGACACATGTATGTAAATATTGGCTTATGTGCATGTCCAGTAATAGCCATGAGCATATACGATACAACAAATGGTTTTGTTCCATCACCACGCATAGCCCATTCATTTAATAAAGAAATAGCTGTTTTATTTTTTTGTGTTTTGGCAATCATTGTTTTAGACTCATGTTCACTATCATCAATGTTTGTATTTTCTAAATTGTATATATTATTTTTTACTTGGTCCTCATTTTTAGGCATATCATATTTTGGCGATGATTGTTCTGATAGTAAATTATTATCACAAATATATTTTTTATTAAAATAGTATTGATCATTTGTGTGTTTTCTATATTTATAGCCTTTAACTAGTGATGGTTTACTTTGATGGTATTGCTGGGGTGATAATTGTGAATCCAATTTATTTATCTATAAGAAAAGTAAATTAATTTTCATAATACGTAATTCACAAAGCAATATTATTTATTAATATATAATTAGTTTTTAATCTAGCAAGCTTCAAAAAATCTAAGTATTTTATAAAATAACATGTATAAAAAAGGATGGTATGTAAGTACAATGACTAATGTTTGATTGATACCTTAAAAAATATATTATGTACAAAATAGTTAAACGAAATGTTTTTACTCTAGTAATTATATTAAATGTTAAATACATTTTATATTAAATCAAAGAAATTACAATTTAATTCAATTTATTCTGATAAAAAAAAATAATATAATTGATTTTAAATACAAACAATACTGATGTAAAATATTAATGTTTATAAATTTCCCACTTTAATAAAATACCATTTACTTTTTTGAAACAATAGGTTGACAATAAACTAACATAATATATTATTATCTGACAATGTATTATTCAAAGCATATTATCATAAATAAAACCATGTACTTCTTTTTAGTTTAGGTAAATTAGTTTTATATTTAGTAAAAATATAAATATATTTGTTGCTGTGTTTGTTGGCAAGGTGTATATTGTGTATGTATTTATTACCTTTTATTTTTTTATTGAATAATATTATATTTATAATTTCTGATACTATTATAATATTTTACTTATTTAGCAATAAAAAAGTTATTTATACCTTTGTTAATTATCATATTTAATGTTTTGCTAGTAATCAAATTATTTTTTTTAAATTATTTATTACTCATCAATAATATTATCATTAGTTTAAATAATATATTATATCTATGAATGTACTACAAAAGGTTTCAATATAGATATTTAACATTTAGTCAAATAATAGCAAAATATTATTAGAGATGATTGCATTGATTTTATGATACTTATAGATATTGTAGAATGCTTACATTTTTACTTTGTAAATGGTTTTGGATATAAAATTGAGTATTACCGAGTTATCTCGACTAGCGAAATAATTAAATAAAAATGTACATAGCTATTTGTATTATATTGTTGATATTTAATTAAAATTAAGCTATTCCGAGGTTATTAGGGTATTAAGTAGTAAAAAATCAGGTATAAATAATTTATAAACAAAAAACATTTTAAAATTTTTAAAAAAAGGTTAATAATCTAATGGCAATATATGTGGATAACAAATTGTACAAAACAAAATTAAATTGATGATACAAATTACAAGGCAAGAATGTATAGTTATAAATAAGATTCACAATTTTATTATTTGTTATTGGTTTCTTTACACGAAAAAGGCGATATCACCAGGAAGTACTGAAAATTAAATCTAGTTTCTACTTCAGAAAGGTCAATATTAAAACTTCCCAATACTTTTTTTTTATATTAGGGAAAAACAAAAATTTTTATGCAAATTCAATATTAATAGTAAAATGATTGTTTTGTTACCATCATCAAGCAAGACTCACTTCCTTATCTTTTTTTTTTTATAAACATTTGCAGATTTTCCCACAGAGAAAACATGGTAGATAAAAAATAATTAGGAATTTTATGTTTTCTTTAATAAGTATAAGTTACTTAATATACACAATGGATATATTATTAACATTTAGATATTTACGTTTGTGTTCGCTTCATTCATCGTAATAGAATTTTGTTTATTTGATACAACTTTTCTCCATTTATTATTTATTATTATTTCTTTATTGTCATGATGATCATTACAGCTTTTCTTTATAATACATTCAACATCTTCAGTGGCTGGAATTATGGTATCTAAATAATTAAATGTTCATATAATTTAGTATTGTAAAATATATTTCTGTAGTAGTAAATTATTATTTTGTAAATAGCTCAGTCAAAAAATATATTTAGTATAAGCATAGGTATTATGTTTAAACCCGGATAATTTAGTGGGGTTGTTAATTTTATTATACAATATTAGTTATTCTAAAAATATTAGTTTTAGCCTTATGTATTTATAAATATAAAAATATAAATTATAAACATAATATTCTAGTTAAAAAGAAATGACGATATATCAGAAATTTGAGTACTTGAATCTATGTTATTCATTTTGTTATTATTAAAAAAGAACAATTCTCAGAGAACTAATATATTTTTTTAACTTTGTATTGTTATGTAATGTATTTCAAAATATGACATGTATTTCAACTAAAATTGACCTTTTTCATATTAAATACAAAATTGTAAAATTTTGATATTCTTTTTCAGTTTGTATCTAGTTGATCTCTATTACTTAATTTAAAAATGTTACTTCTTAGACTTAAAAATGTGTATTTGGTTAACTACATATTATATTATTAATTAGGTATTTTAAATATTACTATGAAAATATTAAAAATGTAGTTTTTATTATAGCTTATTAAGAAAAAAATAATATATTTAAACTAGTGATTGGTACTAATAAATCTGAAAATGAATGTAATGAATAATGATAAACAGAATATATTACAACAGTTATGATGATAAGATGTTTAGAAATTTCTTTTTAGGCGTTAAATGTGTAATTTTTTTACTACAGAATTGTTAGCTTTGATATTTTAGTATAAGATTAGCCATGCTTGATTACTATATCCAAAAGTTTTTGTAATTCTTTAATATTTAAACTAAATTCGATTTTCTAGTAAAAATTTTTAAGATAAAATAAAATAATAATGATTAAAATATATTAAGTAAATAATAGAATTAGATGCAAAACATGTATTTACTTATAAGTTATTATATTGACTGTACGTATTACTTATAAGTGTTTATTATAAGTGTTTGTCTTCTTTATAGTTAAACGTAATATAAATTACTATAGTATAATCTAATTAGATACCTACCTTTATTCTTTATCATTCTGAATATTAATTCGATACTTATTAATCAAGAAAAACCATTATTATACTTTGGAACAAAAGTTAAATCATACAAATCACACTACACTACTATGAACATTTAATAGTTAATACTCTGATCGAATAGAAAATTAATAAAATGACTTAGTAAAATCAGTTCAATTCAGTTCCGTGCATTAGAATTCCGCGTTAATACTCGGGCGCGTGCTTCCTGTTATAGGTACCTACCTATTACCTAACCTGTCCTATTAGATATCTCAATACCCTAGTAAAACTCAATTGTATACAATTTTCGGTGGATATTGAAGATAACGGCAGGAGCAACACACATAACATAATATTATATACACTTACAACATAGGTATTTTATATTTATTTATAAATTATCCAAATAATATTATGATAAAAGCAACAGTGAAACAGCCGATCGATTTATTTATATTTTGCCGGTGACTCGGATCCTAGAATATGTTTATTGTTTATTGTTTAATACAGATTTTAAATGACGATAATACGATACAGTTACATCATTATGCCGAGCCTATGTAACTATGAAATTATCTGAATAACTAAAATAAGCTAAACCTTTTATTGGTCCGCGAGTTTTGTTACGTAACCTTTATCCAAAGCGAAATGTGGATATCTGTTACTACAGTTTAACCTATTACCTATGGAATAATAAAGGTAATTAATACTTGGTTTCGTATGATTTTCATATAAACCATAAGGACTTTCCGAGTTGTATCTTAATCAAAATAATATGGTCGTAAGAGCATCAAATAGTTAATAACACGGTTCTTGATACGCATTGTATACCTACGTATTTCTCATTTTTAAATTATGAGTAAAAGTCGTTTATTTTCTTTTTATAACTACCTAATTCATTAATTTCCATGAACCACTAACTAGTTAGACGGATTTCACCACATCCAACCCTATATTTATAATAATATTGTAATTGACTAAAACAGTACAAACTCAATCAAAATTGATATATTTAATTATAATTAATAAATAACAATAATTTAGTATAACAAAATTGTCACAATAAAAAATCGTATTTTCATTTGACGAATGTACGTATACGATTAAAAACTAGTTTGAATCACAAGTGCATTATACAATAGATTTTGTGAATCGTGATGATCAAATTTTGTATTTATCTTACGAATTATATTTGAATTACTAATTAGTATAATATTTTGTATGTACAATATAAATAATTAAAATAGAAAATATATTTATAGAGTTTAGATCAAACCAATAGGTATTTAATTGTTATTCATACTATATTAAATTAATTAATTTTCATTTTCATCTGCTGGCTTGCGCAAGTTAGAGACTTAAAATAAAAACAACATTTGTATTATTGCTTTACATCATGTATGTTACAAATAACTACAACAATTATTCTAAGTAGGAAAGTAGATCCATATTTTAAAATAAATGAAAAAATGACTTGTAGAGTACATCTACAGAGTAGTCGTTTAATAATATATTTGTAATTATTCATTTACCAATGGAATATTAATTAAAATAAAAGTTACATTTAAATGAGATTTAAAAATTGTTTAGATGTTTTTACACAACCATTATTAATAAATTTAAATAATAGGCTTAGTCCCTTCCCCCAAGTATTTCAATAGACCCCCCCAAAAAAATCAAATATAATATGTTATACTTATGTATAGAAAAAGGGTACGGGGTCACTTTTCATTGGATTATTATAACCCCCCATGGCCCCTAAAAATTAAACTAAATTGTTTGTCCATGGGCGTATTTCGTTTTCTTAACGACAATAAGTTTTTTCATCGCGCGACATTATAGTGTTATACCATATTGGCATATTAAACTCCCGTCTCTCACCAAATCTTAAGACGTGTACAATTGTACATAAACATATAGTATTAGTATAGGTAAGTAAGCATAGTATTCAAATATGTTCCATAGTTCACTTAGCTATTAGATTCTGAACGAAGTGAGGAATGTATTGCTTTTACAATGATGTGTGTTTTTTTTTTTTTTTTTTTTTTTTTTTTTTGTGTCTGACTCCAACAGTTGGAGCAGTAATAATGCTCCGATTTTAGACTTCAGCCCCTCTTTGAATAGGGAATTGAATCTAGTTGGTACTTTAGGGGGGTCAAAATTAAAATTTTATAATAGTTTTCAAAAAAATCGAGAAAAACAAAAAAAAAATGACAGAAAAATGGAAATTTTACGGAAAAACCACTTTTCGACAAAATCGATTTTTTGATTTTGCTGTAACTCAAAAACGAATTATTGTAAATACTTGAAATTTTCACCAAATGTTTATATTATGGTTATCTCTTTACAGTTAAATTTTCAAAATATTTTGACCATTTTTAAGCTACTAATAGACAATTGAAATTTTCGACTTTTCTAAGTTTTTTTTTCTTCAAATGCCGATAAAAATTTTTTGGGTGGCCAGAAAATCTTGAAAATTTAATACAAGGTTTCTTATAAGTTGTTCTTAAAGTGATAAAAAAAAATCTGAAATCGTTAGTCACAATTTTTTTTTATAAGTGTTTAAAGTTCGAATTTATACGAAATATGTCAAAATTTAAATTAAATTTCATACGCTCATAATGCGAATGTTGGCCATAGTAACCATAGTAACATAATATAAAAACTATACTATTTGTTTCAAAATAGAATATTTGACAATATTTAAATATAATATATCCTAAACTGACAAATCATCTTCGTTCAGAATCGTTTTTCGTATACAATGATACCTATCATTGCATTCAAATTTAACCTACCCTAGTCCGAGGTCCACCCCATCCCCTAATGTACAGCAGAGCGATACTCACTTACCAACTTTTTTTGTATTGTTTTTTTATTTAAAAAAGTCACAAATACACGCACGCATATATATATACATGAGTAAATTCAGAGTAATATTAAATTAATAAGAGTTAGTTTAATACCTACTAAATTATTATTTAATATAACGTATATATTTTGTTGGCAATGCATTTACTAATTTTACATAATATTTTTGAAATTATAATATATTGTTTTATACTTCTTTATTTCTTCAATAAACATTTATTTAGTTTTTACCGCTAGCTACTTATTCGTAAAGTGATAAACTTTGTGTGTTAATAACTTACTATCAATTGATTCAATCGTAATAATACAAATTAGTGACTCGGCATATTATTATATTAGATGCCAACTAAGTAATAAATAATAATTTACATTTTGACCTAAAATAGACAAGGATAAGGTGATCAAGACAGTGATCAGGTTTGTTTGTCTCATATAATTGTTTATATTTATTTATTCCTTTATATATTTTTACTTTTTAGTATTTATTTAAAATTTTAAAATACGTATGATAATCATATATATTATATACGGTGTACGGTGTACCTAATATTGATTGCGGAGTAGTGTTGACATCACTTTAAAAACAGGTATCCTCGATTTCCAAGACAATATTTTTATTATGTTGTGGTATTCATATTTTTTACCTAGTTTAATATACAAATACATACCTCCATATCTGGATAAAATATTATTTTTATAATACATTTTTTTATTTTTTCAACCGTTTGCTTTGTTTGAAACGAAATTTAATTATAGAGCTGCAAAAATGAAGTATATAATTTAATGAACATTATAAAATGTACAATCTAATAAGACATTGAACAATTTTTTCATTTTATTTATTCGTATTATTTTTTTTTTTTTATCGACAGTTTTAACTATTATTCCAATTCTTTGTTATGATTGTCCACCACTTAACTTCATGTGACAGTAGCATGATTTATTAGTATTAAATAGCGATCTATTGTTTGTGTAGGGTTGCATAATGATCGTGCCATGTGTTTTTAGAGTTCAGGGTTATGTGCGTATAATATGTAACGTATATACCTTCATAATCTCATGATAAATTAAGTTTCATTTCAAATATTAGTGCTGGTATACTTATTATTTAATCGATAATATCTTTAAAATATATGGAGTAATTATTTTTATTGTGATCATTGACCAAAGTAAATATAATATAATTTTTTATCTTTTAAAGACACTATATTCTACATATTTTCAAAATTTAAATATATTACCTTAAAAGTAAAATAAAATAGTATAAATGCCCAATTCATGGTAAAAAAAATAACCGCTTGAATATTAACTATGAATTATGATTGTTTATTAACTTGATAGCATTAACTTTTAATTTATACTATAATATGTTCTAAGTTATTAATACTATTTCAACAATGTTTTGTATTCATTTCCAATTAAAATGCGTGTCATTTGTGTCAAATATTTTTTCTATAGCCTAATGGTGTAATCTCTACGCATAATTTATAATTGTTATCGTTATCTTAAAAACAATTATTAATATCTTAATTGATAAAAGAAAATAATATGTGTAGCATATTGTAACTGTTCAGCATAAAGTATTATAGATTAGTTCAAGTTGTATGGGTGTACACTACATACACTTGAATATTTGAACTGTATTTGACTTTAAAACTTTATAATACTGCATTGTAGTAGAAGTGATACGACACAAAAATTACGGTATTATATTATTTAATTGTATTAATATGTATTTCCAATTTTGTTTTTCCTGTATAAATTATTTATTTTATATTTTATATTGTTTAGAAATTGCTTCTGTTGTGGTCGTGCGCTGTTTTAATTAAAATGTCCATGTTAACTGCGACCAAGAAGACGAATATAGAAGATGATTCTGCACTTCTATCTACAGTAACTACCAACATCATGTTAAATCAAATAAGAACAGATTCCGATTACGACGAAGAAGATGACGAATTAACAACAAGACCTACACCTACTGGTAGTCCTCCTCCAGTATCTGTGACGACTGCTAATTCTGGTGGTATGAATAAATTATTTTTAATAAAAAATGAATCAATCGTATTTAATCTTACACAATTGAAAAAAAAAATGTATGGTTAATATTATATTATTTTTGTTGGTATTGTATAATATAGTGTAACGATTAATCACAATTTTAATTATTAAAATACCGTGTCGACACATAAATTGGTTATGCGCCCACGTAGGTACCAAAAGTAATAAATTTACGCTGTAGTGTAGGTACTTAACAGAAGTATCTTCTGTGTGATAGTAGCGGGTAGGTTACGAAAAAATACTACGATGAGTCTTTGGTAGTTCTATTTTTAAAAACCATGACAAAATATTGTTTTTTTGCCAACTATATTAAAATGGTGGTCAGTGACATGAATAAATAACAATTACTGTAGTCTGTTCTCGTTTGTGATGTTCGTATTTGTAATATTAGTGCTACCGTAACCATACCATCTAACTTTTAAGTATATTTATCGCGTATTTTTTATAAATAAATCAGTTTATTCTTTTATAAAAATAAAGTTATATTTTAATGAGTAATGATGGAGAATTAGACAATACGGTCCAGGCCGCTGCGTCAATTATAATCGGTTCACTATCTTCTTCCAATATTTCATCAAATACCTCAGTTTACTTAAAACCTAATAAGCCTTTAAGGCGTTTAAAATATTGCAAATCTCCAACAACTGTTATGGCGTGTTCAGATTCAGATTCAGATCAAGAATATCCACGCAGGTGGAAGGACCTTACAGATTACTCGGATGATGGTGAAATATAAAAATTAATCAACAATTTTAAATTATATTGGTTTAACTATTTTAAAACGCCTTGATAGTGTTTAATTAATCGTTCTAAACAAATTATGTTTATATGTACTATGTACGATTATTTATTTTCGTATCTTAGATTAGGTAAATTTGTTTATCTTTATTCTTTAATATACACATGTACCTGCAATCTACACATTATTATGTGTTTCAAGTATAATGTACTTATTGTGGAACGTGTGTACGTACACGTGATGATGGTACAAGGTGACCCAGTACCATACGTAAGCCTTCAACAGGTTCAACTGATAGATACCCATTTACACAATCGTAGAGAGTAACCTACGTTATCGCGTATAAACACCAGTTATCACACACATTTGAATCGATGTGTATTGTAGTAGTACACATTTGATTTGATATTATACGTTTGATGTCATATTTTTATCATATTTGTTGTATATGTATTTTTTTAATATTATTTTTTTTCTATAAAAGTAAGCACTTTTTAAATATATATAATATACGTATATGTTTGCTCATTGACATAGGTATAAAATAGGTATGTTACTAATGTAGCAATTTAAATAATATCAAAATATATTATGTGTAGGTATAGAATTATCTAATAATTTTTATCTGCCCTCAGACAGTGACGACGATGAAATAATGGCTTCATCTCCGCCTCCACAATCTTCCTCTGCTGGTTTACCTGGCGGTAATATGACTCCAGCAACTGGTGCACCACCAGCGGCTGATCAAGCATCTGGCGGTGGTACGTCGTCGTATCATATACCACAGTTTCCTATTGAACGTATTGAAAGCAAAATGGCAGCCATTAGTAGCAGGTTAGAATTGAGTGACTTAATTAATTATTTTTAAACACAACACTAGTATTAACTGAATTTATACTTGAATGTTTTTATTATAGTATAAGCGTTATATTGTAGTAAATCTACTATTAATAATATGGTATTTGCTTATGAGGATATCAGTGTGCACTAATAAAATATGTGCATAATTGCTTTCTTTCTCTAACTTAAGCATAATATGGTAAATTTTCGTTCGACAAAACCAACCTTGTGTTGTTATTATTAATATTACAGTGAACTGATTTGTCATCAAATTTAAAGGTAAGAACATTTTCTGTGTTCTTGAGTGGCTTTTTTACGATGTTTAAATTTTAAAGCATGATTGACGATTTTTAAATTGTAATATTTTACCATACTCATAACTTTTAAGAGAATGTGTGTTGTTTCCGTCATACAAATAAACAATATATAACATTTGTATTCAGCAGAATCCATTTTGTGCTGTTAGTTTTAGTACTATAGTAAACGTTAAAATGTAACTGTTATACAATTTAGAGGTAAAAATCTTTTCTGTGGTTTCTTGTCAGTTTTTTTTTTAAATATATATTTAAAAAATATCTTTATAATTTAATTTAAAAAAAGTATCAATGATAAAACACGGATTTTAGCTTTTAATTTAATGATAGTGAAGTAACTGTAAAATCAAAATTGACTTTTCAAAAAAAAATATTTCTAGTGAATAAAAATTTTCTATGTATATACAAGTTTATAAGACAAAGATTACACATCGGGTATACATGACACAGGTCCTCGATTTAAGTTGGAATTAAAAATAGTTTCAAATATTATACATGGTTATTGTAGTTTTTTAAATACCTTATTTCAATTCACTCAATCCCTTTCTGTTTGACTTAATAACCATTAACCAATCGTTTCAATTTCATCTTTGTTTCCAAAATCATTTTTGTCGTTGTAGGTAATTTATTTTTTATTATTGTTGTTCTACATTGATACTAAGGTATCGCACACTATAGTATTAGTAAGTGCAGTGGTGCATTTGTAAGTTTTCTTTTCATACAACGCCACGCCAATGTGTACCGCACCGTTTAATATAATTACAATTTAAGGTGCCACGTTGGTAACTGCCTTGAAAATTGAATCAGTATTGGGAGACGGTTGTCGCATAAGTTTTCTGTGTACAGTAGCCTTCCAATCGCCATATCGTAGCATAACGTTTATACTTATACGTCTCAGCGTCTCCAATGTTTCTGGTGCAAATAATTTCTGTTCGTTTTCAGTTTAGTACAATGACATTTTTGTAATTCAAAACGTTTGTGCAAAACAATATTTAGACTCGAGTATCGATTGGGCTTATTAATATGTTTGCTAATACGGACCAACAGAAAATTTGGTGTCAGGAACGATTATTTTATGTCGGGTAGGTTTTTTAGAATCATTAATACGATTTTGTAGTATTATTATTATTGTTTCGTGTCTACAGAATTAAAGGTTAATTGTACTTAGTTTTTAGTGATAGTTTTTTTAAGTAAGATGATGCTATTATAGATAGTTATATAATTCTCATTTGTTTTTTAACGTATACGCACATTATTTACAACACAAATTTAAATTATTGTAAGCTACGGTTATATCGGAACTACATTATATAGGCTTAAGTGTATATACATACTGATCAAATCAGAAAATTAAATAGCTTGTTAAGAACTTTTCTTCAACTAGGACTCATATTATATTATTTTATATATTTTCGAAACAGTTATTTTTTTTTAATACGACTTGTACACTGATTATAATACAAGATGATTTATATCATAATTGTTAATATTATAAATAATAATGCTAAAAATGTATTTTAAATAAATAATTAATAAAGTTTATTTTATGTATAATTAATCAATGCTCAAATGTATGAAAAAAAATGGTATACATTTTTTTCAAAATGTTATACTTATTTTTATCCTCTTTAGACTTCAATAGCGTTTAATGTTATTTAAAATAACGATAAGCAAATAAATATTTTAATCGCCAATAACTAATAATTATAAACATAAAAATGTACCTATGTAATTGTAATATGTCTTAAAAATGTAATTTAAATATTTGATTTTTTCGATTCATGTAAAATTTATTTAGCTATTTAATGCTGACACATCGGTAGTGCTTATTTTAATGCATTTAATTTCGATTAAATATCTTTGTTATGTATTGCAGTGGCGTCCGCAGGGGGGGGGGGCTAACGGGCTGAAGCCCCCCCCCATTGCCCGTATTATTGTTTTTTGTTTTTTATTTACCTCGATTTAATATTTTTGTTTCTTAAATTGTGTGTTTACCTATTTATAAACCTGTGACAATTGAGTAATTATTTTTTTCAAGCCCCCCCCCCCCCATTGAAAAATCCTGCGTACGCCACTGATGTATTGTATATTAATTGTATAATTGTATGTTTAGTTTTTTTTCGAAGACCTCTTTCTGAAGTATATAAATAATAGAAAAATACGATTTGCCATATAATTATTTATGTAGGTATCATGATTATGTAGATTTCATACTTTTAGCACCTATATGAATTTAACATGGGTAGATATGAAAAAATGATCTAAGTGACCAATAAATGTACCAATTCTTAATTTTTTATAAACAATTAAATAATAATTTAAATTTTCTTTGTCAGTTTTATTTTTTAATTTTTTTATTAAACTTCTTGGATGTTATTATTTAATATTTATTATATTATTGTCATGTTAGTAATATTAGATTCCAATTCATTTTTTTTTTATGCAGTAAGAAAATCAATTTATGCATAATAATTTTCATGTAGTATATTAAGTTATAAATTATAAGCAATGGTTGGTTATTAGTATGTATTATTAATTATTTACTAAACTAATTTTAGATTGTAAAAATTGAATTAAAAAAAATTGAAATTATACAGGTTAGCTGCTTTTAAATATTAATACTCTTATAAATTGTTTCCAATAATAACAGTAATAAATATTAACTGCCATTGCTATTGCCAATAAATATTTAAAAACTTGAAAGAACTTAAAATACATTTAAACGTCATACAAAGAAGGTGGTACAGGAGGGGATGTTTATTTATTTAAATTTCTTATTTTATCCTTGAATTGCTGTTACATCGACATACGTGCCGATTTATTTGCCATTACCACATTCTTTTATACTAGAATACGGAATAACTCTAACTGCATATTATCAGCCTGTTTTTAATTATTTTATCGTGATTAATGAACACGTGTTATGTAGTATACTTGTCTATCTTATTATCTTATATATAACTAGTTGCGAACCTACAGATTTTTAACAATCATGCAGTTATAAATAGTTTTAATAAAGAACTGAAAAATACGGTTTAATTTTAAATTTAATATTTGGAAAGAAAATATAATAGATACGAATGTACGATAAGTCGATAACTTAATTTACGACATAATATGTATTTATTATTATGACTTATATAGTAGATAATTCAAAAAGTAAAAGTATTATATTGTAATATAATTCAAAACATGTATATATTATAGTATAGGTATATGAACTATTTTGCTTTATTACGTATTTAAAATAATCTATTTTATAATAAGTATAATATTTTTCTCGAGGTTAGTTAAACAGTGTAACTTTTAAGTATCTACATTAGTACATTCTTATTTTTTAGTAATATTTCTATTCTAACACTACAATAAGCCGTTCAGCTGTAGGTTCAGTCTCCAATAATGAGAGGAGTTAATTAAAAAATCTTTAATGTACAGATGAGTGATTTATCATTAACCAGATTTTAAAACAGGCTCACCCCCTTTTATATATATATTTTTTAAATTCTCGTTTTGTGGGTTTTTAAGAGTACTAAGGTCTAATACCATATTTCTTAATAATAAGATGTTTTTATCATTTAAGTGCTGTGATATAATCTTTTTTTTGCCATTGATAAATATTTATTTCTTCTGTAAATTGGTAAATAGATGAGTTTTGAAAATGTTGATACATTTAAATCGAAATTAGAATGAGTAATTTTTGATTTATTTATCTGAACGTACAAGGACAAAGAGGTCTTACATAAAAATATAAAATATATTATAAAGTTTAATCTAGTACTAGTATAGTACTTATTATATATATTAAACTTAAAACTTAATAAATATTTGTAGAACAAAAATAGTGTTCCCAAAATCAATATATTTGTATTTACAAAATAATTTTGTACAATTTATATTCAAAAATAAAATTATTACGCTATAATACGGCCAATAGTGTTAGTGGTTGAATTACTTGAATTTACCGCTTCTCAAATTCGCTACAACTAGTCATTATTTTCTTTTAAAACATTATATTTGTTAATGTTAAAACATTTAAACGTCTACATAGAGCAGAGGTTCCCAACCTTTTTTTACTCACAACATCCTCAGTCATTTTCTAAAAATCTGGAGGCACCCTATGCCCTATGGCCTATAGATTAAAAATAAATTTCAAATAATTTCGCGGCACCCCGGCTGGAAATCTCTTTTTAGACATAGAGCCTAAAAATTGAAAAATTTAATTCTCATATTTCCATATATTAAATAATTTTTTATAGTTTTTAATCAAGGTAATTTAATAAGATAATGGGAGATATTGAATACATATTATCAATTACAATGAACCATTCAGATAATTTGTTGTTACTTGTTAGTAAGTTATTAACTTATAAATTATAAGTACCTATAACGATTTAATTTATTTATAATTTACTATTTGAACTTTTGGACTCTAAACAAAAGTACCTAGTTTTAATTTAACATAAGAAATGAGATGCAGTCACTTTTCATTTATTTATTGTTTTCATCAAATGACTAAACCATTAAATACAAAATGGTACTTTAGAGTAATAGTGATTATTGATTTTGTTATTTTATATTATGTTTAATCACTAATTACATAAATTATTATTTAACAAAATACAAAAATAAGTGTTGTACTGTTGTTTTAAAAGAATTTTGAAATTAGGTATCGAATGTAAATGACTATATCGGATAATAATTTATTTATTATGGTCTTTGACCGCCAGCTTATAATTATTATAATATTTTATTGTCGTCTTAATATTCGAGTTCGTTGGTTCAATCAGATAAAATTAATTATGGTTTAGAAAATAACTACATTTCATAATACATATGTTAATGTTTTCTTTTTGAGTTCGTTTTTGTTGCTAAACTTCTGTAATCGTCGATACTGTCAGAATTGGCTATACAATAGAGTCCCGCTAATCCGGACTAGATGGGACCGAACTCTCTCCGAATTATTGAAAATCTGGATTAAACGAAATGACGTTTTTTTTAACTTACTAATTAATAAACACTATAAATATACTGTTAAAAAACACCTCGTGTATTTATACGAATTCAAAATTAATTGATTTACAATTTTATATTAGGTACATATTATTATTTTGTTTCCCGAATATATATATTATACATGAGTAAATACTAAATACGAAACATAAATTGTCCGGATTATCCGGATGTCCGTATTAGCGATGACCGGATTAGCGGGACTCTACTGTATTTATTTCTTTTTAAACAGTGTTAAAAAAAAATTCAACAAATAATTAATTACGTTTTAATTTTTTCAATTATTTTGAACTGTATAGTCTGGCAAAAGAAATGGACGAAAAACGAGCTGCCGCAGCAGCTTTAGGATACCCACAATCAACTATGAACAAAGATGACCGGCAATTGTATGGAGATGGTATAACAATTTCAGCGCCATCGTCGACCACTGCAGGAATCGAGAAACAACTACCATCATCCGCAGGTGGACTGCAGTGGCCACAAAATCTAACAGAAGACAACGAAGGACAATACGATTTTGTGCCACATTTTCAACGAGTTAGCATTGGTGGAGAAGATAACAATGGGGTAATAATTTAACGGACAAGTCGTATGTACTTGATATATTAAGTTAGACAATTTTACTGTATAGTTGATTATTAACTTACATATTAATAATATACAATATAATGTATATTATTATTTTTTAAACACTCTATTGGATAATATCGTATGTGTTTGAAGACAATATTTTCTTTCAAAACATACATTAAAAATAATATAAATTATAGGTTACATTGATAGTTCTCCTTTATTTTTTAAAACTATCATTAATTTTAAATTAATACAATGTAATTTGAATACTATTACACAATTTATCCATTTAAAAAAATTACCAATAGTATACTTGAGTTGTTTTAAATTGTGTAGGTAATTTAATTAGTTTATATAACTGTGAAAATATTTCAACATAAAAAAGATTATTAAGCATTGTGGTGATTAGTTTTTATTATTAATTTTATTTCTACCTTTTTTCCTTAAATTTTTATTTTATTTTACCATTTTAATTAGCAATTTAAATTTATTAAAATAGTTTTATTTAAATATCTTTTCTACTATACTAAGAGTAAAAATCTTGAAGAAGTAAATGTCATTTGTATCACACATAACACTATTCTTTGCATTTTTTAAGATAAATAAAATATTGAACAATGGTTGTACATAATACTTAAGACGATTTATGTAATTTAAAATAACTAAAAAAGTATGTTATCATATAAATAAAAACCAACGATTTGAAACACACTTCTTTTTCAAACGTCTGTAAAAACCGTAATAACTTATATTTACAAACAAAAGTAGTTTTGTAATCAGTTCATTACAATTATAAATTATAAAAACAATTTACAGTTAATAATTAAAAATTCCCATGATGATTAATACTTAAGAAAGTAATTTTTGGTTTTAGTAAATTAATAATAAAATAAAATATTAACTTGTATTCTTGCTTAAAATAACATAATTTTTACTTACACCTACCTACTTTTTATAATGTTTAGCCTGTTTAGGTATATTATATTATTAGCTATTAATTACATTATATATTTATATAACATTAATACAATATTGTTATAGCTATATCTATAGATAAACATTAAATTACGTCATATTATAATATCAATAAAATATAATAATTTCCACAAGAAAACGAATTAAACTTTTTATGAAAATTAAATGATTAAAAGATCCACTGTAGTATTAACTAGCTTTAGCGAACAGTTAATTTAAAGAAGACTTAAAACAATAAAAAATAAACATCTTTGAACTCATATATATGGTTCTTGAACGATATTGATTATTATTATTATAATTGATAATTAATAGTTATGAATCATAACAATTATAATATAAATTATTTTATTATTTTATGAGATGTTTAGCAAACCTAACAACAATGGTGTTAATACGATAATATAATCAAAATTTTTATAATCATATAATACGTAATTTTATGAACTCTTTTTTTTATAGAATTTATTTATAATAATAAATTGATACCGTCAATAAGTATGAATTTCATGTTTTATTATTTTGATATAGCTATTGAAGTCATTTATTTTACTTTTAACATTACAGTAGGTTGATTACTGTTCATAAAATAAACATTAGTCATTTTCAGAGTAAATACCTATATTATAATATGTTAGATCAGTGCTCAAAATGTATAATTGTAAATGTATAATTTTACGAACCGGAACATTCGTAAAATTAATATGGTATATGCCTATAATATAATACACTTTTTGTACATTGTCAGCTATAACAATCAAAATTATAAGTCATTTATAATATGTAAATATTGTAAATACAAATACTCGATGGACAAAGTTTTCTGAATATGTTATCGATAGCTATTTTAGTATTGTGATAAAGGGTTTAATTGTTGGTACCTATATGCTTGTATTTTCGAAAATTGTATTTTCTATAAAAATAATTCTTAATCATTTTAATTCTCTTGATTGTGATACTACCAGAAACGTATTCTTTTTTTTATATATTTACTTGATATTTTTCCGATCTGGAACCTTTAAATTATAATTCCAGAACTGACGCAAAAGCTAATATTATGAATCGGAACGCCGTTCTAGAGCGTTCCGGTCTATTTCGAGCACTACTGTGTCCAACTCAAATAATCAAATTATAATATAAAACACTAGAATATAAAATATTATATTAGTAAATATACTTCCAAAGATCAAAACTCAATGAATTAGTTATATATTTATTATTTTAAATTTAAATCATAAAAAATGTACGTGTGATGATTTATACTCGTATACCTAATTGTTTATACAATAGATTTGCTTATAGCTTACTTTTCTAGAAACTGCTATTTTCACATGCATATTATTGTCTTTTCATCAGTCCCCGACAAAAAGAGTATTTTGACTCCTTTATCCTAACAGTGTATAGTACTATAATATAATATATAATGTGTATTATAATATTTGTTTGTCGTAATGCATTTTAGAATTTATTCTAAAAAACGATGATTGATTATTCGAACAGTTGTGTCTTGTGTATAGCTGTAAAAAAACTACCAACAAAAAATAATAACTATTTTAATAACATGGTGAAGTTTGGTAATTTGATTATAATAATAATATGATGGCACCGACTATGCCACGTACAAACAGTGTCCCGTGAAGATTTACCCATTGCAATATCTCCTGAAATAGTGGAGATATCATAATTATGTTTTTTTTAAAGACTAATAGGGATAATGATTACAAATATTTCATAGTTCAATTTAATTTAATGTTTTGGTAAAAAAATTAAAAATAACGTTTTAACATTTTATTTTCATTAGCATGATGGGTTTTAATATTTTTTTTAGTTTTGAGAACAAGCACGAGCCGTGGGATACATGTTTGATAACATTGGCACTTGTATATAGTGTTAAATAATTCACAAATTTTCTCAAAACTAGAAAAAATATTAAAAATCATGATATTCATGAAAATAAAATGCTGAAACAAACGTCAACATTTCCAGAAAAATAAACTCTAAAAAATGTCTATTTTCGATTTTTTTTTAACTTTTTTACCAAAACATTAAACTAAATTGAAATATGAAATATTTGTAGCTCTTGTCTCCGCAAGTATCATAAAAAGAACAAAATTATGATATTTCCATTACTCCAGGAGATATCGTAATGCGTAAATCCTCACAGGACATTGCATATTTATGATTTTAAGTAAAGTATTTTTTTACCCTTATCGTAACTAATCTTATTCCGGTGTCATTGTTGTTTCTAAGATTGTGCCCTTTAAATTTTCTCACGCAGGTCCCTTTAGAAGATTTGCACTGGTCATCGCAACAACTCATGGAAGCGTTACACATTAGAGAACGTTATATGCGAGTGTCTCATCAATCTTTCCCAAACATTACGTCGAAGTTTTTCCACAAAAAACACCCCAAGACCCAAGGAGATCCATCATCACCGTCGTCGGGCAATGCTTCGTCGCTTCATTCGGCAGACAGCGTTACTGACGTGTCCGCTGGCGGCGATTCGAACAACAAATCGGAAATCAGACAGCCTTATCCCAGCGCCCGAGTGATCAAGCACGAAGACCGTCAATCTATCGCCGGTAAGTCCTGTGACCACTGTGCAATTTAGCATAGTGGAAATTTATTTAATATCAACTGCAATTAATATACCTAATCAATGTCTGTAGGTATCTATTTACAACAGAATAAAATATTATACATATACTTAGGTGCCGTCGGGCGTGTGAGAAAGTGAGATTACCATACTACTAGTTATAAATATTTATATTATATTAGAATATTATTTACTACGGTTTTCCAATTGCGCGTACCTATGCACACATTGACACATTATCAGCTATATGTGTATATGATAATTTATTATAATTTAAATATTATGTGTGTTTGTGTTGTGTGTGTATATGTGTACAGATATCCGGAAACGAGACTCTGTTTCTGATCTAGGAACGACACAATCTAGGAAATCGTCGTATAACCCGTGGGCTGACCGACGAAGTTCGACCATGGACGACGCGTTTACCGACCAACTATTATTCGACATTGCGTATGGCCAATACGGTGCGTGCGTGCGTGTTTGATGGACGATCTGATATTATATAATAATATATATATATATATATATATATTGTAAAGAATCGTCCGATTTGTGTATTATGTGTGTTGGTGTGCTTGTGCAACAATTTTTTTATTATACCTACTCTGATGCATTAACATAATATAAACGCGATTAAAAAAAAAAAAAAAAAAAAAAAAAAAAAATCAAAATGGCTCTAATTAAAAAAATAAGACGAGTAGTATTAGTAATTTTTGTTTTTGTATTTTTTTTTTTTTTTTTATTGAACACTAGAATATTATACATGTCGCCTATAATACATAGATCAGTAATACTAAATTATGTTTTTTTTTTACTTAAGCATATCACAATGCCACCGCGTGTAGTGAAAACATAGTTTCGTGTATAATATTATATTAAATAACACCGCAGCCGCCGCATAATTATTTTGTATACCAACAAAATACATGCGAATAATTTCCGCACGCTCGTAGTAATTAAACTGTTCGTTAATAGTTTAAAATTATTGTTTTTAACGAAACTTCATATTTAATACATGTACGATAATAATAGAATAATGAGGTGAGGACTGCTCTTCGAATTTTTTCTAACAATTTATGTTTTTATTTAAAGTAACATCATCAGTAATCAGTGTATTATATGTATGCATATATAATAGTATATGTATATTATATATATCAATGAACCAATAGCATACATTGTCTAGTGGTATATATAATATACCATAGAAATTATACTAAATTGGTTTGTCTTAGAGTCGAAGACTTAGACTTTTGCGGCTTAGTATAAGGACTATGATATTATATACATACGTATACATATACATGTATCTCGCACGCTCTAAATTATATTTATTGTTTGTTTTGTTCACCGAATAATTTTTATTTTTGTCTACAACTACTTTATATATAGGACATTGTTAATAACTGCATACCTATATATTATCTCTATTAAATTTAATTTGGAAAACATGTACGAGCGTTTATTTTGTGTGACAGACCATCCGGTACATCCACCAGCTAGCGTTGGCGACCCGTGGCAGTGCGATTTTCCTCCATCGCTAGGCTACACAATCCGCGCGCGGGACGGAGTATTTCAAATGTACAGCAGTCCTGACTCTGAAATTCCAGTTCAAGGATTCCCGTATCCTAATTTGGAGACATTTTGTCGGGACATGCAACGGCTGTGCACAATGATATCTGACGGACCACTGTAAGTAACAACAACGATATGTTCCAACCACTCCAAACCCGACTTTTAGACGACGCATTAGTGAATATATATTTTTTTTTTTGATCAACACGCGTAGAAAATAATAATTAAAACCATTCTTTGTATTTCAATTATTGTGATTATAATAAAAATAGTCAAACATACTTTCGTGCTCTACATGCTAGTATAATGGCCGCGAGACAATATAATTTAGTAACATTAGTTAAGCATTTTGTTCAGTAAGACTTAATTGTTTGAACTTAATTCATATTTAGTCCGCAAATCATTTAAGCTTTTATATTTACATTATTTTTTTAATTCACTACTTAAAGTATATATTTTATAAATTATAAATTATAATTATTATCAAATAAAAATTTTTAATAAATTGACGTCTAACAGAACTGAGATAACGTTTTTATCATTATAAATTCAAAATATAAATCAAATAAATTAGACATAATATGACCCATTGACCAATCTATACGATATATAATCATTGTAATACGGAAATATATTTTTAAAAATAACAAAACCGATAAATGATAATGATGTAATATATAATTATGTATTAAATAATTTATAAATTTAAAAAATAATGTAGTTGAAATATTTTTAGTTTTTTGATTTTTATATTTTACTTCCTAGAAATCGTTATCATTGCATTCCCTTAATAGATATTTTTTTTAACTATAGAAAATCATTTTGTTATCGTCGGTTGTCTTATTTGTCATCGAAATTCCAATTGCATGTGCTACTAAACGAATTGAGAGAACTTGCTTCACAGAAAGCTATTCCGCATCGTGATTTCTACAATATCAGAAAGGTACTTTATTAAATAAACATTTGATCATATAAAATTTTTTTTTAATCTATTTTAAATATAAATGTATTTATTCATTTTTTAAAATATTTATAAATATTGTTAATTTTATAAAAGGTCGATACCCATATACATGCTGCATCGTGCATGAACCAAAAACATTTATTAAGATTCATTAAGAAAACTTTAAAAAATCATTCTGATGAAGTGGTGTCTGCTGGTGGTATGACACTTAAACAGGTTTTTGAATCAATGAAATTGACATCGTATGATTTGACCGTCGATATGTTGGATGTACATGCAGTGAGTAAATTATAATGTAAAAAGAAAAATATAATTAATTTTTTGGTAAGAATACTATAAAATGAACAAATTAGTTAACTTCTAAAACGCTCTTAAAATATGTTTATAGAAAAAAAAATTAAGAGATTGCGTTATATAACATTTTATAGTTAACACTAGTCATTACAAAATTATATGTAGTATGTATATCAGTTAGTAATGAGTAATGACTCATTCTAATTTTTAAACCATTAAAATTTACAATCTATTTATTTTTATTGTATTATTTTATCACAAGATTATAATAATATAATGCTTGAACTTATTACATTTGTTTTAAATAAGGTTTTAATTATATCCGACAATTATCTATTTTTTCCGATTAAAATTATTGTTATTTATTATTAATTAATACCAAAATAATTAATTTAGTTACAAATATTACAATATCAATTTCAGCTTAATATATATATATATATTTATAGTACCTATAATAAATAAAAATATAAAACAGAACTGATGTTAAATAAAGAATTAAATTATAATATTAAATTACATACTTATTTATTTGGTAAAAACAAACTTTTTAAGAAGTTTTAACAAGTATGGCTATAGGATTTTAATTTTTTTTAGTTTTAGAGCATGCACACAAAGTTATAAGTTGATAGATGTTATCATGATAAAGATATAATATATATGTTTATTTTTTATTGGAAACTCTTGAATTAGTAAAATTAAAAAACTGCATCTAGTTTTTATGATTTATGTTCAGTAATTCTTGAGAAAATATTTAATTTTTTTAACTTTATTTCTGTTGAATTCGTCATAAAATTTTAAATTCTAAAACACTTTTTTTTTTATGGACCAACTATTAACTAATCACGGAACTTATCATTTTATTGGACATTTTTACTATCTAAGTAAACTGAAGAATGTAGATTGTAGTAGATAGCTTATAAGAACTAATGCATTAGTCTTATGTATAAATGTTAACGCTGGCATAACTAGAGATGAAAAGTAAAATGTATTAAAAATATATCATTGTTAAAAGGCTATCGGAAAGTAAATAATAATTATTTAGTTTTATTATTTGTGTAATATCTTGACGTTTTAAATTAATTATATATACATTAAGTTATGTTAGCTGGGTCAAAAATATTTTATTTTGAACAATCGCTTAGCAATATCAAGTTGACATATCGAAGTTAACCATTCCAATTACTTTTCAAAAATATTTTGTTTTCTTTATTTTACTAAAATATTTATAAGAATTTCTATTAAAATTAAGTAATTAGTATTTTTTTTTTCAAAATAATAAACACAACTATAAAATTATATATTTTGTGACATTACTTTAACCTAGTTTAATTTATATAAGTAAGCACTAAGCATACTTACTAGGTATTCATTTATTAATATTTTACTATCATTTTTTTTTTTAGTTTTGTAACTTGTTATTCCTTCAACTTTTGACTCTGTAGAGTTTGTATACTATATGATACATTTTGTTTTCCTATAGGTTAAATTGAATCTTATAATCATATAATATTAATACATATAGGCTATTATAAAAATTATCATTAAATTACACAGAAAACAAATTCTAGTTTATTTTGTCTTTGGTAATAATTGATTATTATTTTATAAATTTATTTTACAGGATCGCAACACGTTTCATAGGTTCGATAAATTTAATTCCAAATATAATCCCATTGGAGAATCTCGTCTTAGAGAAGTATTCTTGAAAACAGATAATTATACTGGGGGTAAATATTTTGCTCGGGTAATTAATGAAGTGGCGTCTGACTTAGAAGAGTCAAAATATCAAAATGCCGAACTCCGTTTGTCAATTTACGGAAAGAGCCGTGATGAATGGGACAAACTAGCCAAATGGGCTATTTCTAATAGAGTATATTCTGACAACGTTAGATGGCTAGTTCAGATTCCACGATTGTTGTGAGTATATATAAACAGTTATGTATTTTATTTTTATTTTTTTACGTACAGATTTGACAACATAGGTCATTAATTTATTTTTACTTTTAAATATTTAGTATTTGTACATTATTTTATTAGTATAACCTATAAATATTTTTGAATTATTATTATTGAAATAATGAAAATATAAATTATAAACATTGATTTTTGTTACAGTGACATATTTAAATCGAACAATATTTTAGATAATTTCCAGCAGTTGTTGGACAATGTATTTTTGCCACTGTTTGAAGCAACTAATGATCCTAATTCACATCCAGATCTCCATAGGTAACAGATTTTTATACTTATAAATGTATTAAAGTATTAATATATTTTAGATTAGAAAAGTTATTTAAAATATAAAATTAGAATATATTTTTTTATAATATACTTATTTTTGAATTGCTACATTTTAAAATAATTTTGTTTGTGGTTCAATATGTTATTTATTATTATGTATTTTGTTTTTTATATTGTTTATAATCGCGTTTATTTTTAAAACTAATTTAACATAACATAATAATAATACAAGATATTTATTTCTCTAAAAACAATTGGCATTTCAATAAAAAATTTCAAACAATAACTTTTTGTAGGCAGATAAAATATTGAACCACTACTATTATTTTTAATATGTACTTACTAGGTATATTAATATATAAATAATTCAAGTAGTGGCTTGGCGTGGCGCGTTGGCTGCTACCAGTCGTGGAATGCGGCTGTGGGAGTAAGTAACGGCCACAGCTACTAGCACTCGGATGGGTGACCATTCGGGTGCGTAGTAGTTAAAAACCTTGCCACACATATACACGTGTTTGCTACCATACCCTGACAACCATGTAAAAACCTACCACCACTACATCCCTACTACAATTCATAACCCCTACAACAGCTGATGGCCTTATTCGCCGGGCTTAAGTTCAATAAAAAAAAATAAATAAATAAAATAATTCAAGTAATTATTTTAAATATTTAAAATATATTATCCATAACATTTTTTTTATTTGTATAGAACAATTGAGATAAATTTTTAGCAAATATTATAAATATATACAATAGCTACTATTTTTTTATTCATTTTTTATTTTATTTTTTAGATTTTTACAACATGTAGTTGGGTTTGATAGTGTTGATGATGAGTCGAAACCAGAAAATCCATTTGTTGATCGAGATGTTCCCAAACCAGCACAATGGAGAGAAACTGATAATCCACCTTATGCATATTATCAGTACTATATGTATGCTAACATGACTGTACTCAATCATCTCAGAATGTAAGCTATTGAAAAATCAAATATGTAATATATGTAAACAAGTATTTTGAAATGTAATAAAAAAAATCATAAAATGTATGAATAAGAAATTATCTTTCATTTGACTTTTTAATTTTATAAACGATATTGTGAAGAACGTATTACTTTTAAAAGTAATTCAGATATTGCTGTAGTTTAAACAACATACTAAAGATTTATTTTATATCTGTTGCAATTTTACTTTTATAAATATTTTTATTAAATATGCAATAATATTGTCTGTTTGACTATTTGTTTTTATTAGCAAACAAGGTTTCAACACATTTGTTCTAAGACCCCATTGTGGCGAAGCAGGGGCTGTACAACATTTGGTATGTGGTTTTATGATGGCTGAAAATATATCACACGGACTACTCTTAAGAAAAGTGCCTGTACTTCAATATTTGTATTACGTTGCCCAAATTGGTATAGCCATGTCACCTTTGTCAAACAATTCGTTGTTTTTGAATTATCATCGGAATCCATTGCCAGAATATTTGGCTCGTGGTCTGGTTATCAGTCTGTCGACAGATGACCCGCTGCAGTTTCATTTTACCAAGGTTAAAATAATATTTTTTTTCAATTGCATTTACTTGAAATTTTATTTTTAAAACAATGCATTTTAACACAATATTATAATGTTTAAAATGATTTAATTTTACGATCAAGTCTACTCTGTATTTTATTTGATAATATGCATCATACATATATTACTTAACTGTTTTAGGAACCGTTAATGGAAGAATACTCGATTGCTGCGCAAGTATGGAAATTATCAGCTTGTGACATGAGCGAGTTGGCTCGGAACTCTGTATTAATGTCTGGATTCCCTCATAGGGTTCGTTACTTATTAGTAAATATAAAAAAAAAATATTTTATTAACATTTATGTGATTACCGTGCAGATCAAACAATACTGGTTGGGACCCAATTACACAAAAGAGGGTGTAGCAGGAAATGACATATCGAGAACCAACGTCCCGGACATACGAGTAGCATACCGCAATGAAACCCTTTTAGACGAGTTAGCTGTTATATTTGGTTCCATTCCGACAAATTCGACAGCGAATACAAATAACAGTGCAACATCTCCAGTGGCTAGTTCATAGATCTATATACATGTTAGTTGTATTAGATAGAAATGACATACATTATATTCTGTATTCTAAGACATTGTATTCCATGATTTGTTTGTATTAACAAACTTAAATCATATTATTTTTATTATTATTATCTTTATATTATTAATTTTTTTTGTGACTATTGAATTTAAATGTATTAGGCAAGTCTAGTTATATTTACATTTTTATGATTCAGGTAGATCATTTTTATTATTCAATTATTTTATTGTGTGTTACAATTATTTATGAATATACTTTATTTCAACGAGTACCAATAATAATTCTATTCTATCTGTATCCATAAAGTATGACTATATAATATTTACAAATAATAAAGGGCTATATATATAAATATTAATTGTTAAATTCAATTTACCCCTACTTAGTTATTTGATCCTTTCGTCTTTTATAAAATAAAACAAAATAATGATAATAATAGATTATTCTTAATTTTCTTTGTAATATTGTGAATATAATACATACTTATATAACACAGTAGCACACATACAATATGACTATAACAGTATAACTACTACTCGTAATTGTACTTTTTAAAAAATTCTTCATTTAATCAGAATAAATGTTATTTATTCATTTTGATAATGTATGTATTTGATTTAAGCTGTCTAGAGATTAATAATACATCAACACATTGTATGTTTCTTTAATTCTTCCAACTTGTAGATAATTATTAATAAAGTCGAAAGTTATAACATACATGAGTAAATAGAATATAACAATTTAAAAATACTGTCAAGTATCCTTTTAAACTAACACGACAATTTGTCAAATTTAAACTATGAATCGGCAAGTATGTTGATTGAAAACAACAATAATTATTGTCCTTCTCATTTCCTGAAATAATACAAATCAATCGACAATGACGACAATTCTTTAATGAAATATGTAGGAGTTCTACCTCTTCAAATAATAAACAATTATAACATGCATCCCTATTGCTGTGTGACTTCCCATAACGCGAATGTAAATTTTTCACATTTTATTTCAACATAATATAATATTATTATCATACTTATTGGTCTAGCATTCGCATAGAGTGTAAATACGAATAATAAACGCTATTTAAAAAAAAAAGTGTTTTAATTATTAATTCGTTCAACGCGTCTTGCCTAATGTTCAGATCGTTCAGGACATAATATTTAATTATAATAATTGCCAACAATTATAGTTTAAAACAATTTATTGTATTATTATCACAATAATATTATATAGTAGGATTTTGATCACACGGCGTCCTAGATATGCTATTTGGCTACACCAATGCCATGGATTAATGGATTAATTTTTTGAGTATTTATAAGTTATTATTCTATAATTAATTTTAGGTTTAGTGCACAGACACCATTACTATGCTTGAATTTTCAATAAAATTCTTACTACTATAATTGCGCCGATTTAAATCAAGAATGTCTACGGAAAATCCGAATTTAAATGGGCGCCTGAAAACGTTTAGTCACCATACGGCATAACATCAATTTAATTATTATTATAATTACTTTTTTATTTTTAAATATACCATTAATTATACCATATTTCGTAGTATATACCTTGGTTTTGTTATTGTATTTTCTTATAGGCTTTTGTGGATTTATGTTCTTTGCTGGTTTATATCTTCGCTTTATTCAATAAAGTTCATTTAATATGTTTACTGACAAGTGGTAAGTACTCAGGTATACCTATATTCAACTATTATAAAATAAATGTTAAAAATTATTTAATTTTTTAAATACTTGCCATGTATACTAAATATATGTATGTATTAAAATGTTATAATTTATATGAATATTTAAAGATGTAAGAACTATATTAGAGAATCAAATACAATAACTGTTTTTTTTTTGTTTTAGTTCGTTAACTTATTACTACTTAATTCAATATTTTTTTTTATTTGTCTCATTTAATCGCTTGATTGACTTAAAATAATATATAATTAATTAAAAGTATTCATATAAATTATTATAATATTATAACATAAACAGATTTATTGAAACTTTAATAATAACTTCTTTATGTTTAAGCACCTGTATAGTTAGGCGAATTAAAGCACTAAAATAATGGAAAATTATATTTATATGTTATTTTTTTTAAACGTACAGGTAGTGTAGGTGCTCATCAAAAAACGAATGAAGTATACGTAATAATGAGCAAGAATAAATAAAGTAGTATAAAAATTAATATAATAATATTATCTTTTACACCGTTAGAATAATGAAAGTAAAAACATTAAACTGATTAAACTAAAAGTTCCAAATCGGCAATATACAGAACAATCGTAAGTAATAATGATCCTATAATTAAATATAATTTGCTATAAAATTAAAATATACGTTATACGTTCATGCATAAATTGACAACAATTGATTCATAAAATATGTGTAATTACTAATTTATATAAAATGTTTTGAAATTATATGAAAATATATTTTAACAGATAATAATAAATTATGTTATTATACTATAATATACAAACAATTTAAAATTTAAATGAGATAAATCAATTTTTTTTTATTGTATATAAAAAAAGAAAAAATTAAAAATATTTTTAAAAATAAACGGTAAAAAAAATGAAAATTTTTACGCAAAACCAGTACTTGGAAAAAGCGATTATTTTATAACTCAAAAATTAACCTTTAATAATTTAAATTTTCTCAGAATTTTGTATTAGTATTTTCTGTTTATGATTATATTTTCAAAATATTTTGATATTCTTTTTTTGTTAATTAAAATTAACGTTTTTATTATTTTTTTTTATATGTTTGATATGTAAAAAAGCTTGAACAACTTTTTAATTAACTTTTTAATATTCAAATAAAGTTCTTCATCATTTTTTTATTAATGGAATTAAAAAAAATCGGTCGTAAATTTAGAATGATTTTTAAAAGCATTTACAAAATTGAATATTCACTAGTAAAATAATGATTTCTTATAAAATGATTTTTGTCATTAACCATAGATTTAAATTTTTGCCTTGAAATATTGACCAAATTTTTATATTATCATTTTTATACATAATAAATGGTTTTAATTTAATCATACAAACAAAAAGTAATATGGATGAGTTAAATTTGAATAAAACTCGAATACAATTATTATTTTATACGAAAAATGATTCTAATGAACTAAAGATATTTATTGAAAAAAAAAATTATACTATAAGTAGGTATGTCGTAGCCACTTCGTAAAATCGATCTTATAATACTAATATAAATATTTGATATAAGTATTTATCTAATACGATTATTGATTTTTGACTTTGAATTACAACAAAATAAGAAAATTGTTTAATAATAAATTGTTATTTTACTCCTAAATATCCCATTTTGACAAAATTAATAGGTTTACACTGAACTACACTCAACTTTTCATTTTAGAAAATATTGTGTGCATTATTATAGATTTTAAATTTTAGACATCGTTCACATCGTTGAAGTCGACGTCGCTTATTATTCTGTATCATCAGGCCCGTATTAACGAAAATTGCCACCAGAGGCAACATAAAATTGGCCGCCCCCCCCCCGCCACCGAAAAAAAAATGTTACTTTATTGATATTACTATTATTTATGAATAGTTACAATGTTACATTAATGTAAATTAAAACTCAGTTATAACCATTAACCAATATATTATTTAAAACAATTTTTAAAATGACAAATTAACTTAAAAATAAAAATGTTCAATTAATTTATAACTTCATAACTTTCTGCGAGACTGTTTTGAAGCAAATGATGTAATAATATCATTGTAATCAATTTTTTTAGTTATGGATGACTCTATATTTAGTATGGCTAAACTGTTCAATCTCTCTGATGACATGGTTGATCTTAAATGTAGAAAATGATCTTTCCGTTGAACAGTTTGAAGCAGGAGTACATAGGAACATTCTAAGAGCAACATAAACATATAGAAATATAGCTTCTATGTTTTTTTCTTTAATAAATTCACACATATTAATAATATTTTTGGGAGGGTTTTTGATGGTCTTAAGCAAGCTCTGAAAATGAACACACTCGTTCACAAATAATTTACTAATAATAAATAATATTTTTGTATTATACTCATTAAGTAAAATTTTATAAATAAATTTTACATTTTTGACAATTTCAATATTATGCCGCCCCTAAACCTAATTTTTATATTGCCGCCAGGGGCAATTGCCCCTCCGAGCCCTCCCTTAAATACGGGCCTGTGTATCATCACAGTACTATACAATTATTATTTATTTTAACATAATAATATGATATTTTGATGTGTATTAATTTTTACCAAGCACAGCGCAGGATTAGTACAGAAAAAATATATCTGATCGGCTGTCTGGTTGTAATACTTGTACTAAACCTACATATGTGGTATATTTTAATAGACTTCACATTTATTAATATTATACTTAATAATATGTTTAATATGCATCCAGTGAGTTTATGGCATCATTGGCTATTTCGCAACTGAAAATCCCTATGTATTTCGATATTCGTATAATTATCATCGCGTTTATCCACGAAATCCAACATTCCGTCTTCACGTACGGTTGTACGTGTAATTATAATGATTACGAAAAAGTTTCATGGGCCTGCGTTAATGTAAAATATCGTTACCGTCCGATAATAGACATAGATAAATACGACGCGTTATTAAAGCCGATATTAATGACGACTGTAATTAATGAGCTACGATATTATTCCTATATGCACACCGTTATCATTGTTTTTATGACCATTAAAGATATTATAATATATTATTATTAATCGTATTGTAAAATGCACACACGAACACACACACACACACACACACAAACCAGCGGGTCTTTATCGGACGTACAGTAAGTCGAAACATATGATATAGTTTAACGATCTGAATACAATTTGAATACCGCACGTCGTTAATAATGTTTTCAATAGGGTAAACCGTATTCTAATCTCACGATTATCGGGTCCCCTCCTCGCAGCGTGCCCGTGTACGGATACAGTCGATACAGATGTAACCATATATATATATATATAAATATATATTAATATAATATGTACGCGCGTTTAAGTAGGTATACGAGTGGTGGTAATACGTAATGATATAACGACGTCATGATAATAATAATAATAACAATATGCACTTATATATTTATTAAAAATATTATTTTTCCCGTAGTAATGTTTACGCCGACGACGTGAATACAAACCCAACAAACTGTCGCTAGTCCGTACGCTAACCACCGCGCAGTCTATAATAATATTATTTGCCCGTCCTCTATATTACTATACTGTGTGTGTGACGTTTGTGGTGTACGCGGCGGCGCACGTTAAACATTACATGTCTATCGACGACCATCGTTATAATTATTATTATTATTAATATTTTTTTGTCGTCATGTTCAAATACAGCCAAGGCAGAGACCGATTCGTGCCCGATCGACATCGCAGCCCGTATTCGTTTTATTCTCTACACCACATCACCGTAGATCACCAATATGATTGCGTGTCCAACAGCGGCGAAGAATCCGTAAGTATTAATATTATGTACCTGTCCGCCGTACGTATTACCTATATATGCGCGTGTTTTTGTTTTCGATTGACGCGGCTACGACGTAGCCTGTACTTTGTACTGGCGACCGTACCGTACCGTGAGCCGACACAAAGACACCGCGAGTGATGTATATAAATATATATATATATATATACTTTGCTATCTATACCTATAAATACCGATAAGTTGATAACGATCAATAATTAATAATTTCATCACGCCTGACGACCGTCGTGTCCGTGTATTGCAGTTGGTCGCCATATATACTAATATTATTGCAACGTTCCACGATGACGATATACGCCCGCGGACTGCGGAGTCTAGAATGATATTATAAAAATAAAATCGCGACCCCTCTAATAATTATTGTCCATCAGCCAGTACGCTCCAGCAGTGCCGTACCCAGGATTTGTTTTCAGGGGGGGGACTTAAACAATCATACTTATAACTTTATAGGAAAATAGGAAATAATTTTAAAACATATACATACCTACTCATACTATTCAAAATAAAAGATTTCGGGGTGGGTTAATTAAGCCCAAAAGCCCCCCCCTGGAAACGGCACTGCGCTCCAGTATATTATATTATTATAGGCAGAGATATATAATAATGTGATATAATAGAAATCACGGTGATTGCGGCCATTTTCTATCTCGACGATCTGCAGCTGTCGAACGCCGCCGTTTATTTGTCTTGGTAACCCGCTACTTTTAGCGTAATAATGGGACAATGGGACAGCGGTTTAATATGGTTTCGGAAAAGTAAATACTGTACACAACCGTGACGGGAATACGTTTGTTTGGATTTGTGTTTTCATTCGATCGCGGATATAATAGGTGCTCGAAATCGTAAGCGAAAAAAAACACTTTCTATTTGATTATTGATATTGGCCCGATGTTTGGATAGGATTTTCTGGAGCCGTTCGAGTGCGAACGGCAGCAAGAACAACAGCACCGAGCTTTCCGTCAACTTCAATCGTACATGTCACTGGAGTCCATTGGCGGACACTTGTTGCGGCACGTGCTCAACCAACGTAATAACGGTTCGGATAAGATAGACCTTTCCACCGTATACCGGGACGTTGACTTGACGTGGCCCATCCGGATGGTTGGCCAGAGACGTTTAGCCCGGAAGTCCAATCACGCTACTAAAAAATCACTAGTAGCCGATTTGCTGTTGGACATGCCGAATCTGTCCAACGACTGGAGTAAGTGTCATATAATAGAGTTTACCCAGAAGAGTGTTGATGATTTTTTTTTTTTTTTAAGAACGACCATAATTGTAAGGGCGAATGTTCAATAATTATATGTGTACTAATTTTCTAAGACTAGCTAGACTAGAGATATATCTTATATAGTTATATTGTAATATTAAAATAATAGCATGATTTAAGTTTTATTTAAGTTAGATGAAGACGGAAATTGGAATACGTAATAATTAATTATATTAGTTAAAATATTGTATATGAACATGTTCTCTAATGAACATGAACGTTATAAACGCTGTGCTACGAGATCGTTATCTATGACTAAATCGACTGCATATTGTGTATTTGTAAATGTGCAAAGGGGGTACTATGCGAGTAAAGCGAGCAATTTTGGTAAATAGATACATTTGAAACTAATCAAACTTGGGTGGTATGTTCAAATATTCACTCCTCCAGTAAACTAGTTAAACACACCACAGAATTTATCTATAAACACTAAAACTTAATTTTAGATTATTATGTGTGTTTAAGAATGTTAATATAAAAACTATATTATATTATAATTATACAATCATATGGTATTTACAATAATATACGATGTATAATAATTAATAATTATTAGTCAATAGATGGGCACTAATTAAACTGAAATATGTAGTAAAAATGACAAAATAAATATAATATGTAAAAAACACCATATTATAATTTGAAATTAATTTATATTTTTGTATATATTATTATCTACATATATACTAAGAAGAGTAATTCCGCGAGTTAAGTAGGTATACTCACCAGTTACCACGTACATCTAATACGCGATTATTAATTAATATAAGATTAAGATTTGGTCATTATTGGTCATTAAGATAAATAAATATCAATGAATAAAACGTATAAAAAGTTAATTTTAAAGCTTAGTATATTGTACAATGTACATATCTTATTATAAGATTACTAATTTACACACGAATGACTAATCGTTAAGATGAAAAAAATATATCGAAAAAAAACCAAATAATGTAAACATTAAAAAAAAAAAAAAAAAAAAAACACTAAATTTAATAAGGAATATAAAATGCAATGTAAAATTTCTCTTATTTTTTATAACAAAGTATATTTTTAACTTATTCTACAATATTTCTTGTTATTTTAATAAAATATAGGTACAAGTACTAGAAAATCCGTTTTTCAAATAATACAAAATAAAAACGAATATGATAATAATAATTTATTGCCTAATATATTATCAATAGTTTTGAAAATTTTACTTCAAGGATACGGTATTTATTATACTATAACAAATATATTATATTAGTGATAGACACATTTATAATCTGCTTAAATTTCTTCCAATTTACATAAATTCATAATTTGTGTTTTGAATGATCTTTTAAATGTTATCAGATGTATGTATCATATGTATGATATTCGATAAGATATAGACAGGGTGAAATACTATATAAATATAAAGTAAGTACTTAATTTAATTTATATAGTAATACTCTTTAATATTGTAGATTTACTAATATACTTTATACTATTATATATATTATTATATACATAATATATGTGTTATATTATGACTTTTAGGTAATTATGTAGGAACGATCACATGCGTGAACTGGGTATTTCATATATTTTTATACAACTATAAATTACCAAGATAGCAGGAAATATAATTGATATGAAAATATGAAATTAATCAACTATTTTTATTTTTAATGATTAATAAAAATATATTACCAATACAATATAATCCACATAGGTTAGTTAACGTAACCTATACTTTACCTTTTTGAATATACGTATCATAAATGTTGTAATTATATAAAAATAGTTTCTGTTTGATAAATAAAAATCTAACACCAAATAATAATAGTTTTGTATAAAAAAATATAATATAAACATAAAAAAACATTTATTTAAATAAAAAAATTCATTTAATTAGAATTTATGAAGTTATAAAACTATTTAATACAATAACTCATAAATAAAAGAAAGTATAAAAATAATAAAAATAATATTATATTATTATGGCATATTAACACAATGCCACTGTAATATATCAATAATTTATAATCAAGAAATATCTAAATCACCACGATAAAGTATGTCTTCTAATATCTTCCAAATGCATTTATAAACTTTGTTAAAAATTTCAAATCTATATGATAACATGTATATTCTGAGCGAAGTGATTTTACAGGTATACTGTCAAGAGATAGAAATCAATCGATAGCGCGGCAATTGCAGATAGTGTACGACATTTTCAAATTATTTTATTCTTATTCAGTTTTAATTTATTTGATTTAACAATTTATAAAAAGTGAATGAGACATCGATCTTTTTTCGATGCCGTAAAACTTGTACATCAACGTACAATGATGAATGATGATGTGTGTTTTATTTCTGTCGTGGTCAAGTTTTGGAGCAATATCAAATATTTCGAAAAATATTTGAAGGTGGTTTATGGAATCAAATTGGATCTTCTTGGACTATTTACCGGTATTTTACTTAATAATAAGAAAAAGAACAAAAAAAAAATTAAGGAAAACTGAATTTTTAGGCACAACTAATTTTTGACAAAATCAGTTTTTAGATTCTGAACAGAGTAAGAAATGAATTGATTTTACAATGATGAATGTTTTATTTTTATTTTTGTGTCTGTCATCACGTTTTGGAGTAGAAATAATGCTTTAATAATTTTTAACTTCAGCCCTCTTTAAAAAGGAAAATTAATCTAGTTGGTACTTTGAGGGGTCAAAAGTAAAAAATTTCCAGTAGTTTTCAAAAGCATCAGGAATAATTATCAATTTTCAACAAAATCGATTTTTTTATTTTGCTATAACTCAAAAACAAATCACTGTAAATACTTGAAATTTTCACCAAATGTTTATATTAGCGTCATATATTTATGATTAAATATTCAAAAATTTTTAACTTTTTAAGCTCTTTATAGACAATTGAAATTTTCGATTTTTCTAAATTTTTAGATTCTGAACGGAGTGATGAATGTATTGATTTTACAATGATGTGTGTTTTTTTTTATTTTTTTTTTTATTTTTGTGTCTGACGACAACATTTGGAGCAGTAAAAATGCTTCGATTTTGGGCTTCAGCCCCTCTTTGAAAAGGAAATTGAATCTAGTTGGTACTTTGGGGGGGTCAAAAGTTAAAAATTTTCAATATTTTTTAAATGAGTCGGGAAAAACACTAAAAAAATGACAGAAAAATGGGAATTTTTACGCAAAACCAGTTTTCGACCAAATCGAATTTTTTATTTTGCTATAACTCAACAACTAATAGATGTAAATACATGAAATTTTCACCAAATGTTTATATTAGCGTTTTCCATACACAGTTAAATTTTCAAAGAATTTAGACATTTTTTGAGCTATTTATAGACAATTGAAATTTTTAATTTTTTTAGTATTTTTTTTTAAAATAACGATAAAAATTTTTTGGCCGGCCAGAAAATCTTGAAAATTAAATGCAAGGTTTCTTATAAGTTGTTCTTAAAGTGATAAAAAAAAATCCGAAATCGTTAGTCACAATTTTTTTTTATAAGTGCTTAAAGTTTGAATTTATACGAAATATGTCAAAATTGCGAAAATTTGCGAGTAATTTTGTGGTTGAAAAATCGTAAAATTGTTTTCTTTTATAACTAAGTTTTGAAAATTTGGTACAAGGTTCTCCATAAATATTTCTTCAATTATCTGTAAAAAAAACTCGACCGGATTCAAACAAAAAATTTTTAGGAGTGTTTAAAATTTAAATTTTTACAAAACCGCGTTAAATAACGGTTTAGCTTCAAACGATTTTTGATATTTGTTATCATTCAAACAGTATAAGTCGTAAATACTTGAAAATTTTACCAGTTATTTATATTTTCATTGTATTTACGTGATTTGATTTTCAAAATATTTTGACTTTTTTTGAGCTATTTATAGACAATTGAAATTTAAAATTTTTTTTTATTTTTTTTTTATAAATGTTGATAAAAAAAATTTAGCTGGGACAAATTACTTGAAAATTTAATTGAAGGGTCCACATAACTTGTTCTAGCTCTCATTCAAAAATTATAAAAATACATAGGCACAATTTTTTTTTATTAGCATTTGAAGTTCAAATATTGACAAAAATTCGTCAAAATCATGAATATTTTTCACTATTTGGTAGTTAAAAATGTATAAATATTTTACTATCAAAAGCTAAGAATTCAAAATTTAATACTATGATGTCCATAAGTTAAGCTTAGAATAATTATAAAAAAGTTTGATGTTTATTCAATTTAAAAAATTTTACGAGTGTTTAAAGTTTTAATTTTAATTTGAAATCAAAAATACACGACGTGTAAAATAACGTTTTCCTAACAAATAATTTTCGATTATTGTTATTTTTAAAAAAATACTAAACGTAATATCTTGAAACTTTTACTTAAATGTTTGAATTAGTTTCAAAATAGAATATATGATAATATTTAAATATAATATATCCTGGACTGACAAATCATCTCCGTTCAGAATCGTTTTTCGTATACAATAATACCTATCATTGCATTCAAATTTAACCTACCATAGTCCGAGGTCCACCCCACCCCCTAATGTACAGCAGAGCGATACTCACTTACCCGCTTTTTTTTTTTGAAATGCCTATAAAAAATTTGGCAATCAAAAAAAATCTTTAAAATTTAATACAATAAAGTTTATTATAAGTTGTACTTATCGTAGTAAAAACAAATCAAAAATCGTTTGTCACAACTTTTGTTGATAAGCATTTAAAATCCAAATGTTTACAAAATATGTCAAAATCGCGAAAAATTGCAAGAAACCTTGAAGTTGAAAATTCATAACATTTTTGTGATAATACCTAAGGTTAAAAATCCCAATATATTCTCCTTAACTTGGAACTAACTGAAAAAAAATTCTAGCATCAGTATATAGAAAAAATTTGATGAGCGTATGAAATTTAATTTTTTACGAAATCACATAAGAATGTAAAATAACGATATATTACGATTTCAATATAGATACAAATATAATATAATATCCTACTAATTATCCTAGACTGACAATTAATCATCTCCATTCAGAATCGTTTTTCGTATTACAATGATGCCTGTCATTGTAGCATTCAAATTTAACACATGTATTATAGTGACCTACTATCCATCTCTACTATAATACAACAGAGCTATACTCTCCATCTCTAGAGCGATACCCACTTGCCCACCCTTTTTATATTTTATAAAAGAATAATTGTAAATACTTGATTTTTTACTAAATGCTTATATTATTAGTGTATATTTTAAATATTTATTGTTTTTGTACTGTTTATAGACACACATTTGGATGTAATTAGATAGACAAACTAGGGCTTGGTTTGGTACACGTGTACACGTAGTTCGTACCTTAAAAAAATAATAAAATACATGAATACCCGTGCATTTATATACACGTGTTTTTAAAATCCGTTTACATGTGTATTAAAAATTAAAATTACCCGTGTAATTAAGGTCCAGAAGTTTTTTTTATATAAAATTAATAATATTGCTGTCTTATTTTGACGTATGCTATTAACCTTTTGTTGTTCACTATCGTCCGAAAATTTTTATTTAGTATTTACAGATAGGTAAACCCAATATGGAAAACCCATAGTATAAGGTCTACGGAAAAACCGGATATAATCTAAAAATGATTTTTAAATTATTTTATTTATTGTTTGTTTGTAAATTATTGTTTATATAAAATTTATAATTCGTTTTATGTATGAACTATAAATGTAATTTAACATTAAAATAATTGATTTAGTTTTGTAGTGTTTATCGAAAATTTTGTTTTACTGCATGTAGATTGATATTGGTCATGTAGAATATTTGAAATCTTTAAACCTGATAACTTAGATAACTAAACACATATTAATAGTTTTTATTGAAAAAAAGTTACAGATATAAAAAAATAAAACTATAGGATTATAATTATTCGTTTTTATAATACATTTATAGTACATGCTCCTTTACCCCACTCTTGTATATGCCACTGATCACGGTGTACGGACTTCTGTACACGTGTACAGAATGGGTACACATGGGTACTCGGACCCTAAATACACGTATTTATACGAATTGGTGGGGTGGGCAGAAGGACGGAGTTCCACTACTATTTATTTATTTTTTTACGTACCCTAACTTTAATTTTTAACAGGAACTGAGGAACGGGGGGACGGCACAAACTTAAATTTTATTAAAATGTGGATTTCAATTTATAATATAAAGAATTTTACAATTTTTAGTATCGAAATTATATTTTATAATGGTTTATTTATTTATTATTATTATCACTTTTATAGCCCTATTGATTTGTTTTATAGTTTGTTTATTAATTAATTATAATATCACACTGTTCTTTGCCTATAATTTATTGTACATATTATATATTCTGTGGACTTGTATGAAAGTATAATTAAAATATCTGTGTAGCTGAAAAGTGGTATTCAAAATATAAATAAGGTTGTTAAGGGTGGTGTGGGGGTAAGCCTCCCCCGGGTATCTGTTAAGTAATTGTGCACTTGGAACGCAGTTTTAAAACCGTTGGATTGAACTCCTCTACTTAATTTTTTCCAATTCGAGTAATTTGTATACGCAGTGTATATACACGTGTATTTAATTACACGCACTTTAGCACTGTTTTCATAAAAACACATACGTCCGTGTTCTTAAATACCTAAACGTCCTAAACCTTATATAAACGAAAAATAAAAATTATAATCATTTTTTTATAATAATTCAAAAACATTATTTTTATATAGACTTATTGTACGCGTATTATTATATTTCATTTATGTACAGAAAAATGCGTTATTTTCGGTAAAAATTAATTGAACCTACTGTATTACTGATAATAAAATAAATTATTATATTATAGTATGACAGCAATGTCATTATATATCATAAAATATGCTTAGTACTAGAAACACACACAGTATCCGTTCAGAATCGTTGTTGGTGTTCAATTATTTTATATTTACGTTTGAATTCAAATTTTACCCATTTGTTAAAGTTATCTACTCAATAATTAGGCACACTCACACTTATATGTGTACAGCAGAACGATTATCTAGATTTTTTCGTTTTTACCAATTATTTTTTTATACACTTTCATCTTTGACCCTCCATTTAGTTTTATTGAAAACGTGAATTGTCAAATCATTACTTTATTAACTATATATAATATGGTACTCTACGGCTTAGTATAAGTTCACCAATAGCTCGGTTAAAACAACACTATATTATACTTATTCGCGTCAGGTCGAAAAAACATCTCGTTTTTATTTATTTATTTATTTTTGAAATTCCATCTCTATAACTGCTGCGCATCAGAATAATAACCACGACGATGTAAATAATGATATTTTTTATTAAACCGTGCAGTGACCAAGATACTGGACTGGAGTTCGACAGGCTACTTGACGGCGGCCATACAATCGTCGATACACTTGTGGTCGTGCCAAACCCAGAGCGTCCGGTACACGATCGTTGCGGTGGACACGGACGGTCCGACGCAGGCCGATGACGGGGCCGCGATGAAAACCGTCATCGGCTGTCTGAAATGGGACGCGCAGGGCGAAAAACTGGGATATTCGTTCACGGTAGAGCGGGGCGAAGTGCCGTCGTCCGACACGTCGGGTGAAGCGTGGGATGACGGCGGCGGCCCGTTTCCGTACACTCTCTTGGAACGAATGAACGCGTTCGCGGCACGTGATCGGCGATCCGCGGAAAGGGATGACGCGGATGTGACGTACCGGTCTCCGTCCATGAACGCGTCAGTCGACGAAACGTCGCGAAACGCAGCGAAGAGCGCCGGGTACGTAAAGGTACGTGGACGTTTCAGCTCAATTCCGAGTTGATTGTTAAAAAGACCCTTTTTTAAAAATTACATAATACGTAGTATGACAGAAATGCGGAAGGTCACGCGTTGACGGGGTGAGTGATGGGGGATCGCTAACCTCCAGGGTTACTTAACCTAAGGATATGGAAACAAATAGGCGCAGTAGATCATTATGTCATCGTTAGTAATATATATTACTACTTCCCAGCATTTTTTATATCATAAATTCATAACTGTTGTCGAGAGCAGGATTAGCAAAGCTGAATATTTTTAAAGGTGAAAAAACGCTAGCGATTTCCCCTTGAGTTAGCACAGCGTGTATTACGACATCTGAAAATTGAGTGTTTTTTCAATTGAAGTCAAACGTGACTTGCACAAACTCTTTATCATTTTTAAATATAATACAATTTTGCATTTTAGTATTTTTATAATTATAAATAGCTGTAGTTTTTGCATTATTTTTGTTAGATTTTCTTGTGCATACAACTGACTTATCAAAGCTTTGCGTTGAGTGCAACTACAAAGAGAGAATTTTATAACTGATCTATCATTTTACATTTTTAGTTAAGTTCAAAATAGAAGTTATGACTGTCATTACGTTTTGCCCGTTTTGGAGTAGAAAATTTGAATCAATTTTTAACTTTGGGAGTAGATTCTGGTAGAAACGTTGGTATAGTTGGAAAATCCTAGTACTCTTAATAATTCAGAAAATACATAAAAATCTGCGAGAAAACGAGAATTTATACGCAACTCAAATTTTTAATAAAATCAATTTAGTTATAGATTCAGAGCTAAGAGATTTATTAATTTTACAATTATATATGATTTTATTTCATATTTTTGTGTCTGTCATCACTTTTGAAGTGATAAAAATACTTGGATTTTCAGCTTCAATCATTTTTCTGGTAGTAAAGTAATTTTAGTTAGTATTTTAGGGGATAAAAAGTAAAAAAGTTCAGTGATTTTCTTAATTATTGGGAAAAACAAACAAAAAACAAATAGAAAACTAAATTTTCACGCAAAATAATTTTTTTTATTTTGTTCTAATTAAAATCATAATCGTAGGTATTTGAAATTTTCAACAAATTTTTAAATAATTATTTACTATACATGGTATATTTTTAAAATGTTTCAATCAAAATATTGTTTCAACAAATCTGAAATATATTAGCACACTTTTTTTTAGACATTTAAAGTCCAAATTTGGTTATTTAAACAAAGAGCGACATTTTACATGTGACTCAAAAGTATTATTCATGGTGACTTTAATGTATATTATTATATTTTATATACACAATGAAATTTTCAAAACATTTGAATGAAATTAATCAAAGATTAATTTTATTCTATTACCTATTTTTACCATGAACCTCTTCGATCATAATTATTCATACATTTATAACAGTAATAAATTATAAATAAAAATTAAATATATAGTATGTACTATGACGTATAGTATAAATAGTATAATTATTGATAAAGGCTAATAAACAGTGTTTACTCAGGATCGTTTTTGTATGCAATAGTTTATCTTTGAATCTAAATTTAACACATGAATTATAGAGAATTACTCAATAATAATTTTTAATATTACAATAATAATTAACACATACTACTTATTACTATAATACATCACGTATTGTACGAGTGGTTGCGTACTTTCGTACTTTCTCAGTTCTCTATTTTTTTGTTTTAAATCGGAAAAGAATATTTATCTATAGCTCATAATTCGTAATTATTAGATATTTATATTAGCATTTTCTAAACACGCTATAATTTTAAAAGTATTTTACTTTATTTGTCCTATTTATAAAAATTTGAATATTTCTAGTTTTTTAATTTATTTTTATAAGATTTTTGTTTCTGAGTAGAAACATTTGAATTTAATACGAGGACACGAGGTTTCTTACAAATTGTTTTTACATTAATTAAAATTATTGCAAATACATAATCACATTTGTTTATGACTGTTTGAATTACAAATATAAAATAGCGACTTAATCAAACATATTGTAGTATTAAAATTTATAATATATTAATCTAATTAAAAAATAGATAATAAAGAGAAACTTTATTCAAAAATCATAACTTACTGTACTGTAAACAAGCAAATTCCCTGTTTTTTGATATCAGTTTTTTATTATTATTACTATTATACACCACATATTATTTGAATTTGTTTCATATAATATTACCAACATGACCAATGATTATAATAAAGTTGTATTAATTATTATTAATTTTTTTATTATTATTATTATTATATTCCCATGATTATACAATTTAAAATTTATCATATTTTTCCTACAGGTTTGGTTATTGAACGCACCGAATGACAATTCAAATTATGAACAAAAAACATCTAATTGTGGTTGTATAACCGATGATACATGCCAACGGTTCAATGGATGCAAAATTATTGTTATGGATTGGTTAGCCAACGGTCGTGTTTTAGTGACGTTAGTTATAATATGAATTATGATAAATATATAATATATGATTTGAAATAGTAAACATAAGTCAGAAACTCAGAAATATAATGTATTTGTAGAATAGCGCAGATAACATTACCTGTATAGACTTAACATAAATATTAGCCAATTATTAATATTTCTATGAGTATAATTTTTTCTTTATATTATTTTATGGACATGTCAATTTATAATAAAATTGATATTTTAAATTATTACAAGTCGTATTAAATTACACGTTTTAACAATTATTTTAAATTTTCATATTATTATCATAGAATATCAATTTAAATCGATGTCAATTTAAAAAAAAATATTTTTTGATCATTTAATTTAACTGTTGTATAGTATGTAGATTTGTCTGCTACTGTATACTTATGCCCACTAGTTGCTACCCACTTGGCTTAATATTAATATCATTATCATACAATTTAGTTCTAAGTATACATGACCTATACATGATATAGTTATTTTATTAAATATACGTTTCTAGCATTATATCGACTTAAAATATTATCCACGTGTAATTTAATAAGAAATTGTGTTATAATAAATTATTTTAAATTATAGTATTTATAGCTCTATCTACACACATGTATAAAAAAATAAAGTTTTAAGGGGATTTGATACCGACTAAGGACCGACTTTAAGGAGTTAAATATAGGCAATTGTATGCATGCGTGCTGATTATGTAAATGTATACGTAGTAAGTGATGTTTAGCGTGTGTAAAAGAAATAGCTCCCACACGTGCACATACAATATGTCACTAATGTACTAATGTTAATATTATTTTGTTTATTTTTTACAAAAGTATTAATCTAAACCTAACCTATTTATCTTATGAAATTTCTAAAATGTATTAGTATTCTACATGAAATTTATTCAAAAAATTATTTCTTACATATTTTTTTAATTTTTTTTTTTTAGTCCAATATAATTAACATTTTAAAATTCTTTTTTTTTTCAAATTTTAAAAATAATTTCAAAAGGTTTAACAGTTCAGTTTAAAAAAAAAAATAAAAAATTCGTTTTTAAGTTAACTTCATAACGAATCCAAATATTTTATCTGATGACTACGATAGTCTGTACAACTGGTATAACATAATAATATGTAGATCTATTTTTATATATAACGTAGACGGGATCGAATTTTCTTTGTTGTAATTATTTAATACTATATTTCGTATGACACTGTGTTAGGTTAGAGATACTTTGTAAACTTGAGTTATAAAACAATCATCTTATTTCTATATGTTGTGTGTATTTCAGAGGATGTACGAGGGCCACAGTGACATTTTTCAGGTACGATTTCGCCCAAAAGAAATTGATCATCACGCGCATTATACACAAAATGAACCAAAATACGCTAATTACCTGTCTGCACGTGTCGCAGGACAAATGGAGTCGTCACTTGGCCGTGGCCACCTATTCGCAACGAGTGTGTGTGTTGAAAGTTTGGCGTATTGAAGACCCGCTGGAGATATGCCCACATCGCGATCGATGTTTCGATTCGAGTATCAACGTGACCCAAACCTTAACCGATCGATACAACAGTAAACAGCGTGGTGATTCTAACTGGCTGATAAAGGTTTAAATCATAATATTATTATCGCATGACGTTTGTGATTTTTCGTTTGCACACTTTATTTTCATATTATTATTCATCATTGTATACGTTAGCGAATCCGAAACTTGATTTTTTTGCCCGCTTATGGTATTTTTAAAGGAATATTAAATTATTATTTAACTATATATGCAACTTTCAAATACCAGTCAAGCAGGGAGACTTAGGTTTCAATTTGAAAAGATGCTGACGGTATTATACTATTTTAAAAACATTATAATTAGAAATGCAAGTTTCGTGCATATGTACATCGACTTTGATAATCTGTATTAAATTAAAACGACTTTGAAATTAGATAATACAGGATCAAATATTTTAATTTGACATATGATATATGATATATGTTATTTTTGTGTCTGTGTACAGCATAACTAGTCGAAATAATGCTTCAATTTCAAACTTTGGGGATGGTTTCCGATGGCAAAGTGAATATCCTTGGTGCATTATAGAGGTGAAAAATAAACATTTTCCAACAGTTTTCAAAAAAATCGAGAAAAACAAAAAAAAAATGACAGAAAAACGGGAATTTATACGCAAAACCGGTTTTCGACCAAATCGATTTTTTTATATGGTTGTAATTTCAAAAACTAATCACTGTAAATACTTGAAATTTTCATCAAATGTTTATATTAGTGTTATCTATATACAGTTAAATTTTCAAAAAATTTTGATTGTTTATTAGTTATTTATAGACCACTGAAATTTTCGATTATTATGAGAATTTTTTTTTAAGATAACGATAAAAAAATGTTGGCCGACCAGAAAATCTTAAAAATTTAACACAAGGTTTTTTTATAAGTTGTTCTTAAAGTGATAAAAAAAATCCGAAATCGTTAGTCACAATTTTTTTTATAAGTGCTTAAAGTTCGAATTTATACGAAATATGTTAAAATTGCGAAAATTTGCAAGTAATTTTGTGGTTGAAAAATCGTAAAAATATTTTCTTTTATAACTAAGTTTTGAAAATTTGGTACAAGGTTCTCCATAAATTTTTCTTCAAATATCTGTAAAAAAAAAGAACTCTACCGAATCCAGACAAAAAATTTTTAGGAGTGTTTGAAATTTAAATTTTTACAAAACCGCGTTAAATAACGGTTTAGCCTCAAACGATTTTTGATATTTGTTATTGTTATTCAAATAGTATAAGTCGTAAATACTTGAAAATTTTACCAGTTATTTAGATTTCCATTTTCTTTACGTGATTTGATTTTCAAAATATTTTGACTTTTTTTAGCTACTACTCTTTACTACTCTACTACTACTACTCTTTTTTATAGACAACTGAAATTTTCAATTTTCCTAAGAATTTTTTTTTAAAGTGTCGATAAAATTTTTTTGGTGGAGTCAAAGAATTTAAAAAATTAATACAAAGTTCCTCATAAATTATTCTTATGACGATAAAAAAATTATAAGAATACATAGGCACAATATTTTTTTTATTAGCATTTGAAGTTCAAATTTTGACAAAAATTCGTCAAAATCATGAATATTATTTTTAACTATTTGGTAGTTAAAAATTTATAAATATTTTACTATCAAAAGCTAAGAATTGAAAATTTAATACTATGCTGTCCATAAGTTAAGCTTAGAATAATTATAAAAAAGTTTGAGGATTATTCAATTTAAAAAATGTTACGAGTGTTTTAAGTTTTAATTTTAATTTGAAATCAAAAAATTAAAAAATTAACAAACGTAGAATCTTGAAACTTTTACTTAAATGTTTGAATTTGTTTCAAAATAGAATGTATGACAATATTTAAATATAATATATCCTGGACTGACAAATCATCTCCGTTCAGAATCGTTTTTCGTATACAATGATACCTATCATTGCATTCAAATTTAACCTACCCTAGTCCGAGGTCCATCCCACCCCCTAATGTACAGCAGAGCGATACAGACTCACTTACCCGCTTTTTTTTGTTTGTTTTTATCGATTATAAAAATAAAATACTAAAAATGTTTATTATTGATTTCTCTAAATTACCTACAAATTATATCCAATTTTAAATTTAAAACTACTATCAAAACCACTCGTATGTAATGGAGTAGTCGAGATGCAACTTATATATAATTGGAGAGCGTATGATATAAAAATAATTAAGTTTTTTGAGTTCGTGGAGCAACTATAACATGTGCCCAAAATTCAGTACTTTAAATTTAAAAAAAGCGGGTAAGTGAGTATCGCTTTGCTGTACATTAGGGGGTGGGGTGGACCTCGGTTTAGGGTAGGTTAAATTTGAATGCAATGATTGTATCATTGTATACGAAAACCGATTCTGAACGGAGATGATTTATCACTCTAGGATATATTATATTTAAATATTGTCATATATTCTATTTTGAAACTAATTCAAACATTTAAGTAAAAATTTCAAGATCTTACGTCAAGTAATTTTTTAAAAATAACAAAAGTCGAAAATTATTTATTAGTAAAACGTTATTTTACACGTGTATTTTTGATTGCAAATTAAAATTAAAACTTTAAACACTTGTAAAATTGTTTTAATTGAATAATCATCAGACTTTTTTTATAATTATTCTAAGCTTAACTTATGGACAGCATAGTATTAAATTACAATCTAAATAACTGGTAAAATTTTCAAGTATTTACGACTTATACTACTCGTATTTGAATGATAACAAATATCAAAAATCGTTTGAAGCTAAACCGTTATTTAACGCGGTTTTGTAAAAATTTAAATTTTAAACACTCCTAAAAATTTTTTGTCTGAATTCGGTAGTTTTTTTTTTACAGATATTTGAAGAAAAATTTATGGAGAACCTTGTACCAAATTTTCAAAACTTAGTTATAAAAGAAAATATTTTTACGATTTTTCAACCTCAATATTACTTGAAAATTTTCGCCATTTTGACATATTTCGTATAAATTCGAACTTTAAGCACTTATAACAATTCAAATTTTCGATTTTTTTTTTTTTTAGTTTTTTATTTATAAATGTCAATAAAAAAATGTATGAATGGGTAAAATTTAGTTAGAAATTACCAACTCCAAATAGGAAATATACGTGAACAAGTTCTATTAAAGAAATACTTTAAAAATATAATAATATTGTTAATATTCGTAACAAAAAAAAAGTAGTTATTTAATTATAGGTACCTAATACATTACATTACATCTAATATATAAAAATCTTGTGTCCCAATATTGAAAATGTTTGTTACTAAACTCCTCCGAAATGTCTGGACCGATTTTCATAAAATTTTGTGTGTATATTAAGTAGATCTTAGAGAGTGATGTTAACTAATTTTCATACCCCTAGGTGTAAAGGGTGGCTCACCAAAAAGGGTGAAATCAGTAAAAAAAAAAAAAATAGTAATCACACGTTGCTACGGCTACTAGAATATTTTTTTTATGTGTGTATTTTATCAACGTGTAGATATGAATTATTCTGAAGCATAAGACACTGACTCACTTTATTATGTTTAAAGGTTGTGCGATTAATTAATCGATTATTCGAATAACAGATTATTTTCAACGAATGATACATAATCGGTTAATCGATTAAAGAAAATGCAACTCTAGACGGGACAATTGTGTAAAATTGATATTATGTCAGAGATATCAAATATACACCAAATCAATCAGATAACCAAAAACGGTTTTTATACTTACGCTAAATGTTAGCATTGTTAGCATTATAGGCAACCAAACTTAACACGGATGAATTTTGTACGGACAGGCGACGAAGTGCACGGGGACTAGTATTTTATATTATTAAAATAATAATTGTATATTAAAATATACAGTGACAATATATGAATTTGATATTGTATAAATATAATAAGTACTCTGTATAGAATATAGATATATAGCATTATAATATATTATATTATTATTATATGCAAGATCAAAGAAATAGAGAATTCAAAATATCATATATAATATAAATATATAATAATACTCGCGTATCATTATATTTAATCTTATTATTACTTATTAAGTCGAGTGGCACACAAAAATAATAAAACTCGACAATTTAAATGGTAACAGATAATATAAATTTATGTTGAAGAGTGTTAATTCAAGGAGCCAAAGATAATATGATAGTTTCTGTTATAATGGCATGAATCATGATAGGCATATGTCCATCGCAATATCGCACTATCAGACGTACATGCTAGGTGACAATAAAGTAAAGTTGGGGTGCTTTAGTTTCACCTAAAATTATTTTTTTCATTCATTAATGTCTTTTTCTTTTTTATGGTATTATAAAATATATACTTTAAACTTTAAAGGCTTAAAATAACTTTTATTGTCATTTAACTATATAAATTAGGTAAGCTTCTTTTCCATTGATTCCCTTTTCTATACAAAAATATGAATACACGATATGCCCTTTGCTTATAGAAGAAACTAATATTTTTTCAAATAAATTCATCTAAATGGTTTTAATCGAAGTATTTGTTTTCTCTATCTAGCTCTTCCGCAATGTTTTATTTTATTATTTACTTTCTGTTATTTGTTGTACATGTATACTTTATTGTTTTTTTTTTTTTGTTAAAATCGTGAAAGACGATTTTGCACAAATGCGTTTTTTCGTATATTATATAGTGCCTCTGAGAGAATAAAAATACTGCACTGACATTTTCTTAACTGTAATGGATGATGATTGGGAGGTCCATCCTTGCAGCTAGTGCTTGCCCTTATAAGTATTACGTCCTGTTTCCCATATGGCCGATAATCGATTATTGCTATTTATATACTATATAACCGTAACAATCCTCCTACACATTACATTATATAACATGAGTCTATATATTAATTACACAATATTATGTTCAAATTAATAGGCCTTCGCTTGGCACCCGTGGAAACACGCTTTGATGTGTTACGCTGTCACATCGACCCCACAAGACGGGATGCAGATGTACGTCAATCGCAAGTCCCCGTCGTGGTTGGTGTTGGCGAATGCATGTAAGGGACAAGTGTTGAAGCGCATCGAACAGACCGCAAGCAACTGCTGCCCGACTATGAACATACTGCACGTAAACACGCACTCGATGACGTTCAGCCGACTTACTGGCGAACTTCTGTTGTCTGCCACGACCGTGTATAGTGTCAGTGAGTATATCGAGATAATAATAGTTAGTATACAACATAATTCAAACGCGTGTCGCCCTCGTGCGCAAGTATGTGTTATGTTGGATAGAGTAATCGAATTTTTACTTTTTTCAATCTCGAATTTAAAATTTTTAAGATGTTTTGTATCAAGCAATTTTTAGAAGATTTTAAGAAAAATATTAATTTTAATTATATTTAAATACCTAATAGATGCTATATAATATACTTTTAATACTAGTTCAAAATGACTTATAACTTATAAGTAACTTAATAATTGCCATACTCTACTGGCCACTGTTGATACTTGATAGCCATTGTGCAATTATTATAAAATTATACTGAAAAAAACATGTTCACACAGTAAAGAATCAAGACACAGTGGTAATAATACTATTGATAAATGTATTTTAGGCATCTAGGTACTTAATTGTATTTGTAATAGGCATTCATATCTAGATACAATATATTGTGTTTTTTAAGAGGGCGTCACACCCGTATGTGTTGTCTCCGTCTTACAAGTACGTACCATAACAAATTTACGCTCAGCAGATCACGTTTAAAAAAGCGGGTAAGTGAGTATCGCTCTGCTGTACATTAGGGGGTGGGATGGACCTCGGACTAGGGAAGGTTAAATTTGAATGCAATGATAGGTATCATTGTATACGAAAAACGATTCTGAACGGAGATGATTTGTCAGTCTAGGATATATAATACTTAAATATTGTAATATATTCTACTTCGAAACTAATTCAAACATTTAAGTAAAAGTTTCAAGATCTTACGTTTAGTAATTTTTTAAAAATAACAAAAATCGAAAATTATTTATTAGTAAAAAGTTATTTTACACGTGTATTTTTAATTTCAAATTAAAATTAAAACTTTAAACACTCGTAAAATTTTTTAAATTGAACAATCCTCAAACTTTTTTTATAATTATTCTAAGCTTAACTTATGGACAGCATAGTATTAAATTTTCAATTCTTAGCTTTTGATAGAAAAATATTTATAAATTTTTAACTACCAAATAGTAAAAAATATTCATGATTTTGACGAATTTTTGTCAATATTTGAACTTCAAATGCTAATAAAAAAAAATTGTGCCTATGTATTTTTATAATTTTTGAATGAGAGTTAGAACAAGTTATGTGGACCCTTCAATTAAATTTTCAAGTAATTTGTCCCAGCTAATTTTTTTTTATCAACATTTATAAAAAAAAAATTTAAAAAAATTGAAAATTTCAATTGTCTATAAATAGCTCAAAAAAAGTCAAAATTCTTTGAAAATTTAACTGTGTATGGAGAACGCTAATATAAACATTTGGTGAAAGTTTCAAGTATTTACATCGATTAGTTTTTGAGTTACAGCAAAATATAAAATTCGATTTGGTCGAAAACTGGTTGTGCGTAAAAAATCCCGTTTTTCCGTCATTTTTTTAAGGTTTTTCCCGACTCATGTAAAAAATATTGAAAAATTTTAACTTTTGACCCTCCAAAGTACCAACTAGATCCGATTTCCTTTTCAAAGAGGGGCTGAAGTTGAAAATCGAAGCATTTTTACTGCCCCAAATGTTGTCGACAGACACAAAAAAAAAAAAAAAAAAAACACACATCATTGTAAAATCAATACATTCTTCACTCCGTTCAGAATCTAAAATTAGAGTGAATAAACCTATTATGAAACTTGATGGTAAGAAAATTATCGGTGTTTGTATGTTGGTTTTTTACGATAGTTCAATTTTTTAGCAAGTTATGTGTATGTATAACATAGTGTAGGTAAATTAAAAATGCTCATAACTCACTTAAAAACTTAATAATCGTAAAAAACCAACATACAAACACAGATAATGTTTTTACCATCAAATTTCATAATAGGCCGATTCACTTTAATTTTTAAACTAACGGAACTAAACGTGAACTGTTGAGCATAAATTTACTATGTTACGTACTTGTAAGACGAAGACAACACATGCGGGTGTTGCAGCCTCTTAATAGGAGTATTTAAGATATTTTTTAACGTAGGTACGATGAACTCCACATTTTTTAGTAAAAATTAACTTAGATTACTTAGAATATGAATTTTTCAAGTAGTCGGGCGAATAATACTCATTATCTACTTTATTAAAATTAAATCTATAATTTTATTTTATTAATTATTTTGACAAACTATTTGATGTTATTTACATATAGACTCATCGTATGTAATAGTTCCGCATATATTGGACGTTTCGATTTATTTATAAATTGTTCGATAAATTTCTTAATTTATACCATGGTTCTGATTGATTATTTTTTTTCTGTTTAACAGGAGATAATGCATATTCCAGTTCTATTTTAATAGAAAAACACAGCGTCGTAGTGATGCACGCTCTAGACCGAATCGTCGAAACATTGAGTAGTAGCCATACGGATCGAGGACTGTTTTTTGCGTGGAGCCCAGACGGAAAACGTATAGGTATATGATAAATGTTGTGTTAATTACATCGCATAATCACGTTCACTGACCTCACGTTAAATAAAATTAAAAATCAACAGTGATATTAATAGAATAAGAAATTTAAAATAATTTGTAAGCAACTAAAAATATATTCAACCATAAGAAAAAAAAATGTTGTTAAATTCTAATTCGATGACATTTTCGTTTTTTTTTAATAAGTAAACATTTTTAGTTATTTCAATTTACAAGTACTAATATTTTGTTATTGTTTTTCACTATTATACTGAGCGCCAAATAATAATAATAATTATCTACCTCTAAATCTTAAAAAAAAAATCCATGTATAGTTGAATTGTCTTTGACTATTCATTTCACAGTATCTAAATACATTTCTGTTCGTAATTAACTGTTGATAATCGTCAATAGATTCCGAGATAATAGAATTTCTTTGTAATATGAATAATATGATAAACACAAATTTAACAAAGTGGACTAGAACAGCAGACTATTTATGAGTTTTGTTTTGATACTGATTTAATAAATAATAAACAATAATATATGAGTAGGTACACAACGACCATATACTATATTATTATGGTCATCGAACGCCGTGGGTTGTAATAATGTTTATTATATATACAATGCAGGGTTATACATTTCGTCGATTCCTTTGATAGATACATAAAAAAATTGTAAACATTTTCGTTTTGGTGTGTAGCTTTGACGAGTTCCGACGAGTCATTGAGAATATGGAACTTCTGGCCGTCCGGTAACTTCCAACAAAAAACCAACAACTGTCCGCCGCACGTTTACACCGCGAGTTCGACTTCCACTATTACTTCGGGCCATCTCACGGAAGACGGAGGCCCAAACAACAACAATTACCGACTTATACACAATCAAAGTTCTCAAAACAGCCATTCGGCGATGTCTGAGCTATCGTTGGATGCGGCTCGCATAATAAAATGATAGCCGTTAAGACGTGCGTTTTGTTTGAATTATGTCACGCGATGATAAGCATGACAATAATAATTAAGCATTTTATAAAAGATATTTTCGAGTCAATTAATATTAAGCAACTATAAGAGGTTAAATTTTGTTAACCATTACACTTGGTCCAAGGTTAGTAAATACCTACTTAACTTGTGGCAACTTTTGTACCAATATCACGGATATAATATTACAATTTTATCGTTGCTTTCTTAATATTTCTCTATAGATATTTATATATATATAAATATATTTATATTATAACTTCGACTTCCGTAATCTATAATTCTATTTTTCTTTTTTTCAGTAATTATTTTACGAATTTTTACACAGTGGATAAGTTTTTCTCGGTTTTATTAGGTACATAAATTTAATTTTAATTTTGTATTTTTATATTTTTTTTATTACTTATTATTATTATTGTTAAACGTATAATTACCATTATCATTAGTATAGAGTTTTATGGGTGGTATTCGAGATTTGCAACTGCTGTACAATTTAATTTTTACACACTCTGCATTATATGTTATATTATAGTACGTCTTATTATTATTATTATTATTATTATATTAAGTTTACTACAGTGTACTAATGGCCATGATGCTGAACAATAAATTTAAATACCTACCATGTAGTAGTATTATGCTACCTAAATCTTTATTGTTATTACTACGTTATAAATAATTAATATATTAGTTGGACGATCAGCATACGTTGTACAGAGTGATTCAATAAGCATGCTCATCCTCCGTGTCCTTAATTATTTTATCATTTGTTAATGTATTTATTAAAATTCTATTTTTTGGAATTTTTAGTATACCTACCTTAGACATCCCAATGAAATACTCCATTTTTCCTAAATCATTTTGTATAATTCTGACTATTCCCAATCCACCTGCAGCTGGTCGCAATGCTGCATGGTATTAGTTATTAAATACATAGTGTTATTTATAATATTACGTAATACTTTTCTTTTAGTTTCCTAGGTTTTGAAAATGTAATATAAGATTCCTCATAAGTAGTTCGAAACTATAAAATCTAAACGATGTATAAAGACAAAAATTATTTTTTTTTAGACATTTTTAGTTGAAATTTTGATGAAATTACTTATTAGAATAATACATAATGATGCTAATTATTTTGTTATAATTTATAAAATTTATTCGTAGGTGTTTAATATTTTTATATGTTAAATTATTATGAATTTTACTATACAAAATTACATTTTAAATTTATTTTAAGATATTATTATTTATGTACCTATACTGTGAATTCATTTTTACTTTTTTACGGAAAGATCAAAGATATCATTTAATTTTGGGTTAAAACTATATCAACCTACTGTAGTACTAAGAGTAAGATAAAGTAACTTACTTGATTTTAATAACTATATCAAAAAAACAAACATATCATGATATATATTTACCATTTAGTGATATAGGCTGACAGACCGTCTCTGTTCAACATTGTTTTTTCATATACATGCAAATGCAATAATATATCATTGAATTGAAATTTAACATACCAAAATTAGTGTCCTACCCGAAGTCGATAAAATATTATCCATAATTATTTATGTTAAATTTAACGTACCTACTTGTCTGTTTTATTTTAAAAAGCGAAAATATTTACATATACCAAATGAAGCATAGTATCTATATAATATGCAATTAAATTGTAAGAAATATATCATAATTTTTCTAATATACTCAAAATTCAATTTTTTTTATAAAATAAAATGTTGAAAATATTAGTTTATTTTTATTTTTTTGATGCTACATAATTAGAAACGTTTAGTTACATTTAGGGGAATGTTCAACTATCAGAGAACTTAAAAGTTTCTACCCAAGTGTCAAAACCATTTTTTAACTACAACCGCACTTTCGTTACCCTTCACATCCCATTAGCTTTCAAATATAAAATAAGTTGAAATCATATTTTATGTTTATAATATATTTTTGTATTCAAAAAAAAATAAAATCTCAGTGGCTTTGAAACGTTGCATATTGTTAAAACATTTAGGAGGTCAAAATATAGATTATACAGATCGATTATTTTAATATTATACATTCAGCATTTCAAAAAGTATTAAGTAACGTTTTTATTGCTTTTTTTTAAACATAATCTGAAGTGACTCGGATAATAATGAAAATTTTTTTATTAAATTTTATCTTTTTTGTCGTTATCTTCCCTATGCTAGTTATTTTAGAAGATAATACAAATTTTCATTCTATATTCTGAAGCAAAATATTTCTCTTAAATTTGTACGTGTATCAATAGACATAGAATATTGAACATACAATCAATTAGTTAAAACTTATAATTTATAAAAATTTAACTTTTTTATAGCGTATTGCATAGTTGAACTTGAATAGTATTTTAAAAGTGAAAGATTCCTGCATTTTTCAAAATAACCGCAAAAAAAAATTCCATTCTACCTTACGTCGATATTCATTTATAAGTTAATAACAATAATACATTTTATAATATTCTATACGTGATGATTTAAATAAATATTAACTGAACATACTACTAATAATAATATATCCATATAAATTATAAAATATCCTGAGAAATGAGACATACTCGTACATACTATCTCCGCTCAGAATCGTTTTTTTGTTTACAATGATTATTATCATTGAATTAAAATTTAACACGTCATCCATTACAGTGACTTTTTCAATGACGAAATATACTCGAAATTTACGTACAAACAAATACTACCAACATATAGTCACTTTCTCGTTGTTTTATATTTGTGATTAAATAGTTATTGTGTTTTTATACGGCCATCAAATAATTTTAATTTAAACGTACGTACACCCTCATATATAAAAATATTACTTTTAGTTTTTACCTTTTAGTATTATAAGGTTTTTAATATAGAACTTACTGTTTAGTTTATTATTTCCCATAGTTCTACATTAAAGTAACTAACATAGTGTAGGTACGTATTTTTTTTTAATACACGGTTTTTATTACAATATTTTATAGTTATAATTAATTAGTATTCGGGGTTATTTTTTTTTAATTTACGGTAGTAAAATAAACTGATAAAAAATAATCAAAACAATTTTAAGATTGAAAAATAAATATTAAATAATGTATTTGTTTAAATTACCTTGATGTTGAAGTAGAAAATTTGACGAACTTTGAATGCTTGCATATTACATATCAGTAATCAGCTTTTAGAAACAAAAAATAATGACCCTAGATATTATATTTCAACTTTTTTTTTATATTAAAAGTAAAGGTTTGAAAAAATTAATTATATTGTCATTATATAAATCAAATATCAATATCTGTTGCATAATGATGACATTTTAATTGAAATTTACGTTTGCTGCATTATTTTACTCAAAATTATTATTTAATAATTGTATTTTGTTTAATTCACTATTAATTTATTTTTAAATGTTCAATAAACTGGATGTGTAATAAGTATTTTACAATCGATATAAAAATAAAAAAGCATATGATTTTAAATCTTTTTAATCATTATTAGCCATTAAAAAAAATTAAAAACAAGTTCATATTACAAGTTAATATCATAAATAATTATAATATATTTAATATCGTCTGTGTAAATTACAATTTTAAATAAATAAAAAAAAGAATACCTACTTAAAAAATATAAGAGCATCTCGATATTCATTATTTGAGGCCATAATAATTATGGTTGTAATTATAAAAAAAGATAAATCTTCAAAGCCTCTATAAACAGTTTTAATAAATATTATTAACACAAGTGTTGCTATAAGTGGTTTTGATACTTTAATATAATGCATAGACAGGACTCTGGTATTTATCATCTTCTGAGAGTTGAATTATGTGTATACATGTACATTAAAAATACTAAAGTAAACATTTCTTAATTTGTATAGGTCCTATTTGGTACAACAAAATCTAAATACGCGATGAAAACAGTTATAATATGAGCGAGAATATGAGTTTGTTTTTGACTAAAAATGTGAAACACACTTATTATTTTTCCCATGAAAATACACAATTATTAAACTTACTGAATAATTAACCTGTGTTGAAAATTATTTAGAAAAAATAATTTAAACAATTGAACAACTAAAAATGACTAAGCCTTATTTTTGAGGATTTTAAAATTTGATTGATTTTTGAGTCTATACAAAAACATTTTTAATGGTTTTTCATTTTTTTAAGAATAATTATATAATTGAATATATTATATCCATACAAATATATTATAATTATTTATCATTAATAATACATTAATAATTCCTCATTTTTGATATTTTTACTATTTTTATTTTTGTGTTTATACAAAAAAAAATCTTTTAATAATTATCTATTCTTTAATAATAAAGAAAAGTTTTCATATTCAATATATATTTTAAATATTTTAACTCATCATGGTTGTAATTAAAATCTAATAACGATCACGAACTATTTTTTGTTGAATCAGATTTTGTATGTAATTATAATAATCACTTTTATATTATGCAAACATGTGTTGTACTAATCATCGCCAAAACCTGCAATAGGCCATTAGCAAAACCATGTACTTACATATACATATTGTTATATTAATATTAATAATAAATCAAATATCAATCATGGTTATATTAAATATAATCGAGTAAGTAGATTCTATTATATCGGTGTTTTTAATACTTAATTGTATTAATCGGCATCATTTTAAAAGTGATATTTATTTTTTTTGTCATTATTAATATTACTCAGTAATAAATTAAATAAATACTCAAAAGAAAAAAAAGAAAACCAATATATAAAATATTTCATTATTTATACAAATTAAAATTTTTTTTACATTTAATAATCTTCTATACGGATACATAGTTTTTATTTTTGTCTTTATCGTAAATGTTCAGAATAACTAAATAATTTGATGTAAAACTAATTAAAACAATTTTTGACTCAAATTTAAGTACAGAAACGATCGTGATGAATTAGAATTTTAGAACGCAGACAAAAATCTCGTAACCACGGCCGATATAAAATATATTGATTAATCATCGTTAATAAATTATGTATACTAGCATACTATTAAGTTTATAAAATGTATTTTATAAGAAACTAAATTATTATTATTTTAAATTTTTATGATCAATAATACAAGTAATACAATATTATAAAATGAAACTAATTTACTATTTTATTTAAAATTAAGTTTTTTAATTTATAGCATTAAATATACAGATTATTATAATCTGTATAAAATAGTAGGTACAATTTTCCGTAATTTACATTGCAGGTATTGAAGGTATTGAACCATATTCAAAAGATAACTAGAGCTCTATTTCTGGGTAGGCTAAATTGATATCAGCAACCCGCGGGGGCTTTGCCCCTACACCACTAGTATTGATAACATATGAAATTACGTGGACTGCAGAAAAAACCGGGTGCGGGCTAAGCCCACACAAGACCCGCCCTAATTGCGCCTATGTTCAAAAACACATATTTCACACAAATTCATAGATTCATAAAATCGTAAGAAAAACGTCTCTTGTAAAATGTATTAAAAAAGCAATTATACCATAATTATTACGATAATTTACCACGTCCAATGAATTGCGCCGACTTACACGCAATGGCGGTGCTCGAATTACTCGTCTGCAATGCAAATTGCCTATAGCCTACTCATCGCGGCGGCAAATGATAATTCAAATAATAATAATAATTTTCAAAATATACTAATTAATTGCCGCGAACGACTTATTTACGGCACCATAATTAATTTACGGTTCCCCCATATTCAATTCTACCGATGGTATTTCCGTCAATACGTCATATCCATTATAGGCATGCGCAAGATTGTTCAGCGGAATGCCCGGAATCATTTTAATAATGGTTAACTCTTCCTTGATTTACCAGCCATTCACGATGGTGATTGATAAGTTATTGGTTTAAAGTGTATAAAAAAAATAATATACATATTTTTATATTACATATATTTTTACACGCAATTAAAAATTAATTATAACATTTTTTTTTTTAAACAAATCAAATATTTAAAGATTGTATGAATTTTTCAGGATATGCAGTTGCGCACCATGTTGATCAACATGTACTCACGCCTTATGGTTATATCTTATATATGCGTTTTTCGGTGATTTTTTATGATAATATTATTGTAATTTAGACTGTATATTGTATAAATTTTCCAAAACAACGCTATTGTACGTATAATAATAAATACCGGACAGAGGTTGCAATTTACCCCGACGATTTCTTTTAATTATAATAGATATTATAAAAAAAATACTCGATAATTTTTTAACTACTTTAAATTGTTTATGATTTCATTTGTTTTTAAAATATTTCTGACGACCAGCTCGAAATATAGGGATTTACTCCTTACTGTATAATAATTTTTAATAACTTTATGTGCGGTTGATCAATATTTTTATAAATACAAAACTCATAGTTCAAATACACATACAAAAGGTATATTATGTTTAATTTTCGTTTTTATTTTTTTTACAGAATTCGTACATCAACAAGATTCGCATAAAATTATAAATAAAAAGGAGATTCGTTATTTTTATAACAACCGTGTCCATTCATTTCGGGGACTGTTGCGTCTACTATTAATAAATGTGATCCTTGCAGCTTTATCTATAGAAAAGGGGTTTTTCGATTAGGTAGATAGAAAGGGTGTTCACTGCTTAGATGACATCTATTTTTGGGGCACATCAATCAAGTAAGATTAGGGGGGAGAGGAGATTGACATTTTTAGAAAAACGGAGACCTTACACTGTAATAAAAGACATTATATTGTAACATTACCGTTAAATCAAATGTGTTTTCACTTTTAAGTGGAACGTTTAAAACCATTTATTCACTTGGAAAAATTATAATTAGAAACTTTGTACGTCGTTTATCTGCACGTGACAACTGACAAGCACTTAAAACGCTTAAAACCCTGGGTTATGGGATTTGTATTTCTCTGAGGAGTACAGCATTACGTAGATATATAATTTGCCAGTAGAGTTTTAGTTTATATTATTTGTAAGTCCAACTGCAGAAACGAAATGTCGTATTCCATTAGTTTTTATTCCAGATTAAAACATTAAAGTAGTTTAACGATTTTACTGTTGGGATATTATATTGTATGATTGCAATATAGCATATTATGATTGTTAAAAATAATATGTACAAAATATTATATATACGTATGTACACATATATATTTATATATAGGTAAGACATATTTTTTTCCACGTACTTGCACCACGCGTCATAATGTTCATGGACGTTTTTGTGTATTATGTTATGTCATAGGTACACAATATCATCATGATTGTATACATTATCCAGTATACACGCTCTTATTCTGCACATACGAATATATTATAATAGAGTATAGTCGGGTATAATTTCTGCTTTTGTTCCAAAGTTAAATTCAACATCGTCAGCTCCGCGTTGTTTACAACACGACACATTATCATCATATAGGTACACCCCTACTATATTTATAGTACTATTAGTGTACACTATACATACATCAATGAGTCGTGAAAAATACTCGTAAAATATAAAATTTATCGCGTAAAAAAAATATCGACATATATTTTATATTTTCTACTGGTCAACCGACACGACTTGTTTTACTGGCTACTCGCAGTGTATGCTTTAAATAAGCATTGGCGATAACGTAGCATAAGCGAAAATCTGCAGGTGTTACGGAGCTTGCAGGGTCAGAATTTATAAATTATATATTGGAACGATGCCAAATACACGTCGGATATAGACCCTCCTCTTGTCGCAAGAAATTCAATCAAAATATTTACTAGAAAAAAATAACCGTTCGTGTAGTCTTTGATCGCACGACGGAAAAATATGGATTTTTTTATAGGTACTTGTAGTTAATAATTATACTAACAACAGGTCTGTAACATCGCCGGATTTCCGCCGAACGAATGGTGCTAAAATCAGTAAAACCCACGTAGAATCTATACCTAATATTATATTAATTAGATTTGGTCGAGGCTAAAAATATATTAGGTATAAAATTTATTTGTATTATATACTATATAGTATGAATAGTATGATAACGCCCATAATTTGAGCATATAATCGTTTTATCCAGTTTAACGGAGACACGGAGTGATTGAAGATTAAACTCCGTCATCTGTTAATAAACACCACTGCATTGTGCCGTTGTCAATGTAATATTATTACTAATATAATAACAATAACGAATGATCGACTACTATATATACAAGCGAAAAATATGACGACTTATATTCGGTCAACGGTTTTCACTCTATAGACTATAATACAAACGAGTTGTGTTCCCTGTCAATGTATCAATTTTTCAAACCGAATTATTTGCATAGTTGATTTTTTAAACGACAAACATTCGAGACGTATAATAACTATTGTGATATTATCCGTCAACATACGCGGACTTCATCAGTCTTCAGTTGAGTGGATGTATATATAATACAGCATATTATTATAAATAATCTGATAGATATATAGAACTGTATACTTCCGGATGAATTACATAGTCTTAGACTTGGATCGCCCTGATTCGACAATATTTGACGTGGACGCATTTGGCATGATTCAAAAACCAATAATATGCGTTTTGATAAGTAAGACAAACAATTATTGACGCAGCCGTGTTCACTATTTAGAAACCTACAATAGCAGTGCAGACGGTATATAATATGTTATTTAAATATTTAATAGGTAGTTTTATAATTAATTTCAAAATAAATAATGAGGTTAGGTCATCAGATACGAAGAAAAATACATTAAGAATTTGTAAGCAAAGAGATGACGAATATTATAACATATACAACATACAATACTGCGGTTAAAATGCGCAAATTGTCAGCGATAACTGGGCTCAGTTTATGTACAGTGAAACCTCGATAACTCGAATCGATTGAGGGCGAAAATAAAATTCGAGTTATCAAAAATTCGACTTATAGAGGTTCAATTTATCATGAATTGAAATGCAGGGGCCATTGCATTTCTTCGAGTTTTCGAAAATTCGACTTATATAGAGGTTCGAGTTATCGAGGTTCCATTGTATGTGTACACTTTACAGGTACAAATACGTCAATCGTCATGTATACACACTGCGATTTTTAAACCACTATAAACTTGAACAATAGGTTTTTGGGCTATATATCCGTTTGTCCGTTGCATAAACGTAGTATCTACCATACGTTTATATGCATTTATATATTATAGAAGAAAAATACGTCAATTTGATTGTGGACGCACAGAGATATACTGCAAATATCTTAATATTATATTATATTGGAGTTACACAAGTCGTAAAAAGTTGCGTGTACAGGACAGGTATTTGAAGCGAAAACCATTTGATAAAAATCCTATTGCAGAGGGTTTTGTGAGAAAAACGTCCTTATAATGTTAATAATGGTGTAGGTATAGTCGTATATTATACATAATAAAAATATGTACGTATAATGTAACACAACTATACGTTTGATAGTAACTAAATCCTGAGATTTATTAAGGTTTATAGTGATAATAAAACATCTTAATATGTAGTAGTATTGTAGCTAGTAATATATATTTTATTATACGTTGTATTAAATATTTAAAATATGCTTTGTACCTTCACTTTTCTAACTGCTAGTACCTAAACTGATAACATCTTATTTTGATTAATTTTTTATTCAATTAGTATTTATTTTGTTAACTTTTTACTTTTTTATTATGTTCTACCTAATAATATTATACCTATATTTTATTATTATGTAGATATAAATTCATTTTATATACAATTTAAATGTTAAATTATTGACGTTTAATTTAATATGGAAAATTAAATTTATCTAATAGAATTCTATAAAGGAAAACTGTTTTTGCATTTAAATTTTAATAAATATAATGTAAGAAAACGTAAAAATAGGCAAATTAATTATACAGTAAAAACATGTCAATAGCGCTTATATAATTTCAATTATATTTATATTTCAAATATTCTTGTCTAAATAAATTCGAATTTAAATAGATTTTTAAATGATTAGTGTCTGGTGACACATAAACCGAATTCCGATATTAAAAATTGGTTATTGCGGAGAAATTCTAAAAGACAAGCAGTGGACGGATTTTAAAGGCAGCTGATCAAAATTATTAGTGAAGAACTATTAGATCTATGAATAATGTTGGTTAAGATTTAGAAATAAAATGCATTATTTCCGTTCGAAAAGCTGTTTATGAAAAGAAAAAAAAATTGTTTATTAATTCCAAGTTCTTCAAATTATACCATATGTCAGTTACAATTTTACAAAATATAAACTTGTATTTAAATTTGTATTTTGAAAACATTATTAAAAAAAAATAATTTTCTTAATTTTCTGATTATTTAGTTATTCTTATTATATTTATTAATATATTATCATTGATAATATTTTTATTCTTCTAATTTTCAAAGAAATTATTGCATTTGATATTTAATTTATAAAGTATACAGAGTAATAAATTATTAAATTATTAAATTAAACAATGTTGCATGAATGATTTCATACACAACCTATTGGTTATATTTTATTCTTTGATCCGCCGACAAACTAACTGAATTGTTTTACCAAATAAATAACAAACATTCAAGTATTCAACAAATAATCATGCTTTCTCTTTTAATATTTTTTTAAATTATAAAATAAATAAAATCGTTTGTGGAAAAACTCGTTATTTATTCATTTAAACATGAAATTTGTCGAAATTAGAACTTTGACTTTGAAAAAAAAGTTTTTCATAATAATATTATGTATTGGCGAATTCTGTCAAAATATAAAAAATATTATTCCCATTCCTAATTCCGATATTTTTGAGATTTCTATAACAACAACAATTTATAAGAAACTTTGTACCTAATAAATTTTCAAGATTTTTGACCGAGAAAAATAAATTATAGAAAAGTTCAAATAACTTTTATATATAAAAATTAATAACATAATATAAATTATAATATTGTAAAATGAATTGGATATTCAAAGCTCCAATACACCAATAAGAATATAAAACAGTGATAAAGGTTGATCTTACAGTTCTTAGTTGAAAAAATACCGTGTATTTATATTACTTACTTCTTAGTAATGTTTGTATGCTCAACATATAAGAAAAGAACTAATTGATTTGTGTAACTAAGTGTCAAACTTATAGATTAACGTTTTTAGAATAAAATAAAAATTGTTGATTATAAAATACAACAGTTATGTAAATTGAAATAAAAGTATCCAGTGGTGTTCTAATTAAATTTGTTAAGAGTATACTCAGCACAATTTTAACTGAAATTTTTTAGATGTTAAAAAAATGATTTCCATTATGTACCATTACGTAATACACAAAATAATAATAATTTTATGATAAAAATATATTTGGTCTTTTCAGTTCAACGTTGTCACTGAGTATACATTTTTATAATTAATACTATCGGTAGGTATATCCAGTTAATTAATATTATGTTATTGTCAATTTATAGTGCATATATTTTAACAGCAGAAAATAATTTTTATATTCTAAAAATATATTTTATTTTATTTTCAATAAGGAATTAAATCATTTACTACAAAAAGAATAACTATTTTTTCGCATATTCGTTGAGACTTAAGAGTAAACGCGGTTTACCAACTCATGATTTTATTTTAAATTAACAATTTTTACACCTTATGTACATTTATTGATCTGTATTCATAATGATTCGATAGAAAGGAAAATAAGGTTTCCATGTACCATATAATGTAATTTATACAAAATAATAATTTTGTGAAAAGAATTCATTTCCATCACTCATTTCCCATTTAGTTTACTAAAATAATATAATTACATCATATTATTATTACAGATTCAATTACTTTAATAAAAATAAGAATAATATTTATTATTTTTATTTTTAATACGCAAAAATAGCGTTTTGTTATTCACAGAGAAAGTTATTAAATTGATGTAAATATACATAATTTTTTTTATAGGTGCCATTATAAACTTTTATACCAACAACTTTAATTTTCTTGTAATTTAATGATGCTAATAGAGACTATGTTCCTGCTGAATGTGCAGATTCAACCAACTGATAACAACCGTTATTTTAATAGGGGTAGTGGTGTATTCATAGTTTTAAGTGAGTTTTTATACCCCTCATAAACAAATAGTTTGCATCTATAGGACTAATGGTAGAACTATAGAGGGTTTTTCGTGTAATGAAAAATATTTAAAGTTGAAAAATAATAAACATATTATTTTTATCTTGAAAGGGAAAATTAAAAATTTCAGTATAATATTAGTCCAACATCAGTCCTTATTAACTATACATTTATTTAAATTAAAACAAAAATAAACTTAAATTATATAGGAACTGGTTATATTTTTTTTTTAATTAATTAAAATAATGAATTTCATTGTGTAGCGTGTGAAACAGCATTGAACACGAACTGTTTTGGAAAAGAGGATAATCTCAAGCTAATTCATTGTGGCATGTGGACTGTGTTAAACTGATAAACATTTAATTCAATTTCTTCCTCTGAAAAATTTTGTTAGAATCATATTATGTTGATATGCCATCAATAAATTAATGGACTTTGTTTCAATATGGCGAATAAAATTTTTTTTAAATACCATTTGTATTCTTTTAAAAGCGAGTATTTAACTTAAAACTAATAATTAAGCAATTTAATAAAAGATTATAAAATTTGTAATTTCTGACATTTTTATTTTAACAAACTTATTGAATTGGAATAATTTAAAATTTTTAAATAAAACATAATTAAGATAATATTTAAACTAACTAAATTTAAAAAAAAAACACCAATAATAGATCTGTTGATTAAATAAAATAATTCTAATCTTTTGTATGGAAATATAATATTTTTTTTTATTTTAATTTTAATATCGTTCCAAAACCGACCATTTTGATTACACAGAACGTATTATACGTTTGATATATTACGGTTACCCGCCGCGCACCACATAGGATGAACGAAAACAACAAATCTGTGCTGTATCGCGGTCTCTTAATGTTGTAAACAGACTTAAACACTATACCTACTTGACATATTATGTATATGGCCATTTAAATGATTATTTTAGATAGATAAGTAACGAAGATAGGAGGAATAAATAACATTACTTTCAATAGAATAATAATATTATATTGTATAACTACCATCGTGTGTTAAACATTTTTTTTGCTGTCGTATACAGAGGTAATGATTGTTTATCGACTGAATTCAAATAGTTGTACTCTAATGGAGTCCAGAAATGACCCAAAAATTGTATATGTTTACAACAAATAAAGTAACTTATTGAAATACGCGTGTTTTGTATCCTACGAAGAGACGGAGATTTAATATATAATATATCGGTACAAATAAAAAGCAACCTTGAACGATTTTGTCCTTTTTGAATATGTTTCAATAGAGATATATGTATATTATATAGGATGTAGGCATGTCAACCATTAGTGGTGTTATGCGTAAATATATTTAGGTTATTTTTTTTATAGATGTATTGTGTCAACGAAATATATTATATATATATAGGTTTCAGACTTCGAAACTTACAATATACGTGTGAAACTGTAAATGTGTTTCTGTACGATTCTCCAGGATAAAACGGAATAGTACCAGGCACCATATGTGTCACGTACTCGCACTATTGTGTTTAATTCAGCCATTTCTTTTTTCACGAGTCTTTTATTGAACGGTGCTTACTTTACGATGCTCTTATAAAAAACTAGTTTTCTATAGAATATTACATAATATTCAATTCAAATAATTTTCGCATTTTTAAAATTGTTATTTATTTATCTTTCGTTTTTGTTTTTTTAATATAAATAAATTTGTAATAATATATTACGTAAGTAATACTAAGTGTAGTGTATATAAATAATTATTTATTTTAGTATTTATACTATATAATTTCTACCAAAACTAATACAATTTATTTTTAAATATTAATAATTAGTCTTTGTGAATTATATCTCAAAATAAATTTAATTGCATTTAACGGCAGATATAATTGACTTTGTCACGCACGACAAATTAATGTTATTTTGTTTTTAAAGTAAATAAATCAATTATAAAATATTTTCATTTAATCATAAAAAATATATTATTGTACTATGTATATATTATTGTGAATTTGTGATTGTAAATTAAATTTTCTTTACTTATATACCCAAGAGATTACCGAATATGTCTAACATCATTCATTCTATAATAATAAATATAACCAAATTCTGATTTTTAAGTTACTATTAATAAGTAAATAGGTACATACAGTAATTTTATTTGATTATAACAATTCAGTTGAAAAAGGTTGTTTTAAATTTAAAAAAAGAAATCTTGTACATAGGATTGAAAAGACACTATTATTAAATGATAATAAAAATGTTAAGTATTTGAAAATATTAACTTTCAATGTATTATTTAAAAAAATCCCTTAAATAAAATTTTGAATGTATTTTTAAATGAATTGTGTATGAGTCATCCTGTATAATAATTGTTAATAATATATACATTTAAAACGATTTACTATATCTGTATACTAATACAATTCTGTTCATATTTCATATAGATAATTCGATATTCCAATAAACCTTCTAAATCAAAAGTTTCATTAATTTTTTTACCCTCTAAAGAATAAATATTATTTATATTTTTAAAATGTAGCTTGGTGGTTTTAAAGATTTATTTTTAATATAAAGTAATAATTATAATTCATATTTTTAATATCTAAAATAATTGTATCTTTATATGGTTTTATAACTGTCTAATTCTTATCCTATAGTTGTAATGATTAAGAACAATTTGAATTGTATAGAGACACAAGTAAATGGATTTGGCGTTGGAAAGAATAAGATTAACATTTTTTTTATTTGAAATAACCTTTTTAAATTTAACTATTTCTATAGAAAATACTATATACTACAATAGTAACTATTTACTAATGTCTATACTCTATAGTATTGTAAGATATAATATAAAATTTATTGTATTTTTTTTAAAGGACCTATTATGGTTAAAATTAAATTTTATGTATAACAAGTCTTTTTAATTTGTATATTAAGATTTAAAATTTATAAAAATATTTTATATAATATGCAAAATTTATCACCATGTTTATTCTCATATGTAGATACATACCACCAGACTTTTATAGTTTTATCTATTATCCATTAATTCTTCTCCTATCTATCTCTTTAAACTTATATTAATACTTTGTAAGTATTCACATAAATCGATAATTTTTTCACGAGCTTTTATGGGACATTAATCTTTATAATGTCATCAGATATTATATTTTAATTATCTTATAAGGTCTGGCTCACTATTATTTATTTTAGTTTTTTATCACTCATTATTGACCACAAATATTTTTTTATCCTTTTAAAAGCAGTAAGCACTAATTTCGGTGTATAATAATGGGATTAATAAAACAAAAAAGTTCACCAACAAGGTTAGTAAATGAATTAAAAAAATTAGTAACAATTAAACAAAGATTAATTTAACATGTTTTATAACTTACAAAGCAAATATACCTATATAAAAAAATACCACCCAAGGCGATCACCACCTCACCCGCTCCCTATTTATACGTCTTGCCTAGGTAAATTATTTTATGCTACTCCAATAACAGTGCAAGACCGTTTCGTAAATAAGATGAGTGTAATGATTAATGCGGTTGAAGATAAATTATTTTAATAATCGTGAACAATTTAATAAAAAAATACAATTTGTATTTTACTTAATTGTTATTTCGACAAATTATGTATGCTACATTAAGCCGAAAACCCAGTGATGGGTAAAATATGTCAAGTTTCCGGTTTCCATCGGCTACATCCGTAATTTGAGTACAAAAACGATATACCAATAATAATTTACTAACGTTAATATTTCCTATAATTGAATTTGATGCGTTCATATTATTATAATATAACACGTATGTCGTATAATAATAATAATACATGTATCACTATATAAAGTGTTGCGTGCAAAACACGTCTAAATGACACGCGCGATATCTAAATATACTGGCTGCTATATATTATAATGCGATCATCTATATAATATAATGGTATAGACGGGTATGAAATATAGTCGTAGACGGTTTAATTAAATATTCAATATCATCCATGGAACAACATGCGTTTAATAGTATGTATTATACACATTACAAATATTATATAATAGTATAATACCACCCCTCTGTATATATACAGAGTGATTCAAAATTTATTGCATAGCCATTTTATCATGATTATTATGACGAAACCTATACTTTTTATTAAAAAGGGTAGGTTCCCATTTGGATTTCCAAAGTTGACCAATAAAACCCTTCCAAAAATACTGTAAAAAAATATAAAAATTTGTAATCATTTTAAATCATTTAAAAATGTATTAAATATTTCTCTCTATTATGAATATTATCTATTTATATAATAAAATAGCTGTAAATTACATTTTGAATCACCTTGCATGTATTATTGTAGTGTGTTAGGATCGATATTATTAATTTCGTTTATGAATACGAGTTGGTAATTGGTATGCGCCAACCTCGATCGTCGCGATATTATATATTGTGCTGCAACAAACAAGAGTAGCTAGGATTGCAACAGAAGTGTAGACGGTCACAACTACCACATATATAAGGCGTTCAACAAACGTATATAATATTATTATTATTTATTATTATAAAATGTATACGAATATGTAAAGTAAAAAATAGCTAAAATGATACATTTATTAAAGACGGTGGCGCCATACTACATAATATATATATATATATATATATATATACAGAGTGATCAAGTCTGTTCACTCCCTATTTTTTCAATACAGCAATATTTAACATCTGACTTTTAAAATTATTTAATGTATTTTATTAAGACCATATTTTAAAATATTCGATTTTTTTTACCTATACTATAGTGTCCTGTGGATATACAAATTTATGTTTATCAAATTAGTATGTACTATACTATATTTAAATATAATATAGTAAGCTATAGGTATTAGATAATTTTTTTGAAAATTTTGGCTATAGAAATTAAAATTCGAATAAGTAGTTTTTGAATTACCTATTTAACTTAGTATTCTACAAAAAAATTATAGATCCATCGCGGATGGATTATCGCAATGGGTTGAAAGATATGGTGGTAATGGCTATGGTAAATTAAAAATTTTAGTAAAATTTATAATAAATTATAATTTTTTATTTTTGATAAACGTATATAGAATTGTATAGTAAAATAGAGTACTGCAATTTAAAACAAATATTTGCATTTTTTTATGTCTTTTCTTAATGTTTTTAATGTCATGAAGTTCTAAGTTTTCTAACTTCTTAATAAATAATAAATCATGTGTTACATCGATTCTATATTGTTGTAAAACCACTTTTAAAAAAACATTTAATGATAAAGAAACAACTCATTCGGATTTTAAATTATGTAATTTTTTTTTTTTTTTTTTTAAAAACGTATTTGCTAAATAATTTACAGTAAAGAAGCAGAAATTAGTATTGCCACAGGACACTAGATTTAAGTAGTAAAAATATCTATAACCTCGAGAATTTGAAAATATGTATAGTGTTTAAAAGTGTGTTCAAAAATTCAAAAAATAAGAATTTGAATAATACTATCATACTTAAGTATTAAATGATAAATGGGGGTGAACCTGCTTGGTACATCACTCTGTATATAATATTTATACCTAGTGCAGTGTCTGCGGTTAAAATATCTCATTGCATCTGTGTGCACACGTGTAATGACCGATACTAGGTTTAATAATGATTTGTTAAGACGTATAAACATATATATATAATACATTTAATATTATATTCGTTTTCTGTGTCCATCATTCAATCGTGTAACTTACATGAAATTTACGTTTGAAATCCATCGGTTGTCGATGTATGATGAAAAATTAGGTACTTACCAACGGGGAAAACGTCACCAACTTATACAGTTTGTCAACATTTTGATTATTTAGTATTATTAATTTATTATTTTTCCTTTGTCTCTCCCGTTTGGAATATATACCTATATGTGTATAGTAAAAATGATTTCACCTGCAGTAATAAAATTATAAGTTATAACTAGAGACAGGATTTATATGCTCTTAAAAACCTAAAAATAAGATGTTTCTATGCTCTATAATTTCATCAAAATAATCTTTTATATGCGAAAATATTCTTTTATGAATAAATATTCTTTTTCATAAAAAATTTAAAAAAAAAAATAATAATAATAATTACATGTTTTCAATAATAATTGCATATAGTTGAATAACAGAATAATGGTGTGTATTAAAATAACTCAAACTTAAACAGTTCAACCTTATAAATTCAAAAAAAAAATAATAATAACATGTTTTAAATAATAAAAATAAAAAATAATTTCATATAGTTGAATACCTAACAGAATAATGGTGTGTATTAAAATAACTCAAACTTAAATAGTTCAGCCTTATAAACTCAAAAAATGAAGTGTGCAAATTACGATCAGTGCTACGTAGGTTGAACGCGGGAACTACTAATTTTCTTATCAATGTTATGTTCTTATCAATATTGCTTTGCGCCAATATTTCGTCATGATTCATGATAATTGATAAATATGATATATTAAATATATTTTTGCATTTTTTTTATAAACCATTAGATTTTTTATAAAATATTCAAATTAAACCCCAAAATGCCGAAATATTCCCTAAAATATGTTTTTTGCACAAAATATTCTTTAACGTCGAAATATTCTTTTTTATGCGCTAAAAACTTTTGTACATCAGTTCATAGGTCTATGAATCGTCGACAAATCTTATCCAATTGGAACTGCAACTGCATACACTTAGTAAGAATATGTAATAACATAAAAATCCGGTCTCTAGTTATAACCAATTTATAGATAACTAGGTATACGTATTATTATAACGTAAACTATGAATTTATATAAAAATAATATTTTCGAGGACATTGCGTAGCGGCATTCGTATAAGTCCTTCCTGTTTGAATGTAATAAGCAAGGAATAGGTATAAACGATTAATGTTGTGAGATAACAACATGTTTTGATATAATAAAAATGTCTTGTAATACGCGGTATCATAATAATATTATAGTATTGAAAGAGATAAACATCGTATTCAATTAAATGAAATAAATGATTTATCTCTTAAAATTATTATATTTGTCCAATTGCTTACGATAGGTTACGATAAACTTGTTTGTATTATAATTTATAACCCACGAGTGCAGAGAAACTGAGATAATACCAGCTTATAGGTGCGGCATCATCCCTTATTAAATACGCTCCGGTTTTCAAAACCCGTGTTCACAGTTCTAAGAAATATGTTACAAATTATAAAATAAAAATAATAACATAAGGAAAAACATAAAAGGATTATTTTGTATCATATCTGGAAGATATTTCTCAGAATCGTGAAATATAATGTAAAGGATACAAATAAATACAAATGTATAATAGCGTCACACAACGTCCAACATTCGATTATTATTTTTTATTTTCCAACCTTACTTAACACAACACCCATTATGTAGGTACTAATTTATATGCAATATTATGTACTTAGTTACTATGTTCTAATTAAATTCGAGTAATAAAAGTGCAATAATTGCAGTGTTTATACGTAATAATGTAATATTATGTAAAAATATAAAGTAGATATCGCGGTATAATTTTTACATTTTGAGTCTAGAGATTTCGATCCTTTACAATCAATTACATATTATAAGTAGGTAGTGTTAAAAATTACACGCTAATTTCATGAATGAGTTATATCTCAAAGAACAATTGTTAATAATATATATCTATAGCAATACACAGTACACACGCATCTAATATGTTTAATATTGCGACATTATCATTAAAGACATAACATTTAAACATTTAATGTGTAAGTAATATTATTACCATGGTCAATTAAATGCTACAATGCTACATCTAAAAAAAATCCGACTATAATATGCATTGGTTTGTCGGTGATGGTTCTCGAGAACTCATTTTTTAGTATTTAGATAATGATCATTCGCCGAATTAATAATGTCGGCACTTTCCATTGCCACACAAACACGACCCAATACGTTCCGTAAAAACGTATAAAATGTCATAACTCATAACATATGTATGCCAAGGAGGTAAGTGCTGCACATTCCTTTAAAAACTTATAGAGATTATTTTGGTCAAACTATAATAAATATTTTTTTCAAACTATATAGTTCAAAATAGGACCTACTATAACACATATGGACAATTGAAATCGTCTATTATAATTTATATTGCGATTTGTTGGCGACAAGACTATCATCGGGATCATAACTGTTTAAATAACCGACAGTAATAGTAGCGATACCTGGACTCATTATATATTATGAAAGTATAATTTGATAAACTTTTGTCCTATTTTAACCTATATGCGGTTTTATTCCGTGCGTTTTTCCGTCATTTGTGCGGAATGAACGAAGCCACCATTGCGTTTTGTCTTCCTTAAAATGAATAGAAACATATACAATACATGGGTAACAGTGGATATCCATAATATTACACTACTATTTGTTATTATACTACTCTATATTGAGATGTGTATAATTATTCACTTATAACTGTTTACTTGAAATTATGATAAAAGTATATGAAAAATATGAGTATAATAGTGTAGGCTGTAAATTAAGATAATAATAATTTATTAATTTACAACAGAGGTTCACGCAAACAGAAAATTCAAATATAAGGTGCAATAATATTATTATATCTAAATTAAAAAAAAAAACCATTTATTGTTTTACGACTTAAGTAAAAATAAAAATACTGCAACATATACTGTAGATATCACTATGCGTATATACAGTGTTAATCAAACTACATATACATTACATATGTATTATTCGATTAATCAGTTTATTTATTTCTAGTTTCTTTCATGAACACAATTTATAAATAACGTTTTATTAAAGCATGTACCTAAGTTATATTGTTTTTCACTCCCCACTAGCTGTGTTTTGTGTTTACTGAATCGTAACAGAATAAAACAACAACAGCAGGTGACAACAAACTGTCATATAGATGTTATAGGGGGGTTACAATGATTATTAGCTGGTTGCTAATGTACACAGATAGAAAAAAATAGGTTTACACTAAAGCAACTCGAGAGATATACTTGTAAAACAAAAATGTACAAAAAAAAAAATATATATTTTTCGACTGCTTGAAAATACAATGGTTAATAAATGAATAATAATTACTAAATTGATATTACAAAAAATTAATACTATATTGTTAATGAAGAATTGAAGACTATATATCATTTACTACAATAGTGCAATTTCAATTCGTTAAATGAAGATGATTACGTGATTATACTGTATGTGGGTAGTGTGTTGTGTTGTTATATTATAATTTATAATTTATCATTTAATATGTTTATGTTGCTAAATTTCTTATGTGTACGTGTGTGTGGCTCGTGCCCCATAACGTTGATATAAATGTATTCTAAGAAACTTGAAAAATAAAACGTGGCAACATTTCTTTATTATTTTCTATAATACACTAACATTTTTAATACATTTATATGAATTTATTTTAGTTGGACAATTTTTATTGATATTTTTACGAAAAAAGCTAGTTGGATTTGTTCGAAATAAGTAATAAATAAGAACAATTTTTTTTTTATTTATCTAAAATTAAAAATGTTTAGTTATTACAGTATTACAGTAGTCAGTAATACGCGTATATTATTATAGTCAGGAACAAAAAGAACGTATTCATCGAGTACAAATAATTGTATTTGAGCCAGCAAAACAGTTTTTTATTTAACATTTATGTCGTTGGTTTTTATATTAAAAGAGGGCTCATGTGTGGTATAATATACTGAGGCTCTGGGGAAGAGAGAACCATAAATGTAAATACGCCTCTGCTTATTACTATATAATCTCATTGAATAATTTAAAATCGAGTCTCAGTAATTTAAAATAGCACAATTTTGGTACTAATATAATGCGTTTATAAATAAATGAGTATACGCGCTTATTCAAATGGGCCTGTTATTCGAATTTCGTATCCAAGCTTAAAATGAAAGGGACGACTACCATAATATTTTTCGCTTCCCAACATGAATAACAAATAGCAAAATGAGAAAACAGAAGGGCCCCGGCCACTATAATTATTTATACCTTTAACGATTTGTCATTTATTATCTTTTGTTCATTTATATTATTCTTAATATTGTTGAAAATGAATACAATACATATTATATACAATACACGACAAAGATAAGAAATTTTAAAAGTAATTTATTTTACAAAATTAATTGCATATTTAAAATTTATGTATATCATCTTAATGTTTCAATAAAGCCTTTTAAAAGCATTTTTCCTACCTAAATAAATCTTGATTTTGTTTTTACTTTTGGATATTGTTTTCCCGCGTTATATTTTATGCTGGACATTTTTGCTCAAAGTATTATGATTTGTACCTGTGTATTTTTATCGTGTTATGTTGAGAATGTCTACGAAAATAATAAGTATATTGGTTCATTATAAAATATACAATATTTTAGGCACCCCTAGACAATTGAACTCATGGCATTTGCATTTTTTCTTAATTTGATAAAATATTATACACGGCAGTACAATAATAACGCCACTCATTAGTAATTATTATGTTGTTAACTTAAAATAAACTCTATACAGTAATCTTCGTGTTTATATTATATCGTCTCGTAAACAAATATTAGACATTTTAGTTTTTATTTTTCAAAACTATTTGAACAATATACTCCACTGTGAGTAGTTGACCCATAAATCTGTTGAAGTGGAAATAGAATATTAATTTCTCTGCCTGGGCATTAAGATGTTCAAAATAACGATAAATGTTGAAGAAAAATAAAATATAAAGTAACGTTTTTTGTAAAAAATATAATAGTCCATCATTCATCAGATAGTATGTATATACTATATATACTATATACAATATACATAATGGGCCTTTTAAAACATAAATTACGTGTTTATTCTAAACATTATACAACAATTGAGGCGTAATATTATAATAATACAATTTATAACACACACCCTTAGTAAACGCTGGATTTGAAATGGTCGCACATGATAAATGATAATGATAATATATTATATTATACATGCATCGCGCAGAAATAATGTAGGTACAATGCAATTTCGAAATAGGATTTCACTAAGGTTTAGCTTATTTTACGTCACGTACGAGATAATGACCCACATAATAAATATGTTTGTACTATAGAGATGTATATTGTATATATATATTGTAGGTATATATTATGCAAATGTATATATACTATATACACGCACACATATCATATCGGTACTGTAATACGCGCATTATTATTTACATTTCAAGACGTAATAAGAAATAAAAACCACTATAAACTGTAAAACTATTATAATATTATAATATATTATATATAATAATATACTGTACATGGAAAAACGCATCATCATACGACATAATTCCATAATAGCGTGTCTTGATCACCGCCGCTATACAATGATAACGATTATTGTCATATTGTCGGCTAAAAGACCGAGGATGTTGTATACAATATAATAATATAATAAAGAAGACTGATGTAGTGATGTACAACAGCTATGGCTCTATGTGACCACGCGTGGCTCGTGCTCGTCCCAAAACGTCATCTGCCCCGTGTATTAGTGACGACGTGTGGGTTCAATGTGTAAACAATATCATCATCAAATTAATGAAATCGGAAATGCACGCACACACAGAAATGTATTATTCGAACGATTACAATATCAATCGTGTCTCGAGTGTGGGCGCTAACGGCAATCGGTTTTAAACAATAACGCCAAATCATCACATTATTGTATAGCTGTATTTATCGGTCTGACGGTCTATACGCAATACACGTGCGTCAAGTGCCTAAAATATCAAAAATTGCACACGACACATAATATTTGACTGTACAGTGTATACCCACTTACAGGAGCGGATTTAATATCTTGCCACCCCTATGCCAAATAAAATTCACCACCCCTATTTTGAAAGAATTACTTTTATATTAAGTACTAAATAATATTCGTGAATAAAATATGTATTTTCATCGTAATAATGTGTAATTGTTTTTTCATTTAAATTAAGTTTAAAAAGAAAACTTCCTGATTCAAGTATAACATCTGCTAATGATTTTTAGAAATTAAAAATGTACCTACACAAGAAAAACATAATTATAAATATAATAAATATAATAATATAATAATAAATATAACTGTTCATAGATTTTATTTTTTTACAGACTTCGTTCTTGAAAAGTCATCAATAATATCTTCATACTCTAATGATGACGTTCAGTCACTTTATATAGTTAATATAGTTAATATGGCTAAGGAATTTAATCTATCTTACACAATAATCGATCGTAAATAATTTTCATTCTTTTTAAATTGAAAAACGAACGTTTGGTGATATATGTAAGTTTATTACATATAAAAACAAAATAAATATTCAATACGATTTTGCCGCCTTATGCGGCTGCATGGTTCGTAGCGCCTTAAATCTGCCCTGCCTACTCCCTCCAAGTACTACTTATATATCGTAACAATTCGATCAAACCATACACATGGTTAATACTTCCAAGCCAGGTTACTAAACTTATATTAGTAAAATTGACTAGAATTAAAGTCATAATTTTCATAAATTAATAATTATTGTAATATGCATAATTTATTTATTTATTATTAATTAACGTCCGTTAGGGCAATTTTACAAAGGTAGATTTATGAAAAAAACATACATAATATTATTATAATTATTACAATACAGTTAACATATGATTGTTTACGAAATAATACACAGAACATAGTATAATTTGGATTAACAGCGTTGGTGCTTTGGGGCTAGGTGATGAATAATATTCATATTATTTTAAAACAACTGTATACTTATCAATCATATAAGAAGAAAGATTAGATTTTTATTCAAACGCCGTGAAAATGTGAAATCATTACTGTTTTTTACATTCAGAACAACAATACAGCATATTATACAACTTTGAAGTGAGAACTGCATACGTATATAACGCATTTCATTATACGTGCAATTTATGCTTTAAAACAGAGCATTTTAAGCACCACGCGCGTTCATAACACAATATTATAATACATTAATATATCGAGTGCATTGATAAACGACTAGGATTTTTGTTTTTCGTCCAAGTGAAAGTGGTATAGGTGCGCATTGCAGACATCGCGCTAGCAACTTATTTCCGGAACTATTTTGGGGGGATGGCCGACCCGCCAAGTTCGCAGCGGGGCGATTCGAATTTTTTACTATACAATTTGTTTTTAATATTACTATGGCCCGGAGACGTCGCCATAAGTTGGGCATTGAAAATCAATGGTATTTAAATTGTCCGCATAGCCCGCACGACCGCCGACGCAATCGATACACAATCGAAAATGTATCACGAATCGCCCTATGCGCCACGGTAAATGTACGAAAAACGTTTGCAAAAAGTCCTCCGGCCGCCGCCGCGGGGCCGATCACAAATCACGATATTATAATAATAATAATACGCGCGGTGACCGCATGCATATAATATATTATGTATTGTGTGTGTGTGTGTGTGTGTGTGTGTGTGTATATGTTTGGCGGTGGGCTCTCTCTACACTATATATACAATACGTATATATATATATATATATATATATATGCAAAGACTGAAGCGCATGCGAGACGGTCGCCGATAACGGCGGCGTACAGAGACAAGCCGCCGCCGCCGCTGCCGCCACCACTCACCTCCACCAGCACCACCGTCACCACTGCTCCCTCTGTACGCGGAAAACGTGAGGTGGCGGCGGCGAGAGTGAGTTTGTCCCTGCAGCGGGGCGCGCATGTGTTTTGTAACGATTTAGGGTGGAGGGTGGTGGACGGGTAGGTGTCGCGCGCACCGTGCGCGGCGGCGGCGGCGGTAGAAGAGCGTGGACGGACGGACGGACGGACGGACGGATGGATGGATGGATGGACGATAGCGCGTATGGTGTATATACGCGCGAGCGACAAAGCGGGGCGGACTGGCGGCGGCGGTGTCGGTGTGGTGGCGGTGGTGGTGTCAACGGTCCGTGTCGATGGCAGAGCGGAGGGATTATACACCATCCCCACCTCCCCTACGTAACCTCGCCGCCCCTTACCGCCGTAGACGTCGTTGGCAGCCGCCGTCGGACGGGTGCGCGCGTATGTACAGCTGTGCGCGCGACCGTCGGCTCCGGGTCGGCCGGTACGGTGGCGGGGGCGGCGGTGGCGGTGGTGGAGATGACGGTGTGTGTGTGTGTGTGTGTGTGAGTGCGACGGGGAAGGGGAGGGACAACCGTGGCGGGGGTGTGACGGGGTGGTGGAGGGATCCCCGCCGCACAATAATCGTTTCAGTTTTTTTTTCCTTTTTTTCTCTCTTTTTTATTTTTTATTTTTATTTTATTTTTATTTTTATTTTATTTTATTTTTTTTTTTGGCACACGCCGCCGATGTACGAACCAAGTCGAGTAGCCTGACGGTGGTGACGGCGACGGCAGTGTCGTCTCGACCACGATCACGATCACGACCACGACGGCGATCACACGGCGACCACGACGACGACGACGACAGCGACAGCGACGACGACGACGGCAGCGGCGACGGCAGCACCCAACACCGGCAACCACACACCGGCGACGGCACGCAACGCGCGCACACATACGAACACACGCGCGCATAGACGCAGCAGACATCGGAGAGTCGAGAGAGTGAAAAAATTATTATTTAAATTTTTTTTTTTTCATCTAAACGAGTCGCGTAAGCGTTTTCATTTTTCGCACACACGCTCACGAGTACACACGTATATATAAACATATATTAATTTTCGTGCGTGTGCGTATCTCTTCCTCGGCACTATATACGACGACGGTATATTATCGAGTCCACCACCGCGGCGGCAAAATAATTACACGCGCATATAGGCGTTCGCGCGCGTGCCACACTCGTTTTCCATTCGGCTCGGTCGGTCACAGTCAGTCAGTCAGTCAGTCAGTCAGTCAGTCAGTCCGCCGACCACTGCTCGCGAGCACAGGTGCAGTATCGCGACGTCGTCCTGAAGCAACGGGGTGACTATATTAAATTATAATATCATAATAATATTATATCATATTATACGCGTTGTATACATTTTTTTTACGTAAATATACTATAATATTATATACCTACGACGACGGACGGCCGTGTCGAGCGGTCATTATTGTATAATATATTATTAAATTGCATTTACTGCGGTTGTCGCGCCGTCTCGTTTTACGTTTTTCTCGGCCACATTAAAATCGTTATTTTTAAATTGGACATTACACGCGAATTAATAGCGTACGCCACGATTGTTATACTGCTGCTTTACCGCGTCTACGGCTGTTTCTACTGCTCCTGTACCGTAGTCGTCCGTCCAAACCATATAGCACCGCAGTGGCGCTATATACTGCTGCAGCTAATTACTGCACGGACCGAGTATTCTACGCGCGCGAGTGTGTAAATTACATGCTCTGGTCGCGACAGTAATAATCATCAAGACGTGGCCGCGTCATCTCGCGTCATTACGAATTTTTTTTATTTTTTTATGCCATTCGAAATCGCTGCGGTTCATTTCGTTGGGTCTCGCGGTGTACCTACAAAACCCACAATATACAATAATAATATACGCATATTATTATCTATAATACTATAATATTATATTGTAGCGAATAGCGAATTATCGGTTTGTTCGTGTGAAAAGTTCGCGAGCGGCGGCAGCGGCAGCGGTGGCGGCGGTGCATCGCCGAAAGGTGTAACATAGCGCGATATATAACGCATATATATATATAGATCGCGTGCACCACTGCGGCCTGCATTCTCGATTGGTGCTATGTGTACGGCAATACGCATGGACTGCTCGGATCGGGTTGGACGGTTAAGACGACATTGGCTGCAGCACGTGGTGTCTTCCGGATCGATAATTACGGCGGTGATAAAAATGCGCCAGCACCAACAACACCACCCGATGCATCAGTCGTTATCGTGCAGTTGCTGATAACAACGGAAAAAGTAATTATTGCATCCGATTCCGTTTTTCGCCCGTACGTATACACGATATCATATTATAATATTATGTTGTTGTTATTCATTGTTATTGTGTATACCTATATACCTACCGAGTTTATATTGTTTTGGATATATTATATTATTATTATTATTATAACAACATGATAATATTATGTTACGCTGTATGATGTATAATAAAACACCTATAATGTCACTCATCGTCGACCACTTCGGCGGCGCGCTAAAAAATATTACAACATCATGTTAAAGTATAGTATTGTGTTATTATGTCGTCGGTATCCGCGCGTTTCATTTATCGTTTCTCCGACAAAATACTTCGATGCCACTCTCTCGATGTGTAGGTACACGCGATTACCATATTATATACACACGACTAATCCAATATTATTTATATATATATATATATACAAATATTTGACGACGCGCGGTGGCCAGGCATATAATAATATAATTATATACATATTATTACACAGTTGTTGTTAATTGTTGCCCGCCGGGACGACTGTGTCGCCGCTCGCCGTAATACGCATAATACTCGTACATCGCGCGTACTAAACTCCGCTCTGATATTATAATAATATTATAACATAGGTACGCGCGTTCCCCTGTGCCAATATTATAATTCCACCGCCCGACGCGATACACGCACACACACCCACACATGTTGTTATTATATTAATATTACACAGGTGCTCACGGTGGGTGAAAATCACATGACCCGATGTTTGTGGGTACACTTTTGTGTTCGATGTTCGCTGTTATAGTATTTTGACACCGTGTTTAGGCGTGATGTTTACGGATTATTATATGACGGTCGAGGGTACCTTCTAAAATATTTCAATCGTGCAGCCTGCCGCAGGGGCAAGAGCGTAATGCGAAACTGTGATTTGTATACTTTTTACCGTTTTATTCAATCACCGTCGTGTACGTGAACTGAAAGATGGAGTTACACCAAAACCCTATTCAAAATGTTAAAATTTGAAAATATTCATCGCCATCACCAATTTTTTTTTTTCTATAATTCCAAAAGTTCATAGCAGGTAGTATTTGATTTATTTTTATCATCATTATATTCCATACATCTATTAAATAAACCATAACACATAATATTACATTTTCATTGTAGCACTTCCATTGATTTTACATTAAACTCGTTTATACTATGCAGTGGTGATAAAAAGTTACCGCCGATAAAATAATTAAATGGGTTCCATTTCTGATAGAGCTTTGTCGTTGTTATTCAATAACAATTTTCAAATTAATTTTTTTTTAATATTCATTACAAATTTGAGTTAGATAATTTATTCGCATTTATGATTTATTCATGAATTCGTAATGCATTTATTGAAGTTTTTAGGCTATTGGTTTTCTATATTAGTTATACGATGGTTTTCGATTCCTGAAAGTCGTATTATGGCCAATGAACATGCAATGAAAACATTAATCGCAAGTAGATACGTTATTACTTATTTGTTTCTAATAAACTAGTATACGTCCCATCATGGATTTATGAACCCAAAAACGGCAAAAACCAATAATATTTCAGAGTGCTCGTTTAATATAATATACTGGATATGAAAAATACCAGAAAACCCCTAACACATCATCCTGGTTTAAACGTAATTAATGAAAAATAAAAATCAATTACTCCTGTAAAATTATTTTATATACGAAAATGTTTAGAGGGTATCTTAAGGGGTAAAAGGTGATGTCGCGGAACGGTCGTTAAGCTATAATGACGGTGGCGGTAATGGCTACCCGAATCGATGTGGCGGCTGCGGTCGTCAAGCATTATATATCATATTTTATTTGGAAATTAGCCGTTACTTCCGACTGTCGTCCACTAACCGAAAAGTTAATACAACACAATTATTATAGTTATAGCATGGTTGTACGGTTGCGCGATATTGTTATGAAAATTTATAGTATTGTGTAAAAATGAAAAAAGAACACCTGATATTGACGGTGGAAATTTGTTTTTATGTTTTTTCAGTACAGATTTCTGTCAAAGAATCAAAACTCAGTGGTAGCCACCCACTATCACTCTCAATCAATGATTGATCGTTAGTAGCAAAAAAAAAACACACACTCACAAAACAGCAACATTTTTGCGGCCGCTGCGATATTATGCTATATACCTGCAGACGGGTGCAGTGGCGACGGCGGCCTACTACGGTAGTAGCGGCTGTGTTGTTGGCGCTCGCGGTATTAACACCACGGATATCGACAGCACAGAAGCTATTTCAAGCACCAATGAAAGGAGGATTATCTCCTTCAGGTAATCTTTTATTTGAGTGAATAGTATGAAAGGGAAAAAAATCAAAATGATCGTATTTAAATTGTTGAATTAACGTCAATTATTTGCAACCATGTGCAATCGATTATTACTGTACGGCCGAGTGCTGTAATGTGTATTTAGGTATCACATTTACGATTAATGTGAATTAAATATTATATTTAGTTAAACGAAAAAAATTTGCGTCACCATTTGCCAAGGCATGTGTATTTCAATAAGCCACTATGTCGTCCGCAGACGTCACTGTTTATTTTTTTTTACACGATACAAACGTTAAATTAAAAAAATACATAAATAAAAGAAATACTCCACCATCATTATCATAAAATTAACGTGTATCTACAATTAATCTACAACCGTTCTCGTTTTCTATTGCATATTTTTTTACATTAAGTACATGTGTGGATTTTTAGTTTATTTCTTTCATAGTTATTTTCATAAAATATTGTTTGGGTAGTAAGAAAGTCCTAAAATATTTTATATTTCAATTCTACGAGTATATAGATTGAAAATCCAATAGATACGGATGATACTTGTAGTTTAAAGAGGTCGTAAAAGCTATAACTTTTATAGAAAGCATCAAGAGTTTTGGACTAAAACAAAATAATGATGAACAAATATAAACTATCGCAATGTTTCGGTAAAACTGTTTAGAGACGTTTTTATTAATTAAACTTAGTTTTCTAAAGACTCACATTATAGCGACCCCTAACTCAGCTTCTATATTATTTTTAATTTATTCTTCTTTCTCTCGATAATCCTTAAAAATGTTAACTAATACCGTTTTATTTACAATAATTTAAGTAAAACACTTCAAATTTTTTTCATTTTTCCTTATATAACAGAAGTATCCTCAACTACTCAGAGGATAAGGTCAAACTAAAATGTATACATATTTTATATTAATTTGTCTTGATTTTACTCAGCGACCATCTGAAACTAATTATTACTGCTACGTCTGTAATATAATTTTTACTATGAGTACGAGCGATGGCAGTGAATAATATAACCGCTGACACATAACTGTAGTGGTACATGTATTATAACATATTAGCATCGTCTGTCGCCGTAATAATATAAAATTTAATGTCTCACACTTACATGCACTACGTAGGATACGTATACTATTCTTTTTTGTTTTTGTGTCCTTTATATTTTTAATTTTAAACAAACGGAAAATGAAAATGTTTTTTAAAAGATAAATCCTACGTTAGACATATTATACAACCATGTTATCGAAATAGAAATGTCATTTATAAACATCCTTGTAGACGTAATAAATTTCATAAATAAATAACGTTTAACGTTTCAAAAATTACTTTATTATCTTAATATCGGTGAGTATTTGGTTCGTTGCCATTACTGATCGTTATGAACACACACACACTATCGTGTGTCACCGACTGACCAGCTGTTAATTTACCGTGTCTCTTCGCACCATCATAATATCACATCTCATTGCACATGAATGCACACACATTGCCTTCTTTTCTTTATACCTCTCACAGACCATTTCTTCTACGCCACTTGACGGTAATAATAATTAAAGACACGTGCTGTACTGCTGTCAACGTTGGTCAGCCGTGTGAAACCCCCCAAAAGTACATATTTAATGTTATTTTCCCGTTTTTGGTAACGCGATACGAGTATGTGTGTGTCTAGTATCTGAAGTATCATTAATTGTCATTATATAGTACACATGTCGTCGTTATTATACACCAACAGTTGTGCTGTGGAGTGGTTGTGGTACATGTGGCACGCGAACAAGACATAGAAATATATATTTTTATTTAACAGATAATAAACTATTTTTAAGTAGTGTGGATTATACAATTTGGCTGTAACTTGGCGTCGATGATGTCGCGCGATAGAATTTATTGATGAACGAGATATAATTTAAAAAATTTTATAAAGATAAAATATTATTTATTTTAAGATTATAACCAAAAGCATTTTATTTATTTTTAATTATAATATATAATAACTTCGGTAAATAGTAGTCGAAAAAGTTCTTGGCCTCCCGGCTAATAATAGTCATCACTATTATTTAATTTAATCATCACTAAAATAATAATTACATTTTAGCTTGTTTTATTTAAAAATATATTGATTTATCATCAGACTCTCCGATATAGATACATTTGAAATTATTTTCACAAAAATCAAAATAATATATACCTATCCTATATATTCATTTCTACCAATTTTTTTATTGATTATTCAGTATTATATATTAATATATATTATAATTAATAATGATACTTAAATATTCACTAAAATTAGGTTAATTTTTTATTAACCGCCACTTACGTGTCGAAAACTCTACATTTATTACGTAACATCTATGACATATTTAAATGAGTGTGAGAAAAGGTGAGAGCCTAAAATTGAGCCACGCGCCGTTTTATATAATATTTACAAATGCTGCGATTTTGACTGGGCTAAACGCTACTGATGACGACATTCATTTCTCGAAAACATAATATAAATTAATAATCGACTGCGATTTTTTTCACTATAGAATAATACTGCGAATTATTCAATCCTAATAAAAAAAAAATATGCGTAGCTCATCATGAGTTCGATAAACTTTTATATAATGACAACAATGACGATATACACGTGCGTTATTACTAATTATTATTATACTTGTACCCACTTTTAAGAATTATTTTCATATTTTACACATGTTTATATCTCGCGCATAGTAAAAGTAAAAATAAAAGTTGGTTCCTCCGAGACAATATAATATAGAAAAAAAGGGGCGTATTTGAAGAATACGAGGGTGCAAGAATTGATTAATAGCTAAAATAATACTCGACAAAATGGTACCGAATGGTACGATATTTTATATCTGAGGGCCAATAAATTATTATAATACCATTAAAGTGATAGTGATGATAGAACATGCAGGGTCATCTAAATATTAAGTCGTACTAGTGATGATGTTTTACTCAGTTTTAGTGCTTTCTTGCGTGTATCTTTCCGAACTTCTTAGCGAGCATATTATAACAGATATTAGTATTTTTCTTTATAGGTTAGTACCTCGAATTTCCTAAATCGTAAAAATTGTACTGATAATTAACATAATTAATTTTGAGAAAATAGTTTTCATGATTAAAAAAATAAAAACTAAACACGTGACTTGAATTTTTAAAAATTTAAAGTACTATGTACACTTTTATATTATCAAAATATAATAAACATTTAAATATATGTATAATACAAATAAGGAGAGTTTTTATTAAAAATATAGTTACCTAATTATAAATCATAAAAGGGACATTGAACCCAAAATATTCCGCTGATTCCTAAGTACGATCAATGTTCATATATTATATTAAAATGCATTTACCACATTTTGGATTCAATCACAAACAATAAAACCATTAGTCTGTAATGTAATATTACGATTACTTTGTTAATAAATAATGATGATGATCGTACAACAGATTGAATAGAACTAGAATATATATTACCTTTAATAAATATTAAAACTGTACATATTATACTATATATATATATATATATTATATTTATTTATCTTAACACATATTATATTTATTAGGTACTAATTAAAATTAACAACCAAAATTAATTACCAATTACTATTAAACAAAATTAATATGTTTTATTAATATGTTATAATTTTTAAATTTATGACCAGCATACCGCATGTAACAATTATTCATGTTTATCGTACAGCGGTGGTGCTATAGGGTGTAATCTCCTGCTTCCATTACTAACTCATCACTACACATATATTATAATATTATTATTGCTTTTAAAGATGTCATAGACCATTTTCAAATTATAATTACGGATTTACACTGTATACAGTATATACTTAATGTTTTATTCATTATAAATTATAATCAATACATATTTGTCGACTTGTCGTATAAAATATAAGTTATTTAGTTAAAGTTATTATACAATAGAAAATATGTTTTAATTATTTCTTTTTGACGTAAGGCTTTTTTTTATTTATACAACGTTGTATAATAATGTTTACTGCTATAAAATCCGGTTTTTCAATGTGTGCATACATGTAAACAAATCGTTGAAATAATACATAGAAAACAATTTTATTATTGAGTAGTTAATCTTAAAAACTGAAGATTGATATCAATACCTACTCAATAAATAATAGATCAACGAAATTATTATGTAAGGACTAATTGTAAAAGATAACACACATTAGTCAATAATTTATTACTTTGCAGCTCGTATATAATATTCGTTTGTAAGCTAATAGCTTCAATGATATAATAGTCATAAACAATACTATACTATACTATAGTATATATTATATATACTAGTTTATTTCTATATTATTATGCTTAATAAAATACCATATTGAAATTTAAAATAAAATTATTTGTCTTAGTCTAACATCTTTGTAACTTCCATATAATCGTATTTTAAAATTTGTAGATTTGTAATTGATTTGAAAATGATCTATTGTACATATACTATTAAATCATAGCTATATAATATAGCTTATTATGGATTTTTTTATTTGACTAGGTTCAAAAATATTTATAATCGCTAATAATTAGCTAGAGTTGAAAAATAAATAGTAACACTGATAAAAGATTGATATTATAATATTTTCAATAGGTATTATCTGTTTGCAAATTATGGATTATAATGTAATACCCTCTTGAAATAAATAAAATTAATAAATAATTTACTTAATGTTACATCTAGTGTATTATACATTTACATATTTATGAACTAAATGGTTTATTCATACCTATATTAGGTATATTGTATTGTGGTATACCACAATATATATATAAACAGCATATCCGCAAGTGTTATCGTCGTCTTATAAACGTAAAAATATTTTGTCTTCGATGTAGCCAAATTTGTTCTGTTAGCTTGAAATTAAAGTGAACTGACCTGTAGTATCACATTTTGAGGTACTAAATAATGAGTGTTTGTATGTTAGATTTTAACTTTTTTTTCCACTTTTTAACGAATTATGTATGTTAAATTTTAAAAAATAAAAATTATATCATAACTCGCTTAAAAATTAAAATATCTTGAAAAATCAAAAAATAATATTCTTATTTTTAAGCTGCAGTAATTTATGAATTCGCTCTAATATTAAAACTAATAACACAAGATTGGTTTTTCGTTTATTTCGTATAATATGTTCTACGTTTATACGAATGATATAACACATGCTGATGTGTATAGTGTATTTTTAATGACTAGATGAAACTTATAACACCTACTACAATTACTGCAATAAGGAACCTACTGAAATACTATTTTAATAAATTGTAATACACTTTATAAAATGTACACTAAATAATAATGGGAAAAACATTATTACAAATAGACAAAGCTAAATTTGACAGTAGATACTGAAGTCATACATTTATTATTATATTACCTACTCGTATTTTTATATTTATTGTTTTTTGTATTTATATGTTACAGTTAAATATGTAGTGGAATGTAAATTTTAATGGAAATTCAACTTTTCTTTGAATTATTTGTCTTATTGTTTATTGTAATTTATTATTATACAAATGTTGACATTTTGTATTAAATATAAATACCAAAATCTAATAATATTTTTAAAAAATCATAAACTCTATTAAAATATTTTTATTTATTTATTTAACATCAAATTAAATATATTGCTTTAAATAATACAGTATTACTAAAAATATTCACTATTCAATGATGTCTATCAATAACTATATAGATTTTTAATTAAACAGTTTCTATACACTTATAAGTACTTTAATTTGTAATAAAATGTATTAGAAAACACACGTAAAGGCAAAAACTGAACTTAATTTTAAAAAAAAAATCTCCAAAATCATTTTTATGTTTAAAATAATGTAGTTTTGAATACATTTTAGAATAGTAAAAAATGTTCTAAAAGTTTGTTGTATAGTTATTCTTTTATTACTAAAGTTATATATTATACAGTTTATATATACATGAATTTTAGATTTTTATGTATTCCAAACTACATTATACATTTATTAAAATCATAAATTTACTAAAGAATAGTCACTAATTTATTGATCATAATAATTTATACTTTACCGAACTATTAATAAAACTATAATTATGAAGATTAGCATTTGCTATAAATTTTACTTTATTCAAACTATAAAAAAACATAATGATATTCAAATAAATACGTTTATATTTTTAAATTTACAAATGCCTATCCATTTTTTTTTTTAACTTCATATATTATATATAAATAAGTATAAAAATACATTTTAACGCTATTGTGCTTGCAATTGTTTTTTTAGATTAAATGAAGATTATTAATTCCGTTAAAATATATGATAATTATAAATCGACAAAATCCATTCAAGCCAATCCCTATTTAACACTAAGAAAATACATTTATGTTCATAAAATTATTGTTTTTATCATACGAGTTAAATAATTAATTAATAATATTTTTGTAGAACACGTTCAGCATATTAAATTTATTTTTATTTTTTTCGATTTTAAAAAACACAATTAACGTTTGGATATTTTTTTTTATTGATTATACATATTACCCTTTTTTTTATCATTATTAGTTGAAAATTAAATATAAGTTTATACATACATGTTAATTATACAGTAGAAACAATATGTAATTTTTATTTATCTCAACATTAAATTTATCAGCAAATATATTTGGAATATTAACAAGCTTTATTTAAAACAATCATAACTTTAAATTCCCATTTTAGACTCTAACTTTGACGAAATGTCTTTTATTTTCTGAATTTTTAAGATATTTTTAAATATCTATTTTAAGTACATACTTTTCAAATAACTATAAAAGTATAGTATTTTTAACTTACCTATAATTTTTATGACAATAAAATATAATTATCATAAAAATTAAATTAACTAATTTCCGCTAATCAGCAATCTATCTACATTAGGCTACAATATACATTATACATACTAACATAATATTACTTATTAGTTATTACTATAATTATCCATAAAGTCTATAAATGTTCATAATCTGATTTTAATGTTTCGTTATGTTACTATTTAAAATAATTATATGTTTTTTAAACTTTAAGTTGATCTAAACTAATAATTGTACATATAAAATGCTATTCCTATACATCGCATAAAAATAGGTATATTTTAAATTTAAATATTATGCTTCACCTTCACTTAAGTGAATTTTATGGTATCAAATTCTAGACTTAATAGTATTAATTATAATAAAATCCAAACTTTAATTTGAAGTTACTTTGAGTACCCGGGGAAGCGAGTTTAGGAACTATGAGTATAACGGTTACAAACCTTAAAAATCAAATTGACAGAATAATTTATTAAATCATAACGTTATGTGTTATGTCCATTGACTATTATATATGCTATATATATTACTTATTATGTTTTTTTTTTTTATAAAAATAGCTTCTACACTTGCCCAAAATAATATCAATTATTTCGCCGTAAACGAAGCTAATTCACCGTTGGCTATTTTGGATTTGCTTGAAGCTACTATGCAAATATACCACAATTATCAACATCATTATAGTGGTAGTAATAAAAGTGATACTACTGGTTTTACATTGGGAGTCCTACTTGTGACTGTATCAGAAGATGAATTTTCTAATCCCTATGTTTTTCCTCCTAACCGGTTAAGACCAGCATATAGTATGCAAGGTATATCTATAATAAATTGATTAAAAATTAAATAATAAATCAACAAAATATTTGAGTTATTTAAATGATTCATACTATTTAAACAAATTAGGTGCACTAAGACAGTTAAAAGTTCCTGACATAGTTTACAAACGTGCAATTCAATTGTTACGAGGTGCGGATGAATTGACTATAGCGGCAGTAGTACGGCAAGAACGTGCAAACACTGGATCTATAGTATCATTTTCTCTCGACTCCAACAGGTATCACCAATACAAATATTAAAAATAATTAATAAATAGAATGAAAAAAATCAATATTGACATTAATTACGCTAATATGGTTTAAGATACTTGGAATTAGAATCAAGCGGACGTAAAGACGAGGTGAGATTACACTATGTTTCTCAAAGTAGCCGTCGTGTTCATACCGAAGTGTTTGCATATGCCTTGGCTGATGGCCATTGGCATGCTGTGGCCGTAACACTGAGCGGTACCCAAGCACGCCTGTTCATAGACTGCCGGCTTGTATACACGCGCACTTTGGCAGCCGGACCAGCTGACACTAGTTTTCTAGGATCACCAGATCTGTACGTAGGCCAACGCAACAGAGGAGTACATTCAATTTTCAAGGTATTGTAAAATAATTAAAATTGTTCAAAATTCTTTGAAAATGAACACGAGATAAACCTATCATTAATAGGGAATTTTACAAGACGTCCGGTTGATTAGAGGGGCAGATGGACAACGTGTGCAGTGCCCTAACCTGGATACATCATGTCCAACGTGCGGTCAATTCATCGCCATGCAAAAAACAATGGAAAACTTGAACAAAATCGTACATTTGTTGAGTGACAAAGTACGTAAAAGTTAAAAGTTAAAAGTTGGAAAAACTTATCAATGTGTTTTACATATAGCTCGAAGCGGCCGAAACGAGGATCGCCGAATTGGAAACTTGTGAATGTCGCAAACCATGCGTACAGTATGACGAACGAAGTAATAATACAGTAATGAAAGTCGACGGATCAGTGTGGCAACATGAATGCGAAACGTGTACATGTGTGGTAAGTACCAACTACCAATGTGCCATTAATGTGATCCATATGAAATAATAAATCAGTTAAAGAATAAAATGTATACATCATATTTTCAGCGTGGTCAAGTAGAATGTTCACCGGTTAGATGTCCTAATGTTAATTGTAAATTTCCAATACGAAATTCTGGTGAATGCTGCGACACTTGTCAAAGTATGTTAACACAATATTTATTATTTATAAAATTATTACGATATATAAGTATATCATAAGTCATAACATTATAAAGTAATGTAACTATTATTTTTAGAATCATGCCGAACCAAAGGTAATATTCTATTCGAACATGGTGAAACTGTCAATTTAGAACCATGCTTGACCTGCATTTGTCTCAATGGGGTTGTTAAGTGTGACAAAGTAGACGCACAAACTCAATGTCCAGTATTAGAATGTGATATATCTGAACAATTTTCCGTACCTGATCAATGTTGCAAATTTTGTCCAGGTAAGATTGTGTAACAATATCATTTAATTAGTTTTTATCGAGTGTTGTTAAATATTCACAAATTGTCCTTAATCAATGTCCAAACAAATTCAATATATTTATAAATGTTTGTTAAAAAAAAATGGTATAAAATGATATCAATACTTACTACTTACTATTTTATTTCATTGTAAAAAATAGTCGAAAAATAAAATTTTAAATTAATTATATACCTCAAATAGTAAAATCATTAGAAATTTAAATTATTTCTTAAAATAAAATATGATACTTGAATAGTTAGGTATTCAAATAATTATATAAGAGAGAATGATATAAATAATATATTAAGGTTTATTCATTTTTTTATTGTATCAATTATATGCTGGCTTAAAATTAAATGCAATTTAAACAGTATACTCAAATGTTATGTCTTTTACATTAGAACAATAAAAAATAATAGAAAATATAAGTTTATAAAAATAAAATTATTAAAAAAGGATAAAGATAATTTTAAGAATATACCATATTGTTGTGGTAAAATGTCAATATTCTACTATATACGTATAGTGTATACCTATGTATAAACCTACTTTAATATACGTAATATAACTTTTAACTATTACAAAATACTTTTCCCCTATATTCGTGACTTACAAAGAAATAAGATACGTTTAAGTACATAACCTTCTTAGTAACACATGTCTTAAAACATGTGCATTTAATCTTACACATATGTCACATATGCCAACAGTTTAAAATTATTAGGGGTTCGGAAGTAAATATTGCTTTCAATACGTTGCCAACTTGAGTATGAAGTACCCATTAACTGAAGTTATCTATGCACACTATTAATAGGCAATAATTAAATAATAACCACTGGTTGTTAAAAAATATTTTTCTTAAAAAAAATTATTTTGAACACGGATATTAGAATAAATTTATAAGTTATAAAACTGTTGGTCTCGATATGTTTTCAAAACCCTCAATATTTTACCATAAGTCTGTAACCATGTGTAAGAATTAACTACACATGTAAAAAAATAATAAGTACTTTTTGAAAATGTAAACAAGACATTGATAAAAATATCATCGAAATGTTACTGTTACTAAGTATTAGTATTATTTAATATTTTAGTATGAAATAATAGATATTATTGTTTACTAAGTACTAACAGTTACAATTTAACAAACATTTAAACCCGCATGTTATTTTTTTAATGTTGTTTTTATTATAACAATTTGTATTTAAATAATTATTTACAATAGTCAATGACAGTGTAGGCCATTTGGAAATCTTTATTTTCCAGACAGTCTACACGCGAGTACAATTGTAAATAATGTGTTTGTTTTATTAATTAATAATTTTTAAAATACTAAAAAAAAAATAACAAAAAATACAATTACTATATTAGAGTAAATTTTAAGGAAAAAAGTTTTAAAAAAATGGAGGAAATGTGTCCTGGGGAGGGGAAAATGGCCTTGAACAATTATTGTATTTATAACGCCTTTTATTAATTTAATTTTAATCTTGTATGTGTGTGTATTGTATGTAAACGCTTATGCAGGCGTCGATTATTGTGCACGAGGTGGACGTGACTCGTGTGATCCGAACGCTATTTGTATCAATCTAAAAACCACACACAAATGTGCGTGCGCTGTTGGGTACGCCGGTACCGGTTTACAGTGTGATGGTAACTAACAGTATTAATAAATTCAGCTTGTTAACTTGCGTTATTACATTAATAATAACGCGTTTTAATAGCGTTGTGTGCATATAATTAGATTTGATACTAACATGAATCGAATTCATAATAATATTCAGATGTAGACGAATGCTCAAGCGTCGGCGGCCAAAACGGACATCATTGCGACGTGAACACGACGATTTGCGTAAACACACCTGGATCGTATTCGTGCAAGTGTAACGCCGGATATGCACATCTCAATAGGTTCGAATGTGTGGACATCGATGAGTGCAGCAGCGCAGAACCACCGTGTCACGTACATGCTATTTGTGCCAACTCTCCGGGCAGTTACAGCTGCAAGTGCGCGGACGGTTACGAAGGGGATGGATACACTTGCAGACGTGAGTGTACATAGTTTTAATATCACAGCGGTCCGTATTTTATTAATTAGTTTTTTGTTTTTTTTTATATAACGTAAACCCTTTATTGGTTCAGTTTATACTAATAGGCATTTTTATAAATTATTAATTGGTATTAGCGTTACTTACGAAAGTTATAAAGAAGTATTTACTTATAGAGTATTCAATATAAAACTTAATTTATAGGAATTCACTCTAATAATATTATACGTATCTAACCGATTGGTCACATTTTATATTAAATCCAACTATTTGTATGATATACGTATTTTACAGCTGTGTGTCAGCAAAAGTGCTTAAACGGCGGCGTATGTACACGGCCGGACGTATGCTCGTGCCCAAACGCGTTTGAAGGGCCTGCTTGCGAGTTGGACGTAGATGAATGTACCACCGGGGCGCATGGATGTCTAGGCCCTTCGTCCCGTTGTGTCAATATGGCTGGGTGGTATTACTGTGCATGTAGCCCGGGCTATCAGAACGTGGTTATGTATCCTACTTCGGCCGACATCGCCACCACAGCTACTAGTGATTTAAGCGCCATGGAATCGACCTGGTCATCTTCGTTAGGCACAATGTGCCAAGGTAAGAGCATTATTTATAATTGATATATCAAAACAGTGCTCGTGGGGTAAACACGAGGGTATCAAATAACTAAAATTGCCATAGAAAAAATCGTTTTTTCTTTTAAATGCCTATAACAAAAAAAAAAAAAAAGATCGAAAACTTCCAATGTCCATAAATCACTCATAAGACCCAAAGTATTATATATATATATATATATATATAAAATATTTGGTAAAAATTTAAGTTTATGGTTATTCTTTTTTGAATTACAACAAAATAACAAAATTGATTATGTTTAAAACTAGTGACACGTAAATATTTCCGATTTCCACTGTTAGTTAACACTTAATTAGTTTTTCCCAATTATTCAATTATTATAAAAGTACTAGCATTTTATATTTTGATACTCTTCTTCTCAAGAACCAATTAGGTATAATTTAATTTCTTTTTAATTGTTAGAAAAAAAAATATAGTAGTGTATTGTTTTTTTATCCATTCTATTAAAACTAAATTGGATTGTAGAAAACTTTAAAAAAAATCTTATTAAAAATCTACAAAAAATTACTTATTAATTAAATAGATTTATTTATTTTCGTAATGCTTACTCCTACATTAGTTATTGGTGCACCATAACATGTTATACTTTGGGATATACCTAATCTACTGTACATACTTTTCATAGTCCTGTGACTATGATTTATATACGAAATAAATAGTATACCTATATTTTAATGTATGATATCTTTTTGATTTGTTAATAATGTTTAGACATCGACGAATGCGCTATTAATAACCATACTTGTCATTCAACGGCTACATGCGTGAATACCATAGGTTCTTATGAATGCAAATGCCCAACAACCAACACTAATGTCGGTTTATCTTCGGAATGTAAATCGAGTAAGTTTATATAATATCATAACATATTGTGTGCGGTTAACGGCGTTGTCGGATTGAAACTCAGGTGTTGTTATACTTTTTTCTACGTTGTGTAGGCTGTTTGTATAAGGACAACAGTAATGCAGTGATGACAGAAGTGAATGACGGCGCCTGGTTCATACCAAAAGAATGCACTAACTGCACGTGCACAAGTGGACGTTTACATTGCGCACGAATTGAGTGCGATTGCACAAATAACGATCATGTACAATCGATTTGTTGCGCCCATTGTAACGCACAAGCGTCATGTGTTCATCAGGAATTGACTAACGTAAGGTTTCGAAGTGGTCAACAATGGATATACCAATGTCAAACATGCGAGTGTTTAGTGAGTAAATAAAAAAATTAAATGATGTTTTTATTATAATTATGTACCTGTGCAAGTGTGTACATATGAGGGCTCGGATATAATATATGTTATAAAATGTTTTCCATAATAGGTAGAAATAGGTAGATACAATGGAATCAAATCAGCTATAGTTATTTGTTTTTTTTTTTTAATGAAATTATTCCATATAGTGATTATTATTTATCATTCAGTACTTATATAAATAGGTGCATAATACATTGAATGCATTTTTTAATGTTTATATGAAATATACAAATGTATACCCCATTTCCACAGAAAGTATTAAAATGTTTTTAAACAGAAAAGTTAGATGCAACGATTACAAGTATGTTTGAAAGCTTCCAATCACAACATTAAAAAAAAAAAAAGTATCCAGATGATATTGATCCGTTAGTAGAGTCAATAAAATAATCAAATTACCACAAATACCATAATACGGCTAAATTAGGATACATAGATTATGGTATATTATTATATTATTTGGGTACCTATATGGATTTTTCAAACACATATAAAATCTGAGACCCATGTCATGGCACACATCATAATTAATGTATGATAATATTGATAATATCTTAACTACATAATAATATAATGTTGATAATCATCATAAATGTCTCATAATAAACCGTTCTTGTTGCATAGATGGGACAAGTAGATTGCTGGCCAATGCAGTGTCCACCGATGTTGCCAGCGGGCGCGGGCAGCTGTAGGGACTCCGCGGCAGCCACGTTTGCTGAATACAACAACCCAGTGGCCGATTGCTGCGCACCGAGATGCGATTCCAAACCCACTTTGTCGGCTTCATCGGCAGCGACGACCATGACTGCGATAACCGCTGCTGATCCATGTCTTCACCAGCAACAGCAACAACTACAGCAACTAGATTGGCACCGCGGTGGTGAAGTAAACGACGACGGCAATGACGATGACGACGACAACGGCGGCGAATACCATCATCACAGCGATAAGGACAACAATAACAGCAAAAACAACGACGACGACAACAGAAATAACAACAATAGCACTACGCCGCCGTCCGCGGGCCAACCGTGTTTTTATGGTGAACGAGCCTATCAGTCTGGAGCCCGTTGGGATGATCCGGTGGATATGTGCACAACGTGCGATTGTAAGGTAAAAGAAAACGACAAAACGAAACGCTATTCTTAGTCATAAAATCAATTTACATACTATTATATATATTAATATAATATATGCATATTTATTGTATAAAACGTGTAACAACTGTAATATAATAGGTATAGGTATTAGCGAGTATTATAATATTGTCATTGGTTCGATTTTTTTTTTTTTTACTCGGGACAGATTCATAATGTTTTGACGGGCAATAAACCCATTTTTAAAATATCATAGTACACGCCTATCATACAATATTAGGGTATCCATTTAACGTAAGACGCACTTACTTCGTTTAAAAATTATTATTGTTATTTAAAATATGAATTGCATTATATTATTTTAAGTTTAAGTCGTTATTATGTTGTACATTTTTTTTAATAACAACGTGCATTATTAATTTCTTATTTAAAAATACGATATGTTTTGAGTTCTCGGTACATAAAAATCAAATTTTGGAAGAGTAACTTAAAATGAGTTATATGTATTTAAAGTTTAGATGACTGATGTCTGATGACTCGAATGGTGTCGTGCCGTGGTATTTCACAAAATATTGGTCTTCATATCCGCTTATCAAAACTTTAAATACTTATAAATATTATAACTAAGCAATTACTAGTCTAAAATTTGATTTTTTTTTTTTATCGAAATACTCAGAATAATATTTGTTTTGAAATATTAAATTAAAAATGTATGTTGGCATTCAAATAAGTAAAAAAAATATTACTTTTTTTCAAAAATGATATTTTTTAACGTTTAAAATTACACAAACAAATGTTTTCAAAAACTAATAAGTGTCTTCGTTAAATGAATCACTCCGTATAGGTAGATAACATTTCTGAGAATATCATTCATGCTATAAGATGTAAACATACATTATACATATACGTACTATTAAAGTAATGCAAAAAAATAATACAAAATATATACATTTTATGTACGCGCACGGCTCGTATTTTGAATATACAATATTAATATTATTATTATCTATTTTATAGCCGACGCGTGTTAGGCCGCTTAGAAATCTTATTATATTATGTATATATATATACCTCTAAATATATATATTTGTAATTCGGTATCTTTGTCATGCATGCATATAGTGTGTGTATATTGTATAATGTATATGAATGTGTGCGCGTGTTAATAACGCTGACTTGGCTGATTTACATAATAATATTATTATAAATTGTTATTACGTTCAATAAAATTAATAAATAATATTATAGATGCGTCGCGCAATAACATTTTTTTGCAATTAATACCTTTGGAGATCTTAACAAAATATGTTGTTTTTACAAGTCTAATATTTAATATAAGAACCAAATCTGTAACGGAAAACAAAGTACTTTTGTTTTACACAACTAACTATATATTTCTTATCATATATTTTCGATTTTATTTTCTCTATTAGATTGTGTGTGTGTTAATATACATTTTGTGTGTTTCCATTCAGGTGCCGCCGTACTGCGCCCAATCGGTGAGCAATATCGCGTGTTGTGTGCATCGGTAAACTCTCACATCTTTTTTTTATCCAATATAACCTTTATATATTTCGGCTTTCTCTACTGCTATTATAATGTATTACATCAATTTATTACCTTTTCTACTGTACGATATTTATCAGCTTTTTATAGATTTTTTTTCTCAACCCTTTCATCGTAAATCATATTTCCGATGTCGATCTACCGTTCGATGTTTCAGCGTTTAAGCGCGTTGCAATCGTTGCATATTATATCGAACATCTAAAACACCGCCACCACGCATGCACATCTAAAAATTTAGTTTGCACGAATTTATTTGGTAGCACGTAATATAGTCTTGAGTAATTTGTTACTCTCGTTTAAATTTTTACACACATGAATAATTATTGTTGTAATGTTCATAAAATCACGCACGCATGCACTCACATTCACTCTCTTGTTTTTTTTATTAATCATTCGTGGTTACCAAATGGGATAAAAATAAAACCTTGCAGTAAAAAATAGTTGTGTATGATGCTCCTTGCAAACATTACTAGTCAGCGCACAATTTTTTTTTTATTATACATACCTATATATATATATATATATATATACTTAGTTTCCGCCGACAGAAGATTTTTATTTTGGTTGCATACGGTGTCATCCATGACGACAAAATAACTAGCATCTGTCGGCGACGTTCAAATTGCATTTTGTCGTTTGTGAATAATAAACAATGTTTATTTTTAGGACGGAGTACTATGTTGTTCTTACAACGTGCATCACTGCAATAATAGTGCTCTTGCCAGTGCATCAAATCAATCATCAAGTACAGACGTCAACTATAATGTGTCTACTTATCAGCCTCATCATATTTCTAACGAAAACATCAGTGGTCAATCTACCGATAGGAAATTACGGCAAGATGTTACTAAACGGAGTCTTAGGCGTCGAAGACAAGCAAAAGTGGTTAACAATGATGACAATAATAATAGGGATACTGTCGATATTACTTCTCTTGAATATAGTAATAATAACAATAATAGCTTTAACAAAAAAGACTGGTGGTGGAGGAAAACAAGACGACGAAAAAGAAGAAGGACTCAAGATACGAGTAGCCGTCAGAACCAAATTAATAGTGTTAGTAGTGAAAAACATTTTAACAGTAATAATAAGTTTATCAATAATCTTGGCATTAATAGTAAAAATGAAGACAATAATATTAATAATAATAACGATAACCACCACGATAGAATTGTTGTAAAGACTGTTGTTGTTACTTAAAGTAGATTTTATTTATTGTGTTTGATGAGTGATGACGAGTCGAGAGAAAAGATAACTGCAAGCAACACCGGCGGCGACAATATAAAATTTAATTTAAATAACACAATTTAAGTATTTATTAAGAATAGAAACCAAATGTACTAAACATAGGTAACATAAAATAGGTAGATTACATTAATATGTTACCTAATTTCTTGATTTTAATTTAAAAATCAGTTTTATACTCGTTAAAAATCGTTGCCACCGCTGTTTGCTATTTCCGCTGTGATAATATATAATACAAATAATTTTAATGCTATTAGTATAATATGTATAGTGTATACAATATACATACATATATTATCATATAATACATGTGTATGTAATATATATGTATATATAAAATACATTATAGACAAACAGCCTATATCTACCCTCCCCTCCTCTCCGCTATCTATTTGTTATATTTTGTAATTTTAAAATGTACTATTATAATTATTAGATAAGTTTTATTATTATTATTTATTTATTTATTTATTTTATTATTATTATTATTATTATTATTTTTTTTTTGATTGAATTACTAATAAATTAGATAATCAGCTGTGCAGGGTGTATTCAACAAACGATAATAATATTATATAATAATTATTATAAATCTATATAATCTTGCAAATTGTTGAAGTGTTGGCTTTGTTGGTATTAAGAAATATACTATTATTATTAGAAATTTATAATGTTATGAATAATGTTCATTTTGAACTAAAATACAAGACTGCTGGTCAACAAATGTAAAATATAGATGCGTTTAAAATATAAATAAATATAATATATACAATAATAATAAGTGTGTGTATTATAATTAATATTTAAATTTATTTAAAATAATTAATATACCAACACCGCCGCACTAACGAATGCTCTTTTCCTATAAATTTAATTGGCAGCAGACAATAAACATATTAAACGATGATAATAATAATTATATATATATATATATATATTATAAAGTTAATAACCATGTCTATGTATATATATACATTACTATTAATATTATAGAATAATTTTTCATTGTTAAATTAGTTATACTATTGTTTTGTTGTAACTCATAAGTTATGACATGGATTTGCTCTCTTTCTTTCTGTCTTGTTAAAAAGTGTTGTAATTAATTAAAACATTTTGCAAATCAAATATAACGATACTGATTTTTAAAATAAGATAAAATAATCAGTGCTCGGAAAAGACACATATCCACTCCGAAACGCTGTTTTGGTGAACCATAATATTATTATATTTGAATGTTTTGTTTCTTATGAATGTATGAAATACTAGGTAGGTATCAATTTTTATTCTATAAAGTGAAAATAAAATTATTACCATAATGAATAACGCTGTAAATTATTGAATTCAATTTTATTATATTTATTTTTAAAAGTATTAACTAATATTTGTTGTAACATATCTACCTAATATTTAATAATACTAAATAGTTAATAATTATTAATCATTAAAATTAATAAGTAAGATATTTGATTAACAAATTAAACTACTTTTATCTTTCATGAACTCATTTTTATTTTTTAGTTATATATTTAAAGCGTTTCGGTACAGAATTATTTGTTATTTCGAGCACTGAAAATGAAAAGCCTATACTGTTCCTATAAAAACCAAGTCGTATTAATTATTTATTTGTTTAAAATAGAAGTTTAATACTATTATGTTGAATATGTATGGATGTATAACACTACCGTATACTACGATATACTATAATATAGTATGATATGTAATACACATAAAACATATATATTTTTCAGTGTAAACAAAATAAATAATCACTGTGACAATGCATAACCTACAGTCACAAATACACATGTATACACTTATTCACTCACATACATATACGATATACACCTACTGTATAACAATTGTATAATAATAAACAATAATTGATAATGACAATGTTGAAAATGATAAATATAGAGATAAAAATTTTAAAAAAGTGATGAGGATTTATTTTTTATAATCTTAGTATTTTTAATGAGAATCTTTAAAACTATTAATGCACAAAATATAGCTATATATTATCTGCATTATTTGAATTGTTCACCTATTATTTTCAGTTTTGTTTGAGGAAAAGAGCAGCTTCATAAATAAAAGTAAAGGTAAGATAAACTTCTACTGCACCCTCACCATTTTATTGGTAATAAAATGTTTTAAAAATAAAGTGACGTAGCAATCGTAGCATGTTTATTAACTGAGTTAAAATCAAGACTTTTAAAAGGAATATAATATTTGAATCCATTACTGTACCTAGGATTTATTTTCGGGGGGGGGGCTTAAACATTCATACTTAACTTTATAGGAAAATAGGAAATAATTTAAAAACACACACACACACACACACACTATATATATATATATATTCACATACTATTTAAAATAAAAGATTTCAGGGTGGGCTTAAGCCCAAAAGCCCCCCTGGATACGGTACTAATTGAATCCTTAATATATTTATTTAATAACATTTAATATTTAATAGAATAAATATTGAGAAACACTAGTTTAAGTAGTGTCGATATTGAAACTAAAAAATTTACAAAATAAATTATTTTTAATAGACATTTGGACAATTTGGACGAGATTACGTATTTTAACAAAAAATATCGATATTAATTATTTTGTTATTCTTAAATGAAAAACATAATTCTATTGCGTTAAACTATTACGTTAAGATATTTATGTTTATTATTATACGCAATGAAATTTTAAATGTATTTAATTTATTTAAAGATATTGTCTATTTAGTATTTATAATATTATGAATAAAATATTTTCACACTGTTTTATGGTATTTACAGTAAACTTCCAGTTAATATAATAATATAATATGGTATAAATATATTTTATTATAATAATTAAATACATTTGAATAATATAATAAATACCCACAATATTTTCGATAAAAATGTGATCAACTTACTGTTCTATTAATAGTAAAATAAATTTCTGTAATAGTAATATTAAAAAAGTGGGCAAGTGGGTATCGCTCTGCGGTATAAAAGAGTTGGAGAGTAGGTCACTGGTTACTATAATAATGGATGTGTTAAATTTGAATGCAATGAGTAATGACAGGTATCATTGTATACGAAAAACGATTCTGAACGGAGATGATTTGTCAGTCAATAATAATTAATTTAATATATTATATTATTACCTATATTTCAATTGTAATATATCGTTATTTTACGCGATTTCGTAAAAAATTAAATTTCATAGTTTCATACGCTCATAAAATTTTTTCTATGTTGATGCTGGAATTTTTTTTACAATTACTTGAAAGAAAACTTATGGATAACCTTGTATAAGATTTTTGAACCTTAAGTATAAATCACAAAAATGTTATGAATTTTCAACTTCAAAATTCCTTGCAAATTTTCGCGATTTTGATATATTTCGTAAACATTAGAACTTTAAATGCTTATAAATAAAAATTATGACTAACGATTTTTGATTTTTTTTTTACTACGATAATTACAACAATTTAATATAAACCTTGTATTCAATTTTAAAGATTTTTTGGGTAGCCTTTTTTTATCGGAATTTTAAAAAAAAAAATTTAGAAAAGTCGAAAATTTCAATTGTTTATAAGTAGCTTAAAAAAGTTCAAAATATTTTGAAAATTTAACCGTAAATAGATAACCATAATATAAACATTTGGTGAAAATTTCAAGTATTTACAATGGTTCATTTTTAAGTTACAGCAAAATCAAAAAATCGATTTTGTCAAAAAGTGGTTATGCGTAAAAATTCCCGTTTTTCCGTAATTTTTTCAGGGTTATTCACGACGCTTTTGAAAATTATTGGAAATTATTTACTTTTGATCCCCGAAAGTACCAACTAGATGAATTTTCCTTTTCAAAGAGGGACTGAAGTCAAAAATTGAAGCGTTATTACTACTCCAAAAAGTAATGACAGACACAAAAAAAAATAATAAAATAAAAATAAAACACACGTCATTGTAAAATCAATATATAAAAATATATAATAAAATATACTTAATGATACAAGGTGACGGATTGTCTGCGCTCAGAATTGTTTTTCGTATACAATGATGTATATCATTTAATTCAAATTTTACTACAGAGTGGTATACAAAATCTCCTACCTTTATTAAACTCAAAATTATTTATACTATTATAATTTATAATTAAAGTTTTAAAATTATTTTCATCCTTAAATGTTTATTAATTAATTATTAATAACACCATATACCTATGGCTAGATGATCTAGGAATTACGATACGTTTAAATTGAAAGCTAAGGAGTTGAGGTGATAAAATTCGGAAAATATACGTATAGCTCGTAGGTACAAGTAATCGGTCTGAAGTTTTGTTACGATTAAAGAAGCCGTTGCATTTATCATCATTATTATAATATTATATACAGTATACATTCTCGCGAAAACAGTCCGATGAAGAACTGTTGTAAATCGGACATTGATATACAACGAAAATAACCCGCCCGTCATAACTGACCCCGTCAGCTTATGGTGCAAATATTGATTACCAGTCGTTACCGCTGTACCGTTTTTATGAGGCGCTTGTACCGCATGATTATATTTTGCTGGCTAGTAAACCGTGATTACAAACCTTACAGTAACCAGGGTCCTAAAGTTGTTACCACGAGTGTATAAGTTTATACAGTAACAGATTGATTGCCGCCAAATACTTGATATCATAAAGCACTCTTGGTGAATTTATATAATAGCTAAATAGCTAATCAAATGGCAAAGTACTTTTTAGTAGATAATATTATGTAGATTTCGATTTCCGATATTGCATTAAGTATATTAAAACTGAAAAATTTTATAAATAAACAGATTTATGACGCTACATTAATTCAAGCAAAATCAACTGGTTTCCAGAAAACATTTTTGTTTATAAGCATTTAATATTCAAATGTTTACAAAATATATCAAAATCGCGAAAATTTGCAAAGAATTTTGAAGTTGAAAATTCATAAATTTTTTATGATTTATACCTAAGGTTAAAAAACCCAATACAAGGTTATCCATAAGTTTTACTTCAATTAACTAAAAAAAAAATGTTTAGCGTCAATATAGAAAACAATTTTATGAGCGTATGGAATTTAATTTTTTACGAAATCGTGTAAAATAATGATGTATTACAAATTAAGGTATAAATCTACTTTAGCACCCCCTCGAAATTTTGGTTTTTTTTTTCGGAAACATATGTATTTTAACGTAATAAAAATGATGGTGCAAAAAGTTTTTTTCGGAAATTATTAGTTTTAAAGTTATAGCCACGTTAAGTTCACTATTTTCGGTATTCTGCGCATGCGCAAAACACGATTTTCGATGTTTTGCGTACGCATAGTGGCGATATAATATTATAAAATACAGGTTAAATAATAATATAATATGTAATAATACCTGTCTTAGCACTCGTACTTACACATATCAGCTGTCAAACCAGTTATTTAATAAAAATATATTCTACTGGGAATTTATAATAATATACAATATAATATTATAATTTATATATTTTGATATTATTTATAGGCATAAGTCTAGTTCATAGAAAAGAATACCTACTTCAACGAGTTTAAAATGAAGGTGTAAAAATAAATTTGCGGAAATCATTAGTTTTTTGAAGTTATAGATTTACGAAGTTCACGATTTTTGGTATTTTACTCATGCGCGTGACGGGATATTTTTCGATTTGCGGAGTAGAGCGACGGCACCGAGGAACGCAGCGAAGAGGGCCGCAAAACGTGCTATCACTGTACATATTATACGACATAACTTACCCTATGATCTACTTGAGGTGGTGTTGCATAGCAAGTCGAGGGATATTTTCGATTTGCGGAGCGTAGCGACGGCGCCGAGGAGCGTAGCGACGAGTGCCGCTAACAAGGCATAACTACCCATACTATACGACATAACTTACCCTGTGATCTACTTGAGGTTATGTTGCATAGTAAGTCGAGGGATATTTTTTTGTTTTTTTTTTATATATACACTGAAAACCATATTATATTATAAGGATATATAAACGACCGGAGTCGGTAGACGAAGGGAGCCACTATACTTGATAATTTTGTTATTTAACTGTTGGCTCTGTTTTTACCTTGAAATTTAACTTAAAAATTTAATTTATAACTTTCAAAATAATGATTTGCGCAATTTTTTCGCACCATCGTTCTTAACTCGTTGAAATACATATGTTTCAATAAAAAAAAATAAAAGAAATCACTTGGGAGCTAAACTGTAATTGTTCCAAAAACAAATTACCTATTTAAAAAAAATTTGAAAAAATAAGGTCGCCGGTAAGGTAGTTTTGTTCCAGTACGAGTGCTACGACACATATTATTACGTATTATATTATTATTTAACCTGTATTTTGTAATATTATATCGCCACTCTACGTGCTCTACTATACAGCAGAGCGATACCTACTTGCCCACCTTTTTTTTTTAATTATCTAAGTATTTAGTTAAATACTTTTTCTAAGTTTTACCGTTAAAAATTGAAGACAAAAACCCTTCATTATTTTATAATGTTTGTTTTAAAAGTGCATCCTGTTATTGTGTTTACGTTACAAAAGATTTTTCTTTTTTAGAATTTGCAAGTTCTGAAAAATTGATTTTATTTGCATTTTTTTCGCTATTTTTGTGATTTAAAAATATATTGAAGCCAACTACAATTTTGTAACAAATTTGTAATTTTGTAGTTCTTTCATTAAATCTGATATCTGATAAATAATCGAGTTCTCCATTTAAAAAAAAATCCATACGTTATATTTTATAAAGTATATTTATAAATTAAAAACATTATATTACTTTAAAATTCAATTCATATAATTAGGTAGGCTCCTAAATTAACTGAGCGTCTATATAATACTCTAATCTGTGGATCCAAAGAACCACTGCTCTCAAAATAATTTATAATGTACCTACATTAATATTATATATAATAATATATAAATATCATCATATTTTGACAATATGTAGTTTAAAATATATAGTATTAAATATATATTTAAAACACGTATACTATATAGAATCCTATAGATTTTACAAATTTTACACAATTTCAACTGTAAATAGTGTTATATTGAAATTTTTCTTAAACCAAGCTATTAAATAATATTAGTCATTTTAAATATTATATATCTATGTAGTATGTTATTTATACTGCAGTATAGTAGATTAAAATAAATTATTACTATTAAGTATAGGATTCTAAATTTGAAATATTTCACTTGAAATGTTTCAATTAAAATACTTCAAAATTGAAAATTTCACTCTTTTTGAAATATTGAAAAATATTTTTTCTTTTTTTAAACATGATCGGTTATAATTGATTAGAAATAATATATTGATTAAACACAGAAAATATTCATAATAAATATGCAAAAATATGATTATACATTTTTGATATTTTAGATTCTGAACGGAGTGATGAATGTATTGCTTTTACAATGATGTGTGTTTTTTTTTTTTTTTTTGTGTCTGACGACAACATTTGGAGCAGTAATATTGCTCTGATTTTTAACTTCAGCCCCTCTTTGAATAGGAAATTGAATCTAGTTGGTACTTTGGGGAGGTCAAAATTAAAATTTTCAAATAGTTTTCAAAAAAATCGAGAAAAACAAAAAAAAAATGACAGAAAAACGGCAATTTTACGAAAAACGAAATCGTTTTTTTGATTTTGCTGTAACTCAAAAATGAATTATTGTAAATACTTGAAATTTTCACCAAATGTTTATATTATGGTTATCTTTTTACAGTTAAATTTTCAAAATATTTTGACCATTTTTAAGCTACTTATAGACAATTAAAATTTTCGACTTTTCTAAGTTTTTTTTCTTCAAATGCCGATAAAAAATTTTTGGGTGGCCAGAAAATCTTGAAAATTTAATACAAGGTTTCTTATAAGTTTTTCTTATAGTGATAAAAAAAAATCCAAAATCGTTAGTCACAATTTTTTTTTATAAGGGCTTAAAGTTCAAATTTATACGAAATATGTCAAAATTTAAATTAAATTTCATACTCTCATTATGTGTATGTTGCCAAATATTTTTTTTATTAATAAACAGATATTATAAAGTAACTATAGTAACATAATATAGTAACTATACTATTTGTTTCAAAATAGAATATATGACAATATTTAAATATAATATATCCTAGACTGACAAATCATCTCCGTTCAGAATCGTTTTTCGTATACAATGATACCTATCATTGCATTCAAATTTAACCTACCCTAGTCCGAGGTCCACCCCACCCCCTAATGTACAGCTGAGCGATACTCACTTACCAACTTTTTTTTAATTTATCACTTGTATTATTGATTGGATCCTTATTGGTTATTTTTATTATTATTTATTAAATATATTTTCTTTGTTTTACACAATAAACCAACTTTTGAAAATTTCCACTTGCAAGTTGACGTTATTATAAATTTTAAGATATAATAATTTATATTTTATTTTTTATTGCAATGAAATTCTAAAACCCTACTATTAAGTAATAACTAGCTGAATTACCCGTCGCTGCCGGATTACAGTAAAAAAAAATAGGATAGTAGAATATTTTTATTTATTTATATATAAATAATATATACCTATATCAATATTTAGTTATAACTTATAATAATGCTCTAATGAAAATTTCTATGAATATGTATATTAATAATATAGAATTCGAAGTTTAAAGAATAACAATGCTCGTATTTAAACGATAAATTACCCAAATCATAGGAAGTAACATGAGATATATTATGAGATAAAGCGCATTTATAACCTAATTTAAATGCAATCTGATTTTGATTTAAATTGTTGTCATTGCGTTTTTTTCTTTCACGTCTCCCAGTTAAAGAATGAGTATTACGCTTCCTTTTAGCGTTTGCATTTATTTTTTTTGGTAGAATAAATTCATTTTTAATATTTGGATTATTACCAAAAACTAAAACACAATAATATCCTGCGTCACAGGGGCGGAAAAAAGTAAATTACACATAGTAACACCTGAACCATAATCAACAAACTCAGTATTTCTATATACACACAAAATGTATAATCTGGATAAAGATATGACTAATGCTTTCAAGTTCAACGTGACCAGCATATTCGCCATCGCCCATCAGTGCTTATTAAATTTTCGTAATTGTTATAATTATAAATAGGTAATTTATACAAAGGATTACCAATGATGAATTCTTTGTACATTTCCCAATTATTTATTACGAAGTTTTATTTATACCGAATATTTCAAATGCTACGGAACGAAATAAACAATGTCCATCGCCTATATGGGAATTAATTGATATTCCATTTTGTGAATAATAAAATTAATAGTTAAATATAAATATAGTTACATATAATATATAAATAAATAATAATATATTTTATATTATTAAAACGTGAGGCGATTTCTTATGACAGTTATATCTGAAGTTCTACCAGACAGATTTTTGACGGAATCGAAAATTCAAAATAACGATAACGCAGTAGCATATTATATAGGAGTAGTGGGAAGGGGATAGTAGTACCTACACCATACAGTCGTCGCCACTACCGACAATGACGCAACAGTACTGCAGTAGCCACTAAAGTAGTGGGGGTTCTAAAGATGTGTGTGTGTGTGTGTGTGTGTGCACGGCAAGCAACGCGCATCGCTGTGTAACATACGGCAAACTTTATGCTTCTAATATCTATTTAAATAATAATTTTTTTGGACTTTTCTCTTTTGATGGCTCATCTACACACCGAGTACTTTCGTTTAAAAAAAAAATCGTGAAAATCGGCCAAGTAGAACTTCAGATATAACTGTCACAAGAAATCGCCTCACGTTTTAATAATATATATAAAGATAAGTAATAAGTAACGACTAGTTAGTATAGTACTATTTATTACTGAGCAGTAATATAACATTTAAAAAATATACTTACATTTTCTTTATATGTTTATTATTTTATACAAATCATGCATTGTTAAAATTAAATTGTTATTGTATTAAATTATGTTATAATTTTTGTTGATTACCGCATACATGATATGTATTTACAAATAGCTGAATCATTACATGTTAATATGTTAGTTTACTATACTAAATATTAGATTCTGAACGAAGTGATGAATGTATTGCTTTTACAATGATGTGTTTTTTTTTTTTTTTTTTTTTTTTTTTTTTTGTGTCTGACTCCAACATTTGGAGCAGTAATAATGCTCCGATTTTTGACTTCAGCCCCTCTATGAATAGGGAATTGAATCTAGTTGGTACTTTAGGGGGGTTAAAATTAAAATTTTCTAATAGTTTTCAAAAAAATCGAGAAAAACAAAAAAAAAATGACAGAAAAATGGCAATTTTACGGAAAAACCACTTTTCGACAAAATCGATTTTTTGATTTTGCTGTAACTCAAAAACTAATCATTGTAAATACTTGAAATTTTCAGCAAATGTTTATATTATGGTTATCTCTTTACAGTTAAATTTTAAAAATATTTTGACCATTTTTAAGCTACTTATAGACAATTGAAATTTTCGACTTTTCTAAGTTTTTTTTTCTTCAAATGCCGATAAAAAATTTTTGGGTGGCCAGAAAATCTTGAAAATTTAATACAAGGTTTCTTATAAGTTGTTCTTAAAGTGATAAAAAAAAATCCGAAATCGTTAGTCACAATTTTTTTTTATAAGTGCTTAAAGTTCGAATTTATACGAAATATTTCAAAATTTAAATTAAATTTCATACGCTCATAATGCGAATGTTGGCCATAGTAACCATAGTAACATAATATAAAAACTATACTATTTGTTTCAAAATAGAATATTTGACAATATTTAAATATAATATATCCTAAACTGACAAATCATCTTCGTTCAGAATCGTTTTTCGTATACAATGATACCTATCATTGCATTCAAATTTAACCTTCCATAGTCTGAGGTCCACCCCACCCCCTAATATACAGCAGAGCGATACCCACTTACCCGCTTTTTTTCTTTTATAATTGTCTTAGGAGGATTATAATGTAGTTAATTCTAAAAACACTGACATATTGTAAACTTATCATCAATGTATGAAAGCATTTCAAAAAAAAAAGCGGGTAAGTGAGTATCGCTCTGCTGTACATTAGGGGGTGGGGTGGACCTCGGACTAGGGTAGGTTAAATTTGAATGCAATGATAGGTATCATTGTATACGAAAAACGATTCTGAACGGAGATGATTTGTCAGTCTAGGATATATTCTATTTAAATATTGTCATATATTCTATTTTGAAAAAAATTCACAAATTCAAACACTTAAGTAAAAGCTTCAAGGTCTAACGTTTGATAATTTTTTAAAAATAACAAAAATCGAAAATTATTTATTAGTAAAACGTAATTTTACACGCGTATTTTTTATTTCAAATTAAAATTAAAACTTTAAACACACGTAAAATTTTTTTAATTGAATAATCCTCAAACATTTTTATAATTATTCTAAGCTTAACTTATGGAGAGCATAGCATTAAATTTTCAATTCTTAACTTTTGATAGTAAAATATTTATAAATTTTTAACTACCAAATAGTGAAAAATATTCACGAATTTGACGAATTTTTGTCAATATTAGAACTTCAAATGCTAATAAAAAAAAATTGTGCCTATGTATTTTTATAATTTTTGAATGAGAGTTAGAACAAGTTATGTAGACCCTTCAATTAAATTTTCAAGTAATTTGTCCCATCTAAATTTTTTTTATCAACATTTATAAAAAAAAAATAAAAAAAAATTGAAAATTTCAATTGTCTATAAATAGCTCAAAAAAAGTCAAAATGTTTTGAAAATCAAATCACGTAAAGAAAATGGCAATCTAAATAACTGGTAAAATTTTCAAGTATTTACGACTTAAACTGTTTGAATAACAACAAATATCAAAAATCGTTTGAGGCTAAACCGTTATTTAATGTGGTTTTGTAAAAATTTAAATTTCAAACACTCATAAAAAATGTTTGTCTTAATCCGGTAGAGTTTTTTTTACAGATAATTGAAGAAAAATGTATGGAAAACCTTGTACCAAATTTTCAAAACTTAGTTATAAAAGAAAAAAATTTTACGATTTTTCAACCACAAAATTACTTGCCAATTTTCGCAATTTTGACATATTTCGTATAAATTCGAACTTTAAGCACTTATAAAAAAAAATTGTGACTAACGATTTCGGATTTTTTTTTATCACTTTAAGAGCAACTTATAAGAAACCTTGTATTAAATTTTCAAGATTTTCTGGCCGGCCAAAAAATTTTTATCGTTATTTAAAAAAAAAATACTAAAAAAAATTAAAAATTTCAATTGCCTATAAATAGTTCAAAAAAAGTCAAAATTCTTTGAAAATTTAACTGTGTATGGAAAACGCTAATATAAACATTTGGTGAAAATTTCAAGTATTTACATCGATTAGTTTTTGAGTTATAGCAAAATAAAAATTTGATTTTGACGAAAACTGGTTGTGCGTAAAAAATCCCGTTTTTTCCGTCATTTTTTTAAGGTTTTTCCCGACTCATTTAAAATATTGAAAATTTTTAACTTTTGACCCCCCAAAGTACCAACTAGATCCGATTTCCTTTTCAAAGAGGGGCAGAAGTTGAAAATCGAAGCATTTTTACTGCCCCAAATGTTGTCGACAGACACAAAAAAAAAATAAAAAAAAAAACACACATCATTGTAAAATCAATACATTCATCACTCCGTTCAGAATCTAAAAGTTTATTTATTGTGCGCCATTGCGAATCTTGAGTTAATAAAAAAACAATATATCTATCTACTGAGTACTGTTCTAGTGTTCTCAATATAAACTACTTACCTTATTACTGCTTATTTAGTACTTATAACTTATTTATTTTGATATGTAATAATTTACAGTTATACTTTAAGCTAAACAAAATAGCATTGCTACTAACTTTATGCAATTAACTTATAATACGCTAAAATATTTTTTTCCAAAACTTTGAATATACCTACTGGCATTTAGCAAGGTAAAATAAATGTAGTGCCCCTTTTTCTATATATGACAAAATTATTTTTATGAATTGGATCATTATTGGGTCACTTTTTGAATATTTTGCAATTTTAACAGATCTAAAATGTATTGTCATTATAATACATATTAATATATTATATATTATAGTTGTAGATGAAAACTTAATCCTTTTTCTAATATTACTCCACTAACATGTTCAGTGCCCATTATGTTCTTCAAGAATTAATAAAAATAGGAATACACTGGTATTGCAGCGATAACTAGTTTTCCTATTAAAACACGTCAAAGAACAAAACTTGAAATGTTCAAATTTGTTAATTTATAAACATAAACTTGATGTATTATAAATTTCGTTTTATTTCTCAAATTATATGTTATTGAATATAAACGATTATAATTTATGCTTCAGCGTCCTCATCGTCGTCATCTCCTTCGCCATCCTCGTCTACAGTCGCGTCCTGATACTGTTGATATTCGGATACTAAATCGTTCATATTTGACTCAGCCTCGGTAAACTCCATTTCATCCATACCCTCTCCAGTGTACCAATGTAAAAACGCCTTGCGTCGAAACATTGAGGTGAATTGTTCGGAAATACGCTTAAACATTTCCTGTATAGCTGTTGTGTTTCCTATGAATGTGGCCGACATCTTAAGGCCCCTGGGTGGTATATCACACACCGCTGTCTTTGTGTTGTTTGGTATCCACTCAATGAAGTAGCTGGAGTTCTTGGTCTGTATATTAAGCATCTGCTCATCGACCTCTTTCATAGACATACGTCCCCGAAATATGCTTGCAGCCGTCAGATACCGGCCGTGCCGAGGGTCACATGCAGCCATCATGTTCTTGGCGTCAAACATCTGTTGCACCAATTCAGGGACAGTGAGCGCGCGGTACTGCTGGCTTCCGCGGGACGTAAGCGGCGCGAAGCCAGTGATGAAGAAATGCAGCCGTGGGAATGGTACCATGTTCACAGCCAGCTTACGGAGGTCTGAGTTGAGCTGCCCAGGAAACCGAAAACACGTAGTAACGCCACAAATCGCCGCTGACACCAAGTGGTTCAGATCACCGTACGTAGGAGTGGTGAGCTTTAACGTCCGAAAGCAAATGTCATACAACGCTTCGTTGTCAATACAAAATGTTTTATCGGTGTTTTCTACCAACTGGTGCACGGATAACGTGGAATTGTATGGTTCCACAACTGTGTCAGATACCTGTACCGGATAAGATAGATTAGGTTAGGAGAACTAATATATTTATGCAGTTCAAAAACTTTAAACGCATATTAATGATGATTATACCTTTGGTGAAGGGACAATACTGTATGTAGTCATAATTCTGTCCGGGTATTCTTCGCGAATTTTCGATATCAAAAGTGTACCCATACCGGAACCAGTTCCACCACCCAGCGAATGGGTTAATTGAAATCCTTGTAGGCAATCACAACTCTCTGCCTCTTTCCTAAAATATGATATTGTTATGGTTATGGTTATGTAATTTTTATTATATTTATATACCTAACAACGTCTAGCACTGAATCCACTAATTCAGCACCTTCCGTATAATGTCCTTTAGCCCAGTTATTTCCTGCACCAGATTGTCCAAAAACAAAGTTATCTGGTCGGAATATTTGACCAAAAGGTCCAGATCTTACAGAATCCATAGTTCCTGGTTCCAAATCCACAAGCACTGCTCGAGGTACGTACTTACCACCTAATATATTGTGTAATTAGTTGAATTATATATTTATTTTAATCTACGTTTTAATTTATTAAAATTTTTGATCATAAAAATTATTCTTATGTCGGGTTGCATGAAAAAATTGGTTAATTTAATGAACTGATCACGGGCCACTAAATAATATTTAAGAGACCATTAGCTCACTATTTTTTCATTAAATTTTTATTTATTGATCATACGACCCACCATTAAAATTATATTCAATTTAAACATTTAACATACCACCTATACGATAGCTTAAATTAGTATATATTTTATTTATTGTATCGAATATAAATACAAACATTATTAATTTTGTGTATGTATCTATCTAGTTTTTTTAGTACATACATAATAATTATTAATATAAAAAAAAGCGGGTAAGTGAGTATCGCTCTGCTGTACATTAGGGGGTGGGATGGACCTCGGACTAGGGAAGGTTAAATTTGAATGCAATGATAGGTATCATTGTATACGAAAAACGATTCTGAACGGAGATGATTTGTCAGTCTAGGATATATTATACTTAAATATTGTAATATATTCTACTTTGAAACTAATTCAAACATTTAAGTAAAAGTTTCAAGATCTTACTTCAAGTAATTTTTTAAAAATAACAAAAATCGAAAATTATTTAGTAGTAAAACGTAATTTTACACGTGTATGTTTGATTTTAAATTAAAATTAAAACTTTAAACACTCGTAAAATGTTTTAAATTTAATAATCCTCAAACTTTTTTATAATTATTCTAAGCTTAACTTATGGACAACATAGTATTAAATTTTCAAATCTTAGCTTTTGATAGTAAAATATTTATAAATTTTTAAATACCAAATAGTGAAAAATATTCATGATTTTGACGAATTTTTGTCAATATTTGAACTTCAAATGCCAATAAAAAAAAATTGTGCCTATGTATTTTTATAATTTTTGAATGAGAGTTAGAACAAGTTATGTGGACCCTTCAATTAAATTTTCAAGTAATTTCTCCCAGCTAAATTTTTTTTATCAACATTTATAAAAAAAAAATAAAAAAAAATTGAAAATTTCAATTGTCTATAAATAGCTCAAAAAAAATCAAAATATTTTGAAAATCAAATCACGTAAAGAAAATGGCAATCTAAATAACTGGTAAAATTTTCATGTATTTACGACTTATACTGTTTGAATAACAACAAATATCAAAAACAGTTTGAGACTAAACCGTTATTTAACGCGGTTTTGTAAAAATTTAAATTTCAAACACTCCTAAAAATTTTTTGTCTTGGTCCAGTAGAGTTTTTTTTACAGATATTTGAAGAAAAATTTATGGAGAACCATGTACAAAATTTTCAAAACTTAGTTATAAAAGAAAAAAATTTTACGATTTTTCAACCACAAAATTACTCGCAAATTTTCGCAATTTTGACATATTTCGTATAAATTCGAACTTTAAGCACTTATAAAAAAAAATTGTGACTTACGATTTCGGATTTTTTTTTATCAATTTAAGAAAAACTTATAAGAAACCTTGTATTAAATTTTCAAGATTTTCTGGCCGGCCAAAAAAATTTTATCGTTATTTTAAAAAAAAATTTAAAATTTCAATTGTCTATAAATAGCTCAAAAAAAGTCAAAATTCTTTGAAAATTGAATTGTGTACGGAGAACGCTAATATAAATATTTGGTGAAAATTTCAAGTATTTACATCTATTAGTTTTTGAGTTATAGCAAAATAAAAAATTCGATTTTGTCGAAAACTGGTTTTGCGTAAAAAAATCCCGTTTTTCCTTCATTTTTTTAGGGTTTTTCCCGACTCATTTAAAAAATATTGAAAATTTTTAACTTTTGACCCCCCAAAGTACCAACTAGATCCGATTTCCTTTTCAAAGAGGGGCTGAAGTCAAAAATCGAAGCATTTTTACTGCCCCAAATGTTGTCGACAGACACAAAAAAAAACAAAAAAAAAAAAAAAAAAAAACACACATCATTGTAAAATCAATACATTCATCACTCCGTTCAGAATCTAAAACACACATCATTGTGAAATCAATACATTCATCACTCCGTTCAGAATCTAAAAAATGATATTAATTTAATAATTATAGTTATAGATAATAAAGTTGTATAATTAAATAATGATGTACCAAAAATAATTAACTATATATAGATTTTTTACAATTATTATAGTTGTAAACAAAAATATAATATGAAATAAGTCAGTATAATGTTACTATATTTAAAAACCGAAGAGCTTAAAAATAATCAAAAATTATATTTTATGTTTAATGTTTTTGAGCTGAATACATTTTTTTCTGGCTATTACTGTTACCATCACAATTTAACAATAACTATAACAGTCTACAATTATATCGATTAATCGTTCTTAGGTTATATCGACTAAATGGTTGTTTATTAATTAATTTCTTAACGATTTCACGTATCTTATTTCGCATTTCACTTGCAAATGCAACCAAATATTAACAAATAAATACATAGTATTTATTTAATCGATTTTTCATTAAGCAGTAAACCGTATTTTTCATTATATTAGAACTACTTGTTTGCACTACATTTATTAGATTATTTGAACAGCAACCACCAAAAACATTTAATATAATTCAACGTTATTCCGTGTAGTAGAAAAATATAATTTTTATCATTAAATTAATCAAAATTTAATGCAAAATTGTATACAAATTGTATTAGGCTATTAAATATGTTTACCAAGTGCTTCGGTGTAATATACATTGATTCTTTCCAACTGTAAATCAGAATCGCCGTGATATGATCCAGTTGGATCAATGCCATGTTCATCGGATATTACTTCCCAAAACTAAACAGTTATTTAAATTAGTAGTCGTAGTATAAAATAATTATACAACTCTTTATATTTATGGTAATATAAACAACTCGAGTTGCATAATATAATACGAGTATATTACCTTTGCGCCAATCTGATTTCCACATTGTCCAGCTTGCAAGTGACAAATTTCACGCATGATTATTAATTATTCAAGTTCAAATTAGTAAATAAGTAGCAATAAGTTATTTAATAACTCAAATAAGAACGTCAATTAATAGCACAGACGAAAACTACACAACATTATAATACAATTATCTATGTGTTTAAATGTAAACAAAATATTAACTGTAGTAAAATTAAAATAGCCAGCACTACTTCGGAAATTCAATAACACAATTTGTTATAAAATTAAAGTTTATTGTAAATATATTATTATATGATAATAATGACGTGATTTAACTGGCGAAAATGTGAGAGTAAATTAGTGAATATATTATATGAATTAAATTTAAGAGATGGAAAACTAGGAACTGGATGGTAAAGTGGTAAGAGTGGCTTTTTATAAAGGTAGTGAGTATGGTTTAAAGATTCTAGTAATTAGGTATAAGAAAACGAAATTTAAAAACTGGTTTAATAAACTATCATAAATTAATGAAGGGCAACGCGGATACAAATGTTGGTTGTAGCTTGTGGTCCGATCAAAGATGCCACCAAGTGTGTTGCAGCTAGTGTGTAACACGTATTAATCAATGAATATAATATGTAAAATATTACCTATATAATATATGTATAAGACATAACAAGATTATATACTGTAGAATAGGGGGCATCAGATGATAATCCTTGGACGAACTTTATCCGGTAATAGTTTTTCTTTATTTAGACACACAATTAATTACTATTATTAAATTTAATTTGTCAATGGATTTTTCGTATAATTAAACTGTATATACATATTATGTATCTACAAGATACCTAATTTTTAATTTTTTTTTTATAACTGAATATTTTTAATTTGTTTCAAAATCAAAAATATTCAAAGCCACTTAAGAAAGTGATGAAAAGGAGCCTTTGTGTACTAAATGATACTCGAGGCATACTTAATAGTGAAACTACAGTCAAAGATTTTTAAATTAAACATTTTATGCCTAGCTCAAAAAATTTATATAACCTACCTAACCCTTTATAAGAACATTTTTTCATTAATATATGTAATATTAGTGGTGTATTGGAGGGTATACGGGGGTATACGGCGTATACCCAAAACGTATTTGTCGATCAGAGCGTATAACTTTTAAAATATACACAATACGCAGGTATACGCCCGTATAGGAGCGTATACTGATAAAATTAAAAATATGCAATATTGATAATATATTTTTAATTTTACTATTGAATATTTTTATTGATATCACAAATTAATCGAGAATATTTTTTGTATACAATATGGCACTATTACCACGATTATAGGCAGTGGTGTTCCCATTAATTTTTTTGAGAGTATACTTTATCATCAAATAAACACATTTAATACAATAAGAATATTTTTCTTATGGAGTTAAGCCGGTAAAGAGTGTGTCAATAATATGGATAAAAATTGAGATTGAGAGCATTCGCAGTATACCCATAATAAAAAAAATCTTGAGAGTATACGCCGTATATTATGTAGTATACCCTATGGGCTATGGGAACACCCCTGATTAAAGGTTTATTAATATTTGTCTAGAATTTGATACTTTTTCGATATATGATTAATTTGTGAAAGACATCACTATTTTAAAATCAAAAATTTTATCGATTGAGTGTCTGAATAATAGTTAAAAGTATGTTAACAATTAACATACAAACTGAAATACTGTGTATAAAAATAGAAAAAGCGAAGATTATAGTATAAATTGTTTAATGTAGTTTGTAATCTATTATGTAAGTAATATTTGGAGCGTAGTGAGAAAATTTTTTTTTTGCAATAAAATATAGCTTAAAGTGCATATACCCAAAAATTTTTTCACCAATACTGCTACATTTTTTCTATTAACTCGTGACTTTTACAAAAAAATTGTTAAATTCTATTGAACAAAGTATTAAAATATTTTAAACAATTAACTATATAGAAAAATAAATAATCGATTAGTTCATTGTTGATTATAAAGTTTAACCCTTGTAAAATTTCCCGAATTTTAACTAGGTACGCCCATCATGCGTATGAGATTGTATTTTGGTATTAATTATTTTTATGGAATATGTAAATAATTTGATCTACCTTATACTTGTGATTCTATAATGCTAAAGTATTTATTTGGAGAAAAAATAATAGTACTAAATATGATCGTTGGTCGTTTTAACTGTATATTTTGCTCAATTGGATTCATTAGTAAAAGATTTGTGAAATCAAATAATCTGAGACTGTCATGTATAATATATCAATACAAAACTATTCAAGTATATATTAATACATGTACATTTAAATTAGGCTTATAAACTTGTAGACTTCTGAACCAATTAACACGTTTTGCATACATATTCTTTGAGATTTTGGGAGTGTTTGTAAATTCGTTTTTAAATCCCTATAAGTTGCCATAGTGTAAATCACACATGAATGTATTTTATTTTTTATGTATATGGCTGTTATTGGTTACAGATCTATAATTTAAAAAAAAAATAGTATAGACCGACCCACCGTATAATTTATTTTCAATATGAGGAAATAATAATTACATATTAATATATTATGTAATTTGCTATTTGTTATTCAAAGGCAATGTTTATATATTTATAGCCTATAAATTCAAACACTAATAAACCAGACTTGGACAGAAATTTCCGATACTATTTTTAAATTAGTTAAATTAATTTGAACCACATTCATAAAATTTACGATCACAAAGTCCATGTATTTTTTAACAGTAGTCCAGGTGGACTATAGTATTAAGTATTAGCACTAATTTGTTGCCCCTCATATCAACTGAGATAATTTTATGCCCTTACAAATTGACCAGCCATCTAATTTTTTTATTAGAAATATTATAAACATTAATGAAAACTTTTTAACATAGTTGAGTACGCTATCCCATCTACTATTAAAAATACTGAAAACTTTTGAATTTTTCTTTTTCTTTTCTTTCTTCTGTATGTGTTCATTTTTGTTTTCTTGTAATTACTTTTATTTCTATTGTTCTTTGAGGATGAATGTCTTGTTTATTTTTAGAATAATATAATATAGAAAATAAAATATTTTCATTATATCTTAAAATATTTCTATTTAAATGTTTTTGAGACATTTTTTTGAACAGCTTAAAATAGAAAAAATGAATATAACAATATAAAACCGGTCTAGTTAAGTGAACAATACTAACTAAATATGACTTAATAATGACTCACCATTCTTTAAGGATTAATTAAATATCATTATTTGCAGCTACTATTTTGCTAATTCAATTTAAATATTTTTCCTTCAATTTTTTCTTGATTTTTAACATTTCTTTTATATATTTCATTATTAGTAACACCTTTTCTTCTTTTAAGAGGACCTAATACACTCGTTATCTGAACTCATATTAGTCATATTTTAAAAGTTATACACGTTATGGACGTGTATACACAACTACTGTAATGATTCCACCAATATAATATTTACTTACCGATAAACAATTTTACAACATCAAATCTATAAAAAGAACAATATTTTGTGTCATATAATAATAATATTATATTTGATGCAGAAAAGGCACTTGTCCCACACATACGCGCCTTTTCAGTTTTCTGCAACTAACGAAATTTTAAATTATTTTTAACAAAGATCTATTTAATAGGACATATTAATGTCTTCACAAAACCATGTACTTATCAATATTCACAATTCGATTATGTAATAAAGTTATTGTTGTAAAATACTAGATATGTGCCCTTTCTGCATTTAACGATTCAAATATACTAAATATATACGTTCTGTAACCACGCATGAATTGCCCATTTCGGTAAAATAAATTTACAACACGAGGAACTACGATGATAATTTATCATAAAAATTAAATGTTATCTATCATATTTTATATTATTGTACATTTTTTCCAGGGCAAAGTAAGTTTATAAAACTAGTTCTATACACGATTAAAGATATACAGGTTACACATCGCCCTATAATAAACGGCTCTCAGATTGATTTACAAAGTGACTAAATAAAACAGCTGAAAAAATTAACTACTAGCGCCCACGTGTCAAAATTTAGAACTAACTTTGAAATATAATATAATTATTATGATAATATGGTGATATAATTTACCGCCTTTTTTTTGTATTTGATTTTATTTTGATTTCAGTAATCGTAATATTTGTTATTGATCGTGAATTCGTATTCTTATAACTTGTTTTTTTAAATTATTATTTAAAATGACCTGCTGTGTTCCTTCCTGTAAAACCAAAAATAAAAGTACGTTTTTAGTTCCCAAAGATGACATTTTGTTAAATTTGTGGGAAAAATCGATTGGCTTTAAATTAAAGCCAACTTCCAGACTTTGTGAATTGCATTTTGAAATAGAGGACGTAATAAAAACATGGGAATCAGGTCAAGGTATAAGTAAATATATTGTAAGTATTAAATATTTATTTTATTTTATCAACAAATCCTCAATATAATAACAAATAAATCTTTTATTGACAGATATGTCTTAAAAGATCAAAACTTCGTCCGGGAGCCATTCCAAAAAATATTAACTATATTGAAAATGTAGATAATACAAGTTTGAATTTATCAAATTGTAACGTTGATGAATTAAGTGTTCCATCACCAAAAAAAATGAAGGTCTTAACTATTTTCATTTTGACTCATTGAATGTTGTTGTTTTATAATTGATAAATATTTTTTTTAGATTTCTGAAGATGCTTTTACTGTAGCACAAGACCATTGCTATACTGTAAAAGCTCAGACTACTACTATTCTATCAGAAAAGGATACCTTACACATCCAAGTCATAATTTATATATTATTTTAAGGTATCTAGAAACTTGTTTTGAAAAACACGCTAACTCAAATGAGGTATTTGAACTTACTTATAATGAGTTCTTTAATAACAATTTTGAACTGAAATTTTCTTGTTCTATACATAAAGTTGAAATGTTAACTAATATTTTTTCATACTATATTATAATGAGAATGAGGCAGTACACTTATCAAGAAAACCAAAAAAACATGAAAAAAAATAAAACAAAAAAAAAGTTGTCTAAATTAGTCAAATGTTAAAATTCTATGTTTATATTTATACATTTGTTTATTTATTAATATATTATAAAGATGTAATGAATTATATACACTTTATGTTTTAGATTTATTTTTAATGGTTATTTTACAATAAATTGTCAATATTTAGTAATATTTACTGTTTATTAATTAATGTCTGTGAATACTGAATAATAATTAATATATATTTATTAATAATAATTAATATATTTGTATGATAATTTTATGAAATATGAATCGATTTATATTTTATAATCATCATTGATAATTATTAATTGTTCAGATAAAACATTTATAGTATGAAATATTTCCGCTTGGAGCGGTACACCTTAATTATTGCAATAGTCATTTTGTATATCACTTTAGCAGTAGTCGATGTGCAACCTGTATATCTTTAATCGTGGTTCTATATAAAATTATTTTGATTAAGCTATCGTATTTTCATAACTAATATACATAGTAAATATCTAGTTTTACGTCAAATTTATGGGGAAAAAGTACTGAAATAATACCTGACAACCTCAGAAATAATTGTAAATAAATTCCCAGTATTTTTATTAATAATTTGGAAAAGCAAAAAATTAAATTATGAAAAAGTGAGCATTTTTATACAAGATCAGATTTTAACTAAATATATAGAAATTCAATTAATATTTTCATATTAGGTTTTAATATAATATTAATGAGTGTACAAATTTACTGATATATTTTTAAATAGCTAATATTTTTTTTATCTACATACCTGTTTCTTCAATTTTCTAAATAATAACCCACGATACATAATATGTGTAATATCATTGGACATTGAGTACATAATACATATTATTGTATTATTGTAAATATATTTTTTTTTACAATTCATACTCAATGTTAATGAGGTATTAGGTAAATATGTGTACATGTGTATGAGATTATTTAAAAAAATAATATTACGTATATTATATAACTGAACTCTGTTCTCAATTTGTTCATAGAAGATGTGCTATTTATATATAAAATTGTCTTAAATCATATTATTATATTATATTACTAGGTTATCCTCGTGCACTTCGTTGCCCGTTAAAAATCGTACCTCTTCAATGAATAAAAATACCAACTATAATTACATATTTGTGTATCACCTCCCTGTCACCGTACTCGTCCTGTCCAGTAGATTTTTAATTTTGCAATTTTTTTGTTCCTACCCATGTTATATTCGAGGCAAAAAATTCTCCTGAACAGAACCGTCACCCTGGTGTTTGGGCAATGTGAATAAAAAATAATTAAATAAAACATATATAAGCATTTATAAGTAAGTAATTGCTTTATTGTTAATCATTTCAATTATAATTATTAACAAAAATCAGTTATATTTTCATTGTAGTGCTTTGTGGTATACGATGTTTTTTGTTTGATCACCTGGCGCATAGACAAACAAATCTGATGGTTTCCCAACACGGGAACAGGCAACATATAATTGACCATGTGAGAAACATGGGTTTTCCAAATTAATACCACAAACACTTAATGATTGCCCCTGTGACTTGTTTAAGGTCATAGCAAAAGCAATTGATGCAATTCGTTACTTTCATAAGAATATCAAATACATACTTTAAATAGCTGATCCCCGTGCACTTCGTTGCCCGTTAAAAATCCTATTAAACACCGTTTAAAATAATTAAATAATTTTTTTTTTTGTTTTAAACACTATCATCAATTGCTTCGTCGTATAGGAGGCATATCAAATATAAATTATTATGTTTTTTTAATACAAATTTTTTTAAGGTCTTCCCAGGAATTTTTTATTATATTTTATTCAAACAATTAAATTGAATAAATATTGTCTATAACATTTCCATGGCAACACAAAAATATTATAGTTTTAATTTATTTTTTATATTTTGACGGTATCGGGTTCAAATCCCAGACATCAATAAATAGTTTTTGCACTTTTTCTACTTATTCGGTAGACTTTTTAAAAATGTTCGTTCATAAAAACCTTCTCCTGGCAATTCCGAACAGTTAAAAAAAAAAATTCAGCCAAATCGGTCCAGGGGTTGTTGAGTTATGCGCTTACCAACACATTTTGCGATTCATTTTTATATATAAGATAATTATGATTGTATATTTATATCTACTATTTTAATACTTAATTAGTTGAAAACGTATACTAAATAAAACTATACATAAATTAATTATTTAGACAAATGTAGGCTCTATCACTTATTTCAAACAAACAATGTTCAAAAAATATTAAAATTTCATTTTCATTTTAACTATAATAATTTTTTTTAGTTTGTTTGAAATCGAGGGAGCAACCATATGTAACTATATCTACATATTTAATGTTTAGTATTTAGAATTTATTGTTTATTTCATTTTCAATTCTAAGGCAAGTACAATATAAGTAAATTAAAATGTTAACACGTTACTCGTAAGTGTGACATAGTGTATGGCAACTGGCAAGACAAGTTAAATACACATCAGTGTTTGTCAAGCAGTTCTCTCACTGTCATCATAATCAACGATTTCCGCCATAATGTGTACAATGTTTTAACTAATTATAAACTATTTATAGGCGTAAGACATTTTTTTTTAATAGACCTTCTATCATTTATTCGCTGAAGATAACAATGATTATATATATATAATATATTAATATTATATTATCGTTAAAAAAAATAAAAATATATTATGAATTAGTTTTTCATCCATTATAAAATATTTTTATAAAAATTACGAAGCAAATGCACGCTTATTTTAGTATTCTTCAGGTGATTACAAATAATGAATGCCTACAATGTATTCCTTGTGGCTTGTACATATGGTATCATGTCTTTACGCCGACGGGATCTACGCCGACGGAAAAAATGCCGACGAGTATCTACGCCGATAGTAAATACATTTTTACAAAACGAATGTATTTCTATGGGACTAATATAAGAATAAAAATAATTAATATAAAACTGAAAATTATGGAAAATTAATTATGTTAATAAATAGTTAAAAATAAAATATCTAACTCGTTGTTGCCTAGTTTTTTTTTAATAATAACTATTTTTTGGCTCTGAAAAGAGCCTTTTTATGCCCTAAAAAGGACATTTTTTAAAACTACAAGTGCCCCCTAAACTTGGCCAATTAGCAAGATTGGAATTGAAAATTATGAGCAATTCCCTGCAAATAATCGGAGGTGTCGCGATTCCCATAGTCTTCAACGATTTCTTTAATTCGCAATACTGTGTCTCGATAACACCGTCGTCCCTGTGCTGGCGGTAATCCAGCAATGTACTGGTTGATTTGGAATTCATTTAGGCTCTACTGATTTTGCAGACCCTCAATAAATTTCCAAATAGATGGATGATTTGCTCCTAAAAGAGAGCTGAATCCTCGATGCCAGCCTTCAACGACGTTGTTAGTTTTGGGTAGGTCATTCAACGATACCTCGTAACAATTCCAGAGGCTCAGCTTAAATTTAGGAAGCATTCTTCCAAGGCCGGTTCGTCGGAGCTTTCCAATCCACGTGCAGGACTCAAAATAATCTACCAAATCTGACATCAGGTTTTCGTAATCCGTATAAAATTTTGTCCGGAGGAGTCTTTCAAAACAATCAACTACGTCGGGCTCTGGAACAAATGCAAGAGCGGCCAACTTTCGCACGTTCAATGCAAAATCCGGATCATCCTTATCCTCGTATTTGGATCGAATGTCAGCGATTGTCTGAATTTTTCTCCAAATGCATTGACTGAAGTGAAAAAAACAACCTCTGATCCTGATGTCTGGAAAATCATGAGAAAAAGCGTTTATCTGGGCATTTTCAAAATCAGTCATAACACTGACTGGAGACAGTTCTGGTTTAAGCAGCTTCAGTTCATCCAATACACGCGAATACGTATCTTGACATTTATCCGGCAACAGTGCGTAAACCGTTGGCAAAACGTTATTATACTTAATCGCGTGTATTGTAAAAACTTGCTTTATTATTAAAAAAAACTAGGCAACAACGAGTTAGATATTTTATTTTTAATTATTTAATAACATAATTAATTTTCCATAATTTTCAGTTTCATATTAGTTAATTTTTATTCTTATATTAGTCCCATAGAAATACATTCGTTTTGTAAAAAAACATACCATCGGCGTAGATACTCGTCGACATTTTTTCCGTCGGCGTAGATACCGTCGGCGTTAATACCGTCGGCGTAAAGACATGTAATATAATGGTGTAAGGATATAATATAGCGCAGCCAGTTGTATCGGTTGTTGGTGCCTACCTGTTGGTCGGTAAAACGAGAATCTGGTATTAGGGGTTCAGAAGTTGTTTGTCAGAGAAAACGAAAAATTGAAAAACTATTGAATCATCTGTTTGAAGTCAAAACAATTCTTATTTCTACAACCCAGTTTTTCAGATTAATTCGATCCCCAAACAAATATATTACACAATATCATAATACCTACTAGTAATATACCAATAGTAGGTTAGGTTAGTAGGACAGGTATACTATTATATTACATGAATACATGATATTTATGTACATACTACATATAGTAAATATATCAGTACCTGCATTATATTATCACATACGCGTCCAACGACTACTATGTACCTACGTACCTATACTTTATTATTTTTATATTTATATAACATTAAAATATCACCATATAAACCATAAATGTATATCTACTCGAGCGTTAAAACAATTATTTATTATTGTAATTGTATAAGTAACGACTGACTACAAATTACAACCTTCAAATCATTCGTTACAGAAAACCTATAACGCTAATAGTTTTAATTATTGTTTACTGTAAAACACAGATTGAATTTTCCAATAATATGAGTAGAAATGTAATTGTAAAAAAAGAGGGTAAGTGGGTATCGCTCTGCTGTATATTAGGGGGTGGGGTGGACCTCAGACTATGGAAGGTTAAATTTGAATGCAATGATAGGTATCATTGTATACGAAAAACGATTCTGAACGAAGATGATTTGTCAGTTTAGGATATATTATATTTAAATATTGTCAAATATTCTATTTTGAAACAAATAGTATAGTTTTTATATTATGTTACTATGGTTACTATGGCCAACATTCGCATTATGAGCGTATGAAATTTAATTTAAATTTTGACATATTTCGTATAAATTCGAACTTTAAACACTTATAAAAAAAAATTGTGACTAACGATTTCAGATTTTTTTTTACCACTTTAAGAAAAACTTATAAGAAACCTTGTATTAAATTTTCAAGATTTTCTGGCCACCCAAAAAATTTTTATCGGCATTTGAAGAAAAAAAAACTTAGAAAAGTCGAAAATTTCAATTGTCTATTAGTAGCTTAAAAATGGTCAAAATATTTTGAAAAATTAACTGTAAAGAGATAACCATAATATAAATATTTGGTGAAAATTTCAAGTATTTACAATAATTCGTTTTTGAGTTACAGCAAAATCAAAAAATCGATTTTGTCGAAAAGTGGTTTTTCCGTAAAATTTCCATTTTTCTGTCATTTTTTTTTTGTTTTTCTCGATTTTTTTTAAAACTATTTGAAAACTTTAATTTTGACCCCCCTAAAGTACCAACTAGATTCAATTTCCTATTCAAAGAGGGGCTGAAGTCAAAAATCGGAGCATTATTACTGCTCCAAATGTTGGAGTCAGACACAAAAAAAAAAAAAAAAAAAAAAAAACACACATCATTGTAAAAGCAATACATTCATCACTTCGTTCAGAATCTAAAAGAGTGGACAAGTGGGTATCGCTCTGCTGTATAGTAAAGATGTAGAGTAGGTGACCATAATAATGGATGTGTTAAATTTGAATGCAATGACAGATATCATTGTATACGAAAAACGATTCTAAACGGAGATGATTTGTCAGTCTAGGATAATTAGTAGGATATTTTATATTATTACCTATACCTATTTAAATTGTAATAATATATTATGTATATCGTTATTTTACGCGATTTCGTAATAAATTAAATTTTATACGCTCATAATTTTTTTTTTCTATATTAACACTGGAGTTTTTTTCTTACTGTTATTTGAAGAAAAAAATTATGGAGAACCTATTTTAACCTTAGGTTTAAATCATAAAAATTTTATGAATTTTCAACTTCAAAATTTTTTGCAAATTTTCGCGATTTTGATATATTTTGTAAACATTTGAACTTTAAATGCTTATAAACAAAAATTGTGACTAACGATTTTTGATTTTTTTTTACAACAATAAGTACAACTTATAATAAACCTTGTATTAAATTTTAAAGATGTTAGTGTGCCAAATTTTTTTTATAGTCATTTCAAAAAAAAAAAATTAGAAAAATCAAAAATTTCAATTGTCTAGAAATAGTTTAAAAAAATTCTAATTATTTTGAAAATTTAATCGTAAATAGATAATGCTTATATAAACATTTTGTGAACATTTCATGTATTTACAATGATTCGTTTTTGAGTTACAGCAAAATAAAAAAATCGAATTAAACGAAAACTAGTTATGTGTAAAATGTCCCGTTTTTCCGTTACTTTTTCAGGGTTTTTCCTGACGCTTTTGAAAACTACTAGAAATTTTTTAATTTTGACCCAATGTACCAACCAGATTTAATTTCCTATTCAAAGAGGGACTGAAGTAAAAAATCAAAGCACTATTACTACTCCAAAACGTGATGACAGACATAAAAATAAAAATAAAACACATCATTGTAAAATCAATACATAATATATCACTTCGTTCAGAATCTAAAATTACTATTTATTTTTTATTGGTTAAACCAATTTTTTATTGGTTATTTTTTATTATCAGCTAAATATTTATTTTATATATTATTATTTTAATAATTATTTTTTAGCTGTTAATTTAATAAATTTTCATGTCTTTTTGATATATTGTATAAGAAAATAGTACGTCTAATTTTTTTGTATGTGTTATTTATAAATCTATAGTTTTGCATATTTTTATACATTTAATTAGTTAAGGCATATAAATGAACGATTTCATTAATTCTTTTTTTCTTATTTTAAAAATATAATTGTCTAATGTTTGAAATCCGTTAATCTTTTTAATGAAACACTTCGTAAAAAAACTATATAAAGTAACATAAAACAAATTTAATTTAAGAAACGCATAATAGTACCTAATTAGTGATGCCTATAAAATACCCATATTATTTAATTATATAATATATTATTTTTCGTTTTTAAATATATTATTTAAATTTTAATTTGTATAGTAGTTTAGATCATAAATCATAATTGTTTAAAATTAGTTAGGTACATTATTTTCTTTATTAATTTTATAAATTGTAATAGAACAAACCTTATTTCTATATTCTATGGCATTAATAAATTTCATAAAGTGTCACTACTTATTATAATTAATAGAATAATAGATGTACATTTTAAACAATTATTATGTTTTCCCTAATACTATAAACTATTATTATTATGGAATTACACGTATTATGACTTAAAAGTTATTTCATTTCTGAAAAACATTTTTAGTAAATCTGTATCTATAAACTTAATAAGTTGTATTGTTAAAATTATTAAAATTATTTATTTATTTTTAAATTTATTATTATGTAATAGTTTAAAATGATTTATTACGTACCACAAATGTATATATATATAAGTTTTGTTTTATTTTTCTTATACACCAATACACCATAATGTTTGGTTTATAGTTGTTTTGTTCCCTAACGATTTTAATAGGCTGGTTTATTATTATGCTGTACCTGATGGCTGGTATTATTAAATTTTGCATACACTTATATTTAACAAAGTGAACAAATACATTCTTTATTGAGTACTTGTAACGGCTGTCGACCATAAGCACAAAATATGATTCAAGGTCAATCTATAAGGCGCAAAAATATTACCTTTTTAACAACCCGCATATTAGGTATACGTAAATAAATTATTACTTACAAATGTTTAATGATGTGATCTGTACAATTAGTTCCAAAATAATAATAAAAAAAAATTAAGTATAGTCTAAAAACAAATTGTAATTTTACAACAATCTCAATATAAAAAATAGAAATCAAAATAATCATGTAATATTCTTTAGAAATGATAGATTGACCTTGAGAGTTAATTGACTGACTACCTAATAAATATCATTACACGTAACAATAAATTAAATTTTAGATAGTTTTAATGAATGCCCACAAATAACATACGCCATCAACTATAGAGTAGTCCGAAAACATCAAGTAATACATAAGTACTAAAGCATTTCTAGCTGTAAGGCTATAAATATAAGTGAGTACCTCAAGTCCCAAATTATCAAATCTCAAAGACAAAAGAAAAAATACTATTAAATTGTTCAGTACTATTTTGGTCCGAGGTGTGTGTGACCTGTATATTTAAAAAAAATACATATTTTTTTTTATATAATTAATATAACTACCTGCATTACTAAACAAGTATTAAAACTTTCTCGGAAAATCCGAAATCGCACGTAAATAGTTCTTCGAACTCCAAAAACCAAAAAGTCTGTTACGTTGGAACTTGGAAGGTTATATTTTTCTAAAATAAAATAAATAATAATATATTGTAGACCAACTAATCATCGTCATACACTCGTACCAAATAAAACTGGTTATGTTACTGATGTGTGTGCATTTATCGTAGTATTCATAATGCGTATTTAAATGGTTCAACGCTCCTCGGCATGTTGGAGGGGAGATTTATGCACGGCACCGCAGAACAACCTAACGACAGATCAAACACGGTAGACAAGTATCGCCCAGTATCGACCGTAGTCCACGGCCAACAGGCATCTCGAAAGTCTAAAATTAATAACTTTATTTCATATAGAGTATAATGACTTTCAATTTTTTAATATACCGATTAGAATTTTAAGAACAAATTTAATAGCGTTACGGCTCCTAAGAGGATTTAATTCCACGTCCAAATTCTGATAAAGTTTATTTTTATTTTTTATCATTGTTAAAATTATATTTTTCTATTTTATTTATATAATATAATTCTTACTATATTTATTAAGACAATATATTATTATGATAAGCATAAGCCTTAATTTTTCCAAAAAAGATTTTTGTTGAATTTAAATCATTATAAACTATAAATACAGCAAATATAACATTAATATAAAATAAAATCAAGACGAGGATAATACAGAAATATTGGAATTTGGTTGTCTATCGGCAAAAAATAAACAACTCTAAATCTCTGTTATTTTCAAAAATAATGATTAGTAATTTAATCTACAAAATTTATGTAATAAACTTATACATTTATACTCTAGCCCTAAATACTTATTACTATCAATATTATAATATTACGATTAACTCAGTGGCGTAGCCATGAGGGGCAGTTGACCATGGCCCCCTTCCCATCGGCTGTATCAACTTAATATAAAATTAATTATTAATTTTTGGTTATATTTTTTATAGTATTTTGGGTTCCTCCCCCATTTTAAAATTATAGCTACGCCACTAGATTAACTGACTAATGAATTTATCATGAGTTAGTTACTTTGTCAAATCATAGTCTAAAGACAAAAATAAGACATTATGTGACACTGGTTTATGACGGATTTCCAATATTTATTTTGTAACTTCCTAGAACAAAAATCTCAAACAACTTCATTAAAATGCAATTTGTGTTAAATTTCCAATTGTTTTATATTACTGCAACATGTAGCAATTATTGAAGCGATATTCAATAATTCATAATAAAATGTATGGATATTTCATAATTGAATTTTTATAGGATAAAGTTAGTTTTGTTACTTAAAAATAATAAATAATGTAAGTATAAGAATATATTCATTCAATATAAATATTATTTAATATATTAATTCAATATTGTCTTTTAGTAAACAAACATTTCTAATAAGTATTAATATAAAATTGTTAAATCACATCATATTATATTATTATATAATTATCTGCACACACACTAAGGTGAAACATATTCAAATTTTACACTATGCAATAATACATCGATATAAAAGTTATAGTGATCATTGATAAATCATCTATCTCTTAAATGTTAATTACATCTTCGGATCTTCCATTTATTAATCATAGATTAAATCATAAAAATAAATAATGACTATAATGACTAATTATAAATAAAAATAAATATTAGCTAATAGAGCATTTTCAGTAGGTCATAGTAAAAGAGGTGCGTTTTTTCAAAACCTCGCCCTTCCTCAAAAAAATGTGGAAACTTGACATTCAAAAATGGAATCGAAAAAGTATTTAGTACAAATGGGTTAGTTAACTAATTATAATTATAATTACTATAACTACAAATTACAATAATTTTATTATATTATGTTCAATACATAATTATATTAGTATCAAAACATATTTTCCATAATAAATTATTTTAATTATAATGATATTTTTTAAAGAACACAGTACATAACTAAAACTTATTTAATTTGTTTGTACTTAAATAAAAATCTAATTTAGAATTGATATAGTAGGATTTAGGAAGGTATTTAAAATTAAAATAAGCATTCAATTTAGTTGGCGACAGAAAATATGTTTTGATTATACCTATTTAAAAGTACTGTTAAAAAAAAAATCATAATATGTTGCACTTATGTAAAATGAATAGGTATAGTTTTAAATTAATATAATACAGGTACTTCAGATAATGGAAAAAAAAACTATTTTACTGTTTTACTATTTTTGTATTTCACAAACATACGTTTTTTCAACCAATCCTTTATTTAATAAAATATTTATTATTTAATACATACTCCATAGCTTCATGAGTCATTACTAGGTAAGTACTCTATAGTCTATAATACAGTAAAAAATTAACAATTCATAGTTGTAGTTTTCGAATGTATTATTATATAATTTATTCTATATTTATACTGATGTACAAGTTTTATGTCAATGACATATTTTATTAGCTGACATGTGACAATTGATCGTGTATCAATATGTTATTTACTTGATAACGAGTATTTATAACGACCATCACTATTTAGTGACAATAATAATAAATGTTAACGTATTATTATTTTTAAATAACAATATTAAAACTTTTGTTTCTCGCAATTATACGATCGCACCTATAATATGACCATGAAACAATATCCATGTCCTTATTATCGTAGTCCACGGCCTGTATAGGTTCGAACGTTCGGCTTAACCTCCTTCAAAGATTTTATTAACGAACAAATGATTTAGAGAACGTCAATTGAAACTCGTATAATATGTATTATATATTACCATTTTAATGCACAATATACTTAAAACTAAATGTCAAATTTCCTTTCGTAACCAAAACTGTATAAACCTGAAACCAGTGGCACCGAAGTTATATATTAAACATATTATATTATATATATTAAAAACGAACTGATGAAGCGATTATTGTTTCATGTACTTAATAATTTTAGTCATAACATAAACCGGGATAGATTGATAAACCAATATATATTTTTAAAGTTACAATATCGTATATAAGTAAACTAAACTACCATTGATTAAAATTAATAATATTGAGTGCCGAGTGGTGAATGGGGACATATATTGACGGCTTAACAAATAAATAGTATAGATAAATAGTTTAGAAGTCATTAGAATAACTATAAGTATATAATCTAAATCTTTAATAATTTTAATTTATAGCATTTATTTTTCGATGTTATTTATTAAATTTTTATATATTTCATGTAATGCACAGTACCTATATTTATTTAATAAATTAATATTTATAATTTTCTTATTACTATAAGTTATAATAGAAAGATTCAAATTTATCATTCATTAGAAATTTTGATCGATTTTTAAAATCAATGAAATAATAGAAAAAAATATTAGATATTTCATTATAGTATTAACTGTGTAGGTAAATTGGTAAAAAGGCATTATAATAAATTCTTAATAGCTGCAGATGATTTATGTTTGATGTATACATTGATATAACCCAACTTCTTGAACGATACTAGACAATGTTTAAATGTATTCATATAAAAACAATATATTCTAACTTAAAACAGTTAAAACTTAGTCAAATAATCAACCCATTCTCCATTTATAAATTTAAAACTACACACGCACTTAATTGGTTTAGTTGATTATTATAAACATAACGCACATACAATCTTTTCGATATTATACTCGACAATTTGGATGTTTTCTCAATCATAAAAAAGTCATTCACAGGTACGTTTACAAAAATTACAATCGGCAACCGCAACGTTACGCGTTAACACGCCAGTCGTAAAAAAACAACGATGACGTGATTCGAAATAAAACGCATTTTCCTAAACCGCGGTTATAAGTGTATTACCGATTTACCTGCGAGTATGATAATATGGCCGTGTACAACAGAACGTACGGATAAATCCGGTGTATGTGATTAACCCACCCGTACACTGTTATTACACAGGTTTTCGTTGCCGTACGGTATGATAAAAACACCACGCGAATACGCGATATATATTATTATTGTTATTATTATTATTATTATAGGTTTATGATTTTCTAAAGTTCATTTGCGTGTGAAATCGTGACTCGCGAGTAAAAACCAAAGTCGCGAGTCGCCCGGCTGGCGCGTCGACCTCGTGAGATATAGGTATATTATACTCGGCGGCGACGGCGGTGGCGGCGACTCTATAGTCGGTGCGCGCCATATAATACTAAATATGAATTAGTTTGTGCACATGCCGCCGCAGTGTCGTGCCGACGTTCGCGCGAACAACAGCAATTATGGTGATCGCTACGCGTTGTTGGGATGTCGTCGGACACCGGCGCCAGTAAATTAGTCGCTCTCGCGTCCGAGTAATTTTTTTTTTCATTTTCACCCCCGCCCCCCCCCCCCGTGTGCCACCGGTCAGAAATTCGACCACTATATCGGTTAAAAATAAGTGCATTTATCATGTGTTGGGCTTTACCGTGACGATGTCATAAGATATTACAAATACGTGTATAATATAGTCTACGCGCGCGCGTTACGATAACGATTATACCGTCTAATTTCCGTCCGTCTGCTAACGTATAGTATCGTGAAATCGGTGACAAAATTATTAGAACTATTAATTAATATACATTATAGTTGGAAATTTTTTTCTCGCGTGTCATCGCCTACAGCGGTATCCCTAGCGCAGTATTACTGCTGCACCGGTGTTGTAATAATACATAATTATTGTACATAATATCGACGACGGCGGCGCGACGACAAATATCGTACAACAATGACTGTGACTTATACCGCAGAGGTGGCCACGTGCAGAGGTTTTGGATGTTTTCTCAAACTGCTCTTGAGGTAAGGTTATAATTTACAACACATTTAATGTTTTCAGACATCGTGTAGGTACCCGCAAACACGCGACCGTTATTGGATAACTCCAATAAATTGTCGCATTAGGTTAGGTTAATCGTTATATATTATAGATTGTCGTGTATATTAATATTGTTAATTATACCTGTGATTAATTGGTTGGTATTAATCAAACGCCATACAATACACTACTGTTTTATACCCAACTACCCTTCATTATGCACTAATTTGTTGTATAATAGGCACATTATAAATGTGTGTTTGTGTTTGTTCAATGCTATACATATATGCGGTTAGGTCTTATAGGTATATGTACTCGCTGTTTTACAGTGCACCACCGTCGTTTGTTATAAACGTCTCATATTTTCTTATTTATTGCTATATTTGTTAAGTATAAGTGACCTATGGCTGGTCAAATACTACCAACCATTTAACTCATTACGCATGTATTATATTATGTGTCACCGTTATACAAATTTGCATTTCTTAAATAGTTACTTTAACCATCTTACTTATCGTATCAAACAATATTATATAAATCTTAAGAAGAAACCATATCCGATATGAAAAAATTTGCGTTCAGCAGATCTAATTATGAGTTGATAGTTTTAATATTAGAGTGAATTTACCTAAAACTTAGTAAGAATACTATCGGTTTTTATTCGTTATTTTAATTTGTTTAAGAAATCGTATTTTTGAATACTCATAATAGTCATAATACGACAAATAGGACAATTCAAAATGCTTATGTTTCACTTAAAATTTAAAAAAAAATTGATATTAGGTCAATTCATTCTAATATTTAAACTAAAAACTTTAAATTGGAATTGCTAAATGAAAAATTGCTTTATTGCATGTTTGTGTAAAACAAACATCCTCTTAAAATTCTCCGTATTTTACTTACCTATATATTATAATTACATTTTTGAAATTCAGATATCTATTATAGCAATAATAAAGGATAATGTTATCTGTTTTTTTAAGATTTTTAGTATAATAATTTTTAAAAAAGTTTTAGTATTTAATTAAATTTAGATTCTGAACGGATTGATTTTAAAATGATGTGTACTTTTTTGTGAATTTTGTTTGTCATCATATTTGGATGATTTTTGATAAAAATTTGTATCTAGTTTGCACTTTAGTGAAGTCAAAACTCAAAAGTAAAAATTTACCAGTATTTTTCTTATAATAATTAAGTAAAAAAAAATAAGGAAAACGAAAATTTCCACGCTAAACCAGTTTTTGACAAAACTGATTTTTTTATTTCGTTATTATTTAAAAACAAATAACCAAACTTTTTTCAGTGTTTATATAATCATCTCTTATACATGATATAATTTTCAAAATAATTTGACTTTTTTTAAACTATTAATAAATAATTAAAATTTTAGCGGTTTTCTATAAAATTGTATCAATAAAACATTTTACGCTTGGTCTAAAACCTTGAAAAATTAATATAATGTTCCTCATAAGTACTTTATACTGGAACCAAAAAATTTAAAAATACAATTATTTTTTATAGACTTTTAAAGTTCATATTTAGACAAAATTACATATTTAAATTATGAATTAATTAATTATTTATGTTTAATATTTGTTGTAATTCAAAATTAAAAAAAAAAAATATTTGTGATGAGTAAATAAGTTTTACTTTTACGTATATTAAAAATGTATTATATTATATTCAAAATATATGATTAATTTTAACTTTCAAGATATTATACGTATTTATACCTATTTACGCTGTTTTACAATAATGATAATTGACTCAATATTTTAAACCAATAATGCAATTTTTTTTACATTAAGTCTGCGTATTACTATTACCAAAAAAAATTATTTTAATACCTCTGTTAATACCAATATCACACATCCATTACAGTGACCCACTCGTTTCCTAATGTACATCAGAGTGGTACCCACCTTTTTTAGTTTTTTTTTACATTAAAACACTTATAAAAAATAAAAATATTAAGTAAGACTTTTAACAAAATACAGATAATATTATTTTTTATAGGTAGGTATTATAAAGCCTTAATTTCAACAACGTAATTACAAAGAGTGGAAATAAATACGGAGAAAGGCTTTAACTATATTTTTTCATTGTATACAAAAAAAATATATACTTGTAGGCCTCTTAAGTAGGTAGTTAATTATACATTTATAATACAACGTTATAGAATCGTATACTTAACTCTAGTAGAATGTATTATCCTATTTAAGTTTTTTTTTATACATACATTTTAATAGAAGAAAATGAAAAAAAAATTAATTTACTGATATTCAAATATATACGTATACTATATAGGTTAGGTATTTACTCCTCCACAATAATAACTCTCAAATATACTAATGGTTTTTCATAATTTTATAAAATACCATAATAAAATCAATAAATGTGATTTGCTTTAAAAACTGGAAAAAGTCCAATATACAATTAATAGATACACAAAATATACTTTATAAATTATAGTATACTCTATAAATTATAATACAGAGATAAATTTTTACTTGAACCGTTAAGTGCAGGAAATAATCCAAAAATAAACTATTCATATATTATCACTTTGACTATTTTTTTCTTATTTAAATATTTTATGAATTACATATTACAATGTATTTATCATAGTTCTATATTCAATATATAAAACATTAACTACTACAATAAATTATTCGGAGTATGTCCATACACGATGAAAATATATATTATGTTAGTTAATAAATTTTAATCTCTTAATAATTGTCATAACAACAGTATTGCGTAACAACGATCAAAAACTTGCAATTATTTATTATTTTTATAAGTTCATTGAATTTCTATAACACTAAAAGTTCTAAATGTTTTTACACGTGTTTTGTCCCGTAAAGTTTTACTATTCCATAATGACTGCCGAATAAAAATTTTGGAGACCCATGATATGGCCATACATTAGACTATTAAAGTATTAGACTATACTATTTTCTAAGGTATAGACAGTTGTGCCCTGTTTACGGGCCTCTCTACATAAAAAAAAAATACTGTATCACAAATTATTATTATTATTTTACTCGATCATTGGCCGATACGAAGGACCATGTGATTTAGAGTAATAATATAATGATAATAGCTTTGTTCAAGCCGCATTTTCTGTTAGTGTGCGTGTTCGACCTTGTACTGGGGAAGTGACTGATCAAACACCGGTTTTTAAATATTTTGCTATCGTTACTATTATCAAAAACATCGAATATTTTATTTTGTAAAATTCAAAATACTGACATTACAATAAATTAAATTTATCTTGAGTTCAATTCAGAATTGTGCACAATCACAGTATATATAAACAAAGCACTTGCAGTTCCAACTATAATTCTGAAAAATATTAAATATTCATAATTTTTTACGTACCTATATTGGCCATGTCACATTTTTAATTATTATAATTTATTTTTTTATTAGACTTTATCTAAACCATTACTCTCAACAATTAATATATTATAATATATATATATACATTATATATATAAGACGTATAGTTAGTTTTCAGTATAAAATTAAAGTCAACAATTAAAATAATTAGATTAATATAGCTAGGTAATTGCACAAGTGCGGTTAGTCTATTTTTATTATTATTAAACAGTTTTTAACCAAATTGTTTATTGAACCAATTTAATTATTTATACAACAAATACTTAATCAATTTATCATAAGATGTTAGTAGACAGTAATATATCAAATATGCATTGTCTCTGACAATTATTTATTGGTTTCTACGATTTTTTATTTAACAATATATATATGTATATATATAATGTAAATATTAAAAAATTTAGATTATTGTATTTTCTTATACAGAATAAACTATTTTAACCTTTTTTTACACACAAATATAATAATCACAAACTTTATACTTCAGTGTTTGAAACTTGTAACTTCAAATTATTATGATGGAGCTTTGATATCATTATCTTTAAAAAAATAATAATAAATCAAGGTCAGTTAAATCATTATCATTAAGATGGATAGGAGAACATGTATTTAATTTTCTCAATCATAAATCATAACACTTCCCTATGGTGACTACTATTGTCTATTATTGATTAAATAATATATTGTTTACGTTTTGAGGATCGTGTTATTTTTATATGGGTTCATGATACGGATTCGTAATATGAAATATTGTATTATAATTATTAATTTATGAACAAAGACAATAATTGTAAATATGCTGATAATAATAATAGAACATGTACACAGATAGCTAAAACTTGTAATACAGTAAAAGAAAAAAAAACTTAAAAATGATTGCAGAATGTAATTTTATTGTTGTAACTTTTAAGTTATATTAGTTTATAATTAGATACATATTTAAAAATATTTCATGAATAAAATCATTAATATAATATTAACTATTTATTGTTATTTGTGATAAACATAAATATGTAGATATAGAATTATCAAATCATTAATAGGTACATCTACACTATTTTAAAAAGTAAACTTTAATTAAGTTATTATGTATATATATTATATAATGTATTTATTATTTTCTAAAAGATTAGGTAAGTGTTTAAAATTAAAAAGATGTTGATAAAAGCTTATAATAGGTATATTATAATATACAATGTAGTAACAATAATTATTTACCATATAACATATATAAGTCTAAAGATGTTAAAAATAAAATGAACTGATTATCTATTGTATGGTGACAAAAATGTACAGACATTTTTTTTCTTAATGATAATTAAATATGTTTGTGTTGTATAATTATGCTATAACTTTTTTGAAGCACAAAGTAGTTCCACACTTCACGACGTTTATTGTATTTAAATTCTAACTGTGCATCGTTGGCGCATTACTATTGGTAATTTCAATATTTTTATGAGCCAATTACGCATCTTTAAATAATTGGGTTATGCTTCATTTGCGTTTTGCGTATCAGCATAATATACACACAATATAACTGAGAAAGTTTATGAGTACCCAAAAACGCAAATTATTCACTGACTTTTAACTAAAAATTTTACATTCGAGATACTCAATTTTGACTAGTTATTTTTGTTTAAAAATATAAACGGATAATTCAAAAACATTAATTCGTAACTACGACCAACCTACAGATTTTTATAATAATATGTACCTATATGTTCTATTATAATCATATAACTATTATTTAGAACTTCATTGAATTGGTCAATTTATTTTTAATTATACATAGGTTCATAAAGGTATAGGTATTTGTTATATTACCAATGTGAATTTATAACAATAATTGTTGAATTTTCAAGTTCGGCCAGAATTTAGTATTAAATATTTTTTTTAATATGTGATAACACTGATAAGCGATTTAAATACTTAATTATTTTTCAAGTTACTTTTATACCCTTCTGACTTTTATTTATTGTTCAATATTATTTTGATGCGCAAACATGTATACCTACCCACAATATTTTGGCACAGATAGAAAGACGATGCACAAACGATGACAGACAAAGATTTTATATTTCGAATTCCAACTTCAAATTTTTGTTTTATGCTAATAACCCAAGATTTTTTTTTAAATAATTGTATGATAATCTAAAGTCATCGTTAGCGAATCATATCGGGTAAAATACAATTTTGAGAGAAAATACACTATAAAAGATTTCACTGTGTGTAGTGTATGAGATTATTGTCCAATGTCGATGATACGTACAATAATGATCACTGTCTGAGTGATTTACTAAAATCAAAATTATTATTACTTAGTGATAATCGGCTGCTACGTATAATGAAACCACCAAATTCAATAATTTATTTTTATTTATAATTATAATTAAAGATGTATAAGTTCATCGATTAATTTTTACGAATTATATTAAAAGTGACGAGATGCTATAATTTGAAAATTTGTAACTGGTTACAGACATATTAGGTAGTTACTTAATTACGTTTCAAGTTAAAGTTATAGTTGATTTTTTTTAAAAAATACCTAAGAAGTACCAACTAAATATTTGCAAGTATGCAAGGTTAAAAAAAAGTACTAAGTACATAAGTTTAAACTAAAAATTATAAGTATTAATATTTAAATTTATTATTAAAAAATTGGCTTCAAAATATTACAAAATATAACTTTATGTTACACAGGTAACTAGGATGTTTGGTAAATGAGAGAATATTGCACATATAAAATATATATAAAGATTAAAATGATTAAATATCAAACAATAATACCTATATTATTATGTTGGCATGAAATATGGATGTAGATATACACATATATGGATAGTAACTTATACACTAACACCACAAATACTACAAATCATCTATATGTACTATGTAGTATAATAATGATTTAATTTAACAACGTTAGAATCGAGCATGCTCAATTAAAAATATTGCACTAATAAGAATCGTGCTTAATCGTAATTTACATTTTTACCCCAATTTATTTTACAAATTACAGCAATATACTAGATTTATTACTATTTTTACTAAATAAAATGTGATAAATCATAAATGTGTGTATATTATTAAGTAGGTACCTATATCATTTTACAAATTTCCGCCTTTACATAATTAACGAATTTTAAAAAAATCCGAGAGTAGGAGTTCATAATGTTCGTATATTTACATGCATACCTATCATTAAATAATAATAGCATATAATAGAATAGAATATTAATCCGTTCTACCCAAATAGATAGGTGCAGCATTAATATTATTTCTATTTCCTTGTTATTTATAACTTAAGTTATCATAATTTTTGTACATTAATTAAACAAATGTATTGTTCATTTTATTACTAATATAAAATCGTTTTGGGCTTTTTAATATTTCTATTTTTTAAATCGAGGTATGAAATATTTTTTCTTATTAAAAATAATCGTACCTATGTATAAATAATTATATCTTATTATTAATAGGTATTATTTTTGCAATTCATATTTCTAAATAAAAACTCAATATAGGGTGGCCACTGGCCAGACGTCCCATGTATTATATGGGAAGGTATCGTATTTCAAAAGTCTGTCCTGACTAACTACTCCCGTAGTTGTCCCGACAGCTTCAGGGACGCTAAGTGTCCCGTTTTTTTTTTTAAATATGTTGTTTTTCAAATGTAAAGAAAATTACGTAAAATTAAAAATATAATCTTCATCAATGTGTATTAAATGTCAATAAAAGTATAGGTAATTATTTTCAAAATAAAATGATTTTTACTATATTATTATGATAACCGATTTGTAATACAGCTCGCATAGAGGCGACGATGACCATGACACGTGACGTCAGAAAATTGGTAAACAGTTCAAACACCATTTAAATCTTATTAATCTATATCATTAATAATTAATAATCTAGTAAATACTAAAACATATTTATAACTAATAAAATTGTGATCCAAAAAAGTTAATTCATAATAAAAAATTAACGTCCCGTATTTTTGTATTTTGTATCTATCCACCCTGCCCAACCGGCAACCTAACACAATATATTGTTAAATTAAACTTAATATCATTAGTAATAAATAATAATAGTTTATTATTATTATACATAGAACGTTGATTAATAAAATTAGTAAAACAATTTAAAAAAATAGGTACAGTTGTTAACAGTTTTTAATTTTCACAAATAATAATAATTTTTTAATACGTTGTATATTATTGCAATGTTAACATTTTAGATATTTATCATTGAGTGAATTAAATTTTGTAAGTTAATGGTAGGTATACATGACTTAAAACGAAGGATAAAAAATTTTATTTGACATAAAAATTAATCTAAATTTTACCGTGTATGTATTATCATAGTATATTTTTGGTGTTTGATTACATATTATAAATTAATTGTGGTATATGATACTTTTAGTCATGGACGGATTTAGCGAGGCCCTTAAATTAAAAAAAAAGTGTAATCAATCTCGTATGAGTGATAATTAAACCTAATTAATAATGATATTTAGACGTTAAAAATAAAAATAAAATATTCATAAATATAATGTTTAAATTAAATAATAATATAAATATAAATGAATATTTTTATACTACAATAATTACTAAAAAAGGTATTTCATTAATTTCTTTGAATATAATAATACACTATATATTTATAAAATCAATAAAAAAATTAAATATTTTTACCTAATTAAATTGTTATTTAATTATTGAAAGAAATATCAGCTATCCAATTATTAAATATCCAATATCAATTAATTTTTTCACCTAATTAAACAATTTAACTTCAGTATCATACTATCGTAGCCCATAAGTCAAATACAGCTGTCCATATTGCTTTGTTTAAAAATGTAATTTCCTCAAAAATTTAAGCTAAACAAACTGACGACAAGAAAATAAATTGATTTAATACATCTTTAATATTTCATTTATATTTATAGAAAGTAATTAAAAAATTCAAATGTCTATAAACAACTTAAATATAAAGTCAAACTAATTAGGAAATCATGTGTGAAACTAGGAAATTATATAGCATAAAAATATTTAGTGAAAATTTCAAAGATCTACGCTTATTTGTTTTTAAATTATATAAAATATCAAAATCAATTAAGGATATATGTATAGTTAATTTACGGGTTAAATATTAAATGTCATAAAAATTGTATTTTAAAATGTACATGTCACTTCCCGGAAAGCCGGAAAACTGTTTTTTATCATACAAAGAAAAACTTATGAGGAATTTTATTTTAAATATTCAAATCTTAGATATAAAAATACAAATTTTTATAAATTTCTAACTACAAAATAATTTGTAAATTTTCATCAAAATTCTAACTTGAACACTTACAAAAATTAAATATTAAGACTACGTATTTTATTTTATATTTTATTTTGATAAATGAAGAACTTATGAGGTTTGTATCAATTTTTTTTAAACTTTTTAACCTAGCTAAGACAACTTTATAGATTATACAATTTTCGAAATATTTTGATAATTTTATTATCTGTAAAAATTCAAATGTAAACATTTAATAAAAATTTCAAATATCACAAGTAATATCATATTAGTGACATCTACAGTTAATTTCTGAGTTACAAAAAAAAAATCAATTTTGTCAAATACTAGTTTTAAGTAAAAAAAACCCCATTTTTATTTGATTATTTATTTAATTTTTGTTTTTTCCCAGTTTGTAAAAAGTGCTGGAATTTTTCACTTTTGATCCCTCTAAATACCAACTAGATCCAATTTACTACTTTAAATCACTCTCTGCAAACGCGTGAAGCATTTTTTGTGTTTTGTAATGTAGTTACAAATATAAAAACAAAGAAATAAAAAAATACACATCCAGTCATCATTATAAAATCAGTAGTATGTCGTCACTCGTCATTCAACTTAAAATATTTGTATTTTATCAAAAAAAAATTATAACTTTACAATTATGCATAGTATAATAATCGATGAATTATAAATTAAACATGTATTACCAATGTTTAGCTATATATAATACTTACTAAATATTTTAATATTTTTAGATTTTCTATAAGTTGTGTATTTAAGATTTAGTAAATGTATAATTGGTTAAGTTAGAAATAAATATTATAAAATATAAATTATATAGCGTTTTCAAACGCTATAATAAACCATAATCATATTTATGAAGTTAAACCAATTAGTTTGTATAATTAAATTTTTTAATAATATGCACTATGCAGTCATAACAGCATTTTCTAGTTCTGAATTATGTATAGAGGAAATATTAAAATACATAAGTCTACTACTATAAGCTTCATAATAGGTACTAGGTATTCAATACTCAATACATTTTTTTTACCATTAATGGAATTGTAAGATGATCCATTTGACATTCGTTATTTCAAATAGTTAGTTCTAGTAAGTAATGAGTTAAGAAGTTAAGATACTTAAAATGTAAATGAATCACCTTATAGATACTTTATATTTTCTATTAAGTAAAAGTGGTAAAAGTGTATCGAAGTATTATTATAGCTACAAAATAAATATATTTTAATTAGAATTAGAATTTTTTTTAAAAGAAAAATATAAGAAACTATAACACAGTCGTTGTCATAGTAATAAAAAAACCTTCAATACTTCCGAAGATAATGATTAATTGTTTTTAAGGTTATTCGCTACAGTACTACAATAATAAATCATAAAACGAATCAACACCAACATATTATTACGTGTTTACTATAGTACGCCTACTTACAAGTATTTTGTTTGCAAAAAATATCATAATAGCATCTTACAATAAATTAATTGTTTTGAAACGAATACTGTTGTGTTCAAAATATTATGTTCAATACCGACAATCAAATTACCGATATTTTTAAATTTTTGTGTAATTATAGCCTGTTATAGTACATTATAATGATATATTATGGGTTTTATACTTTCATATTACAATTTGAGTACATAACTTCTGTGAGAATTTTCATTGTATATTATATCTAGTAGTTTAAGCTATCTCGCGCGAAAATTAAAAATAATATATTTTTTTTAATTTCCATGTTATTGATCAGATCTATAGATGCTATAGATCCCCGTTTCATAAAAATCATTATATTCAAACACAACAATTATTTTTTGTTTTATTGTTTATACCTAGTGGTTACTATATTATATTATTAATATCTAAATTACATAACATGTAATAAGTTTATTTATTGTTTATCGTTGGAATACTGATACGAGTACATTAATTGCAATATGTATACGTCAACCGACAACATTATCTGGTTTCTCCCACTTGTCATACGTCTGTCACAACTGAGTTTTAAACCAAAATTCTACAAAAAAAAATTATAATGTCCCTCTTCTTTCAATAAGTTAATTAATATTAAGAAAAGGCGTAGTCACACGGAGGTGTATATGAAAACGCTTTAAAATTATTAAAAAAAACTTTACTTGAAAATGGATTGAAACAAATATAAGTTTCTTTAATATCTATATACAATCTAATCTAATCTGATCTAATCTGTAATCTATAGTGATATTATCTAAAAGCCAACAGTAATAACTATTATAAATGTATAAATACACTAATTAAATATAAAGGTAACCAGTAATTACAGATAATCATAAAAAAAAAATACACATTTCTAAATTTTCAATATCATACCAAATATTAAAATACAAAACTTTAATTTTATTTTTATTTTATTAAAAATAAATAATAGTAAATATGTTAAATTAAACTCAATTGGACTACAAACCTGTATAAAATAACTAAATAAAATACTAAACTATTAACTATATAATAATTAATTATTATTGTTAGTCAACTAATATATCGATTTAAAATTTTACAATAATACAAGTTGATTTATTTGAAATTAATTGAAGGTGATATTGTTTTATATGTAAATATCATAGAATTATTTGTAATTTTTACTATGTTAGTTTATTTTTTTTAAATGTACAATACACAGTTTTAATTTTTATATTATCCATGTATATTTGTTTAACTGTAAACTATTTATATTAATTGCCCTTTATTTGTGAAAACAATATTGACTTTCGATTTTAAAATACTAACAATCATTAAATCATTTTAGTTTATTAAATCAGAGTTTATTAATTTTATTAAAATATCAATAATAAAAAAATGAAAATGTATAATATTTTTATTTTTTAAAGCCAAAATGTACTTCACTAAACATATTCCTGGAGGGTGTCAATTGACAATAACAATTGTCAATTTGTAATAAAATATTTAAAATGTATGTTATATAAGATGAAAATTATTCAAAATACGATCCAAACTCAAAAGTATATATATTTTTTATATTGATTAGATAGCAAAATTATAATATTTGTATTAACTTAGGTACACATCTAGAATTATAAATATACCTATATATACATATAGGTACATATATATAATATTTAAAATTGGTCAAATACCTAATGCGATACTAAGCTAATAAAATTGAAGTAATGATTGTATACAATTAATGGATTACTGCCATTATAATTTATTATATAGCTATATTTATTGTTCTTACGGCTTACATTACCTAGGAATAATTTTATTTTCAAAAATCTTGAAAAGACAAATGGGCCCATAAGCTAGTTGCACTTACAACATCATATATTATATTTTAGAACCAAGTGTTGCGCTCTATATATTTTATGGCAAGTAAACCAGTATTTGCTCTCATGTCTCAGTTTTATCTTCAGGTATAAAAAATTTGTTTTTATCCAATTTAATTTCATCTAAATTAAAATATTATACATCATACATCAACTAATGTTTATTAAAATAGTTCAAAACTAAAAAATTAAATTGATAATTTGATAACTGAATGATTGGTTAAATATTTTTTTGTTTTTGAAAAAAACTATTCTTGCATTGAAAATATTATTAGTTGATTTGCAGCTAATATTCTATAACGGTATCATCGTAACTTTTTTAAAACGTTTTTAACATACGCAAGTAGGAATTTGAGTACCTAATATACTGAATACTGATATATGGATAATGTATGAAATTATGAAATAATGAAATTTATTTTCTTGAAATGTTTCACTGCAATGAAAAATAAAATATAAATTGTTATATCTTAAAGTTTTTCATCACGTCAACTTGCAAGTGAAAATTTTCAAAAGTTGGTTTATTGTGTAAAACAAAGAAAATATGTATAATAAATACCTAATAATAAAAATAACCAATAAGGATCCAATTAATAATACAAGTGATAAATTAAAAAAAATATCAAAAATTTATAGTGCATATTTTTACATATATTTATTATGAATATTTTATGTGTTTAATCAATATATTATTTCTAATCAACAATAACCGATCATGTTTAAAAGAAGAAAAAACATTTTTCAATATCTCATTGAAATATTTCAAAAAGAGTGAAATTTTCAATTTTGAAATATTTCAATTGAAACATTTCAAATTCAGAACCCTATTTATATATATATATTATATATACACGAAATCAAGTTTTCATTGTTGCAAGTTACTTATTAGTTCGTTGTACTGCATAATACAGTTTGGTTTATACTATGGAGTAATGATGATAATTATTGATAATTTTAGATACTTTTATAATTATTATATACAATTGTCATTCTTTATTACTACATTTATAATAAGTAGGTACCTAAGTGTTCATTATTCTATTATTTATATTATTTTGTTTAAGTGCAATCACTAAGTTATACTGAATATAAATAGTTTTGATTTTATTTAGTGCAATAATTAATTAATCAACCTTGAAAATGACTGTGCGCAATTGATACATAAAAGTTATTTTAAATGCAATTGGTAAAATCTCTTTTGGAAGAGTTACTGTGTTTAATGGCAACACATATTGATACATTATAGATTTTTTTTAACCTAAACAGTGTGTAGACTATATTATGTTAATTTTCTATGCATGGTTAATACAATGATATTTGATAATTTTTTAGTATTGTATGTGTATCAATTACTTAATTTTAAAACTAAGATTATTTTTGATAATGTTAAGTACAAAGCTTTGTAGAATATTTTTTTAGTGATACAGTGATCTATTCATTTTTATGTACAAGTTTATTTTGTGTGAGATTTTGGATCATTTTTTAGAATCTAAAATTTAGATATTATAATCTATCTTATTGTAATGATTATAATAACTGCTTATTAATTTAGTTATAATTTATAGTAATTTCAAAGTGGTGACTAATAGTAAAAATAGTAGGTACCTACTTATGTAGTAGTGTTACTACTGTTACTATTAACACTTAAACACATTATTGATACCTATTTATAATTATGAATTTATAATTAAACTATTCCAATCTAATCCAAAATAATTTTAATTATTAAGCCAACATTCAACTTACATAATTGAATAGTTTACACTTTATTGTTCCACGTACGTATCACGATTTTTCTAAGAATCTTAAATTATAGTGAATAATTGCCTCTGAAAAAAAGAGAATAGGTATTACCTAGGTATTTTTAAATTAAGTGTTTGTATTTAATAAAATAATATTACAACTTGGTGACTAATTACATACTTCTTAGACCGTTTTTCGATGATGTGTGCTTAATATTTGATTACACCTGATATATACTTTGTAAAATCGTTATTGTTCGTCGTACCGTATATTTTATAATTAATATCAAAACAAATTTACTATTGTTATCGAATTTGTAGAGACTATGAACTGTATTCGAGAAATTAATTTGTCCACGTATATTTTTTTTAATGGTTTACATTTTTAACTATTTGTCTTGATTTTTACGCATGTGAAAGACAAAAATGAAACACACGGGTACAACGCCTTCTAATCAGTCTTAAACAACAATAACATTTTTTTTTTTATTATTGTGCTATGTTATATCCTACAGCTCATTATTTATATTGTGTTCAAAGATTTGTTAAAATAATAAATATTAAATATAGTAGGACCTAGTATAGAACTTTTAATTGACGTAAACTATCCACTAATAGATTACTTTTCGTCTTTCAAGTAGTAGTTCTTTAAGCAAAATTGATTATTCAATAAATACATTTTTGGAAATCTACAAGACCTGCATAGCAAGTTCAATTTGTGATCCTGTACATTACATTATACTGTATTTTTTTGAGTTTACCAATGACTATGTAAAAAAAATGTTTTATAAAATCAATATAGATGTACAATAGTTGTCGCCAAATAACTTGGCTTAGTGGCCATTGCACAACAATGGTTCTCAACATTTTTTAAGTTTAAAATATCTTTATGGGAAGTCGTGGTCGTTTGCAAACTAATTAATTTCATATTTTAAATAATGCACGGCATATTATCGACTTGCGTCTAAATGTGTGATTGAAAAACCCTAGTTCATTATTTTTTGTTAAATTATAGTTCTCGTCTATATCACGTATATTCATTCTAAATTGAATAATTCTTAATATTAATATAAGCATTCCGGTATTTCTGCAAGTGATAATTTTTCAATCATATTAGGATTAGTAAATATACTAAATTTTTACATAAATACGAGTCAACGAAATAAACCAAATTTTATACACTTGACATAAACGGCTGTGTACAATAGATTTATTTTCGTCTATCGATTTCACCAAAAAATAACATTTGGTAGTTACAGCTACTCGATCGCCGATCGGACACATTTTAAATTGTTATAATTTTTCTACAAACACGGCGAGAGCCAGATGGGATCCAGTTTGAGAACAATTGCCACCAAAAAAAAAAAAAAAAAGGCTCAAACGTTCTGCCAAATTAACCGCATTGCAGTCTCTCAGATTGAATTGTATACGCATACCTACACTATTGTAACGCATTAGATATTTAGTATATGTACTGCCGAAGCAAGTACAAAGGATATAAAATATTAGGTACGATTATAACAAATATAACAATCTCTCGTTGAACATAATCAAACAGCGTGTTTCGACCATCCATTCAACCATTTAAATCAGATATAAACGAAATGTATACGCACATTTCACACTCCGACAACCCACAAGTCAATTACAATAATCAACAAACCGATGAAATAAGTCAACAAGTGTTCACGTCTATAGGTCAGTCATTCCATTTCGACCAGCTGATTATATATTTATATCCACGTTCATCATTGATTTTGTGTACAAATAAAAACCAAAATATCTCAAAAATTAATTATTTTATCAAATAATGCTATGGACTGTTTCCAAAACAATTTGCTCATTCTTAATATCTACACGGGTCCTCTTTTTACAGATACATCGTAATTGTCTAAACGTATATAAATGTAATGTTTTATCTTGGTTGTTACTAATACATTTTTCCATTAAGTCAATATGCCTACATTGGCTACATTGCATAATTGCTTTATTTAAAAGATCAGTGGTTACTTATCACGGTACTTTTATTTTTACTAAATTCGGCCATGATGCCTTGTCGTGAAAACCAAGATAACACTATACATAAAAAATCAACCCCAATTCTCATTTATAATCAGTTATTATACCTAATTTTACTAAATAAAATACAATATATATAAGTATTGTATAAGCATACAGTCGATTAAAAATTAATACATTTTTATAATTGAAAAATAATGAAAAATATTAAAAAAAGAAAAATAATTAATATAATAATATTACTAATGAGAAGTGTGTAGCTGCTTATGATGGCAAATTATGTAGCTATTATAGGGTCCTAATGGGAATACACGAAATACGTTTCTTTTTATTAGATTCGATTTTAAATTGAATAAGATTTCGATAAATTATAAATACATTTTTATAATAGGTGTCATACTCTCATACGATACCGGTTTCTCTGGAAAGTGCTCGCGATGCACAATTTACACGAATAAACTGCTGAATAAGATTTGGCCTTTTAATTTGTATGTAGCCACAAAACAAATAAAATACTAATATCAATACCTGTAAAATACCAGCACGGCTTTTTTTAAATTAGTTATACCTTTATTGGTTTTTTAAACGTAAAACATTGGTTTTTAATGTTTTTAGGTGGAGAGGAAGTATATACAAGTTAGTGTGGCCTGACTTGGCTGCATTCCTTTTTTGTTATTATACTCTGAATTTGACTTATCGCTTTGTGTTAAATCAACAACAAAAAAGGTAAGTGTTCCTTGTTTATAATATTTTTAAATTGTTTAGGACCAATAAAATATTATAGCAATTTAAATTGTACGTCTAAAATAAATAGAAAGCTACTAAAAATAAAGTTTTCAACATATTTTTGTTTACTTTACAAAAAAACAGCTCGTACAACATTATAGATACATTTCTTCGCATAACATTACAATATTAATCAGATAGGAGTACTTTTATTTCTATACTTTTAAATTTATATTTAATAAGTTAAAGGACTATTTAATATTAAATATATTAGAAATGTTTTTATCTTATTTCAAAATAATGAATTCTTTACTTGCATCTACTTAAAGCACTATTGGATACAGTGAATTACTAACTATTGATTAATTACAGAATATAATTGATGAATTGATCGATAAATAACAACTTTTTAAAAATCTTTTTAGTTATTTTATTATATTATACTATTTTATTATTTCGTATAAAAATTACACATTGCACAAATATAAAGTATAAGTCTGTTCAGTAATTTTTTTCTATACAATTATTTAAAATATAAAATTATATGAATATTATAATCAATTAAATTTAAAAATATAAAATATTAATTAAAGTCGAAAGTCGAAATTGGAAATTATCAGTTATCTCTTTTAAACAGTCTACTTTATTTATTTTACATCACATACTTTAGTACTTAATTAATTGTTTGTATTATTGTATCTCTGTAACCACATAATAAGATTTCCTCATTTTTTATAATAAGTTTATACATTTCCACATAGTTAAAAAGGATGCATATAAAGTACAAATCTATTATGGCATATCCTTCAAAACGGAATTGTCGATAGTACCCATGTATAGACATAGGTAGATTAAATTATACATTATGATGATCATATTAAAGTTATTACCATGTTATTACTATTCACTACTCAGTAGTGCTTAGTTATATAGTTATATTATTAATGACTACTTTGTAATCATAATTTTTATATATATCATAATTATATTAAGACAAATACAGCATTTAAATAGCTTATGAAAATCAGAGAAGTCCTCTTTTTTAAACCTTTCAGAATAATAAAAAAAATCTTTTCAAAAAAAGATCGAAAGTCAAGTCACGTCAGGCCGGCTGGACGTCGGACTTATTTAACAACAATTGCCAAAATCTTGGTGTTTCACAAAATATTTTTTTTGTCAGAATGTTGTCAATAAAATAAAAAAAAACCCAACACAAAGACCTCCATTACATTTTCTTCAAATAATTGTAAAAAAAATAATTCTAGCGTCAATACAGAAAAAATTTTATGAGCGTATGAAATCTAATTTTTTACGAAACCGCATAAAATAACGTTATTGTATTAAAATTTAAATATAGGCAATAATATAATATATCCTCTACTATACAGCAGAGCGATTCTCATTTGCTCACCCTTTTTTTAAACTCTTATTTTGGTTTAATGTTGAACATTTTTTAAAAATAAAATTTTTAAAATAGGCATAGGCAGGGTTGCATTAGCATTAACAATCACTTAACATTTGAAATCGTGTGAATTATATTTTATTCAAGAATATTTGAAAGCATATCGGAATATTGCGATACATACAGCGAGTTGATACCGTTGTCCTTTGTGCTGGGATTTTACATATCCATAATAATGCAACGGTGGTGGGACCAATATTGTTCGATTCCGTGGCCTGATCCTATAGCAGTTTACGTGAGTTCGCATATTCACGGACAGGTATGAACAATTTTTACAACAACACTGCGTGTGTAAATCACGCTACATCCATCTGCATACCGGGTATACTTACTGTTAAACTAATATCCGTTAAAAAACCGTAGGACGAAAGAGGGAGATTGATGAGACGAACAATCATGCGGTACGTCTGTCTGGGTTTGACTATGGTGTTCTCTAATATCAGCCCTAGAGTAAAGAAGCGTTTTCCTACACTGGATCATTTCGTTGAAGCGGGTACGTATAATTGGACTCGTTACTACCTATATGGTATATTGCCTTAGTCTAGTGTCTAAATAGTTTTTAACAGTGACAAATATATTCTAATAATTATTACCTATATACGGGGTGTTTCACGATGAACTGACACTTTTCAACTTAACTTATGTGTGCAACTGTCAGTTCATCGTGAAACACCCTGTATATATATATACATATATATGTACGTTATATTATAATATTCAAAATACATCGTGGATTGCTATTGTTTGTTGTATAGGATTATTGTTGGAAAACGAAAAAACGATTGTATTGGATTTAAATGACAAATTTCCTAGACACTCCAAACACTGGTTGCCGGTCGTGTGGGCGGCGAGCATAGTGACTCGCGCCAGAAAAGAAGGTCGTATCCGCGATGATTTTGCGGTAAAAACGATTATTGATGAGTTGAATAAATTTCGCGGACAATGTGGTTTATTGCTCAATTACGATTCAATAAGCGTACCACTGGTTTATACGCAGGTAAATTTGATGTTATAATGAATTATTCATTGTATAATCGATTTAAATAATTTTAATACCACGTAAAAATCTACAAAAAGTTTACTTTTCGATTTCTCGTTTTGTGAAATGTATATAATCTGAGTTTATAGTGACACGATTGTGTAATACCTAACCCTATAATGTGAGGAAAACAATTTTATTAACACGACTTCCTTTAATTTTCGAACATATTATTTATATTACGCCTATTGGATATTATTATCTAAAGATAAAAGGTATCTATGTATTTCAAATTCGACATTTTTTCGCATAATCAATTCATATTATAGTTCATCCTACAATTAATAATTATTATAATATATCATTGTAAAATTATTTGTATTTAATCAGTATACCCATAAAATTGACCTACTATATTGACCATTACTCATTACGTATTTACAATAGTGACTGACAATTATTTTTAATTTTTAATTTTAATATCAAGTCTGCATATTTAAGTAGATAGTTATAAACTTGATTACATGGAAAATACTAAATTGTATAATAAATTTTATTAAAATTTTACATTCTATCAATTGATAATTATTTTTTTTTTACCGACAAAATTGCGTGGTTTTTATCACTCGACATCCTGAAATTCTTCTAATAAAAATTCAACAAACAATTTAAATAAAAAACAGTAAATTTAATGGAACAAAAATAATCATTACACTTATGAAAATAACAATTTATACTTTACTTTAAATTAAAAATAATTTCCTTATAATTACATAATATAATTATTAATCATTTTAAAATTATTATTATTATTATGGCCTTATATGTTTAGATTTTTATCATTAATTTTTAATTTCAAAAAATTTCTAATGGCTAATATACAATATTTATTCAGCAGTTTCATTTAACCACTTATGGCTGCTATAGTAAGTATAGTCACTACAAGTACTAAATATCATGTATCCAGGACTACTTGTAAGTGGTTTGAAGCCCACTCGGGACTATTTTTCTATTGCATTCCTACATTTTCCGATAGTAATCTTAATTTAACTTAGAATTAATATTTTTGCATTATTTCATATCGATTGGTATAATTTTATATTGTGAATATTTTTTTTATAAAATCTAAAAGATCAGCGTCTTTATTTAAACGTTCCCGGGGCTATAATTTCTTCAGCCTCTATAATTTTAAAAGTCAGAGCTGAATGTAACTCATGGATCTACATATAATATTAAATTATTGAATAATATTATAAAATATTTAATAAAATAGTACCTAAGGAAATTACTTAACTAAACTAGCTGTATAAAAAAAATGTATAGTTTTAACTTTTAGATAAATTATAAATTTCTATGTTAACGTAGTATTTTATTTTTATTTTTACCAAGCATTCACGAATCAATAATATAATATACCTACCTATTCATAATGACTATTTATTTATTAATAAATGTTTATTATTTCCTATAGGTTGTGACTTTGGCCGTATATTCATTTTTCATTACAACTGTAATGGGAAGACAATGGCTAGATAAACCAGTTACGCAATTAGCAAATCTTAAACACCAAACGGAATCTAATCCGCAAAATTATAACTATATCGATTTGTATTTTCCGGTATTTACTACTTTACAGTTCTTTTTTTACATGGGGTGGCTAAAAGTAGCCGAATCGTTGATAAATCCATTTGGAGAGGATGATGATGATTTTGAAGTCAATTGGATCATTGATCGTAATGTCCAAGTATATAACGATTAAAAATATATCAATAACCCATCGGAATTTTCATCGAAGCATTCATTATTAAATTATATATAATTTGACCTCTTAGGTTTCATATCTTATAGTGGACGAAATGCATCACGAACATCCGGAGTTAATCAGAGATCAGTATTGGGATCAGGTGTTCCCAACAGAGTTGCCATATACCGTAGCTGCCGGAGAACGTGAACGGCATCCCGAACCATCGACAGCCAATATAGCTGTATCTGATGCAGACGCGGAATATTCAATGCCACCCAAGTGCGGTGACGACGGACAAAACATAGTAAATATAATATAATTTCTATCATAACCGAAACTGTTTAAAAATTAATTTCTAAATTTTATTATTTGCTTAAAAATTAGAACACATTAGAACACCTATATGGCTATATACCATGTTGTAGACACATTTTTATTTAAGCCCTAAAATTATCCTCATTTAATGAATTATATATTTTCCTAATTATGAGTTCGTATAATAAAAATTAATTCCTATTGTTTGTAAATTATTTTTTTATGAACAGTTTTTAATTATGAAAATTTTTAACTTTATTTCTTTGTTTTTCTCGTTATCCTCGTATAGTATTGAATAGTACCTCGGAAATCTACAAATTATTTTCTACTTATTCAATTGTATAGCCTTTATTAGGTTTCTAGAGAATTAAACATTTTTAACGACATTATTGCGTTACTATTTTAAAGCAGTGATTTTTCGATTTCTTTTTGAAACCATAGTACATTTTATCCTTAACAATGTTGTCACTCCAACCAAGTCACACTGGCGTACAACGACACTAAGAATACCTCTTATTTCTTAATATAGTAAAATGTTTATTTCAATATAATTCGTCACCAACTATACCGATAAGCTTTACAATTCGAACAAATACTACGCATAGTGGACACGCATATCAAGTTAAATATAAACACGATGAGGTCGTGCCGGGTCCACCAACTGTCAGGTATCGATAAGTCAAAACGGCGCATATAGTGTGGCGGGCATAATGTCGTTTATTCGCAAAACTCTTATTTTCCTGCGTACGGCGTACATACATTACCCATTATAACGCACGTATAACAAATAATAATATGAAATCGTACCCACACGATAGTCGTTAATCATATGCGATATAGTCAGTGGCGTATATAGAAATTAATTTCAGGGGGGTTAAAAAATTTTTCCATTCTTAAATTTCAATTAATTATACAATCAAAACCAATGCCTGTACCAACCATACATTTTGGGAGGGGTTTGAACCCCTAAAGCCCCCTATATACGCCACTGGATATAGTTCGTAACGCATTTCGACAACGAACCAATACGTTTTGATCTAACGTTCTTGCTGCAGGACGACGACGACGCGAACAGTGGCATACACTTCGTGGCGACAGGAGGCAGCTACAAGAGATCAAACAGTCTACTGCGCGGCCGTCCCATATCGTCACATAGCTCCAATGATCACCACCACCATCTTAACAACCAGAGCGTGGCCAGTTCGCTAAACCGCGTCGGTTCGGTCACTTCCATATTGAAAAATCTGTTCAAGCGCACCGGTGGTACCTCCGCCCAGTTGTCTGGCGACGGTGAGTGCTGTTTTATTTCTTCGTGGATGCGCCTTGTTATACTTTATTCCTGGCGGGGAGGTGGGGGGAGGTGCACAGGCACAACAATGATTTACACAAGTTTCAGCCAAGTGGCCTGAACCAGTCAAAAGCCATTATCTAAAGGTTCCAAGAACCCGAGCTACCTTCATTCCGTCCCTGATTTATACTATACGGCATTAAAATTCAAAATGTTAGTTCCAATAGAAGCGCATAGGTTAGTAAGAAGAGAGCCTTTCTCCCAAATATATATTGAATAATAAATCACGAAAACAGTTGAATAAAGTAATGAAAGTAGTGGTTCTCTGTCCCCCTACGTATCTATATTTTTACGAATAGTACTTATTTCCTATATAATGGTAAGTATAAAAATAAAATCTCTAATATATGATATAATACTATCCAGTATCCTATATAATAATCATCTAAATTTATAATTAAAATTTTATATTTTGGTATGATTATCAAATTAATTACAACTATTGTCTAGGCCATTCTGGCATTCTCTTCACTATGATTGATTCCGATACGAAATATCAACACATAACATTTTTGACAATCGTCATAGTAAACCATCACTAAATCATTAAAATTATAAATTTGTCGTTATTTATCCCCCTTGTTGTAGACATATATTTTTCATTATTTATCTTTATAAAGTAAACTGGATAGGTCCCTACATTATACAGTTTATGTGCTAGATCAAATTGATGATGTGGGTGCAACAACCAGACATCTTCGTATTATGAAAATGTCCGGCGTAACAACTAGTCATTACTCATCTCCGGAGAAGTCTTGTTATTGCAGAAAAAAATAAAACAGACATCTCCGTGTGTACTATGTCTCCGTATCTAACAATCGGATTTGTCTGATTGTTACACCGATTGACGGAGATTTTTTTCTAATAGAATATACAAACAAATAATTTTCTAAACAAAATGAAATCAATTATTTTATTTTGACGAGATTCGATCCCATATCTGTTAACTAACAAAATAGAATAAGCTGTATACATAAATACATTATCTTATGCCAATATTATACCTAACTATCGTACTCATAAAATAAAAGTTTTGGAAATATGTTTGAATTCGTCATTAAACCTAGTTTTAAAACGAAAATTCCATTTATGTGAAATTAAACTCAGGAAATTCTTCAAAATAGATTTTTAAATTTTTAATATTAAGAATTTTAAAGCTTTATAATAATATTTAAGTGAAAAAATGAATTAAAAATATGTGGAGGTGGTTAAAATACATTTTTTGACGAATTCAAATATGTTTTTAAAAATTATGTTGGATAAATAAGTTAATTTAATCAATAAAATAATTAAAAAAATAGGTATATTTACAAAAACAATAAAAAATTAATTTAATACTCGGTTAATGCGTAAATACGGCGAAAGCGCTCAGCTATTTATTTTCAACACGGTACACGAATAATCAATTACTACACACATATTTACACAAACACAACTCATATTCACAAATTCACATACACATAGTTATAAAATTGCCTTTATTGAACTCGTTGAACACAGTCTATATTATATCCCAAATGATTGTAACAATCGTCAATCATTATAATAAAAAACTGTAATGTAGCGATTGTGGCGAATCTGAGGTAAGCAACTTCTTTTATACCTTGTACGTGAATGTCTATATTATGTGCAGTTACATAAGCCAGCGCCACAACAATACTATTCCTGTAACAATATGATATAAAAATAATAACAATAGAGTGACCAGCAAAAGTTTGAAAGATTAACAACTAAAATAGAAAATATTTTAATGGACAATATTTGGAATGCATTTGTTATTAGTTAAAATGTCGTCTCAATTGAAACTAATTTTTTTTTTTTTTACGCGCTTGTGTCAGAAGTATCACAACTGTTAAATTGAGCCTACTGTATTCTTAAAAATAAAATATCTAATTACTCATAGTAAAAATATATTTAGTTACCTATGTACTTATATAGGATATCTCCGCTCCAAATCGTTTTTTGTAAGTAATTTATTGCAATTAGAAATAGTTTCCGATGGTCTTTTAATAATTACAGTGAATTGTCCTTCTATTTCCTTTTAATTTTGAAATATATTATGAGCATTTTAAAATGTACAAAACATGATTCTTTTTTTTTAATGCTCAACTATTTTCAGTTCAAAATCAAAAAAAGCTTCTAGAAGCCTAGACAATATAATTCATTTATTATGTACCTACCTACTATACATATTATTATAATATGATATTAAATTCACTGTTTTATAAATGGTCCATAAAGGTACCTTATTATTTTGTTATTATATATTTACTAATAATACTTATACAAATGATTGGGTACCAAAATTTTAATTTTTAAACTTTACTACATTTAATCATTTTCTATTCTGTGTAAATTAATCTACAATGTTGAACCTTAAAATTTGTATGTACCTTGGGCTTCACAAGTCTTAAGAAATTAACCCCATCTCATTGGTAAATAACAGATTTAATTCTTAGTACTTATCCGACTTCAAGTTCAGTTTAAAAAAAATTATTTTCTATACATACTTATTTTAGAAATAAATCTACTGTCAATCTAATTTTCATCTCTGTTATCAATACCTAAACTTAAACTTAAAATATATCAAAGTATATACCCCCCCCCCCCATAGAAAAATTCTGAAGATACTAGTTTACTTTCTCTAAGCTTAATCGAAACTAAAACAATTAAAAATGAAGTCATTGTTAGTTTTCTTTTATTGAAAAATAAGATTTATTATGTGTAATACATTTACACAATTCTTTAACCAAAAATTACAAGTATTTTAAATTAAATAATAGACATAATATAAGTTAGGTATTCAGTGTACTTACTTTTTATGATTTTGATCTTTAGTAAAGGGTACTTAATATTTTGTAAAATCAAGATATTTTACTTGCCCATACCGGTTTTTATAGTGTCTAATTTATATGAATCACCAGGCCCACATATAATAAAAAAATCTAATGTTCTAATTTAGAAATTGAAATTTTATAGAAATAACAAGTAAATAAAAAATAAAAATAAAAGCGGGTAAGTGAGTATCCCTCTGCTGTACATTAGGGGGTGGGGTGGACCTCAGACTAGGCTAGGTTAAATTTGAATGCAATGATATAGGTATCATTGTATACGAAAAACGATTCTGAACGGAGATGATTTGTCAGTCTAGGATATATTATACTTAAATATTATCATATTATATTCTATTTTGAAATAAATTCAAACATTTAATTAAAAGTTTCAAGATCTAACGTTTAGTAATTTTTTAAAAATAACAAAAATCGAAAATTATTTAGTAGTAAAACGCTATTTTACACGTGTATTTTTGATTTCAAATTAATATTAAAACTTTAAACACACGTGAAATTTTTTAAATTGAACAATCCTCAAACTTTTTTATAATTATTCTAAGCTTAACTTATGGACAGCATAGTATTAAATTTTCAATTCTTAGCTTTTGATAAAAAAATATTTATAAATTTTTAACTACCAAATAGTGAAAAGTATTCATGATTTTGACGAATTTTTGTCAATATTTGAACTTCAAATGCTAATAAAAAAAAATTGTGCCTATGTATTTTTATAATTTTCGAATGAGATTTAGAACAAGTTATTATGGACCCTTCAATTAAATTTTCAAGTAATTTGTCCCACCTAAATTTTTTTTATCAACATTTATGAAAAAAAAATTTAAAAAAATTTAAAATTTCAATTGTCTATAAATAGCTCAAAAAAAGTCAAAATATTTTGAAAATCAAATTACGTAAAGAAAATGGCAATCTAAATAACTGGTAAAATTTTCAAGTATTTACGACTTATACTATTTGAATAACAACAAATATCAAAAACCGTTTGATGCTAAACTGTTTTTTAACGCGGTTTTGTAAAATTTTTAATTTCAAACACTCATAAAAATTTTTTATCTGAATCCGGTAGAGATTTTTTACATATAATTAAAGAAAAATGTATGGAGAACCTTGTATCAAATTTTCAAAACTTAGTTATAAAAGAAAAAAATTTTACGATTTTTTAACCATAAAATTACTCGCCAATTTTCGCAATTTTGACATATTTCGTATAAATTCGAACTTTAAGCACTTATAAAAAAAAATTGTGAATACGATTTCGGATTTTTTTTTATCACTTTAAGAACAACTTATAAGAAACCTAAGTATTAAATTTTCAAGATTTTCTGGCTGGCCAAAAAAATTTTATCTTTATTTTAAAAAAAAATACTAAAAAAAATTTAAAATTTCAATTGTCAATAAATAGCTCAAAATTTAACTGTGTATGGAGAACGCTAATATAAACATTTGGTGAAAATTGCAAGTGTTTACATCGATTAGTTTTTGAGTTTTAGCAAAATTTTGTCGAAAACCGGTTTTGCGTAAAAATTCCCGTTTTTCTGTCATTATTTTTTTGTTTTTCTCGATTTTTTTGAAAACTGTTGGAAAATGTTTACTTTTCACCTCTATAATGCACCAAGGATATCCACTTTGCCATTGAAAACCACCCCCAAAGTTTGAAATTGAAGCATTATTTCGACTAGTTATGCTGTACACAGACACAAAAAAACACACATCATTGTAAAATCAATACATTCATCACTCCGTTCAGAATCTAAAATATTTACTATTTTTTAGAAACTAAATAATTTAATGTCATTAAGTTATTATAACAGTTTCCTATGATCTTTGAGTACTGACTAAACCATTAAGTTATCATAATATAATCTTTAGTACCCTAAAAACACATTAATAATGACCAACACTTTGCCGGTAGGCTGCAAACAAACTAAGTTTTCACTCCACTTAAAATCTAAAATTATCATCTGTACAAGTCTATAGGCAAGCAATCAAGACAAAAAAACATATTTTAATAATTTTAATATTAATAATTATACTACCAGCCCAACATTTTCATAATTTAATAATTAATATAATATATTATGTTCTTTATTTTGAAATTGTTAACTCATTTCGTACAGGACTTTTATCGAGGGTATCAAGCAGCAACAGATTGCCAGGCAGTAGCTGGCAGAGTCAAGATAGTTTACAGAGTAGCAGTAGTAAATTACTACAGCAACAGTTTGGCAGTGTACGAATCGCTGATCAGGTATTGTTAAAAAAATAAATAACAATCATAACAATTATTTAAAATATTTTATTGTTCTATAATATTTTATAGGTGATCGAGGAACTAGACGAACAAATGACGATCACAGCGGGGGGTCGGCTAGAGAGGCGTAGCGAGAAACCAAACGTGCGCACTGTATTTCCACCTCAACCACCATTGCCGAACGACTCTGCATCATCTAATTTATCAAATATTACTTATACAGAAGTATTATCAGCTAACGATGATTTTGGCTATCAAGATGGAAAACAAGAAGATACATTGATGCACAATGATAGTGACAGCAGTAACCACCACACGCCTAGTACATCTAGTTTGTTGTTTGTTGTCGAACCAGTGGTAGACCAATCTGCTGCTATAAACAACGATGCACCTAACAGTAGGACTTCGTCAGTCACTTATGATTATGAAACATCTAGACGGACACCCGACCATCATGACTAGAATTGTATTGATTATGTTAATTTTAATTTTATTTAGAATGTACACACTACGTTAAACCAATAAACAGATCATTTCAAAACGTTAGAGTTAAGTATTTTTAAGAAATGTAATAAGATATATAATACAATATTACAAGCTACATAATATTATTTGTCAATTAGTTACAAACTAGATTACTAACAATATACTTTAAAATTTGCTTAATGATAAAAAAGGTTTTACAACTAAGTAAAAACTAAAAATGAGCAAATTTTTATTGTTACCAAATACTTAAAACTAAATGGTTTATGTACCATAATAAGCTCATAAGTCATAATCATCAAAATGTAAAAATATAATAATAACCATTTGTAATGTATTTTAAAATCTAATGACTTAAACAGTAAGTTATATACTTAATTTTACAAATATATTTTTCTTTTTCACACTACTATTGAAAATTTCTTAATTATTAATTTTATTTATAAATTTACAAACTTCATCTATTATATTGTAGGGAAATATAAATAAGAAAAGAGATTATAAACACCATGATCAAGACTCATGCATATAACTAGGGCTAGAATTTCTATGCACTAAACAATTGTAAAATATGCAAACAATTTTTTTTTAAATATTAGTTAATATTATTACTTGCTATTAATTAAATTGTTTTTTTAAATTTTCAAATATGAATGACCAGCGATAAAATCGAAGATTTATATTGGCTGAAACTCCTTTCCACATCACATGATGTTGTCGGAGCATATTTATACGACATGATTTGTCCTGGATTTAAAGTAATATTAATATCTTTTTCTTCCGTTCTATAATCGCCGTTTATAATGTTACACATTTTGAGAAATGTTTTGAATCCCTTATTCTTCTTTAGTATTAAGTCCATTTTAGTTTGATAGATAGTAAATATACAATAATTCGATAAATAAACCAATAATTATAGTTGTTCCCTAAATGAATACCATATCAAATTAACAAGATTCTCAAAAACTTATATATACGCAATTATATGCATGATGTTCAAAATATGCGAAAAAAAATTGTACTATTTCATCAAGAATAAGCCAAATTGTGGATATATCTGAAAACCAATCAATTTAGGCTAACTTTTTAAAAACATGCAAATGCATAGAAATCTTAGCACTACATATAACTTACTATGAACTTGACTTATAAATAATTATGAGTTTAATTCAGATGTACTAACATATAAAGAATCTTATATCAGCATATAGATATTGAACAGTAAGTGACTAATTTCTTTTTATACAAAATATATATTTATTTTATTGAAATATATTATACTTTTATTGCAGCATATAAATTTTATAATATTAACTAATTCTTTAAAAATATTACTAGTATATTAATTCATTATTAAGTTACACATTTCAAATATCATAACTTTCAAATATTGTACAAAAATAATTAATAACTAGCTATTAATAAATATAGTTTTTATTTTAACTACTTTTTTTTTATATATATATATATATTTAATGTTACTACAACTAATGATTTAGCTGATTCTACAAACAAAATATATGACAACAAATCATACATATTTATATACTTCTAAATGAAAAAGTAAAATAAAAGTCATTTAAATCAAAATAATTTTTTTTATTAATAATCAATATAATTTTACAAATTTAGAATACAATATCTTACAAAATAATAATAAAAAATGAATAACTACTACTTACTATACAATACATATATTTTAAAAATAGTTTTGAGTACAAATTTTCTTTTTTTTACGCAATACTTTTTTAAATTTATTTTAATAATATACATAACTATTAAAAAATAATTATTTTTTTGGATTTCAGTTTTTAAATTTTTTTAGAATTTTATTTTTTTATATTACGATATGCTAAGTTTAATGTTAATATAATTATTGATTAACTAAAATAATTAACACTATGACAGAGGTTCTGGCAATAAATGCCTCTGAACTTGTCCTTAAATAATAATTTATGAGTACCATCGACAATTGAATATTATTATGTAATATTCTCTTATACATTTAGAATTACATAAATTATAAAAAATAAACTAAAATTAATAACTTATGAGAGTACTACAAAATAATATTTTTTTTTGGATTTAATTTTTTAAATTTTTTTTATGGATTCTTCTTGACTTTTTTTTCTATTTTACGATACACTAAGTTAGGCTAATGTTAACATATATTATTATTGATATTAAACAATAATTGTTAAAACTATGACAGAGATTCTGGCCAGGAATGCCTCTGAACTTGTCCTTAAAATAATAATTTATTAATTGATAAAATCTCCACATATTACTACATAATAGTCACTTATACAATTAGGATTTCATAAATTACTAAAAATAAACTAAAATTAATAACTTATGAAGGTACTACAAAATAATAATTTTTTTGGATTTTACTTTTTAATTTTTTTTTATCGTTTCTTTTTGAATTTAATTTTTTTATTTTACGATATGCTAAGTTAGTTTAATGTCACTATTGATTAACTAAAATAATTAAAACTATGACAGATGTTCTGGCAATAAATGCCTCTGAACTTGTCCTTAAAATAATATTTGGGTTTTTGTGAGTAAAGTCAACAATTGCATATTACTATGTAACATTCTCTTGTACCTTTAGGATTACATAAATTACAAAAAATAAACTAAAATTAATTAGAGTACTACAAAATAATTTTTTTTTTTTTTGTTTTACTTTTTAAATTTTTTTTTAGTTTCTTTTTGAATTTTATTTTTTTATTTTAAGATATGCTAATTAAGGTTAGTCTAATGTTAATATTATTATTGACTTAACAAATATAATTAAAACTATGACAGAGATTCTGGCAATAAATGCCTCTGAACTTGTCCTTAAAATAATATTTGGGTTTTTGTGAGTAAAGTCAACAACTGCATATTACTATGTAATATTTACTTATACATTTAGGATTTCATAAATTACAAAAAAAAATACTAAAATTAATAATTATGAAGATACTACAAAATAATTATTTTTTTGGATTTTTTTTTAATTTAATTTTTTTATTTTGCGATATGCTAAGTTAGTTTAATGCCAATATAATTTTATATAATTATATAATATATTTATTGCCAATATAATTATTGATTAACTAAAATAATTAAAACTATGACAGAGATTCTGGCAATAAATGCCTCTGAACTTGTCCTTAAAATAATATTTGGGTTTTTGTGAGTAAAGTCAACAACTGCATATTACTATGTAATATTTACTTATACATTTAGGATTTCATAAATTACAAAAAAAAATACTAAAATTAATAATTATGAAGATACTACAAAATAATTATTTTTTTGGATTTTTTTTTAATTTAATTTTTTTATTTTGCGATATGCTAAGTTAGTTTAATGCCATTATAATTTTATATAATTATATAATATATTTATTGCCAATATAATTATTGATTAACTAAAATAATTAAAACTATGACAGAGGTTCTGGCAATAAATGCCTCTGAACTTGTCCTTAAATAATAATGAATACAATCAACAACTGAATATTATTATGTAATATTCTCTCATACATTTAGGATTTCATAAATTACAAAAAATAAACTAAAATTAATAACTTATGAGAGTATTAAAAAATAATTATTTTTTTTTTTTGGTTTTACTTTTTAAATTTTATTTTTCTATTTTACAATAAGCTAAGTTAGTCTAATGTTAATATAATTATTGATTAACTAAAATAATTAAAACTATGACAGAGGTTCTGACAATAAATGCCTCTGAACTTGCCCTTAAATTAATGTTTTTGTGAATTGTTAATATCTCTGCATATTACCGTGTAATAATCACTTATATATTTAGAATTTCATAAATTACAAAAAATAAAACTAAAATTAATAATTACGAAGGTACTACAAAATAATTTTTTTTTTTTTATATAGTTTCTTTTTCTATTTTATAGTATGCCAAGTTAGTTTAATGTTAATATAATTATTGATTAATTAAAATAATTAAAACTATGACAGAGGTTCTGGCAATAAATGCCTCTGAACTTGCCCTTAAATTAATGTTTTTGTGAATTGTTAATATCTCTGCATATTACCGTGTAATAATCACTTATATATTTAGAATTTCATAAATTACAAAAAATATAACTAAAATTAATAATTACGAAGGTACTACAAAATAATTTTTTTTTTTTTATATAGTTTCTTTTTCTATTTTATAGTATGCTAAGTTAGTTTAATGTTAATATAATTATTGATTAACTAAAATAATTAAAACTATGACAGAGGTTCTGGCAATAAATGCCTCTGAACTTGTCCTTAAATAATAACTTGTGAGTACCATCAACAACTGAATATTCTTTTGTAATATTCTCTTATACCTTTAGGATTACATAAATTACAAAAATAAATTAAAATTAATAACTTATGAGAGTATTACAAAATAATTTTTTTTTTGGATTTATTTTTTTAAATTTTTTTTATAGATTCTTTTTGATTTTTTTTTCTATTTTACGATACACTAGTTAGGCTAATGTTAATATTATTATTGATTAAACTATTATTGTTAAAACTATGACAGAGATTCTGGCAATAAATACTTCTGAACTTGTTCTTAAAATAATAATTGGGTTTTTGTTAGTCAAGTCAACAACAGCATATTACTATGTAATATTCACTTATACATTTAGGATTTCATAAATTACAAAAAATAAACTAAAATTAATAATTACGAAGGTACCACAAAATAATTTTTATTTTTCTATTTTACAATATACTAAGTCAGTTTAACGTTAATATTATTATTGATTTAACAAAAATAATTAAAACTATCACAAGGATTCTTTTATGTTTAAATGCCAGCCAATGAACTTATCCTAAAAATAATTATTGGGTTTATGGTTTGTAACGTTTAAAAGTGAATATTATTATGTAATATTAACTTATACATTGAGGATTTAATAGATTAAAAATATTTAAGTATAATTTATAACCATTATAGATTCTAATAAATAAATATTATTTTTTATAAACCATTATTTTAGCGTGTTTTTTTTTTGTTTTATAGCATGCTAAACATTTGTCCTATTATTGATTTAGATAATGTTATTAAAACTATTACAAATATTCATACATAATTATATGCATTTGAACTTATCTTAAATGTAAAACGAGGGTTGGTGTCCAACATTATCATTAATTTTATACTTTTCGTATTTACTACCTTACTTATAGAGAATAATTTAATAATAACTTTTAAAAATAACCTTAATCACAATTAGTATTTAATATTTTCTAAGGTACATGATAAAAATATAATATAAGATCACAAATATCAGACAATAATACTTGTTATAGTAATAGAAACCATAGTGGTTTTTGAAATTTTATTTCATATTTAAGCAGCACAAGATTTAAATTTTAATAGTTATTGATTATGCAGATAAAATAGTGTATTAAATAAAAATCGATTTTTATTCTGAATGTTATTTTTTAATTGTACTTTTTATTTTAGTTATTTCAATATATATATATATATGTGTGTGCGTGTAAAATTAATAAAAAAATAAATAGAATAGTCTCCTAAACTAAGTCCTTTTAAAATAATTATTGAAAAAATATAATAAATTAAATTATTAGTTTAATCCTTTTAAATTCAAAACTGATTTCTAACTTTTAAATAAATTGTAAAAACCTTAAACTTTGTTTTCTGAATCCTCGCTGTTTGTAGGATTATCATTATGAATTGCGGCTAACATGGATTCTATGTCCAAATCTCCTGTCTTGTTCTCTACATTCGCACTGTCTTCATCAACATCTTTTTCAACACTGTCCGGAATTTCTTGATCAGGTTCTTCTTGTTCAGGCACAGCTGTATCTTCTTCATCCCTTTCTTCTTCTCCTGTGGCTTCTTCTTGCCCAGACTCAGATTTTTTTAAGGATTTAGCTTCTTTTACTGTCTTATTATCCTGAGAGTTTTCAGTTTCTTCTTCTTCACCTGCATTTTCAGTTTCTTCTTCTTGTTCGGTATTTGCAGATCCTTCAGTAGGGACATTGTCATTCAACATCATATCCGTATCTACAGTTCCTTGTTTGTGACTGCTTTGATTATCGTCTACATCCATAGGAGTCTCCGCTTGCTGGTTATTTTCTTGAGTCTTGGATGGTTCCGGCTTGATTGCTTTAGTTGTTGTAGTAACTTGACGAGAATCTTCAGTTTCTCTTTCCTAAAAATAAAATAAATTAGTTAAAATATGAGAAGATTTGTTGACATTTAATTTTTCATTTACCCCATTTGAAGTTGATGCAGTTGGTTGATTATGGTCTTTCTGAATGTGATCAAGGCAATTCATTCGACTATCAAATGATTTGGAACATACTTGACACCTATAGAGTCGTTTTTTTTTGTTGTGGTACCTAAATTAAATTTAAATATTTAATATATTTAAATTTATATCAACTAAGGAATCAAATTGTATTTCAAATTATTAATTGTAGAGTCTTTCACTGCAATAATAGTCAATGTAATATATTATAGTACCATAATAAATATTTTAAAATTATTATTATTATTGTATGGAACAAAAAAAAAAAAAAAGATTAAACAAAATACAACCAAAGTTATGGAATTAACTAAATATAAATGCAAATTAAAGAGTTGTAAATGTAAAATAAAGGTGTTTTAAATTAAAATGTAGACTACAAGAGCATAATTTGATATTAGACTAAATTTATATAGTAATAGCATAATATTTTCTTACCGGAGTTAATGCTTTAGCTGCCGATTGATTAAGAATAGGTTTTTCAGGTTCTTTTTTATTCATGTGAGTGCGCATATGGAATCTATAATAAAAGCATAAATAAAAAATCTTTAAAACAATATTAAATAATGTACATACCGAACATGTCCAAGTTCTTTTGATTGAAATGTACAAAAACCGCATTTGTATATTTTCATTTTGTTAGCACCATCTTGTTGTGGTGATTGTTGTTGATGATGTTGTGGTTGGTGTTGCTGCTGCTGCTGTTGTGTTTTTAACATTTTTAATGGGGTTTGAACTGAGCTAGCGGCAGCAGTAGTCACAGTGGGAGAAACTCCTACCGTTAGACCACTAGGTACTTTACGCTGACCCTGTTCTAGTTGTTCTTCTGCCTTTAAGTGTCCATTGACAATCTAAATAAAAGATAAAAATATGTTATTCATAACAAAGTAGCTTAAACAAGCTTAAACAAGTAGGCAATATTCTTACCTCAACACCTTTAACAGCCTGATCAGGAGGCAATATTCCATATTTCTTCTGAATGTATGACAACATTGCATTTTTAACAAGTTTCAAATCATTTTCCAACTTGTCCATATGAGTCAAAAGTGATGTGCATTTTTTGCACATGTGATCAGCAGGGGTAACAATAACAACAAATTCATCTCCAAGAAGTTCAACTATCTTTTCTGGATATGGTACATTACTATGTGGTGTAATGCTTGAACAGACTCGTGTACGTTCACCGAACAATTTTGCATCACAAAGAAAACAGAGACCCATTTTATCTATATAAAAAAAAAAATGGTATTTTTCTAATTTATAACTATATACCTATAACTATAAAGTTTAATTTATAATAGATATTTGATATGATAAATTATACTTGCAATATATTACTTTTATTAATATATACTATATAGTATAGACCAGGGGTCACCAACTAATTTTTATGGAGGTCCGTATACTGCCTGCAGACCCTAACAAGTTTTAATAATTTATACACGTCAATAAATACATTTTTTTTTTAATTAGTATTTATATTGATTTATTTATGCATTGTTCAATAAAAATTAATTTTATTTTTTTGTCATAGTAATATAAATTTTATATGACATACTTATAATTTTTATTTATTTATATTATACAAATTTTAAAATTTACTCAGCGAATAAGGGACCATAAAAAGTGTTCTCAGTCTGCCAGTTATTGACCCCGGGTATAGACCATCAGTTCTCAAACTATGGTATGTGGAGGGCCGTTTTTGGATAATTAACTCATTCAATTATTTAATTCATATCTTATTTTAAAAAACTAAAAAATAAAAAAATAATTATACTGTAGTTGTAGACTGTAGTACTGCTTTATTATTTAAAATAAATGTATTTAACAATACAATTTGGAATTTGGATTGTTCTATTTTTAATCATTAGTGGTAAGCGACTGATTGATAATATACTTAAGTGGTATGTAAAAAAAAAAAGTTTGAGAACCGTTAATATAGACAATCATTGACGATATGATGTTGTTACAGGTAATTTAATTTAATTTAATCTAACGTTTATTACAACTTAATCTAAATTAAAATAATAAATTCAGTTAACCAATTAAATAAAATACAAAAAATATTCTTGTTTTTATCTTAAAAACGCATACTTTAGAAATATTTTTTATTTTACATATAAATGAATACTTTGGGTATTCAAAATGCACATTTGATGATTTATAATGGCTACAAGTTCTCTACCCAGTAATGACTGAGGAATAAACAAAATTATAAACCTAAATAGAAACAACTAGGTAGATACTTTAGTATAAAATAGGTTGTTACAAACAGAGTTGTTGAAATCGGTACCTGATTAAAATTTAAATAGTATCAAAAAATCGAACAAAAAACTAAAGATTTCGTAGAAATTAATTTCTAAAAATGCCTTAGAACTTTAATAAATTCAATACGTCAAAGTTAAATAGAAATTAATAACAATACAAATCTATTACTAATATTACTAATACCTATATAGTTAACATTTCAAGCAAAATTAAAATCAACAATATATACATAAACCATGTAATTTACAACGTTATCATTACTTATTGATAGACGACACATTTTTAAGTATAAGAGTATAAGTTATGCAAAAAAAAGTATATAATAACTAGGGCCCGGATTTATATGCATTTGCATGTTTTTTCTGAATAGTTCAAAAAATAGCTAGGTAAGCTACAAGTTTGATTTGTAATCAATAGGTCCGAAATATAAAATTTTATTTTGCATATTTTTGCATATTTTGTCATTTTTTGACATGTACTGCATATTTCTGTATTTTACGATTTTTTTTTTGCATATATACGGTTTTTAAATGCATAATATGTAATATTTTGGTTATTTTTATTAAAATAACATATTTATAGTTATATTTATAATCCATGTAATTTGACGAAGTCATTTTCTTATTTTATCTGAGACATATCGGGACAAGTAGTAATCTGTTATTGAATAAATTTTTGTGAATCATACATTAATCGTGTTTGTAAATATAGTATAATTTATTTAAACATAATATAAAAATAATAAAAATAAAACAAAATTTTAATTGATTTTTTGCATATTTTTTATTTTATAGGGTATATTTCTATAAAATAAGAGCATAAATGCATATTTTATAGTACATATTTCTTAGGTTTTTAGAGCATATAAATCCGGGCCCTAATAATAACATTTTTTATTTTATAATTATTAATTACAGTATTAAATAAAAATTAATTTAACTTAAATAAGTACTGAATGCAAAAAAAATAATTATTTTAATGAAATTGCTTAATAAGCATATGAACAAGAAGTTTACTTCCTTTTAAAAATAATAATAAATTTGTTATAAACAAAATGTATTATTACAATTTCCTACTCGTGCATAATACTATGTAGTATGGTATACCTTTATTAGATTTCGAAATAGTCTGAAATTGTATTAAGTCAATAGGTATGCAAACAATTTATACAGGTAAAAATAATTCAAAAAATAAAAAGGAAAAAAATGTATTGTGACTTAAAAATGTATAATATACTAATTAACAGTATTAACTGAAGAACATACTACACCAGCATTTGTTGTGTCCGTCTTACAAATGCTTAGCGTGCCAAATCTATTCAACAGTTCACATTAAACTTTGTTATCTTTAATATTAGAGTAAAATTACCTAGTATGAAATTTAATGGTAAGAAATTAATCTATATTTGAATGTTGTTATTTTACGATAATTCAAATTTTTATATTGTATATACCTATATACCTACTAGGAATTATTTAATGTAGAGAATATACAGATATTACATTTTAATTTATAATAGTTAAACAATAAATGAACAGTGCCAGTCAGATATATTTGATCACTTAATATTATGATAAATGCTTATTAAAACCAACACTATGAATAAATAAACGTGAATGTATCAAACAATATAAAATATAATTAACAAAAAAAATGAATAATTACTTGTAAAGAAAGTTTGAACGTTTTAAATAAAACGACAATGCACTACTTAAAACGATTCAGTTACAACCAGATAACAAAATAAAAAAAACGCACGCAGTCAAATTACATGAACAAGCGGATCACTAGACGGCGGCCATTGCGTAACAAACGAATGAACGACGCCGACAGTTGTAAAAAAAAAAAACGACACATGAAGACAAACAAACGCGGGACTGGCTTGACTATAATAGTACAACTGACGAACCGGAGTTATTAGTTATTACTTGGTAGTGTTGTACCCCACACTTGGCAAAATAAATGGCGTCCGTTCGTTTCCGGTGTACCTAGATACCACACCGGGTGGTACTCGTGTATCGACCGACGCCGCGTTACCGGTGAACAGCGCCGCGTACTCTACTCCTCTGAGCCGTTTGTGCGACGAATTTTTGAGTGACGAAAAACCGGCGTCGGCACGTCGCCGACAACCGTGCGCGGGAATTTACTAATATTTTCGACCAGGCGTGGGTTGTTTAAAATAATATATCAAAATGAAAGATTCCGTGTCCAAAAACAAAAAACAATTTATTCATAATGAATTAAATAACGACGGCAAAAAATCGAATATTTAACGATAATATGAAGATGGTCAATAGATAATAGAATAAATAGTATAGCTCTGACATTCGACCAGGTAAATTTGTTGTCGACGCCAATAATAGTAATCACGGTGAAGTGAATACGACTTGCCCGAGAATACAAGTAATACAACACTTTCTGAGCAATAGCTTAAAAGTCTGTCCCAAACGCTAAATTTGCAACAAATACTGTATAACCACGAAGGAGATTAAATATAAATGTACGATGAATAAAATAACAACAGAAAATGGTCGAGTATTGCACGCGCCATAGTAGATCTATTATACAAGACGCGGATAAAAATGGCGTCATTAAATTCCTCATGTAGCCTCAACGAATATGATTTACCAAAGAACACAACATTTCGGTATAGCTGATATCCCTTCCTATTTCCTACAATTTTAAATCAAAATAAAATAACTCGATTTCGAACGGGTCCGCAATTTATTTATTTAATTGTCGCGAGAACAAATAACCACGGCTGAGAAAGCGTTAACTAAATTTCACGAAAATTGTCAGCGATTAGAAATAAAATAGTTTAATGCTTACCTTTGGTTCGACGGCGTGTACGTCGTACGAACCAAAAAACGAATCCTCTTTTGCTAGAACCAGCTCTCTGCGCATCCACTGAAGGAACACTTCAACAGTTTAGTGAGTAGTTACAACAGAAACATTGTCGTGAACAGTAAACACAAGCAATAATGACTGTCAGGCACTCAGGCCGTGTGACTCGTGTGAGTGTGACTCGCGTAGTCGTGTGAGTGAGCCACTGAGATGATGCTGACTGCTGAGACGCCGTGTAGTAGCGAGGGGTGAAGGGAATAGACTAATATAGGTGATCAAGCCGACAACCGATCGAAATGACTGGTACTTGGTCACTACAAATGTCTCTAATATAATGAGGAACGAGGAACGAGTAACGTGTGGAAGTACGATACGAGTGAGATGAGAGACGCCCGTTGGCCGTTGGCTCATTGGCTGTAAAGATGGCGCCGATGATTACTCCATGTAGTGGTAAGTGCGGCACCACTGTATACCAGTACCCTGGTTCATATCTCTACAATATCAAAGATGACAATTTGTTATTTATTATCAGTTTGTCGTTTACGGCGTTTACGCGGCCACTGGTCTGAAATGAATCTGGAACGAGTGTAACGTGTTTAGTGATAACAACCAGCGATACTGCGATTATGTTATAGAAAATTATAGTATTATACCTTAATTTGATATTTTAACCATGAACCAAACTAAAATGTGTATGACGAGACTTTATTTGTAAGTCGTTTTACTTGCATTTTTCAGATTATTTTCATTGGTACGGTATTTGTTTTGAATATTATTTAATTGTTCATAATCGTATGCGCTTCGTATCATATCCTCTGCCATTTTATAAAGTAATTCAATATTGCTAACTTTATTTGATAGTATAATGAATTATAACGACAGCACATTCAACAGTGAGTTATATATATGTTAGTATTCTATATTATAGTAAGCTTTTTTGTATAATTTTTGTTTTTCTTGATTAGCTATGCCTGGTAACAGCAGCAACAAACGTCTAACACGACGACCTATGGAAACACCAGGTTTAGATGTGAATAATATACCTGCACAACAAGTGCAGTACAACTATGCACAACCAACAATGTACTCTCCATCACAAGAACCTCAAACTATGCCATCTCAACAACAATTCTATTACAACGATTTTACATCAATTCCATCACAACCACAACATGGATATGGAAATAACGATTTTGGATTCATGGGATCAGTGCCAGCAGATAACATAAATCATCGGCAACACTATACACCAAGTAATTAGTAGCTATTATTAATGATTTGTATCGATAAAAATATAGCCATTTTAAGGTTTATTATGTCTTGTTATATATGAGAATAGTTATATAAAGCTATTCATGGTAGAAATTGTATGCAAGTAAATAAAGATATAGAGATTGTCCATTCTATAAAATATAAATAATTACAAATACAATATTTGCAGCAAATAATAATAATATGTTTATAGATATAATATACTCATATTAATACAATCTCATAAAATATTTATCCGCCTAATTAAAAATTTAGTTTTAAATTAAATTATAAATATTTTATTGATATCATTGATCATTTACTTAAAATTTCATAAATACCCAAAAATTAATTTTTATTAACATCAGCAGCATATCAAGTTATAATTGTCTATCAATCATTTTATATTCATTATTTCCACCAGCAACAATTTTTCATATCTAACTATAAAAAAGTGGGTAAGTGAGTATCGCTCTGCTGTACATTAGGGAGTGGGGTGGACCTTGGACTAGGGTAGGTTAAATTTGAATGCGGTGTTAGGTATCATTGTATACGAAAAACGATTCTGAACGGAGATGATTTGTCACTCTAGGATATATTATATTTAAATATTGTCATATATTCTATTTTGATACAAATTCAAACATTTAAATAAAAGTTTCAAGATCTTACGTTTAGTAATTTTTTAAAAATAACAAAAGTCGAAAATTATTTATTAGTAAAACGTTACTTTACAAGTGTATTTTTGATTTCAAATTAAAATTAAAACTTTAAACACTCGTAAAGTTTTTTAAATTGAATAATCCTCAAACTTTTTTATAATTATTTTAAGCTTTACCTATGGACAGCATAGTATTAAATTTTCAATTCTTAGCTTTTAATAGTAAAATATTTATAAATTTTAAACTACCAAATAGTGAAAAATATTCATGATTTTGAAGAATTTTTGTCAATATTTTAACTTCAAATGCTAATAAAAAAAAATTGTGCCTATGTATTTTTATAATTTTTGAATGAGAGTTAGAACAAGTTATGTGGACCCTTCAATTAAATTTTCAAGTAATTTGTCCCAGCTAAATTTTTTTTATCAACATTTATAAAAAAAAAATTAAAAAAAATTGAAAATTTCAATTGTCTATAAATAGCTCAAAAAAATTCAAAATATTTTGGAAATCAAATCACGTAAAGAAAATGGCCATCTAAATAACTGGTAAAAATTTCAAGTATTTACGACTTATACTATTTGAAAAACAACAAATATCAAAAACCGTTTGTGGCTAAACCATTATTTAACGCGGTTTTGTAAAAATTTAAATTTCAAACACTCATAAAAATTTTTGTCTGAATCCGGTAGAGTTTTTTTTACAGATATTTGAAGAAAAATGTACAGAGAACCTTGTACCAAATTTTCAAGACCTAGTTATAAAAGAAAAAAATTTTACGATTTTTCAACCAGAAAATTACTTGCAACTTTGACATATTTCGTATAAATTCAAACTTTAAGCACTTATAAAAAAAATTGTGACTAACGATTTCGGATTTTTTTTTATCACTTTAAGAACAACTTATAAGAAACCTTGTATTAAATTTTAAAGATTTTCTGGCCGGCCAAAAAAATTTTATCGTTATTTAAAAAAAAAATACTAAAAAAAATTAAAAATTTCAATTGTCTATAAATAGCTCAAAATTCTTTGAAAATTTAACTGTGTATGGAGAACGCTAATATAAACATTTGGTCAAAATTGCAAGTGTTTACATCGATTAGTTTTTGAGTTGTAGCAAAATAAAAAATTCGATTTTTTTGAAAACTGTTGGAAAATGTTTACTTTTGACCTTTATAATACACCAAAGATGTCCACTTTGCCATCGGAAACCACCCCCAAAGTTTGAAATTGAAGTATTATTTCGACTAGCTATGCTGTACACAGACACAAAAAAAAACACACATCATTGTAAAATCAATACATTCATCACTCCGTTCAGAATCTAAAATATTAGAAATTATCAGTGCTGAATCTAGGGGATCCTAGTGCATATCTCTGCCCCGGGTGTTATTGGTATAAGAGCGTTTTTAAGTATATGAAAAATATTGACCCTTGTAGTTAATATGTGTATTATATAAGATTAGTTTAGTTATGAATTTTAATTTCTTGCTTCTTACTATGTCTTTAATTCTATATTTTTTTCATATTTTCCTTACAAAATACTGTACTATTTATTAGTGTATCTATATGTGATTTTTCCTGTAAATATCCGTTCTTCCATCTAATGCTTTATTATCAAAATAATATAATTTAAATTGAATATGGAATCAAATGTATAATGCACTAATTGTGTCATGATTTATTGAGATACCAATATTTCCTAAATTAAACCTTTCCTGAAAAACAAGGATCATGGTTATTATTTTACTATTTCATTCTTTCCCAAGTTAATAATATAGTATATTATATTTCATTAAATATTATTTAATATAATTTACAAAAATTTTAATCCAGTACAATACTGCTTCTTTTATATTATTATTTTGAAATACATTTCCTTTATACTTTTGTCCTATTTTATTAAAAAAAGCAATCTAACTAAACCTAACCTATCTTGAATAATTTACTGTAGTTATGCAATTTCAAAATACAATAAAACTTAATCAAGTATAATATTTATTTTACAACTGAATGCAATTGCTAATTAAATATTATGTAATGTATAAAAAAAAGTATGGTATGCATAAAATGTCTGTTTTTTTCCCCTATTTATTACATTCACGCTCTTAAGATTATAACAATTATATGTTATTGATCTGAATATAGCTATGTTGGTTTTAACTAAAATGACTACTAATTGTGGCCATAACAATATCTATGAATCACTTTAATGAATTATATTAGAATATTTACTGTACATCAGCTCAGGTTGCCCTACAAGCAAAGTAATCAGGTTATTATAAATTTACCACACTTAAAATATAAAATGTATTTATATTATATTATAAATTGAGACAGCGGCAAATGTCCTGTTTGTGGTTGCTAAATTTCTTAATCCACCACTGCTATACATATATTATAATTAATCCAAATTATGTTATGTGTTCATTACTTAGATATTTAATGTTAAAATCTTTTAAACAAACAATTACAATGAAATCTCCCTTAACCAACACCTCTCAATAATACATGATTTTTTGAAGACAGAGACTTTTTCATTACTTTTCAATGTAAAAACCTCCAAATAGCAGACACTTATTTTTAAAAAGAAATTATGAATAATGGAAATTTTTATATTTTCATATTTTATTTGACTAATTTGTCAATTATTAAAACATTATACTAAAATGTAACATAGAGTATATTTTTTCTTTTAAAACATTTAATTTAATATGAATTTAAAAAATGTACCCTCTCTGAATAGCGGACATTTTGGTGACCGATAGTGTCTGCTATTCAGAAGTTTCACTGCATTAAATTTTTTTTATTCAAATTTAAAAATATATATATTATTGTTTTTATCATGTAATAAATTATATTTCTGAAAATTCTGCCTACATTATGATACTTATAAATAGATTCTAGAACTTGTTTTATTCACATTTATGTTTTTTAACTTAGGTATGTAAGATAGCTAATTTTAATTTCATACTTCATAGTTATTAGTTTGTAAAATTATTTAACATTTATGCTTTGTTAAGAATTAAATTATTTTTATCTATAAGTTGTTATTATTTTTTGTTGTGCTGTAATAATAATTATTAATATTATATAGGTTATTCTAAAATAATAATTTTTTACAAATTATATATAATCCACATGATTTCTCTTACAATTTAAATATTACCTGTATTATGTTTTTAATTAGATACTTCATAATTATATTTATCATTTTAGGTCCTGGTCCAAATCCTCAACAAACTCAACCAACAATTTTTAACCCTTCAAATAATTTAGTTGATGCATTTGGAAGTAATCCTCTTTTAGCAGGAGTTACTGTGCGATATGGTCAGAAAATTTTGGGACAAGTAGTTGATGAAAATGTCGGCAAATATACAAGCGGAATAAGTTCAGAAATAAAACGTTATTTTGCTGTGGACACCCGTTATGTGATCACTAAACTTGGTTTATTATTATTTCCATTTGCTCATACAGTAAGTTAACAAGTTAAGCATTATGTGTACCATTTTTTAGTATAAGGTTGATTTGCCATTTGAGCTAACCCAAAAAGCAGCAAACATGCCTTGTTTTCTAATACATTATTTAAACGTATTATTATTTTTTTTAATTTTTTTACCTAAAAAATTAAGTTTATAAGATATCAAAAGGCTGATTAAAAATGTATTTGTCTGGTAGGCTACAAAATATTTTCCTATATTTAAATTGTATTTACGTGTACTATAGGTACACATAACATTTTTTTGCAAAGACCTGTGTATCAATAATGGTGCACAAAAACACATTAGCAAAACAATAAGTGTACCAAAAATGATACATGTAGCTCTCCAAGCAATGTACCGAAAAATAATATAGGTAGTGGTTAACCTGTTTTAACAAAAAAAAATAAATCATTGATTTTCAATGTATTGAATAATAAAGTTAACTTATTTTATTGCTTTTAAGGATTGGTCAATTATGTTGGAATCAACGGGGCAAACTGATGATCGTCGACGAGCAAGACCAAAAACAGATGTCAATGCACCAGATCTTTATATTCCTACTGTAGCTTTTGTAACGTAAGACTAACATAACTGTTTTATTTATTTTTCTATCATAAATAAATTATTGATTATTTTACAGATATTTACTGTTTTTGGGTCTCATACTTGGTAAACATGGACAATTTAGCCCAGAACTTTTAAGTGTACAAGCTTCTCGTGTTCTTGCCTGGGAAGTAATAGTAGTCTTAGTAGAAATATTGGCACTATATGTTACAAATATACAAAGTTCACTACGTGCTTTTGATCTAACAGCTTATTCAGGATACAAATATTTTGGGTATGTTATTAAAAATGTTTTTGAAATATGTACCTTCTTACTATTTTTATTGAACTTTCTATTTAATATATTTTAACTCAAATAATATATTAATATTTCATTATTTACAGAATTATAAGCTGTATTCCAATTGGGTTACTTTTAGGTGAAACTGCATTTTATTTTGCCTTACTATACATTGGAATTGCATTTATATACTTTTTGGTAATATATTTTTAAATTACTTTTAAGATAAACTATTGAAATAACATGTATATATATTTTCATCTTTAGTTGTTTTCAATGAGATGGCAGTTGAATTCAATTGCAACAGTTGCTAATGTTGGTCAACCAATGGTAATGGTTGAGTATAAGCGCAAGAGGACATTATACTTCCTGATTTTAGCAGTGGCTATTCAACCAATAACTACATGGTACCTAATATCATATTTAACATTTAGTATGAGATGAATACAAATGGAACACTTAACAATAAAATTATTTTTTCCGTGAAGCAATTCAAATATGTTATTAAAAACTGTATATATAATATTATAAATATTTTTGTTTATATGTTTTAATCGTCTTTGTTGGTATGATACCTTTTAAAACTACATTTTTAGCAATGTATCACGCTACACATTCTGAAATATGTATAGACAGTTAATTTTTATGTATTTAATAGTTTAATCAATATAATTTTGTGCTTCTTAAATAAAGAATGTAATCCATACATATAAATCATATTAATAAATAAAAAATATCGCATTATATATAATTTGTGTAATATTTTTACTAATTTATATTGTTAAAATTCATCTTAGTATCATACATTTTTGTAAAGCTGGATATATATTTTCTATATAATAACTCATATATATTATTTGTAATTAACGTGCATTTAATTTTAATTTAATCTTAATATGAATTTGTATTTGTATTTCTGAAGTTACAATTACTTATTTATTTATCATTTCATTAAATGTACTAGAGAATTAAATTAAATATCTAATCTAGTGCTTCTTTAAAAGTTGTATTATTGATAAATTGTGATAATTATTTAAAATTGTACCTTAAATTATATTTTTCAAAAATGTAATCATTGTTATAGCTTTTATTTTTCTCTTGTTATTATCTTTAATTAGAGAATCATATATCATATATTTAGGGTCTAAATTTAAAAATTATTTCAAATTATTTAATTATAATTTTAGAATATTTTATGTAATATAACTAGGACTCAGAAATTGATGACCTTAAAAACATTAACAAATGACCTAAAAAAATTATAAATATTTGTTTTAAATTAATAAAAATATATTATTTTTAATTTGTTTTCTATTTTATCATAAAATTCTATATACTTTTATCAAAGCTTACAAATTAATCAAAAAATGTCTGTAAGAATTAAATAAAAAATTATAAATATAGTAAACGTTTTAACTTTTAAGTTATGGTCAATAAAAAACGATAAGAAATTTGATAATAACTAATGTGAAATCAGTAAAAATGACTAAAAATGTGGGAAAATGACTTAAAAAGTAATAAACACCAAAAAAAAGCAAAACGAAAATTAGTTGTTCAGATTCACATACTAATGAAACACATTGTGGCCAGGAGAGCATCGTCTAAATTGTTCCAAAAAAAAAAAAAAAAAAAAATGCATCAACTTCCAAGCCCTAGACATAACTATGTGAAAGAATGTAAATTAAAATTTATTCTTCATCGTGGTAATACTAATTTTTAGAGTAATTTTATTATAATTTTTATAATATATATGTTACATGTTTGAAGTGTACAAATCATGATGAATCAAATTTTCCATTTAATCTTGTCATTGGAATTTTAAACTTTATCAAAATTGAATTAGATAAATCAAAATATGCAATCAGTGGCATAATAAACATATTTCAAATCCTAAAAGAAGTATTCAAACAATGACCCACTCATTACTCCCAACAACATAATTTATAAAACTGTATGCTAATTTAGAATTGTTGTTATAGGACATAGGCTATCAACAATTAAATATTAAAAAGCAATACTGTGATAATTAATTTTACATAATATCCAAACAAATCTTAATTTTTAAATTCAAGATATATTTTTGGGCTAAACAATTGCATTAGTTGTTCACTACGCCACTGTATCCAATTGGTAATTGTCAATGATTTTATGTAGAATGATTTGCTTTAAAATACATTTTTTAATCAATAATAAATATTTTTAATTAACAAAATTTTAACATTTAAAAATTATTAAAGATTAATGTATTATAACTCCCAATGTCTTAAATTTATAGAAAAAGAACTGATTCAAATTATAGATCCTTTAACAAAAATATTTGCTTTATTATCTTGCAAACATGTTTTTTTTTAAACCCTGGTGGAGTAATGCATTATCTCTGACAAACTTGCCTCAAATTAATATTAATTTGAATTTTGAATTTTTATAATATTAAAATATGTAAATTAATAATTACAATGCTATTTTTAAGAACAATGAGTTAGTTTTAAATTGAATTACATTATCTATTATCTATATTATATTACATAACTATTTTGAGTATATGTATAATATGTATCCTCAAATTAATCTGTTTAATCAAATGTAATGTTATGGTGTATAATATGAAATAACTATTGCAAAGTTTAAAATATTATTTTAAGTTTATGAAGATAAAATAATTATTAATATATGCGTGTTTTTGTTTTTTAACAAATATGTGTCAACACAACATAAAGAACTGCTTAGATTAAAGAATAAAAACTGATAGTTTTACAAATATAGTACTATATGTCATAATACTACTACTATATAATCCTTATAAAGAAGAATTGAAAATTTTTAAAACCATAAACATTTGAACAATTGAAAAATTTTGAAAATATGAACATCTCAGTGTTTGTGTTTGAGAAAGGGAAAGGATAAAAGTCGATATAAGCCAACTATAATGTAACATTTTATGATATGAAATTTTGAATTTTAAATCCAAACAATTTAATAATTTTAAAAATAAAATACATATGAAAAAAATAGGTAGATAACAGATTGGTGATTATAAAATATTAATTAATTTAAGTAAAATCATTCAATCATCTATTTAAATAAAATCTAAAATATTCATAAATGGACAATATCTGATTACAATCATTACTACAGTAAACAATTAACTTATATTAATAATTATATTCTTACATTAAAGTTTTGAGTTTAACAATTTGTTATATCTCTTATAAATTCATTTTTGTTAATTTTTTAGTAAAATACTATATTATGTATTAAGTAATAGGTACAGTAGAACTCTGATTATCTGAACGTCTATCAACCGGACATCCAATTAACCGAATGAGAAAAAAGATTTAACGGCTTAAAAATTTTTTTTTAAATATGTTATTGTATTTATAGCTTATTCTTTTTCAGTTAAATGTTATAATAAAATTATTTGTTCATTGTTACAAATTTCAAATTATAATACATACATATTAATAATAAATACATATATACAATATATTCATACAATTATATAATTATATAATTTTTGATATGTCTGATGTCATATTATATCAATCATCCGGATATTTGCTTATCCGAACCACACTTGACATTAATCAGTCCGGATAATAGGAGTTCTACTGTACATAATAAATTTTAATAGTAGTATATTAAATAAAATTTAATTGTCTCTTAATGTTAAGGCTAATTTTTTTAAAATTGATTTGAATTATAAATTTTTTTAGAAGTAGTTTACCTATCAGCAACTAGTAACATTAATAAATAGTGAATGAACATTCTCAAAGTTTAAAATAATAATAATAAAAATATTTAAGATGCATCCAAAAACAAAAATGTCTCAATGACTTTGTAATTGCGACCATCAAAGCCAATAATGTAGAAAAGTGTAGGTACATAAAATAACTGGAAATGTTTGCTAGAAAAAAAAATTTTGAATAGTTAGAAATTATAATGTTTTAAAACCATTGATTTTTTTAAATTTATAATTAATTAATATTCTTGATTTCTAAAATATAATATACCAAGCAATGTATTAAAAGTTTTAATGTTTATACTTGTTAACTAATAACAACATTTTATTCATAATTTTGTAACAACATTCATTTTTAAACTTAAATGGAACATATAAATATATAAATAAGTAAATCAACAATTTTATATTAAATTACCTACATATTATTTACATTTTTATTTATTTGCACATTAAATTGAATTTAAATGACATTTAAAAATATTAAGGTAATTATTTTTTAATTATTCATGCTCAATCTTCTTTATCTTAATTTCTTGAAATGATTTACCTGTAGTTACTCAGTTGAAATTTAGCTACTTTACATGAAGAAACTTATTTTTATTTTAAATTTTTATAACCCAAAATGTTAAAATGAGTTATGTTTTGATATTTTTTATAGTGTATATAAAATATTACACCAGGATAATTTATTATGGAAGTGTATCATATTTTTAATTAGAGCAGATATAAGTACATTAATAACATTATATGAAGGAATGTAATGAAAAAATGAAAATTATATAACAGGAAATAATTAAAAATAATACATTGTCATTAAATGATACATTAAATCTTAAATTGTGTTCTATGAAAAAATGAAGTACAATTGTAAATGTGTATTTATATACTATATTTATAAACTATACAAACATTAGACCAGTCTAAAAAATAGCTCAATTATGAATAAAATAAACATAGAATTTAAAAAAAAGTAACAAATAGATATTCATAAAAATAAATACATAGTAAATTTAAATATTAATTAAATAGGAATAAATAATATTAAGAAATACAATATTATATTCATAATATTAATTTCAGCAAATTGTGTTTGAGAGTTATGTTAAATTATAATAAACTGGTTGTATAATAAATTACGTAGGTAATAGTATTGACGACTAATAACTCCTTCCATCAAAACTTTTCCAGAAGAATTCTACAAGAACAAAAATATTAAAATAAATGCATATTAACCTAAATCGTTTAACATATATATAATATTTATAATTAATAATATAAACATTAAATTTAAACAATTGGAAAGAAATAATTACTAATTTAATTTAAATTAAAACTCAATAGCATTATTGAGCTAATTTTCAAAAAATATTTTTTTCTCTATAATCTTAATACAACCATGCATTATGAGTTGTCTCTGTCTACTAATGTATTACACTATATATTTTAATTCAGCACAAACAATTTTGAGTAGTTAGCTACATTATTAGAATTAATTGATCTATTATTAAACTTAAATGTAGAATTTTATTGATATTTAAGTGAATTTTAACTTTGTAAAGTATTAAAAGTTTAAAATGTTCATAATTATTTACGATTTAAATATAAATAAAATCCATGACATACTTTAGACAATATTATTAACTTTAAGTTTGATAACAAATCAATTGATTCTAATTTTAAATAAAGAAAAGTTATATTTGAAACTATGAACATAAAATTGGTTTAGCTGAATTTTGAAATAAGACAGATAACAAATGAGGCTAAAAATATGAAAAATTAATATCATACGATTGTAAAATCATGACGTGGTGTCATTTCAATTTTTTTTTTTTTAATACACATGACATATATAGCAGGCAATTTTAAGCGCAAGCAACTATCAATTATTCAGGCCAATCAATTTATAAAGTGGGCCAAATAATTACAATATTGGATTTTAAAATAAATACGCAAATATATACACTGCGTTATCCAAATAATGCCACTGATGAGAATAAGATATTGATGTTAATAAAAACATGATTTAATACATAATATAATATACAATATACAGTTAACTCACTCTACGAACACAAACGGTACGATTACAACACCACAAAACACCTTTAGAAAGTTCACAAGGTATATTATGTTTGGACAAAATTTGTTTAAAATCTGATAGTTTTAATCGATTAATAAACACTGTTTTGCGAGGACGAATTTCCTACAAATTAAATATTGGTATTATATTATTATACTCCAATAATTATTTTTAAAAATATAAATAAATTGTTTGTATAACTTACATGATCCGCTAAAGGTTCAAGTGTAAACATTTGATCATATATTCTTTGTTCTATAAATACACATAGAAAATAATAGAAAAATTTCCTAATTTGTATATTTAAATAAATAAAAAAACAAATAAATACTTTTTTCAGGTACAACATTGTCAATTTCCATAGCATGATCACGATTTATTAATTTTAACTTAGCATTCAGGTAAGCTAAATCACCATTTGGTCCTTTTTTTAAATTAATCTTGGAAAGAAGTGCATCTGTTAAACGTACCTAAAATCATAATTTTAATAAATTGTATAAAAAGACAAACATTTTATATGATAAAGATTTATTTATACTTGGTAAATATGAGATTCTGTTGTTACGTTCAAACATTGTCCAATTCTAGGTGTAAAAACTTTACTATTTATAAATACTTCAGCAAAGTTGTAAACAACTTTAGTACTATGTGGGTTGCCTCTTACTAATATTAAACGTCTAGGTTTTAATGCAAGTACAATTTGTTTTATTGACTCTCCATCTGAGCGACCTTCAAAATCAATATGTACAATTTTTGCTGCCACATAAATGTTCTGCTCATACTCCACACACTTTGATGGAAGATCATATAAATCTGCTTCTTCACCTTCGTCACTTATTTGATTTTGTTCGTTTGCACTTAATTCATCCCCTAAGGTTGTTTCAGGTTTAATAAAATTGTCTTGTCTAAAATAAAATATAAATTTAATTAATCATTTTTTAATAAATATAAAAAAAAACTATACTTTATTATTTCGCCATATGGATCAAATTTAAATTTTTCTTCATAATAAGGAAACATAGGTGGCAATTCTTTTTTTGAAGATTTTTTGGAGGTTGATAAATCACCATCTACTAGTAAATCATGCATGCCTCTCATAGCCTCTTGTTCGTCTTCAGAATCAGAACTTTCTGGATCACTAATAACATTTAAAAATTTTAAATATACTTTAATATAAGTAATTAATATCTTCTACTACAAACATATTATATAAAATACATATTTAGAATTTGTAAAAGAAAAATTACATTTTACTGGCTTCCATTTTTTCTGCATTATATTTGATATTATATTCTTCCAACTCATTTTTGTCTAATGGTACGCGTTTCTTAATTATTAATTTAATATTTCTATCACCACCTTCATCAATTAAATTGCGTGCTAATGTACCCTGAGCAGTTCTGTAATAATTATGAAAGAATTAACATGGCGTTATTTGTAATAATTGATATACTTTCAAAATATGTACCTATCTGCAAGAATAATACTGTTTTTTGGTTTTGAAGCCCACATAATAAAAATTTCTCTTGAAAATCCACTTTCAAGATCTCCATTGCTAGCTAATACAACCTTAATTTTCAAAAATTAAATAATAAATGTTTATTTACTAAATACTGATATCCAGTAGCGCAAATAGGGGGGGGCTTGGGGGGACTTAGTCCCCCCGAAATAACTCAAAGCCCCCTCAAAAAATAATAGTATAATATATGTATGTTATTCTTAATAAGTTATTTTTACCGGTTTTGGTAATTTTGGGGCTTGAGCCCCCCCTAAACATTTTTCCTATTTGCGCCACTGCTGATATCAGAAAAATATTTAATTTTTATAAACAAAACTCTAATACCCCATGCTTTAAATACAAATTATCCATTGTTAAAATAATACTTTTATGCCTAATCATTTTAAATCAGTAAGGTAACTTTGTTGACATCATAAAATCAACTAACAAACCAACTTGTTAATTATGATAAAATCAATGAATAAGTTGTATGAAATGTTCCAAAATAAAATAAATGCATACAAAAATTAAAAAAAATTAATAATAAATATTCTGTTTTCAATTGTTGAAAATATTAATTTTTTTATAATTATAACAAAAAAATCTAATGACACCAGGTTAAGTATGCATAATTTTATCCTAAACTCATGTCCCATATTTTTTTTTATTTTTACGGAACCATAATTGTGCTCAGTACTGCTGAAAATATCAAAATAATGTGACAAAAATGTTAGATTTAATATTTCTAATCATTCGCTTATTGTTATTACTTTCTTTATATTCAGTGTTAAAAATTATTACAATTATTTTTTTAGAAATATTTGATACCTAAATTTCTTTTAAATACAATCAAAATAGCTATATCATTTAATTATTTATTTGATTTCTTTGTCATTAGATATATTATTGTGTAATTATTTGTATAATTTATATTTAATGTATAATGTAACATGAAATATGACATACTTTTGGTTCGGAGACTTTGTTAAAATCATTCATGTTGTGACATAATTTTACATGCTTAAAAAAAAATGGATTATTCCTTGCACCTTCAAAACTTTTCATTAACTTATCACTCATCCACTCAATCTAAAAATTAATTTTATCAAAATCAGATTAAAATTATAAAAACCAATTCAAGTGGAAATTTACTTGAGACTTTGCGAATTCAACTGTATTGTAGCTAACATTTGTTAAAAATACTAATGAGTACACAGCAAGACCAGATTCTTTATTATGCCACAATTGGTCCAGCATATGCATTAGTTCTAAAACACGTCCTGCTGTATCAATTGCTAATAAAACATTACCTTTGACACGTAGTGTTGTCAATATACAAGCTGTAAAAACAAACATATTTTTAATATTTTGTGCATTATAATAGGTTAAGTATTAAACTAACTCATTAAAGCTTCATCACGATATCTACGCCTAGGTTGCGAATAAGCAGCATTAAAACAATCCAATATTAGTAATGACGGTCTTCCAAGTCTTTCCAAGTCACTGCCATTCAAATGTCTTTCTTTTTTATGATTAAAATCTACAGCATACACAATATCCTCTTCTCCGACCTTAGATATTCTCCAAATTGTACCACCAACCATATGGCCAGCAGGTAATGCTACTATTCTTAAACCAATTCCTTTACCTAAATTAAATAATAGAAAAAATTATAATAAAAAATAAGAAACCACTCTGTTGTACAGAAAGATACGGGTATACCTCATCATTAAGTAAACACTGCTGCGATGGATGTTTAAAATTTGAATCAAATGTAAAACATTATTGGTTTTTATTTTTATTTAATCTTCAAAAGGAAAATTATATACAATAAAAAACGATTCTGAGAGTAATAAGGTCTAATGTTTTGGTAACAAAGGGAATTAACAATTATTTCAATATTAATATTAAAATTTTTAAAAATTATCATATTTTTTTTTCACTTTTTTCTAATTATTTTAAAAAGAACTGAGAATTTACAATACTAATAACCTTCCTAAAGTACCTATTAACTACAAAAAACTTGTATACAAGTTGATGAAAAGAATAATTTTTCTAACAAAAAAAGAGTTTTCAGAAACAAAGATAAAAAATAAAATAAAAATGTATCATTGTAAAATCAATATATTCAATATCCAAAATATATAATTGATTTAACTAACTATATTAACAATATTCAAAAAATAAAATAGTTGTATACTATTTATTAAGATTTTATTTTATAATAGGTATACAAATGTGTAAAAAATATAAATATTAAGTCAAATTATTCAATTTAATAAATTTTCAAATATAAAATAGCCAATGGGTAAGAATGTCCATGTAGATGCCTAGTATATTTAAGCATTATACTAGATTTATACAAAAATTATACTACTATACCATATATTAAATATTAATTTAAATTATTTTTAATAAAATATAATAATCTTAATGTATAAAACCTTGGTTTTGGTTATAAATAAATTGATTATCTAATGTGATATGTACATTCAAAGGATTACCCGGCCCTTTTGTTTTTATCTACAGACCATTTTATACTTAGATATTTCTATCTATAAGCCAATTTAAATGTACATACCTTTTAATGAAACAATTTGATTATATTTCACTTGTATGACTTTATCAAAAGCAGCATCTACATCATCTAAGTTAAATAGATTAAAATCTTCTACATTGCATAAAGACTATATAACAAAAAATTCATGATTACATTGAAATGTTCAATACATAACAAAAATATTATTAGAAAAACCAATTTAAAACTGTACTTGATGTAAATCATACATAAACATTTGGCCCATTTGGTATACAGGTATAGTAGCATAGACAGGGCAGTTTAAACCACATTTTCCAACCAGGTACGGTAAAATTCCAAGATGAAAACGGTCTGGATGAGATAATAAAACCGCATCTATTTGATGAATATACCTACAAACAGATGATACATTACACATTTTTAAAATTAAAAAAATAAACGGTTTAATCAACCTTTTTAACTTATTCACAACACCCATGTTAAAATTTTCATCCCATCCACAGTCCAACAAGAATTTAAACTCATCGATTTGTAATAAATAGCAGGGTGGCGATTCATCATGCGCACCCGACAAAGTATAAAACTTTATTATTGACGTCATTTTATTGAAGGCAGAAAAATCAATGGAGTATTAATATAATTCGATTTTTCAATTCGGTAATTGACTCAGAAGTCGGTTATAAGTTGTCAGTCCAAGTAATTAATTACTAGTTATTCAACGCTGTCTACAGACGTGGTTAAAAGAATAGATGATTAAGAAAATAAGAAATTTATAAATAAGGGAAATCGGCACATCGCTATCGGCATTCGGCATACAATAGAAATAATAGAATAGATATCTTATATTGTTAATTGATATAGGATTTATACACGTTATCAAAAACTCAAAGTTAATACAAAATAATATGTACGCGCACAATCACATTCACAGGACACAGACCACTACAACAGACGACAGACAACTACACCAACGAGATGTTGAAGAAGTCTGTTTAAAATAAGATTCTAGGAAATAATCAGCAAAATGAAAATATGATAATATAAAAATGTAAAATAATAAAAAATGTTAATATTAATATCAATACCATAAAGTTCCGTGGGCACACAAATTTATTGTCGTTTCCACTCATAGACTCTATGTTTCCACTATATCTACCTATCTACCGCTAGAAGGCAGACGCGTGATGTAGGCAAAGGCAACCGCTATTTTTTATAATTGCCATGACAAAATATATTTATATTTGCGACGATAAATATAAATACCTACCTACTTATTAAATAATAAATATTGACGATATTCGTTATAATAAATAATAAGATGTGGATTTCGACGAAGACATGATTTCCATGTCTCACATCTCACTACAGATCTACAATGCAATTAGTTTAATAAGAACTTCATACCTTATACTTTATAGGTAGTGTATATTATTATTATTACATAATATTATGTCCAAATATTCCAAATGATTATTAAAATTTTTAATATGTTTTATCATTGATTATAAATAGTATTTATAATCAATGGTTTTATTTAAGATTTCTGGTAATAATACCACCAGACATATTTGGTGCTATATAGTAATATCGATGGTTCATATAAATAAATAGTTTGGATTTGATGGTAATATTAAAAAAATATGTTTGTAATTTGTATACCTATCTATATATAACAATAAATTAAGAAATAGGTTTAAACATTATTTATCATTTAATTTGTTTTAAAAAAATTTAACAACCGCATTAACTTCATCGCTCTGTATTCGGTAAAACTTTGAAGGTTTTGACATAAGATATTTTTATAAATAGATAATGAGTAAGACTTCTCAACGTCCACCAAAGTTATTGGGACGAGTATTGCATTATTTGCATGTATAAATATGCAGCGGTGAAACCCGAAAGCGCAAATCGACCTTTTTTTTCGATAACTCAAAAGCGTAAAATGAATTTGCGGTTTTGTACCTTGGTAGTGAGATAAAAGCGCAAAAATAAATTGTACTACTTGATACCATGACAAAATAGATCTATTAGATCTAATAGATCTATTTTGTCATGCTTGATACAATAATTTACTGACCTAACGCGCGACGCTCGACGCTTTCCATGTACGCGTGGCCTTACCCGTTCTACGACAGATTGCAGTAACGCATCCCGACGGTTATTGCATTTGTCTGTATCTTATCGTAACACATTACAATGAAAGTTGATAATCATTTAAGATAATTATAATATACATATAATATAATAATTATAATGGTGTATACGGTATACCATATAAACTTAAATTAAATAGGATTATTGATAACTATATAGCTTTGCAACTACATAGATATGTATGTATCTACCAATATAGATATGACCTATATGACTTATTAAGCTGTTTTATTTTTAATTGAAATTCGAGTGAAATGTTTTAAAATATCATATACCAGAATACCAGATACTCTTCTATAACAGTTATGTGTGCTACGATCGTGTTACGTGTGCATATGTGTCCGATTTTCGTTAAAATTAAAATTATAAGTCTTCAAAAATTAATTATTAAAATGTCATTTACATTAACTTCCACAAATAAAGATATATTGTGTATTGTGTTCAATAATTTTAAGTACAGACATCAGTGAGTAATGGCAAGTGGAGATATATCTTGGCGATGTACGATAAGACAATGTACTTCTACTATTCAAACTAATTCTAAAATATCCAACATTTTGACAGAAAATGAAAATATATCTCATAATCATAATACTGTGGAAAATCGGGATATTCAGCGACAAATAGTTCGTAATAATTGCAAACGAAAGGCGACTGAATTTATTTCGAAGCGATCAAATAAAATTATTCGTCGTGAACTGATGGCGGTTGAAACTACAGAACTATTACACAACGATAATATGTATAGTATAAGAAAATCCATGTATATAGAGAACGTCGCAAAATAATTCCTGCAGCACCTACTTCATTATTAAAACTCATTTAACAATTAAAAACCAATAGTTTAACTACAAATCGTAATGAAACATTTTGTCATGTGGATGAAGAGTCGAAAATTATAATATTCACGACAAACAGTAATTTAGAATATTTAGTTAATAATAGTTATACTATTTTAGCTGATGGTAAATTTTACGTTTGTCCCGTTCATTTTGAACAACTATCTATACAGTTCATGTTCTATACATAAATCAATTTACGTCCAAGTAGTGTATTGTCTATTACCATTCAAAACAACTGATATTTATGAAAAAATGTGGCATTTAATAAAAACATTATGCAAGAAAGAATTAAAACCTTAAAATTTACTTTTGGATTTTGAACTATCTGCTCATAATGGCGTTTTGCTATATTCCCAAATGCACAAATTAAATGTTGCCGGTTTCATCTCGGGCAAGCCTGGTATAGACAATAGACATATTGCAAAATTGGGACTTAAAATTGAATACGACCAAAAGGAATCAGACATTTCATACTGGTTAAAGTATTTCTTTGGATTGGCTTTTTTACCTTCTACTGACATTTCTGATGCATTTTATGAACTATTTTCTATTGCTCCTGACAACCAGAAGATAATATCAACATTTTCAGATTACCTATATTTCAACGAATTTTATTGAAAATGACAGCAGATATCCACCACATCTCTGGGCTGAGCCACCTTCGAACGATCCAAGGACTACCAATGGTCCAGAATCATATATCACCGTCATTTGAAAGATCAATTTTATAACCCGCGCCCATCTATTTATAATTTTATTGAAGTGATTAAAGAACAACAAGCAGAAATTTATTTAAAATTACAGTCAAATGGTCGAAAAACTACGAATCGCAAATCTAAAATCATCTCCAATAAAAAAACTTGCAGGACCTTGTAGAACGAAAAAAAATTTCTAGATTGGAATATTTGAAGACAGTGGGTTTCAAATTTCAAATTTAATTTTAAGGTACCTACTTATTATTATATTAGTTTAATAAATTTATTTATTTGTTCATGATACTTATATTTATTTAACTAATTTAAAATAATATTTATAATTTTATTTTTTATTTTTTACTAATTTGTATTACTGACATTTTGATTTTTTGAACTTATTTCAATATCACTGTAAATGCTTAATTTAATATTACTAATAACTACGATTTTAATTAATACACTTTTTTTTTATAAAATTGATTTGCGCTTATGGGTTATTAAAAAAGGTAATATTTTTTTGCGCTTGGGTTATTTATTTGGGAGATGGTATTTTGCGCCAATTTAGTTACCTGTAATTTGCGCCATCAAAAGGTACATTTAAGGACGTATGTAATTTGCGCCAAAATATAAAAATATAACATGTATTTTGCGCCACATATACAAATTAATTTTGGTAATTTGCGCCACGACAGAAAACGAAATGGAATATGTAATTTGCGCCACACTTTCAACTTCAATATTGTTGGAATTTACCAGCAGATAAATTTACTAATATCGCATAGGATATACAATAGTCAATAATACGCACCGACGTGCGTGTCCAATATAATATTGTTGTGTTCTATTGATAATAGACATATTGTCTCTATTAGATTACGTCTAATTTAACGAAAATTATATGTTATATATTAGGTACTACGAAAATTGTACATACTAAACGAAAATTTATATTTATACATTTATTTATAATTATTATTATTTTTTATTTATTAAAATTAAAATGTTTTAGCATATTATCATGCTATTACAAGTTTACTAACGTGTTCAATTACAAATAACAAATTTAATTATAATTATAATATGACTGATTTTTATATTTTTATTACTAAACGAAAATTTACTTATTTATATACATGGAGTTCGTTTTACTTGTGGCGCTAATTACAATTTCAATAATGTGAACTATTATGGCGTAAATTACAATTTTTGTAGGTAAACGATGGCGCAGATTGCATATTGCCTTTTTACTTAGTTTTATTTGGCGCAAATTACAAACTTAAAAAGTGACGCAAATTACCAAAATACAATTTTTGAATTTTAGATGTGGCGCAAATTACATACGCCCATTTATTTTTGCGCGTTTGGGTTGCGTTTGGGTCAAATTTTGCGCTTATGGGTTACAGCCAATATGCTGCAGCCCGCTTAATAGTTTTTAGACTATCATCATATATGTTGTGTCGTTGTCTTTTTAATTAATAATTGTTCATGGTTGATACGTTTGGTATTTTCTTATTCTTTATTTTTGGATATAATTATATGATAATTATTGTGATCAATTTATAATTAAACACAAAATATAAAAAAAGAGTAGGTAGAAATAAAACATGTACCTACCTAATTTTATAGAGAAAAAATCATTTTTTTATCTTTATTCAAAATAAAAAGAAACAAATCCAAATCCTAACTATTAGCATAACGAATAAGGAAATCCCTATATAAAATTAAATCTATATAATATGTAATATATCAATAATCAATAGATACCATAATTATTACTCTATTATTATTCTTTAAAATATTTTTGATGCAAAAAAAAAAATATACCTATATTGATCTTTTCACTAGTATCGCTAATAAAATGCAGGATTTGGGCATGTGGCTTACCTTTTGGAAAAGAACAATAATAAACGATATTAAAGTTTAAATATTATAATTGTCTTATTAGTTATTTCTTATCGGGAAAATAGCTTTAATAAAAATCATTCCAACACAAGAGTTATAGAAAACACTTTTGCTTGTTTTACTCACCTTAAAAGTTGTTTCTAGCGATTCGCATTAACTAAAGAAGATGCCAATTTTTTACTGGTTTCTTGTGTGTTACCCACCATATTTCATAGCTATATAACATTTTCCAATGATTCTGGTGACCGTGATCCGCTAAAAACGGTCATTAAATTTTTAGTTACCTATACCTATAAAAAAACAATACTTGGGATTTTTTACTTTTGACCTCCCAATACTCAAATTACCAACTAATTCTATAAAACCAACTTGGAAGTTCCAAGTTGGAACCAATTATCATACTCTAAGATAAAAAATAATCTATTTACTAAAAACACACGCACACACACACACACACACGCTTTTTATGGTAAAATGTATAAGTAACATTTTAAATGCACTATAACCGTCTATAACATTTTGCTTCAATTTGATTAGGTATTTTTTTAATATAATGTTAATAAATTATATTATATTCATTTTTTTAATTACCTAGGTGTCTAGGTACTACAAAATAATAAAAATTGTTTCAGAACAGTGGCGTAGTTACGAGGGGGGCAAAGGGGGCGCTTGCCCCCCCAACCTCTTCTGAAAATTAACTTTTAAGCAAAATTTGGTAATTAAAAAAAAAACTGTATATTGGAAAAAAATATTTTAGATTCTGAACGGAGTTATGAATGTATTGATTTTACAAAGATATGTGTTTTTTTATTTTTTTATTTTTGTGTCTGTCATCACATTTTGGAGTAGTAATAATGCTTCGATTTTTGACTTCAGCCCCTCTTTGAATAGGAAAATTAATCTAGATGGTACTCTGAGGAGCCAAAAGTAAAAATTTTCCTACAGTTTTCAAAAAAATCGAGAAAAACAAAAAAAAATTAACAGAAAAACGGCAATTTTACGCATAACCACTTTGTGACAAAATCGATATTTTAGATTCTGAACGGAGTGATGAATGTATTGCATTTACTATGATGTGTGTTTTTTTTTTTTTTTTTTTTTTTTTTTGTGTCTGACTCCAACATTTGGAGCAGTAATAATGCTCCGATTTTAGACTTCAGCCCCTCTTTGAATAGGAAATTGAATCTAGTTGGTACTTTAGGGGGGTCAAAATTAAAGTTTTCAAAAAAATCGAGAAAAACAAAAAAAAAATGACAGAAAAATGGAAATTTTACGGAAAAACCACTTTTCGACAAAATCGATTTTTTGATTTTGCTGTAACTCAAAAACGAATTATTGTAAATACTTGAAATTTTCACCAAATGTTTATATTCTGGTTATCTCTTTACAGTTAAATTTTCAAAATATTTTGACCATTTTTAAGCTACTAATAGACAATTGAAATTTTCGACTTTTCTAAGTTTTTTTTTCTTCAAATGCCGATAAAAATTTTTTGGGTGGCCAGAAAATCTTGAAAATTTAATACAAGGTTTCTTATAAGTTTTTCTTAAAGTGATAAAAAAAAATCCGAAATCGTTAGTCACAATTTTTTTTTATAAGTGTTTAAAGTTCGAATTTATACGAAATATGTCAAAATTTAAATTAAATTCCATACGCTCATAATGCGAATGTTGGCCATAGTAACCATAGTAACATAATATAAAAACTATACTATTTGTTTCAAAATAGAATATTTGACAATATTTAAATATAATATATCCTAAACTGACAAATCATCTCCGTTCAGAATCGTTTTTCGTATACAATGATACCTATCATTGCATTCAAATTTAACCTTCCATAGTCTGAGGTCCACCCCACCCCCTAATATACAGCAGAGCGATACCCACTTACCCGCTTTTTTTTTTTTGATTTTGCTGTAACTCAAAAACGAATTATTGTAAATATTTGAAATTTTCACCAAATGTTTATATTATGGTTATCTATTTACGGTTAAAGTATTTTGATCTTTTTTTAAGCTACTTATAGACAATTTAATTTTCGATATTTCTAAGTTTTTTTCCTTAAAATGCCGATAAAAAAAAATTTGGCTATCCAAAAAATCTTTAAAATTTAATACAAGGGTTTGTTATAAGTACTCGTGTATTTGACTTAATATAATTCATGATTATTATGAACAATTTTGAAATTATGCCCCCCCCAACTAAAATTCCTAGCTACGCCACTGTTTCAGAATAAATTATTATTTTACAATTGAAAATACAATAATGTAAAATTGCAATCGCTCATACAATATGTAGGTACCTACTTGAATTAACACTAAACTTTTATTTTTAATTCCAGTAAAAAAAAACTTTAATTAAAAAATTTGTATTAATTATTCAAGCTTTGGGTTAAAATTTTTATTACACAATATAATTTATACAAGGTGATTTTTTACCGAAGAACACTCATTATTTTTAAAAGTATTCATGTTTTTGAAAATATTTTTTTACATAGTTTCAAGTTGTTAAAAAAACAACATTTTTATTAAAAAAATGTATTTTTAAATATTTTTTATCCTTATATTTTTTTTAAGTTTTTTACTTTTTTGATTGACAACATATAGTTTTAATTTCATATTCCAAAGCAGAATAATTTTCTGAGTATTTTGATACATAAAATTCGAATTTAGGGCCAGTAGTTTATAAGTTATACTTATTTAAAGTTTAAACAAGAGGAGTAGTAGACAAACATTTTGCGGAGTAACCCCGTACCACTCCACTCTACGCATCTTAACTTTAAATACTTATAACTCATAAAGTACTGGTCCTAAATTCGATTTTTATGTATCAAAATATTCAGAAAATTATTCTGCTTTGGAATATGAAATTAAAACTATATGTTGTCATTCAAAAAAGTAAAAAAATTAAAAAAATATAAGGATAAAAAATATTTAAAAATATAATTTTTTAATAAAAATATTGTTTTTCTAACAGCTTGAAACTATGTAAAAAAATATTTTCAAAAACATGAATACTTTCAGAAATAATTAGTGTTCTTCGATAAAAAAATCACCCTGTATTTTCCGATTTGAACAAATTTCATAGAAATTTTGAACGTTTATAAAAATAGATATTTTTAATTATGGCAAAGAACAACTTACGGTAAGGAAACCGGTATCAAACATTCGATATATTTTACTTAAAAATATAATTGTAATACATAAATTAAAAATCAATTTTTTCTTAAATTAGTGTGATGAACTATTTTATTCTATAACTAATATTTTTTAGAGTTTCTTGTTTGTAAAAATTACGTAGGTAGATATGAAAAATATTAAAAAGTACTAACTAGATTCAATATGTGAATATGTCACCAGAAACCTAAGAAACTATAGTAAATACTAAATACTCTCAAAGTTGAGATTTTAAGCATTTTCACCATTTTTATGGAATAGGTACTTATAAGTGACGTTAGACACAAAATTAAATAAAAAATGTTTTTTAATTATCATCGTAACTTTGTAAATAACCAATATATAATTTTTCGACCACAATTTACTATCTCACTTGTCTTACCCAGCTGACAGTTACCCACATAGGCACAAAACCGCTACCTACTACGCCTATTTATTTCAATTACCTAGGTAGGTTAGTTTAACTAGAGAGAACGCCACACCAGTTATTTTCAGTATTAAAAACACGCCTACGCAAAACAGACTAAACGACATTAAAAAGTGGTTTAAGAATAAAAATACCAATTATGTGATTTATAGGTAACAATATTTTGGAGGGAATCTCATATGCGTTTTTTAAAATATTCAATATTAAAAAAGTTACAGTTATATAAAAAATGTAAAAAAAACGGTTTTTGAACCTTTTATATCGAGCTGTATATTTAACATATTAAAAAACCCATATGAGGTTCCTTCTGAAATATTCTTCTCTATAAATCTCATAATAGGTGTTTTTACTCTGAAACCACTTTTTAATACCATTTCATTTGTTTTGCGTAGGTAAACATATTTTGACGTCGTAAAATGTTAATTTTGTTCCGGCACGTGCAAATTTTTTTGATTTGAATAATTTGTATTCCCGAACTTTTTGTTCAATTTGAAATACGTGCTCGGATTTTTTGTCTAACAAAAAAAAACATGAAAACATAAATCTGCACTTTTTGTCCAACTTTATTACAATCATGACAAAATTTTGTCATGATTACAATTAGATATTTTGTCATTTTGACCGATTACTCTATCTATGGTGCAAATGGTGCACTACTAAAGTATGCAACATAAAATATTTATCATATTATTATTTTGTCTGTTATCGGTTTGGATTTCAGCAAAAAATTGATATGTTGTTATCATCGTTATTGAGCCGAACCCATTTATATGAGTGTACACTGACTACACTGTACAAAAGTATAAAACGCCTAAACAGTCATTTTTTTGTATACTTGTCAATAGTAATCACTATTCATACTATTACATTTTACATCATTAATTAATAATTATAATACTAAATATTATTTTAAAAATACTTAATGTTATTCTGATTTCGTTTCGTCCCAATCTCCCAATTACATTTCAGGTTTTATCATTATTATTATAAATTTCTATAGATCATTTTATTCATTAATTAATTTTATGCATTTTTCTGTAAAATATTATGTGCATTTAGGTGAGATTTCTTAATTTAATATTAATATTCAACCACATTCATAGTAATATTACCTTAAGAAATGGGTCTTTGTAAATGTCCAAAGCGCAAAACTACGAGTCATTTTTGTTTTCATCATTGTGTCAATGTTTGTGAGCATTGCATCGTTAACAACCATACTACAGTAATTAATCATAAAATATATAATCATAATTTTTCTGGTTATTTCACTTCATAATTTTTAATAACAACCATGTTTTAGTGTACAGTTAAATCATATACCACCTGGCTGAAAGAAGCCAGTGGTGGCATATCGTCATCATCGGCTACAGCAGCTGCATTATGTGCGATTTGCCAAAAACAATTTGTTTTAACATCAAAAGAAGTTGACAGTTCAACAGTTCATTTTAATGGTTCTAGAAGTAATACGAAAACTCCTATACGTCTTTTATGTTATCGTAAGTATACAATAAGAATATTTAAGGCATACAACTTTTCAAGTTATAAATAGTGCATATTATAATCTAAGTCAACATTCCCCACCCATGGGCTATAGGTAACGCAGTACTGGTTCATGGATCATGGTCAAGGGTTGGCAAATTTTATATTGTATTAGAAAAACATATATATCCATTTTTATTTTTATTAAATTTGTCTATATTGCCATAATTAATTGTTACCTGCATATTACTGTATTAAGTTAGTGTTCAACACTTTTTTACAAAATTAGTAATCCGCACAGCAAAAAAATTTTGGAACCATTGATATAAATTAAAATGTATTATTAAATTCTTAGAATAATCCTTTGTCATTTCACTTTTGAATAATATATCATTTTTAAATTAAAACTATTCTAAGACCTCAAGAATTAATCTGGACAACCAATAATACTTATTATTAGTATTATTGTAAAAGAATCTCAAAATTCAACAGTTTCTTCAAACCAGTAAGCTTGTCAAGTGTAACAGTGTGCTTTAATTTCCATATTCTAAGTCTGTACTGTACTAGTTATTCTGTTTTTTTATAGGACTTATACTGTTTTGCATTAGATTTTTTATTTTAACATGTTCATATAAATGTGATATGGGTGGTTCTCAAGATAGATTGATCACGTGTATAAGATATGTAGACACAGTTATTATTATTTTCATACCAGATTTATCGAAATTAATTAATATTAATAAATATTAAGTTCCTATGATTTATATTAACATGTTATAGCTAGCTTACATTTTGGCTAGCAGAAAGATTTATTTAGACATATTATCAGTTATTTATTGTATCGCATGGTTCATGGTTCACAAAATCATTTGTGTTTCTTAAATTTAAAATACATATTTTTTTTACTAAACAAAGAATTCAAGTACCTATCTTAGCTTATTTCATAGGTTATTTTGTTTAATCTGAACTTTTAATTATTTAGACAACACAGAGCCCCTCTAATTAATCTAGATTAATGAGATTGTTTTACTGTTTTGACAATAATATAAAACTTATTTATGATAGACTAACGAGTATTTCATAAATTAATTTATTCAATTTATAATCAACAGATGTAGTGCATACACGTTGTTTATCATCTTATGTTAAGAAGCAATTTAAAGAAAGAAACATTTTGAAATGTCCATCATGTGATCGGGAATTATGGATACAACAACAAGAGCAATCACAAGTTACTAATGATAACTCAGGAGTTGATTCCAATGATTTAACACCTGTTGCATCACTGTTGTACAAACATTTATTGAATAATGGCAGTTGGTGGGGCCAGGCGTTAATTAAAAATGAAAATGTATGTAATAAATAATAAATGTGACATTTAAATGTAAATTAAATAAAAAAATTATAATTGTTTTTTAAAAGGTGAATGACATTGAAAAATATTTACTCGAAGATGAACTTCATGAACCTGAAGAAGAATCTGATGAAGAAATACAAAAATTTGAAAACTATACATCTCAAACAAATATTATATCAGACAATAAATCTCCAATCACACTAGGTGAAAAAATGCATTTAGCTGATAGTAACATTGATTATTACAATCATTATGAACTAGCACACACAGTACCAGATGTAACAACTATAAACTATCGTAATAATACAAATCAAATATATCAGCCAATCCATCATCGGCACTTTAACAATAACTATGGTAAATAATATAAAATAATAAAATGAAACACAACAATTTTGAAGTTTATGTTATATCTATTATAATTATATAATGTTTCTGAATTATGATAAACTAGCTATTTATTTTTATTTTTAGTAGGTGTAAATAAAAAGTATTATTTTCTTATGGAATGTTGAAGATAAAAATAGGTTATGAATTAGTAAAATATGTTTTTATTTTGTTTTAATTATGAAATATTATTTTATTACAAAAATAATAATTTAATCCATAGTAATCTTTTAAAATGTGAAAGCATTAATTTACTTTTTAAGAAACGAATTGTTGTAAATGACACATTAAAAATATAAAATAGTTATTGTTTTATTCAGACAACCACAAAAATGTTTTTTAATGTTAAGATGGTAATAAAAATTATTATTTCCCTACCATAATTTATTTTTGCTATAATAATTTTAATTTCAAGTTATGATTTATGATATTATAAAATAAAAAATGTAATGTTGAAAATATTGGTATATTTATTTTTGGATTAAATAAAAGTATAAAAAATGTTAATTTAAGATATAATCCTAAATTTAAAATATTTAACAATAGACATAAGTAAAACATAATAATTAGACATTGCATGCACTATTATATAATATAGATGTGCAAAACTTAAAACTTTAATTCAATAAAACTTTGGTTTGAATATTGATAATAGGAATTTATTCGCAATTAAAATTATGTAATTTTAAAGGTACTTAAAAATGGTTATATTAAAAAATAAGTTATCATTTTTTTTTAGGTCAAGATTCAGCATTAACACTACAGCAGCTGCAATATCAACAACAACAACAACTACTACAGCAAAAACAATGTTCATCTGTTAACATGACAACAATTGCACAAAGTTCTGATTTGAATAATAGACATATGATAACGTCCATTACTCCATTATTAAATAATGAAAATAATTTGAATCATGATGAACAACAGGATCCTAGTGGCAAATATAGACCTAAAAAGTTTAATAATCAGTCTTGGTCTTTAAGTTACCAACGGCTATTGCAATATTTTTGTGGGTAAGATAAATAAAGAACTTTTTTTACAGTAGTCAATACAACTTGACTTAATTTTATACAAAAGTTATAGTACATAATATTTTAATATATTATATCCTCTTAAGTGGAGGCAACATCCATATGTGTTGTTACTTGTTCCCATCTTACAAGTGTACAACATGGCAAATTTACTCTCAGCATATCACGTTTGGCTCTATTAGTTTAAAAATTAGAATAAATTGCCCTATTATGAAACTTGATGATAAGAACATAATCTGTGTTTGTATGTTGGTTTTTTACAATTATTCAGTTTTTAAGTGAGTTATGAGCATTTTTAATTTACGCTATATTATATATGCATAAATTGCTTAAAAATTAAACTTTCGTAAAAAAACCAACATACAAATACAAAAAAGTTCTTACCTTCAAGTTTCATAATAGGTCGATTCACTAATGCAATAGAGGTGGCCACTTACTGGTCGCAACACAACATATAGAACGTTACCAAAAAATGTGATTTATTAGACGTACCAAATTAATTTATTGTATATTTCCTTCTTTTTTTTTTTTATTATTATTATTATTATTATCAGTATTTTATTTGATGTAATTATTTTATATAATTGTTATTGGCATTTTTATTATCGGACACGACAAGAAGAACTAATGTTTAAACTAATAAAGCTAAATGTGATCTACTAAGTGTTAATTTTCCATGTTACATACTTGTAAGATGGAGACAATACAGGTGAGTGTGACGCTCTCTTAATTGTGATTATCTTAGGAATTTAAGTGTAATAAATGTTGATTAAATAAAAAAAACGATAAATTAGAAATAAATGTATAATATATCAATCTTTAAATTACTCTAATGTTTCCTTTGTGATTTAAAAATCCATGTAACATTTAATTGTTGATAGTAGATACAGATAGCCATAGGCGTGTCCAGACCTTATGCGCAGGTCGTGCACAACAGTGGCATATTCAGAGGGAGTAGGTTCCTGCACCCCCCATCACCCCCTAAAAAAAATTAGGTTTTGGTTTAAGGATATGACCCCCAAATTTCTTAAAAAGTTTTATCATTATTATATAATAATGATTGAATCAGTTTTAGTTTTTTATTAGGAATAAAAAACAATATTCCTTTTATTATAGATAAATAAATAACTATACTCCGACCGGAATAAGAACGTACCCGGGCGGCGGACTAAATCAGGTTTGTAGTGCGCCGGTCGTCTCTGATTGGCTGAAACATTTACGGTCGCACTGGTATACAGCGCTGTCTCAAATAAACACATAATACACCGTGTTAATAAAAATATTTAATAAAGTAAATAATAATATTAAGTTTATAATATGGCCGATAACAAAAAAAAACTGTTGTGCATTATACTCCTATGCGTCATTACTTGAGCGCCCTGTATAATAATTACAGTAATTAATAGTTGATTAATATCACCACTTTGTATGCAATATCGGCAGCACCCAATATAGACAAGGTGGTGGAGGGGAACCGGTCGCCGCCTGCGCGACGAGGTACGTTCTAATTCCGGTCGGAGTATAGGCAATATTAAATTGTAATTAGTATTATAATTTGTAATACTTTTTACAAATATTTTTATAATTACAAGTGTCTAAATATATATTAATGTAATAGATATTAAAAGTCCACATAATGAAAATCAAACAATTTAATATAAATTATGAAATCAGAATCTAAGAAAAATGTTTATATTATGTACCGAAATTTATAATGTAAGTTAGATCAAATTTCGCAGGTCATGCCTGTGCATGACAGTCAAGACCCGTAGACACGCCTGTGCAGATAACAATTATGAATTTAAATGTTCAAAGATAATTAACATTAAAATATTAATAAAAAATTATTTGGAAATTCAAAACATAAAAATAAACATTAAAGTAAGGAATAAAGAAGAAAATGATATAATTATTTTATATATATAAAAAAAAAGATATTTAATAACAAACAAATTATCCAAGAATAATATTTAGTGCTTAAGCAAGTAGAAAAAACAATAACTTTATTAATGTTGAAATTCAAAAGTACTTTTCCTTACGATTATTTTTACATTACTATTAATATTTCAAATATTTAATGACAAAAAAGATTGAATGTTTTATTACAATAGAAACACATTAATTGTCATAATTATAATTTAATTAAACTAACATATCTGGGTAGTTAAAAAAATTATGTTATTTTCTATGCAGACTTATCTAACAATTTGTATGATTTATACAATTTAATATTATATGTCCTGATCTATGAATTACAGTTAAAAGGAAGGTACTAATAACCTACCTTCATAAGAAACGTTAATTCATTACTTGATCCCCTATATTTATTTAAATTATTTATGAACATTTTGTCCAATTACAGTAATATTAGTGATTTGTTCTGGATCAAAATATTTCTCATAACATACAACTTGTCATGTACATGCATACATAGTACAGCATTTACTCATGATTATAATTCATTAATTTATTAGCTTTTTATTAAACCAATTTATAAATCTATGAAAAATAAAATAGTATACTAGTTTAAATGTTTAAACATTTAAAAATCCACATTAATAATTAATAATTTATTATATTAATAAATTTAATCTTGTATATTATAAATTATTAAAAATACTATTGTATATTTTTTGTTTTAGTACAAACAACAAAGCAGATGATAATAGTACTACAAGAATTGTCATAATAATTCTTTTTTGTTTATTAATCATTGTGGTTTTACTAGTAGGTATTACTAGTTATACACGTTCCAATAATGAGCCATTTGATAATAATAGCATAGATTATGCTGGAGATGATATTGAGAATAATGTCGGTAGTGCAGCCACAAATTTAAAAAATTTCAATGTCAACAACTTGTAACACTTGTAACTTAATCAATTTTACTAAAAACCTTGACATATTGTTTCAGATTAGACTAAAAGTTAAATATATTATTGTTAAAGTTGTGAATTATTTTAAAATCACATCAATCATGATATTTTATTTTGAGGTTTTCACTCAATTATTTTATTAATTACAAAAATATTACATTCAAATTGTATCAAATATAGTATTTTTTACATAAACTTTGAATTTAAATGAAAAGTTTATTTTTATATTATACTTATTTTATTTGTAAATTTGAAAATAAAAAAATTGATTATTATTCATTTTTCAATAAATACATTTATTTGATATTTAAACACTTATTACACTGGCAATAATTAAATTTGAATGGTTTTTTTAAATATTACTATTAAAGAACAGTGTTACAATATTATAAGTATAAAATCCTTTCTTAAAAATAAATATTTTAATGGTGTTCAAAAGACTTATTGTAATATCTAAATCTCGTCTAATCTTTTTTTTTTTGTGATATTACGTCTTTGTAATGAATTATATAGCTGTTTAAAGTCATATTTGTTTATATAATATTATATTATATGTATGTGTAATTATATAAATGTGCAATTTGCTATTATTATTGAAATAAATATGTGATTTTATTAATTCCTTATTAAAATTGATCTTACATATTATGTATATGTTTTTAATTAAATAATAATTTTTAAAAATTCAAAAGTATTAATATACGTACAACATACATTTTGGCTTTTATTAAAATAAGTCTTAAACCAAGACATGATTCTCCAAACGCAGAATTTGAATAAGAGCTTAATGATATGATTTACTGAATCAAGAACTTTATTGAATTCAATATATATTATACATAAACCTAAGACCGACACTACACTAAATCAAAAGTATAATTTTAACAAGAGATTACTTGTAGTATTATAATATGGGTTATATCTAAACATTACACAACGATGTAACTCATGAATTTTTTGTCACTTATATAAGAAATGCCTAAATTTGGTTGTTGCATAGTTAATATTTATGAATTTTATTGCAATAAATGAAAAGTTTTATGAAAATAAAATTGTTTTTTTATTATGTTGATACCAATGTTCATAACAGTGTATTTTATAATTTACTCTATATTATACATTCAATTAAAAAAATAATAATAGATTATAACTATGATCTGTTATTTTCTGGGTTCTGACTTCCTGCATTAACTATTAGTTATATTTTGGTATGTAAATTTTATTCAGATCCAATCCAAAAACAAATAAAACAGAATTTTTTGAAAATTTAAAACAAAGCATTAATTTTATTTTTCAACTAAAAATTATTGAAAATCTATAGTCACAATATTATTAGGTAAGCGTTAAAATTAAAATTTGAACAAAATTCGTCAACATCTAAAACATGTACAAATTATTTAGTATTTAAAAATGCATGCAATTTTTTGTTTGTATATTTAAAAAATTAAAATTTAACAAGGTGTTCTTTTTTAGTACACATTTTAGTAACATATAAGTATGAAAAAAAGATTCTACTGAAAAGCTTAATTAATTTTGTATGGAAATTTGAAGTTCTGACGACATCAAACATTTATTTATCCTTAAACAATTTTTGATATTTTATTTTTATATCAAAATATTTAATACAAGAATCCTCATAAGTAGTATTCATACTTGAATCATAAAATAAAATAAAAGGTGGGCAAGTGGGTATCGCTCTGCTGTATATTAGAGATGGAGATTAGGTCACTATAATCAATGGATGTTTTAAATTTGAATGCAATAACAGCTATCATTATATACGAAAAACGATTCTGAACGGAGTTGATTTGTCAATTTAGGATAATTAGTAGGATATAGTATATAATTATCTATATTTAAATTGTAATATTATATCGTTATTTTACACCATTTTGTTAAAAATTAAATTTTATACGCTCAAATAATTTTTTCTATATTGACGCTAGAATTTTTTTTACAGTAACTTGAAGGAAAACTTATGGTTAACCTTGTATTGGGTTTATAACCCTTGGTATAAATCATGAAAAGTTTATGAATTTTTAACTTTTTGATATATTTCGTAAACATTTGAACTTTAAATGCTTATAAACAAAAATTGTGAATAACGATTTTTGATTTTGTTTTTACTGCGATAAGTACATCTTATATAATAAGCCTTGTATTTAATTTTAAAGATTTTTTGGAAAGCCAAATTTTGTTTATAGGCATTTAAAAAAAAAAAACTTTGAAAAATTGAAAATTTAAATTGTCTATAAATAGCTTTAAATATTTTGAAAATGTAATCGTATAAATAGATAATGATAATATAAACATTTGGTAAAAATGTATTTACAATTATTCGTTTTCGAGTTACAGCAAAATAAAAAAATCGATTTTGTCGAAAAGTGATTATACGTAAAAATTCCTGTTTTACCATCACTTTTTTAGGGTTTTTAACGCTTTTGACAACTACTGAACATTTACCTTTGACCCTCCCCCCCCCAAAGTACCAACTAGATGAATTTTCCTTTTTAAAGAGGGTCTGAAGTCAAAAATCAAAGCATTATTTCTACTTCAAATCGTGATGACAGTCAAAAAAAAAAAACATACATCATTGTAAAATCAATACATTCCTCACTTTGTTCAGAATCTAAAAATATATTAGAGCGATTATTTGTTATAGGCATTTTAAGATCAAATTTGGATGAAACACAAACGTATATATACAAAGGTTTATATTGTGGGAATCGACCAATTAACTTAATTTGTCCCTTATAAATTATAAGCCAATCTTTTCATAAGATTGACTACCTATGCGTCTATGCAACGGGACATTGTTAACAATTACATAAATGACACAGTGGCGTAATTGAGAATGTTTTATGAGGGGGGGGATCAAAATAAATTTCTATGGCAAACTTGTGGAGGGCTTTTTTGTATAGGTATTAGACAATATATAAATACAGCTCAAGGGGGGGATCTATCCCCCATATCCCCCCCCGTAATTACGCCCCTGAAATGACAAGTACCTATATAAGTACTATATACTATATAGGTCACATAATTTGACTAAGGTTAGGTTAACTAAGCCAACATAATACTATTCATATTTCATTCTTAAATATATAATTGGTATTTGCCAATTGGTATAGGTAGATGGTTGGATCGTATACTTATGACAATAGATTCGATAATTTTTTATGCATGTGAATGTAAGGATATTGGATGATAATTGGTCGATATTAGTTTAATTAGGTATATAAAATTTTTTTAAATATGATGGAAAACTGAACAATATTAAATGCATAAATATAGAAAGAAAAATCACCTGGTATAGGGGCGCTAATTGACGATGCACTATATATATGTGATATACTGGAAAAACTCTCGATGTTCCGATGGGCCAGTAGAGGTCTGGGTCTTATGGTAAATAAATAATAGACCCTCAACAGGCGCCGATATAGACTAAATTTACGGGGGGGGGGAGCAATAGCCCCTTACCACCCCTTGGATTCGTGCCTGACCCACAACCGTGATAAATATAGGATTGATGTACCTACTCTGTGAATTTCATTCTTTTTTACAGTGACAATAACATAGGCTTTATACAAAGGAAGCAATAATACTAATCAAATAAAATATTGAATATATATTTTAATAAATAATAATTTGTATTCTCGGATTTAAAGTCTAGTATATAGAGACTATATTATATAGTAGATATTTTGTTCCATGGTAAAATAATGAGTACCTACTTCATCAAGTAAAACTAATGAGTAGGTAATGAGCTTTACTAACTTAAATGTTAAGTGTTTAGTTAGGTTAAATAAAATATTGGGCATGATAAGTACCAAGTGTATAAAATTGGTTATTACTTATTAGGTACCTAGTTATTATAGTCTATATAGATGAATCATGAATGTATTAAAAATTTAAAAACACAAAATAAATCGTATAATCTTTATTATACAACAATTACAATTTATAATAACGGATTATCGTAATATTTTATATTGCAGATGTGAGACGAATATACATACAAATGTACAATAGGTACCTACCTACTATATTATTATACATGTATACATGTTCAAAAGACACGATAACAATATTAATATATTATTCATATAGACCTATGATGGGCAATGGGCATACGTCTACATCGTGTACGTAGAATTTAGATGGGTAAGTATAATGATGTATAGGTTATTGAATGTTATACTTTAAAGTACCTACTAAACAAACTATATTAAAAATAAAAATAATATAGATATTATATTATTGACATATCACGTGTAGGTTAGGTTAGATATAATAATATAGTATAATATACGTTTTAATTTTACGATATTTTGATTGTCGACCACTCGACTCTGACTCGTTAAGTAGTCGCCTACCTTTTTATTTTTCTTAAACAGCTAACAAGCTAACAAACGCGACTATACAATATTACAATATATCCACTCTACTTTGTAGATTCGCGCGTCCCCTCTGGTCGTCATTTTATCGTCACTCCTCTCCGACGAGGAGAGCCATGACGCATATAGCCATCCACGATGTAGAGAAGAGAAGGTGATAACACTCCGTGAAAAAAGTGGCTTATTTTTCGACGGCACTATTTTAGTTAACATGAATACCGCCGGGCACCGCCACAGTATTCGAAGGCCGGTTACATTAATTATTTTCTATTAAGGTGTATTGAAAATGAACCACGATGTAAAGAATATTATGAATATATTGTAATATTTATAATATTAAGTATATGGGATCTTCTCTACATCGTGAAATGAATTATATAATATGGTATTATTGATCAAATTTCATAATTCATACGAATATGATTATATCATACATGCAAGTTGAAATAAATAAAAATATTATATATAGGCAGTAGGCACAAATTCAATAAAATAAATATATAGAGGTAGACTTCCAGTTCCAGATTCCAGTCATAACAAACATAAATTATTTGCTTTTTTGGTGCATTATAAATGGAAGTTATAATATAGTATTATTGTTTGAATTTCATAATTCAATATAATAAATACATAGAGATAGACTTCCAGTCATAACAAACAGTATTTAAAATAGAAATCCCTTCCCAATATTGTTCCAAATTTAATAGAATTATTGTAAGAACTCTGACTGCCCATTTAAACATTAGTTATTTACTACTGGCAGACTCAATAGGCTTTCCTATATTTTCAAAAGTTTAATAGTAAATTAATTTATAAAATTCCAAATAAATGTTTTGTGCCAGGCTGTAAGACGGGATATGCTAGTGAAGGAAAGAATATCACATTATTTCGAGCACCAAAGGTATAAGACCACAATAGACTAAACAAAATTTATGAAAATTTTTAAATTTAAAGTAAATAATTACTAAATAGTTCCACAGTAATATATTATTATATGGTACTAATAATTTTGTTTATACTATGATAAATTATTTGTACATGCAATAATTTTAAATTATTTTCAAGATACTGATATTATTATTTTAAATAAGTATTATAATTTAAAATAAAAATTATTAATTATAGTTATTATACATAATAATAACTATTATGTACATGTTAATTCAATTTTAAATTTTTATAAAAATTTATAATATTATACTAATTTTTCTTTATTATAATATTCCTATAACATGTTTAAGCTTAAGTATCATGTTTCAATCAACTGGTTGTGATATAATTATAATTTTAATTTAATAACACATTTGTTTATGTTGATAATAAATCTAGTTTATTATTGAAATTTGTATAATTTATAAAAAATTTAAAAATACTACCCAAATTAGGATATAATTTATATAGTCACAAGACTCATAACTATATGGAAAATAAACATTTACTTAAAAATGTTTTATACACATGAGCATTGTACACAATTGAGACAAATTAAAAATATAAAATTTAAATTAAAAACAAATATATTATAAGTAAAGCTAAAAAATTACATAACTCATAAATATTAAGAGTTATGGGTATTTATTAGTTCCATCAAAACAGCTATATGAAATAATTTATCAGGTAACTAAATGACTAACTAAATAGGGACTAAGTACCTATAATTTTATGAAGATATACATATATAGATATAGTTCATAGTTTTTTTTTAATAAATCATTGTATAATGTGATAATTTTAACTTAATAATTTTTAAGGGAATAGTATATTCAAATTATACCAGATATTTTATAAATTAATAAGATTATGTATAGCGTATAGCCGTATAGGTAATAAGTATCACAGAATAAATTAAATCTAATTAAATATTATAATATATTGCTATAATTTCCAACTGTCAACTTCTATATAGGTAGTTGAATGCATAGGCACACACAGGTATTTTTCATCTTAAATAAAATATTAATTGATTTATAAATTACGATTTAAAATGAAAATAATGCATAATTGCATAGTGGTTATAATGCTATTATTGAATAACAACCGGCCTTCGAAGCTTGTGGTGCTCACGGTGGATTTTATTTAAACTACAAAATTGCCGTCGAAAAATAAGCCACTTTTTTTCTCCCGATCAAGCCGAGTGTTATCACCTTCTCTTCTCTACATCGTGTAGCCATCAATACTACAACTACAACTACTACTACTACTACTACTATGCTACTACTGCTACTACACTATTTCTATTACTACTACTACTACTACTACTACTACTACAATACTCGTTGCCCGTACCACTCCAACACGTCGCTCTTACCCCACTTAACCTAGCACCGTTTTCAACAGCTGCCACCCAAAAAATCGTTGCCCCACTACGTAGTGCCGGGCAATGAGTCATCAGGAAAACATCTCGTACGCGCAATACTATTATCGCGTTTTCTGTTCGGTTCTGATTTTTTTTTTCATTTTTTTTTTTTGTAAACGTCAAATTTTCTTGCCCACTGACTCGTTTTGAATTTGTCGGCGCCTCAAAACGCGGTATCAAATCGCTGGGCACCCGAGTACGCCCGTAAGTTAACACTGTGCAATTATTTTTTTAAATTTTTTGACAAAAGTCGTACTTAAGTATAGTATACCTACACTTATCTTATTGTTTTTGACAAATGACTCATTTGTCTTATCCGTGCATTCACAAGACGTGTTTGAACATAATTTCTGATTAAATATTTGAGTCTATATTTTGTATCGGAGTTTATTTATATTAAATACGTAGGTACTTGCTACACGGTACATTATATACATGATATTTTAATGTTATTATAGACTATAGTAGAGTAATGTAATTTGCAATCCTTAACTTTGTTATATATATTTTTTTTAAATTGATAATACATATAAATACAGTACAAGTATAATAATTAAATAAACATCTTAATGTTATCGTGATAACACGATCATCTTTCGTTATCAATTGAAAAATAACTCCAATAGTTCAATTATTAGGTAAATAAGTAAACGACAGACGTATAGTATCCACTATCATTTTATTTTTATTTTTTAATATTTATCTATTAAAAAAAAAAATATTATTCGAAGTTGATTTATTAAAATTAATTAAGCGTACTTTGTTTTCTATAAAATAATTTTATAAGTACTTATCTTTCACATTTTTTTTTATTTTAGTTAAACTTACAAGGCCATCAACAATGTTTTCAAATCGACAACTACAAAATTCTTCAAATTTGTTACATCAAACAATCTCATCATCATCTGGTTCAATTGTTCTACCTCCTCCACCACCTGCTATTCCGCTTTCTTCAATTACGTTGAACAGCAATAATAATTTAGCTGTTACATCAGTGGCTACCACCATCTTAGCTGTAAGTAACATCCTAAAATATTACTTATAATTTATTACTTATTATCATACTAAAAAAAATAATTGTAATGCTAATAAACATATTATGTTTATTATACACAGTGGTGTAGTGGAGGGTATACTGTGTATACCTAAAATGCTCAAATTCTTAAATGTGTATAGGAAAGAAAATAAAAAAAATACGTAGGTATACGGTCGTAGTCTTTTGAATGACAACCATATTACCACAATTTATTAATAATATTCATATAATTTGAACATTTCTGAATTTTTTTCAAAATCATAGACTATAAACATTGAATACTACGTAAACATAATTATTAGATTTATATTTATATATAAAATATATATTTTATTTAATTAGGTGGGTAGTAGATACTAGGTAATAGATACTGATAAGTGATAATACATGCTTGTCATTTATTACATTTAATTTAATAAAACAAATATTTAAAATTAAATTAAAATTTAAAATTATAACAACCGTAATATGGTATATATAAGACATGGGGAAAATGAAATACAACAACTGGGCTATAGATTTTTATTCAATACATCTGTACTAGTACAAAGAATGAGAAACTGTTTGGTTAATATATTTTTTTTTATTATAATGATAAATTAATATTAGTAGAGCATGTAATTGAATTGTATTAATAAATTATACAGTAGTTGTAGTTGTAATCAAACATAAGATATCCTAAAATTGGTAAGCCTAACTGATTTAAAAAAGAGAATCATTATATGACCATTTTCTAGTTTTAATAGAGTATATCAGTGATTGATAAATACTAAATGGAGAACACAAAATTATTTTAAAATTTAATAAGATATTTATAGTGATATAGATTATTTAACTTGTATTAAAATAAACTGATAATATAATATTTAATTATACTATTATAATATGATGGCTGAAAACAATATATGAGGCTAAAAATGAAACAAGACTACTTTAACATTCATATTTGTTACAGCTTAATGAATTATTTATATAATTATACTTTTAGTAAGATTAAGTCATAATATAGTCTAAAATAAATGTTAGGTACTATATACTAAATACTATACTATACTATATATACCTAATATATCTTTATGTATATATTTATGTTTTAATTTTAAAATGGTGTAAAGTATCTGTTTTAGTGAATATACCTTTCAATAAATTGCATTTAATTTTAAAAATATTGACACATAAACTGGTTTGAGCAAATATTAACTTATTAAATTGTGTTACTTAAATCAAACATTAAAATAACTATGGGTTTTCTTGAAGGATGACTCTTTTTTATTGGTGTGTTCTTATTTTATATACAATTTTTTATGATTTTTTTCTTTGACTCTTTTCCTGACTTTTTTTTTTTTGATTTTAGAAACTCATATCAAGTACTAAATAGTATGATATAAATTCAAATTTAAAAAAACAACATTTCAAATTATTTAAGTATATTTATATATTGGTATAATTATTATATAATATTGATAAAAACCAAATTTTCAATAAATTCTTAATAGGTAATTTTGAAATTAAATAACACTGCATTTTCATTTTTATTTTCTTAACTTCTATTTAATTATGTTTTAAAATAATAAATGTTATAAGTTCAGTAAGCATACTTTATTTTTGGTCATGTATTCATCTTTATTCATAATAAGAAAATTAAGTCTAATAGATATATTGGGAAAATAAAATTAATCTCTACTTATTGTTTGTTCTAATTTCTTGAGTTTTTATTTGTGCATAGAATTAAATTATAGTTGTTATCAATTGATCATGAATAAATAAAACTGTTGATAAGCTTGCAAATATTCATTGTTTTAATTAAATATGTTTAGTGTTAGTAGCGTTACTAGTAAGTGTATTATTTTTTATCAATATTTCTTGAATAATAAAAAAAAAAAACATAGATACAAGTTAACTTATATTGACTATTGAGTGAATATATTATCCTAGAATAATTAGTTTACAATTATTATTCTTTAAAGAGTGGTATCAAATGTGTTAATTTATATTATCCTAACCTTGTTGCTAATTAAATATCTTAAATTTTACTAATTTACTCTTACTTTATTCTTTAACACATTGACTGCCATGCGGCCGCCCGCGTCCGTAAAAAAATTATTAGATATTGATAATTTTTAGATCGCCGGCTGCCGCACCATAACATTCGTAGGAGACCATATGACTGCGGGCTGCCGTAAATTAATTTGGATTTATATTATTAACTCTTCCGTGGCGCTACAGTAATGATTTAGAAAATGCGCTGTGGCGTAGCAGGAAAAATTGTAATTTTTTGATGTATAAATCATAATTTTAACATTTTTTTTTGTATTTTTAATTTTTTTTCAAATTCAATAGTATATTTTATACATACAAATTTATAATGACACTGAAAAATGAACTTTGCGTCCAAATAATAAATATTCTTGAGGCCGCCGGCGGCCGCATGGCAGTCAACGTGTTAATATTCTTTTAAATATTTAATTTAATTAATAGCTATTTATTGTATCATTTATCATGTATTTAAAGCATTATAATGAACATTTTTTTAAATTAACTAGTCAACTTACTATTAATACATTATTTTTTAAATGTATCTATTTAAATTGGGGAACTATTAATAAAAAAAATAGAGGTGAAAATTATTTGATCAGCCCTAAAAATGTATTTTTCCTTGTTATATTTTTAACTAAATAAAAACAGAATATAATAATAATAAAAAAAAGTATATATATTTATAACTATACTAAAAAATATGTATAAATAAAGGGCTTTATCTAATAATATAAATATCTATAAATATACTTTTATTTTTAATATTATTAATAATGTCTTTAACATCGATATTATTTAATATATTTTTCTCTATGGCCATATGCAGAATTATACAACAATTTTATTATTATTTATATGAACATCCCATTGCCCACTAGTAGCTATATTCCACTGGTCAAAAAAAACCTTATAGATATAAACCACCAGTCACCACTGCTTGGGTTAACATGTATTTATTTAACACAATATTTGAAATAGAAGTTTTAAAATAATTTATAACATACCTAAAAACTTTAAAAATAAATAATAATTTTAAAAGAAAATATTAAATTAGTCAAAAATGTTACTAATAATAATTTCTTAGCTGTATTACCTATCTTGCTATTGTTTTAAATAAACTTTGTGGTTTACTCAAAGAGGGCTTTAAGGTGGAAGCCCTGGTAAATTTTTTTCAGACAAGACCTCAGAGTTTCATTTCATTAATGCGAGGTCCAGGGCAAAGACATAGCCAGGATTTTTTTATGGGGGGAGGGGCTAAATACTTTTAACTTGAGTTATTGAAAATCAAAAATAACAAAAACTAAAAATACTGATAACATATTAACGTTGATAATGAAAACAAAAATAATTAGTTCATTTTAATTAATACCTATTAGGTACCTATTAATTTTTTTAAATAAAATGATAAAGTGTTATTTCATCAAAAATATTATTTTCTATACATTTTGTGTCTTATAGTGATTTCACTCTAAGCTTATTTAAAACTTATAAAAATATAAGTTTTTTCTATGCTATTGTGTTTGGGACAGAGAGAAAAAACAAATAGTATGCTGATATCCTCTTAAAAATAAACGCTATAATAATATAATCCGTAATATTTTAAGTAATTTCTAAATATTAAATAGTTGAATTTAATTTCAAAAACATGTGGTTAACTATTTTTTTGTTTATTAATTTAAAATTTAAATATTTTTTTAAAAAACATAATACAAAGTTGACCCTGTAATGTTAATATACGTAAGTAGTTTTGTTATTTAAATTTACGAAATACTGATATTGGTGGGAGAGAAGTCCCATGACGTCAATAATGAATTCGTCATAATGGTATTTCCCGTCACCAATGCCACTGGCTAATGGGTATCACATAAACTTTCTCTATGAGTTTAACTGACCACTTTACTCTGACATAACTGTTTCTACCAAATTTATTTAGTATATTTTATGTAAAACTTTAAAAATTAATTATACATTATATGTTATTTCGATTTATTGTTTTATTGTTATTGCAGAAAGACTGCTTGTAGTATTTTTAAATAAAAAATGTAATTTATTTTATCAAAAATTTCTTCTAAAACTAACTCGATATCTTAGACTTAAATTAACTTTTTTATTGATTATTATAATATATGTGATGTATTTTATTGTTTTAATCTTAATAGGTATGAATTTAAAATAAATAAAAAGAACTACTTAATCAACAAATATTTTAATTTTTTCATTATAAAATTATTATTAAAAAAGTGAACAAATAGTTAACTACTCTGTTGAACAATAAGTATTGAGTGCGTCTCAACATTGAATTGGTCATTGTAATAATGGATATGTTAAATTTAATAAATTCGATAATATATCGTTGCGTACGAAAATCGATTATGAGCAAAGACGGTTTGTCAGAATTATTACATACTACTATGGTATATATTTTATATTTATATCGCTATTATAGTAATTCATATCCCTACAATGAAAGTTTTAATTACTTATTAATTCAGTATATTGAATTAATTATTGCCGAAAATATCGTATTTATTAAATTATTAATTATTTTAATAGTATATATATTTAATACTGATAAAAATTATGTGTATACGTATAAAATTCTCAAGACTCCCGTCCCCACAAATAATATTTTTTAACCATAACGTATTTTTTGTTTAACTATTTAATTTCGTTAAAAGAAATTAACATTTTAAACTAACGTCTATAGAAAAATATTTTTGGGTATCAGTAAGAACTATTTATGAGGGTCCTTGAATTAAATTTTTTAGCTTTAACTATAAAAATTAAAAATTTTATAAATTGTTATAGCTACAAAATAATTTGCACATTTTTTCATAAATTGTTGGATTTTATTATAAGTTTAATTTCAAATGCTTATAAAAAATCACATTGTGTATATTTTTTAATATTTTTAGTTTCTAAAAAACGACTTGTGTATGATTTTGTTTTCATTTTTCTAGCTTTTTGACCGAATATAGGTATTTTTATTCAGCACTTAAAAATAGACGAAAATTCAAATAATTATAAATATCAAATAATAGTCAAAATATTTTGAAAATTGTACCTTGTACCTAGAAAATGATAACATATAATTAAATATTGGAGAAATGTCTAGAATGTATTCGTGTTTAAATTAATGCAATAAATAAGAAAATCGATTTTGTCAAAAACTGAAAAAAAAATTTTAATTTAAAATTTAATTTAATTATTATATTATTTCTACCAATTGTTAGGAAAAATATACGAAATGATAAACTATTTTTTTTCATACCCCCTCCCTCATAAATTCACAAATAAAATAAAAAAAAAAGGAAAAAGGGACTACTAGATTCACTTTCTTAGGGCGGTTATCATATCATAACATATCATTTGGGCGAAATTTACACGGGACTCTAATTTATTCAATATATATCGTTTGAGCGAGTTGTAAATATATTTTTATAAAAATGAATTTTTAGAGACTTAGGACTCTCAGCTAACTCTAATTGATATGGTAAAAAATGCATTGTATTGTTATTATCTTAACTAAATTTTTTTTATTAGCATGGTATCTCATATGCCCATTTGTTTAATAAAATTTATTATATTCTTATATAAATATTATCATAATAATATATTGTATTAAAAATCCTAATTAATTATAATAATTAACAATTAGCATGATATCTCATGCCCATTTTTTTAATGTAATCTATTATTGTTAATGTTCTGGTTTGATATTCTTACCATGATTTTAATGTGTAGTTTTGTTTTTCTTTAGTATTTTTACGTACCTAAGATAGATTTTTTGTGTTGATAGAATTAATTATAATATTATAATATTTGTAATTTTCCGTTCATGTAACTTGTCAACTGTATTATACCTTATATTCAAATGGCTCAAGCCCGTTAATTCAATTAAATAAAATAAAATAAAAATTTTTATAAAGTTATAAATAGTTATCACCAATCAGCCGAAACGATATAATAAAAATATTGAGTTGAATACATTGTATAGTAAATACGAATATAAAAATTATTGTATAGGTAAGTATGCTACTTCCCTATTATTCCCTGTATTGTAGGTATATCCCTATATAATTCATAAATTAATTCGCCTAAACGATCAGTTAATTTCTCGCCCAAATGATATATACTCTACTCAGGTAAATTTTGGGTTATTCGCCCAAATGAATGACGCCCCTTTCTTATCAGAAAAGATACTAAAGTTGAAATTTAAAAAATACACATTATTGCAGTTCTCATTTTTGTATGCAGTAGCAAATGACAAATAGACAAAAAAAAGTTTATGTTTATACTAGTTACATACTAGTTACAACCCTTAGAAGATGTTTGTCTAGATAGGCATGCTAAAAAAATAAAAATAAATGGTTAAGTGTGTAATAGCGAAATTTACAAAAAATAGCGACTGCATTATTGTAATGCATGAGTCGTGTATTATATTTATATTTAACTATTTATCACTTCATCAGTATATTGACAATCATCATTAATCATTATTTTGTCAAAAATATGTTTAATGTGTCGTTAATCATATTAAAGTTAATGTTGTAATAAATTAGATAAGATAGGTAACAATTTTTGATTATACAATATAATACGCTAGTAATTAATAATTATTATTAGTTTATTTTTCTCTTCAATATTTTTGTTTTTTATAAAATTAAAATTTTAAAAATTAACATTAAAAAAACTTTTAAGTTACATATTTTTTATTTTTATTTCTTAAACATTTGCTCCTAAGTCATAAATCATCAAAGGAATTTTAAGGAAATTATTTTATTAATTTAAATTTTATTGTTGGTTATTTCAACCAATTCGTGAATTTCCTGAATTGTTCGAACACCTTGTATTATTGATTATGGTACTTATAGTTGTTAATTCATTACCAGTATGTTCATTGTTGACATAGTTAAAAAATCAGTGTTTAATTATGCATCTATATTTTTTGTTTTTAATTACTAATAATGAGTAAAACTTTTACGTCACAAAATGCATTAAAATGTTTCTTTCTTGAGCGTTTTAACATCTAAAATTAAATACGCAGGTTTAGAAGTGTCAACCGCTGCCGAACGCATACTGTTCCGCAATAATGTGACGATTGTATGCAAATCATATAGTTTTATTTTTCGGCGTTTAAACGCAACATTTTTAAAACGTATACGCAACGTCTAAGACATGTAGTGATGTGTAAACAGCTTTATTTTGAAGTCATAAATACTAAATAAAACATGATTTAGATTGGTAGGTTAACGCTTTGTAATATGATGCATTCATATGCCGGTAATTAAAACTTTGAAAATGTACTATAATTTTTTTTTTATTTACTCAAGTTGATTAAATAATACAATCTTTAATTAAAAACATATAAGAAAATATTTTTACGTCTTTTGTTATCTTTTGCTGAGAGTCTTAAGTTCTTTATTAGTAGTGTTTTTCATATATTTACAAAAAAGTGTTTAACTAAAATATAAAATTTAATTAAAAACAAAAATGTAATAATTTGGTACCCGGTTATATAAGCATACATAACATACTCAATATTAGTAATATAATATAATATGTAATTGCAAAATTAACGATAATTTTTTTATTATATGTATTTTAATTTTAATTTATTATATTACCTCTAAGCTCTAAATTATTAAAAATATATATAAATTCACTACGTACATTTTATTATTACCTACAATGATATTTAGTTTTAATTTATTTCATATTTGTTTGTAGATCAATATGCAACAATTTATAGAATATTATTTTTGGCCAAAATATAAAAATGATTGGTATTTAATTTTTACCGCCTACCTATTTGTTGAACCTAGGAAAATTATATTTATAGATTATAGTTATATGTTTAACTATAATGGCCACTTTATTTATTTATCTGTTCATTGTTTGAAAATATTTGAATATTTTTTTAATAAATTAATTTTGTGTGTTCATATATTATATTACATTTTATTACTATTTTTAACAATATTAAGTCACGAGTTCATGATATTGTTTTAATATAAAAGTATAATATATAATATATTCAGTAAATTGGTATTTTCACTGCGAAGAGATAACTTTATCATTGGTCATAAATTATGATAAACTATTTAACAAAATTACGATAATGTCTCACTTTAAATAATCAACTTAATACAAAAAAAGCTACGGATTGGTAACTCTAATTAATTACATGTATTTTGATAATATTTAAATATATTTTTAACCATGTTGAGCCGATACTGTTATATATCAAATAGATACCCACAATTTATTATATTATTATTATATATTTATACTAGAAATTATTCGATAACATTGTCCAAAGTACCTATACAATGTACATGAAAATAATCAATTGTTTATAATTAATAAGTTTATATTAGTTTGTAAGAACCAATTTAGAAAAAAAAACAATTTTACAGTACGATTGGCGTTTTTACATACAAAAAAATTTTTTTTTTTACTTAATTTTTGTTTTAAATTTAATCATGATTAAATATTCGTTTATTCGTTTTTAATTATTATATAACTATTACTTTTAAAATTTAAAGATGTTGATAAAAATCCTACCGTGATTATATCTTAGATTTTGAGCGAAGCGATGAATTTATTGATTTTACAATGACGTGTATTTTTTTCATTGGTTTATAACCTTATACGTCAGTAAAAAAACTTAGATTTTATAATTTGAAGGTAATTTTTATAAAAGAAATTTATGTTAGTTGGAACTTTGGCTGGAGGGGGTATGTCAAACGCATGTAGAATTTTTTTACTACTTCATACTTGCTTTTCAAAATAACTGGGAAAAAAGATTTTCAAAATGTTTTAGCTCCTTTTTTGTTATTAATAGATGTTGAAATGATGAAAGTTTATAATATTTTGTTTAGTTGATATTTAGTTTCCATCATAGGTACTTGTATATTGATAATAGAAATTCCCAATAATTTTCGTTATTTTTCCAGACATCCTAGAGTATTCTCAATGTTTTATTACCTTTTACATTTATGTCATAATTTGTATACTAATACTTACAAATTTACAAGAAGTTTAATTTTTCAAATACCTTATATGTAGGACTTGTTTTCGAGATTTTGAGAGTAAATCCTCCCAAAATCCTAAGTATGAAATAATCCTCCAAATATTTAATTATAATTTTTAGTAAATGTATAATATATATCTAAATATACTTTATTCATATGAATAATAAAGCTACTGCATCAACTTCTCTAATTAAGTTTATTAACCTCCACTCATGACTCTTGAGTCACTTCCAATATTCTATAGATAATTACTAAGTTAATAAGGTTAATCACATCATGTTTGAATGTTTCCTTCTGTATTTTTTTTTGTTTGTTTATTTTAAATTAAATACTAACAAATAGAGAATATAAAAATATTTTTAATGATTAACTTATACTTATTGTTATATGATCCTAAATCCTTGTATTTTATCCAAAATTACAGGCTCAAAATTTTGAGTATAATAATTGAAATTGAAATTTAGTTATATTTAACTAGGTATTTTTAAATAAATCGAAAGTCTATGTATGAACACGTATAAAAAAGTCATAAACTATTGGTAACTATTGAACTATTGCAGTAATATTAAACTTGATATGTATATAATTATATATTATTAAAAAACTTATCAAAATAGTGTATTGTCCATTAATATTCGATCAGTCCTAACGATATTATAAAACGAACCATCTTTTGAATTTTAAACGTACGTACATACGAGTACCTATACGTATTTCGCGTACGTAATTTTAAAAAAAAACTGATCAAAAATAAAGTTACATATTGTTATGCAAGTATAAAATTAATAGTGTTGTATAATCATTTAAAAAAATGTATGTATATAATACCTATATAATAATATTATATTATGTACTTAAATTTTAAACTATTAAATTTATTGTTGATCGTGTTATTATCATTATTCTTACTACCGGTTTATCGTGTACGCTACTCGCGATGGTATTGCATACGCACTACTATTATGTATACTCATATAATACTAATAATTATCTACCACTGAGGCACTGAGTTCTGACTCATACACGATTCCGAGGATATTAGGGAAAAAAATATTATTGCCGACTATGCGTGTGTTCGTTGCTTCGATTACCCGTATTTTAAAATAAATAATAATATATATTTATAATTTATATTTATATATATAATATAATATAATATATATGTTAATGCGTGTATCTGCGGAACAAGATGACGAGCGATCGTGGATCGTGTCGTCGTGACGTAAATCCGTTTGCCGGTGAGTCATGCAGTTGCGGTTGTCCCGATTTACTGGGCGCGTCATCGGCGGCGGTACCGTTGAATTATACATCGGTGTTATAGTGGTGGTAGTGTGCACGTAAAGTTCCATTCACTAGTACACCGCCACCACCACCTATGTATTGTGCGTCTGTGCCCTCCTCAACCGTTCGTGAAATGTCGCCGTCGCACAAGCCCACTTTACGGTTTTCCCACTCCGTCCAAAGTATCTCGTTTTGCGTGCATCCGTCTTCTCCACCTGTCGCGTCGCAACGAAAAAACTAACTTATACTACGCATGAAGTTTTCAGTCATTCAGTGTACTCTCATCTCGACAGTTGACCGCTGTAGCTTTATCCTCTACCGCATCGACACTTGTGTGCGCGATCGTAACGCGGTTTCTCTGTCCGTCAGATTCTGCGAGATTTTGACTGCGTTTGCCGGTAATAATTTACCCTGTGACACGTGTGTGTGTGTGTGTGTGTGTGTGCGTACTGTGTTTATTTGGCGTTTGAAGACACGGATATCTGTCAATCCGTTTTTGACAATATTATGCTTCAACCCGCGCAAATGGTACCTTCGTCCGATATCTACAACGATTCGAGCTCGTCCGTTTGCCGCGATTGTCTAGACCCCATAGGCTTGTGCACTTGTAGCTGGCAAATCATGCAGTTGGACGCTAGCTACAGTATTTATACTACGCTAAACGATGACACCACCAAACGACCGCCCTCCACGACGTCTTCATTCTTTAGCGACTTGCAAAAGGTTGATATTATAAGTTTTAAATGCTGAAATTATTTATTGTATTACTATTTACTGTTAAAGCGATTTACGTGTTCGCCAACAAACCTGGGACCGGGAACAAAAAGCTGTAATAGTGTATTAGTTCCGCACACGGGGGGGGGGGCATTAAGTTGAATAAAGTACAATTTATTGCGGATATTCAATTTGAGTTCATAGTAACATTTCAAATATATATTGTATACTGTATAACTTGTAAACATAAGCGTAACTAGTCTTTTAAGTTAGGCTAGATTCCTAAAAATGTTTTATAGCAATTTTTTTTTAAAATTAAATTATTATTTATTGTTTCTATTGATATTTACAACTGACTTGAATGATTATTCGTTTATATGAAACATTATATATTTTTTATATTGTAGGTAAAAATAAAGTTAATACTAATATGTTCATAAGTAAATACTTTTACCCACAAATTCTGGGGGGGGGGGCTGAACTAGCTGAAGTCCACCCAAGCCGTCTCCCTGGTTATGCGTATATATAACTAAGAATAATTTAATAAAAACATTTAAAACATTTTCCTACCCTCTCTAAGTTTCGTTTATTTATAGTAAACATGATATATCGATAGGTTACCTATCATAGTAACTAGTAGGTATTCCTACACAGTGGCGGCTTTAGAGTTTGATTCTGGGGGGGCCATAAACATCACACAATTTTTTTAAAAATATTTTATTATATATTTATTCAAATTAGTGCCATATATTACCCACATTAGTTATTAGTGCAAAATATTATTCAAAATAAATATATATATTATAATAATTACATTTTATAAAACGAATTCTAATTTTCGATTTTTATTTTTAGCAAATCTATCCATAACTTTATCTATATCTATAGATATGTCTCGACGAATGTGCATGAGAGCGAGGTTAGGTTAAGTTAGGTTATAATTACTTAATGCTTTTAACATTTTTTCCAAACTGAGATCAAATTATGATTTGTTTTTTTTTATGGTTAATAATTTTATGTTATTACTGCTGTTGTTGATCTTTATATGACCATAATATTATGTTTGATATAATTTGACTATTGACTAGAACTTCCAAAAATATAAAAATACATATTGGGAATTGGGATGCTATTTTAAAATTGTTCATTTAAGTGAGATTAAAAACATTTACAGTTATTGGTGTTTTACTTAAATTTATATCTATATAACTATGTCTATATTGTGCCTAATGTTAAAAATAAAAATGTAATTAATTGATTATATTACCATGTACAATATTATTGTATAACGCAGGTAAAATGGCCAGGCCTACAGTAGTTTAAAAAACTTTAAAATACATAATATACACTACATTTTTCTAGCATTTAAGTTAAAATTATTATAAAATTTTTAAAAATTCCATACTAATAATAGAAACTTAATTCGATCTCCGTTTATTCTGTTCACAATCGTTTTTTATTGTATATAACCTATATGGATTATTGTAATCATTGAAAACATTAATTATAAAAACATTTTTTTTTTTTTTTTTTTTTTTTAATTAATAATCTAAATTCTAAAGTTATACTATAGTAAACATTTATTGAAATAAAATAAAGAGTTTAGAGTAAAGAAATGAATCAAATAATTTTAAATTTAATATTCTGAAATAATACTTATCGTTACAATGCAAATTGCAAGCCGGAGGTTAAATTTCCTACAATGGTAACTATTTTGGTCGTCTGCTCGCGTAAACTAGCTGTGGTAAAATGAAGCTACAAAAATTAAAACATTTAAAACGATATTAATCTGAACGTCTGGTTAGAACGTCTGAACACGACAGTCGTCAAACGGTCAAACATATTAACAATATTATATATATATTTAATATTATATATTTTTTGAGGGGGGCATGGCCTCCTGGGCCTCTCCCCTAGAGCCGCCACTGTTCTTACTATACATTTGTTTATTGTGATTTGTGACTAATAGTGTGTTTGGGTAATATATTTTTTCGAAAATTATAAGTGGTTTAGGTGAGTAGGAATTTTACTATTTATTAGTAATATTAAATACGAAAAATATACATTTTTCGGGATAAAAAAATTAATAAATAGTAAAATGTCCTTTTATCATAAAATCATGGTTAAAAAATGTGATGATTTTTTAAATACTTATTTTAAAATGTCACCTATACATTTTATTAGTATAATATAGTTGTAAAACAAATAGATAACTGAAAACTAAATATTATCAAGTATATCTGTAATTGCAGCACAATATTAACTACTCAATTTTTCATCTTATCAGAACCAGTACTCTATGATATCTTTTTTTTTTTTTAATGTATATTATACTTGTTTTTATTTTTCTTCTTTTAAAAAATATGTAAGTATAGATACTCAAAAATAATCTAATAATAATAATAAGACTTAACAATATATATATTAAATATTTATATCCCCGTACACAAACAATAAACATAATGGGTTTAAATTTTCTAAAGTTCTAAACTTCAAAATTGAGATATTAAATTATTGAGTAGGTACCTATTTGTATAATATTTTAATTACTTAAATAAATAATATTTTTTAATGGAAAGAAAGAAGTTTTATTTAATTAGATTTGGATATAGAATTATTTAACAAAATTTGAATAAAACATTGCTTACTCTGATTTTGTTAGATTATAAAATTGTGGTTTAAATTTGATTTTTAATTTCAGTTGTGTATAATATAAATAAATTGCATTACACCTATTATTAGTAATTAGCATGAACTAACACATATGTAATTTATACTACTTTTGTTATACAATCTTTTAAACGAAAATATTTTTTTTTTCTAGTTGGATGGTCTCAATTGTGGTGGTATACCTACACGTACAACACCAACTTTAACACCAACTACACTTCGTACCATAGCTGCTGACATTGCTAGTTTGTCACCTGGTCCACCTGAAAATTTTGCAACAGCAGCTTCCGACCTGCATCACCTTGTGTCGTCTTCATGTTCTACTATAAACACATCAACTTTAGGATCTTCAGATCGTACTGATTTACAAGAACATGTTAATATACAGAATTTGAGCAATCAAACAATTAGTCTTCAAAGCCTTAATAATCAAAATATCAGTCTAAATAATGTACAAAACCATCAAAATAGTTTAAACCAACAACAGCGTAACGAGTATAATAATTCTTTTTCAACGGCTGCATCAAGGCAGGCTGGTTTTGTGCCACCACTAGTATTGCAAATCAATTCTAGTAACCCTAGTGCTCAACAAACATCAGGTAAATGATCTCACAAAAATATTTTACTTATATTCGTTAATTATTACTTAATTTATTAGTGAACTAATACATTTTTCTTTACATAGGTTCAACAATTTTATTAAACAATAACAACAGTTCTGGTGCAAGCTCTATATTTAGTGCAAAAGGTTCATCTACTTCAGCATCATCATCACACTGGCAAGGAGTAGTAGTTACCCAAAGACCTCAGAACAGAGCCCGCAGTGTAACAAAACGACAATTTACAGATGATGAAGAAGGTGATGATGATTATGATTCTGCTGCTGATGATGGAACAGATAGTAGTGATACAACTTCTGGTAAAATGACGCGCAAACAAAATACTAAAAATAACAAATCAAATTCAAAGAATAGTATTAAAAGTGAATTCAAGAATAATACAGCCAGTTCAGGAAGTGGCCGTCGTACAAATAATAAAGACAATAAAACGGTGAGTTAAAATCTTATTTATTTAATTTTTCAAATTATATTGCTTATATTATTTAGTTATAACATAATATTAGGTATTTTTTTAAAAAAAATATTCTTTAGCTTCATTTTATATTTTGTGCAATTAGATTATTTATTTTTGCTTTATAATTTTTAGATGTCAGCTGAAGAAGAACAACGTCGCCAGGTCCGAAGAGAACGTAATAAGCTGGCGGCAGCTCGTTGTCGTAAACGCAGAATGGATCATACAAATGAACTTTTAGAGGTATACTTCAAAATATTATGTTTTGATTATGACAAGTAACAGTTATAAAAAGTTATAATCAGTTATAAAAACATAATTTTTAATGTTCAACGTTTTTCAATGTTTTTATTTTGAAAGTAATAAAATGGAAATACAACCATAGTTCTATCTAAAATTTTTAATTGTTTGAGTTTATTTGTTTTCATATTGACAAACTAGAAACATCAAGTTATAAGTAGTATAAGTAATATACGAGTATGTGTGATATCTCTGTTATTTATAAGAACATTTTTTAAAAGTGATTATTATGTTAATTTTCAGATTTCTAAAATATTTATATTTCTATGATAGGTATATTTTCCACAATAAACTACTTTTGGCTTAAAAATAACTTTTTCTATAAATTTATAATGGTATTGTATTGTATACACATTATTAACTTTATCATATTATATGTTTGTTTAGGAAACTGGGCAATTAGAAGATAAAAGGATGAGATTGCAAGTTGAAATTGAAGGCCTTCGTCAACAAAAAACAGATTTACAACAGATGTTAGCGCAGCACAAATGTGCTGTAAATATGAACAATGTACAATTGTCAAATTCCATTACATCTGTAAATCAAGCTACAATATTAGATTCAAATGAAATTTCTGAAACAAAACCCATTGTATTAAGTAATCATTTATCATCAATTAAAGGAATTCCATTACAACAAAATATTAGTACAAACATAGTGATCAGTGATAATGATAGTAATAATGTTGATGATATTATAATAAAGCATGAAGATAATTCTATTATACAAACTGAAATTGATTCAAAGGATTCTGTAAATATTATTCCTACTTCTGTAATGCAACAGCCTCATAGAAGACGGCCCACTACTTTATTGCAACTTAACAATAGTAATTTTGGTAATAATAAAAATATATCTGAAAATAGCTCTACTGGTGTAGTAGTATTGAATTTTGATTCACTCATGGATGGTGGCACGGGATTAACACCTGTCGCATCTAGTGGCGGAAGTGTTCAAAACCATCATCAACAAGTTCAACATAGTAGTATGGGGAATGGTGGTGTAAATACTGACAATAACAGTATTTTATCATAAAAACAAAAGTCATCATTAGTCAATTAAATTAGTCAACTAAAATTAGTCGGTCAATTAAATACCATCAGAGTTGGGCTTAGCAATAAATTTTAAAAGTAATTTAAAAAATAAAATAAAATATTTTTAAAGTGTTAAGTACAGGGTAGTTTTTAATGAAATAAAATCATGATCATAATTTATCTAGTCAAATATATTTATTGTAACCATGATAATTTATAAATTATATAAAAATAATTATAATTATTTCTGTTAAAATAAAATGTAAGTATTTATGGAACTACCAAAGAATATCAAAAAATGTAAGACCTGAGTTTAATTTTTTTCCTACATTCTTACGGAAAGCTTTTAATAACTTAAAATCTATTTTTATTTCACCTTGGTTTTAAGTTCTGCAAATTCTATTAAATTTAAAATCTTGATCCATTTTAATAGTCATTATATTTTAAACTTCATAGTTACTAAAAGTTAGTTAACATGAATCATGATTATCATTCCAATATAACACTAGTTCAAATGAACCCTGTATTTTTTCCCTACATGCTGTTATTCTTTTTGATGTAAATCAAATTTAAAAATTTTCTTGTACCTATAATTCAGTAAAATTTATTCTATTAATTAATGATGACATTTTATAAGCATATATCTACCCAACTCTGAATACTAAATTTTATTTTTATTTTATAAATTTATAAATATTTTATAAAGTATATTTGGTACATTTATTTATTTTAGTAAATCAAATTTTATTACATTTTGTATGTTATGTACTTTTGTATATTTAAATATTTTCAAATTAATTAAAATCATGTCCAAAGAGGGAAACTTCAAAAGTAAAATAGTTATATTTTTAAATAATATCATTATAAATTATTTTGTTTATTATGATTTAATTGTATGTTCTTTTTAACGCAATTTTATATAACATAAATGTAGATATACTTGTAATATCTGTATAGACATATTATAAGATATATTTTAATTTAATAATAATTTTTCTCTTTTTTAATTATTAGACTTTATGTATACTAAAGTGTATTTTAGTTTAAAGATGTGAATAATCTAACATTGATAATACACTTAAAAATATTTAACATACAAAAACAAAGTGATATTTTTACATTCATTATTTTAAAGTGTCATAGTTAATTTTAAATACCTACTTAAGCATAATATTGTAAACATTTAAATATTACATTGATTCCATAAATCAATTGTACATTTTAATTGTTTTTTTTTATCATTTATTGTAATCAATATTTAATTAATGAAAAAAAAAATAAAGAAAAAAAGATAAATTAATGTTTTTTCTTTCACTAATGTGTTTTAATGTATTTTATATTAGCAAAAATTCTACATAATTGGTTTTAATTTCAATTTATAGGTACTTTGTATATTATTTTAAGATTTAAAATATACAGCTTGCCTTTTAAAAGTGCATTACTATTATAAAACAATAAAAAACTTAAAAATTTTATAAGTTAACAAATGGGTCAACATTTTTTGAATTTGTTAGAACAATAGAATGATTGTATGAAATGTTATGCTAAACGGTAAAAAACAATTATTTATTGGTGAAACTGGTAACATTGTACATTATTAATAATAACAAATATTATAGTTTATTTGTTATTTCTTTTATTAATCTTATACCTGTACCTATACTCTATACTAGTATACTCTATAGGCTATAGATTTCTATAGTTATGTCTTAACTGTTTACTTGCTTTGTAAGTGTATAGGCATTAGGTGATAATTTAAATGTGTATATTGTATAGTTATTATTAAATTTATTTATAATTGTGTTCATAATAATGAACACTGAAGGATGAAACATTCATAAATTGAAAACGGGGAAATATTCTGATTAATTCTGATTTAGCTTTTGCATGCATAAAAAAAATTATGATTTACGTTCTGTTTAGTATTATATTAATTTAAAATGTTATAATTTTTTATTTTTTCAATTTGATATTGAATAATAAACAGATATGATATCATGAAAACATTAAATGAATAAAATATTTTCATATTAAATAATATAAGTAGTAAGTAATAAGGTACCTATAATACATATTATTTTATGTATAAGTATATTAGATTCTGAACGGAGTGAAGAATGTATTGATTTTACAATGATGTGTGTTTTTTTTTTTTTGTGTCTGACGACAACATTTGGAGTAGTAATAATGCTCCGATTTTTGACTTCAGCCCCTCTTTGAATAGGAAAATTCATCTAGTTGGTACTTTGGGGGGGTCAAAAGTTAAATTTTCAAATAGTTTTCAAAAAAATCGAGAAAAACAAAAAAAAAATGACAGAAAAATGGCAATTTTACGAAAAAACCACTTTTCGACAAAATCGATTTTTTGATTTTGCTGTAACTCAAAAACGAATTATTGTAAATATTTGAAATTTTCACCAAATGTTTATATTATGGTTATCTCTTTACAGTTAAATTTTCAAAATATTTTGACCACTTTTAAGCTACTTATAGACAATTGAAATTTTCGACTTTTCTAAGTTTTTTTTCTTCAAATGCCGATAAAAATTTTTTGGGTGGCCAGAAAATATTGAAAATTTAATACAAGGTTTCTTATAAGTTGTTCTTAAAGTGATAAAAAAAAATCCGAAATCGTTAGTCACAATTTTTTTTTATAAGTGCTTAAAGTTCGAATTTATACGAAATATTTCAAAATTTAAATTAAATTTCATACTCTCATTATGCGTATGTTGCCTAATACTTTTTTTATTAATAAACAAATACTATAAAGTAACTATAGTAACATATAAAAACTATACTATTTGTTTCAAAATAGAATATATGACAATATTTAAATATAATATATCCTAGACTGACAAATCATCTTCGTTCAGAATCGTTTTTCGTATACAATGATACCTATCATTGCATTCAAATTTAACCTACCATAGTCTGAGGTCCACCCCACCCCCTAATATACAACAGAGCGATACCAACTTACCCGCTTTTTATATTTTGGTTTTGATTATATAATACTTCTTTTAGGCCAGTAAAAATAATTATTTTATCAACTCCCATCAGGAAGGTATTGAAATAAATAATTATTGAATAATATGGTAAATAGTATCTACTTAATGTAAATCGAAGGATGAACGTTTTCCTATATTAGTAATACAGTCGACTTTCGGTTACTCGAACCTTGATAACTCGAAATTCTTGATATCTCGAATAAATAAAATTCATCTTAAAATAACAATACTTTTTAAAAGTTTTTGATAACTCGAAATTTTTAGTAAGTCGAATTTTTTTTTCCCCTTGAACTTCGAGTTACCGAGAGTCGACTGTATGTATATAAGATGGAGTACATTACAGTGTGAATCTCATATTGTACTTAGTCTTAGTCATATTTATATACTATATAGTTATTGGGTTGTGGATATAAATTGTAGGTACCTATTTACTGTCTAGTGATCAGTGTTAGACCTTCCATAACCAAAGTTAGGTAAATTTTATTATTTAAAAACACAAATTACTGTATTTGTGATTGAAGTGTTAATAACATCATTTTTGTTCTTAAAATCATAATAACTTTTTTTTATGTCTAAATAGTAAAATATATTGATTTTATGAAAATATCAACTTTAAAATAAATAATCATATACATTTATATGAAAATATACGAAAAAAATGTTTAATTGAGAATAAACCAAAATTTAAGCATAACTGGTAATTTAATAACCAGATAAGTTAAAATAAAAGAAAAAACATAAAAATCCTAGACTATAGGGCTCAGGGCTCAGGACTCAGGTATTTATGAAATTGCTTTTTTTTTATTAATTTATACAATTTTATACTAATCTAGGTACTAATTCGAGTCGTGTTCTACTGAATAAAATTACATAATATTGATATACTTTTGCATAATTTTGCATTTTTAGAACATTTATGTATAATAAAGTGCATTTTAATATTTTTTATCTTTAAAATATTAATTAAATATATAAAATTAAAACCAAATTTTTAACATACTTAAATAATATAAGTTAATTTTTATTTGTTTTTATGCACTTATAACTATTGTGTTTGTTCCAAATTTAGATGATAGTGTAGTCAATAATAGTCATTATAGGATTTTCTTGTTTAAAATGCATACCTACCATAATTACATATATTTACATATATATAATATATCCTAGGTGTAATAATTACATGATTATTGTATTCTAATACGAGTTATACGGAATTTAAAATATTGAATTCTGATTTAATTTATTAAAAATTTGACCATTTAAAAAAGAGTACCCAGTTAGGCAATAATTTTAATTGTTTTAATTATAATTAAGTTTTTAAATTTTTTTAAATACTTAACTAGTTTGGTGTTCATATTTTAGGGATAATTTTAGTTAAAATTTAAAGTGCATATTTATCGTTATAAATTTAAATAATGTATTCATAATATCCAAGTCATTTTAATAAAATTAACATCTGCCGAGTACAATTCATCACTCATCAAAGTAGTTAGGTATCTAAAGTACTTTTATTATATTTTTTCCAAGTCAAGCGCTGACACTGCAATGTTATCGACCAATGAATCAACACGGCACAATCGTGTAATAATTTCTTAGTTCAACCATTTAAATCATTTTAAATTGTTGTTTTTACTAAAATTAACAACTAATGATAAAATATAATAGGTAGGTACATATTATTATAGTGTTAATTATTTAGTTGAAAAAATGTCAAGATATAATTTAACAATAAATCTTTCGTAATCATATAGTGAAATACTGAAATAGATACAACAATGAATAATAATTATTAATTCTGCTATTGTGATAAGTACGTAGTATAATAAATACTTCATATATATATTATATATATTACGAGTATACGTGTTTTTGAAATAAATGAAACTGGTGAAGTTATTTACTTTATAAAATAAAAAGACTTCGACACTCGATTGGTCCGATGCCAATACTTAAAAGTTGGTAGCCGGTAGGTATCTATATAATATATAATATAGTACCTAAAATATAAATATGTATAATATACTAGGTATTATGAATGGAATAGTACCTATAAGGATAACAAAAACAAATATAATATACCGTGTATATTGATAGGCATTAATTACCTATCTATAGGTAGGTACTTATAATACGATAATATTTATACTTCCTAAAAATATATTCTAAATTATACATATATATATATTATTTATTATATATGTATAATTACATTAATACTTATTTGGCGTTATCTCAGACTAGAATTACTGAGGCTATAATATATACGTATATTTCGATGAAAATTATATATAGTGTGATATAGTAGGACAATTGTTAATAATAATCTAATGATAAATATATATATATATTATAATTTTTTTTTTAAATTGGAGTAAATAATTTGAAGATAAAATCAAATATATAATATGGGAATAGATTCTTTGAAAAATATAACATAATATAATATATAATACGTCTACGCGTCACAGTGACAATATAATATAATATCCGGGGACTGTGGTTGGGGGAGTCGTAATAATATAATATAATATAATATATATGTATGTATATATCATAGTAATAGATTAATAATTGTAGGTTTATTATATGTTTGTAAACGACAATCGCGATAGTTCCATATAGTGATTATTATTCATTGGTGTTTTAATTTCCGCTTCTTTAAATCTAATATGCGCTCTGCTTCTGTGGAGATCCTGTAGTATCAGGCCCAGCTATGGTGTGCGCTTTCTTGACGATTGCCAGTTTGGAATGTGGATCTCGGACGGACAATTGGCTGTACGGCGGTTCCCGGGTACCATGCAGCATCAAGGTCCATTCCTTCAGGAAACCCGTGTGCACCGTTTCATAATCGTTTCCATCTCCCTCTTCTTCGCCCGTATCATGATCTGCCGATGACCCGCCCCCGTTTGTTTCCGTATCACTAGCTGCCATCGTTGAATCCGTTTTAGACCCCTGTACAGAGTTCGTCTGTGTCCCACCACCACCGTTAGCGGATTGCTGCGAAAACTGATTCGGTGTGTTGAATTTTGCCTGCAAGTAGATACATCATAATATACATGATTAATTATGTATGCGCATTTGTCATGATAATATAAATCTTAATTTCGTATATAGATACGTTTTAATATGCCATCAGATTTCCCAAATAATTTTTTGTTCGATCTAAAAGTTTGTAAATTTAATACAAGGATCCTCATAAAGTGTTATCATAGCTATTTAAAAATACACATAGCCAATATTTTTTTTTGATAAACATTTGAAATTTACAATTTGAAAAAAATTCGCCAAAATCATAAAAATTTGGAAGTTATTTTGTAGTTAAAAATTTATAAAAGTTTTATTTGAGTAGCTTATAGGCTTAATAAGGCTTCGCTTAAGTATAGTTCATACTATAATCAAAAAATTTAAAGAATTTATAAGTATATATTTTTTTATCGACTATTTAAGTTTAAATTTAGACGAAATTATATAATAGATATTTAAACGAAGAATAACGATTTTAGTTATTTTGTTGTGATAATCTTATATTTGTATTGTTAGTATTATTATTCTAAACTTTTAGTTATATTTATTTAATAATACATAATGAATATTATGATATTTTCAAAATATTTAGACTATTTTTTTTATGCATATTAGTCTATTTTTAGAGCTATATTATGTATCTTTAAAAATATTATTGGGAAAAGCCTAATTGATAAAATAATGTTAAAATTTGTAGTGTGTGTATCTATACTACATAGATACTGTAAAGAGTTAATATACCTTAAGTTTGATGACACCAACATCCTCTTAATTTGAAAATTAAAAATAAATTATTACATACATTATTACTTCATGAAATTGAAATAATATTACGAGTATAAACATTCAGTTACATTCTTATTCTTTTTTAAAATTGTACACATTTAGTCATTTACGTATTTACTGCAGCAGACTTCTATTATACTTTTATCAGTCGATGAAAATAGATTGAAAAATATTTTCATGATTGTTTTTTTAATAACTGAGAAAATTCAGCTTTGACTTTGAAATACTTATTGCCTATTACTTTTAAAGTCTATAAAAGTATTACTGTAAATTATGTAAATCTCATATCTATAAGAATTTAAGATCTATATAAAAGTATTTTAAGGTTTAATAATTTTATACAATTACCTCAAGTATCCATTCGCCCCACGGATATTCACCCCATGTATGTGTTGTCATAAATGGCCATTTTGTAAATCCATCTCTACGGTCATCATCATTAGGTCTTCTACTTAATATCATCGACCTACAAACATGTATTAAAAATGTATAGTTATTTCTTGTATATACTATAATTGTACATTTAAATTTTTCGACTTAATACATTTATTGGGTATCTTATATAAATATCAATATAGGTACCTAAAACTTTTTAGATATTTATAATTCATTATATGTGTAAATTCGTTTAATATTTCAATAGCCGTAATTAGACAATGAACAGTATTTTTAAAGTGGTACTTTATTGTACTACCTAACCAGTCCCTATTTTTGCGTGCATTAGTACACACAGTGTGCAGTTGCAGTAGCAATTGACGAATAAACGAAAAAAAATTAGGTTTACTAGATAAAACCCTTAAAAGATATTTGTCTAAAAAAAAAAAATAGTCAAGTGTGTAGTAGCAAAATTTACAAAAAAAAAAATAGGAACTGTACAAAACTAACTTATAATTATATAGGTAGGTATATATAGTTATCATACAAACGAAATATTTGATATCTTATACATTTTAGAAATGTACTTAATAACTATTATTATTCCACAGTCCAACGTAGATTATCAATGATACTTTTATGATATATAAAATTATTAATATTATTTTTTTTTTATTCAAAAATATAAATAATTTCAGACCTATTATGTAGGTATTTTAAATTATTCATATGTCAGTTACCTAATTAAGTTTTAATTTTATGAATGTATTGATAAAAAGATATTTGATAAATTAAATATTTACCTTGTACCCATTGGAGATGTCAAAAAAAGTTCAACATCACCACGTCTTGTAGAATTGAGAGTAATTACAGCTTGTACGTGTTCCAGGTATTTGACATGGGTATCGGTTCCACGGCATGCATCCGTGTTCAATTTCAATATAATGCCTGACTTAGATGTAAATTTCCTTTAATAAAAATACAATTTTAATTTTTGACTTGACCAAATATTTTAAAATAGTTTATTATGAATGTGCTAAATTTAAAATATCTTATACTAAATTAAATTTAAGTTAACTTATTAGTTATTACTAATAAGTAATAAATAATACTTTCTTATATGTATCATACAAGCATATTATTCAATTATTTCATTCGTGTATCATCATAATACTTTAAATTTTAAAATACAGGTATTTTCAACTCTAATTGTATTTTTTATTTGTCAATTTGATATAATAATATCAATAGTAGAAAGAAATTATTAATTAAAAAGTACCTACCCACATATTAAATTATATTTATTTTATAATTTAATATGTATAACCAGGTAACTGTATCTAAAATAATATATTCTTTTATATTATTTATTACTGCTACTAAGGTTTCAAACTAAATTATAAAACACTAATTGAATAAGTTTTAACTGAATATATAAATGCTTTAAGAAACTACTTTACAAACAATAGCATAGGTTGAGTCATTAATACATAATATATTATATAAAAAAATTTGTTATAATACAATTAAAATTTCAACAATTTTATTAGGTACCTGATTTTTGTATGTGATCCTCCTTGACAATGATATCTAGCGGGTACAGTATGCCACTGTCGAGCAAGAGAGACCATTCCTCCAGCGTCAAGAACTCCAAATCCAAACAAATGATTAAATTCTAAGCCAACACCGTTCATTGTCCATTGAAATCTATGCTTGGCATCAAATAAAGAATTTCGTTTTGAAGTCAATACGGTCAGATGTTGTATATCTCTCCAAGTCAAATCGGGGCTGTTAAGTGTTCGTATAACAATGATGGTAATTAATAACCAAAATAGTAGTGTAAGTATAAATAAACACAATAAGTATGATATTCATTGGATATATTATAATAATTGAGATAAAATTAGTACGTGAAATAATATATAGGTACTCTATGTCTATAGGATATACATACTTTGCTTCCAAGGCTAAAGCGAACACGCCTGCAGCTTCTGGTGCAGCAGCTGATGTGCCACTGTGAGATTTAGTACATTTGCCATACAAGTCTGTAGTTGCCTAAAAAAATATATTTAAAAGTATCAATTTAGTAGAATATAAAAAGTATATTACAAATATATCGTTTATTAACTTGATTTTAATTTTATAATTATTTATTATGTATTATTTACATTACACACGGTGAAATAATGCAATAATAATAACATTTGATTTAAACTATTAATATATAATACTACTAATTTTCTTTTTATGTATAAAAATTATTTAATTATGAATCTATATATTTTAATAAACTTTAGACTTTAAGCGATACACATAATTATTGTGAATGTAACTTAACTTGTAGATTCATATCAAAGATTATTATTTAGTACGAAATGTGCATTGCAGAATACTTACTACTCCAGTATTAGGATCTTTTGCTCCATTGCTAAAAGTTGAAGCCAGTGTGCTTGAACAACTTTCGTCATAATGAGCATTCTGTCCATCGTTTATAGCTGAATTTATTGATATCGTCCACATACTAGCAGCATATCCATCACAGTTACAGTCATCAGCCTCTCCACCATCACCACTTGCCCATACGTATATATTACCCTTTCCACGACGACCCTTAAATACATACATCGGATAATTAAGAAAAATAATAATTAATAAGGTATAGGTATGCAATTTTAAAGTCATTGTAGAACATTGGTTTAAAATTAATAACAAAAAATATAATAAGAGACTGTAGAATTAGTAAAAATATTTTAAGTTATATCTTATACATAATATTATGATGTTAATTATAGTCTTTGAATATTGACTATGATAATTGTTTTTTAAATACAATGATTCACCGTTATTTTAGATTTTTAATGCATTGATTTTACAATGATGTGTGCTATATTTTCTTTTTGAATCTATGTATCATCACGTTTTTAATGAAGAAAAATGTTAGGCGGGCTGCACATCAGATAAATTATAAACACAAAACTTATAACATGAAACACAAAACCAATTGCATGAAACCGTCCAATATATATTTTATAAGGAATCACACATCGAGTTTCAAGCAAATATTTTTTATTTTTAGTTTACGAAATTGATGACACGAAATATGTTGTTCTAGTTACATTGTTTCAATTTCTTAAACATTTCACACGGAAATTTAAGTCTTAAACTATTTAAGGATGATTTCTAGTAAAAGAAATAGACATAGTTGGTAGGCATTTTTGATGAGTGAAAGGTAAAAATATTTTTATAGTATATCATGTTTTTAAAGTTTTTTTCACACTAATTTATATAATTATTGCAAGGCTGGACATTAACAAGTTAATAAGTTAAAGTTAAGTTACTTTTAACTAAGTTAATTAACGAGTTACATTTTTCCCCAAATTATTCAGTAACTAACGAGTTAATTAATTTTATTGGCACGGTAAGTTAATTTTTTCCTAAACCACAGATTTAAAATAAATTCAATTTTGTACAAATTAATTTTATAAAAAAAAAATCTGAAATTTTAAATATATTAATTAATGATTATTAGACAATAATTTATAAAAATAATTATCATATGACATATATTGTATATTCACAGAAAATATTTAGTATAGTTATGGATCATTTACGTTAACAAATACATAACAATTATTTTATTATTTTATTGGATTTCATCATTGATTAAAGTATTATATACAAATATAAGTACCTACCTACAGTAAATAACTTTATTACATACATTTATTGAATTATTATGTTATTTGTTAGCTTAAAAAAAGGTAGGCAAGTATAATTATTAATTTTATACTAAAAAAAAAGTAACTTATTTTTAACTAAGGTAAGTTACTTTTATTTTCTAATTAACTTATAACTTTTGCGAGTTAAAAAAAATAGAGGTAACTTTTAACTTTATAAACTTAACTTAATTTTTTCTATTTTAACTTAACTTAACGAGTTAAAAAGATAGTTAACTTGCCCAGCCTTGATAATTGTATATTTATGATTTATATATTATTTGATTTTATCCATGCATAACTCACTTCATTGACACCCCGGACTATAGCTCGCATAGTGGCGTTACGTGGCCCGTCAACTGTTCGTCCATCATCTGTAGGTCCCCAAGAAGCACTATAAATATCAATTAAATCCGGTTCGTGTCCCATGCTATTCGCTTCGATAAGATCTGTCATGTATGGTTGGTCGAGCATTCGGATCCCTGCAATAGGATGTATTGCATAAGCAATTATTTTATTAAAAATAGAAATTCGTATCAGCAACTGTTTACCATATAATATAAAATAATCACGATATCTATCATCAACTTGAAAACGTATAAATGTATTTACATTTTTCGTACACAATAAAATTAGGAAGTAATTTGAAGATGTTTACATATAATAAACATTGCGTATTGCTTTATTAATTTTTTTATAAATCTAGCTAATCCAAACACTTACCGGCAATTTTTGAGTCATATGCCACACCGGTGCCACAAACACCATTATCACGTGCAGCTGCCACTTCCCCGGCACAACGTGTACCATGGCTGTTGAACCAATCATCGGTATACCTCGGATATGGATATGGATCATTAGAACTAAAATCGTAGCTAGCCCGTGCGTTCTAAACAATATAGTGTTAATAAATTAGAAGCAAAACATAAGATGTGATTTGTGATTGTTGAATCTTGAATGTATGAAAATAGGTGATGGGTATAAATTGGTGTACCTACGCAGTGGCGTAGCCAGGATTTTTTTTAGGGGGGGGGGGTTTAGTAATAAAATAAAATAAATCTACAACCGTATTGAAATAATAAAATAATTGAATGATAATGATTATTATCACCAGTGCAGTCGATAACGTGAATACAGCATAACAGAATACATTTTACCACGAATAAATGATTGTATTTCTATATTATAAAAATACGGCCGAAGGGGGGGGGGGGGGTTCAACCCCCAAAACCCTCCCCTGGCTACGCCACTGTACCTACGTACCAATGAGACTAAAAGTTGGTCATGCATAAGAAGGTGTACATTTTTACATAAATATCATTTTAATATAAAAATGTAGGTACTATAAAAAGGTACATGTAATGTAGATTATTTTTTATGTTACTCACGTAATTATATTTCAAATCTTCGTGTGTGTAATCCACTCCTGTATATATAAAAAAAATTAATTTAGTGTTCATTCTAACATGATTTTTACAGTTTTATGACTATTAATTAACATTAAATTAATCTACACGTTTATATAAAACGGTATCGCATTAAAAAAAGAAAATGGTATATTCTTTTTCAAGTAATTTAGTAAAATAAATGTATAAAATACAATAGAAATTATAAATTAAATCGAAATGAAATGTAAATTTATATTTATTGTAAGTTTTCAATCGTATCAAATTTTTTGAAAATTATAAATACAATAATCTTTTGACTATTGACATTAGTACAACGCTGAAACTCTGTAAGTCTAATTTATTCCTAATTTTTATCAAACATATAAATATTATTAATTGATTTTAAAAGATAATACGTTTTCTGGTTTTTCTGTGCTCATTTAAATTTTAAATGTTGGTACTTGGTTTGAAATATTTCTTGGATAAATATACATATATACTATATGTTTAGTATGTGTGTAATATTTACGAAGGCGGAAGGAGTAAGAATGTGTCAACATTTTCAAGTCTGAAATTCGATTTATAGAAAAACTTAAACATTTACTAGTCGATTTATGTACCTATTTGTTTAAATAATAGTTAAGTTGTTGCGGATATTTTATAACAGTAATTATATTATAGTATAAATTTTTATTTATATAAATATATCATATCATTTAGACATTTAGACATTTTCTCACCGTCGTCCATTATAGCCGTAGTTACGTTCTTGCCTGATACCCCTTGAGCCCAAGCGGCTCGTACATTCAAATCCAACTTTGGTTTACCACCATTTTGACCTGTATTCCTTAGATACCATTGCTCCTTGAATAATGGATCCATTGGTAATTTACCATAACGATCCAGATCATCATCAATTTCAATTGGTTTACCAGCATATTCTCTATATTGACTTGCAATAAATTCTTCTCTACTCAAGTATAAGGGTGGAATAAATGGTTTGTATCCACGTTTCACTCTCTTAAATCCTGGTTGTTGATGAACAGACTTAACCTGAAATATTTTATAAACTTGTTTGAATGTATTAGGTATAAATGTATTTTCACTAGTTTGTTCATTTAAAAATTAATGCCATTAAGAGTTTTTAAGATTTCATATTAATTATATTATAATTGCGAAGAAATTAACACAATTTTCTTTAAACTTAGTGAAAAAAACTGTTTGGTCTTAACATATTTTGATACTTTGTAATGCCAAATCTCAACTATATTTTCTAGTAAGATTCTTTAATATTTTATAGAAATATTCTATAACGTGTATCTGATTATTATACGCTATATCCTATATATCTAAAAACTACACATAATAAGTTGTATGTATATATTAATTATGTTATATTTAGTAATAATTTGCTTACTTACAGCTACATAGTATTAATAACATAGTAATTAATGAAAAATTTATCATGGTTAGAAGAACTAAATTTTTTTTATTAATCTATATTTTTTTAAATTACTAAGATTATACTGATTATAGTATACAATATACATTTATTATTTATACACTAATCATTATAAAGACAATATAAATTTAACAACTTGTTTAATTTTGATTTATTTTTAAAGTTATTATCTATAATTTTATCCTGTTTTAATATGTTATTAGATTATACATGAAGCACGAGCGTTGAACAAGAGTAAATTTATTTTTAATTATTCCATTCAAATAAAATAAAAAGTGACGTTTATTAGTATTTTATTTGTAATAAGACTTGAACTTTGAAGAAAAATTTTTATGTTTACAATAGTAATACAATTGTATACCACTTAGTAAATATTTTATCAGTTTATTATTGGGTGTATCACGAGTTCCGACGATTAACAAAAATATGTGTTCTAAATCGAAATTTTTTAATTTTTTTTCCATAAAATTAATAGACGCTTTTTTTACTACACGAGTAAAAAAACGTTTTTACTTTTATTTATTTACAGAAAATAAAAAATTTTTAATTTTAATTAATTTTTTTGAAAATTTTCAAAATAGACAATTTATAAAAGCATATATTATTGAAAAAATAGTTTTAAAATTTTACAGTATTTAATTTGAGTAATCCGTTGCGACTTATGAACGTTTAAATATTTGTTAAACTTTCTGCTACCGAGTAATTTATCAAAACCAAAAGTGAAAACCCGTAGTCAACACAAAACTGTTGTCTTGAGTCAACAATAACCATATCCTAATACTGAAAATAATATATAAAATTTAGATAAAGCCTTGGGGTGGCAAGAGGACAGAACAAGCTCGGATTAAGGGACAATTGGGCATCAGGACATGAAAAACTTAGTGAGCCCTCTTACAACTTTTACTTCAAAACAATTGTATCACTATACATTTTAAAAACTACGTATTTTTGTATAATTTTGTACAATATAAAAAATAATACATACATATAAGACTATATAAATCAATAATTATATTAGTGTTTATTATAAAAACACTATATTTGTTACTAAAAAATTATAACTTGCATTTTTTTCTTTGCTTTTTCGTTTGAAAATTGTTGTATAATTTCATTGAAATCGATCAATTTTAAAATTTAATTTTCTGTGTACAATATCATTAATTATATTAAATTTTCTTGAATCCGGTTTGTTCTAGGTATATTTATTTTTTATTTTTGTTAACTTGGAAAATGATTTTTTCGGCTGAACAATTGACCAATGGGATAGTTAAATATACTCTAAGACGAGTAATTAAAATATTTGAAAATACTTCCGGCAATGATTTAATTAAGACTATTTTATTATTATTTATGGGTACCTCATGTGAATAGATCAAGAATACCTAATATCAATTATTACCACGTATACTACGTAAATTGTTATAATTTAATAATTTTTCGTGATATAAAATTAAGAACATTTTTATATTATAATAATTATTAACTACCTACTATTATACTCACTAAAATATTTTTTTTTTAATTATTTTTTAAACACATTATAAAATATTTTTTGGAGATAAAGATGAGCCCCAAAATCAATGGGCCTCGCAATCATGCCCCCTTCCCACCCTTAATCTGAGCTTGGAAAAAAAGGCGATAGATAATAAAGAATATGGACAATATGGTTATTGTATTCGTTTTAACTACTGATCAATAATTGGTAAATCAATATTTGTTCTGTGATTATTAAAGTTAGCACTTCTTAGCAGATATAATATATGTATCTATTATTTTATATTTTTAAAAACATCGATGAATACAAACATATTTGAATGAGCAACACTACTGTACTTAGCATTAAAATGTTTTAGCTATTAGTAGTTGTTATTATTTTTTAAATGAGCAGCGATTATATTACAGGTATGAAATTAATTTATGTATGATAGACATAGACACATCTTAAAATGATAAATGTTAATCAAGCTGCAATTTGGGTATTACGTACAAAAGCCCGAGTCGCAATTAAGATTAGATATTTATTTGCGCATAGTTATCTTTAGGACGCAACTGATATAAAACCAATGAAATAACACAAAATATGTATAATCTGAATCAAATTAAGATTTATAGTAAAAAATATTGGGGTGTTAAAAAAAATCCCAGGATCCTATAATTCTTGATCTGACTCTGACTGACACCTAATTAAGGAAATTTCAATAAACCTATGTATACCCAATGTCCGACAGCATGTTATTAATATACTAATTTATGAAATGAATAATGGTGGTTAATATTTAATAATATAAATTAATCAGCATATTTAACAAATATTGATAATCAATAGTAGACATTAAAGATATAATATACCAATGTATTGTGTTAATGTTGTAATTACGTTGGTATTATCCGTAGAATATATTATTTTATGTTTAGTGACTAAAACGAAGTATTAAAAACGTTAAAATGAAAGCACTAGTTTTTTCAGTTTTATCCAAAGGCTATTAACTATAATCTATATAAAATGATATCAACAGGTTAAGTCGTAATTGATAATTATTGAAATAATAAAAAAATCTTGATTATGAGTCAAGTTAAGATTGATAAATGAAAACTTAGAAGTACTAAAACTCTTTACAAGTCCTGGATGACTTATTAATTATTATAGACATTTATTGTACCTACATAAATTACCGAAAGCAAAAAATTACAAATATTTTTATTTTTATAAGACGGCGCCTTGTATATGCAATATGTATACAACATCTGTTAACGGTTTTAATTTTGTTTCAGTTTAAGAAAACTAAAAAATTATAAGTTATTATAATACAATTTTGTTTTTTAATACATAATGAATTTCCTAACATCATTTTTCAAAGATTTTATTTGGAAAAAGTTATGAATGAGAGTACTTGATTTAATATGATATATGATCGATTTTTGTTAGAATAGTTTTTTTATGTTTATGTTTCACGATATGTTTATCGTGAAAACAAAAATAAGAATTATTTTATTTAATGTTTTTAAATCATATTTGTATTTATATCCATTTTTGTTTATTGTTTTTTTTTAATTTAAAAGAGTTTGGGAATCTCCCAAGAGCGATATAAATAATTTTATGAAGATTTTGTTTTAAATAATACACTAATAAATAATATTATACATTTTAGTTTCAAATGAAAATATAAAATAAACACTATACAATATTATAAACATTGATTATTAATAGTAGGTATTACATTTATATACTTACAGATGGATCCTTCTTTAAAAGTAGAACTGAAGGTATAGAACGGCGGCCACGTATTTTTGGTAATCCATGATGCACGAATTGGAATTCGTCCTTAGTACCACGAATCTATGATAAATAATTGAATAGATTTTTAACAAGTTTAGACAAAATTTAATTAAAATAACAATACTTTTATAAATAACCATCTCCTTAAAATTAATCAAATTTTCAACTTAAAATAAAGTATAAAATTATAAACTTTGAGTTTAAATGATCATCATCATAATATAACTGTTTTAAATATTTTTTGGATTAGATTGTATTAAATCAGTGCTATATTGAGAGCGTATGTGATTAGATTGCTCTCAGCCAAATGACGTAGAACCATAAATAATACAACAAAGATGAGCAAGTGGATACCACTCTGTTGTACTGCTAATGTATAATAAATGTATTTAATTTTAAAACTGTTTATAAAAATTGATACTGGGCAGAGACGATCAATTAGTCTATATCCCAAAGTCCCAAAGTATATTTTTGATATTACTATTAAGTATTAGGTAAAGTAATTTATTTTACTATTAGTAATCCAGTAGGTTGAAATAATTATTGAAAAAATATTGCATTTGAAAACATCATTGTATGATTAAAATATAATAATATACGTAAACGTTTTATGTTTGAACTGTCTCCATAAACAATGTTTTTAAATATAATAAAATAAATTAATTTATTATTCTTCATTTTAGTAACTAATTTAGTCCAAATTTAAATTTAAAATGTCTATAAAAAAAACTGTGGTTATTTATTTTTAGACTTTATGGTTTCAGTGTAAACTCTTATGAGAATGAGGAACTGTATTAAATTTTCAACCACAGAAGTATTACCAAATATTCGATATTTTAAATATCTATGTGAACAACTTATGTGAGATTTCAAATTAAATGTTCAATCATGTTTATCAGCAGTAACACTCAGAAACGATAAATTTATTTGACTATTTTATGCAGTTTATGAGCTTATATTTTTATTTTCGTATCAGTTAGGTTAACTAAGCCGAATCACGACACGAGCACCTTTAAGTCTTCTTGGCGGGTTTTCAGGAATGTTTACTAAGATAAATACAAGAATAAGTGGATCTGGTGATTTGTAATATGAGTCAAACGCCCATAAAAAAATTAATTTGATGTTCTGGTAAAATTATTAACATAAGTTAAAAAACTTATGAGGTATTTCGTATTAAATTTTCAAATCTTTTAAGAAAAAATTTTTTATAAATTTAACTAAAACTAAAAATTCTTTAAAAACTGTCAAGATTTATGAATTTCATCAAAATTCTAAATTTATTTATAAAAAATATTTTGACAATGTGTTTTCAATATTTTTCAATTATCATGGAAACAACTTATAAATTGAAAATTATGAGAGACATTGTATTAAATTTTCAAACATTATTATTCAGAAAATAATTTTTTATTGAAATTTATAAAATAATAGAAAATCTAAAATGAGTAAAATGTCTCTAAATAACTCAAACAGAGTCAAAATATTTTGTAAATTATATTATGTAATTTCATGTATTTATGTACAAAAATTATTTAATAAACATTTAGTATAATTTTCAAGTGTACGGTTATTTGTTTTCGAGTTACGTAAAAAAAAATCGGTTTAATAGAATAGGGTTTGTGTAAAAATTTTCCTTGATTTAAAATTCTTAGTGGAGCAATGAATGTATTGATTTTATGAAAATGTTTATTTTGTTTCTGTGTAAACGATAAGTAGTCGATTTTTAACTTTGAGGATGGTTTTAGATAACAAATTGGATTTAGAAAGATTTATTCTTTAGAAAGATCAAAATTAAAAATTCCCAGTACTTGTTTTTAATTAAAAAAAAACTAGAATATTTATGCAAATCCAATATTATTATATAACGATTGTTATATAACCATGGTTACCTTAAAACTTTTCAAATTTAATCTTTACCTAGCTTAATGCGGTTCGTAATAGCCAAAGTTTTTGAATCATAAGAACAATAAAAACAACTATAGAAGTTATATTTATATGTATTTCTGTTTTACGCAATATCTACCTACTTACAGTACTAGTATGAATATATTTTACTCATTTAAAAAATTAAAAAGTGTAAGGGCGCCAATTTTTAGATTCTGAACGAAGTGATGAATGTATTGCATTTACTATGATGTGTTTTTTTTTTTTTTTTGTGTCTGACTCCAACATTTGGAGCAGTAATAATGCTCCGATTTTTTACTTCAGCCCCTCTTTGAATAGGGAATTGAATCTAGTTGGTACTTTAGGGGAGTCAAAATTAAAACTTTCTAATAGTTTTCAAAAAAATCGAGAAAAACAAAAAAAAAATGACAGAAAAATGGAAATTTTACGGAAAAACCACTTTTCGACAAAATCGATTTTTTGATTTTGCTGTAACTCAAAAACGAATTATTGTAAATACTTGAAATTTTCACCAAATGTTTATATTATGGTTATCTCTTTACAGTTAAATTTTCAAAATATTTTGACCATTTTTAAGCTACTAATAGACAATTGAAATTTTCGACTTTTCTAAGTTTTTTTTTCTTCAAATGCCGATAAAAATTTTTTGGGTGGCCAGAAAATCTTGAAAATTTAATACAAGGTTTCTTATAAGTTGTTCTTAAAGTGATAAAAAAAAATCCGAAATCGTTAGTCACAATTTTTTTTTATAAGTGTTTAAAGTTCGAATTTATACGAAATATGTCAAAATTTAAATTAAATTTCATACGCTCATAATGCGAATGTTGGCCATAGTAACCATAGTAACATATAAAAACTATACTATTTGTTTCAAAATAGAATATTTGACAATATTTAAATATAATATATCCTAAACTGACAAATCATCTTCGTTCAGAATCGTTTTTCGTATACAATGATACCTATCATTGCATTCAAATTTAACCTACCCTAGTCTGAGGTCCACCCCACCCCCTAATATACAGCAGAGCGATACCTACTTACCCGCTTTTTCTAATAATTGTTTTTATATAATAAATAATATATATTTTATTATTATTCATATAAAACTATTAATTATTGTAATTAATGACTAACATAGCATTTATAGATACATTAAAAAAATATACTTATGAAAAATACTTAGTGATAAACTATATAGGCTAACAGACCGTTTTTGCCAAGTTTTGTTTTTCATAATATATAATTATTTATCATTGAATTCGAATTTAATACACGCATAATAGTTGCCCACAGGCCACTTGATACCTAATGTACAGTAGAGCAATACCCACTTTCCTATCTTTTTTATTTATCTTGATTTATTGTTTTGGAAATACTGAAAAATTTTAATTTAGATCTCTTTAATATACAAACTAGATTCAATTTATGACCTTAAAATTTCAAAATCGAAGAATTTTTTTGACTATACAAATAAAAAAAATAAAACACGTCATTGTAAACTCATTATATTTATCGGTTGGCTCAAAATTCATAATAAAATAATTTTAATTATCGATTTTTCTCAACTTTATTATAATGTTATGAGCTAAAATATGTTTACAATTTTACATATCGATAATTTAACTAAAAATAATTATTATATTGGCATCTGAACGATGGACTTAGTATATTTTTAACAATAAGTTTTTCATTAATAACATAATACTTTTGACAGGGATATATAAGAATAATTTGGTTTATAAAATAATTTAAATATTGTTTAAAATTTCAATTTTATATGGTGATATTTAAAATATTTAATAATAAATAAATACTTTCAATATAAGAGTATTCATCTAAATTGTTATTTGAAAAATCTTGCATATATTTAATAAATAATATAATAACCTAACCAAATCAGAAATTATTAAAGAATAATTTCGGTACATGATAATTGATATAATTCATTTTTAGTCATCGTACGGTTTTCACATATGTTATCCTGACGATCTGCCTAGGCCCCGCCCCTCTATTCTGAATTTTTCAATATACTTATTTTTTGAATATTTTGTACTGAATTCCTATAAATTCCTGTTCAGGATTTTAAAATTCCAGCTCTATTCGTTTTCCGGAAAAGTTAAATTTCCACCAACTGGGTGTGGTTTAATATGTTCATTTGCTTTACAGTTGAAATCAAATATTCATCTAATTTTTAAGTCCACCTAATTAATAATATATATTCTTTTATTCCTAGTGATAGGTTTTAAATTTTTAAGTTTTTACTGTATCAATTTTTAACAAGTCATCATCATTAATGGACGATTATTTGTTAAATTTGCTAACCTTTGTTCAACTTATTTCGATTTATATGTAAGTATATAGATATACCTTCTACGTTTGGATGATTTCTATTTATTAGTTTGATAAGAATATAAAAATAATGTATCATATTTTCCATGAATGACAAGTTAGAATAATTTTCACATAGTATGAATATAAACACGAAATCTAATTTGATATTTGTAAATTTGTCCGATTGGTTCAAATAATGTACTAATATTTTTTAAATGAGCCGCAAATAATTGTAAATTGATTTCTAAAATTGTAAAAACTTCTAACTCCAAATTCTTAGACCTAAGTAAATTTAGTACAAAGTTGAATAACTCAAATTTAATTACATTAATATTTTAAAAAACTCATCTATAATTTACAATTTACATTAAAAGAAGATGATTGTTATTTGCTTTTGCCATTATATGTCGCTCATTAAATCGTTTGAAAATTCAAATTAGAAAATATGGCCCTTATAAATATAGGTAGATAGTAAAATTTCAATACCTACATAAAATTATGATAAATTACTCGGGTAAGCACATTTGATGAATTACTCTATGTATTATACAATATACTACTATTAGTTATCATCATGATATATATTTTTATGTATATTTTATGCGACACGGTATAGTGTAAGTGCTTATAACATTTAAAATTCTAGAGAAAACTAAAATATGCATACATTTGAATTTTAAATAGCTCGAAGGAGGTATATTGATTTTACATTACCCGTAATTTAAGTATTTATCATTATTCATTTGCATTTTTTTTTATACGACAAGTTAAAAGAGTTAAAAATTTACATAATATTTAATTATAAATTAGTATAAACTAAGATGAAAGGTTAGTTTTTAATAATACCAAGCCAAACGATTAATGGATTAACCAAAAAAAGTCTGAAATTTAAGTGTTTTTTTTTATTAATGTATTAACAAACTAAAACTTTTTAAATACGAAACTCTTGTCATTAAAAATCATTATAATATAAAATAAATACTAACTACAAACATTATTTCACTACTAAATTTATATTATATTTTCTTTTTTCATTTTATAAAGTTTAATCAATATCTTTATAGGCTATGAGTGCTATTATAATATAAGTATGGACATTTTTCAAATTAAAATCATAATGACATACTTATAATACGTATTTATAGCAAAATATAAATAAACATAAAATTCGTTAACCACAGATATGTATTTTTTTGACACTGATACTTTTGTAAAGTTTTAAAAACCCTTTTTTAATTGTTTTGTTACGATACAGTATAATAGTGTTTTTAATATTTATAATGTTAATTTTCAATCACACATCACGTTTGATATAAATGTAACACGTTGTAGTTTCTACATAATATTATATTTAGGTATAGTTCATGGCAATAAATAATATAAAATAATACTTCTAATGTTATAATATTGTAAAGCTTGTACCCATAAAGTAAATATTACATATATTATATATAAAAATATATAATATAAGGAACAGAAGTTATTCTTCCGAAAAAGTTTAAAAACTTACATTTACTAATTACTTTTAAAAAACATTAAAAATAAATACCATATTATATACCTATCTCATACTTTAATCATAGAGTAATATAGTTTTCTATAATATATTTTATAAATAACATATTACATTTTAGAATCGAGTGAATATTATTTAGTCGTAAACATTCAATTAATTTATGTCAACCCTTTTTCAACTAAACAACTTGAACCTTCTGTCATCTAATAAAAGCTTTCGCTACAGCCATTAAAATATATACCATCATCACTTATATTTGTTTTGACGTGTTCCGACCCACACGTCCATCAATCAATATCGTAAAACTATGACCATCACCAGTACCCAACCGCCATCTAATATGTACACACGATGAGTGTGTGTGTACATAAAAATAATAAGGGTTGATATTTTTCTTTTCAAAAACCAACACTGATCCTATAATTGAATCAAATCTAAAACGTAGACCATGATATAAATTATATTGGCTATAATTAATAATTATAGACGTATCGTGTCTAAACATAAAATAAGTGCAGAGGAGTGTATAATGTATTTCATCGTAACGTAATAATATAGAAATTTCTATCTACAAATTGAATATGTCTGCCGTCTATAATGAGATTATACATTTATAAATAAAAAAAATCATGATTCTTTGAAATTGAATAAAATATAAATCACATCGCGGGTGCAATGACGTCAGTAGGACTATAGCGTCAGCCGCGTTTAACTCCCAGTCCCTCTGCACCACCACGCACGGTTGCCGCCCTATCTACACCTACTCGTATACTTTTCCGAAAACTCTCGACCCACTCTGTGTTCCACTCAAACCACCTCAGCCACCAGCGGTCGATATATTATTATGATATATACCGCTATCTCTACACCCGCCCGCCCAAATGTTACCCTTAACCTCCACCACAGTATTTAATTAAAATACACCTGATGCTCACCCAAAGCGGCAAAGCCGCGCGATATCGTCATCGCAAGCAGATGGCACTGAAAATTTGATTCCCATTGGATTCAGATGGGAATGTTGTATTTATATTATACCTATACCAATGATTATTGTGTGATTACGCCTTCAAATCGCGGATTATTCTCGTGTGGTACCATGTGCTACAGCAAAATTCCTATATTTTCCGCCGAGCGCTAAAATATACAATAATTTTATCGACCGACGTGCACCCCCCTTCCCCAATATCTATATGGCAATATAATATAACCGTTTGATAATCATAACCTATAACGATTTAATAACACTGTAACAGACGTCAGTTATTAACGGGGCGTAGGTGGTACCCGCAGCTACACATCGAGTCAGACAAGACCTATGTGCAGTCGCCGCCGTATACCCACCGCGGGGTGCCCATAATATGCAATATTGCACCCACCTAAACCGCAAAGTACACACACACACACACACACACATATTGATAGTGATACCCGGCAAGCTGGTAGAGTACTCGTGTGTGTGTGTGGTGTTTAATTATATAATATCAAAACACACTGCAGTACGACTGCACAATATTATATTTTATACCGTCTACAACGTAATAAGTGCATTATTATTGCTACATGCATTTCCGTATATAATATACGATATACCTTGCCGATGTTTTCGAACCCGCTGCCAGCCCTCTTGGCGACCCTGTGGGCCACCGCCTCGTCTACGTGCCCGTTACCGTCGCGGACGTCGCCGTGCAGCCTCACCGAGAACGTGTTAGTGTACAGCTGAGCGCCGGCCACGACGCGCGGCTGCGGCACGAAAGCGGCGAACATGGCACACCACAGCAGCGTCGCGGCCGCGGAGGTCAGCAACGCCCCGGCGGAGAGCTTGTCGCGGCGGCGGCGGACGACCCATCCGTCGCCGTCGTCGCTCACCCCGGCGCCGGCATTGTCCGAATCGCCGTTGTTGTCGCCCGACCCGGTCATGATGGTCGTGGCCGTCGCGATCTGGTCGCCGGTCGGCCTGATGATGCCGCGTGCCGTGGATATGCCTATAAACATTGTCGTATCATATGGGTATATACAGTATTGCGACAGTATGCGATACAATATTATAGAATTATATGCACGACAATGTATAATATATTATAGTATATATAATATGTGCGTTGCGTGCGGACGGGACGGTATGTACGTCGTTTGTATAACGAGCGAACCGCCGCCAAAGCAAAATAAACTTATAACACAACAACAATGCGTTGTAATATGACAATAATGTGGTATAATATAATCACCTGTAGCGACGGTCTGTGTGTGTGCGAGTGCGAGCGCGCGTGTGTATTATATCACACCTCCTGGTCCACAGCGGTAGCGCGACACACTGGAGAGCCGCCGACTGCTGGAGCAGAATATCGCGGCGGTGCGATGAAAATAATAGTGTTGTTCGTGTCGAGGACTTTGCGAGGTGGCGCTGGCGGCGGGTGTGGACGAGGCGACTACGTTCGTGGGGCTGGCGGCAGGTGGGCTGTCTGTCGACGGGGGTAGCTTTTATCTGCGTGGGGCGCCGGCGCCGTGCGGAGCGTAGATACACGACAACCGCCGCCGCCGCCGCCGACACGCGCGTGCCCAATGTTCTATGATAATATTATTACATATTTTATAACATAAGATACATTGTACATTATACAAGACGTGTATTATCATTATCAAAATATCATTTTAAAATATATTATTATTGTTGCGAAAAACATAATACGATTGACGGTATATTATGTACCTTGTAAATAACCTACATCTACTCGATCAAAATCGACTAATACCGTTTTCCATTAATATTTATTGATAGAACAGTGAAAAATCCAACACAAGTAGTGTGCATTTCAGTGAATATTGGAAAGAAAATCCTATATGTAGAAATTTAATTTTGTTTTTAGAAAAAAAAAATAACAAAATATTACATCATTTCAATTGATTTATTCGAAATGTATTGGTACGGAATACATGTTTTATTATAATCAATTTTCACAAAAGCTGCATGAATTAAATTTGATTAAAAATTAAAATAATATAATTGTGACACTTAAAAAATCAATTTGGCGTGGTTTTAGTTAATAATAAGTAATTATAAAACTAATTAAAATGTCGTAAACTAAAACTATATAACACAAATACATTCATGTCCTCACTCGCTTTAATATGTATTTTGGGTGTATTTTTAGTATTTTTTCAATTTATACATTGTTATGAGTTATGACAATATAAAAATAATTAAGAATACAGACCAAAGACAAATATATCTCTGGCTTGAACTTAATATTTCCCTAAAATCTACCAACAACTATGAACATTGCATAAGGCAAAAATGTCTTTAAAATGTTTTAAGTAAAAACTTTTTTTTTCAAGTAAAAAAATTACTAATTAATATTATAACTTATAAGTAAAAATATATAGACTATCATAATTATAATCTTATTTCAATTGTAAAATTTATAATTACTATGTTTATGCTAATTAAAAACTATCTTTATAATAATAATAATAGGCCATGGATGTGGCAAGGCAGGTGTATATAAAAATATAATATTATTCATTATACAATACGGGCTAGTAACAAGAATAATGGCGAGTAATATGCACAACGTTAAATGAAAATGTACAGTAAAATATATTTAACATGAACATCTATATAACATGTATATTATTATGTATGAATATTATAATATGATGTATTTATGTATCAAAACAAACATTAAGCATTACATAAGTACGTAAATTGTGTGTACTTATAATATAACATTATAATAAACACTATACTTACTCCTTAGTCCTTTATAATAAACTAATACTTATTTATACTTATTACTTTATAATTTATTGTCATTGCTCATTAAATTCACTTATTTGGTACTAATGATACTTATAAGATATCATAAAAAAAAAAAAATGAAACCACAGCAATAATGAAAATTATTTCTAGATGTAATTATATTATTATATCATTTTAATGATGACATTTAGTAGAAAATAAAATCTCATACTTAAGAAACTGGAAATAAACCCAATTTGGTTAACCAGCTCTGGTTCGAAAACTGTATTTTTATTGACTGATATATAAACCAGTTATAACTTATAAACCAAAATATCCAACAAAATGTATTCATACAAAATACAGTTATACTAATCATATTATAAATAGTACTACTACCTATCATGCATCTTATCAAAGTACGATCATTGAAACTAAAACACCTGAGGAAATCGCTCTGCCGTATAGAAGATATCATCGAGAACATCTCATCATTAGGTACATAGTAGGACACTGTAAAATTTAGGTTAAATAATTAAATGGGAATTTAAATAATTTAATGATAGATCCTACGTAATATTTGTTTTGTATTAATTGCAACTCGGGTTTTTCTTGAGCCCATCTGATTTGTATCTCAATTACCTGTGATATCTAAAATGTTTAAAGATGAAATTATTTTAATATTATCAAGATTTAGTATAAACGATTATGTTTAAACTTTAATAATTTTCTTCAGTGTTACGTTGTGTAGACTGTAGACAGACAATTATTATCGCAGTGCAGTGTTAATATGATTCGTTACCTTACGTGTGTACTGTGTTACATTTTTTTAAACCAAGTTTTTATCTTTGATTATGGCTGCAAGTGAAATGAAAACCATGTACAGCGAAAAATATCTCAATTTATTAATGGATACAAATTCTAATTTCATAAGTACTTAAAAAATAATATTCACCAGTTGTATTGTTTTAAGAAAAATTAGATAATATTATAATAAATCTATATATAAATCTCTATAAATCTTATATCTAATTAAACTCTGATAATAATATAGTCAAAAAAGTTATTGAGCATAACCATGATGAAGAAAACGAAATATTAAGCTATCAATTCATGAAATATGTATGAATGTCTAATTTTCCCAAATTACCAACAAATTTAAAGGACTTACCTACATCATAGGTACTTCATTAAATAATTATAGCGATTTTTTTATTGAAGAACCGTAGTGAAAACTTTTTGCTGGTAAATGATAAAGATTCGAGTATTTTGTTATTTTTTTTACTAAAAGTTACTTACATTTTTAAGCAATGTTGAAACAATTTTTATTGAAAGAACTTTCAAAAGTTGATCTATCGGGCGGTATTACTCAGTAGATACCTTACCGTTATACAATTCCCCGTTATTTTAGACTGTTATCAAAATTACTTATTGCACAAACATTTATGTGTAAATTGTAAAATTACACTTTTTAATAATAAATATATAAAAAATTTCAAAAGTTTTGCAAACCTTGAACCTTCTTACAGTTTATGGCTTACAAAATAGTAAATATATTCCACTATTATTTTAATATCAAAATCGAATTTCTTGCCATTATTATGGCCTATGGGCAGAATAATTGGCTACTGCTATGCGAACTACTAATAGTTGTGACGTTTTTCAGTTTAAGCTCAACGCGATGTTTTATAAATCCCAATCCCATACAGGCCTACAACATTTTTCAATCCATTAATTCTCCAAAGAGTTTAAAAACTAGTATTTATACAAAAAAACAAAGCATTCACTTAAATAAATAACTATAACCACCCAAATTAATAACGAACATTTATTAAGACAAGCGACAAGCAATTACTGATTTTCTGTCAAAACAAATTAACAGATTAGTTTGTATTAATAAAACAGCTATCTTTTAAATTTTTACTGGTACAGTATTATTTTTTGTTAATTACAACTACAGAATATATGCAATAATACAATACTAATATAAAAATCAGAGCAATATTTTTAACTTATTTGTAGTACTTAATATAGTTATTACTAGGGCTCGGATTTTAAAGGAAATGCTTCTTTTTATATATTTAGATAGAAATCTAATTATTATATATAAATTCGTTTCACGTCAATCTGATTCCAAATAAACGAATTTATTTTTGCTTTTTTTTAGCTTTTTTTTTGTGTAAATGCTTTTTGTGCTTTTTTATTGCTTTTTTCAGTTATTCTAACTGTGGCATTTTTATATGCCTATTATGCTATAAAAATAAAAATAAATGTTTATTTACTTAATAAGAAATGTGAAACCCGCAATAATAACCGTGATCGTACCATTAGTGTGAAACGACCTTAAATGTAGGTATAGATTATCGATCTACAGATAGTTTATAGGTCGATAGCTTATCGTCTATTGCATATAGTAAATTCTTATTTTAATTTAAATTAATTTTTTAATTTTTTTTTATTCAGTTTTATAAATTATAACTAATTATTCATGTTAATTTTTAGTCATTGCACGGTTTTCACATATGTTATCCTGACGATCTGCCTGGGCCCCGCCCTTCTATTCTGAATTTTTCAATATAATAATAACTTATTACTACCAGACAATCCTAAGTCTGTATAATAATGGAAAGGGAAATATTGTTTAGTTTTTATATTTTACGAAACGTAATTCGTATGCTTCCGCGATACTGAATACTAGATACTTAAATTTTGCTTAAATATTCGATACTCAATACATTAAAATAATCCAAGTCACAACATTTTTAAAATTTATACATAGGTACCTATTATGTATTTTAAAAATTCAATATATTTAACAATAATATAATCATAGTCATTACTCTACGACACAATTAATAATTATTATTTTTATACATTGTTATATATAAAAAAGTAGTAGTTATAAGACTATAAACTACAATCAATAAATGAATAATAATAAATGCTGAACTATATGCAGGTATTTTAAAAATAACTATTAAGTACTAATGTTATAATATAATATATATATATATATAACTATTTTGAGTATTAAAACATATTTTGTATTTTTGTAAGTATTTTGAATCATAATTTAAAATACACTTGAATTACATAAAAATAGTAAAAACATAAAAATCTTTCCTTATAATATTGTTAAAATTTTTAATTTTTATTAAATTAAAATATTAAATGTAATAAAATTTTGATAACGCAGTTTTGGTGAAATCATAGAGTAATAATTACTCTATGGGTGAAATAAAAACCATATGATAATTATTTTGCCATATTAAATTTAAGATTAGGATATCATTATTTAGTATTTACGAATCGTAAGTATTAGAATAACATTGTCCATTGACCATTGCCATAAATCACAGATATCTATACTAAGTATAGTATATAGTATATCTGTGCCATAAATATGATAGTTTAATTAAAACATTGATTACCGTTATCTCTTCTGTTCCTACTTCGTCATAAATCATAATTTACCGTAATATATGTATGTGTTAAATTTTAAATCAATGATAAATTATTAGATACAAAAACGATTATGAGCGAAGGCTGTCTATCAGCCTATGTTCCTCTTATTGTTACTTGAACATCACTAAACATTTAAATATGTAATGAATCAATAGGGAGCTAGTGGTTCCTTTTACATAATCTAATGGCCCATGATTGGTCCATTCAATTTTATTTATCCATTCAATTTTTTAAATTATTCAATTTTCCACGCAATCAAAATGTTTTGAAAATGTCATTGTTTGTAATAAATATACAATTTTCAAGGCCCCGTGCATTTTTTTAAATTACAACAAATTAATTAAAATAGTTTTTCGTCGTATTTAAATATCTATTTCCATCCAAATCAGAATTTGAAATATCGATAAAAATAAATTGTGCTTTTGTATTTTTTTAGATTTATTGGTTTAAGAATAAAATTATAACTAATAAAGAATATTGAATTGAATGTTTAAGCCTTGAAAATAGCTAGTTATAAAAATTGGACATTTTATACATTTTTAAATATAAAATAATTTTAAAATATTCAATAATTTAGATGGATTTAGTGAGCATCTAAACTGCGATGCTTGTAAAAAAAATTGTACCTATGTATCTTAATATTTTTAAATAACTCTGATAAAAAATTATGAAAAACCTTTGTACCTGACACCTGTTAAATTTTTAAGGATATAATTTAATTTTTCTAACCTCCTTAAGTACCAATTATAGATTCACTTTTGTACCAAAAAAGCTAAAAGATTAAAGTTAAAAATCTAAGCATTTTCACTGTTCAAATAGGTAATCAAGGTGACCACCAAAAAATATTTAAATAGGTATTAAATTATTTTTAATAGGTATTTTGTAAATATGTATAGAATATTCTCATAAAATGCATGAAGCTTAAAGTGGAAATTTCAAGTATCTAAACGATTACTTAGTTTAACCTTTGTGAATTATTAATTACACCAAAAAACAAAATTGATTTTGTCGAATACTGGTTTTGTGTATAAATCAGTGGAGGCACGTCAGGATTGACAATGAGACATTTTGTTTGATTGTTTAAATATGCTAATCTCTAAAATTACCAGTTGGATTTGAAAAATTATTTTTGATAAAATGCACGGGAATAACTATAAAGGTTTAAAAAGAATGCTTAGTCACTGAATGGCAGTAGATATTACCTAAATAACAAATTAAATAATTTTTGAACCACATAAGAAGTTTTGTTTTAATGGACAACAAAGTGCGCGTAGAGGGCTAGTGATTTATATACTATATCATACATTTTATATTTAAAAGCTATCCTGAAATATTTTTAAATTTTAAAATTGTTTCTTTCTAGCTTTTGTCCTATCAATACATCAATTATTATTTCCACAAATTTCACCTTCCAAGTTGTTTCTTGTTCAATTTAAAGTAATAGATTAATATAGGTACTAAATCCCTAAGCCATTCCAGTTATTAATCACAGATTATTCTCAGTATTTTATCTATAAGTACTATTATAGTATTATAGAATGATAACTATAATAGTTAAAAACATAATTACAATAAATTACAACAATAAAACAATTTTTATATAAAAATGAAATAGTAACTATTTTTCAATAATAGATATTATTAAAGTTGATTTAATTATATTTTCATTGTATTTAATCCCTTGTATACGAATGATCCCAGAGCCTTTTGCCAATCGTGCCACCCTATTGTAATACCACTGTCGCCACTAATATTATCACATAAGAGTTAAGAACCAATATTTATGCATTTGTAAAAGCTAAATGTTTTTCTCAGTAAAAATAACAAGGTAGGTATAATGGAAATTTATTGCGTAATCTTTACAACACTGAGATAAATTTATATGTTGCATATTTCATATTTATACTGTTATACATACTGTTTTAATTTTAAACCTCATTTTGTTATATTGATGCAAATTCAATGGAATTTTGCTTTGTTTCAGTCATTTAACGTGAAATACTACTTATAACTTATAAGGTAAATTAAAACAAACATATTTTTCTATTAATTTAATACAACTTAATAGTTTATACATTATACTAGTTAATACATTTTAAAGAGCATATTTTGCACAGTTTATAATTGTTATAATTATTTTTTGTTGTAGGCAAATTTCACTATCGAGTATCGATTTTCACCGGTGTGTACTGATTACTTAACACTCATAAATAGGATATTCGACTTTAACATTTTTATGTATAAAATAGCACTGGACATATTTAAATTTACTCCCGTGTATATTATTTGTATTTTTGTACAATAACAAAGTGAACTTCAAATTTTTACATATTACATTATCACCTACCTATACAATATTTAAACTAGGTATGCGCTCATATTGTCCGCGATCCGACATAGTTTGTTCTAGTTTCCCGTAAAACGTTTTGAAATTTAAGTTTCTACATAGTTGTGAATTTGTGGTTTCACTAATTGTGCCCACTATAGTCCGCGATCCAACACAGTCAGATTGCCTACCTGGGAGATTTAGTTGCGTGTAGGGGAACGTGGGGGAATAGCGGTCAGTGGGTAATACCGGTCAGTGACATATCTCATGAAATATGATAGCTAAAATTTAGATTTTAACGTTATTTGATAAGTGTTGTTATCAAAACCTAATACCAGATGTCTCAAAATTATAAACACAATTTTTCCCACCAAAAGTTTGTTATCAATTTTATTATCACTTTTGATCTAATATTTTTCAAAATCGAAAATCATCTGAAAGAAAGAGTTTTAATTTTTTTTTCTACATTAATGGTTGTATTTATCTCTAAATATTATGAGGATTGCAATTATGTGATCATGGTTCACCTAAATAATATGGTTTTTAAGTAAATGCATGCATTTAAAAGTAACTACGAAAGGGGTATTACCGGCCAAATGTGATGGGGTAACTGCGGTCAAATTTTGTTCACTTTTGGTACCTAAGATATATTTTTTTATACTTTTAAAATTTATTAATACAAAAATTACACATTTCTAATGCATTTTAGTAATTCTTAATATTGATAAATATCTCTGTACAGATGACATCATATTTTGATCAAAATTTGTAAGATTTTTAGAAATTTATATTTTGTCCTTTACTTTTACATGTATTTTTGTGTGACTGGTATTACCCCACTATATGGGTAATGCCGGTCATTTGCATTTTTTTTAAAAATGAAAAAAAAAAATATTACACTTAACTTTAAAAATTTGAAACTTATATATGTAGTAGCTAACAACTTTGTAGTTCTAATGTTAGCAATAGTAAAATATTTGGTTCATTATTACCGGAGATACACGAACTCCCGCTTAGGTGGCCGCCATTCCCCCATCTTCCCCTACCTAAACCTTTTAACTAGTTAACTTTTTCACCTACATTACACCCGTAGGTAGATAGATTGCTTAGCCAGATATCGATTTACATCGGTAGAAAATTGATAACTAGACACTCAATTACCATTTTCTGTATGTATTTATTATATTCGAATTCAAATTCCGGGCATGCGACAGGACATGCATTCAATCAGTGATATTGAATTGAGTCCATGCTACTTTTATGTGTTTGAATTGAGTCCAGCTTATTATCTTAATATTTTTGAATTGAGTCCGTATAGATAAAATGTAATAACTACCTACACAGTAAGATTCACTCAAAATTAAATGCTTTTTTACATTCGAAACATTCAAATATTTGTATTCTTGAGGAAACTCTATTGGGAAAATAGTCTGATACATATATAAAATTAAGAAGCAAAGCAAAAAGACCATGTAAAGAAACGTTAGAAAAAGAAAATTTTTTACAGGAGTAGACAAACAAATATATAAATATGCAAATTTGGAGATTTGACTTTTTAAAATCTGTATGTTTTACCAGCCACTATTTAATTATTAACATTATTATATTACACATAATTGTTATTATTATTTTAAAAACAAAATTATATCACACATAATTATTATCAATTTAAAAACATTATTATTATTATTAAAAACAATAATGTAAGCAATCAATAATAGGCTGAAAGGGACTCAACTCGAACAACCTAACAATATTGGTCGGACTCAACTCCAATAACCCAAAAGTATTTGTGGGACTCAATTCAATATTTGGGACTCCATTCGATGTCAGCCCATTCAATCCACTGTAGATGGATTCCCCAGCAGGTATCGATTTCAGATTTGCACAAACCACCAGGTGATAACTGATTATTGCAGGACACTCAAATACTCAATTACTATTTTTATATTTATTTTTTTAAAATAGAAAAAGCACCAGGCAAGTGACTTAAACAAAACTTAATAAGTTTTATATTGGATAATAACTAACTTCTAGACATTCAAACATGGTAATCAAATTTGTATTTTGACCACTTCAAGGTGCCGAAGGCGGATAACAAACATCAGGATCGAGTTACACTCCTTTACATAAACCTTTTTTTTGGAAAGTGCATATTTTTTAATTGTTTAATGCATTTAGACCATCATCTATTGATCCATTGATAATCACATATAAACATTTTTATTTTGAATAACTGGACCATTATATTTTACCTAAACTTATTATATAAAAAAAAAAACTTATGAATAAAATATATTTTTAACATAATTTGTCATGCTATACTGGATGATCTATTAACCTTAATGAAAATATTTTCATTCAATAATTGTTATTTGTTTTAATGCAACTTTTATCTTAATTATTTTTAAAATCATACATTTTGAATTTCATACTCCAAAGTAGAATACTTTTGACGGTTTTGTACACAAACAGTAGAACAAGTAATTTGTGAGTCATAAGTATTTAAAGTTTATATGAGTGAACTAAAGTCTATAATTGAATAACACAGTGGTAAAATTGTATACCCTGCAAAATGTTGATCTACTACTCTAAAAATTGTATTTTTATTGATCAAAGATTTCAAATAATAGTTTATGTTGAAATATAATAATATGATAATATGAAATTTATGTTGTCATTCAAAATAGTAAAAACTTAAAAATTGTTTATGTTTAAAGAATAGAAAAAATACAATTTATTCCCAAAAATGTTATGTAACAACTTACAATTATGTAAAACAAAAACCTTAGTATTTTTTGAAATAAAATGTGTCTAAAATTAAATGGATCCACAAATACAATTATTTTTTATTTTTAAACTTACCAAGTTGATAATACAATTATAAAATTATTTATATCCAATTTATTTATGAAAATGCAAAATATGAGACTTAATATTTTTACAATGTATGTTCAAAAAATATAGATTATAAAAAATTAGTTTTTATAAGTTAGATATTATATAATATTATCAAATGCTTATATTATTAGTTCAAATTGTTTCTATTTATACATAAATACATAATATACAAAAATAATAAATTATATTAAATGTCTAGAAAAAAAAATACTTAATTATTCTATAAATAGTAAAAATATTATATATTTAGTGATAAGTAATATCTGTTTTTAAATATAGGTATGCAAGATTTTCTGATAATTTTGTACTTCTAGCTCTAATTTTGTTATTTGTTGATGTTTGTGTTCTGTCATTTTTTTAAAAGTACATTTATATTTTCTTTTTCTTTAATTTTTATACTGGAATGTTTAATTTACATATGAAAACTTCAAAAGTTTAAATAGGATGAATCTTTGACACTTATTAATTCAAGATATATTAATGTTTTTGAAAATATCCTTCTTACATTATTTACAGTCAAGATATAACAACATTTTGGGCAGACAGTTTTTGAATATAAGAATATAAAGCTTAGGCAAGCAAAATAGTAGGTAAACATTTAGTGAGGTATCCTTGTAACACTACTCTGCTAACTTAAACTATAATTACTTATAATTCAAAAACTACTGATCTGAAATATTAATTTAATATATTGAAATACTTAAAATAATATTCTGATTGTATGATGTATATAATATTGTCATTCAAAAACGTAAAAAAGACTAGAAAAGAATTATAACAATAAAAAATTTGTTTTATTTGAGTGTAAGAAAAATATTTTCAAAAACATTAATAGATTTTGAAATAATGAATGTTCAATGATAAAAAAATCATCTTGTATTGTATTTGTAAAACATTAAAATACATAATAAATATAATTACATAATTTTTAATGTGCACACTGATATAAATTTCTGATATGTAGTATCTTCTTGATATTTTCTCTATTAATTGTTTTTCAATTATTAGTTTTCAATGTTAATACATTTTTAAATTGTTCTTCAATTTCAGTCTGTAAATAAAACAAAAAACAGAATCTTTATATATTATAAATTTTTATTTTCTACATAATAAATTTCATTTAAGGCAAAACTTATTAAAATCAATAAATGTCAATAATTTTCAATTTTCATTCATTTATTATTTTTAATTTTGTTATACAATAATTATTTATTATAATAATAATAATAATAATAAATTATATTTTACTATAAATAAATTATTAACACTATACATATGTCCACAACCATGTGCGGAACTACGGCCTGAATCAACAAGGCCATGGCCCAGGCTAATTGGCTCCATATTAATGTATACATTTGCTAAAAACATATTATTTTAAATGTAATACAATAAATTACTGATGTTATACATATGTATTGTAATAAAAAAACATTGGTGTTCCCTATCGCCTCCACCCTTTCCTTTGGATATGATAGGTGCAAAATGACTCTCATAAGTGACCCAGTCTAATGAAAATATCTAGTTCCACCTATGGCCATATCAATATCAAATAATATATTTAATACAAATTTTAAAATATGATATGACTATATTGTTTTCTTAAAACATATTTAATATTTGAATGAATTTTTCAAAAATGTATCGATTCCTATACATTTTGTTTATTTTTAAATCAAGACCAATATAGAATTGAATATTTTAATTAAAAAAACTAAAAATTTAAACCACACAAAAATATTATTCTGAATAAATAACTTAATCACTTTTTAATGAAATACTTTAAACACACTATGATTTTTCATTAACCGTATTTAATTTTATTGTTAATTTATTATAGTATTTGTAAAAGACAACTAAAAATTCAAATTACAAAAATACATCATATAATATTAAAAAATTAATCCAAGTATAATGAAATATGAATAATTTTTTAAATCAATAAATATTTTATTTTAATTACCTTGGTATCATTTGTGAAAATTGGTGCAGAAACAGTAATTGTTGGTGTTGATAATTTTGTGTGCCCATCGAGTACTGAGTCTGTTGTAGTTTCATTTTCCATACATATTCTACAAAGAATAGTTTTTGTATTTATAATTATAATTTAAACTAGATATTCATTTTTAATATATTTCTGTTCAATTCTTGGCCTAATGACCATTCATTATTTATAATACACATGTTTTTACAAATTTTAATTCAAAAACCTTGAAGATTGGTGTATTTATTGGTGTATTTATCCGTGTGAAAATCGCATTAAAAAAAAAGAGATATTTACGCACAACAATATTGCATATAGACTACCAGCTACTACTCCAATAAATAAAAGTTAAGTGTACCCATGTCTTATATTTATAATTTATTTTAATGTTATTAAAATATTATTATTTATTGTCTTTGATAAAATAAATTTTAATAATATACTACATGGATATTTTGTATTTTTGTTGAGGTTGTTTAATGGTTATATTCAAAGAAGTGTGCAATTCTATCCTACTTTAATCCATAATCTAGGAGTTGATGAATTATTAATTCATCATTAAAATTTCTAGTTTTTGTGATTTTGAGTGTTCTCAAAAACTTTCAACTTCCTGAAAAAAAATTGTGTAGGTATCTGATCTAATATAGTAGGTGATTCTACTTTATCTTTAATAAATATTTGTATTTTCTTTGTTTTTAGTATTATAAATATGGTTCAGTGTTGGGTTCCGTTATGTTCCCATATTTCTAATAGGAAAGACTGTAAGTTTTTTAGGTTCCCTGCAAATGATGTGAATTGCAATAATTGGGCCAAAGCAGTAAGGTACCTTGATAACTTTATTTAAATGTTTATAGTATATCAAAATAATATATTAAATTGGTAAAATTTCCTATTGTTATTAATTGTAGAAGATCAGATGCTGTACCTACAAAAACACCAAAATTTGTAGTTGCCATTTTAAGGAAGGATTAAGAATCAATGATCCTAGTATTTTTTCGTGGAATAAAAATTCACATTTTAATTTTGTTTCTCCAGAAAAATGCACAAAGTATGCTATAATATCCTTTTGTAGTTTTGTTCAAGTTGAATTTTGATGCAGGATATATATTATGACTATTCAACTATTGATTATGTCAATTTTTGTTCTCAAAATGGCTCAATGGGGTAAGTTGCTAGTGGGTGGACACAAAAAAAAATAATTTTTAAAGTTATCATTAATCTTTTCTTTGAAAAAAGATTTTATTTGGATCAATAAAAATCAGTGGTGTCATTTGAGGGGAGGCAACTTGGGCATTTGCCCTAGTCTAACATTTACATCAACCTTAAGTCGGCATATTTAAAAATTGTAAGAAGTATTATTTTAATTACTAAAGCCATTATTGTTATAAATCATAATATTGAACATTGATTTGAGTCGGCAAATCAGTATGTAGTTGCCCTAGTCAAACAAAAACTGAAATGACGCTACTGATAAAAATTTAAAATCTTTGTTAAAAAAAAATAATTAAAAAACATGTACTATTTAGGTACTGATAAATGTTACCTTTATTTAAATATTACCTAAATTTATTATCATTTTCTGTTTCCTCCAAACTAATGCTCAAGATTTAAAATTGGTTGAACTTAAAGAATTGAAACTGACAACAAGACATCTCCAATTAATAAAAATTTTCAGGAGGCGTTTTTTAACTAACCAATATATTTAGGTTCAACTTCAATTTGTATAAGTAGTGGCCAGTAAAAAATTTTTAAAATCAAATTTGTAGATGTCTTGTTGCACTAAAAAAATACCAGACACCTCCATTTATATGATACATTTGTATTTTACAATCAGATTTGTCTGGTTAATGCACTAAACAACACAGTTTTTTTTTCTTAATGTGCAATCAAAAACTAATTTTGACCAAAATATGGAGATGTCTTATAGTTGCTCCAAGGTCTTCAATTATGCTACTGTGTTGAACGGTGTTTGTGGTTACTAACATGTTATGTAAACTTATATTTAGTATAATTATAAGCTTTATTATTAAACTTTGTCATAATACTTTTGTATGTTTCAATAATTGTTATTTCTATGTATGAAGAAATATTTATAAAATTCGTTATATATTTGCGATTTACTAATTTACAAGCACTTAGTGTTATTTTACATCTAAGTTCATTCTAGGTTTCCATGTTGTTCCTAATTTGTTTCTTTAACCACCGGACTATTAAATTATAGGAATAAAAATGAAAACATTTTTATAATTCTTAAAGCTCATTTATGCTGTTCTTATAAAGTTATAACTAGGAAACGGATTTTAATTTAGTACGAAATCAAAAATATTTAACTATATATTTGTTTATTACTTCATAAATATTTATTTATAATATTGAAATATTTAGATTTGAAATAAGATAGAATTCACTATAATTTATAAATAATACATAATACAAATTAAAAATGTTTATTTTGAATCATCCAAATAATCTTTATGGGGGAAACAGATAGAAACGAGGTTAGAAACAACATATAATTTGAGATTTTCAAATTTAAAATTACGGCTTTTCGATCTTAATATTGCTTTATAAAGTCTAAAAATGACCTCTCCACATCAACAGAAATAATAAATGAATATTTCATAAACGTTAATTTTTTAGGATTGTATTTTATTTCTAAATTGTCTTTTGAAGTTTTGTGCTACAGAATATCCCTTATCAATATTATGGCGTTAAATCCTGTGTTTTTTTCAACATGTTTTGTATTTTAGAATTGGTTAAACCTACAATTTCTCCAGGAAATTGTACTATAATACAGATTACATATATTTATTTGTAAAATACTTTTCGATATTAAAACGATATAAAAATATTTATTTAAAATAAAATCCGTTCCCTATTTATAACAATAATAGACAAATAAATTCAGCAAATATCATCTTATTATAAAAATGGATTTATGCTTGAAATTTAACATTAAAATGATACTCAATGGAACATTTAGGTTTTATTTTATATTATGCAAGTTGAAAAAATGTACCACAATGGTTATTTTTTGACTCATTTTTTTTTTTAGTACTTTTCTTTTACTTTAGAAAATAAAGTATTTTTTATTATTGTCGTAGTAATATAAAATCTAATTTACCAATTAATAGAACCAAGCGATATATTAATTCTGTGGATTCTGTAGACATATTTTTTACTTCCCCTTATTCAAATCATACATGTTAACAAAGAACTTGATTTTTATCTAACTGTTATAATATTGTTATAATTTATTTTGTGTACAATCCGATACCACTACTATTGCAGTGACCACAATACCACAGATATTATATAGTTATTAGTCCATGTACTTTGCCTGTTTAAACCACAATAATATTGATTGTTTACATACTTCAACAATTTAAATGTTGGTACTGTATCTTTATCACGTAACCACAGTGGTGTGGTTAATAGTTGATTTTGCAAATATTTTGAACTTTTATAGCATATATTGGAGCAAAATTTCTAAAACAAACAAAAATTAATTAATTAAACTTATTTTAATCATTTTTAGTTAATTAGGGAATAAATTGATTTTTCAAAAGTTTCAACATCATTAACCAAATGAAAATACAAGTTAACATTATAAAACAATATTATTGGTTGTTCTTATGTTATAATTATTACTTAAATCAATATATTCAAGCACAAAATTAATTCCATCATAAAATTTAAAATGTGATGAAATATATTCAATAAGAAAAAAAAACTTATGACTCTTTTAAATATCCTATAACATATATCATTGTATTATAGTATATATATTAATTCTATAATTAATATAATAACTACACATTATAATAGATTTTAATATAAGTTTAAATATTTTATTATATTTAAACTCCATTTAATACTTGATAAATTGTAGATATTAAAAATTAACGAATGTACCTACAAAGTACATTAAACAAAGGTTAAACATAAAAATTTTGAAAATTATAAGTGTTCGTTTGTTAGAAACATAAGAATAACAAACAATAATAATAATAAAATAAAGCAACTATTAAAATTTAACATTAATTAATATTGTATAAATACCTTCCTTTCTGTGATGTCAAACACCTTTGTAAGGGCTAATGATATTTTATACTTTTGATTTGGTATGTCCGTCAATGTTTTATCGCACATAACATATCCACATTGTTTTAAAATAAATCTTTCCTCTACTACATCTTCATAGTGACAAGCATTAATCGAATACAACTAGAAAAATAAAATAATAAGCATATTTAAGTTAAATTAATTTAAATTTTTATATCAGTATAAGACATAAGTACATACTATATCTAGGAAATATTTAGTTAAAAAATATGCAATTACATGAAATACAAAAATTAGAAGTTTTACTAAGTATCACAAATTTGTTAACAGTATTGTTTTCATTTATTTTAATTAATCATAGAACATTAGATACCATTTAACTTGAAATTGTTAACTAAGATTAATCACAATACTTGTACTGTCCTGTTGAAAAAATGCCGTAGTTAAAAAAATAAAAATAAAAATAAAACACTCTTAAATGTAATATTTCATATTGTGCGCGTTTTTTGTTAGTTAATATGATATAATTATAGTTTATTCAACAAAAATGTATCCTTATAAAAAAGAAAAATTGGAATTAAACATTATCGATACTTAATAAAAACACAGTAATCACCATTGATTAAGAAAAAGTGTCGTATGTTTTATTTTAAATTGAGATTATATTACTTAGATAAAATAACTTTTACAAACATTAGGTATAACATTAATTAATCATCAATTCTATAATATTATAATAATACCTTATTTAACAAAACATGTTCTTCTAATCCACCATCGATTAGCTCAACTACAATATCTAATGCTTTTTTCTCACATTCCTTTTTTATTTTTAAAGTTTCAAGTAATTTTTTTGAAGACCTAAAAATATAATAAAATATAGAATAATAAATTATTTAAATTAGTCTTAACAAACTTACTGCACTCTTTTCTTTTTTGAATTTGTAATATTTGGTTTTTTGAAATTATCCATAATGAAAAAGGTTTGGCGATACAGCGCGTTATCACCACTTACAAACAGTCCGTTATCAACACGAATTATTTTATTTTGTATTATTCACTTCTATGACATTATGCTTACTAGTTACTAATGTTTTAAAACATTCTATGTATATAATTTATAACACATAAAAATGGTATACACTATACATAAATATATAGTATATATACAGATATATTTGATGAAGTTTCATCAAAAGCACAATTTAACAAAAGTATAGGAATCTGTGGCGAAGAACCATAAATAATGATAATATATTATGTTATCATTTGATAAGTCCATATAATCAAAAAGATAACAATAATAAAAGCGGGTGAGCTCTGCTGTACATTAGAGGGTGGGATGGACCTCGGACTAGGGTAGGTTAAATTTGAATGCAATGATAGGTATCATTGTATACAAAAAACGATTCTGAACGGAGATGATTTGTTAGTCTAGGATATATTATATTTAAATATTGTCATATATTCTATTTTGAAACAAATTCAAACATTTAAGTAAAAGTCTCAAGATTCTACGTTTGGTAATTTTTTAAAAAATACAAAAATCGAAAATTATTTAGTAGTAAAACGTTATTTTACACGAGTATTTTTGATTTCAAATTAAAATTAAAACTTTAAACACTCCTAAATTTTTTTTAATTGAATAATCCTCAAACTTTTTTATAATTATTCTAAGCTTAACTCATGGACAGCATAGTATTAAATTTTCAATTCTTAGCTTTTGATAGTAAAATATTTATAAATTTTTAACTACCAAATAGTTAAAAATAATATTCATGATGTTGACGAATTTTTGTTAAAATTTGAACTTCAAATGCTAATAAAAAAAAATTGTGGCTATGTATTCTTATAATTTTTTTATCGCCATAAGAATAACTTATGAGGAACTTTGTACTAATTTTTCAAATATTTTGACTCCGTCAAAAAAATTTTATCGACACTTCAAAAAACAATTGTTAGGAAAATTGAAAATTTCAGTTGTCTATATAAATAGCTTAAAAAAAATCAAAATATTTTGAAAATCAAATCACGTAAAGAAAATGGCAATCTAAATAACTGGTAAAATTTTCAAGTATTTACGACTTATACTATTTGAATAAAAACAAATATCAAAAATCGTTTGAGGCTAAACCGTTATTTAAGGCGGCTTTGTAAAAATTTAAATTTTTTTTACAGATAGTTGAAGAAAAATTTATGGGAAACCTTGTACCAAATTTTCAAAGCTTAGTTACAAAAGAAAAAAATTTTACGATTTTTCAACCACAAAATTACTTGCAAAGTTTTGCAATTTTGACATATTTCGTATAAATTAGAACTTTAAGCACTTATAAAAAAAAATTGTGACTAACGATATCGGATTTTTTTTAACACTTTAAGAAAAACTTATAAGAAACCTTGTATTAAATTTTCAAGATTTTCTGGCTGGCCAAAAAAATTTTATCTTTATTTTAAAAAAAAATACTAAAAAAAATTTAAAATTTCAATTGTCAATAAATAGCTCAAAATTTAACTGTGTATGGAGAACGCTAATATAAACATTTGGTGAAAATTTCAAGTATTTACATCGAATAGTTTTTGAGTTATATTAAAATAAAAAATTCGATTTTGTCGGAAACTGGTTTTGCGTAAAAAATCCAGTTTTTACCTCATTTTTTTAGAGTTTTTCCCGACTCATTTAAAAAATATTGAAAATTTTTAACTTTTTACCCCCCCCCCCCCCCCCCCAAAGTACCGACTAGATTCAATTTCCTTTTCAAAGAGGGGTTGAAGTAAAAAATCGAAACATTTTTATTGCTCCAAAAATTGTCGTCAGACAAAAAAAAAACACATCATTGTAAAATCAATACATTCATCACTCCGTTCAGAATCTAAAATTAATTGTATTGTAAAAAATTAGTTGTTATAAATCGTTAATATACGATTTAATATCAAATGTCGTCTAAATTTGAATTTCAAATTTTTTTTTTAATTTATTTAATTGCAATAAGAGGCATTTAAGAGGAACCTTGTATTAAATTTCAAACTGTTTTAGATAAAATCAAAAATGATACACACATAAATTGAAAAAAAGTCACACTTCATATAAGTAGATATTAGGCAAGACAATTCGAACCTCAATAACTTGAAAAACTTGATAAGTTGAATTTTTTTTTTTATTCCCCTAAAAATATAAATTAATATAAATTCGAGTTAGATATCTAATCGAAGCGATTTTTTTATCTCCCTTTACCTTCGAGTTATCGCGACTCGACTGTATAAATATTTTGGACATTTTAAATTTATACAGTTATCTATTCATTTTTTCGTTACAATAAAAAACAAATCAGTTTAGTCAAACATTTAAATTTTGTTTTCCCGTTATTTTTAAAAATAGTGTGCATTTTTTATTTTGAATTTTTGAGTAATCAAATCCAATTTGGTACACTCGGATTTAGGAAACAGGAAACACCATCTAAACATTTTTTTCTACTTTCTATAAAAAGTCTATTCTTAATCATACATAAAAACACATTATATTATTGCATAAGCCCTACAGCATAAAACTTATGCTTATTCGTTTCGATCAGAATCTAAATTATAAGAACATTAATATAATATATTATATACCTAGTATATGTCTATATACTATTTAAAATATACTCATATTGTCATATTAAATACACGTCGTATTTTTATTTTTGAATTATCAATTTATTTGTAATAATATGGTAGGTATCTTATATCACAATATTTTTTTTTTTAATATATATATTTTAGAAAGTTTAAATAATTTAAATCACAAATTTTCGATTGTCATCGTTGTCATACATCGTAAATAACCATTAATTACCTTAAATAAATAATTATAAAAAATAACAATATATGGTTTTTCAATACTATTTTGACACTCTATTCTAAAACATCGGTAGTATTAAAATTTACATTTGTAATCGATATTTTAAGTTACATTTCTGGATACATTTTTTGTGTCTCGAATTCTAAAAATATACGGAGATAATAAAAAATAAATCTTAATGTATTAGTTTTATAATGGTGTGTTGTTTTTTGTGTATATGTTTATAATAATAGAGAACATTATAATCAAGAAAAAACAAAAAAATTGAGTATAACAAGTTTCCAATAAAATAAATTTTATTTTTTTATTATAATTTAAAAATGAATACCTAACCGTTGAGACTTCAATAATTCAATACTATAGATACAAATTAATTTTCAAAACATTTTAGTTCTTTATTTAGTTTATTATAATAAGCTTAAGATAGTAAAAATTATTTTCTATTTATTTATTCTAAAATTTTTGTTTATAGGTAAAAAATAAAAATCCTTGAAAATGTAATACAAGGTTCCTCATAAGTTATTCTTACAGCAAATAAAAAAATACCGAATATATGTATACATAATTATTTTTATGAGCACGAAAAATTGCAAAATTATTTCGTAGTTTAAAATTCATATCATTTGTACATTTCTTCATCTATTGTTTGAAAATTTTATAAAAGATTCTTTTTAATAACTGGAAATTAACGAAATATCACAATAATTTTTTAAAAGTGTGTGAAATTTGAAGTTTTATAACGACATAGTATATTTAAATGTATAACAATGATTTATTTAAACCAATTTGTGTTCAAAAACAATATGATTATTGAACTACAATTTAATACATTATTACAGCAGTAACATAATCTATTACTCTACTATTCTTCATTAACAAAAGAAACACTCCAATCCTACTATATAGGTATATCGTATATAATATATATCCGTCATCCATCATACAGTTATACAGCAAGTAGCGGAGCCAAGACCAATGTAAGCAATTTTCTTAGTAAGTAAGTACGTGTGTGCTGTTTGAATATTTGTGTAATAACTAATAAGTAGTAAGTACCAAGTTGGCAAGTGGTTATTAGTGTGTGACTGAATTACTATTACTGTAACTTTTAACTTTATCTAATCTTTAAGGTAAAATGCTAAATTTTGGGTTAATTAAATTTATTATTGACAGTGTTGCAATTAGTTTTTTGCTATACATTTTAAAATTTATAATCAGCTGTTGTATATGAACCATTAAAAAAAAGAAAAACTGAATTTTAAGATAATGAATATTTATTTTACTCGAAAATGAAAAATTATTGTAGTCATCTTATTTGATTCCTTACCTATACGTATTATACTATTACAGTGGCGGCGCCAAAGGCGGGCCCGGGCGGGCCATGGCCCGTCTTAGAAACCCCTGGCCCGCCCGTTGGCCCGCCTAAAAATGTTGATTAAATTTAATACTTGAAATTATTATTTTTAAATATTGTTATGTAAATAGAACATATCCCTGTAATTTCGTGGTCTGGTTTTCCTAAATCACACACAGCTATACATGGATATAATATAGAATGTTTACGTTTTATATTTGGTGTGGTCGTTCACGGAAACGGCTTGGACGGGATTACGATAATATTATGGCAACCGTAGAATAATTTTAAAATAAGTTAAATTATGATTATTACCTGTTATTTATTTAGTTACATAATATTGTCTAATATAATAATTATTAATTATATTGTAAAAGTATTTAATAGTTGTTTTATATTTTATTATGTACCTAGTTATGGTTTGCTAATATATTAAAATATATTAATACCTATGTATTCAATTATAAACTTTGAAATTAAAATTTTTTAGATATATAATATTATGTTGTTTATTAAATAAAGAAAATATAATGGATTACAGTTTTATGTATTTAATTTTACCTTTCTTTTTAAAGTATCTGATAAATAAATAACCCAACTCACCAAAACTCCTGGTCACTGAGACTGAAGACCTTAAGAGATTAAATAAACAATTTTTATTACAAAGGTACTTATATATGTAGATTCAAAGGTGGGTATTCCAAAAAAAGGACACTCCGGCCCCTGTCAACCCCCCCCTCGTTTATTCAATTATCATACGTCCAAACAACTGTGCCTGCCCAAATATATGTTGGCCTCCTTTGGCCCGCCCTGGGAAAAATTCCTGGCGCCGCCACTGTACTATTATTGTATCATTTGTATCTGTATCTATAATATTTATAAATTATAATAGACACAGGCCAGTGGCGTCGAGGTTCATTTGACATTTCAAATCATGTTGCGAAATTATACATTTTTATATGGACACCCACCACCTAAATTTGTTTTATAAATCTATATATGTAACATCTTCATATATTTACTGATTATAGTTAGATGGACTACATTGTTAGAACTGTTGACTTTGGTTTGTATGGTATTAATCTAGATTTTGGAGAATTAGCCATTTATATAGGTAAGTGTAATGAATTTATGTATTTATATTTTATGATAATTTGAATTCAACAAATATGTATACTTTATTTGGAAACCATAGGTATTATCATTAAGTTCGGAATTAAAAATAAGCCTACGGGATCACCACCCACCCAAAACCTAAAGCATGTGTTACGGTCGTAATACACTTAGACACTTGTGGCCACTGACACAGACACTGTCAGTTGTCTGTTGATATCTCTTTTTCAAACACTGTACCTATACAAAATATACATTTTTTCAGTATACTTATTCCTTTATGTAGGTATATGATCAGTGGCGGCGCCAGGAATTTTTCCCAGGGCGGGCCAAAGGAGGCCAACATATATTTGGGCAGGCACAGTTGTTTGGACGTATGATAATTGAATAAACGAGGGGGGGGGGGTTGACAGGGGCCGGAGTGTCCTTTTTTTGGAATACCCACCTTTGAATCTACATATATAAGTACCTTTGTAATAAAAATTGTTTATTTAATCTCTTAAGGTCTTCAGTCTCAGTGACCAGGAGTTTTGGTGAGTTGGGTTATTTATTTATCAGATACTTTAAAAAGAAAGGTAAAATTAAATACATAAAACTGTAATCCATTATATTTTCTTTATTTAATAAACAACATAATATTATATATCTAAAAAATTTTAATTTCAAAGTTTATAATTGAATACATAGGTATTAATATATTTTAATATATTAGCAAACCATAACTAGGTACATAATAAAATATAAAACAACTATTAAATACTTTTACAATATAATTAATAATTATTATATTAGACAATATTATGTAACTAAATAAATAACAGGTAATAATCATAATTTAACTTATTTTAAAATTATTCTACGGTTGCCATAATATTATCGTAATCCCGTCCAAGCCGTTTCCGTGAACGACCACACCAAATATAAAACGTAAACATTCTATATTATATCCATGTATAGCTGTGTGTGATTTAGGAAAACCAGACCACGAAATTACAGGGATATGTTCTATTTACATAACAATATTTAAAAATAATAATTTCAAGTATTAAATTTAATCAACATTTTTAGGCGGGCCAACGGGCGGGCCAGGGGTTTCTAAGACGGGCCATGGCCCGCCCGGGCCCGCCTTTGGCGCCGCCACTGTATATGATATGTACAATATATTGTATCTAACGTATAATAATTACTTTTTAGTTTTTACCAGCTAACACCACCCCATCATGAAAAATCACTCTTGATACACTTTAATATGCAGTTTTACTCCAAATTTCAATTACCAATATGTAAAAGTGTTGGACCACCCCGAATTTTTTTTCAGTTACGGCCTTGTAAGAAAATACTGAATAAGTAATAATCTAGTATCTTGTAGTAGTTGTACCTATTAATGTATTATTAAACATTTATAAATACGTTTAAATACCTATCTCATTGCAAATAATGTTAATAAAAATAAATATTTCAATACTTTTAAAATTATGTATTTTAAAATTTTAAATACAAATAACACCAAGTATTTAAATACGTATTCTAAATACATTTGAAAAGTATTTATTAATAAGACTGTTAGGATCATTATAAGGTCTTATATAGTTATATACATATACTTGTATATCTATGTAGAGTCTAAGGTATTAAACACAAGTGTGAATAAAATAATATAATATCAAAATTTATAATAACTATATAAAACAGCAAAACCAAGTTTCCACATGTTTTGAGTATTATTTTAGAAATATTTAATTTTTAACACCTGTATTTATTTAACAAATAATTTATCTATCCTCGCATTTAAAAAAATTGAGTATCATATAATCGATGACTGAGAAGTAAGTAAACAATAGATTAGGTAATTAATACTAATTATATGGTCCTGAATTGTATGAATTATTAATTTATAGCTATATTATATGCATTAGCATTTACCTAATGGCTAATATAATTATAATAACGTATTAACGTACCTATTAGACACGGGGTATGAGTAAGTATCTAAATCATTATGAAATAATTATTTGTATTTGAGAATAAATTATTTTATTACATTTTTTTTGGGAAGGTTATAAAAGTGAATCATAATTAATGTAATCTCATCATAATCAAAATAATGTACATATTTAAGTCAACGTAGTAGGACGGTAGGTACCTACGACCTTCCTATAGAATTTGATGCATTGAGGCACGGTGAGAAATAGTAATTATAAGGTACCTATTTATAGGCCATTAAATGTGTTGAACGTAAATACTTAGTGCCATCAAAATTTAACATTGAAAACATTAGGATTTAGGATGCTAAAAAAAATTATTTACAGTGTACCATATGACGTGATTTTTAAAATAATAATAATTTTGTGATAAAATTAGATTTGGTCTATTCACTCTATTCTGAAATATAAATAGCATAAAGTATAATAATTATGTCACCATAACATTGGATAGGTACCTACTACCTATGCATTTTAATAATTATTATCGGTATTGCTATAGTTAATTATATTTATATATTATGTTACCACTTACTATTGATTCTATTCGACAACATTCGTTATCGTAGTGTACAGTTTTCGCCAGCCAGAAATAATTTTTGTACCCAAAAAATATATTGTATTCGGTTTTAAATAAAAAATATATAATAATCGCTCTTTACAAAAACAATAACTATTTTTCCGCAAATTTATTGAGGTTTGAGTATTTGACAGTATACGCAGTATAGTGTACACCAATGATTTTATAAAAAAAATCTTGATAGTAAACTGCGTATTATATGGAGTAGGTATATTGAGTACAACTACACTGTATAACTGTATAAGTATCTAGAATACCTTATGAGTTATGAGTTATGGGAACACCACTGGGTATAAGTGAAGTTATAGAAGGTAGCTGTAGAGGTTTAAATACGTCATACAAGAAAAACAAATTTAATAACTCGTACTTTTCAAATAATTTTAGTTAAATATTCGTTAATTTCTATGTAAAATAATTGATTATTATGATAAACAATCAATATTGACCTTGACCAGGTACTGAAAGTCTGAAAACGGGAACAACCGTTGGCGGTGTTTGCCAATATGCTTATATAAGTAGAAATGTAGAATTGGTAGATACTAGAATAGACTAAGGTATTAATGTTTTAAATGATTAGCTACCTATATAAACACAATAATGCATCAAAACTATTTTGAATCTGCTAATTCTCTACTGCGGCGTCACAAAAAGCACAAATGCATAACTATTAACTATATAAGTACCTACCTAAATTCCTAATGTCAGAACTCAGAACAGATTTACATACCTAAGCGCATATCAATTTTAAAATATAACATAATAGTATAATACCATTTAGTGTTATTATCATTATTATATTAGGTATCTACTGGCCAGTGATATAAAATGTTATTAGATACCTACTTACCTGCAATATTATCTTCAACTACCTATCTGGCTATCTACTAAAACTTACGGGTAATATACAATTGCGAATGGAACGATTGCGAACGGATCTTTTCCGGTGACACGATTGCGAACGTTTTTACCCGACTTTAATTTTGCGATGTTGTCAGATTTGGTGCCAATAACAAATTTTTAAATAATAATTTTAAAAATAATCAAATAGTAATAATATAAAGGTTTTTTGCTATTACATCACGCCGGGGCTAGTTTTTATAATTATTTTTTAGAACTACTAATGGTCCGGAGAGCTTTCATAGGACGTACAACGGTCAGTTTTATAGCCCCATCCTCCAACACATGTAGTTAGGTATATCAGTTTTAAAAGAAACACAAGCTCAAACTTTGACAATAATTAATTCAATTAAAAACAATGTACATAATCCTATGGCCAAAAAAAATAAATCTAAAATTGAATTAACTCTACAAAATTATAATGATTATAAAAAAAACAATGACTTAATTTTATATTTAAGAAAAACTGGAAATTCCTACCAAGGAAAAAATTTAAAAAAAAAGAAAAATTTAGAAAAATTTTTTTAAAAACTATTATTTTGAATATATTTTTATGTATTATTTTATTTTTGATTCAGAACTCAGATCTATTTTATTTATTTTTCAGTTTCTAACGTAACACTAACATGTGTATTTTTAAAACTTGTATTTTGAATGTATTATATTATTTTTTTATTCAGTTTCTATAACATAAAATTATTAAGTACATTTATTGTAACAGTATATTTATACAACGAAAATTGTTTTAATTAATCAAAATTTTAAATGCTACATACCTATTTGTATAATTTTATTTTAGTTTGTAACGAAGAGTTGTTGTTTTAATTGTATTATTAATACCAATAGTTTATAATTAAAAAAAAAAAATGTTTATAATAAATGTTAAAAACAAATAAATGTTTAAAATATTCAGAAATTATAAACTTGGCAACATTGTCTAAAAAAACGTTCGCAATCGTTCAATTTTCGGCTAAAATACAAATTTTCTGATAAGAGTTATTCGTTCGCAATCGTGTTATAAAAAAGGTAAAACGTTCGCAATCGTGTTGTACCCAAACTTACAAGGCTGCGGCTGTAACTAGTACCTAGTTATATAGTTACTAACTAGGTACGTATTAGGAAAGACTGTGATATATAAGATAATAATTATGGCTTACAAAACTAATGTGCGAATATGATTATTTGAGGTCATAATAATCGGAATTGAAATTACCTAATCATTTTCTGTTCGTATATACATTAGGAATCATCTTGAAGCCTAGTAAAAAGGACATTTTCATATTTTTAAAACCTATCTAGTATCTAATTAACAAATTAAAATATTGCAAAAAAAGAAAGAAACGTAAAGGCACATAGTCAATATTCAGTGCCCACTAAATATACTTAATGTTTTTAATTATTGTCATACCTATGTCCTATACCCACAATCCCCGGCGTGTACTATGTTTATTACAAGATAGAAGTCGAAATATTTTAATAGAAAGCTCATCGTATAACGGGTATCTACAGCCCTACAGGCACCTCTTTCCATTGGGCACTTTGGACGCGTGCCTAAGACCCCGCAATCGAGGGCCCCCCTAGATCCTGTCAGATTATCAACCAATAATCGATATTTATATTACCGATAAACAATTAATTTATTTTAAGAAAAATCAAAGGATAATCGCTAATAGACAATAGTATGTACTATGTACCTACCTACCTAACAATAATGCTAATAATAAAAAAATAAAAATAATTCATAGTTAAATTAATCTGGACTTTTTCTTATCTTCCATCACCCTACTTGGCTACTGACCTGTTTTAATATAAACTGATACTTTGTCCAAGTCGTAGGAACCCTATTAATTATTATACCACTGTCCAGGGCGTCGAAAAGGTTAAAGACTGCCCTGAGTGGCTGAGTATCTAACATGCCGAACACCTTAGTCCTGAACGGCTGAACTATAAAAATATCAGACATCAACACTATTCACTACCTACACAAATACACAAAATGTCAATATGTCTAAACTCCTGCTGGTATATAATATACATTATATTATACACGATTAATAGTACATATTATATTCTGTAGTTTAGTTCTGAACGTAGGTATTTTGTGTTTCCTACTGCAAGTGAAGTAGTGAACAGTATGGTTCGCTAGGATATTGGTATTATAGCCCGCAAGAACGTATATTTTAAAATAATATCAGGTACGGCTTATACCCAATAGGTTAGGTACACCGTAAATATCAATTAGATAGTATGTGTGATGTGTGAATGTGTGATCAAATAGGTGACTATGGAGCAGCGCGTGCGTACACGGTTTCACTTAATTTCTCCGGTGAAATTCGGCGATGGCTTATCGATTTCGTTTTCGTTGTCGTTATCGTATAGGCATAGGCGTTATCATCGCGGACTCAGTCTATTCAGTCTCAGTGTATTGTTGATGTGAATTGACGTACGTAGGTATACGGTGAACACGGGACGCTTACGGATTCACTTGTTACGTCTTGTTAAATATTACTAGTAGGTAAACTTGCGATTCCGCATTTGAGATTTGACATTCGTTACTTTGCACGCAGCCCGCTGCCATGTAAGTATATTGCATATTACACCTTTCCGTCTGTTTCGACTCTCCTAATGTATTTGTACAATATTATCTCACTCAATATGGCGTTCGCTCGCAGTTGGACAGTCTACATACCCCCGCCGGGATTGGACCGGTCTACGCTATACAGAAATGTATGCGTGTCCGCGTGACCAAAAATCTCAGTACACAACAGTAGAACACTAGTTGTTATCAAAATAATAAATTTGATGTCGTAAAATTGATCACGTTGAAATCGAATTGCGATTACACCTTTTTGAAATTTAACAATGCTTTCGATGTTTTATGCTGCATAAATATTCGTGCGCCGGACTCGCTTCCATAAATGATAATACCCATAATAATGATGGCAGCCGATAGCGGGTGTTTGCCCGTCTAATTATTACAAATCAAGTCCGCGGCTTACCTACACCGCTCTTCTACCGCCCCACCACCACACCCAATACTACACACATTTTCTCGTAGCAGTTAGTAGGCAGATGAAAGTACGGTTCGACGGTGATGTTCTTATTACACGAGAAATACCGGATACGAGTTGTCTTTGTCCTATTGACCCTAAATTACACGGTAAAAACCGGTTTTATTTGTGTTTTCGTTCTTATCGTTGTTTTAGCCATAATAATAATATTCATCATTTTTTTTTTTGTCATATTTTACTTGGTTAGTGTTGTTAATGGTTCTACTCTGTATTAGTATATTGAAACGTCTATTGCTATTGGCTTTTATTCAATCATCTACCATTGACATACCAGTGTCAAATTATTGATATTGTTCTATATATCCGTAAGTGGCTTAACAGTACATACTTAATGACTTAAATCAATTTAGAGTTTTATGTCTGATTATCGTAGAAATCATAATTAAATAATGACTTATACATTTAAATTATTCATGTTATTATCAGTATTTTTTTTTCTAGTAAATTTTGAACTTCATATTTGATTAGAAGAAAAATTTCTATCTGGCATAATGACATACCAAACAATTAAAACTTTTCATAAAAATAAGAATATATTTATGACGGGTGCTTCCGGATTTGTCGGAGTTTCTTACATAGAAAAAGTACTCAGAACCATGCCGGATGTTGGTAATATATATGTTTTACTTCGTCCAAGGATGGGACAAGGCATCCAAGAAAGATGGGAATCTATTAAACGCAGTTCGGTAAAATTGAATTGATAAATATAATTTTTTATTTATATCAAGTATATTTCACATTTTTATTTTATTAGGTGTTTTATGATATGAGAGAATCTGAGGGTTTTGATGCATTATTTAATAAAATAAAGCCTATAAGCGGAGATATTTCTCAGGAAAAGTTAGGATTATCTGATGAAGATTCTAAAATATTATGTGACAATGTAAATATTGTACTGCATTGTGCAGCCACATTAGATTTTGAAACTGATCTCAAAACAGCTGTAAATATCAACTTATTGGGTACCAAACGAGTAGTCGAACTATGCAAACAAATAAAAAACCTCCAAGTAAATATAACATTTTATTATTGAATAGGTACTAATAAATAATATTGAAAAAAATGTTTTACTGATTTTCTTTTTTTAGTGTTTATTGCATGTGTCTACTGCCTATGTTAACAGTAATAAAAATTATGCAATGGAAAAAATTTATGATGCACCAGCAAACTATAATGATATCATTAATTATTCTCAAACTATGGACATCGACCAATTCAACAGTACTGCTGAAAAGTGAGTAATTAAGTTAATAATCTATCAAATTAAAGTCAAATATTATAAATTCAATATTTAACAGGTATATCATAAACTTAAGTTTTTTAACACCTTAATGCAAATCATGATTTTTAAAAAAATGTAAAAGCTCTAATGATTTATACTCTATTCAAAATGAGATTAGACTTTGCCACCTCGGCGGCCAACTTATGTGCATGAGCGTGACTTTACTACACAACAGGCATACAGATAGTTAACGCGGTAGAGTTGACAAACAAGTGTTGTCTGACAACCACCCAATGAAAACTAATCGTCTGATTTCATTCTAAATAGAGAGTATATAGTTATACATTATGGCTATAATATTTATTTTTTCACATAAATATTAATATATTTCGGATTATGATTATGTGATTTTCTTGTGCACTAACTATTTATGCTAAGTATTATTTCAAGAAGATTATTTTTTTTTTTTACTTATTATATAACTTGTATTTAATTTTTATATGTTTAGGATCTTGGGAGATCATATCAATACTTATACATTCACTAAAGCTTTGGCTGAGCATGTTGTTAATGATGCCAAACATTATTTTCGTACCTGTATAGTACGGCCCAGCATGAGTATGTAAAATTGTAAAATGCGGACAAATATGAAAATTTAACTGAACAAAATTATATTATAGTTATTACACAGGTTTAAGGGTTAATATTTTGTATAGTTATAAGAAAAGTGTTTAAAATCACAAGTTTATTGATATTAATTTTGGAATGAAAATTGCACACAATTTAACTATAAGCACTTGAAAAACTCAACATTTTTTTTTTTATTATTGATTTCAAATTAATGGTAAAAATAGTACTATGTTATCTGAAACATGGATCATATTGGTAGTCAGCCACTGTTAATTTTTTCTTTGTCTATATTATGACCTAATGCACAATGATCTAAATTGGAGGTCAACAACCTTTTTTCAGTTTTTAACTGAGGGCCGCATACAATTATATTTTAACATATAATACTAATATATTTACAGATAGCAACACAATCATATTATGAGTGTAACATTGCTGTTGTCTTAATTAATTAATTTTCAATTTTAATACATTAGTAGAGAAAATTTAAAAGTTTAAAAATAATTATTAATTAATTCTTGAGTACATAAAAGTGTATAAATATTTAGTTTATGGTTGAATTTTTTCAATTTTTTTATATCCTCTTTTATATTGGATGTTGATATTCTTAAAACAGCATTTAAGTGTTCATCGCTTAATCGTAAGCAATATTTATTTTTTTGAAATTTAAGTATTGACAATGTCTACTCGCAAATATAAATCCTACCGAAAGCAGTCATAATTTTTTTAGCAAAACTTTTGAAATCTATTTCAGAAAGACTTATATAAAATATTTTTAGGTCATTACTTTCTTTAACACATTGTTATATAATTAATAGCCATGATTAAATTTTATTTATATACATTTAAGATATAAAATTGAAATGAAATTTTAAACACCATGAAATATATTTGGAGGGCCACGAGTTGATGGTGCCTGATCTAAATGTTAATGTAAATTAAAATGATTTATTATTTCATAATTTCTTTTTAAGATGTAATATTGTATGTTATACTTATATAAAATGGAATTTTTGATAAAATCTAGCTTAGGCTAATACTATTATAACATTTCTAGTTATTAATTAAAGTATATTGTAATTGAAAAAAAGTACTATAATTGTGTATATTATACTATATAAAATACTCATTATTTATTTAAATAATAAAAATAATTTATTTCATAGTTACTGCTTCATGGAAAGAACCTGTTGAAGGCTGGACAATATCAAAAAATGGCCCTCAAGGATTCATAATGGGTGCTGCAAAGGGTGTAATTAGGCGTTTACCAGTGAACCAGTCTTTAATATATGATTATATACCAGTAGATGTGGTTATAAATACAATTATTGCTGGTACATGGTTTGGTGCTCAATTGCCAGAAAGGTAATTATAATTTAATTATTTATTTAAAAAAAAATGTTATTTATACTAATATATGTTATTATCTTATTTGATTGTAGTACACCAAGTGTAGATGGACAAACGCCAGTATTTCATTGCACAACTAGCACATGCAATCCATTCCGTTGGCAAGATATCTCATCAGTATTAACATCTACTTTACATAAGTATCCCATTGATGGTGCTGTGTGGTATCCAAACATAAAATTTTTGCCCAGTTTATTCATGTATTGGATTTCTTCAGCTATTTTTCATTTCATTCCAGCTTATATATTCGATGCTTTTGCCAAATCATTAGGTAGAAAAACACTGTGAGTATATTCTATTCAATACAATTAAGTTTATAATTAATAGACTATTTTATATTAATTTAAATGCATATTTATTTGTCTAATTTATTTTACATTTCACCATACATACTTCATAGTTTTTAATTGTTATATTTTGATGTTAATTTATTAGCCTTATAAAATTACATAAAAATGTGAATCGATCACTTGGTAATCTTGCACCGTTTATATTTAACGAATGGAAATTTGATAATGCTCGAACACTTCGTCTACAAGAAGAAATGAGTGTGGATGATAAATCTGTATTTTACATTGATCCTACATCCTTAAAATGGACTCCGTATTTTATAAATCTGACATTGGGTGTACGAACATATTTACTTAGAGAAGATGAAACAACAATGAAAAATGCATTAAAGAAAGACTTCTTGTAAGTACTTGAGTTTTATATTTTATTTTATTTTATTTTAACTTAAAATTTTATTATACAGATTATTTATAGCAAACTGTGGAATTCAGTTATTGGTAGTGATTGGAATATGGTATTTATCTTCAGTTATAACTGGTACACCAATGTTAGCCAATTTTTGGGCTGCATTAATAGTTATTATTTTTGGATATTTTTTTTAAATTCTCTAACTAAAATAATAGTAATTAATAGTTTTTAATATGAATTGGCATTGGTTTGTAATTTGAAAATATTTCTATATGCCTATACAAGTATTTAATGAATTACTTCTTATATTTATTTATAGTTATATTAATTAATTCAGTATTATATTATTAATTTTTTTTTTTATAATACTAATATTTTAAATTATATTATTCTTTTTATATTCAGTATTCTTAAAGTATTAAATTTAAGCCGGTTTATTGTTATTTGTATTATTAAACTAAAATAAACATTTAATAAGAACAAGTTGTATGTTTTCCATCTATTTATATTACATTTTAATGATATGTAATGAAGATATTTTCACTATATTTAATAAGATATTTAAATATTTTTTAGAAATGGAGAAGATACTTTAAAAAAAATCCTTATCCTGTTCAAATACTTGACTACTAACTTTTTTTTAAACATCTAAAAGTGGTTGGTTAATGATGATGCTAATAAAGCAAGTCATTGAAAATCTGTCTGTATCCTGTTAACACGTTGAGTGCTGACGTCGACATATCGTATTGGTACTATGCGGCGGACGTCGACATCCTTTATATTACTTTCTGACCTCTCCCAATTTAACCAGCCTACAACAAGCCATTTGTGCTTGAGCCTCCGCACAGATAAGAGGTTGAAGTAATTTAATTAGCTGTGGTTCGAGATTCCGAGTATTTTTGTACTATTTATAGTCGATTTTCATAATAAAAGTATGATAACCATATTCATTGTAATATATATTATTATATTTACTATTATATTATTAAACCATTGTTATATTTTACATTATTATTATATTATTATAAATCACTCGAAATCGGCTCCACGTGGAGCCACAGTAATTATGTTTTTCACATAAGCCAATGAAATAATAATATAATGTTTATAATAATTGTAAAAATGTCCCGCATAGGGGAACCGCTCAGTTCAACCAATGCCGCAGTCAACGTGTTAAGCTAGGCTCCATGGTATTTATCCATGTATTAACTATTTAATTGAAAAAATAAATGTCTCGATTCCAATATGATTTGAATTTACAAAATCAGATTGAAAATAATGAATACAATTATTGTTTAATTATTTCATTTTTCTCTGTATCTACTTGATAAATGAACATGTAAATAATATATATACAGTGAAAACTTTCTATAACGAATTTGAAGGGACCAAATGAATTTTTACGTTAAAGAGAGTATTTGTAATACAGAAGATATAAGAATTATATAACAGGTTATAAATCAAATAAACCATTATAATGTAATATTTTTGTTATACAGAGATTTTCGTTGTGACGAGTTACATTATAAATATTTTTTACTGTATTTATATTATGACAGTATTATGTCAATTTCCTTATGTATTAAACATTTTAAAATATGGCTGGTAGTTAGGTTTTTAAAATATTTAAGCTAAACTTGTTTTTCTGACAAAACAAATACAAATTCACAAGTATATTATAATACTCTTATAAATAAATATGTTTGTGGCTTATAAATTCAAAAACTATTAGATTAATTTTGACAAAAAGTTTAGAGAAGAGTTTTAAACATAATTCTAATAATTATTTTATCTTGGTCAAATTAGTTTACAAAGCAAAGTATATCGATAAAAACTTGTCTGTGAACTGAGGAATACTACAGTTGAGATATTTATTTATTTTTTCAGGGCAAAGTCTTACCATACAGTTACTACTAAGTACTAATAATTAAATAATAATTTTTTTGAATAACAAAATAATATTAATATTCTTAATCAGTAAATGTGAATTTTTATTTCAACAAATAATAACAATTAAGTTTGAGTGAGTACTGAGTACCAATATAATTGTATAATTTTAATCTTGTTACTAATAAAAAGATTGAACAATAATTATGTATTCTTTTTTTTTACACATATCAACAAAATAATGTGATGGTACAATTTTATAAAACACAAAGGAACATATTTTGTCATATACTTATATTCATAAAATGGAATAATAAATTTTAATTGTAATTGCCTTACAATTTTTAGTTATAAATCAAAGTATTCATCCATTTTTTCATTTTCATCTAAATTTTGTTTAGCATGTTCAATGTCGGAATGAATAGTATTGACTAGTTCATCTTTAAAAAATACAATATAATTTTAATGATATAAATTTATGTTGTATGATATTAATAATTGAACTTACCAACGGAGTTGAAATTTAATTCTGGTCGTATAAAACCAACAACTTTAACTTTTAAATTAGATCCATAAAAATCTTCATCAAATTGTTTAAGAATATGAATTTCCTATAAAACAAAATAATTCAATAGTAAAACCTACTTTCAAAAAGATAAGTTTTGTTTACATTTACAAGTTATTAGCAATAAAACAGTTTAGTTTTATTTCCAAATATTTTTTAATTTATGATACTAAACTAGATAACTATATTAAGTAGTCAACAAATATATTTTACTTACCATGGACTTTTCTATATTATTATAAAACGGATTCCAACCAATACTCATAACCATCATATAAACTGGTGATTTTTCAACTTGTGCCCATCCATAATATACTCCAGTGCTTATATTTTTAGGTAAATCTTGTATTACATCACGACTAAAATTAGCTATAAAACAAAAAAGGAACCTAATTAAAACTTAAAAATTTACATTTAAAGTAATTATTAAACATTTAACAGTAATAATGTTTTTAAAATTAAAATTTTAAACTTATTATAATTTAAGTATGAATAATATTACATTTGATAAATATTTTGGAATTTTAAGTCAATTTTCATAATTTTGTGTACAAACCAAATTTTTGTTTTTAAAGAATTATTATATCATCATAAGACTACAAATAATCCTTTGTGAAGATATTAAAATTAATAAATAAGACTTTTAAATTTATAATGAATATTGAATATTAACAATTTTTTCTATTATGTTTCAAAGTATTATACTAACCAGTAGGAATACCTAAATCCTTTGATCCTCGCCCAAATCCTTTAACAACTAGACCACTTGCATAAAATGGTAATCCATTTTCTTTTGTTGGTTCTGTATGACTCATGGCTTGAGAGTAAATTTATTAATTCAATTAATTTTGTCTTAGATATATTTCACTGTTTATAACTTATTACTTAAATATATTATAAAAATTAGCACAAAAACTATGCTATATAATAAATATGATGAAAAAATCAATTGTACACCTAAAGAGGTTTAGAAATAGACATAGTATAAGTGAATTAGGTTAAATAAGAATACATAACGAGATAATATACTGAGTATAATAACTCAATAGTCAATTATCTAATATTGCATTACCTACCTACTTATTGCATAATATATTATATATAAATGATATGATGTTCACATAAACATTTTTCTAGTTAATTATGCATAGTATACAATTACACGCAATAGGTTTACTATAAAATTAAAAAACAAATTTATGATAATCAAAATTATATTATGAAAGGCTAGTAAAATGTAATTAATAATTCTAACATAATCTAATCGTAATAAATTAATAAGCATATAATAATTTATACACAAAATTATAGAGATACACGAAAAAGTGATAAGTGATAATAAATAAATAATCGTTATCATATTATCTCGTTACTAAAAAAATGGCTCACGTTATCTATGTAAAAAATCTTAATTTTTATTTTTTTAATTATTAATTGTGAATATTAAATAACATTATTAAAATCAATAATTATGAAAAATTTGTGAAAATATGAAAAATGTAAGCTTTTAAAGTCGAATTAAATTATTTGAAGTTCGAAGTTTTTATGTCAATATAATAGTTCTCAAAATTATAATAGTAGTGTACTTTGTTTGCTCATACTATTATTTCTAGGTACCTGCTGGTACTGATTGCAATTGATATTTATATTTGAGTAAATTCTTACTCCAATCATCATGACCATAGCCATTTTAGGTGGTGGTCTCGCGGGTCTAAGCGCTGCATATTATCTGAAACGAGAAGGAGGAATTAACAAAAACCAATCAATACAAATTATTGAAGCCAGCAATCAAACAGGTGGCTGGATCCAGTCGTGGAAAGATGAAAACACTAATGTTATTAGTGAGCTTGGACCACGGACAATTAGAGGTCGTGGAAAATCTGCCAACAATACATATAGTTTAATAAAAGATTTAGGTATTGAGAATCTAGTGCGAAATGTAGGTATTGATGCTTCTGCAAGATATATATTTGCGAATGGAAAGATACATCAATTACCCATGAGTGTCTGGAAAGCTTTGTTTACAGTAAATCAACCATTCACTAAACCATGGATTTATTATGTTTTACGTGAGTGTTTTTCATCAAATAATAGTAAAGTTAATTTATCGGATGTTCAAAAAAATGATGAAAGTGCATATGATTTTTTTTGTCGTACATTTGGACAAGAATTTGCTGATTACTTGATTTCACCGTTATTGTGTGGAGTATGTGGTGGAAACGCTAAGCAAATGAGTGTTAAGTTTATGTTTGGTGCCTTATATGAAGCAGAACGTAAACACGGGACCGTTGGATTAGGGTTATTAAAGGAGCAATTAAGTTCCATTTTGAATCGTGAAAAAATGAAAGATACAAAGGGGACCAATATTGATAAACCTCCACCACCAGTTTATTATTTGGATGGAGGTCTACAACGTTTAATCCATGCTTTAGATATTAATAATGAGTCTCAAGGAATTCATACAAATTTAAACACTCAGTGTACACAATTACATTTTCATGAAAACAGAAAAGGTGCCAGAATTGTGTTTTCTAATGGCAAAGAATTAGAATGTTCACATGTTATCAGTGCATTACCTGCTCATAAGTTGGCTTCACTTTTCTGTGTTAAATCTCAACATTTGACATTGACACAGCTATTAAAATCTATACCCATGGTATCTATAGCAACAGTTAATTTAACATACAATGATCCTAAAGTGATGGGTCCTTACAAAGGTTTTGGAGTTCTTTCTTCACCACTTGAAAAATTGTCTCTGTTGGGTATAATATTTAATAACTATATTTATGGACATAGTGGTCGAGTTGATCTTACAGTTATGATGGGTGGATATGGTTTTAAAGAACATTTTGTCAAAAACTCTCAATGTCTGTCTGAAGAAAAACTTGCTGATACAGCTGTAGGTCATGTCAAACGTGTCCTTAATATTCAATCATTACCAAACACATATAGTACACAAATATTAAATGATTGTATTCCACAATATACAGTTGGACATTATGAACGTGTAAATAAAATTCAAGATTATATTAATGTTAGACGTTTACCGTTGACATTGGTTGGTTCATCATATGCTGGAATTAGTGTTAATGATGTTATATTTGCATCAATGACTGCAATGCGAAAATTATGCAGATAATAGCAAATTGAAGATATGTTCTTAAATTATTCTAGAAACTTGTTCTCGGAAACAAAATATTACTACTTTTTGTTTTATCTTACACACATTTATTTGTGACAGTTGTTATTATTTTTTACAGTATTAAATCTTGTTTCTAATCAAGTTTTGTTGGTTAGATAATTCAATAACTACCTAAAAATATGCTTCAGCGAATATTTTGTGTTATAAATACAATTATTATTTTAACAAATTGTTGTTCATCAATTTATTTATATTGATAAAATACTTTTATGATGCTAATATATTTGTATTAAATATAACAAAAGTAAATTAAAAAAATATTAAATGATTATTAAAATTAAATATTTTTATATTCCTGATTGAATCAATATTCTTTTGTACTATTGTCAAAATTATACAAAATTGATAATTTGACGTTCTTCATACAAACCCAGAATACTTAGATGTTGACTAGTGATTACTAAATGACTAAAATGTTGACAATAAATTGTTTAATTATTTTTTGATTTTGTAAGAGATTATTATTTTCCTTTTAACTGATGCAGTAGAAGATTTGTACAAACATTACTGCTTTACTGCTGCCATCGTTTATTGCTAACATTAATTCATAATATATTTTAATGTGATGTGTGATGATTGATGATGTTCAGTCAAATTTTCCACTAAATCCCCTTACAAAATTCATAAATTAGTCATACACAGTTAATAGCCAGCATATTGGCCTAGTTACCTACATCTCTGTCAATCAGAGTACCTCCAAAAAAAAATGTCCCGATGAGAATATTTAGTATCACAATTACGCAAAGGTTATTATAATTCAAGAATGGCTCACTTATTCCTAAATATTGGAAATATATTATATTAATTGTCTTAAAAAATAAAGCTGTTTAAGTCACACAACAGTTTTAAGTCAATCAGATGACTAGGTATGTTGACGGTGTACATAAATAATAAATAACTATTTGATAATTTTTTTACAGAAAAAACAAAGTTATAATTTTAGTACCTACTCACCAAAAACGACAAAAAGATTATAAATTATAATTCATATTATAGTAAGTATTTGATAACAATATTAACAATTTGGTTTATAGGTATTTTAAATTTATTGATTTTAAGACAAAGTATGAACTATTAATTATTATTATTAAATAAATAAATTTATAAATTATAAAATTCGGAATTAGTAATTACCAAAGGTTTAGATGGTAAAGCTCCTAAATGTGCATATCAATAATATGTATTATTATTTTAATATTTTCTTTACACTCATACATTTGGAATTATTAAATTTATATAATAAGAAAGAACAAGTTCGTTTAAAATAATTAAATTAGTAATTATTATAGGGAAATTCGATAACTAGAAGAAGGTACATCGTAATACCTATCGTACATACATCAAACATATCAAATTCTGAGCGGATGATGTGTTTTTGTATTTTTGGGTACAAAATAAATAGTAAAAAAAATATTTTGTTCTTTGACTTTGGCAGAGATTTCTAAATTTCTGATAATTGATATCAAATTAGATAGGTAAGTTAGTACTTTTAAAAGGATAAAATTTAAAATTCCTGCAATTGTTTTCAAAATAATCGTGGAAAAAAAATACAAGTGAGTACCGATGTAAAGCAGGTATCCAGTGTTTATGATCGAGCGAAAATATTTTCATTAAAATTTATAGATTATAAAAATAAATCTACAAATAATTTCAAACTAAGAATAAAAAATACTCAAATAGTTTAAATAACTATAAATAATTCAAATAAAATCGAAATATTTGGTCATGTCAGGCACGGCGCCAAGAGGGGGCTCTAGCCCCCTCGCCAGCCCCCCTCCACTGAAAAATGTATACGATATAATAAATTCATAAAACATTATTAATTGAGGAATAAATTGAATTTATTATAAATTATAATAATTGAATTAACACAAAGTTTGAACAAATAACGTCTTTGGTCTTTTTATTATGGGTTAACCTACTACTTATTATTTTATTAATATTGTCTAATAAGGAAAACATTTACTACAATTTCAATAAAATATGTTTTGAAATTTGTAAAATAAAAAAAAATCTTTTATTTATTTATTATTACCTTTATTGAGTACTAATTACTGGAAGAAAATAAATAAACAAAAATATCCAAAATCATTGCATTAAAGTTGAGTCAAATAAATGAATCTGTTCATTACTAAACACAATTACTTTAATTTATATTTATGCAATGTAAGTAAAAAACCATAATCATTTATTTACAAAGGTATGTAATATTAAAGTAATAAAGTAATTATCATTTTTGTAAATCATTATTAATATAGTTGTTGAAGCTCTGTGAAGTGATAAAACATTTTCTTACATAAGGTACATAAAAAGTATTTGACATTATTTTTAAAACATTTTTAACTATTCAAAAGTTTGTACATATTATCTGTTTAGAGCATAAAATATAAAAACTTATGTACTATATAGCTAATAGCTATATTATTTTATATGATACGAAAATATTTATATTTTATTTAAATAACCTCATTAATTGTTGAAAAAACCTTAGCCCATGTAATAATATTATTTGTCTCACTCTCCCCCCCTCCAGGAAAAAAATTCTAGTGGCGTGCTTGGGTCATGTATGTGATCATTTGATGAAAATTTTAAGTATTTGCTGGAAATTGTTTATTTTTTTATTTACAACAAAATATCAAAAATCGTTTGAGCATTTGAAGTTCAATTTAATACGACATTGCATATTTACTGCCAATTTATACAACAAGTATATAAATCTAGTGTTCAACCAACAATAATTTATAATATAAAGATTTAAATATATGTATACTTTTATAATACATAATGTTTCCGGAAAAAATAATTCAAGTATTCAACTTACTATATTATTACTAAAATAAATTACGTTAGTAGAAATTTAAATTATAAATATTTCATACTAGTAGGTACTTAGTATACTTATTACAGTATAGTAGGTACCTATACCTACCTATCTACTTAGTAATTGGTAACATAAGTCGACAGACGATCTTCGTGTGTAATGATTTACCATTGAATTAAAATTTAACATAATATGTATTACAGTTACTTTACTTTTCAATGTCATTCGTACATTTCAACTACATTCGACATCTATTACTGACTAGTGATTACTGTACGTACAACAGAACAATTATTTATTTATTAAATTCATTATTTATCATATAGCCAAATAGGTGTTAAAATAGTTACACTTTATTTGAACTAACTGTACTTGCTATAGTAATCTTCATTAAAAATTTAATTTTAATCAAAATAATTTATATTTTTACTTATAATTTTTTTTTTTTTAGATGTAGTTTATTCAAAAAAAGTTTCTATTTTATAAGTTTCATAAAAATATCATCGGTAATAATGGAATACCTATATTTACAATTTTTATATTAATACAGGGTGTAATAGCTAGGTAACATAGTCCAAAAAAAAAAAAAAATTATGCTACTTAAACGTATGACAACAATTGTTCATATTATATGATGAATAAATAATTTAAGAAATATACTCATGTTAGCAAATTTTAGCGAATTCTCAAAAATTATATTTTTAAAAAAGTTATTACGTTCCAAATTATTTTATTCAAAAAATATTGATATTTTAAAAAAAATTCTTAAAAATAAACTTTTTGACTTAGATAAATCTTTTTACCATCAAAACTTTTCTTTTGATCAGATTTATAAATCGACTATTTTAAATTTATCCAAACAAATTTTAATGAAATTTTAATTTTTTATTTTCAGTAATAAAAAATAAATATAAAAAAAATTAAATCATAGATGTTGAAAATATTAATTAGAACAAAAGTTATTCCAAAAGTCAGTTCTCTCTGTTATAGTACTCTGTATATACTATATAATAATATATTCAATATAACATTTAATATATTTCTTCTTTTGTTAGTTTTGTTGGTTCTTCTTTGTCAAAATTGTAATTATACTATACATATATATATATATATATTACAATATTATTGTCTGTAGGTAAATTATAAACAGTAATATCTTTACCAACTTACAAATAATCTTATAAAATAACGCAATCATATCTCTTTATCTTCCGACCTTATAAACTCCTGTTTATTTTGTTTTTAAATCTAGTGTCGGAGAAATATTTTTTTATAATTTCGGACGTCACATAATTTTCTCCAAGCTTTCGAAACCTCAAAGTTTCAATCCCATAAATGAATTGTTATTATATGTAACAATATTCAAAATAACTTTGTTTAGAATAAGATTTATTTAATACACTTTAATAAATCCTAGTCTATTAGATTTAAAGCTTACTTGTACTCGGTCTCAGTCGAAAATCTATAAAGCATAGGCGCAATTTGAGTTTTAAATTTGGGGGGGTTATTATAATTTGTACGTATGTACTTGTATGAACGCTCCTTGAGATATATAAAATTTAAATGTAAATCATTTTAGGGAGGGCTACGATTGAGTTTTGGGGAATGGCCCCCCCCCCAAGCCCCCTCAAATTACGCTTATGCTATAAAGGTAGGTACATACAAACCTAGCTACCTAATAGATTTTAACTTTGCAGGTATTAAAGAAAATCTAGGATGTCCCCCCCCCCCGTGCCTTTTCACCCCAATTTATTGGACGTTTCCGCAAACGGAAAAATTTTCCCCGGACAAACAATTAAAAGCAAAAATATTAAACAATAATGTACAAAGCAAATCAATAAATGTACAAATTAATTATTTATGTTTATTTTATCATATTACCAATTAGGTTTTTTAAATTAGTATATAATTATAAATCAATAATTCGCCATAATAACACTATTGCCAATATAAAATTCACTAATATACCTAAATATTAAAAATATTAGAGTCCTAAAAGCAATATGTTTAGTTTAAATAGGTAATTTGTGTTGTGTTTATCAATCATTACCCATTAAAAATTAAAAATATATAATAAATACGCATACGCACAACGCGAATGACGATAGTCGAAGATGTCCGGACATCGTGTCCGTATATTTCGAGTAAAACCTTAGAACCTATTTTCCAACCTATTATTATTTGCAAAAAATATAATATATATATTGATTCAGGAGGGAACTATCTCAGTCCAAAGGGCCTCCAGAACCGCTAAAATCAACGGGGGGGATTCACAGGGGGGAAACGTCAAAATATCTAATAAAGTATGGATGTGAGCAGTAAGTACTGTTATCAACAATTAATAATAATATTAATATCGAGTAACCACTTTTAAAAATTGTCTAATTATGACATTATGTCATCCATGCGACCATGCCTTTTTATTAAACTCATTATTTGTTTCAAGTTCCTAAGAAATGTATTCCTATATGAGGCTCTGCAACACTTTGGTTTTTTACTATTTTCAACGATGAGAAGTTTTTGTTTTTCTGTTCCAGTCTTATTTTTAGAATTATTATTTGTTATTTTTTTTAACTAACATAAGTAAGTACTCAATAGTCTCAATATTGGCATAATTTATTATTTCATATAGATGTGCAAGTAATTAATTTAAGTTTAAGAACAACTTTGTCAATTTCTTTATTAGTACATATTTTGAATTTTCAATAATTTTTTATTTGTGAGGGTATTATTTCATTCTACTTGCTTAAATTATATTTTCACAGTTTTTGATATGGCTGAAAAATAGCTTATCATAACACCATATACCTATCAACAATGTATATACCTATATTATTTAATACTTTTATCGACCATAACAAAGATTGCATTTGTCAACAATTAAAGATTTATATAATTTTTGACATTTTTTTATTTGAAAAATGAGACTATGAGAGATAAGTCAAGTCCATGCAGTAAATATTCAAACTATATTAGTACTATGTAGGTAGTTGGAATCTAATATCTATTGTAGTAAAATTAACCAGCTTAATATTTCAACCTTCCTACCGTTGGTATCTTATCTATACATGACTACATTAAAAATATTATGACCAACGTTATATTTTTGAAACAATAATTATTTTTAATTAATTATGTAATACTTTATAATTATTAATTATAATGACAAAAAGTAAAAAGTAAAGTAAAGTATATATTGTAAAATGTAAGATTACAAACAACTGTCAATTATTATTAATAACTCTTGTGGGTAAATGCAAGAATATATATTTTTTTGTTACAATATGGCATGAAAATAGCAAAAAATGCATATCTCCCACCTCATTTAAAAAGCTGAGCAAGCTTCTGAGTCATATTAGGAACGTTTATATTTGTTAATATTATTATTTATCTAAATGTGCAATTAAAAACAAATCTTTATTTCAACTATTTTACTCAGAATCTAAAACAATAATAGTATAAATATGTTAAATTATAAGTACTTTTTGGTATTTCAGTATATTGGTATATAGGTATTAAAATCATTTGAATAAGTAATTATGCATTTTTAAACAAATTATTACCATAATATGACATTTAAAATATCTACAGCAGAGGTAAGTACCAATTTAACTTTATAATAAATTATTATAATTTATATATACATGTATATATAATAATTTATTATAATATTGATATAATTATAGAATTAATCAATTTTCAAATTTAATTTAGAAAATCTAAAATATTAAAATAAAAAACATAATGTAAACAAAATACATCCAAATTTAAATAGCATGTAAGTTATAAAATATATATTATATAATGCAATTTTAATCATGCCTTTGTTGCTGAAGTTGTATTTTGGATAATTAATATATACCTGATTTTTATTTTACATTATTGTTATCATCAATGAAATATATTTGATTAAAACTTTTAATTAATTTTTATTTTAATACCATTTAGATATTATTTGTGTAATGTAGTTAAAATAAATTTTAATTTTAAGTATTTATACCGTGTATTATTGTATTATAAATATTAATATACCTATATAAAATTTACCTACATAGATTGTTTTAATATTTTGTCTTAAAAGTGTTTATCATTTAAAGGAGAAACAACATTTAAAAATAATAATCATAGGATCTTCAATTTTTTTAGAATTAGTAGAATTATAATTCATATGACTATCAATAATGAACATGATGAATATGTATAATAATATGGTATTTGTTTAATTATTATCTACGCATATTGTATTTATTATTATGTAATTACACACAAAAAGTGATGTACAGTTTTTAAAAATATACTTTTCTAGAGTAGAAATTCATTTAGTTATTTGTATAATTGTCGTTAACAGATGGCATTCAGTATTTTCTCTTAAAAAAAAACATTGGTAATTATTGGTGTATAACAAATGCCTACAATAATGAGGTTATGCATTAAGTATGTCAATATGAATACTATTATTCAAATATACTAGAAAAAAACAATGAACGTTTTATGTAAAAATAAGAGCATGCACATATTTTTCAGAACGTTTATTTCTATGCAATTATCTTCATATATGCGATACCATATAAAAGTATGGGTTGTTGATGAAACGAAAATATTGTATCAAGAGTTTTTATATTAGTGAGTAAAAATATTTATAACAAATTTACACCGGACTTGCCAAGATGAAATTGAACACATCACTTTTTATATGTTTATTTTTTTCTGCTATAGTTGCCATTAAGGTAAATATTAATACGTTGTCATTGTTTGTATGAAGATATGGACTTAAACATTATACATATAATTGGTATATTGCATATTATATATATCACATTTTAATCGTTTCTAAACTATATGGGCCATAAAAAAATAATAATAGGTACCTATTGGATCTTATTGTACAGGTGTACAGGATATATAATATTATGTATATCTATACTGACTACTGAGTAGGTAGACATATCATTATGTTACTCCTAGGCGTAGATCCCCTTTGGAAATTTGTGAAATCCCTAAATATTAAATGTACATAAATAAAATTGTTAATATTGTTATCGAATCTTATCTATTATGTTACATATCATCACTTATTAAAATATAAAATTAATAATATCTTAATATCTTAATTAAAATATTAGTTATTACTTATTAGTATTATTTCTGAAAAAAATGTAGCCCTTATTTCCTCATCGCAATTTCTGATTTCTAGATCCGTGCCTGGTTATTGCAAATATCCGCAATTGGGGAATTTTGACATCAATCATCACTCACCAGTAACTGATAATAATTAAGTCATCGTTTGCCAAAATTAATGTAGACAAATTATCGATGAAATGTGTACTATTTGTGAGCTAATCACTAGTGATTAATGAATGTTAATATTTACGTAACGGTATTTATGTATTTTGATATAATGTTGATACTGTTCAATGTTCAGGATATCGGGATAACGAGAAAGTCATAATAATAGATTAATAATATAATTCAACATGTGACGGGTAAGGATGTAGGTACGTGATGCAAAATATATGCATTAACAAAACTAAATGTAATTAGGTAGATAATACAACTAATTTCTATAAGTGTAAGTTAATTGTATAGCTGTTTATTTATTACGCCATATTTTCCACTTTTTTTTTTAAATAATCATTTTTGTAAAATAAAATAATTATAATTGAAATTAATAATAAAAATATATCCGGCAGTTATTATTCTAATAATAATAATTCAATAATTAAATAAAAATTATTGTAGTAGGTATATATATCATATATTATATAGTCTTCTTTATATGGTCACATATGAATGTCAACATATTAACCAAAACCGTATTGTGTAATTATTTGTGTATGTCTATACACATTGGACAAAATCATCATATAAATTCAACATTCACTAGTACCTAAATGTCCAAATTTTTAATTTTACAAAATGTACCAATTTAGGATGTGTATGTTAATTATCATTTATCAATATTCAGTAGCCACTGGATGAATTTTAGCATTCACAAGTTCAGACACTAGATATTTACGGTGACGGCACGTTTATATTTATATATTAACATTGACCTAGATATATTTAATCAAACCACACTGCTTAGAAATTCAAAGTTAATGTCAAGGTGTTAGCAAGGTTAGGTAGGTAATTTAATTTATGAATAAATAGTTATAATTAATATTATCGTTTAATGAACCTAGGTACCTACTTTCGAATACTAATGTTAATAATAATACTACCTATACTACCTATAGAACTATAGAAGTATAGTGTAAAAGATATCTTTAAGTAATAAATTAATTATGATACTGAAAAATAAATACCTACAGGTGATTTTTTTATTTTATTTATCACTTTAAAATTTATATTAAATATTAGGTCTTCATTCTAACAAAGATCTTAGTAAAAAATTAATATTAATGATAATTTAAAATACTATTGATAATTGTAATTTTTTGGCTGTAGTATTTTTTATTAAACTATCATATCTATTGCTATGTTTTAGTTAAACAAAAATAACGTTAGGTTTCTACATTACTGTAGTTTGCTTTGAAATAAAAATCGATGGCTGTAAATTATAATACCTATCTATGATAGTATGATAGGTACAGCGTACAACTATTGATTATAAAAATATTTAGATCTTAGTGATACGATTTATTTGGTCAGTAGATTGGTATAGGTGTCTTCGACATTTTCAATGGCGGTGAAGTGTGCAGTTGGCGCTTTGCATTCCTTATAGCTTTTTTTGTAAATTTTTCTGTATTAAACAATTTCTGATTATATTAATATTAATAAAATTGTGTATGAAGATCAATTCATGTATATTGATACTAATTACTAATAATAATAGTTACATTTTAATACATTTAGGTGCCTATATGGTTATATTATACTACGACCTATTGTTTATATTAGGAAATTAAAATTGATAATCCATAATTTCTTGAGAACATCGCACCCATATTAAAAAAAACAGAGTAAAATTGATTATTGAATTATTCTGAACCTAACATTTGCAATTTTATACATTAGTAAGGCAGTGACAACTCATGTGAGTACGCCGTTCTCAAAACATATTAGTTTATAAAAATAAATATTATATTTCATAATATGAATTTTCAAATTATAGTATACAAAAATCGTAACTATATCCATAAGTTTTCGCCCCTCTTGTCAAATGGGTTTAGCAACGCACCTAAGTCTAAAGTGGGCAAATGCTGAAACTCTTCAAATAAGAAGCCTTGAAAAAACAAGTTTATGTATGAGGAGTATTATTTTATTTTATGACATTATATTATGTAATAGAATGTAATGTATAAAACACTATGTTATAACTTTATAAGGCTTTTAAAAATACTTAGATGGGAATCAATTATTATTTTGGTCTAATTTTTAAATCAATAATTTTAATTTTTAATTATTGTCCTAGACCCATCTATTGTGATTTGTGGAAATTAAAACATTTTATTTTAAATACATTTTTAATTTTTTACTGATAATAATTATAAAGGTCAATGTTTTCTTGATTTACCTATACTTATATAATTATTTATTACTGTTATTTTAAGCGGAGCGACAAATTAATTTTAGAACTGTGTGTGTAAATATTTTATTTATTTATTTTGTATTTGTATGGGAAGACTTTGTATAGTCGAAAAAATGATAAAATCTTCAACTTCTGTATCTTTTCTGATAGGAAAGTAAATAAAGTTTGCACTTTGAATAGTCAAAAGTAAAATAAACACTTCTTTAAATTTTTATAAGAAAACGAATAATACAAATATAGAAAAATAGAACTTTTGCGAAAACCAATTCTTGATTAAATCAATTTTTACATTTATTGTACTTAAAAATTTAATAACAATAATAACCGTTGGTAGATATTAATTGTCTCATTTTGAATTAGTAAAACTAATTATAAACTATTGATATTATCGATTTTCTTTTTTTTTATTTATATGTTGATGAAAAATTTAAGTTTTTATTAATAGGAAAAAAAATGAGCGGATATCACAATAATTTTTATGAATTTAAATTTTTACAAAATTAGATATTCATTCGTTAAACAACGATTTATTGTAAAAAATTTCAATTGTAATTCAAAAAATATTAATCATAGAGACTTGAAATATACCACTGTTAATTAAATAATAATAAATATATATTTTATATTTTATATTTTGTTATATTTCCATAACAATTTGAAATATTTTCGTTTTATTTTAAAAAGTTTGTAAAAATGTATAAGTTAAAATAACAATTTGAATATTTAAAACAATATCCCACAGAAGTTGTTTATATTAGAATTTTAAAATATTAAAAATTCGTGTAGGTACAATTTTTTTTTAAGTAGGTAATAAAGTTTAAATTTTATTAAAATTTGGCGAAATTATGAAATTTTGCAAATTCCTTTGTAGTTCAAAATGTAATATGTATAATAAATGTTCAATTTGTATAGCTAAGACTTGAAAATGTAACATAAGGTTCCTCAAAACTTATGAGTTATAAAAAGTTTATACTGAAATCTAAGTCTTAAAGATACATTAGTATAATTTTTTTTTAAATTTTAATTCCAGTTTTTCATAGAATTGGATATTTTAACAAAGAATAATAATTTTAGTTATTTTTATTTTTAAATATTACTTTTATGTACTTTAATATACTTATATATAATATAAATATTTTAAGCTATTATCTATTATTTATACTTTGAACTGTTTTGCAGAGTCAGTATTGACTAAATACTTAATTAAGAGCATTAATATGTTTAATATTATATATTAATACATAAATAGGTAGGTATGTACTTTTATAATAATAAAATAAATCGCGATAAATATATACTATGTATACTATAGACACTTGTCTTAGAACTTTGAAATATATAGATACTTACTAGTTACTTGTTTACGAAATATCGAATTACTATAAACTTACTTAGTAGATATAGGTACTCACAATTTCATTAACTAAATATTTGATTATCGATACTCGAAATAGTATAAAAATTAATTTAAAAATGCAATCGATTAGCAGATGATTATTTCTAAAATATATATATTTTTTATAACAAGTGGTTATCAAGATATTTTATTTAAACAGTACCTAAGTGGCTAAGTCAAAACAAAATGAAAACCGTTCATTATCTGAATTTAACGATACTACCTATAATTAATAATAATAATATTTCAGTAAATGATAATGATTTACGTCAAAAACCACTACCTCACTCGAAAGAACTCTATAAGTATGGGCAAGAAAAAAAATGCGGGTAAATGAGTATAGCTCTGCTGTACATTAGGGGGTGGGATGGACCTCGGACTAGGGTAGGTTAAATTTAAATGCAATGATAGGTATCATTGTACGTATACGAAAAACGATTCTGAACGGAGATGATTTGTCAGTCTAGGATAATATGTTAATATATTATATTTAAATATTGTCATATATTCTATTTTGAAACAAATTCAAACATTTAATTAAAAGTTTCAAGATCTTACATTTAGTAATTTTTTTAAAATAACAAAAATCGAAAATTATTAATTAGTAAAACGTAACTTTACACGTGTATTTTAGATTTCAAATTAAAATTTTAACTTTAAACACTCGTAAAATTTTTTAAATTGAATAATCCTCAAACTTTTTTATAATTATTCTAAGCTTAACTTATGGACAGCATAGTATTAAATTTTCAATTCTTAGCTTTTGATAGTAAAATATTTATAAATTTTTTACTACCAAATAGTGAAAAATATTCATGATTTTGACGAATTTTTGTCAATATTTGAATTTGAAATGCTAATAAAAAAAAATTGTGCCTATGTATTTTTATAATTTTTGAATGAGAGTTAGAACAAGTTATGTGAACCCATCAATTAAATTTTCAAGTAATTTATCCCAGCTAAATTTTTTTTATCAACATTTAAAAAAAAAATAAAAAAAAAATTGATTATTTCAAATTCCTATAAATAGCTCAAAAAAAGTCAAAATATTTTGAAAATCAAATCACATAAAGAAAATGGCAATCTAAATAACTGGTAAAATTTTCAAGTATTTACGACTTATACTATTTGAATAACAATAAATATCAAAAATCGTTTGAGGCTAAACCGTTATTTAACGTGGTTTTGTAAAAATTTAAATTTCAAACACTCGTAAAAATTTTTTGTCTTAGTCCGGTGTAGAGTTTTTTCTACAGATATTTGAAGAAAAATTTATGGAAAACTTTGTACCAAATTTTCAAAACTTAGTTATAAAAGAAAAAATTTTACGATTTTTCAACCACAAAATTACTTGCAAATTTTCGCAATTTTGACATATTTCGTATAAATTCGAACTTTAAGTACTTATAAAAAAAAATTGTGACTAACGATTTCGGATTTTTTTTATCACTTTAAGAACAAATCATAAGAAACCTTGTATTAAATTTTCAAGATTTTCTGGCCAGCCAAAAAATTTTTATCGTTATTTAAAAAAAAAATACTAAAAAAATTAAAAATTTCAATTGTCTATAAATAACTCAAAAAAAGTCAAAATTTTTTGAAAATTTAACTGTATATATATAACAATATAACACTAATATAAATATTTGGTGAAAATTTCAAGTATTTAAAGTGATTAGTTTTTGAATTACAACCATATAAAAAAGTCAATTTGGTCGAAAACTGGTTTTGCGTAAAAAATTCCCGTTTTTCTGTCATTTTTTTTTTGTTTTTCTCGATTTTTTTGAAAACTGTTGGAAAATGTTTAACTAACCTCTATAATGCACCAAGGATATCCACTTTGCCATCGGAAACCACCCCCAAAGTTTGAAATTGAAGCATTATTTCGACTAGTTATGCTGTACACAGACACAAAAACAAAAAAAAAACACACATCATTGTAAAGTCAATACATTCATCACTCCGTTCAGAATCTAATAAATAATATTATTCTGGTATAAAAAACAATAACACATAATTTAATAATGGTATGAAAAAATAATTTTCTAATCAAATTTAATAACGACATATTTTTGGAATAGGTACTGAAAGCATTAAAGCATCACGATACTAAATACGAATAAGGTACCATTCACCTTAAAGGTAAACATGCATATAACATTTACCATCTATATATTTTATTTATTAAAGTTTAAGACGTTGAGAATATATCCGTTTTTAATTAAATTATTTTGACTGCATCATCGTGTTTAAAACGCACAAGTCCGGACTCTATATAACTGTATAATATACACAAATATCATTCCCTGGGTAAAAATTTCACGAAATTACCCTATAGTCCATGATGTATAATATTTTATTACGTAAATCATCCTCATGGATACATTGATGCAGTAAATCGTACCTAAACACACCGCACATGACAGCCCATGCACTTGATTAGTATAATCAATCGCCTCGTTTATGATTTATAGGCAGCAAACGATTACGAAGAATACGAGGAAGAGTACGAAGACAGCGAGAACGCCGTTGACGGGATGCCCGAAGAGGAGTATTCATTAGCGGAGGAGGAGGAACAGGACGTCCAAGAAGGAGCCGACTACGCGCAGCAAGTACCCCAAGCGGTCGAATTTCAGTACATGCCCAGCAAGCGGTTGGAAGAGTTGGAGAATAATCTGCCGAGTAGTGCTCAGGCGTTCATCCCGGACGGCAAAGTGAAGGAGAACATTATTAACACGTTCAATAGCGCGATGGCCACGGATTTGGCTAAAACCGGGTACGGCGATGTCCAACGCCAGTGGCAGGCGCTCATAGATGGCCCGGAAGCGCCCCGAGTGTTCGGCACGTTCGGCCAGAACTTCAACAAAATCTTCACGTCTCCCGAAGGCTCGGACATGATCAACATGCTGGCCACCACCATGCACGTGCTGCTGGCCAAGTCCGGCGAGAAGAAGATGAGCGCCGGGCTCGCCGACCTCGTTTCGTTGACGTACTCGCTGTTGACGTCCGACTTGATGCCCGACGTCATCAACAGGACCGGCGGGCTGGTCATCACGGCCGTGAACAAACCCAGGGCCACGTTGTTCGCCAAGACGTACTGGTTCGGGATTAAGAGATTGTTAAGCGTTACGAACCTCAACGAAAAACTGAATAAGTATTTCGCCAACATGCTGTCCATGATGGAGTCTATGAGCGGTATCATGCAGGGCGGCAGGCAGGGCGGCAGGCAGCTGAGACGTAAACGCAGTTTCGCGTAATAATAAAATGATATTATAATACAATTATATATAATATATAATAATACATCATTCACACGCATGCAATTATGATATAGGTACGTTTACAAACGGTATATTTTTACTTACACACATACACACTTATATATATATATATAGGTATATATAATTTTAAATTTATAAACAGTGTGACGTATATACGTATATATACATATCATCGTATATACCGCAGTGAGTCATCACCGTTTGTACTTTATTTTTATGTTAATAATATGAAATTATAATTATTGTTATTATTATTACTGCTATCATTGTTATATGCTTTATAAAAAAAATATAACATAAGCTATTATACGTATATTTATATATATGTATACCTATATAAATATATATTTATTTAATTTTTTTATTTAATGATTTTTACGACCGTGGGGAGCAAGAGAGAGTACATGTTATTATATACAGTTAGTTACCTCATAATTCACATTAACAGATATTTATATATAATATATATACATTATCATTATTTAATATTAAACGCACAACTGGGGCGTTGTTACAGTTATTTAATTATTGGTACCAAAATAATGTCTTTTCAGACCATTTTTAAATAATCACCTGACCATAATGTTATTTCGTCTACTTATTATATTTCATTAACTTATTAAGTTTTACGAAATAAAAACCAACTTTATGTACCAAATCATGCTTTTATAAAATAAAACAATAACATTAGTAATCAGAAAATATGTTACTTAAAAGAAAATTATTATTGTAACTTAAATTTCTTGTTTGGATTTATATTAAGTCTATTCATTATAATTCATGTCACGTGGTTGCAATAATTACCTACATATAATATAGTATAAAAACACTAATAATAATCACGGTTGTATAGACACAACAGCTAGGGCTAGCCGGTTACTATAGTCGTCACTCGTTATGGCTGTATCAACGTATCTGATGATAGTACTTACTACTTCCCTATAACTTATAAGGCTATATACTAGGCCACTAGGGTATTCAGACATGTGTTTAAAAGTAAAAAAAAAAATATATAAATATAAAATATTTAAAGATATATCGGTGGGTAATTTCGTTTTATTTTAATAAGAAAAAAATTAATTTTATAAAATAAATGGTGCGAATTCCGGAATATACACCATCATGCCCCATAATAATATACTTCCTCATATTTTACGCACAAATAGATATTATATGGTATATCAGTACATATCACTATTCATTATATGTGTATTGTATAGTATGTGGACAGTATGGTGCCTACGTCTACGTGTATTTTTACTTTATACGATATACCTACCTACATAAAATAACTACGTGCTTATGGCGTAAACGTAGACTGAATTACCGAGCTATTTAGGTAGGCACCAATTTCCCATATTACCTACCACAAATTCTATCATTTCCTATTTTCTTTTAATTGTGTATTATTAATTATTATCCATATAATGGAGGTATATCTAATATAATATTTGATTTTAGGCTTTTCATAATTATTGTAAGTTTCAATAATAATTAATGATTGGGGAAGGTATGAGAGAATTTAGACTTTTACAGTTTTACACAAGAATTCTAGTTTCTATCTCGTGATTTATTTATTTATTCAGTAATAACTTTCGAATATATAATCGATTTGTGAGTTTAAATTCAGTTTTTAGTTTTTTTTTTCTAAATCAGTCCATTTTACGTCATTAAATACATTTATTTCATTATTATCATACAACGTTTAGGCAGACTCTCCTGTCCCTTCTAAAGGTATGTTTGTTTTTAATTTTTTTTTCATCAAATTTAATAAGCTGCTCATTTTCACCTAAATTGTATTTTTAATTTTTTTTTATAAATGTTTCAGTGTTCAGAAACTAAACCAGAAAATGCTCGTAGTTTATAAAGTGTTTTTTTTTTATTTCTGTTCAAAATATAAGAAATGTCAATTGGTTTTAATTATCTGTTATTCGTTAAATTGCCTATATTGTATTATTTGTATCAGATTTTAATGCATTATTCTCATTCCTCAATTACACTATTTGCTAATTTATAGACTGATAATAGTCAATATTTCCATATTATCCATTCTATGGACCTATGATTTATACACAAGTCACAAAGAATACATCAAGTCTAGGTTTTAATGAGATCATATTACTTACATTGATGCACAACCTTATAAAATATATGATGACCAACTAAATTAATTTTATAAGTCATTTGATACCTATTGTCCAGCTGAACCTAATATACTTTCATCCCTTTTTTTATGTTTTTGAAAATACCAATTAAATGTCTAGATCTAAGTTGTTCCTAAAAACCATCCTCAAAGTTGAAGCATTTTTACTAAGGTGTACAAAAAACTGAAAAAAGTGTAGGTACCATCATTCTTAAAACAATACATTCAACGCTCTACTCGATAAAACTTTCCATTTAACTTGATAACATTAATTATGATAATGAATAATGATAAACCAGGGTTTAATTGCAATAATTAGTTGTCACTGAAAGAAGAGGGGAAATATTTTTACTCTTAAGGTACCTATTGATTATAAATAGGTACCATTTTTATGCCACCAAACTTTGCCTCCCGTAGGCCCGTCCCAAAAACGGCAAAAACATATTATAGGTACATTCAATTTTTAAGCAATAGCACAAGCTAAAGAAAAATATGTAAATGCTGTATAAACAGATTGCATTATAATTATGATAATGATGAAATATTACCTACATTTTTAATCATACATGCTATATGGGTTCATGGAAATATGTTAATTCATTGATTGTGTGTATTTTTTTATAAAAAAATCAACAAATTAAAATTTATAACACAATAAAATAATGTAATTAATTTAAGATTACATGCATACTGCATAGTATAGATAGATATAAATATAAGATATTCAAGTTATTACACACTCAAAGATAAATAGATACCTAATAGATATTAGTATATAGTTTACAAACGAAAGTTTCATAATAGTATAATAATATAATATTACACATCTAATAATAATTGTTTTAAATAATATTTTACAGGTGTATTTAGATTAAAAGATTAAAATAATATTTATATTATAATATATACTTATTAAAAAATACAATCAAACATATTAGTGCCCTAACATTGATGATGAAAATTATATAATAATGCGTGAAATAAAATATTCTTTTGATATAAGTAAGTATATGTATATGTAATATAATATTAAATTACATTTGTAAACAATTGGTATATAACAACAATGCCAATAATACTAAATACTATCTATTTAAACTTTAATGCAATAAACTCATTTTATGAAATAATTTGTGAAATGATAGTTTTTAAATACCAGTAGAAGAAAAATTGTGTACATAATTGTTATACATTCAGGACTTGTACCAGAATTTTAATATTATAAGTTTTAGTCTACATTCACCACAAGTATTAATAACTTTATTTTTTTAACAGAACTAATAAATACCTACATTTGAAACTATAAGTTGTTTTTTTTTAAATGTAATTGATACGCATTTAAGTATATTCAGATTTTTAAGTTGATTTACCATCTAAGACGTGAACTAATATTTTTAAATATGATATTATTTTAAGTTTTTATAAGTGAAATATATATATATATATAAATGTATATTGTATATATAAGAATTTAAAAATAAATACTAACAAAAATATTAAAAGACTTTAACATATAACAGTACAACAAAGCATGTTGAGTGTAAGGTACAACAACTACTAGGTACCTAGTCTTTAATATCAATAATACATGGGAAATAATATTTTAAGCATATTTAACTTTATTCACTAATATTTTAAAATTAGGGGGTAAAATTACAGGGCACTTAATATATACTAATATTAAAAACAAAATTAAATAACAGTAAAAATAAATGAAGAAGTAATACATGTTATTGAAATGCCTATTTTTTTTTTTTAACTAATAGACATTAATTTCATGTAAATGAAGATATGTTCATGAATATATTATTTTATAAGGAATTTTATGTTTATTAAATATTTATTCTTAAAAGTTATGATAATCAGTTTTCATAAAATATAATCAACATTTTTTATAATATATATATTGTAGATGAAATAATTGAAGAGAAAAGTTTGTAAAAATCAATAATTAATTTAATGGAAATTAATTAATAGGTTCAACAATAAAAAAAATTTAATTTAGTCTAATTTATTATCACTTTTATTATAAAGAAAAATTACACTAACAATTATCAAATCTAATTAAATATTATTTATACAAAATAACAATGTTTTAAACCATATCATAACTGTGTTATAACAATCGCGCACACCAATAACCCAAAACTCAATAATTATTGAACTAAGAATTTATTTTAATAACAATGCACATTAAGCACAATGTGGTAATATTTTGAGCTATGACAAAAGTATAAAACAAGTATTGCACTTTTCTAAGGTAATAGTTATAACGATAATACGCAAGTGCACTTTCATTATGACATCTAATGTAAACAATAAATATTATACTATGTATTATTTTAGTAATAAAATACACAAAATTGTTATATAATATAAATATGCAAAAAAAAATATTTCATTGTTTTAATAATTTATTCAATAATAATTTGGTGTATAATTATGTATTATATTATGTAGAGAATAGGCAACAAATATTACTGTTTTTCCCACAAATTAATTTTATATCACGCTATGAATTAATGGTTTGATATTTGCTTCAAGAATCAACAATAATAAATATTAAATTTATAAATATCATTAATACAAAATAATAATAATATATTGGTTAATTGTTTTAATACCTTAAAAATTTAAATGTTTACATATATGATGATAAGTTTAATGAGAATTATCAAGGTATTTTGGATCTTTCTAAATATTATTGCTGTATTTAATCCTAATAATAGTATTAATATCAATGATGATTAAACTAAAAAAAATTTAACAGTAAATGAAAATTTAATTGTTGGACCACATAACACAGCTATTTATCTCTGTTACCAAATTTGCTGCCAGCCTTTTATTCTTAAACAATATTAACAATAGTAAAAAAAAGCTAAAAATTATTAAACTAACTAATTTTATATTTATCAATAAGACATAAAAATGTATGTAAAATATTTATAGCTATAATAATACATAACAATAATTCACGATAAATAAATTATATATACTTTTTATAAATACAATTTAAAGAATTATCAAATAAAAAAAAAAAGTTATATTTCTGATAGCTGTAGCAATAAATTAAAACAAATAGCTGTAGTAGTATAATAGCTGTTGTCCTAGCCATATTTTGCATATCAAATTATTTGAGCAGTTCATGTGCTCGTTGATTTGCCACTGAAATTCTTGTTTCATTAGATCCAGCCTAAACAAATACAAATTGTAAAAATAAAATAAAATATTAATAATATGAATACTTTATGATTTTATTTATAAATAAATCGTATTAGTTTGGACAATTTTGAAGAAAGAAATTTAAAAATTGTATCTTAATAATTTACAAATTATTCTATAATAGTGTGCTAATGTGTATCAATAATAAAATCTTATGTTAAAAATAATTTTTTCTAAGCATTAAGCAATTTTATATTAATTCAATTTAATATTCAATATGAACATTGAATGTATACAAATATTTCCAGACTTCCAGTAATTTTTATTTTACAAAATTATGTTAATTCCGAATAATAGAAACCAAAAAAATACCTTCATGTTTATTCGTGAAACTTGTCTATTCTGATTCTCCAATTCGCTTCCCATATCCAATGCCATATTACGAAGATTTCCAATCATAGTATTAACTTGACCCATATTTTCTTCCATTTCATTTTCTCGAGCATCATTTGTTATTCTATAGACCATAGAAACATAAAATATTTTATATACTACATTCTAGCCTAGTTAAAGCTATTGGTAATTTATTTAATTCATTTCAAACTAAACATGTTTACATTTATAAACAACAAGCTAATGTATTAAAAATATATGGTTTAATTAAAGTAATTGTGCTAGTAAACAAATTAAAACTTAAATTGTTTTTGATAATTTCCATCAATGTTATAAAAGTTCATACTTTGCTATATAACCTCCTTGGGCACCCATTCCATTACGTTCATCCATTACACGCTGTGGTTGGTTGTTAACCACTTTACCATCATCATTACCTCGCCACGTACCTTCATCTTCTTTAAATGAAGCTGATCTTTAAAGTATACATTGATATGATTATACAAATAAGTCAATATACACAAAAGTAAGAAATATAATTGTTTAACATACTTGTTACAAGGCAGCACACATATTCCACAACATTTTTCCATGCCAGTCAGGTTCTTTTCTGCCTCTTTCATGTCAGCGTTAATCTGATCCATACCTTCTTCAATCCTGTCCAATTGTTCTATGGTTTTTGAAATTTTCACACACACATACATACATGCGTAGCACACACACACAAATAAAAAAATATATTAGATAAAAAAACATAATATTTAATTTGATTAATAGAGTTGTACAAAAGTGTATATATTTATTGTTTTTGTGTGTAGTGATTTCTCCTATAAATGTGATAATTAGACTCTGAACTAAACGCGCAATGCTTACATAAATAAAATGTTAAAGAATATTAAGTTGAAATTGTTATTAAAATTTATGAAAAAATAGAATGTTCATATCAAAGAACATTACCGGCAGTATCATATCATTATATAATTATTATTATTTTGTTTTAATTTTGCATTTAAAACGTTTCCTCAGATTCGCATTTGTATTTAGTTCATACATTTTTTTATTTCGTACAAATTATGTTGTTGTTTCGTTAATTTTTGACATCAATAGATTATAGTAGTAGCTCAGTGACGTACGTGATGTTTAGTTTAATAAATTTAATTTTCTTGATTTTCAACAAAAAACATTAATTACCTTCAAACTATTTTTGTTAATTTTTTTTATCTAACATTTAAACATAATAAAAGTACTGTTTTTAAGTTTTAATATAATTTGCAAATCATGCTTTAGATTAATTAATTCTAAATTATTTTTAGCAATTTTTAAAATATACCCATATCATAGGTCCTAATACTACGCCACTGAAAAAATTTAATTAAAACTATTATACATTTAATTTTCAATAAAATAATGAAATCTAGTAATGAAATATAAATATAAATAGCCTTAAATGTTCTATTAGATATTAGCAATTAACTATCTATTAAAGTGTATCATAAATTAAAATTGTTTATTATTTTTATTCCATTGGCTATATTTAATTATATTTAAGGATGATATGAAAATTACAAATATTTTTAGAATAATAAAATCCAACTCGATAGCATTTATCGCGTTTCAGATTTTAACATTAATATCATTGTTTTTATAATTTGTTTGTAACTCATTTTTTTTTTTATTTCATAGCTCTTACCCCCTTGTTCATCCAACATCACAAGAGATTTCATCCCGACTTCATGGCTCTACACAAAAAAAAAAACAACAACAACAATAATCACCGACAACAAAGCCTTTGTCGTAATGATCAATATAGTGTGTCGATGTATATTTTATATTTAATGTCTTCTATCTAAATATATATATATATAATATGTATAAATATTAAATGTATTTTAAACGTCTACAGGGATTTATATCTATCTATTATTTTTATAATATTATGTCTAAGACGATTGAATTAAAATGATATACAATATGAATTAGGTAATTTAACTATAACAGGACAAATAATAATCAACATTAAACAGTTAAGGTTTTATAAACAAACAAAAATAATTATGCCGAATTCATACAACAACAACAAGTCAACAATAATAACAACACAACAACTTAATTACTACTATGATATGCTATGCAAAACGAGGAAAAACGTTAAATATTTAAAATTTAAGGAATGAAATATACAGTGGTGAAATATTGTAAATAGTTGTTTGTAGTTCAAACTTTTACAAACAGTTAAATACATAACTTAGATATTGTAATATGATTTACAAATCCCCGAATAATATTTTATTTTCAAGTTACAGATGCTATCAAAGTATTATTTGCCTTAAAGGCATATTGAATATATTCTATAAACTATAATGTATTAATGTCACAATTAGGGGAGTTTATGCAGGATAAAATTAAAAGCAATTTAATAAAATAACCTTAGGCAACATGTCTTACCGCCTTGTATGTGCAAAGTTTCTATGGTTTTTGTGCCAACATCTACACTCTACAAATAAAATATAAAAATCAAAATAATAATTTTCAGTGCTAAATAAATATTGTGGAATAAAATAAAAATTAATAGTAGTGTATAGAAGCAAAATAAAAAAATGTTATTATAGCAACAAATAAATGAACATTTTTAATGTCTATTACTATCAATAATTATTTATCACCAAACAATATAAATATTACCATAGTATATATTAAAACAAAAATTATTGTTTATCTAATAAAATCAAGCTTGTAAGACATAATTATAAAAGGTAACTTTATTAAGCAAAAACACATTGTATTGAACTATACAAAAAAATCACTGATTAGCGCCCCTGCTTTTGTTACAGATTAAAAGCCCATGAATGCAACATTTTTCCTTTCATCTTTTAATATATTGGTGTTATTACTTATTAGTGTTTGTGTAGTGATGTTGTGATCAATGATATATATATATTAACAATTATAAATATATTAGTTATGTTATTTTATTAATATCTGTGAATCTGTGATTTTTGTGCTTAGTGAAACACGGACGGTGGATAGACAAAAATTACCACCGCCGGTAATGCTCATAATTATTTATCATCAATAAGTTTATTTTTAATAACTTAAAAATAAAAACAAGTTGACACACAATGTGAGTAGCGCGCGTGCACTTTGGAGTGAACCATTATGATATATGTATGTGTACACTGTATATTTAGGTATATGGGTGTTTATATTGTATGTATATATATGTATGTGAGTATATGAGTGTGTGTCCTTTAAAAGTAGACAAGATTCCGTAGTAACGGCAACGGCAGCAGCAACAAGAACATCAACTCACCTCCCTGGTCATCGAGTGCAACTAATGTCCTTATTCCAGCCTCCTTGCTCTATGATTGTAGTATTTGAAAGTAGAAGAGTGGTAGTAGTGATGGTGGTGGTAGGTGGTGGTGATCGTGTGGTGTGCGTGTGACAGAAAAAAAACCAATAATAATAACATTATATGAGAGATAGTGTAACCTATTCATTTATGTATACATCAATTCTGGTGTGTATTATTTTTAATAATATTTAAAATTTTAAAAATATATTCATATACTTTTTATTTGCTTGTGTATAATTAAGTTTTTTTTAGTTTATTTCTGTTAAATAATGTGTGTAAATTGGTTCTTACAGTAAATATCTGTATTCATACTCGCTAATTGATAGTTTAGAAAACTAAATAGTCCAAAATGGAAAGTTGAAACTTATTTTCTTATAAATATACATAAAACAGTATATAATGAACATTATAACTTAGATAAACATTTATAATAAAAATATTATTTTTGTGTGCAATCATATTATTAGAAACAAAATATTAAATTTATAAGTACAAACTAAAATAATTTTTTGTTATACATACATTTTAAGAATACATTTATTTTAATTTATTTATCTTTGCAACAATGTTTATTATATGACACTGTATAAAGTATCTAAATAAATGATTTTATACTATATATATACACAGGTGTCAGTCAAGTATCAATAACTCAGATTGTCGACATAAAGTGCTAACATAGAGGTCACTTATTAGTCTTGTCAAGTGTTATACAATTAACAAATACTGCTGAAGAGCAGTCACTATTTAATAGCTGCTATTTTTCATCATTTTGTTGGTACCTGTTGTATAGAACTCTTACCATACATTAAAAATGTTTTAAATTGTATTTCAACCAAAAAACACTTGTTACAAATTATTTTTCAAAATAATAAATTGATCAATGTAACTTGTAAAGTTGAATAAAAAAATAAATAAATAAATGTACTTGAATATGAAATTATTAAAATTATTTAATGATTAATTCATAAAGATTTTACAAAAATGTTTACAAATTTTTTTTTTTGTAGACTTCTGAGTTATTGAAACTTTGTATTATACTTGTTGAGAAATGTATGTTTGTTTCAATAAACTTTTGAAATAATATTATTTAACATTTTGTATATTAGTATGTATTTGTATGAGTTGGCATTTTGTGAACTTGTATTTTACTGAATATTATTGTTTTATTAACAAATAATTCACATGTGTTTGAAAATTGAAGAACGAATCTTATCAATTTTTAATTTGAGAATGTAACAAGCAAATAATGCACAAGACAAACACACACCGACATGCAGCAGCAGCAGCAGTAAGCAGCACCAGTAGCTTTATTATTATACAATAATATTATATATGTTATATTTTACACTCACACCTATAAACATAATTTTATTTATAATTATGTTAATATCGGATTTAATGAAAGAAATATACGAGAACAATATTTATCATATTACCCTCGTAATTTAGTCAACATTTTGTTTATTATTAAAATATATTTTATTGTAGTAGGTACTATAAAATTCAAAAATAGTAAATATTTTTTGTCAAAAATATTTTTGTCTTAGACAATTAAGCATTATAATTCAATATAAATATTTACATTTCTGAATTTTTTAGGTTCCCACAAGTAAGAATTAAGAATAAAATAATGATTAATGCACAATATATATTTTAAGTAGTTATTAAGTTAAAATTAAGGTTCATTAAATATATTATACTGAATATTTTTTAAATAATATCTTACCTCTTCACATAGAGCTAACATTCTCCTGGTACTTTCGAGTGACTAAAGTTATAAATAGGTAGTAAAAAAAAAAAAATTTTAAGTATATTCCAATGATATTAGACTTAGGAATAGACTAAGGAAAACTTAACTCACTTCATCTGTTACTTCGCCAGCTTTCATTTGCAGTTCTTGAAGTTCAGTTTTTGGTACAGCAGGTTGTGGTGCTCCGCCATCTGGTGACATCGCTGCGTTTGATTTTGTTGGAGCAGGCATGGTTGAATTTTTTATGAGGTACTTCTTTTTTTAGTTTAGCTTCAGCTATATAAACATACAATACATTTTGTCATGCTACTTTCTATTTTAAATATAATTTATAGTTTTTTAATAAATAAAATTAAATGAGTATATATTATATTAAATATCTAAATGATTTCCCAAAATACAAGGTAATTGGTGAATTAGTACAATTGGATTCATTGTAATTTTTTTAAATAATAAAATGTATTGATAAATGTATAAATGTCACCATTTAAATATTTTAATTACCGCCATTAAATTTATAGTTGGTAAATAAACACTGAAGTAATTTAGTAATTATTAATTAATATTAATACACCAATAATGGAAACGTCATCGAATAAACACGGCCATATTATTCTGTGTCTGACACAACCACTCAGCACGGTTTAATACACAAAAAAAATAGGATAACTACCTACCTATTATGATAGCTATCGCAGTATCGCTGATACTACTATTGTATGATAACGATATAACCGATTGATGAATAATAATTTTCAATTAGTAAATTTGTGTAATGAAAATATCAGTTCTAGTTTACATGGTTCGTATTATTTGTAATAAAGTGTAAATATAATAATCGAAATGTAGAAAAAAATCGACGTTTTAGATTTATAAAATTCTATAATTGATATGATTTATAGTTATAAGTTACTTATAACATAATGTGGGGAATTATAGAAAGTTAGTACGTAAATATTAAATATAAAACGTATATTTTCAATTACTTTCATTTAAAAACCATGTAACTACGTAAGAATACCAAAGTGAAATAAGATAGACCTCATTTTCAGTTAAAATTACGTATGCAGTGTAAGAATTGCTTACGGATAAATACTCCAATAAAAATACCTACGAGGCTACAAATAAAACTTAATTGAATTAAAGTTTAAGTATACCTACAATTAATTTCAACTATTATGATATTCGAATTAATAGTACCTATTAAACATATTTGTAGACAATAAACGGAACAAAAATTTGTTTTCGTGTTTTAAGAATATAAATAAAGCATATAAACTCGAAGGTTGATTTGCAAAATCGTCTATACAAATATTTGGTAAAAAAATCTGTGCCGAATTGATGTATCTGTTTGTCCCCTCCAAAAAAGTTACATTTGTTCTGGTCATATAACATTGTGATGGTTAAAGATTAACACTTGCATACATTGTTCAGCTTAGAACGCCAAAAAATATTTAATTTTATTAGTTATGATTTATGAATAACATTCATTCCGAAATAAACTAATTTTTTGGCTGTTTTTATAATCGATAGCCATATTATAGTAATTGTGATTTTGATAGGTACAATATAATTTATAATCGTAACATTATATACTATAAGATGTAGGTAAAGTTATATTATTATCAGCAAAACAAAATTTATTTGAAGTTTTTACATGATTAAAGGTCTATATAATTATTTGAATACTTTGATAATTCGATTAGGTAGTTAACTACTCGAGCAGATAAACATAGGGATAGGATAAAAGTGTATAGATGTATTTAATTTTAAATCAATTATTTTATAGATACCTACCTCTATAATTCAAGTGGGTACTTTACTGTCGGGAAGAACTCGTATTTAAATATAGAAGAAGAGGAGGGCGGAAGAATAAATAAAATGGCAAAAATATTGGTCCACTTTAAAAACATAATAATATTAGATCCGAGCTTTTGTCGTATTAAAAAAACGTCACAGTACCTAGTTTAAGTTCAAGAAAATGTTTTATTAGCGGGATCGATTCCGATCTTCTTATAGTAGCTTAGTCCCTTGATAAAGCTATTATAAATGGCCGGTGTGCGAGGTATATCTACGGTGTACACTAAGCGGTGGTGGCGGCGGGGGCATCGCGCAACCTTGACCCATAACCGTCGCCGCACCCTTCTATATTTGTAAGTATCTATATTGCACGTTATTGTTGCATTACGTCGTCTGGATAATGAAAACGGGAAATATAAACGAAAACAAATTGAGAGACATTCACGATAATTAATACAGACGCCTACTCCGATGTAATACTGAGCAATAACTAATGATTGCAGCTTTATCTTCAAAATTTCCGGATGAATAGAATATCCACGCAGTTATACGCATATAGTAATAGTATGAATACTTTACAGTTTGACGATTTAACTCAAATGACAGTGAAATCGGAGAAAAATATTTAGATAAAGTTGTATTAATATTTGCCTCAGTGAGACTACAAAAAAATATTTATCTAATGCATACTCGTAGTATACTAGCATGTTTATATTATTTACAAAACATTTTTAAACTATAATTATTGGAGTATCATGTTAGATATACGCATATTGTACATACTCAACTACTTATATCATAGATAATTAAGTACCTAAATAAAAAATTAAAACTACAATTAAAAAACCCAATAATACATCATTTAAGATATTTGTAATTGTCGTCATTATAATTTGTACTTATGACAACATTATAAGCAGTAAAACTAAAAAAGTAAGTATATATATATATCTAATTTAATCGTTTGTTTATAAACATGAATTAATTCAAGATAATAAATGTATGCACAATGTGACATCAGTATTGGTGTTTAATAACATTTAAATATCATTCTAATCTATATTAAAAACTAAACATACAATATAATAATAATACAGTAGGTATGGTTTATTACACGTTTTAAAATATAATGTCCTCAGTAAATAAATCGTAGATGTCTACTCCACAGCTATGTGGGAGCGCTAATTAAAATTTATAAACCTAAATGAATCATGAGAATTGACTGAAAACCCCAACGTATTCAACGGGCGTTTATAACGTGTCCAACAGCCTAACAAGGCCCAAAGATCTGGATTCTGAAGACGAAGATAAAGATATTGGTGAAGTTTTCTATATTATATTATACGCCTAGGAAAGAAATACAATTTGTTCAGTCGGATTCACAAAAATGCATAACTAGTGGCTAGCCGATAGCCATTGAGTCTGCTGCTATTACTGACATTTTTAGAAGATACACGTATTGTACGTGTATAATATGAATACTATGAACAATATTACACGCTGGATGGCGGTTACGTCTAAATTTATAACAATATGTTATCAATATTATACTTTTCTCATTACCCGTCTATTTTGTAATCGGTATTTAATATTATTATAATACACCTCAGGGTCTATTCTAAAGACTTTTGTCAACAGCACATTACACCAGTGGCGTTGCCAAGGGGGGTTTTGTGGGTTGAACCCCCCCCCTTCGGCCGTATTTTTATCAAAAATATAATTTTTATAATATAAAAATACAATCATTTATTCGTGGTGAAATGTATTCTGTTATGCTGTATTCACGTTATCGACTGCACTGGTGATAATAATTATTATCATTCAATTATTTTATTATTTCAATACGGTTGTAGATTTATTTTATTTTATTACTAAACCCCCCCCCTAAAAAAAATCCTGGCTACGCCACTGCATTACACATTACATTCCCTCTGCCCCTCTATCAAAGGTCACATTTATAACTCTACTCTTAACTATTCTAAAATATAATTATAAAAGATATAAGTGATATAACAATAAAACTAATAAACATTGAAAAAATGAATACATTTCGACCAAAACATTTGTCATTTTAAATATAGTTTTAAATAAGTATAGAATTGTATTGTGTAATATAATTATAAAAAATAAATTTTAATACTTTTAATTATAGGTATGTTAAAATTCAATATAATATAATATTAAACAGAAAAGTAAATTGGAATTGAATCAAAAGAAACCAAGGCCTGCAAATACCTATTATAATGTTATATTTATGACCCATATAAATTGTTTATTATACAATACACATAATTCTAAATCATACTAGTATGATTGTTTGGCGTAAGCAAGTACCGATAAGATAATCGATTTCCGAAATATAATCTTTAAAATAATACATATAACTAGTCAAATAATATTATACATATTTATTTATAATATTTAAAATTTGAAAATCAATTCACTCAAATACGCATAATTCCCACAAATTTATGACATCTGTGGTTTTTCAAAAATATAATTTTCGAATCATTTCACCAACTTCCTCATACGTAATATTATTATTATAACATTATCCACAACATAAAAATGTATTTCCAACAACGCAAAACATTTTCTCAACATCGCAAAGAATGCTCAACAGCGCTTTACAATATACCCTGATACACCTACAATTTACACCACATAGAGAAATTCATCAGTTTACGCAATGCGTATCTATCTGGTGATTTATTTAAAGGCGACGACGGTGGCACGTAATCGAAAGAATAATTTGTTCGGTATCTACGTATATAGCACGTTCCGCCCGCCATCGAGATAATGCAGCATTCACCGAGGAACGGGAATAGAACAACAAAAGAAACAATAAACAATATACGAAATTTCCATCCACGGACCGCTGCCTACGCGCGCCAGGTGTATAAAATTAATAATAACAATGATAATAATATAATTTGATGATGATACATACTACAGAGTGTGTACTGTATTTGGAGGGTTCGACAATAATTTATAAATTACAAACAAATATAAAAAATATAATACTACTGTAACGACTAAAAGCAATCGTAAAAACGTACACTCTACACACACAGTACAGGACGCACGTGTACCATTTAAAACCATCGCTGTTGCATATTGTATACAATATATTATATATTTTACACAGACTCGATGCAATTAACGATCCGTACAATTAGGTACAATTGGCAATTGCGTAGGTATATCGTATGATATACAATATAGGTATTGTGGTGTAAACGACAATAATTTAATTATAATTACGAACACGAGAACGTGGAAAAAACGAAACTCGAAAAAACAGAACGCCTAAAATAACAAAACGTATTTAATACGAAAGCCCTCAAAATAATATACATCGTTATCGATATGTTTACATTCCGTCTCCGCGCACACGGATAGACGATACGCTAACGCAACAATATTTCGATGCTTATTAATATATATGGCAATTGGCAACATTCTACCGCGAACCGCGTTACGCACGGCGGCGTACCCGCTGTAAACCTGTTCGCGGTAGAGTTTCGATGTTATATTCTTATATTATGACAAATGCACAGTATTATTACACGTAAATACAGAGTTATAAATAACGGGTTGGCGTGCAAAAGGCCCTAAAACGATTTTTTTTAAAGTGCTGAAACCGCGACGTTCGCTTCACGCGAATCAAATCTACACGTTACTATGATAATAGGTACGTGTGCATCACGAGAACGGACGAGGCGTTTGGCCGGAATAAATTATTAAAAATCGACGAAATGTTTTTGCACAAAATACATTGTGTTACCTACGACGGCGACGACGTAGTTATCTGTGTTTCCGCTGCGACACCACCGCTGACTGCTGCCGAGTGCCGAGTAGACTTGAGTGTAGCGAGTACGATCGAAGAGAAGATGGGCAACTAAGACGTGCGGACCGCCGTAACGATTTGACGGTATATTATTATTTGCGTGTGCGAGAGATGTGTAAAAGTTCCCGTCCGGCGCCCGTCTGAGGAGTACAGCGAAACACTACCTCGGTCGGTCGTCGCCCAATCGTACTGGCTGGTGGCTGGTGCCTCCCGCGCTAAGCTCATAAATCACGGGCGGCCGTCTGGCGCGTGCGCCGCCTCCAGCCGGCGGTGGCGGCGGCGTACGGCGTCGGTGGTTTATCGCCATGCGCCGCGGACGCGCATCAATATTCGGCCGCCACCGCCACCGACGCCGTCTTCGTTCAATATTATCCCAGTATCCCACATTCCCAGTTCCCACGCCCGCCGGGCCGTGTCGTACGGCGTACGGTTGGCGTGGCGGTATCGTTCGTGATCGTCGTTGTCCTTTCACCGCTCCACCCCCCCCCCACCACCGGTCCCCCATCACCGGTGACACGGACGTTTTGCGCGTATTCCCGCACGCGTCTGCGTGCCCTACCCGATTTCCCTCCGATAGTTGTAGCACGACCGTACAATAATAATCGCTTGAGCATACCATAATAATCGCGCGCGCGTATAATAATATTGTAGCGTACACGGGCACTCGGCAGTCAGCTGCAATTTAGCACTTCAGCGTTCAGCAAACGCACGGCAGACTTGCCAGATGCCAGTTTAGTTATTAAATATTGCCAGTTGGCATTTGCTGATCGAGGGGATCGGAAGCGGTGATTTTCTGTCTTTGTCTAACACACGCGCAACATATAATATGATTATAGACGTGTTCTATTTCCAATTTATATAATATACCTAGGTACCGATTGATATAATGAAACGATAATAATGCTGAAAACGTTCGAATTTATCATCGAACAGTCTACCTACCTGAAATCGAATTTCCTACATTTTTGATTTTATCACTCCAAAATCTAAAAAAAAGAGTACCTAATTAATAAATTGACATATTTCAGTTTTTGGAGAAGTTAAAGTAAAAAAAAACAAAAATGTAGGAAAGTCGATCTCTTGACGCCAAATTCAAATTGTTTTCAGAATTCTGATTGCTACACTAGATCAGATTAATCGGTACACAAAAAATTAGCTTTCGCGTCACGTTTCTAAACAACAGCAGTTCATACAGTGGCTTGTGCATGGGCGTACGATTCTCACTATCTACAATGATTGCCTCTAAATTCTAAGATCACTTACGTGCTACTAGCACGAATAAGGATTACTATGTATATTAATTCGTGCAACTAGTAAAATGTAATTTAAATAAATACATGGAGATAGCGAAATAGCGGAGTAACTACGTGACATGAACTAGTGAATAAAAATATATTTAAAAAATACCTATAGCATGCCCTAGCGGCTAGCACACCGATAAAATAATAATATACTAGATTACTAGCTCTCTTGTATGTAGGTACTATGATTAAAGACATATTTTTAATCGTACTAATCGTAGTATACACTGCATTTTTACTAGCAGATAAGTGTAATGCTTGATAATATTATTGCTTGTGTAAAAGCATTATGTAAACGATCCTTCACATGCGTGGAGGTAGATGCGCGTGTAGAGTATTCGACCACTGCGTATCGCCGCATCGCTGAACGAGCGTTAGCGATACATCCACCTATGCACGCACACGCGCGTCCTCAACAATACATTTTTTATACGCTCAATTTTGTAACGGACCATAGTCACCAGCCGGCGTAGCCTGTAGGTTACCATACTATTATGGCGGTCGATCCGTCAAACACGTTTTTTTTGTTACTTGTTCGTTTGTTTAGTAGTTTATGATTAGAAGTTTAAACGGAATTTTTTTTTCTTTCAAATCCTATAGATTGAAAGAGTCGTTGTTTCTATTGCTTTCATCATTATTAAAGTATTGTTATTTCTGGTTTTTCGGTATAAACGTAACGTACTTACAAACAAGAAATGGAGACGCCGAAAAAGTCGCAGCCATCGCGCGACGTAGACGAAAAAAATGAGGCTTCGACTTCTAGCCCGCCGAGAGGTATGTTCTGAACGCATATTGCTAAAGGCAACGTCCTTTTTTGTCATCTCTGTTCACACCAACCAGTCTTACGAGTCAAAAATTCATATATATTTCTAGAAATGCTTACCTTTTTTATAGATTAATTATTAACAAATAAAATAAATAATACTTTTTTCCTGAATTTAAAAAAAATTTACAAGTTTCTTTACAACTCAAAGTCCATTTCACCAGGGCCAGATTGTTCTGGCGAGCTACTGAGTAAAATTGGTTGGCTGCTCAAAATATGGGCCGGTTTTGAGTGTTTGGTTGTATTTTATTTTTATTTTTGCGATAAATTAGTACTAACTTTGTAGAAAATATAATTGATTTGAATTATTTAAACCGTACACAATAGCTGTAGCTGTAATCAAACGTTGACATTTTAGAACTCGTTAGGCCTAACCGTTATCTGGCGCTGCACTTCACCCAGTGCCAATTGTGTGTTGGTACACAATAGCTGATTTCTGAATACTATAAGATAATATTTTATTGCTATTATATGTCTGATGTCAGATGACTAGGATGGTCTTTTATTTTATTTATTGTACTTTTATAGTTTTATCTGAGATATGTCTTTTAATTTGCTGTGTTGATTAGCCTTACCCAGTCCAAGGACACCAGTCCGATCAACATTTTACAGTGATGACGACGAATCAGATGAAATGGAAAGCCCTAAATTTCCACATCTTATCCCAATTTATAGGAGGACTCCTGATGAATATGATTTGGGAGGTGTGCGTATTGGTTGGGACGACGGATTTGGCAGTCCTTGTTTTCAAGACTACGATTATGGTAAGAATAATATATAGGTAATATCTAATTTGAAATAACTTGTAGATATAAACAGTGTTATAGTCTATAAATAATACTCAACTTATTCTTTTTTAAACTTAAATTACATTTAATGATAGAATAAAAATAATAATAATATTTATTAAGTTATTACCTTAATTTTATTACACATAAGTTTTAACATAAAAACAGAATATATGAATTTGATATTGATGTAAATTAATAATGTTATTATTATTAAATCAAATATTAACGTATAGCTTGTGATAAAGCTAGAGTTAATATTATAACAATTTTAATTAACGATAATGTAACATAATATTATTATTAAATTATTATCATTTTAGATTTCAAAACATTTTTTGAAATGCTATCTAGGTATTAAAATTTTATTATTTTTATTTTAAATCTAATTTAATTGTTTAGTTAATGAAAGGAGGTCAAGGAGGAGGAAAAAAAGCCGATTATTCTCTGAACGCCATCATCGGTCTTTCTTTAGAACAAATAACTTTAATTCAACCGCTGATTCACCTTCTCCAAGGAGTTGCGCAAGCCCAAATAATACTGCTCTTCACGAAGAATTGAATAATTATCTTGAGTGTATATTGAATTGTCTTAGTAAGTAATAAGGTCACTCATTAAGCTCTACATTTTGTCTGAATAGTTTTTTTTTTTTAATTCTTAAAATTGTATTAAATAGTAAATAACATAATACAAATTCTGATTATTTTGTATTATAGGTGCCAAAAAGAAAAATCGACAGTTAATGAAAGCTAAAATGGAAGCTAGTTCTTCTGCAAATAGTTCAACAGAAAATAATAATGTTGGTTGTTTATTAGATGACTCTGCTGATGACGAAATGATGATGTTGTGTAGTCAAGCTTTTGAACAAAAAATAGCAGCTGATGCTAGTATTAGTAATAGTACTATAAACAAACCTACTAAATTAATTGCATCAAATTCTTTGTCAATTAATGGTATAAGTCCATTGAAAGATATCAACAACTCAACAAATAATAATGTGTATTACCATGCTTCTAAAAAGTTCAAACCAGTACAGAGCAAACTATTTGGCGAAGAACAGGAAGACAATTGTAAATCACGTAAGTCACCGTGTCACACAATAACTTCAAGTACAGCAAGTAAATCAGAAAATAATTGTTCATCTTTGGCTTCTACATCTGTTACGAATTGTAAGAAAGATGATTCCTCATCATCATTCTTTGACAATTTTGCCAATGACGATGAATTTTTTATGGGTATTGATTTTTTGGAAATTGAGCAACAAATTATGGCTGATGCTAAAAAAGAAACTACTGTACCAACAACTCAGAATTGTTATAAACAGCCAAACACAAATGTTAATAAACAAATGGAAAATAAACCAGGTATTATGTTTATTATAAAATTATTACTAACCATCATATATTTTTAATTTAAGGTTTTGAATAAATTCTTTAATTCAAATGTAAACAATAACTTAAATCATGTTATAAATTAAAAACTTGATTGTTATATTTTTGTTGGCTAGTTAGTATTTTAAGTTAATTACAAACTGACTTACCTGGCTTTGCCCTATTGAATGTTATTATAGTACCTTTATTAGCAATAAAATTTGAATGCATGCTGAAAATTAATCAAAAGTAGTTAAAATTTAGAGTTTGAGCTTAGAATCTAATTAGTTAGTGTATGTCAAGTTTATAATGATTAACTTGAATGTTACTCATTTAGAATGAATGTGAATAGTTCAATTTTCATTTTTTAAAATATATTAATGTATTATACAAATTGTAAACAATCTTATATTTTGTTTTTTAGCTATAAACAATCATGCTTCTACCAGTAATTTAAGTTCCAGCTCTGTACTTTGGCGTAGATCTACTTCAACATCATCAATTGTTAACAAGCAACAAAATTGTATACAACAACAAACACAACCTAAACAATTCAGTGGTGTTATTGGAACAACAACTAATTCTAAGTAATTACTTTATGTCCATTTGGCTTAAATAAATTGTTTCTTATTGTTTTTTTTTATTTATATTTTAGTAATAGTAGTGGTAATACCAAAGCTACAACTACAACTACTACCAGATATTGCACACCGGCTGAAATAGAAGCAAAACGAGAACGCGCTCGACGTACACTTTTACTTAAGTTCAAATCAAAAAATAGAAGTGTTTCATAAATTACTATTACTATAAGAAAATGTACAGTACTTCTTATTGAGTTTATAATATCTTTTGATCTATGTATTAATTTAGAATTGAATATTAATATTTTTTTTTCTCATTTGTATATCAGATTTTATATTATTTTTATATTAATATCTGATTCATAAAAACTAAAATTATGTGAAATTGCTGATTTATTTCATAATGTTTACTCTTAATATATACATTGAAACCATTTAAATCTCATATTTCTATTTTCACAAAAAATATTGAATAGAAATAATATTAAAATTGACCAATTAACTTAATTGAAGTCCAAAAGAAAAACTTGTATAAGTTTAAAATACATTTTGATTATTGATGTAAGTTTTATTTTAGCATAATAAGTTTTAAGGAATACTTACTAAGCAAACTTCAGTATTCAAAATATAGATTCATAAGAAAACAATTGTTTTTTTTTTTACTTGTGATAATAAACAGTTAATTTTAACAAGTGTGTGGTATATTCAATGAATTGAGTAGAATAAATAATTTTGCACTAATTAATCTTTTTCAACGAGTTAGTATTGTATTCATGGGCTATATGAATGACATTAGTTGAGTGACAAAAATTTTTTTTTATATATAGAATTATTTAAAATCTATTGGTTATCTGAAATTAATTTGAAATTTAGATTGACTGGAGAAGTTCTAAGAGAACCTTTGTACTTAACAAAATATTTTATATTTTGCTTACATTTTAAGTGGTTATATAATACTAGTAATAATTAAAACAGAGCATTAATTTCAATTTTTATTTTTTACTACATTTTAAGTTATAAATACAGTTTTATTTGTTTGAAGTATTAAGTTTTATAGATATATATATATATATCAAATCATCAAATTGATAATTACCTTTACACGGTTAGGTTAGATATAGACATAGACAACAGACCAAGATCTTAGTTTGTGATGTATAGTGTACTTGATTACAAGGTTGGTTGGTAAAAGAATAAATTGCGGTTTACTAAAAAATAACTTTACTATAAATACTTTATTATTTAATTACTTTACTATACTTTACTGTAAAATACATTAACAATTTTTTTATTTATGCAGTCGCAACAACTCGTTTTAATGAGTTAATAACATTTTCTAACTTTGAGTAATAAAACTAAATATATTAAAAATATGTACATCATTTTTAGTTTTAAAAATGTTGGTGTTAATTTAATAAATATACTTTTTTTTATTAAAATTCATTCTCTGTTGGTCTTTACTATCCGCCAATATCCTATACATAGTATAGTTTATTATTCATAATTTAAACTAGATATCTTAAAATGTTTTGTCATAATCTTATTCTTATTATAGTTGGACTTATTTCATCAACCATGTGTATAGTTTGAAAAATATTTTATTAAGAATATTAAGTCTCTAGTTAGTGCAATAGTACCAACATGGAATCATTTTGAGAACATACTCATTATTTATATTTTATTGTGTATTATAATTTAAATGATTAATGTGTAATAATTTATTTAAACAAATATGGAAAACAATTAATGTGTTATGTCGACTTGTTCATATGTAGTGTTCAATGTATTGTAAAATTTATAATTAAATTCTCTTGTTTGATACTTACCGATTCACCATGCACTGTCAGAAATACACCACATTTCATAGTTGCGACCAGAAGCTATATGACTTTGAAGATTTACAAACAATATGATACCATTCATCATTTTTTATTTCTTAAATAACACGTTGTCTGTAGATAGTTCAGAACTGTTTCATATAAAAATAATTCAACATTTTTTAATCCTGAATTGTATGATAATTATGTAATATTTGTATTATTATGAAAATTGCATATCTGCTCATTTGTATGTGTAAATATGTGTTATTATATTTTACTCAATGTATAGCAATCAATAAATTTAGAATTTATGTTGTCCTAAATTAAATCTGTTATCTATGATTAGTTCAACTATTATTTCTTCTATTATTTCTTGTACACTTAATTTTAATTTTAAATAAATGTGTGTACAGGCCCAGATTAGGTAGGCAAAAGCAACCTAGAAAATCTCAATGGGTGGTTCAATATAGAAGTCAACTATGAATGATTGGTCGTAATTTTTTTTTTGTGATCATAATAAATAAGTACAAACATTAATGAAAAATATAATTTAATCAAATTATTAAACCAGATAGCAGCTGTAACTACAATAAAATGTTAGTGCTAAAAGTCAATGGGGCAATACCTATCTAATAATAATGAATAAAAATTGTTACAGTATTTTTTTTTTATACATAGCACTATGGCTAAGAGTAGTTGTAATGCCTACATTGGTTGCCTGTTTCTCAAGATGCTCAATGCTTATTTAAACAATGTAGGTTTCTACCGTACCTAATTGAAAAATAGTCAACTAATATTCAAATATTATAAACTATTTTTGGAGTAATTTGATTTGGTTGATAGAATCAACAAGCATATATAAGACATATATATTACTATTAAATTATAATTTAATTCCGTTTATTTTTTAACTTCATAAGAACATATCAATAGATTTATAAAATTATAAATATCTTGCATACAAGTTACAGTTGAAAACGAGTTTCACATAACATTTTAATTTATAGGTACAAAAAAAATTCTTATACAATATCATTAAATGAAGTTGCAAATATTGAATTATAACTTAGATATATTATGCAGTATTCAAATATATAATGCATCTGTATTGTATTATAATTTTTTAATTTCAATTATTTCTGTTGAAGATGTGCGTAATAGAATAAGTTGTTGGTAAATTGTAATTTTATAATGTCATATAAATTAATTTATGAATATAGTAATGTATAGCTTTAAAATAACATAATTAAAAAAAAAAAATAACCAAAATATCTATTTTATAAGTAGTGAATTATAGACATGACAAATATAAACAAATATTTGAATACATTTAAAATATAAACAATTATAACATAGGTACATATAAAATTAGATGTTCAGACTATTCCACTGAAAAAAGTAATTATTATTATTTATTGAAAATTAATATAAAATAACCCAATTATTGAAATTAAATATTTTTAAATAAATAAAGAAAAAATGATTAAAACATACCTGACACTTACAAAAGTTGCTTAGTGTTGTCTTACTGTTTACTTGTCAGTTTTAAAAAAAAGAATAAATAATAATAAAATAAAAATAAATAGTAAAAAAAAAAAATCACACCTTAAATAACAATATTTTTGAAACAATATAAAACATAAATAAGTTAACTAAAGAATGCAGCTGAATAAAATCTTTTTTTCTCAATATAATAAATATTAAGTAATAGTCTGATAAAATTTGCATAGTTTTATGAAAATAAATAATTTATTTAGTGTGAAAATGTGATTATATTCAGCCACATAGTTAATTATTCCACAATAAGTTTATTTTAACAAAATAATAATAATTAAATTCTAGGAACGCGTAAAACAATAAAAAAATCTTTATATGCATGTATTGTGTATAATGTTGCAAATATAGTTGTGAATAATTAAAAATAAAAGTGCAAAAAGTAAAAGGCTTTGTTAAATTATGTAGTATGATTATTTATAACAAATTTAGGTGAACCCAAAGTCTATTATAAATAAGTAAATATATATACACAATATATTTAAATTGCTTAAATATGTATTTTATAGTACCATTGTACCATGGAACAGTACCAATAAAATAAGTAAATAAATTAGTGTATAAATATAGATATCTAGATAGTACATTTTCGCTAGTCTTGGGGTTTCAAGTCTTCAATAAGATATATATTTTTTTAAATAACATATATTTTAATTAATATTAAATATATTATTTTACGATAATAAACACTGATACTGTTAATATTACGGTAATAACTATAAGTGTAATACATAATATATTTACAGTAATAATTGTAATAATAATTATTATTATAATTATAAAAAACATATATTAATATTCTCGCTAATATGTATATAATATATTTATATAATCTTGATCAGACTTAATAACTATTATTTAGGGCTATGATTGATATTGCACATTAAAATTCCTAGAGTATTTTTGTCCATTAATATTATGTTCTTTTCTATTAAGCTACGTATATAAAATTCTCGGCATTGATATATTCACTATAAATTAACATTACATAAAAAAATTTAATTGATTTTAAAAAAAAAATGATATTTTTATGGGACATCACAATGATAAAATCAAAATGATGAAACAATGTTAGCATGAATACAATCTATTAAATTATTTTAAAATAGCTTTATAAATTTTTATGTACACATTTGAAAATATTTTAGTGTTAATAATTATACAATTAAAAGCAATATCTAAGGTTAACTAAGGCTTAGTTTTGCAGTAAATAAATATTTCATGTATAGAACAGTAAAAAAGAAAAATAATTAATATGTGTTAAATTAACATGATATGCAGAAAACAACGACATATCAATTTTTTCAATGTAAATTACCATATATATTTAACACATTAATATAAATTATTAAAATATTAAAACAAAATATTATAATATTATAATTCAAAACCGAGAATTTCATATCATTCATTCAATAATATAAATAATGTATCTTCTTGCCAATAAATACATAAAATATTCCATTAATTTGTAGTTTTATAAACTATACATATACTCCAGTATTTTTTAAACATACTTGATTTTATTAGGAGTATTGATTTTAAAATTAATTATAAATAATAAATAAATAATTAATTTTCACAATTATAAACACTAAAGCCCACGTTATATTATACTTTAACTAATTTCTAATGATACATCTTAAATGTTATTTCCGTGTTTGATCAATATTAATTGTAGTGTAAAAAAAATAATAATAATGTTACAAACATAGTTCAAAAATATTTTATCTAGGATATTTCTATGTATATTTAAATTTCTTATTGAATACTTGAATTATATCAGAACATAAATGATACATATACATAAAAAAACTAAAACATTTCATTTAGTTCTATAATAAACACCCAATAAAATCACAATATATATATATAATAATAATATTAATATCAATCATATCAAATTTATAATTGCATATTTATAAAGATTTTAGTTAATATAATAACTACTATCTAATAGCTATTTGTTCAAACTTAAAATATTACTCTTAAACTCCAATCTTTTATTTAATTACACAAACAATAATATGTTTACTATAATAACATTCGTGAATATGACTAAAAATTGTAAGGATTGAATTATAATCGTGATTGGCAAATCACCCACCAGACATTAAAAACTATTTTTTTGAAAAAAAAGTAAATAAGGAATAAAATTGATATTTCTATAAACTTAAACATTTTTATAGGCGAACAACATAAATAAAATATTTACTAATAAAAAAAGAAAAAAAAAATTTTAATAGAAAAGTTTGACACTAGAGAGCTAAATGGAAGAATGCATTATAGATTAGCACCAATTTGAGTAATATTGTAACTTATTTTCAGTAACAACAGTACTATTATCAGTTAATTTAGAGTAAATATTTTCTAACAGCGGTCCGAATGTTAAGAAAATAAATAAACTAATCATGTGTATATAAGTATTTATGAATAAAAACAATAGATAAATAATAAAAATAAAAATAAAAATAAAAATAATAAAATAAAACAAACAAAACAAAACAAAAACAAAAATAAAGAAAAAATTGTCAATAGAACCGCCGTTATAATTATAATTTAGAACAAGTTTAAGGATTTCTACTTCCTAACAAATAATTTATTTAGGTGTAGCGCTAGTTACCATTTAGATTGTTCACTTTAGATATTGAACCTGGCGATGTTACAAAAGTGATGTCTGGTTTATTTTGTTGAGATTGAGTGGTACTACTTGTTATAATATTATCAATTTCATCATTGTCATCTTCATCTTCATCAGAACCTTCTTCTCTATCACTTTCAGACAAAACATCTACTCTAAATGTTGATTTATCATTAGCATTTACAGTAGCATTGGCTACAGTAAGTGAATTATCTCCTTGTCTCATTGTTGACAAGTAGTTTGCCAATGTGGTTACTGTGACATTTAGTATTTCTGCTGCTCGGAATAGAGTTAATTCTTTTCTTTGCAATTTAGCTAATACATCGGCTGGACCTTGTTCCAACCAAAAATCTCGAACTCTGTAGAATATTATTCCATTCAATGACTTTAAATAAAAGAATAATATTACTACTATACCTGTATGGATGTTTTAAGCAACCATAAGCATCTCGATATCTACCATAAAGGGTTCCATAAGATACTCCCATTAACTCTGCAGCCACTTTCATTTCTAGTTCTTTATTTTTTATTGCTTCCATAAGTCTTTTAGTAAAAGGTTCTTCCCAAAATTGTGGACGGCGTCCACCTGATTCTAGATAGTCATTCATTTTCATAACATCAGAAAATTGGCTTAAATCTATCAATAATGAAATAATTAAGTATAAATATAAATAGTGTAACAACAATTATAATTGTGGATTATACCAGGAACATGTGCTGGTTGTTCACTGAATCCTTGGTTAACATTGGTCACACTACTTGCTCTTTCTTCTTCAGATGGAAAAGTTGTTACATTTACTGTACCAGTCTTAAAAAAGACATACATTTTAGGTGCTATTATTTTTATATGTGTTATACATGTATTTATAAACATTTGAAATTTTTATTACATTCATATTGATATCAAAGACAAAATTGTACTTTTTAATTAAAAAAATATTAACCTTATACTGCATATTATAATGTATGTGACAGTGTGACCACATACGGGATTTTTATTTTATGTCGAAACACTCGAAACTAATAAATTGAATATTTTAAAACTGCATAATATAATAATATGGCCAAATATGGCACGAAGAGGTTATAAAAACTATGTAAAGTGCTGCGCTCTAGGATTAAAATGGCGCACGTTATTACAAATTATTATATCGATATAAGAATTATCATGATTCATGATGTCATCAGTTGTGTTGTTGATTTCAAACAATGATAAGTCATTTTTAAACGTACGCATTTCTTTTAAACAAATGGCAATTCATTCAAAATTTCATGGTCTATATATTTATGGAAAGTACATTTATTAAGATACATTAAAATTTGTTTTAAGTGCCAATTTGAGAAATCATGCCTTTATGATTTAATAAATTGTGTTGTATTTATATTCAAAATATTCATAGTTATTTTTCTATCAATAAATTTTGTCCTGTATTTATTAATGGTATACATAATTATAATATAAATTAATTTAAATTTTTCAAAAAAAAAAATGTGTTACACAAACAAAAAAAATATATTTTAATGGTTGATAATGTATGTGTCAAATATGGTACACAATAATTTTTTTCTTATAACTTCTAAATTTTTAACTTCATTTTTTTTAAGTATTTTTTCTTTAATCTGAGGAATATTCTAATGAAGTACATTTTTTTCCAGACTAAAATTAAAATTACGCAGAAACGAGTTTTATGCAAGACATTTACTCACTGTTGGTTTAGGTAATTCTACATTATCAGTATCAACAACATGTTGCATTTCTGGTTCCCAGATGGACTGATCAGGTTCAGACTCATCTTCTACATCTGCTCCATCCATATCATCATTTTCCTAAAAGTTATAATTATAATTAGATAATATTAAACACTCCTATTCCAATAACATTTACTTGGTGTTTATCTGTAAATTCTTTTTTTATATTAGCAGTAGTTGCTAATGTTGAATCTAATTTTCTTTTTTTGCTAATATTTGATTCATCAGCAGTTACATTAAAACTTTGATTTTGCTGTTCTTGATCTGATCGCCAGGATACTTCAGCCAAGCCTTTAATCTTAAGTTCTTCTGCAGTTTTTAACAAAGAAGAAAGCTCAGTCTGAAAGACAAATAAGTAATATAAAATATGATTAATATTTATAATAAAATGTAAGCCTCAATACTTACATTTTCAACATTAATTTCTCCTTTATACATAAAACTGACTAGGGCTTGAATATCAGAGAACTTAACATCTTTGAGAATAACTATTGCTTTATTCTCATCATGCTGTGATAATATAGTATCAAAGTAAGTACTACAAGCAGAAAGCATAACCTGAAAATAAATATAAGCATAATTTATGTAGAAATGTAAAGTAAATTCTATATAATAAATACCTTATGAGCTCTAAGGGTTTTTCCCTCGCAAGCCAATGTAACATCACAATAACTCTCCCGTTCTAAAAGTTGGGAAAACATTGCTTGTAAATTTGAGTGATGATACTTCCACCGTAAACAATATTGTTGTGGTGCTAATGAGTTCATATTGTCCTCAGTTGTGGGCCGCATTGATATTCTCAAAAATGTCTGGTTTGAGAACAACCTGACAAAATATTTTAATCTACCATAACCCTATAAATACAAAAGGTAGAAACCTGAAAAATTAAATATATATTCCTTATTATTGGTTGAATATTTTGATCAGTGGCGCCGAAGTCCAAAATTTTACCTATGACATTAGAAACTTTTACATAAAATTTTGATACTTGCCTAGGTTAGGTTAATGTAAATTTGTACACTAAATGACAGAGGTAATTCCTTACCAATTAAATTTACTTATAACAATTTATTGTCATAGGTAAATATGTATTTTGGCACCACTAATTTTGATTTAAATAAATCATTCATAAATTAAAATTTTATTTTTACATAAAGGCTATATTTATATTAATTATCAAAAAGATATAAACATATTATTAATTTTCTAACCCATATATAACATGACAAAGTTTACTTTTATTTGAACCAATCTTTTGTTTTTAGTATAAATATAAAAAACAATCAAACTGAGGTCAAAAAAACTATATGTATAGGCACATTAGCTTGTTCTACAATATTTCAATTTGTATCTAAGTTATGACTGTATAAAATATTAAGATTTAAAAATACGTCATAAAAATTGAAATATCATAAAAAATAAATATGCAAATGTAGATAATTATTAATGCACAAAAATATTAAATTAATGTAATTGAAATAAATAATAATCACAGCATTGTACAATAACAAAGTTATAAAAATGTTTTATACTGTGTTATATTTATAAGATGATATAAAAAGGATCATTCTTTTTTCATTGATATGAGTCAATACTTAACATACATATATTTATATTTTAATAATCCTAATTTATAATTAGTAATTATAAATAAAATTCTATATCTTTAATATTGTTAAATGTATCAATTTATTCCAAGCCTAATTGGTTATATCCCAAGTAGATAAGATAATTTTTAAAATTAAAATATACATTTACTTATTAACCTTTTATTAAATAGGCAAATAGCTTATATCAAAATCCAAACATACTGGTCGTAAAGAGTTATTGTAACTAAATAGTAAATAGTACAAAATAATGATAGATATCAACATATGGGGATTACAAATTATAACTTAAATAAAAAACATTTGATACATAGAGTATCAAATATTATACTAGTATTATTAGGGCCCTATAAAGATCTCTACAGTGCCTTAGTATTATAATGTAAAATGTTTAAACATATCCTGATAATATTGGTGAAAATCAATCTCAAAAATAAATATGTTAGATAATATAAAAATTGAATTTATGTAATTAAAATAAATAAATTAAGAATGTAATGGAGGGGACAAGAGTGCTTAAAGAGTATTCAATGTGTAAAAATATTATAAAAATTAATACCATACAATGTTAACAGTAAAATAATTAATTTAATTTACTTTTTGAAATGAAAAAGAAAGACTATAGTTCTTGCCTCTCATATTAATGTGTATTAGATTAATTAATTATCTCATTGCAATGATAAATTATCATATTAGAAAACTAATTAGGCAAAGATATATTTCTACCAACCAACTCAAGCAAAGATTTATGACATCGAATTTAGTTACATTTTAACCTTACTCTGATAAGATTTTTATTTTAAAATGATTGATGGATAAATTAAGGCATTTAAAAATAAATATGAGTAGTGCATACTACTCATTTAAAAAAAAAGAGAAAGATTAAGATGAACTGAAAAATAATATAAAATTTTTTAAGATATCACTTATACCAATACCTTCATTGCATTAATCGGCAATTAAAAATCATATTATGACCAAACCTACCTTCAGTGCTGTAAAAAAATACTCAATTATTTTTTTTAATAAATCTAAATTTTAAATATTTTTCAAATACTTTTAAAAACACATTGGTTGTAATTTTTTCATTAATTAGTAAATTATAAAAATACAAACAGATTTTGTTATTATTTCCTAATTATAGATATCAATCAAGCTTTATTTGAAACTTTTTTTTGGACAACAAAACTTAAATTATTTACAAAATAGTAATTAAATAAAATTATTAATTAACTAAAATAATCTTACAATATAAGTTATACTCAAATTTAAAATGATTATCAATATGAACATACAGTGAAAACTCTTTATCAGAAGGTACCAAGAGATTTCTTTCATTAAAGAGAGTTTTCATAATAGAGAGGGTTTAAAAAAAAAAAAAATTTTGTTTGAAATTACGTCGATAATTATATGAATATATTCGATATCGATAATAATGGTATTATTACAATATTAAAAGTAGATAATGAAAAAATGTAATAATTCTTGGGAATTTAGGCATGTTTGCCGATTATTTTTATAATTTATAATACTTAACAGGTAAATTGCGTTATGAAACATTCAATATTATTTTGTTATTGAGAGTGACTATATGTTATAGAGAATGAATTGACTAATGGGTTATAAAGCAAACCAACCATTATAATCTAATGTTTACGTTATATAGAGTTTTTCGTTGTAAAGAGTTTTCACTGAATTTTATTTAAGAAAGTTTTATTATTTAAGATGAATTAAAATTATTACATATCATAATATCAATTTTACAGCATAATGAATGTTTGTTATATTTCAAAAACATTGTTTAACATTAGTAAGTAATATTAGTAGTGTATATAAATATAAGACTGGCTGTGGTTAGGTTAGGTTATTATTTAAAATATTTAAATAAAGTTTGAAAAAATTTATTTGAGGGAGTATTCAATACAGTTACATAATACTAAAGACATTTTTCGAATACTAATATTTAAATACTTTAAAAAACTGTGATACCTTTAACAATTAAATAATAATAATTCCTAAAGATTAATTTAAGTTTGAGATAATACATAATATTATTACACTGCAAATACATGTTTTTTTTCTAATCTTTTATGATTACTAAAATATATATTTAAAAAGATTTTGAAAGATGTCAAATCATAAAATTCTCATATTATCTTCAATAATAATGTAATAAATTTTGTTTAGTAGTTAAATAACAGTAAGTTTATCAATATTAGATTGTTTGTTAAAGTGCACAGTATTTAAAAAAATCTTTATTTGGAAACACTTACTTCAAGTAAATATTTAATAAGATATGAAATATAATACAACCATGATTTTATACTTGAGAGTAATAATCAGGAATATGGAAGAAAAATGACTTAATACATGTATTTGTAATTTTAGATATAACATATGATTCTTCGATGATGATATAAGAAGATAGATTAAGATAAAAACATTTTGTCAATTATCATTCAGTAATTTAGTTAATGATTAATTTATCTTTTAAAATTGTCATTACAATGTACACAAAAATGATATTAAAATAATTATCAAAAAAATAATGTAAAAATTATTAACTATATTCCTGTAAAGTCAATAAAGAAAACAGGATGGCCCACCTTGTATATAATAAAAATCATCATTAAGATAATTTAATTTTCAAAGATACCTAATGTTTATGTTGTATTAACAATATTCCATAAAAAATGTATGTATTGTACTACCAGTATAAAATATTTATATCACAGCTTAAAAAGCTTACTAGTTACTAATAATAAAAATGTATGTAATGTATACCTAGTAAATAAAATGTTTGTATAATATGAGATATAAAGAAATAGCAGTTTGTAATATCAGCAACAAATAGTTCATAGTTTAAAAACTATAATGTACAATTATTTGTTTGTATTTAAATGTAACAAAATCATATTTAATCATTTTATAATAATTAATTATATCATTTTTCTAGTTACAAGATTATATTAAAACATTTAAAGGTTTTAACAAAAAACAAATTTTAGTATTCACATGTTTTTGCAATTTTTCTTCTCATTTTACAACAAGCCTTGAAATCTGTTATCTTATTTATAGAAGTTCTGTTTACCATACAAATAATGTGTTTTACCAATCAACATATTATTACACAAACTATAATTTATCAGCTGTGTCAACATTATGCTAGATACTTTGATTAAATATATACTGTGTAGTGTATACTTAATCAATGGTTGATAACTAAATATTTTACATTGATGCATCTTACATTTAAATTCCGTCTATTAACATCATAAATAAATATTATATCTGATCTATGTTATAAAATATGCATTACCTATCTATTTAATAGAGGGTACAATATTAAATTAGTACAATTTTAACTTTAAAATAAAAAATACTAGTTTTACTACATAGGTCGTTTTCCATACAATAATTAATTGATATATTGATATTAATAACACATACAGAGCAATTATTTTATCATGAACCACTCATTATTTCAAAAAGTATTCATGTTTTTGAAAATATTTTTTTACATAGGTAGTTTCAAATTGTTTAAAAAACAACATCTTTATTAAAAATTATATTTTTAAATATTTTTTATCCTTAGGTAAATTTTTTTAAGTTTTTAATTTTTTTTAATGACAACATAGAGTTTTAATTTCATATTCCAAAGCAGAATAATTATCTGAGTATTTTGATATATAAAAATTGAATTTAGGACGAGTAGTTTATGAGTTATACGTATTTAAAGTTTAGACAAGCGGAATAGTGGACAAACATTTTGCTTGTCCAAACTTTAAATACGTATAACTCATAAAATACTCGCCCTAAATTCGATTTTTATGTATCAAAATACTCAGACAATTATTATGATTCGTAATATGAAATTAAAACTCTATGTTGTCATTCAAAAAATTAAAAAACTTAAAAAAATAAAAGGATAAAAAATACTTAAAAATATAATTTTTTAATAAAAACATAGTATTTTTAACAGCTTGAAACTATGTAAAAAAAAATGTTTTCAAAAACATGAATACTTTTTGAAATAATGGGTGTTTTATGATAAAAGAATCACCGTTTATATTGAACAATGTGTATAATAATAAGTTATTGGTTATGCCATTAACACCTCTTGGAAAGCAACTTAAATAATAATAATAAACTTTTTATTTCTTCAGCATCCCTAAATCTGTTGTTATAGATACATCTTATGATAAATACCTGTAAACTTAACCAGATTTCTCCAAATAATTAACTAAATTGTGTTTATAAATTAATTTACTTGTCTATGAAAATGAAATTATTTTTCCTATAAAAAATATTGCCAAATTTAAAATGAACTTTTTTTAACAATACTCAAGAGGTTTGTTTAATTTTATAATTATTAAAATTGTTAAATAATGAATTGTATTTATAAAGGGAAAAACAATTAAAATTTATAAAGTGAATAGAAAAAATTTAAGTGCATTTATTAATTATTTATTTATATTATCATATTAGTGGAAATATAAATTAATAAGACAGTAATGAATAGTTTATATAATACGCAAGTACAGTCATAATTAAGATTGTGATTGTTTAGAAAAATTACTGAATTTAGATATATAATATTAAAAACATACCTTTTTTACTACTAAATTATAAATCATACATAAATGTCTTCAATTTTGTAATGTTTTAGTCAATTATTACTTTAATATGTAATTGAGTATAATTTAACAAATTAAGATAAATGGCTTTATCAATTTTAAAAATTTGATTTTAATACAAATTTAATGATTAATTTTAAAGAATAATATATATTAATCATCAATAAACATTTACAATATTTTTAAGGTGTTAAAATGTTTTAATTTCTTTGTATCACAATTTCAAATCTAATTGAAGTTATTTATTCTGTTTTATTTAATTTTTCTTTTGAACACCAACAATAAATGTTTATCTACTGATTAACTGTCATAAATATTTCCAGTAACCACATTTATTCATAAAATTAATTTAATTATATAATCTAAAAATATATTTACCTGATATAATGAATACAATTTAATATTTTATACTTTTTATTATAAGATAATTATTTTTGAATTAAAAAGTTCATGTTATTTAAATGTTTTTAATAAAATAAAAATGTATTATTAACTGTATCCAGTTTAAAATGAAAACAGCTTATAAACTATCCTAAACATTACAAAATGTTGATATTATGTGTTTATAATTCAAAAAAAATGTCAAGATAGATTTCAGATATTATTTTTAAAAACTAATAAATTTTATTTTCATACAAGTAGCTACCTATATATAATTTGGCTGCAAAATATTTCATTCAAAGAGCTAAACAATATTAAATTTTTGTATGTACATTTATGTCTAAGTAATTTTGTAAAATACAAATTTTAATAATTTACACATTTTTATATACTAAGTTTACTAAGGAAAGTTATTAAATGTCTAAAATATTCATACCTATGTTCTATTAGTGTTGAAATATAAGCACAAATTTATAATTTATAAAAAGAGTTATCTTAAAAGGGAAATTAAAAAAATACCTAACTACTGTTCTACTATTTCTATATTTTATGATTTTACATTATTGAAAATATTATATTTAATTAATTTTTAAGATTAAGTAGTCTTAGAACCTTTAAAGAATTAATTATTGTCTAATCAACTAAACTTTACAATAATCACCTATAACAATATACCATTAAATATTCAAAATTAAGACATATATAAAGTTCATTATAAATATTTCAATATTTCATACATTCTCCTGTCATTTTTTAGTATGCAGTAATATACTTACAATTTAGAAATAAGAAAAATAATGCAAGGTTATTAAAACCAAATTGATTAATTAGTTATAAAATATTCACACACAATACTTAAAAATTTAAAAATTAATGTTTCTGTAAAATGCATATAGAATTTTATTTGAGTTATATTTCAAAAATATAAGTAAATAAATAGTTTTCTAATGTTTGATTGGAAAATAAAATTATAATTTACTATCGATTATATAATTTAAGAAATAAGTGTATTAATTAAAATAAGTACAGCTATTAATATTAATGATATGATGTAATAGTTCTAACATTCAGGCTTTTAAATTTAGTGTATTATACAATAATTATTGGTTAAATTTATTAAATGAATACATATAAATTATAAATATAATTGACTCAACTATTAAAAACTTCCTAAGGTTTACCAAATATATTTTAATAAAATCTTATGATACCTATTACGTCAAGAATATAATATTTTAATTGTGATTTAATATGTACAAAGAACTAAAGAAAATAAATACTTAATATCTTTAGTTCTAATAGTAACCTATTGTAATATGTATAAATTTATTGTAATTATAGACATTTTTAGAATTTAATGAAATTACATTTAAAAGAAAAAATTTCAGAGAATATTAAAAATTAATTATCTAATATATTTGCACACCTATTTTACATATAATTGATTATTGCTAATTTATTTACTTTTTTTTAAGGATATGTCAAATTATATAAAGATATAAGAAAATTATTATGTTAAATTTCATAAAATTACATGATTTACTAGTAAAAATCAATAAGATTGAATACATTAATATAAATAATTTAGTAATTTCTAATGAAAAATCTTGTTAACATTTACAAATGCAGTCAATAAAAATGTCCATTTTAACAACAGATATGGGTAGCTTACCAGCTTTTTTCGGTTTTTAGTGGTTTGATGCTTCTTCGATGTCACTCCAATCACGAAATAACAATTAATAGTTAATGTAAGATGTAACAAACACAAAATTAAGAAAAACCCTCTATTAAAATGATAAATTGAGCGATAAGAATAATGCGGGGATAAGTAATTAATGACTACTCTATACTCAAAACTCGATGCACACCACGGTAAATATTAGAAAAACAAAAAAAAATAATAGAACATAGTTATCATAAAAAAAAAACAAATTGAAAATAGATATCAATAAGGTCATTAAACTGTAAAACGCAAAACGCTAGTGTACCGTGTTAATAACATTTATTCGGTATAATATACTTCTCCGCAATTTTCATACTATCATATTATTTGCAAGTGCAATTTGATTCTGATAACTGCAGACTGATTCATACGTTGAACTACGGGATAGAGTAATTTTTTTCAAAATCTTTTCTCTCAGAAAAAAAAAACCAAAAAAAATTGTAGAATCGCCAGAATGTGTAATAAAATAATAAATGTTAATTATCAAGACGAACGAGAATATTTCTGAACATCGTCTGAAAGAAAAACGTTTCGTATACCCATTCCCCGGAACATCGGCGAGTGCACCACCCAATCCAAGGAATTAACAGTGGCAGCGGAATAGTGGGGAAAACTAAGACGTGCAGCAATCTGTCCCGATGTCAACTGCGTCACTGCGTCAGTCGTCCGTTTTGTACAGTGTACACTACGGTCTATTGTATACAGTCACACAGATGTATAATATATAATAATGTATATACTACCTATTAAATAGTCTATAGATAATATATTATATACGCGCGGTTATTGCATTAATGTATATTTAAATTATATTTTTGTCATTTGTCATTACGAGTTATATCAACTGACAAGTTACAACTAGCGGCTTTACCTATTTATATTATATAAATTATAATTACTAAATATCAATTGCAAAATTAGCTATATTAAGACATATAATAATAATACATACAGTTTACTCGGAACGAACAGGCTGGTGGCATCTTATTATTTATTATTACCTACTATATAGCTAAAATTATAATACCTATACCTAATGTCGTATGTTATATAACCAATGCCACACCACACATACCATTGGCGTACACGAACATTTTCAGTATGGAGGGGCAGTGGCGTAATTTGGAGTTATTTTATTTTTTGGGGGAGGGAGCAAAATATGAATAACATTTTTTAGTTATCGACTGAAAGTATAGTGGGAGTGAAGGTGACGCTCTTATACCCCTCATATAATTTACCAATAATAAACCTATATACGTGAATGTATCAAAGAGCGGTCCATAACATTTTGCAGAATTATAAAATTAGTGAAAATATAATAAATAACAAGTTATAGGTAGGCACTACAATTCAGCTATTTTCCTATTTACTAATCCGCATTATAATATATTTAACTGGAAGTAAATCTATTAGAAAAAATGGTCATTAATAATAGTTGAAAAGTTAAATTTTTAAAGCTTTAAACCTAACTAGTAAATTAGTTCTTAATTAAACATTAACTGTTTGTTATAATAACTTTGCTTTTTTCAGTTAATTTAAAAATAAAAGGTTATTATTATATAGGTACCTCCTAACTTAAATATCAAAATATTGAATTAAAAACAAATCTAGGTGTAAAAATTGACACCTAACTGTAGTTGAATTTACATTAAATATTTTTTTGTGGAAAATTAATTTTAAACAAATAAAACATGTTTGATTCAATAATTTAGTAGGCATAAACTTTTAATTTTGCTTAAACCATTATACAGTGGGTTACATACTGTAAGAAAAAGGAATATTTGATCGAATTAATACAAAATGGTTAGGTTTAGTTATTTAAAAAAAAAATGAAGTTGTACAATCACTTTAATCATAAGCACAATTGTGGAGCTAGGGGAATATCTCCAAAAAAAATAAATTAGTCCCGGCAATTGTTTATTATATTTATGTTTCACCTAATAGTTTCTAAAATATATACAAATATGATTTTGATTAAATTGAAAAGAATTATTTGTTGACATTGTTGCTAAAACCTAATCAACTATAAATTACAGCTTCTGTGATCTTGTGAATATATATGTAAACATATTATAATAATCTATATTAAATATTTAGCATCTAAAGTTTTCTCTTTGAATCACGCGTAACATACTAATATAGTAAATTTAAGTTCTTCAAAATCAATTTTCTGTTGTCAGCTTTAATATTATAGTTAATTGACACATATTATTAAACATATAAGATATGAGTATTATCTATGTACGTTCACTTTTTTCCGATATTTAAATTTTTATACTAACTATGAGTTATGTAAAAAATTACAATTTAAAAATTATCATTATATCGTACATTTATTTGCGATAGAAAAGTTCTAAAAATATAACGTATATACACAGTTACCGTTCTTATCTTGAAGTTTGATAATATAGGTAAATTTACTCTAATATTAAAGCTTAAAATACAAAATTGGTTCTGTTGAACATATATTTATTTGTTGTGATGCGTGTGTAGAATGGTCAGATATAAAATAAAATATCAGTCACTCGAGTATTTTCTTGATATAATATTATCTTCATTCATGGTACCTATCATTCATTGTCGATAATTAATTTTTTGATTTTAGATACCACTATTTTCTTACGTTGAATTATTTGGTAGGTAATTTCTGTCGATGAGTGGTAACAAAACTAATCACGGGAAATAAACACAAAAATCAAAATAAAAATATAAAAGACAAGAAACAGAAAAAGAGTCATGAAAATAAAAATAAAATTTGTATATTTAGCTATTATATCATTTTTTATTAGAAATATGTTAATATATAAATATAATACATAATACATTCAATAATATTAAAATAAAAACAATTGAATTTTTTTTAAAAATTATATATTGCAAAATATTATTTATTGGATCATTTTACTTTTACATCGTTTTTTTAGTTTAAAGAGTAGTAAAATATAATTTTATTTGATAGTCAAAAGGAGCTTTAAACATTTAGTAATACCTACTAAAATATCACGCTGAATACTAAACAAATAAGTAGTAAATTATATATCTTACAAGAAAACACAGTATAAGTTGTGTAATTATGGCATTATTTATCTAGTAACCCTAGATTAACTGATTTAAAATTGAATGACAATATCTTTTAATTATTTTGTTTAAAGTTTTATAAATCAATAAAATATACAGATTTCAATTTTCAATGAGGTTGTTCCAAACTTTTAAAATTGTAATTGTAATCATTTTTGATCATCGAAAACGCAGTATCTTCAATTCTTAATTTTTCTAAAAAAATAATTTATCAAAAGGATGGATTTTAGAGATGATTTACTAAAATAACGATTGATATAATATTATAGAATTATTTTGTCATCAGGCCAAAATATGTAAAACCAATTTTTCCGGCATTTAAATATTTTAGATATTGCTTCCACTATGTCCGAGTAATTAACGGGCAAGAAGTAGCCCGTAGATATGGTAGATAAAATGTGGAGTAGAAACTCAATTAACCTTATAGTTATATAATAAAATAAAAATGTATTTATTATTATAGGAGATAATAGATCGATTTAGTGTCAATTATACTTTTGTAAAACCGATCGAAAAAACTTTGGAATATAATAATATTGACTCTAATTTTTTCCATATAAATTGTTGTGTTTTTATTTATGACAAAAACAAAACAACATAAAAAATCGTCAAATACCGTGTTCTTAGTATTTACTTACTTCTAGAATATATATTTTATATGATTATTTACGCAATCGTACTTATACACACGATTAAGGAATTATTTATTGTGTTAAATCTTAATGTGTTACTTATAGTATAGTTATATTAATAATATACGTTTATGTCATATTATAGCCGCCATATGTATGCCAATCGACTAAGTACCGTTATACATGTAAATAGGTGAAAAGTAGTAAAAAATAGAAACGTATTATTTACGATATTTTTATAAAGATTAACGAAACTAAATTTTTTAAGAAATAATATAGGTATAGCTTTACATAAATGTAAACTAATCATTTTTCGAAAACGAACTGTAAATTATGTTAAATTAATCAGTTATATATAAGTTTTATAACTATAATTATGTAGGTATTAAGAATTGAGAATATAGGTACTTCTAGTAATCTACTATAGCTACTGCAGTATTGCTAAAACCAATAAATATCTGAATTTCTGTGTGATTGTTTATAATATTTGATTTTCGTCTTTTTTATTTATTAGCATAGGAATTATTATTAAAATATTTATGAGTCACCTATTTTAATCAATTCAATTTTATTAATTAATAATCTAGACAGAAACAAATATCTACTTACAATTTTAATTATTATGGTTAAACTTGTTGATAAAAAAAAATATATATTACATACCTATTAGTATATTTTTGGTGGTGCAAATCAAAAAAATGCAATTAGGTAGTAAATATTGAAATATAATACCAATGCATTTAATTGTTTGTTTAAATTTCGACGCAGACACGCAGTCAACAGTTGGTTAAATAGGGTATTGACGCGTAAGTATAGGTATCTATATAAATGTAGTTAACATTTAAAAATTCGAATTTAAATATTCGGTAGGGCGCAATAGTTACTGATCAAAAATCTCTCGCATACAGCTAGGCAATCATTATATTTTATCCACCTGCACGTTATATAATCACCAATTTCTCAACATATTCTCAATGGCTATACGCCGCGCTTCTGTTCTACAATAATAATTGTCTGACGCACGAATTTTATCCGATAAATCGATGAATAAATTACCGTGTCGGTATCTACGAATAAACGTCGTATATGTATATAATATTTAAACGTATTAAACTACACTTGCGCCGCCGTGACAGACTGAAAATTATGAATCCGGATTCATTTAAAAACATTGATTTTAAATTTTAAAATGGTACCGTGACGTGTTTGGTTGAGTCGGGCGTCCACCATGAGCATCACAATTAATAGTTATTGGCTATTTTCATATGTAATCTACGTTTAATAATGGGAAAATGTTTAAATATTAAAATTTGAAAATCGTTGCAGGACGAAAATATAATCGACACGATATAATTACGATATCGATGTATCGTTTATAGCGTCCTCGTCTTCGATAGTATGTAATTTTTATCCAGTTGCATCGGGCGACTGGGAATCGCTAAAATTAGTTCCGAATAGAAACATAGACGACGACGCCTTCCGGAATCATCCTGCCCCAACAAATAGCAAATTCAGATGGTCAAGAATAAATTTGACTTTACGGCCGTTCCGGGACGACGTCATCTCTTCCTATTATGTACAGACGTACAGTATATAGATATAGAAGATAAAAAGACCAAGTGATAAGATGATATTTGTCCTTATCATTTGTTTCGATTGAAATTGATTCATACTTGGGTGAAAGTTGTCCTTAATACTTCTATTTCTCTGTAAGAAATATGGCGAAACGAGTAAAATACGGTTTACGTTGTAATTATTGTGTTTGTGAATTATCGTATTGACCCTATACATTAAGATTGTTGCTAACCAGGTACGTTAACATTAAGAACAAGAATTATATAAGTATTTTCTTTTTGGTTTTTGAAATTTAGTCAAATTGAAAATGGATACAAAAAAATACCTATTACCTATCTTATCTTCATTGATTTTATTGACTTAAACACATTAGGTACTAGGTGCAAATTTTACCTTGTATTACCAATATGCAACAGAAGCTATAAAAATTATTAATGATAATTTTTATTAATAAATTAATTTGTCTTATTCAAATGTAATTTATAAGAAATATTTTTAATACCTAATTCAACGTATTTAGCAATTAAATTTTTTTTTTTTGTACAATTTATTCATCATTTTTCTAAAAATAAATTAATATGTTCACTTATTAAATTACATTTAATATTTTAAGTCACAAATAAATGTTAGTCAGTAGGTCAAACATAAATTAAATTTAAAACATTGGTAAAATCTACATTATAACGTTCCAAAATAAACTATAAAGATAATCTTAGGATAATGGATACCTATCTCAAGACAATTAAATTATTGATAGAGATTTAAATGTATATATTTATGTAATTTTTTAAAAATTTCATATAAAAATAGTATTCATTGGAAAAATCTTTTATAATTAATATTAATTTTTAATAAATAGTAACATGTATTTTATTAAAACTGTTTTAAATTTATAATTTATATTTATTTGCATATTTAGATTATATGCAATTCAAAAAAATAAAGAGTACCTACTAGAAAATCTATTTCATTGGAAACAGCTAAATAATTGATACCTATTTGTACAATTTATTATATATATATCTTAAATATCTGTCAAATATTAAAAACTAAAAAACCATTTTACATAGGTACAGCTATCTTGTTGTATGCGCTCTACTGGCAACATTGCAACTGCAGTATGTGCTCTACTGTATTTTATCATTACCACTCAACAACTATATTTAGATTTTAGACAATAATATATTCTCGTTATGAATGGGCGATGTAAAAGTGGTTTTAATGAAAAACACCAGTTCTTATAAATAAGTAGTTCTTATATTACTAATATATTATTAAAATACTTGTGCCATGTCTCTTAGAAATTTGTTAAATTTGTCCATAATAAAGATATAAATTGGATAGTAGAGTGCATACGACAAGCGTTCCATAATTGTAGGTAGACTGTAATCTGTCGTAAAGCGTGTATGACAAGATAGTCATAGGTAGGTACTTCTCATTTTCTTAATCACAATATACAAACTTGAAGTTTATTATTTGAATTTTTGTTTTAATCTTTGGTTGTTGGGTTATTTTGCTTTCAATTTAGGAGTTTAAAATTACAGTTTAAATCATTATAACAACATTGGCTATTACATTAGCATTGATAAAGTAACTAAAATATATTAGTCCAGAATATTTTCCTACTATTTTAATGTTAATATGTATAGTAATAATGATTAAAATAAAATTACAAAACTGATTAAATATCTAATTACTATGGCTTAATAACATAATAATTATTTTTTCATGATACTGTATAATTTATTAGTTATTCATTTGATATAATTTAATTATGTAGGCAATAATAATTTAGATAATACGATTGATGTATTACTGTTTTTATTTGAAATTGGTTTAGTCAGTTTGTTAGCAAAAAATACAGAGAAATTTATTAAAAATTAAAATAAAAAAAAATCCATATTATATGATATTTATGTTTATTTCTTATTGTTATTGTACATATTTAATGCTGATCACTAATTTGTATTATTATATTCATTATGATGTACATTAATGTATAATTATCATTAAAATAAATGTTGATATAACCAAAATGTTGGTTCCTATTTTTTCAAAACTAGTAACTTTTATTATAGGTATAGAATGTGCAATTATTTTATTAAATAATATAGATTCTTTTGAATTCTATTAATGTTTTCTAAAATATTTTTTATCATTATAATTGTTAAGTTATTACTTTTTTGAATGACAACATATATTTTTAATTTCATATTTTAAAGTAAAATATTTTTTGGAGTTTTTCGATACATTAAAATCAAACATTGGATAAGTAGCCTATGAGTTATGAGAATTTAAAGTTTAGGTAAATGGAGTAGTAGACCAACATTTGACCAAGTATCCACATATTTTACAATTCCATTCAACTATATTTATCTATTTTAAATATTTCATTTGTTTGAAATAAAAATTTGTTTAATAAAATAATTGGCCTGTTTAATAAAAGTTACTAGAAAAAGTTATTTGAAAAAATAGAGACTAACATTTTGGTTACATGATATTTATTTAAATTATACATTACACATTTACATATCATAATGAATATTAGGTAATAAAATAATGATATGTGTGCACAATAACAATTTATTTATGTAATGTTATATTATTATACATATTTTTCTCTTTTCATAATTTTTTTAAATTTTATTTTATTTTGACTGGAAATTATGTATAAAAATATTTTTAAAAACATTCATAGATTTTGAAATAATGAGGTTGTTTGATAAAAGAATCATACAGTATCTAATCAATGTTTTTTGGTCCTTTTAAGTTCTTAAAATCAATTTTTTCCATATTTTTTTATATTTAGTAATCTTTTATAGTTTTATGAAACTATTATTATCTAACACAAACTATGTTTGACACAGTGAATTATTTTAAATTTTATTTAAACATTAGGTCAATCTAAGAAATTCTTAATCATTTTATTATTTTATTTTGAAGCCAATAAATTAAATGTATCATACTGGTCAAGTTCTGTCTTAATATATTATTTTTTATAATATTATGAATTCATTTTTGTAAAATTCTAAAACTGTTATACTTTTAAAGTAACTTATTTTCAATGTTATATATTTAAACCTATTTAATCTCAAAGTGAAAAATTAACATTAAATTCAGGGGCGTCATTTGCGGTACGCAGAGTAAACATTTGCGTACCTAAAATTCTAAATTGTAAATTTTGGCCCGCTCGGTCATATCACAATAATATCAAATATGTCAAAAAAAAAAATAAATAGTGCCCTGTTTAATATTTATGCGTACCAAAAATAAAATTGAAATGACGCCCCTGATTAAATTACTGACAACAATTTTTAATAAGTTTCAGTAATATATCTATATAATAGGCAATAAAATAAATGTTTTGTAAATTGTCCATGCATTTTTGTTTGTTGTGCATGCTTAGTAATAATACTGCATACTTGTGATGAAAATTAAAAATAATTTATGATATAAAATTAATACGTCTATTCAATTGATTTTATTATTGCTATTTTTAGTCTTAATTCATGTTTAAAATTGAAAATAAATAATAATAATCATACAATATCGAATCTATTAATTTTATTTAATTATTATTATTTGCTCATTATTTAAATAAATACAATTTTATTTGATACATGCAATTTTTTTCAGTTTTAATGTTTGAACAATTTAATAAACATTCAGTGACATGGAAGAAAAAGATGTAACATTCATTTTGCAACTTGGGCTGATTCGTGACTCTGTAACATTGAATGCATCTTCTTTTACTTTAAGAACTTTAAAAGAAGCAGCATGTGATTTTGTAAACATAAAAGTAAGTAGTAACAATGTTTATTACAGTACTTAATAATGTTAAATTATTTTAATATCCCACCACATAGAAAACATTTTTTAATAGTATTATGTGTATAAAACTTTTTAAAATTATATTAAAAAGAATTGGATGTTAGACATCTCTAATATTTTCTTTAATTTGTTTTTTTCTATCTCTATACATTTTTCTCTATTACATTTTAGTGGATTATTCTAGAATATATTACCTAGATTTCAGATAATATAATAAATATAAGACATTGTTGTAAATAGATTCTGAATTTTGTTTATTATTTATTTGTAATGTAAATCCATAATTGGATTGATTTACATAGTAAGTTATGAGCACAATAGAGTTTGTTCTATAATTATGCAATTTTTATTATTAACAAAACATCTGAATAATAAAAAGTGCTCAAAACTTTTGATGTAGCATTAGTTCTATTAACTAATAATTTTACCATAGATTATTATTTAGGAGGTTGGTAAGACTTTAATGAATTTTGTGAAAATTATAAAGACATTATCAATTTATAAAATATTAATGGTTCTTTAAAATGAATCAAGTATTCAAAATTGTCTATCAATTCAATAATTTTGTATTTATCAAACTAGTGTGATTCATACAAGTCTTTTATCTCCTTTTTTGTAAATTATAAAAGATTGAAATTATGTTCACCTAGATAATTATTAATGATGTAAATAATGTTGTTTTATTTAAATTTTTTGATTTGTTATTTATTTATAGTGTCCTGATCATAGCCTTACTCGATTAGCAGAGAGGATTTTACTGTTCCGTCATAATTATTCATGTGATCAAATTCTTGTACCTGTCAATAATGTTATTGATATAAGTGATGAAACTATAATTGAAATAATTCTGTCAGGTAATTATAAATATATTATAGTTCTATAATATGTTTATATGTATTCAACAATTTATATATTAATATACTATTGTAATTTTGTACCTGTATTAATTAATATTTATTTAAATTGTATTTAGGTCAATCATTATCGGAGGAATATGAGAGCTCAGTTATTAAACCACATTCTTTAGCAGTACATTCATATAAAACTCCGACATTTTGTGATTATTGTGGTCAAATGCTATTTGGGATAGTACGTCAAGGTTTAAAATGTTCAGGTATTTAACATACAAAAATAATTGATTCAACTTAGACAATTATAGAGCAAGTAATAAAAAATAAATTTTATTTTATTAAGTTTGTGCTTCATAATTGTACACGTATATATTAATTTCCATGTTTTGTTATAAATATATTAAATACACTTATACATATTTTTATAATTGTTATTACTGTTATTAGGTTGTAATTTAAATTACCATAAAAGATGTGTTGTTAAACTACTCAATGATTGCGGAGGTGGTAGCAGACATAAAAATAGACATAAAACAAGTTCTTCTAATTTAAGTGTTTCAACTCGTAGTCCATCAAATGTTTCATTGATATCTGCAGTATCAGATGAATCAGTATGTTAAACTTATAAGTTCAATTAATTTTATAATTATTCTTAAAAAATTCTGTTATTATATTTAATTTATTTTTCATTTTTAGGGAATTAGTGGAAATTTATTGAATGTACCTACGAAAAGCAAAAGTCGATCACCCTCTCCTGTCAAAATACCACACACATTTGTTATACATTCATATACTAGACCTACAATTTGTCAACATTGTAAAAAATTGCTTAAAGGAATTTATAAACAAGGAGTACAGTGCAAAGATTGCCATTATAATGTACATAAAAAGTGTATGGACGATGTGCCAAAAGATTGCATTAGTGATTATCCAATTGATTTAAATGGTTAGTAGCGACCACTATTATTTATACCATTATTATTTTTTTTTATATAATCTAATTTAAAAATTTTAAGTACATACTTTTATGAAAAATATACACTTGGAATTTCAATTAACCATTTCTAGCATTTCTATTTTTAAATTAAAAAAAAAAAAAAAAATGCGGGTTAAAGTTTATTTAAAATTAATTGTAGTTCTAAAATAAAAATAATAAACTATACTGTAATGTAGACAAATTTTAAACTTCAGAAGTATTGTAAAACCCTAACTACCAAGATGTGTACACTAGTTTGACAGTACCTACATTATTTTTTTTAATAATGAAATATCTATTTGAATCATGTATATTATACTTTTCAATAAGTTTCAATCTTATTACACAACAATTTATTACAATTTTAACATTTTAATTGGTTTTAAAAAAGTACAGTTTACTTAGTTTATATTGTTGGGTAATACGAGTATACTCAGTATATAAAATTGATTTATTATTTGTAACTTTTTTTTTTATGAAAATCAAACATATTACAAAATAGATATTATTCAATTACAATTTATGATTGATTTATTTCCTTTAAGCTTAGCATATGTTGGAGATAAGGAGTTATCAATTACTAATTAAATATTATAATAATAAAATAAATATAACATAAACAAATATAAGAACATCAAATAAAGTATAAATTAGAACAAATTACATCAAAAAATATGTGAAAGATGAAACAGAAAGCAGAATAAATTGATACATGTGGAGGAAAAATAAAAGTAATAAAAAAAAAATAATTTTGAAACATTAAGAGGTGTTCTGCTCCAATTCTAAAAATAATTAAATTGATTCAATATTTTTATTTAATTATGTCTAGCATAGATTATAGTTAACCTACTATTGTTTTCAATATTCTCTAATAAATAAATAGATTCCTTGATTGTTTAATTTAGAAAATTCTTGTAAAATTATAAACACAGTTTTATTTATTTCTATACCTATTCATTACTCTACTTAGAATATTTTAATATAACATGTGTCTACAGAAACAGAGTACATTTTATCACTCATTAACCTGTAAATATTTTTCAATTCTATTTGTGGAATGTTAAAATTCCTATAACTTACAATTTATTTAACCCATGCATTTTGTGCAACACAACTTTATTTTTTTTAATGACAAACCTTATTTGAATGTCATTTTCGATTTGAATTAATTAATTAACAATACCGTATAAGGTCATTCATATTTAAAAAAATTATAAATATTGTTTGATTAATTTATTTGTGTATAACTATCATTTTGTTCATTTTATCTAACTAATTTTATTAATAATTTGAGTTAGAAATGTTTGTCTTTAACATAAATCTATAATTTTAAAACAATGTGACTATACCTTGATAGCATGATCCAATATTGTTAAATAACTAGTATTTATACAACTAATGAGTATCACATACTTCTTCAAAACTTGTTATGTAAAGAGAATTATATTGTTATAAATATTTATAAACTTTTTGTGTATAATATGAAACAGTTATTAACTTAAATTTCACTATTTAACTTATTATTTATTGTAAAAATAAGTAAAGTGTAATAGTGTAAATGTATAACTTATATGTGTATCATTAAAATAATTTTAGGTTGGAATTGACTTAGAAAATCACTTATCAGTAAATATATATACATATTTATATAAATTAAATGAGAAAACAATTAATACACATAAAATAATCAAAATGATAAGAGTATTTCTTTGTTATCTATGACTCATATTCTTTATCTTCAATGATATAAAAATTATTATTAGTCACTTATCAAGATATCCCTAATCATTTTTAAATTTATGTAATAAATGTAATAAAATTACATTATAGCTATTTTGATATAATTAACAAAATCTATTAGAACAATACAAATTATATTATATAGTATTCACTTATTTATTTTAAATATTATTCACTTTATTATTGATTAAGATAAAATTAATTTTAATATTAATTTTTTACTTTTAAGTATTTTTATCTAAATAATAATAAAACATAAATTATTTAGAAAGTGGTGTAGGCAGTGAATCCGAGCATGAAGGGTCTGGCAGTAAAGGTGAAGACGATAGTGATGGTGAAAATAATACACCATCACCTCCTTATGTTGTTCCAACAATGGTAACTAATTCTCAAAATGGACAAAGTTCTTGTAATTTGGTAAGAGAAATGAATTATTTCTACTGATTCTTTCAAAAATTAATTTTTGTCATATACATAGATATATTTATTCAGTGTGAATTATTATTGTCTTAGGAGACTGTTGGACATTTTACAGATAATATAAATCATACTCCTCAAGATGATTTAAATTATGTTGGGTAAAGTACCTTATTTTTTTTAACTAATCTTTAATAATTAATTAAATTAATATTGTTATAACTGTAAACAACATTTTATTTTTTCAGTTCTACATCTAGTAATAATATTCCATTGATGCGAATAGTTCAATCTATCAAACATACTAAGAGACGATGTGGTTCAAAAGTCATCAAAGAGGGTTGGTTAGTTCATTTTACTAACAAAGACAAACAGGTATGTGTTTCCTAATAAGTTTAATTAAATATAATATGTATAGGTTAAACATAAATCTTTCTTCCCATAGAGAAAAAGTCATTATTGGAGGTTGGATTCAAAAGCTATTACACTATTTGTTAATGACAAAACATCAAAGTATTACAAAGAAATTCCTTTGTCCGAAATACTTTACATTGATAGTGCAATTGTTCCTCGAGCTCCTGGTAATATTCAAATATATTAAATTATAAATTTTATTTTTATTTAAAATAATTGTTTCAGGTCCAATGCATTGTTTTGAACTTAAAACTACTAACCTTGAATATTATGTTGGTGGTGAAGAACAAAACTTATCTGGAGGGACGAATGTCGAAGATAATTGTAGTGATGCTTGGACCAAGGGAGAGAAAGACTGGGAGAGTATAATTCAACAGGCACTAATGCCTGTACCATCCAATTCTACAAGTTAGTAGTCTTATAATTAACCAGGGCTGTTCGCTAAGCTATTTGCCATATTTTTGCTCAAATCTAACAATTTTTCTCCCTAATTAACAATAACTCTAAGAAATGTAATGTTAATTAGAAATAATATTTTGTTTTGTTCCTTGAATTGTACTGCCGATGTGCAATGTCTTAACTTGTTTATAGTTTAGTGACTGTCCCAAAAGTATTATTTGTTTATAAAACTACTTAGCTTGTGTTCTCATATCATTATGTTTGTGTGTTTTGTGTTACATGTTATAGTAATAATAAACAATAATAACATAATAAGCTGCACTTGTGTATATTAAATCAATAAAATGAACTGTATATTATTTAGAAATAATTTACTCAAAACATGTTATATTTTAATTACACTTTTAATTCTAACATTATATTATAACACTGTTGATATGCCACTGTATTTTTACACAAACGCATGAATGTGCTTAAATGAAAACATCATAATATCAACTGTGTATTACCTTTTATTCTCAAAATAAGATTTATTTAAAACTAATTGTTACTTATAAACTATAATTTATGATATATGTCATAAATATTTTATATTAAAAATAGAACCACATACAGAAACAACTTAACAAAAAAAATATTTTGACACATATTTTTTATATCAATTAGCTTACATAATACAATAGTTTTTAATCTACTTAATATATTTTATCAAAATTGTTAATAGTATAATGATAAATAACATATAATACTTAAAAGAAGTTAGATTTATAACATAATATGGTAAAGTTACAATTGACCTCGCTGTTAATTGATATTTTCATGACAAAAAAATGTAGTTAAGTTTTATAATTATTATCATATTCAAATATATTTATTTTATGTGTTATTAACTATAATGGATAATAAAACCACCAGGAAATGGGATAGTCCAGAGAGGCCTAATGAAGAAGAATAAAGAGACTAGCACTATTAATATAAATTATTCAGTTTTTGACTAATAGTAATTTGTGTTTTACCCTTTTTGTTTTTCAAAACTTATAATTATAGAAAACCTCATACTAATGTCATATTTGGAAATTAGAAAAGTGGAATGGACAGTTAAAAACTAATGTTTACTTAACTGCCTGTGTTAAACAGGTTTTCAAACTGCATGGCACCAGTTTTCATATTTCTGAATATTGTAAAATTATTCAATACATTTTTATTAAATAATTTTATTTAAATGTTGATAACACTTATGGTGGATGAGTGGAAGAATTATAATTCCTATCCATCCACTTCTAGATATTCTATTACCTTGTATATACATTATATTATGGAATATTTATATTCAAAATAATTTAACTTTATAGTTAAAATGTTTGAAAATTATTATATAATTATTTTATAATACTGTTCATTTATATTAATATTTCTATAATTGTTATGTATTTAGTGATGAATATGTTTTTCAAATAAGCATGTTTTATACTTTTTCACCATCATTCAGCTACTTAATTTACTTTTTTTTTTAAAAATTAATTCTTATTGAGATAAACACATATATGTATCTAATTTAATTTTTATTTAAATATACCTAATACTTTAAATAAGGGCTTATTATTATTATTATTATTATTATTATTTTTTTTTTAAAGAAGTTTCATTATATCATAATTATGTAATTGAAAATTGAATTAACTGTGCATACAATTATAAATTATAGATATCTAAAAATACCTTGTTGAATTAAACATAAACTAAAATGTATTATCATTTTTTTCTAGCAAAAAAAAAAAAATTATATAGTATTTCAAATAGAACACAACATCCAAAAAATTATCTGTGCTGCTTGATGAAAATTTATTTTGGACTTGTAAGTTATATTTGTGTTTGAATCACGAAAGTATTTATTTTGTATAGGTTTTCAAGTTGTTAATTAAAATATAACCAATATTAATGTTGATTTAAATTAAATATTTACAATTATAACTAAAATATAACACACACACAAACATAATATTGGTACATCTGCTAGTAGATTATATTAGATAATAAATTAAACATACTTATAATAGTTAAACTTAATTATTTTTATAAATGTGTTTTTATAATTATAATCATTAAATAGAAGTTTGTGGGGTTTGTAATTGTAATTGAACTTTTAAATAATATGTATATATTAATATAGTGTCACGTTCAGTTAATGAGACTAATGATCAACAACAAAGTGTGACAGATATGAGCCAATTGTATCAAATATTCCCTGATGAAGTGTTGGGTTCTGGTCAATTTGGAATTGTGTATGGAGGTATGTCCTTCATCATTTCTATATTCTACTTATAGAATATTAACATTGTTTGTTTAATTTAATTTAAAGATATTTTGATGTATTTCATTGAATTATTTCAGGTAAACATAGAAAATCAGGTAAAACTGTTGCTATTAAAGTAATAGATAAACTAAGATTTCCTACTAAACAAGAAGCTGCTTTAAAAAATGAAGTAGCCATTCTTGGAAAATTAGAACACCCAGGTGTGGTGAACCTTGATTGTATGTTTGAGACAACAGAGCGTATTTTTGTAGTCATGGAAAAATTGAGAGGAGATATGTTGGAAATGATATTATCCAGTGAACGCAGACGATTATCAGAACGTATTACCAAGTTTTTGATTACCCAAGTGAGTTAAGTTATTATATAAATATATCTTATTATTATTTAGATAGTGATTGTATGTATAAAAAATATATTTAGAAAACTACTACTAAAAATAATGAATTAATGTAGTTTTAAAAAGTTTATAACATATGTATTCTATATTAATGTTATACATAATGCATAATTGAGTTTTATTAATAAAATAATAGACTTATTGTTAAAAAAAAATTAAATTATCATATATATCTCCTAAAAATAATATACATTTGGTCAAAATAATAGAACATTGATGCAATTTTGTTTTTTTAGATATTAATAGCACTTAAGCATTTACATAGCAAAAACATAGTTCATTGTGATCTTAAACCAGAGAATGTTCTTCTTAGTTCAAATTCTGATTTCCCACAAGTCAAGTTATGTGATTTTGGATTTGCTCGAATAATTGGTGAAAAATCATTTCGTCGATCAGTAGTTGGAACTCCTGCTTATCTTGGTTAATATACATTTTTTAGTATAAGTTTCAACTTATCTAAAACTTTTATATAAATAATATGATTTCAGCACCTGAAGTCTTACGAAATAAAGGATATAATAGATCTTTAGATATGTGGAGTGTTGGAGTTATAGTTTATGTCAGTCTAAGTGGAACGTTTCCTTTTAATGAAGACGAAGATATTAATGATCAAATACAAAATGCTGCTTTTATGTATCCAAGAAATCCATGGAAAGAAATTTCACATGATGGTATTATTATTTATAATTTAGTATAAGTTATATATTGATGTAATAATTTTCTTATGTTTTTAGCTATTTTAATGTATCTAAAATCTATTTTAATTTTCCAGCTATTGATCTTATAACTAATTTGTTACAAGTAAAACAGAGAAAACGATTTACTGTTGATAAATCATTAGCACACGTTTGGTTACAGGTAAACATTTTGCATAATGTATTTTTATTTTGCTAGTACTTTCATAATACTATAAAAGGGATTGGAAGCGTTGATTTTCTGTCTATGTCTTACACATGTGGAATATAGGAAAAATAGCTATACGCGCCTGACAAAAATTAAGGTACTTCTAGTTGTTCGATTTAAAATATGTAAAGATGATTGAATTGGTATACAAGTTTACTTTGCATCGGTCGAAGTATGTTTTTTATATTTCCAATATATATTTAATAATAAAAATTGACAAATTTATTAAATTTAAAATATTTATTCTCATCAAAATATTTATTTTAAACAATAAAACAATCCAAAAAAGTGCTTCGACCAATGCAAAGTAAACTTGTATACCAATTCAATCATCTTTAAATATTTTAAATCGAACAACTAGAAGTACCTTAATTTTTGTCAGGTGCGTATAGCTATTTTTCCTATATTCCACGTGTGTAAGACAAAGACAGAAAATCAACGCTTCCAATCCCCTTAACGTAATTTTTTTTATGAAATAATGCAATTAATTCTTTTGTGATTTGTTGGCAACAATTATTATTTGAATTTACATATTATTACATATATATTTATTAGTTTATTACCAAGCTTAGGAACTTATTACATTTGCATATTGATGAAAATTGTTATGTATTGATTTATAACTTTATTTTTTGTTTTTATTAAATTGTACGGCTTTGATTTTGAAGCTATACATTATAACTATTTGAAAAGAGAAATATTAAGAACATAAATAATTAAAAAATCAGTTGACAATTTAAATTTTGAGCGATTTATTTTGCAATAGTGTGTCATTTTATATGTATGAACATATATTATATTAGAAAAATAATTTTATATTTCAACTTTAAGAGTGGTTTCTGGTGAAAAATTGGATTTAGTTAGTACTTATAGAAGGTCAAAATAAATATTTAGGCTTTTACGTTTTGGTTATAATTTTAAAAGTATTAGTTGTAGAAATTATATTGTTACTTTAATGTTAATAAAAAATGTTAAGCCTAGTCAAAAAGTTTGAAAAATGTATGTATGATTCCACATTAATTGTTCTTTTAACTATATATAAATATTAAAAAGATATTGGTAAAATTATAATATAAATATAATATGTGGGTATAAATATTAATGCTTAAATACAATTAGTAATGATATCATTAAATGAACATTTTAAATATCCGTCATATTGACTTTCAACACCTACTGTACTGCAGAGTAATATCCTCTTTCCCATCTTCATGATCATTTTAGTATACATATATATTTTATATTTTTTTATATAATGTTTCATTTTAATGTATATTTGATGGTATTGTGGAACAAATTTAAATTTTTTAGACCTTAAAAAACCTTAGCATGTATTATTAATATTATATTTAAAATTAAAAGAATTAATAGTCAGCAGTTAAAATGACTTTAAATGCAATATTTGTGTAAATAAATTATTTTGACGTTACAAAATAACCACATACATTAACCTTATTTACAATAGTATTATTGTTCAAATTAATATGATTCTTAATATACTTATTTTTATTTTTTTATTTAGGATTATCAAACATGGTGTGATTTAAGAGAACTTGAAAAATCAACAGGAAATGGTACTCGATTTTTAACACATGAATCGGATGATGCCCGTTGGGAAACATTTCAAAGGCATTCAAGGTTTTTATGAAAGTAATCAATTTAAATACAAGAAGATTTCAGCTAAACATTCCTTCTATATGAATATATCTCTTTTTAATTCATTCAATTTTTCTTTAATATAAAAAATAAAATATGCAATAGATGTTTTATTTTATAAAGCATATATTTCAGATGATTTCAATAACTTTTATATTATATCATAATTGTTTAATATATTTTTGGTTATTTGCCAAAAATATTCTTTTTTTTTTTGAGAAATTTGCTTGTTTTTTTATCTTAAAAATTAATTTTAGTTTTTAATTATTACTATTCAGTATTGTCAAATAATTTTTCTAGATTCTTTTAAATTCATAGGAACAGTTTCATAATTATAATTAATAAAACTTCTTGTTTTATATTTATAATAATATCTAGTATTATATAATTAAGTTTTTTTTTATACCTTTTATTTGATTACTATGTTTTAGTTATATATTTGTTAAACCATGTATAAATCATTAAAGTATTATTCTATTATTAATAATATTTTTCTTAAAATCCGACAGCTAATAATTTTAATAAAATGTTGGTGCTTTAATGTAATGCCAAATTTGTAATGATTAGTAATTACTAATTATTGAGTTAGTTTATATTTTAATTAAGACTTAATGAAGTGCTAAACATGTCAATTTAAATTAATAAAAGCTTGATTTTTACTAAATTAGTGTGAAAGTTATGTTTTATACACATGAAGTATTTCAATATAAGTAACAAATATTTTAATTTTAATTTGTTCATTCGTTAATCTTGTAAAATATTAATAGTGGTTTTACTTAATTGTACAAGAATATTATAGTCTTTAATTGTCCATAAAAAGTATTTATTTGATGAGGTTTAATAATTTTCTTTTTTTTAAGTATAATTTGAATACATTTTACGCATTTAATCTTTTCTTAAAGTAAAATATGATTAACAAATCAAAATGCTATTGTGGTCATTTATTCTTGATACAACATTTAATAAATTTTAATTTTTGTAAAATGGAACAGTTTTATTAGAAGTTAACATTTTAGGATACTGGTAATATTGTATATAAAATACTACCTATATTATATAATAATTAATTAGACTTGAAATTGCAACTTCTGTATGGAAAATATATTTGTAATATAATTTTTTTTTAATTTTTAAAATTTATAGTTTTTCAAAAGTTAGTTAATATTCTTAATTAATTGGGTTAAAAAGCTGTTTTAGATTGTAAAATTTTTGAAATTTTTATTTCTTTCTAAATTTATATTTTCTTCTATTTAAAAAAATTAAAGAGACTCCACGCATACATATTTATTTATTACTTTTATAATATGTTAATAGATTTTTCTCTCTGGTAAATTGTTCATGCTTGTGTTTTTAATTTATTAAAATATTATATTTGTATTATTAAAACTCAAATATGATGTGACATGATACTATTATTTAAATTATTAAAAATATCTAGCCAAAATAAATTGTATATTTAATGAATAGAAGAAAGAGTACTTAAATATATAGTACAACAAAATATTTGAATGAAATATTATTCTTTTATATCCTATATTGATATTTGTTGTACATGAATAATTTGTTTTAAATGAAATTACTTAAAAATAGATTTTACAAAATGTCCAACTTCTTTCTTTAAACTCCTAGGTATTTTGAAGTTTAAGTTCTTTCCTTCATTATAAATTACAATTGATTTATTAAGCATTAGTAAATACTCTCAAATTTCATGGTTATTCTTGATATTTATATGCCATTAATATACTGTTTTAAAATTACTACCACTTAATATTTATTAAGTTTATGTTTCAATTATATATGCAAATTATGTATTAATTATTTTCAATAATTATTATTGAATTTGTAAACTTTTACAACAGAATATTAATTATGGTTTAACATTTTTTGTATTTTATGCTTCAAAACTATGTATATAATAATAATAATCAAAAATAATTATGTGTAAATGGACAAAGTGAAGAGAAGCACATTTTTTAGTACAAAAAGATGCTATAGAGATTAAAGTAGAATTTATAAATTAGTTATGAAGCTAGTCATATTATCCATATGATCAATTTGAATATTGTGTAGTAAATGATAATATAGAATACAGGTTGATTGTACCGCAGAGATGAGAATGATAAGGTGAATGTTTGAACTGACGGGAAGTATAAAATAAGAAAGGACAAAATGAGGGGAGCAGGCTAAGATGGTTCACTCATGTTATTATAGAAGGTGACTTGGACACTAGAGGATGACTATTGAAATTAATACAGAAGGAAAGAGAGGCAGAGGAAGACTGAAGAAAAGAATAAGAATTATACTTTACAAAAATACTGTTATTATTAATTAGAAACTTTTTCATATTATTAAATCAATTTCTAAATGTTGAATTTAAAATTAAAATAAAAATAAGTATATAATATTGTTCAAAATTATTACAATGGTTGTTGTTGCTTTTGACATTGTCGAGACCAGATAATAATTATTCCTTGTACATCACTAGTTGCTAATATAGTCTCATCATAGTTAAATGTAACGCCTAAAGTCACACAAGCATGCCCTTGCAATTTATTGACTGCATAATTAGATTCCCTTTCTACGTCTACAAAATAAACGCAAGAATCTTCACTGCTTGTAACTGTAAAATTAAAATAATAAATTACTCATTTCTGATAATATAATATTAAAACTAACACATACCAACACAAGCACCCTGTCTAAATGACATAATAGGACAGAATGTTGAACGTAATAAATTATTACTAAGAGCATGATGAACCAAAAACTTCCTTTTTAAATATAATGAACCACCATCATTTTCAGAAACTCTATAACATAATGATAATATTAATATTTAGTTAATTTTAAATTAATTTTATAAGACAAACTTGTAAAGACATAATATATTATTTGCACAATTTGCCAGCAACATTGGATCTCTAGCTTCTCGGCTAATCCATGATCTCCAGCTTAAACATGTAATTGCACCACAATTTGGTGATATTAAAATTCGATGACACTTAGTAAGAATACTACTGTCGCTGCTATTTAATTTGAGAGATACAATTTCACTCTATATGTAGATTAAATTAATATTATTAATTACTTAATCAAACAGTAATATAATTTTATGAATATTATTACCTTATCATTTCCAACCCATATTATTTGTCCACTATTATTAACTGCAAGAGATAAAATTTGACCTCCAATTTTGTGTTTTCCGCCTTTTGGGTACATACCCGTTGATACATTTAATACACACACAAATCCAGCTTTGTTACCAGTCTACAGTTATAAATTAAATTATAGTACATAACTCATATCTAATAATAAACATATAAATACCATACAATGAGAATATTGTTGTTGATAGGATTAAATAAACAGACCAAGACAGATGAATAAAAAGGATCACTAACACATCTTAGACAACAATGTCGAATTGCATCCCAAAAGCAAATAGTTGCATCAGTAGAACAACTAGCAATTAATTCATCCGAAGCAGACCAATCACAACCTAAAATATATCATTTTATTACTAATTCATGTTGAACATATTTGAAATTGGAAATTGTCATAAATAAATATAAGTATATATTAGGTTTAGTATGCATTTTACCACAATAACAATTACAATATCTACTTTTGACCAGACATGTCCTGCCTATTATCTATTTAATTAATTTACTCTTCATTATTACCACTATATCTGATTGATTGTATAACCTATGGAGGTCATCATTGTTTTTTAACTTATACTTTTTGGTGTTTGCAGCCAAAACTTTGTCTAAGCATTTATCTATTTTTTTTTTTAATGGATTTTGTTTAAGGCCATGTTTCATGGGAATAAAATGCAATAGGTTTGATAAGATTTTTATGTATTGTTATTTTAGATATTTTTAATAGCATAGTCCAACTGAAGATACCACCCGGTTAAATCTCATTTTTCCTACTATTAATTTCATTTTTTTGTCAGTGTATATTCAATGATATTATGAACTTTGTATTAATTTCATTAATTACTAATCTCATGTCTTTATTGTTTTCTGAAAGATCCAGTTTTGTTACTTAGGTTTGCTTCTGTTTTCGTATGTTAGAATATATGTACTGATATAATAATTTATAACTTTTTTAAAATTTTCACCTAGTTCAAAACGGTTAGTTTTCAATACCCGAGGTAAACCAGAGTTTTATTTTTGGGAGGTATAATACCTCCCAAAAAGAAAGCTTTGGATTACTTCTATAACTACTTTAAATCGTTTTGTCTTATTTTTTGCTTTTATAAAGAGTACATAATTATTAAAGCTCGAATTTTTATGATATTATACCTATTTTTTAAAGTAGGTAATTAGAATTATACCAAAATTTGAGTTAAATTTTATTCATTAGGTCTAAATTTCAAATTTCAATACTTATTTTACATATAATGATAATTTTTAGATTTAATAGGATATTTTTTATTTTCAAATTAGAAATAATTAAAATTGTTTCATTTTATCATTATAACTTTAAACATTTACAAGAAAAATTAATGATAATATTATTATCATTTAACCAAAGCTGGGCACTAACTAGTTAGAAAGTTACTTTTCAATAATGTAAGTTAGATATAACTTATTATTTACATTTGAACACAAAAATCTAACTTCTAACTTATAATCTAACTTAAGTTACTATTTTCACCAAACTAACTTCTAACTAACTAAGTTAAAAATTTGGACAGTTTCATAAACTAACTTATGTTATAACTTAATTAGTTTTTTTACTAAAGTAACTTAACTTCAACTAGTTAAAAAAAATGACTAACTTGCCCAGCTTTGCATTTAACGTATAAATCAGTTTTGCAAATTTATATTTAAGACATATACACAGCCCAGCGGGTTTTATCGATTATTAAGTAGGTATGATGAGTAAAATAAATGCTCTTTAGTTCTACAACATACTTTTCCCATTTTAATTTATTATATATTTTATATATTTATTTATGTAATTATAATTTTAATCTAAATACTATATTATTTTGAGTTTAAAATGATATTTATCCTTTTTTTTTTACATAGACTTGTGGAAAAATAATCAATTATCATAAATAATATTTAATACATTTGATTTGAAGGTATATAATTGCAAATTAAAACATTTTAAAAGGCGTATTTGAATAAATTGATGGTCATTAAAATTTTAGCTCTAATAATAATAAGACGTGCATAATATATGTCTTACCAGTTACTGGACCCGTATGACATCTTAGTATAGCTTTTACACATGGTGGTGAAGTCAAAACATCACAAATACTAAGAGTTCCGTCATTTGATGCACAACATAATTTTGATTTATCATTATTAGCAAACTTCAACATTGTTACTGCATCTGAATGCTAAATTCACAAGAAAATAATAAACATAAAAAAATTATATAAAATAGGATATGTACCTGATCATAGATGTGATGAACATTATTGAATGCATAATTTTCTTCCATAGTACTATTTCCAACAATAGCTTTGGAAGCTTGAGCATGAGTGGTTGGAATAGGCGATGATAAAAAATCATATTTTCGAGGTAATAAATCTATTTCTAATTGCTTGTCTTTATTTAAACTCATCTGTTAAAAATTAAAACAAAGTAATAATTCAAATAGTTCAATTAATTAATTGAAATGTATTTTATACATTAGTGTATCCTAAACATATCTATCCACTAAGAGACTACTTAGAAATACAAATATTACATTGTACACGGCTATATTTAGAACAGGACAAGAGGGCATGGACCAGGGGCACAAATTTCAATAGTAGTTTATAAGTTTTTCATTAGTATGTAATAATTTTATATATTTAGTATAACAACTTACTACAGTAGGGTTTTATTCTATTTTTATTGCATAAAAATTATTTATGTTAAGGCTGTTGGAGCACAAAATTTGAAATATTGACAATTCATTATGCATGGAATATCTTAATATCTATATATGATGCGTATAGTTGATATGTGTGTGGTAATTTTCTCGTAAAATAGATAGGCGTGTGTACTTAGAGCAAAACTGTATTTATACAAAATGTACATGTCTTTTAAAATGTATATTTCCTACTGCAGGGGGGGGGGGGGAAATTCAATGCTTCGCCAGAGACGTCACCACATTTCAATACATTCCTGCATTGGTATTATAATTAATATTTCAATTTTTAAATATAACAATATCTTTGTCATCACATTTAGAAGTTATTTGAAATTATTATTTAAATATGTCAAGATTAATTTGCTGACCTCTTCAGATATACTTGGAGACCACAGTTTAGAAAACGCTTCAATAGATTATGAGTTTCATATAAACTATACTCTAAACTTAAAAATATTAACTACAAAAAATGCCCCAATTATGATTAACTTTCAATTTATTGAAGCACATCATGAAATTTTTTGTATTGTTTTACTGCCTTAAAATGCTATATTACATTTCATTGAAAAATCAATATATTGTGTCTATATTTGTGTATTTACCAAACTAGTACTTTGACTACAGGCACTGTTAGACTGCATATCAAAATTTATATTGTATCTGTTTTGTAAAATTGCTGATCTAATACGTAAATACCTTCTTCTCATACCTGGAATCATATCCTTAAAGAGAAAAATCATAAATAGATATGTATTTAATTTGGTACTTAAAGCTATACTATTAATATTAAAACTTACATCTTGTTTGGATTTTTCTCTGAGAAGTTGACTTCTTCTTCTAATGTAAAGTGTTCCTAAACAAAAATAGATACATCAAAATGAAAAATATTTTTATTGTTCCCTTGATAAAATTTATCAGGTATAATATTATTATTTAAAATAGATAATACAGTAATAAATAATAAGTTAAAAAAATAAAGGTTATTACTAGGGAAAGAAAGAAATTGATGCATTTTTTTTTTTATTAAATTAAAGGCTGTAATTGAAAAAATACTAATTTCAAATGATATAAACAATTTCGAAAATTCTAAGTGGTAAAGAAGCTTCAAGTTAGTAGTTTTATGATGACTTCAATGCTGAAGATTTGGCTGGTTTAAAATTTGTTCCAATCATTTCAGTGGACGCGAAAAAAAGTTTTTCTAAATATAAATATTTTCTATTCAATAATCATGGTTAATTTTTGCACCATAAAATATACTCAAATAGTACAATACAAAAAATTTGGTTTTTTGTAAGTTTTTATAATTTGTTTTATATATATATATAAAAAAAAAAGCAAATTAATAAAGCGGGTAAGTGAGTATCGCTCTGCTGTACATTAGGGGTGGGGTGGACCTCGGACTAGGGTAGGTTAAATTTGAATGCAATGATATCATTGTATACGAAAAACGATTCTGAACGGAGATGATTTGTCAGTCTAGGATATATTATACTTAAATATTGTCATATATTCTATTTTGAAACAAATTCAAACATTTAAGTAAAAGTTTCAAGATCTTACGTTTAGTAATTTTTTAAAAATAACAAAAATCGAAAATTATTTATTAGTAAAACGTTATTTCACACGTGTATTTTTGATTTCAAATTAAAATTAAAACTTTAAACACTCGTAAAATTTTTTTAATTGAATAATTAATCCTCAAACTTTTTTATAATTATTCTAAGCTTAACTTATGGACAGCATAGTATTAAATTTTCAATTCTTAGCTTTTGATAGTAAAATATTTATAAATTTTTAACTACCAAATAGTAAAAAATATTCATGATTTTGACGAATTTTTGTCAATATTTGAACTTCAAATGCTAATAAAAAAAAATTGTGCATATGTATTTTTATAATTTTTGAATGAGAGTTAGAACAAGTTATGTGGACCCTTCAATTACATTTTCAAGTAAATTTTTTTTATCAACACTTATAAAAAAAAAATTTAAAAAAATTGATTGTTTCAAATGCCTATAAATATCTCAAAAAAAGTCAAAATGTTTTGAAAATTAAATCACGTAAAGAAAATGGCAATCTAAATAACTGATAAAATTTTCAAGTATTTATGACTTATACTATTTGATTAACAACAAATATCAAAAATCGTTTGAGGCTAAACCGTTATTTAATGCGGTTTTGTAAAAATTTAAATTTCAAACACTCATAAAATTTTTTTGTCTGAATCCGGTAGAGTTTTTTTTACAGATATTTGAAGAAAAATTTATGGAGAACCTTATATCAAATTTTCAAAACTTAGTTATAAAAGAAAAAAATTTTACGATTTTTCAACCACAAAATTACTTGAAAATTTTCGCAATTTTGACATATTTTGTATAAATTCAAACTTTAAGCACTTATAAAAAAAAATTGTGACTAACGATTTCGGATTTTTTTTTATCACTTTAAGAACAACTTATAAGAAACCTTGTATTAAATTTTCAAGATTTTCTGGTCAGCCGAAAAATTTTTATTGTTATTTATAAAAAAAAATACTTAGAAAAATTGAATATTTCAATTGCTTATAAATAGCTCAAAAAAGGTCAAAATTCTTTAGAAATTTAACTGTATATAGAAAACGCTAATTTAAACATTTGGTGAAAATTACAAGTAATTACATTGATTAGATTCGAAAACTGGTTTTGCGTAAAAAATCCCATTTTTCCTTCATTTTTTTAGGGTTTGCCCCCCAAAGTACCAACTAGATTCTATTTCCTTTTCAAAGAGGGGCTGAAGTCAAAAATCGAAGCATTTTTAATGCTCCAAATGTTGTCGTCAGACACAAAAATAAAAAATAAAAAAACACACATCATTGTAAAATCAATACATTCATCACTCCGTTCAGAATCTAAAAATAATTTTTATTAATTTTAAAGTATTGTTTGTTATTTTTTATGTTACATTTTGTCATTGTAATGTCATATTTACAGTTTTTGGTCATTCTTTTTACTATTTTAAGGTCATTAACTTCTGAACCTTAGTTATTACTAATAACTTATGGTATTTAAAGTAATATTCATAGGATACTTTTGTTATTATTTCTTGAATAATATTTTTTATGATTTAAATATTGATGTCATGGCTACTATATTTTGCAATTTTTATAAATTTAATAAATGGATATTTTATTAATGCATATTTACTTAAAAGTAAATTGTTTGTGAGAATTGTTTTGTTTAAATAAGAACCATTTAGGTTACAGTCATATTTGGATTTATTCAAAGTAACTTACAAGTAATCTCATGGTTATACCATTGTTGGTTTATAATTATTAGATTATCTTATGGTAAAATCATTTTACATAAAAAAGAACTAATTATAGTTTATCATATTTAAGAAACCAAATTTATATGTATTGCACTATTGTATCGCGGCAGTTTTATTTTTGTTATCGATTATATGAAAATGTATTTGATAAAAAAAACATAAAAAACAATGAGTTTTAAAAGAGTAGTAACATTTTTGTATAAATAATATAAATAAAATAAAAACACTGCAACACGTTAAATATGTCGTACAAATTTAGTTCTTTATATTTAACTAAATCATAAGTGGTTCTCTTTTGTGCAAAACTATTTTACTATAACATCTCATAATAACAAACTGACAATGGTACCTAGGTTATGTGAAATCATTTTTAAGTTAACTACTTTGAATAACCTAACATTTAATTAAATTTTTTTCAAAATAATATTTTTATATTCTTTATCAATTGTTAAAAAATAAGTGTATGTTGTCCTCGTAATTATACAAATAATATGATTTAACATTTAAATTATGTAAAAAGTATTTATGTTTACTAAATTTATTACAAGAATTTAAAAGTGAGCTGATCAAATTTTATTTCATTATACCTTATTCAATTTATTTAATTACAATGCTGAACTTACTAAAGTTTGGGTGATTTGAAGTTCTATAGGCGTTAAATTTAGAATCCAAAACAAAAGCTTGTTGTTGCCACATTTTGTTGTCAAAAATCCAATTACTCAAATTAAAGTAAACACACCAGAGTGTATAAGGTTCGATTCGGTTGAGATTCAGATTAGGATGATTAATAAAATTATTTTCCTGCTATAGAGTACAGTCACGATGTTATGAAGTTCCATTTGATTAAATTTCTCATGAATATTGGAATCCTGTTTAATGAAAAGTCTACGTTAAAAACATATAACACCATAGGGTGTTATTTAAGTAGAGAACTAGAATTGTATAGGTAATAAGTTAATAGTGATCCACCATTAATCTGTGAACCGTTAAAAGTAAAACAAAAAATTAACTATTTTCATATAGTCTGTATAAATATATTATATAATGTATTACGCTAAATTTAGGGAATCTCCGAGAAAACCAAATAGTAATGGCCTAATAAATAGTATAGAATAATAAATATCAATCTAATGTAGATGTAGAATGTACTCGTACTTCGTAAAAAAGAGATCATACTATTGTGCTATTATCTATGCAACGATCCTGTTGTTATCGTAGCGATAAGACGTCAATATGGATATGGAATCAGCTGTAATGACAAATGACACGTCTTGATCATAATATTACTCTATGGTCGTGGCTCGTGACTCGTGATTGATGTTTTCGTTTGTGATTTCGAGATTAAAAACTATTATGGAAGGAAAGTTACAGAAAATGTTTGTTTGAAGTTTGAACGTCTTTAGTGGTTAAGAATAAAATAGCTATTGTGCTGAAATATTGGCGTCAGCCCATCTAAAGCAATGCTACCTGTTCTCCGCTTCTGTTGACGATATGTCAATCGAATATCAAATATCAATGAGTATTAAGTTCAAATGCTAACTGCCTAACGATTAACGAGCATACAATATTATCGATACATCATTTAATAGTAGACGTAGATCATTTTACCAATTCAATAAACTATTAAATTGCTTTATCATTGATTAAATATTTAAATATATTGACTATATTTATTATTTAATCATTGTCTATTGGTATTATATAAAAGTAAAATCTGCATAGACTTTTTGACTTTCTTTATTCCGACAAAAACACCCAGCATAATATAGGTCAATAATCGATAATTTCTTTATTACATTTCGAAGTTTAGAGAAGTAATTCATTTTTTAAAAAAATTCAAAAAAATATTACAGAAAATATAGAGTAATTTACGATCAGTTTTTTGTTGGCAAGAATTGAACTAATTAAACATTTTAATTCTCAGATGAGCTCATAAAACGTCGAAGTACCTACCTACAATGGGGTCAATGAACATAAAATCAATCATACCTTACCTATTGAAAGAAACAATAATGATAAGTAAATTAAGTTTTAATGATTTTAAGTCAAAATTTACCTATAAGAGTATAAGCACTAAGCAGGTATTAAAAAATAGGTAGATATAAATTAGAATTTTGTACTTCCTAAGTGAAACAATAGCATAATGCGAAAAAGTATATTTTACAAAAAAAAAAAATTAAACGTATCGATATTGGTTTAGATGATTAAGTAAAAAAGTTAATAAATAATAGAATAAATTTAATATTATTTAAACGGTTTACGGTGTTTATAATGAACGAAATTATCGGAGAGAACAATAAAAATTATAAAAATTCTTGAGCAACTTACGTCAGATTTTAAATTAAAAATATTCACGAACTATCCAACACGAATATTATCTACTTCTATCCTTGTATCTTAAAAATTTCCTCATCGAACAATTTTCAAAATATTTTGTAGCCTAATTTCATACCATTTTTAATATTTATACCACGATTTGAAAACAAATTAGTGTAATAGTGTAATTCTTCAAGTATTTTTTATGATTGTTAAGTTTAAATTTAGACAAATATAAATTTATGATGAAAGCCAAGCCGATAAGCATAAGACTGATAGACCGTCTCTGTTTATCGTTTATCGTAAACATTTAAAGAAATGATAATCATTTAATTTAATAATTTATGATTGAGTTTAAGTTATTTCCAAAATTTACATAAATGTAAATATATAATGTATAAATTGCTAATGAAATGATGAACTTAAATGAATATAAAGATATTACTATAAATAATTATTTAAAAAACCGGATAGAACTAAACAGACATACCATTTTTACATTGATTATATAATTTTTGTGGACATAATACAAAATAACAATAAATATTTTTTTCGTTTTTCTTAAAGTAATGTAGCTTAAATTTTTATTTTTCACTTGGCTAAACCTTGAATGCATCTTTAATATAAAATTATGTAATATCGTATTTATGAAAAGCTGGTCCTTTATTCAAAATTTTTTAATTTTTTTTTTTAAACATGGCATACTTAATTTTTTGTTTGAAACTAAGTTTTGGTGATCTATTTTTTTAATTTCAATAAATGTTGTGTATTTCTGAGCACTGAGCATAATTGTTGATCAATGATCATGTAAATGATTTTTAATTATACTACATAATTAATAATAAATAATAAATTTAAAAGTTAATTATAATACTCAAAATAATCTATTGTCCATAGACCATAGTCCATTCAAATTAAAATTAGTCAAATTTAATTCAAATTTTAAATTATATTTTCTGATCTAACTACTACCTCCATAAGTTTCTTGTATTATCATTGTACTTGATAAAAGATTAGTTGGTTATTATTATTTATGCTCGCCTATTGGTGTTAGTGAGCGGAAAGGGGGAAGGGGATGCCAACTAGCGTCATTTCCGTCAAAAGCAACATGCGCAATATGCGCTACTCAACAACTTGTAGTTTTTCCGCGTGTTTTTTTCATTTTTTAACGTGTCGTTTTTGTTTGACATTTCAATTTCGATCGATTTCCCCTTAAGTCTTGTATCGACACAGCCGCGTTTTATGATAGTTGTTTTTCTAACTTAGCATCTAAGGTGAGTACCGCATGATTAGACATTAGCCATTTAAAATGAGTTGTTCTGGTAAGATACGTATAGGTACGTCATCATACACAGTTTATCGAGAGCGTCTGGTCTCTGAGCGTAACTATTATTCACATAGAGAGATCTATGATGTTTTCGAATAATAGGTTCGAAATGACGAAGTAATGATAAGTAGGTAGATTATTTTTTTGGTTTTGGACTCGTGCTAAATATGGGTGATGAAAGTCGTAGCAATCATTTCTCACCTGTTTATACAATCGTTGTAATTAAATGTGATTTGTACAGTTATTAGTGGTATTATTCACTATCCCTTCTATTTGGTCTATGTGATCTATACTATGTCTAACTATCCATTTAAATTATATAAATATTGTTTAAATATATTGATTTTATTGATAATTAACAACTATCTAGCCACACATTGGAATACTTAAATAATTTAGATAATTTGGTATATCATAGTAATACGTCTACTAACATGTTAATCACATGATTAATATAATAGGTAACGGTGTAGTACCTTAAACCTTTGTATTCTACTATTGGTGTTGGTTTGTTATAGCTCCACCGAAGTGAGTAAAAACTTTATTGTCCTGCCACTTATGTTTGATATCTCTCTGCCATCGTATAAATTCAAAATAATGAGTTTATTTATTAATGTATATTAATTTTCTGTGATTCCCAAAATTCTGCTAGTTTTTTTAAAATTGTTTCTAACGGATCACTATTATTTGTTTTTAATTGCCTTATAATTTTTACCATATATGAGTAAAATATGCCTATCTATTCTTTGACGTTTTTTATCGTCCTTTTTGTTGAACCCCATATTCTTTCTACATTTTGTGTGGGGGCTCTTGAGTTTGGGTCCACAAAATTGTACCTATGGTTAAATTAATTATGTTTAAACTCATCTATTTATTATTATTATGGATGACAGGTAGATAACAAATCTAAGTGGTGGAGCTGTAATGTTTTATAGCGGCGAGGCTATAACAAACCAGTACCCAATTATTATCGGAATCTTGGTATCTGCTTATAATATCATTAATCTAAATAATAATTAATGTATATATTTAGATTACCAACATAGAACTTAGTTGCAAAAATGGAAGGTAAAATACTCGACCAGGAAACCATTTTTGAACGCAATCTGGCCAATGAACAAATTGCTAATTTAAAATCAAAACGCAAGTACGATATAATTGTTTTGGGCGCCTCAGGATTCACTGGACAATTTGTTGTTATGGAAATGAGTCGCTTTTCTCAAATCTACAATTTGACTTGGGCTGTTGCTGGGCGTAACATTGATAAATTACAAGGTGTATTAGATAAATTGTATAAAACTATTGGTAAGTTCTTTGTTTTACTATAATAATTACTGTAAAATAATCAATTAATTTAGAATCTACAGATAACAGCTTTCATTTTTTAAGGAACGTTAAAAACCATTGTGTATATGTTTAAATTCTTAACTTTTAAAACAACAATGGTGTTTTTCGTTTCTATAAATGATGTTAAGCACTGTCTTCAGTCATTTGAATGTCTTAGAGAATAAAATTCAATTGTATCCTTTTTTTTAGTTAATATAAAATATTTTATTCTTCAAAGTAAGATTAATGATAAACAATAGGGTATGGAAAGAACTATAGGTATTAATACTTATTTTTAGAAACTTTTAATATATTTATCAAATATTATATAGATGGTTATGAAGATAATAAAATTGATATTATTTATACTGATGTACAAGATATTAAAACTATAATGAGAATGTCTCAAACAACTTCCGTGGTTATAAATTGTACTGGACCGTACTATATCTATGGAGAAGTTGTAGTCAAATCTTGTGTTTTGACATCTACTCATTATGTAGATGTAACGGGTGAATCATTAGTAAGTAATATATAGGTTGTTAAAATTTAGATTAACTGATTATATATGTTATATATATTGTATATATGTTTTTATTTCGGGATCTTTAAGAATCTACAAACACTATCATAGTATTTTAAAAAGCATGTTAAATATATTGCATTTTTGTTATATTATTATTGTATGATTGAGAACTGACAAATATAAAAATAAAATTATGCTTAGAAAATATTATTATTTTGATATCTACTTAATTATATAACACATTTCTAATTATAGTTTATGGAGAAAATGGCATATGTTTATAATAGACAAGCTGAAGAAAACAATTCAATAATTGTTAGTGCACTTGGTATGGAGAGTGTGCCTGCTGACCTCGGGGTAGAATTTTTATACAAAAATTTTAATGGTATTTCAACAGTTTATAGATATTGAGTAAATAATATAGTTGCCTGAATTAATTATGTTTTATTTTCAGGTGAATTGAAGAATGTTGACATATACATGAAACTTTATAGCAGTTCATATGTATTAACTAATGTGAGTAATATATTTTTATTCGTATATTATTATAATAACTAATAAGTAGTATAAATTATTTTTTTTATGATAAGCTGTCAATATTATTGTCATTTATAATGTACTAGCTGAATTACCTGGCTTCACCCGTCACCCGTGTGCAGTTTCTGCTTTCTCAAAATGAAATTCTTAAATTAACACACAATGTTGTGTTTTAAAGACGAAAAACATTTTATAATTTATATAATTGAGCTAATCGTTGACTGGTGTTTTACGCATCGAAACATTCATATCTACAATTCTACACGCATATACAATATACACACAAAAAAAGGTCAGGTTGCAGGTAGATGGAAACCCTCGGGACGCCATGCCGTACCGCATTCCCGTTATCTGCCGACTGCTATTGTTATTATATGAATTAGATACACAAATTACACGTAAAAATTTATTTTCACCCATTTCAACCCTTTAAAATCAAAATTTTGAAAATCAGGCGACGTGGTGACACTCAGACAGGTATTTGGAACAACTTGTGAAAAAAAAATTGGAAAAAAGTTAAATAGCATCATCACAAAATGAGTACGTAAAAATGGCTTGTTTTTTTATATATATAAGGATTAGCTTTATCCTTTATCTATCTGTTTGTATTAGTGTACACTGGAATACACGAGTTCATAAGTGATTAGTAGGGCTCGGAAGTTGTAGGAGTTGCATATTTTTCTGTATGCCCTTAATTTATAGTAGACCAAGCTAGAAATCCATTTTATACAATGACAAGATTAAATAAAAAAATTAAAAGTGCATATTTTTGCATATTTTGTCAATTTTAGAAAAAAGTGCATATTTCTCAATTTTTATATGCTTTTTATGCATATTTCTCAATTTTCATATGCTTTTTATGAATATTTTTCAATTTTCATTGGATTTTTATGCTCATTTAATATTTTCTAAACAAATTGATGTTTTTCCTAATAATTATTTTATTTATTTTATTTTTGATTAAATTAACAGTATCACGTATCAACGGAGCGTATTTATCTTTATTACACTAACGTCTATGCTATCGACGTTATCGTTAATCTAATAGTGATTTGTTTTCTATAATAGTGTATTTATAGGTGTATGACTGAATTATATATACGGTTACAATAATCTATATGTTTAATGAATTAAAAAAAAATTAATATAATTCTTCAAATAAATTTTATTCTATATATATTTTTAGATTGAAAAAATTACAATCCATCAAACACAAAATACAAGCCAAAACATTAAACCAAACAAAAAAAATATTTTTTTTTGTATATACGTAGTAAATTTGTTTGCATATTTAATAAATTTTATTTTGCATATTTAACATATTTTCATGCATATTTTACAATTTTTTTGTGCATATTTTGCCTTTTTTAACTACTATAACTTCCGAGCCCTAGTGATTAGTATCACTAGTATGGCTAGACTAATAGATAACACAATCTTCATATTATGATGGTGATTTTAATTATACTATAGCCCATAAAAGAATAACTATATTCCATAAATTAGTCAGCGATAATGACAATCGTAAGTATTGGCAGGCTATTTTTCTCCTATCATAGTTCTATTCCTATACAAATGCTAATTTTTCATCTCAATGATTGTTTTCACCAGTTTAGTTCTTATGTATAGAAAGACATTGTAAAGGTATCTGTGCTCAGTGATAATCAAGTTTTTATGGTTGTTCTCTCGTGGGTATGAGTATACACAAGTACCAGAAAATGACTATACGTTTTGAAGGTGTGAAAGATGACAAAATACTGTGTACATCTGTGTGATATAATAATAATATTTGAATATAGTATAAATTAGTTAAACATATGATATATGGTACAATAATTAAAAAATATTGATACGTTTTGTAATAATTATTGATAAATAATACTATTGTATTTCATTTATGTTTTATTACATAAAATGTAACTTAAGGTTTTATCAATATCAATATCAATATACTAATATTGTATGTGTACATTTTTATTTTAAAATTAGAAATACTAGATAAAGTCTTATATAATATATTGATTATTTTGTTCCAAACCTTAATAACCTATGATTATGTTTTAGAGTGCATTGATACATGATGGTACTTGGAAAAGTGCTATATTACATATGGCTACTAAAAAACAACGATTATACTACCGAAATCTATTAGATGAGTTAATGGGAATAACTAGAGTAAAACCGAATGTTTCTAAGTATGTATTATTCTATAATGCATTTGTTTTAAAATTACATCTCTAAATTAAAAAAGAAATGCATCTAGGTTCTAGTTAATTATTCTAGCATAATATTATTTTTATACATCAAAAATATAAAATATTTTTTAATATAACTATTAACTTAGATAATATTTGTATTGTATTATATTCAAGTGTGGTCTTTGGTCATATTCTTATCATTTAATTTTATAATAAATCAATCAATACATGTTAAAAGTAGTAATAGTTAAATATATTATTCTGAATGTAAAATTTATTTTTTTGAGTGTTTGTTATATGAAAACAATGTGTCATGTAGGTATATGATATCTTCATAAAAATTTCCCTTAGTCATGGTACATAGACTATTGAAAAATATAATCATTCAAAGTCGTGATACTTTTTTAACATTGTCATAGAAATATGCATTGTCTCAATCAACTGAAAATATTATGTTCTCTTTATATAAGAAAAATTATTGAATAATAAATTTAAACTTATTATATTTAAAAACTAATTCATTTTAAATTTTAGGATATTACATAGACGGCAAATCAGTAAGCAAGTTGACACCAAAGAATGGTGTTTGGCTTTCCCAGAACCAGATCAAGCTGTTATTGCTAGATCATTGCATCATGCCAAAACTAAAGATAATTTACCTTATAATTTTAATGTTCGAAACTATATGGTTTTTGGTAGTTTAATATCAGCTATTATTGGTTTATTCATATTTGTACTGTTATCAATCATGGCTACATTTGAACCAATTAAAATTCTCCTTGTTCGGGTAGGATAATCTAATCATTATTAGCAGAGTGGTCTTAAGGTTTTGTAAATCTAAAATATTTCTGGGCCTTCAACTACAATATACAATTTTTATATCTTTATTTTTAACACATTTATATTATACTTATTAATATTATATACTAAACTATTAGAAAATAATTAATTTTTGAGAATCTTTATTTATATTAGTTATAATTAAATACTTAGGGTAGTTTTGTTTTTAACAAAAAGTGTAATACATAATATATTAAAAATTGTTAAACATTTATGTTCTATAAAAATCTATCATTTTAAATAACTTTTCTACTAGTTATATAAAATTTATGTACTGCAGTGGCGCCGAAGCTTTTAAAATGTGGAGGTTAATTTAATGTGGTCTACCTACCCTGTTATAAAGGGACTAAAATGTTTACTAGGGTTAGCAGGTTATAGATCACTAGTATTGGAGTACTTTAAATAGAATAGAACTATTAATATAGAGTTATTCTACATTCAATTAAAAACAATAATTAAATGATTAAATATATTTTAACAATACTTAAATATGAATACTCTGTTAGGAATAAGAACCTACCCAGGCAATAGACCAAAAATCCTTGCTATTCTACATAGACCATAAATATATTATTAATATTCTGAATAAATTGTTATTAGTTGATCATTTATAATAATTTAATAAAAAACAATGTTGGGTTGATTATAAATTAATTTACCTCCATTAAGTTAATTAAATATTATACTTCTATTGAATCGAAGATGAAATGCTTATTTATGTATTAAAGTGTAGTATGTAATTTAAATTTATCAGTGATATATAATTAAAAGTTTAATTTAATTTATAATATTACTTAATAAATTGGGATTTCTTAGAATTTCTGGGATCATGCCTTAAGACTGCTTTAATAATTAATATAATTTTATTAAACCAATGAATGTTATTTATACAAAATTGTAGTATCCAAAATGGTTTTCATTCGGTATTGCTACGAAAACAGGCCCAAATGAAAAACTCTTGGAAAATTCACGCATGTCATTAACTTTGATTGGTCAAGGAACAACATCTGTCAAGCATTCTACTGTAAATCTTAAGGAAATAACATATAAAGATAATACTTCCACAAGACAAACTGTTATTAAAGTAATTTTTATTATTAATAATTGCTCACTATGAATTTGATATATCATAGATAAATGAATAATATATATTAACAATTTTTATAGATTTATCTTTGAAGTTTTTATGTTTATAGGTCAAAGCTAAAAACCCAGGTTATGGATTCACTAGTAAAGCTGTTATCTTGGGAGCTATAACGATAATAAAAGATCAAATTAATATTCCTAAAGGGTATACAATATTTTTTTAAATGACACTGATTAAAATATTATTAAAATATTATGTTATATAGGGGAGTTTTAACACCGGCTTCTGCATTTCGTAATACACAATTTGTGAAACGTTTAATGGATCACAATGCTGCAGTTTTTGAAATTGAGTCTGATTTAGTTATTTACTGAGAACAACAAGGATTATTTTAAGTCTAATTTATTGTTACCTCTAGCTGTTTTTAGTCTTTCATTATATTCAAAATTTATTCCATTATAGTTTTCATTAGAAATGTTAAAACTAAATTGTTTTTGTTATACATCTGTGATTATTTTACCAAGTTTTCCATAATGTTATGTAAATCTTTTTCTAACAAAATTTAAAATATTTTATTGTTTTTGTTATTTTATGTTTATAAATCATATTGTATCTTATGTCATAACTAGTACAACTACGTTTAGATAAAGATTTTATACAGAAAGTAGTATAGTTTTATAAATTATTGTTATTTTATACAACTGATATAAATATTAACTTATTTATTAATTGGTTAATATGTAAATGTATAATCAAATAACCTAAAAAAAAATAAAAATTGTATGTATTCATATTTCATGGTATTTTTATTTTCAATAAAGAATATATTTTGCAGTTAAAATAATAACGCTACTTCATAGTTAAAACTTAGATTATTGACAATCACTACTTATCAAGTTGAGTGTATTGTTAAGTTACTTACATTTTATTTTTATACTATGTTATGTGGATATCAATTATTTTGTAAAACTTATGTATATCGTATTGACGTATTATATGTTATTGTTATAGATAATGTTTATAATATACATTTATTTTAATGTTATTGGATATTGTTAAAATGTAATTCATATAAAAATTATTTTTAATTAGTATTTTTGATAAATTTGGTCCAAAATATTGGAAGATTCTCAACATAATTTTATATGTATAATACTATAATTTAAAACTATTTTACAACTTAAATTATTTCCAATATGTATTAAACTGAAAATCTTTAGATAGTAACAAGGAAAAGATAAAACTTTTACACAAAAAAAACCTATTAACATAATTTTTATTTATTATGCTGTTTGCATAAAAGTTGATGTATAAATATAACTAGTATAATTATAGCTCTAACTTTAAAATGTTTTTATGCTAATAGAGCAAACCTAAAAGACATGATAATAGATTCAGTATTAAAACTGTGTTATCATGGGATCAATTATTATAATAAATGATAATATTCATATTCTCACAAGGTATGACATTTTATTTAAAAATATTATATTGTAAAAGATAATCTTCAATTTTTAAATTATTTAATGAATGACGTGATATTCCACTATTAAAAATAGTTAATTCTATTGTTATCTTGTTAGTTGTATTTTTTTGTCTTATGATCTTCAAAAAATGTTCAATATAGTTGTTTTTAATTAAACATTCGATTATAAAAAGTAACATATAAATACATTTTTAACAAAAAATATTTAGTATTAAGATTATTGTTAATTTTTCTCCTATAAACATAAAATTCAAGATATTATCTATATCATTTATATAGACTTTTATTGACATTTCAATTTATACCAATTCTAACTATGCACAATTTAAATTTAGGTTTGGTTTTATTGTAAGTTTGTAAGACAACATATACAGGTATTACACTCACTTAAAATTATTAATATTAAAATCCATTTTTATTTGTAAAATATATTGAAAACACAATTTTTTAAATTGTATTTTGTTTTTACACATAAACACTTTCTTCTTAACAAGTTTAAATTAAATTAATACTTGCCTTATGCCTAAATAAAAATATCATTTGAATTTGTGTTATTTTATAATAAATAATTCACAATTTTAAATTTTATAAAATAATTAGTTTGTTGTGAAATACATTTTAAATTTTAAATTTAATTTTTATACATAGGCAAATATTATAAATTTACCTATAGAATCATACATTCATACATCATTATTGATTTGTAATCTTATATGAGTAACTATTATACCTGGATCTTCTGATTTCAAGATACTTGGTGAAAACTGAAAGAAAATGGTTATAATTATAACACTTTAAATGCCTACATGGGCTATATTTTTACTATAACATTATAAATAAATATAATAATGTAATGGTATGAGTTTGCATTATGGCAGTGTAGGTTAGTAATGTAGGTATCTGTATACAACAACTACAAGTCACAACATTAGGTACTTTGTAAGGATTGTTTTCAAACTTCAAGTAACATAAATGTAATAAAAATATTTTTAGTTTATTTGTTTTATCTTACTTTAAATTTAAAACTAGGAATAAAGAAATAAAATTCACAACAATATTAATTATTATAATTGAAAAAATGTTGTAGTGCCGTTACCGTATCTATCGTCGCAACAAATTTCTGTCCAGTCGGTTCACTAAGTGTCGACATTAGTCACCAGCGCTTTACTATTATGGTTTTTGTGGATTGTGGACAATATTTTTATAATTTGTTTATCGACATTCGACAACTCTGTACACACAAACTAGTTAGGTATTTTAATTAAAAACTTCTACGACGCGTTGATGCATAGATCCATGTTTTTTTTTGTTCTGGAGAGGGGGTTTGAACTTTGAACCCGGGAACCCCCTCGTAAATACGCCACTGCATTTGGTACCTAACTGGGAATTTGAAAATTTCTGAATTTTATTTTTTTTTTTTATATAACATTTTCATCTTTTTTTTTTAAATTCAGTAGAACTAGGGTGTCACTGCGGACAACCATCAGCTGTTGTTGACACTGTTATGGTGAACACTGATACCGACAACGGCGACAACAATATGATAATACGAGCCCTTGTTCAAACAGCAACAGCCAACAGTATATTATACTTGATATATTACTATAACCCAATATTTTTCTTGTGTTGGTTGGCTATGGAGGTGCAAAGGCTATAGATAACATATACGTCCGCCGTTCTATAGTTTTGACTTATATACAGTATAATACGCGTTTGTGCGTGCGCGATCGACTCTACTCAGCATAAGTTTTTGTTTCGAGCGCGCGTGTTGTGTGCGTGTGCGTTTATGTGTGTGCGTGTGTGTGTTTTTCTCGTCAAAACGTCTATTGATCTATGAGGCGAAGGCAATCGCCAATCATCGTAGTCGTCATTCGACAACGGCGACAGGTGTTCCCTCAAACGACAGCGATTTCCATCTCGTTTACTGTTTAGTGTTAGATCATTGTTGTGGTATCTGTTGATTTGCATATAACCCATGATTAGTGGACTACCGTTCGCTGATAGAAAATTTGTCGAACATTCGTTCGGTGTTGAACTGCTACAGTAAAGTAGCATGGTGGCTTGGACGGTATCGAACAATTACGACATTCCCGGTGGTGTCTAATTTGGACTTGTGCGATGTCGGTAGTGTGCCCGACATTGTTGAATCTCGTAGGATCTCGTGTCATACGTGGTCCCAGCTGGAAATGGAACAAGCAGGTAATTTCAAATCGAATTGTTGCTAATTTGCTTATTATACGATTATAATAAAGGTTGTCATATGGATGGGTGGCAGTAACGATAAGGTTTTACAATTTAATATTATTGTTGTATTGCTTATATTAGGATGGAGGAGAAGGCTTTTTAGGAACAGTCAGGAGTTTTGAATCTCATGAAGAAGTTGTTGTAGTCTGGGACAATGGAATAGCAGCCAATTACAGATGTTCCGGTCAATATGATTTGCGTGTTTACGACAGTGGACCAACCGGTAAGACATTGTGTTTATTAAATATAATTTAAATTTCAAAAATCTCCTTGCTTTTTAGTCATTAATATCTATTAGAAAAAATTAATATTAATATTGATAATATTTAGGTTGATTTAGGTAAAATGTATGTAAATTTTAAATAATAATTATTATTAAGTAATATTGTAAAAGTAATACAATTTAATAAATTAAAAACAAACTAGTTACCAAACTAATAATAATATATAGGTATATACTATAAGAAATTTTCAGTTTTAGAAAAGTTATTTAAATTGTTCTAATTTAGATTTTGAATTATTTCATTAAAATTTTCTGGTTATATTCTCATACTATCTTAAAAATAAAATTATTTGTTATTTGTGTCTAATAGAGGGTGATTTTTTTTATTGAACAATACTCATTATTTCAAAATCTATTAATATTTAAATATAATTTCCTGTCAAAATAAAACAGCTAATACCTAAATAATATTTTGAAAAACATATTTTTATCATTATACTTTTTAAATATTTTACTGTTTTTAATTAGGTACGACATACATTTTTAATTTCATGTTCAGAATATTTTTGGGAGTATTTTGATACGTGAAAATCAAAATTTGGATGAGTAGTTGATGAGTTATTGTAGAGTTCTGGTCGTTCTGGACTTCTAACACTCGATAAACTTAAAATATACATTAAGTACCAGAAATTCAGAACCAAATTCTGTTATAACAATTTTAAATGACCTGATTGTTTTTCCTTTGACATTTTTATTATTCAATTTTAAAATTAAAATAATGAAACATACAGGCACACTATGAACTGAACTCTTAAATAATGACAACAAACTATGATTGTGGTAACAATTGTGACGTATTAGTGCAGTTTATTGATCACACAATAAATTAGATTATTTTCTTCACTTCCCAAGCGTTAATGAATGTAGCCTGTTGATAACTACGCATATCCTATGACTTTCAATAAACCAACTCAAATATCTATGATATGTATGTGTTTGATTGTTTAAAATTGTTTTTGCTGAGTACTTATAAATTATGTTAATGTGCAACATCATTGTAACAGATATACAAATAATCGTACTATGCTCAAAACAAAAATTTTGTAATTAATCGTTCAACATTTTTTAACTAATACATTTTGAGCAATAATATTTTCCATAAATTGTTAATAATCATTGAACATAAATAATAATAAATAATCATTGCGTTACTATGGCTAAAAAATTTCAAAATGTGCAAAATAAAATTTTATACTTGAATTATCCCTATTCTAAAATGTATTTGTATATCACCCTGTTATGTTTTACTCAGTGCCTCGACTTGGGAAGGGACGCAGAGGGACAGAGTACCCCTACAAATTTTTCAGAAATTTTAGCATATCTCTTCTATTATTTTTAAGGGGAAAACACGGGACACTTCATAATTTTTCTTTTTTATCAAAATACATAAAATACCATCATAATTTGTCTTATGGATTATTTCAAAATCGTGCTCTATAAAAATATATAGTTAAAAATTTGTTTTTTTTATTTGTATACTTTTATTATCCTTTTGAGTTGGTTATTATTTATTGATATAATATATATTATAACAGGTACAATAATTACTAATTAGTAATTACCTATGTTTTATAATAAACTTATTATTTTTCTAATTGATTAGCTATTTACAAATATTTTTTATGATTTAAAGAGAGGTATTAAGAGGTGTGGGGCATAGCTCCCATGGCTGAATAATGTCAAATAAGTAATAGGGATGTTTTTTTTTAAATTAAACAGAGTCCCCCTACTTTAATTTTACCAAGTCGAACACTGATTTTATTACATTTATGATGGAAATGTAAATGCTATAAACTGAACCCTGGTTATAATTATTTATAGGTTAGGTACGTGGTATTATTTTCACAAAAATTTCCACAAAATGTTAGTCTATTACTTTGTTCACCTAAATTTTAATAAAATATTTTAAAAAATGTTTATATATTTTGAAATAAAAAGTGTTTTCAGTAAAAGAATCATTCAGTATAATATAGTATATCAAAATAACTACATATCTTATTTTATACCTAAATTATTAAGTTGCACATAGATGCTATTCATATGTTTTTAGTTAGACTCTTTCAGTATCTTTATTTATTTAGTATTAGATTCTGAACGAAGTGATGAATGTATTGCATTTACTATGATGTGTTTTTTTTTTTTTTTTTTTTTTTTTTTTTTTTGTGTCTGACTCCAACATTTGGAGCAGTAATAATGCTCCGATTTTAGACTTCAGCCCCTCTTTGAATAGGAAATTGAATCTAGTTGGTACTTTAGGGGGGTCAAAATTAAAGTTTTCAAATAGTTTTCAAAAAAATCGAGAAAAACAAAAAAAAAATGACAGAAAAATGGAAATTTTACGGAAAAACCACTTTTCGACAAAATCGATTTTTTGATTTTGCTGTAACTCAAAAACGAATTATTGTAAATACTTGAAATTTTCACCAAATGTTTATATTATGGTTATCTCTTTACAGTTAAATTTTCAAAATATTTTGACCATTTTTAAGCTACTAATAGACAATTGAAATTTTCGACTTTTCTAAGTTTTTTTTTCTTCAAATGCCGATAAAAATTTTTTGGGTGGCCAGAAAATCTTGAAAATTTAATACAAGGTTTCTTATAAGTTGTTCTTAAAGTGATAAAAAAAAATCCGAAATCGTTAGTCACAATTTTTTTTTATAAGTGTTTAAAGTTCGAATTTATACGAAATATGTCAAAATTTAAATTAAATTTCATACGCTCATAATGCGAATGTTGGCCATAGTAACCATAGTAACATATAAAAACTATACTATTTGTTTCAAAATAGAATATTTGACAATATTTAAATATAATATATCCTAAACTGACAAATCATCTTCGTTCAGAATCGTTTTTCGTATACAATGATACCTATCATTGCATTCAAATTTAACCTACCATAGTCTGAGGTCCACCCCACCCCCTAATATACAGCAGAGCGATACCTACTTACCCGCTTTTTTTTTTTTTTTTAAGTTTTATATAATAATACAAATTAATGTTTTAATAATTTATATATGAAAAAAACCTATGTATGGTATTAGTTTAACATTTTCTTATTCATTTTTTAATTTGTTAATTAATTTAATCTGAATATTTTAGTTAGAAAATGAAATAAAATTTAAACTAACATCATTAAGGTGTAATAATTATCTGGAACATAGTTATATTTAAAAACTTAATTTTTGTTTCTATTTTGTTTATTTTTGTATTTTATTGTTGTATCAAAAATATTCACGGTTTGAATTTTTCATTATTCATAGGACACAGTAAACATGAAGGAGTTGTTTGCAATTCATGTAAACAGTCACCTATAATTGGACATCGTTGGAAATGCATGAATTGTCCAGGAAATGAGGTTTCAAGTGATAGTTCTGTCGATTTGTGCTTTATGTGCTATCATAGTGATAAACACAATGTTCGACATAGGTTTATATTGATTCAACAGCCTGTGCCAAAAGAATTATTAAAAGACCCTCGTAGTCTTGGTGAAAATCCGGTTATATTAGACCAAAGGAAAAAATCCAAAAAAATAACATTGCGTGGTATATTTCCTGGTTCACGGGTTGTGCGTGGTGTCGACTGGCAATGGGACGATCAAGATGGAGGATCTGTTAACCAAAGGGGTTTGAACAATGCTGTCTCACAAACTATTGTTAAACGTGGTAAAGTGTGTGAAATTCAAGACTGGTCTGCTGTAACGGGTAGTGTTCGCTCAGCCGCCTATGTCCAGTGGGATATTAATGGTAATACAGCTGGGTGCGTCAAGAACTTGTATCGCGTTGGATTTGAAGGAATGGTATGTAATTATTAGTTAATTACACATCATAAAATTGTATATGTTTTATAAACTACATTTTGATAAATTCATATATTTCATGTTTTTGTTCATTAGTCTGACTTGAAATGTGTATCTCCATCTAAAGGATCAACAACTGTATATAGAGACCATCTGCCATTGTTAGGCCAACACCAGCACCAACAGCGAAATGACCAGTATAAGCAAGGAGTATTAAGTTTAAATCATCTACACAATCATCTGCAATATCAACAATTAGAGATCGGTGATAGGGTAAGAAGAATTTTTTCCACCTTTCTGTTTTAGTATTTTTTTTTTCTGGTACTTGTTTAATGTACAAAAAAGTTTTATTTATTATAATATGTAATAATAAATTGTTTATTTTAGGTAAGAGTGGATTTGGAATTGGACGTTGTACGAGCTATGCAACAAGATCATGGAGGCTGGACAGATGGCATGTATGATGAATGTTTGGGAGGCGGAGTTCTAGAAAACGCTTCTATTGGGTCAGTGGTTGGTATTGATGAAGATCATGACGTTGTTGTTTTATATCCAAGTGGAAACAGGTGGACATTTAATGCTGCTGTACTTACAAAAGTGGCAAGACTTGGTGATCCAGTTGCAGGCAGTTCAAATTCAGCTGAAAGTAGATCACATGATGGACAGATTATTAGAGTAGGATCAACTGTAAAGATTTCTAATGATGTGGAATATGTACGTCGTTTGCAAAAAGGCCATGGTGAATGGGCTGATGCTATGTCTATGGTATGATTTAATAATGTAGTAAATTCTGTATTTAATTAAATCAACTTATTTATTTTATGATACTTTGTTGAAAGTCTCATTTAATTTTAATATTAATTTTCGTTTATTATAATATAAAATAATTGTTTTATTTTTTAGACTTTGGGTGAAATTGGCTATGTGCAACAAGTATATGATGATGGTGACCTCAAGATAGTTGTATGCAATACATCTTGGACTTATAATCCACGAGCAGTTACCCTACTAAGTACAAATAATAATGGAGCTGAAGGTGTGTGTGATGATGGAATTGATAAATTTAAAATATGTAGTGCAAAACCAAATTATAAAAATTTAACCAAAAATACAATAAAAATAGTTTATGATATTTTAATAAACACGAATACTATAAAAAAAAAAAAAATGACAAATATGGGGATTAAACGAAATAAACAAAATAAGTACTTTGTAACTAATATTCCTAATGCATTAAAGTTGGGATAAATCTTTGTAAAATTATCATTAAATAATATTATCTAGTTTATTTAACTATTAGCTGTAGGTTATTATGATATATAAAAATATAAACTAAGTACAATATAATTTACGATATATATGAATTGTATTTTATTTTTTGGAAGATAAAATAAAAATAAATATATTAATTAATTGTTAATATGACAGACAAAATGTGAAATATTAAAATTATTAATTTTATGGTTTGAATACCTTGAGATGATTGATAATTGCTTTCAAACCTACATTTTTTTCTAATAAAATATATTTTATTTATTTTATATTTATATTTTTATTTAAAAAGTTTTGTTATTATTAAATATTTTAATTAGGGAATCGGGACGAAACTCAAAACGATAGACGGCTTAGATTAGCTCGTGAAAGGGATGTAATAGGACGTGAGCTTGTGACATCGGCAGCCAATGGTGATGCCCAAAATTGTCGTAGAATTTTGGAGAAAGAAAGACAAACAAAAATGAGTCAAATGAACCAAAAACCATCTGAAGAGCCGATGACAGTTAGTTATGTTCTCACGCCAAGACAAGCTGCAATGTGTTGTAATTACACACGTCCACCCACTGCTGAGGAGTTGATACTGACAAATTTTGTGAGTAGTGGGCACACGTCTCTGCAAGCTGCTGCTCAAAATGGCCATGTCAATGTTTGCCGAGTGTTAATAGGAGAGTTTAACGCTGATGTTGAATTTCAGGTACAGAAATTATTAAATTGTTAATTAATTTTAGCAACTAAAATATTCTTCTATAATACATAACATATTGTACTTAAATTTTTTGCAGGATAAAGATGGCGATCGTGCTATTCATCATGCTGCGTTTGGCAACCAGCCACAAGTGGTGCATGTACTGTGTGTTGCTTTTGATGCTGATATAAATGCGCGCAATAAACGAGGACAAACTCCTTTGCACATTGCTGTTAACCGTGGGTATGCTGATGTATGCCGTATCCTGTTACGTCTCAATTGCTTACCAAACTTGCAGGTTATTATTAATTGATTTTAATATTACACAATTAACAATTATTTTATGTTTGTATGGATAATAAATTAAAAGATTAACTTACTTTAAAAGGAATTAGCTTTTTTTTTCATTTTAGCCACAAAATAATACGTTTATTTTAAAGTTAAATAAATATGTTTAAATTAATTAATATTACAGTAATTTTAAACGATAATCATGTCACACATTGTATAGAATTTAGTTTCATTACTTATACCCACCGCCATACTGACAAGCTATCGGCCTACCAAGTTATAGTAATTTATAACGTTTGATTACAGCTATAGCTACTGTACGGTTAAAATAATTCAAATCAATTAATTTTTTTACCAATGTTTGTACTTTGTACTAATTTATGACAAAAATAAAAAATAAATAAGACCAAACACTCAAAACCAGTCCATATTTTGAGCAGCCTGTCGAGTTTTCCTTGGTAGCTCGCCAGACCAATCTGGCCCTGCTTGTACCCTTTATGTTATAGGGCTTTATTGATATTCGTTTCATTTTAAAACTAAAATATGGAAAAGACTAGTTTAAATTCAATTATTTTTCCACAATTTAATTAGACAAAACATAATATTGCTTAATCTTCCAGAAATATAGAAAATGTTCTTTATATTGCCCTTTAGAATAGACATTTCTGATAAATCTTAATGTAGTTTTCTTTGAATTGTCTATTTAATAATGTGAAAATTATAAATCATTATTGTTTATTAAATGAAAACCAAGACTTCACAATGATATATTTTTATTAACTATGTTTATTTCTGTTATGTCAAAAGGACAACGAGGGTGATACACCACTACATGATGCCATATCCCGTAGACGAGATGATATCGTAGCTATGTTAATGGAAGGAGGAGGTGGAAGCATTGTCACTAGTAATATACCTTCAAGTGCTGTTGCTGCCAATGTATTAAATGGATGCGAACGTGCATACGACCGCTTACCACCTGTGCCAGTGTCTACAGGTCGAGCTATAACAAGTTCTGCTTTGAGGGATAATTCAAATGTATCAGATACTACCTTAACAACCAATGTTGCTGCCAATGCTTGTGCAACACTTAAGGACAATAATGTTGCAAATGCTGCTATGACTGAAGTGCAAAACGAAAAAAGTGCATCTTCTGTAATTAGTAATCAAGAAGAGGGTGCTGCTGGATGTTCTACTGCCATTGCATGTTCTTCTGGGGAAACTGCAAAATCCATAGAAACAAGTGAAAGTACTGTAGCAGTAGTTGAAAATCAAGTTATTACTGCTACAGAACTCGGATTTCCTGCTATAGGATCACCATCAGCTGATCTCATGGTAGTTAACACAAATGGTTTCAACCCGTTACAACATGCTGCACTACGTGGTAATCCAGGGTGAGTGATAAATGCATTTATACTACTAGCTTAAACTTTTATAGTTGATTATAATATTAAGAATTGAGTTAGAGCAGAATAAGTGAAACAGTTGAAGAATTGCATTTAATTTATGTTATTAAATAAGCTCTATAAATTTTGCAATAGGGTAGTATATAGGATAATATACGATTTACATAAAAAGTTGCCTTCATCTTATAAACGGTAGTGATACAATTCATGTGATTTGACCGTTTATTATTTTTTTTTTTACCTTGTTTAAACTCTGATAAAACTATTAGACATTTTAAATTTATTATATAATAGTCGACATCCTATAATTTCAAATAATTCATGATTATATGTTTCAAGTATCCATGATTTTTCACCAAGTGACAAACACTTAAAATTATATATTAAATAATATAAGTAGATTTTTATATATTTTGTTATGTGTTGGTTTAAAAAAGTTTTGAAGTATTGAATATTAATCCGCTATCTGCAATAGGGATTTTTAGTTATAGTTGGAATAATCACGAATCAATTGATTTTATTTTTCTAAGCTAGTTATTTTTTAACCAAATAATAATAAATTGTTTTTCCAATACTATCTGATATCAACATAATTTCACAGACTGTCTAATAGTATTTCTGACTATTCTCTATCTGACTTATTTTGTTTTTTAATCAATGTGATGAGTTCAAAATTATTTTTAGAAATTGAGGATATTTCAGTGCATTATAGGAGCGATCCTAGTTAAAATTAGGCTTATAAATTAAAAACTTAAATCTTTATTAATGATTAAACGTTTCAAATTTAAAAATTTGATTGTAATGAAAATTAAATTTACTATAGGTACTAATAAAAAATATTAATTTTTTTAAAGTTCTGGATAGATACTATTAATAGTATTTTTTATACAATATGTTAATATGTATAGGGTTTATTGGTTTTTTGTCCATTACGAACAAAATAAGTAATTTGTTTTTCTAATTTACGTTTTTTTTTTATTTGCAATTCATATTATTGACTAAGCAGCTAAAATATGTTTTAAATTATTACTTTTTAATAGATTTGGATTATAATTTGTATGATTCCCAAGTATATATTTATAATTAGACCCTCCTCAGATTAACTTCAATATATGTATGCGCAGAGGACAGCGGTGTATTTTCAATAACTTCTTGGGGGGAGGGTTAACATTTTTAAAACTCTTATGATAAAGCTTTTTTTTTTCATCTTACTTTGAAACTAGGAGTAAAGAAATAAAATGAATACAAAAAATGTTAATTTATAACTGAAAAAATGTTGCCGTGCCGTTACCGTATCGCCGCAACGAATTTCTGCCCGATCGACTAAGTGTCGACATTGGTCACCGGCGCTCTACTATTATGGCTTATGTGGATTGTGGACAATATTTTTATAATTTGTTTATTGATAACTTCTTACACACATATAGTGGTAAGGTATTTTCTTGTAATTTACAAATAATATTTTAATTAAAAACCTACGGCGCGTTGGTGCATAGATCCATGTTTTTTTTGTTCTGGGGGGGGGGGTTTAACCCAGGAACACCCTTCCTCATCGTAAATACACCACTATGTATGCGTATTTTGTGTGTATATACGATATATACATATGTGGGACATGAGGAGCAAATAGTAGTTAGCAGAAAATAAAAATAAAAAAAATTCAACGGTAACTGGGAAGATTATATGGCTGGTGGTATATAATAGCCTGGTGTTTCGCTTCTATCAAAGTATCAACTGTGTATAGACTGTGGTTAGCAGCAGTTTGTTCGATCGCACTACCGATGTGGGCATGGGTGTGGTCGTGGGGAACTCGGTGATCGTGCACATTTGATGTGGTGGCATTGTTCGTGAACGGGTGTAGTGGTCGGAGGACCAATGACTTGTGGTAGTGTGTCCCAAAACGGGACAAAACCAGAAAAAGGGGCACCTCGAATATCGTATACTACTTTCAACCGCCATCGCATTGCATCAGTATCGGACGGAAGCGCTGATTCTATAATCATCCCCTTTTGTATAAGGGTGGCTTTACTGGACCATTGTGATACATACATTACCTATCGTTTAAAATACCTCCCTATCAATAATGTCATTGTACGCCAATTTTCATTCCGACACTACACTTATCAACACAGCTTTAACTTTTTTATTTTAATTAAAATAGAGTTATGTTATATAATTGTATGTCTATTTATGCGCAACGATAAAAATCAAACTGAATTATGCACTCCATACACTGCGTTGCTGTGAATAATATGAGTGAAATAAGCTAACAGCGCAGTGATTGCTGCGTCCACAGTCCACACGCGTGTTCTATGTGTACTTACGAAAAAGTATATTTTACGTTATCATTTGTGTGTTTGGGGTTTGGAATTTCGAAAATGTCTATTACACACGTAGTATATCAAGATTTTGACGCGCATACGCCTTGAATCGTGAATATATTTACGTTTTATCGTCATTTAAAATTATTATGGTTTTCACGACTAAAGTTTTACACTGCGCGCTAACGTTTTACATGTACGTGTTTGCGCATATTGCGTGTTTCTACTAGGTACAGATTAAAAATGCTAGTAAAATTTGAAACGAAACAAATACATTTTCTTTCGAATTGTGAGTAGTGGTGTACAAATTTAACTCCATTATTATTTATTATTTCAAACTAGTCACGTGATATAGCATCCGAGAAAAGGAATATTGTGGGTTGTTTCGCGTGTTGGGAGTTTTAGGTTGCGCGAATCCTGCACACCTTAAGATATTGTTTAAAGAAATCTATGTGTATAAAAAAACTTCCGCTAAACACCATCGTATATATCGACGGAGGGTAAACAGTTTATGTACATCTATATATTAAAAATTACAATACATAAAACTGCGATTGATATACATTAAAATTAAATGCACATAAAATCGTTTTTATAAATTATTACAAGTATACGCGTGTATTATACAACATAATCATTATTTAAATATAAAATATTCATTAATTTACAAATATTAAAGAATAATATAAACATATTAAAGGGTTTGAATTATAATAAATACATTCAATTTAATTTTAAATAACTAAAGCACGTTATTGAGATAAGATGATTTTTGGTGGAAATTGTAGTTTTTCGCGTGCTGGCTACAGCTGGTTGAAGGGGACCAAATGTAATTGCGGCAGTAACAGCAAAGCATCGCAATCACAGCTCCAGGAAATTATGTGTGAGAATACACATAATAACCGGGAACGAAGTGAACCATTTAAAAACTTTGTATTTGTTTTTACGCACGCTGCCGTTACCGCACACAATTCAATTAATATATGTGTATTTGGCCCAGATCCAACCAGCTACAGCTACACGCGTTTCTCAGTTGAAGTAGTAGTAGTAGTTTAGTATCTCGACGCCGAAAAGTGATTGTCTCCATAAAGATGCTGCAAATGTACCACTTTAATGACAAACGTAATTCTATTGAACTTAACTAATTAAATGGACATGTAATGACCATTAGAGCAATAATAAAAAGGATGTGTATGATATTTATATATAACAATATTATCATTTATATGAAAAAAAATACAATATTTTTGGTCCATAGCATATAACCACCGTTGTTGTCGTCGTAGGCGATCTATTTATACAACAATATAGCTACCTACTAACTATAACTATTACTGTCGTCGTAATACCCGTGCCAACAATTTATTTACGTATTATAATGCAAAAGACACTTACAACGATGTACATATTTTTAGTAATAAGCAAATCACAGCAGGCACATTTCATACTTAAAACTACTTATACAACTTATAAGTAATATAATTTTATTATAATTATTATATTGTATACTACGGATATTACGACGATCACAACAATATTCAGACCATTATACAGTGTAGATTCGATAGATTAACCTCTGTGTTGCCCCCTCGTACGTATTTATAGTGGCGGTGCTCCATCATCACGGGATCGTGTGTTTGCGGTAAAAAATATATAAAAAAATAAAAACTTAAAAATTGAATTGACGCCGTTTCGTCTTAGGTCAGAAGGCCGAGTCTACGAGCGCGTTTTATTACTATGAAAAAAATGTATTAAGACCGAGTGCTCACTGTAATATGTAATATATATAGTGCTCATACACACATATACTATTATCTATATAAACTATCGACTGTGTTATAATTTTAATGTACGCGGCACGAGTGCACGGTCGTCGCGATGGCCGGCCGCGGACTGAACGGACTACGGCGGAACCTCTGGCAGCAGCAGCAGCAGCAGCAGCCAGCAGCCAAGCAGCAGCTCGGCGGCGGTGGCGGTACGCTAACCAGCTAGCTGCCGTTATGCGTGGGTGGACGGGGGTGGGTGTAACTGGTGCAGCGTACACTGCCGCCGCTGTGTAAAATACTGTCAGCGTATATTAGGAGGAGCGTCGTCGCTGAGCGGCGTCTGCGCAGCGGCCGCGGCACTCGCGCCGTCGAAAAATATCCCCGGGACTCGGTCGCCGGTTTGCGTTGGCGCGGGGCGTGGGGCTGCAGCGGCGGCTATTCGGCTGTGCGGCCTGAGCCCGGGCCTCCGGGCCAGTCGGTCGACCGCCGCCGTCGCCGCCGCGGAGCTGGCAGCCTGCGAGCGAGCCTTCGCGCGGCCTCTCGCCGCGTAGCGTGACGCCGGAGCGGTGGTTTGGTGCGACGAGGGTGTGGCCCGCGCGCGGTTGCAGCCTTATTCCCCCGCTTCACACCGTATCCGTTGTTTCCACTGCACCTCTGTTCGGTTCCGCAGCACACAACGACAACAACAATTGTCGCCACCGTCTCTGTGTGTATGCGTGGTACACTTTTTGCCCGGCTATAGTCTGCGATCCGGGGGGGGGGTGGTGGTGGCGATAGTCGCGGGGGCGGAAGCGGGTTATTTGGTGATGAGTGGTGGGTGGGGGAGGGCGTTTGGCCGGGTGAGCGACGGCGGTAGTATTTAAGCGCCGTGCCGCACCAGCTCGCTCAACGATGCGAGGGGTGATAATAGCGGCGGCTGCCTCTCCTCTGCCCGTCACGACGAGAGCACAAACTGTCCTCCTCTCCGTCAGCCTTATCTGGTCGTAACTAGGCCCCCCCCCCGCGGATGCCTTTTTATCTGCAGTGAGGCAACACATATATATATATATATATATTTATATGCGTATGTGTGTGTGTGTGTGTGTGTAGCGTTCACGTCAAGCGTATATATATATAGTTTGCAATCTCGTCCCGTTATACTGCCGCCGTTATGGTTTGGTGGAGGCAGGGTGTTTTGCGCATCACCGGCGGCTCTCGGCGGCAGACGACCGACCGTGTGGCTGGCGGGTAGACGGGTGAGACGAGGCGCGAATAATAATAATAAATCGCGCGGTCTCCGCTTTCCCGCGACGGCCTTTGCCGCCGCCAGCCACTATATATATTCTCACTGAACTCGTTTTCTGCGTTGCAAACGACCACGTCCCCCGCTGCCAGTGACTTTCTCGATATAATACACGACGTTATTATTGTTATGGTTGTGTATTATATAATATTATTATCGTCGTTACATCACCACTACCTCCGTAGCTATACCATCGCCATGTCTACACACGTACATCCAACGCACCAATTATTAATATATTGTGTATATTAATTGTGCACCCGCCAATTACCGCGTGTCACATAAATATAATGTTATTATTATGGTTATTATAATTGGACATTGAACTTCAACCCCCCCTGTACAGTCAGTCCCTTTTAAAACGATATTTCCATTTGCCATTACTGCATTCACTACACGTCGAAGCCTAATGTATATAAATGCTGTGTTGCAGCAGCCGCGCATGCTACGGAATTCAATTAACAGGAAATGTAAAAAAAAAAAACCCCGTCTACCAGTTTGGTTCTAGACTAATTTGGTTTTTTACTAAAAAATTTCTTTCGTTATACATTTATTGTTGTTTGTCAATATTTATTTTATACCTACAGAAAATCAGTATATATTGAATATTCTAAATAAACATTAAAAACAATTTTTCTGATTTCCCCTGATTTTGGTATGCGAGTTTAGAAGTCGGAAAGGGTGAAACAATTTTATAAATCTATACGTGAATATAGAATAGGATCTATACATAAACCATATTAACAGAACAATATTATACATTTGGATAGTCTTTATTTAAAATTTTTAAAAATATATCTGTACAAACTGGTTCTAGAGGTTACATTATTATGTACCTACTAAACATAATTGTGTAACTAACATTTTATAAATTATATTGTGTATGTGTATGGGTGGGTGTGTGTGTGTAGTAGTATTTAATCACAATTCCTTTCAACTAATTGTATATCATAGTTTTCCGGTGGCCATATATATCCATCCCTGATTATAAATGTGCAGTATGACAGTATTCAATTTGGGAAATTATTATTTAGACATTGCAGGGTTGTGCATCATTTATCTTAATTTTGGGACGTCGAACTTTTGTTGAAATAAAATCAATCTAAAATTAATTTATCGCAGTAATTAGATATTTTATTAGTTATAATTTATAACATAATACCTATTATGATACTAATCGCAAATAATATAAAACTCATTTATTGAATTTACAAATTAAAATTAAAATTTAGGTAATGTTTATTCTAGTATATTGTGATGTAAATATTTAAAAAACATATAGCTTAATATGATTATTTTTTTTTCACAATTAATAATGTATGCGTTTATTATCATTTAAATTTTTCTAGCAATGACATCAAATTTCTTGATATTTTATAATGATTCATATCGTATTATCTGAACATTTTATTTGAACTATTAAGCAATCGTTATTGTTAATTACAAATAAATACTACCAATAATGTATACATTATAGTTTTACCAAACTGAAATATTCCTCTATAGTTTTTATAGAAGATTCCTGTTGTCCGTAGTTTATAATTATATTTCTTTAGTTGTCATCTGTATAGTATATTATTAGGTACATACTTGAATTCTTAAGAATTTGTGTGGTTTTATATTGTAGTATTCATTATATAAAAAAATAAGTACCATACTAAAGAGTACTGAAAGTTGGATTAACCTAACCTTGAGCGCGTCTTTGCTATTTGAAAGCTTTGAATTAATATTAGAGATTATAGACATAATTACATAAGGATTATTTTAGATTCTGAACAGAGTGATGAATGTATTGATTTTACAATGATGTGAGGGTTTTTTTTTGTGTCTGACGACAATTTTTGAAGCAATAAAAATGCTTCGATTTTTGACTTCAGCCCCTCTTTGGAAAGGAAATTGAATCTTGTTGGTACTTTGGGGGGTCAAAAGTTAAAAATGTTCAATATTTTTTTTAATGAGTTGGAAAAAACGGGATTTTTTACGCAAAACCATTTTCCGACAAAATCGAATTTTTTATTTTGATATAACTCAAAAACTATTCGATGTAAATACTTGTAATTTTCACCAAATGTTTATATTAGCGTTCTCCATACACACAGTTAAATTTTTAAAGAATTTCGACCTTTTTTGAGCTATTTATAGACAATTGAAATTTTCAATTTTTCTAAGTGATTTTTTTTTTTTAAATAACGATAAAAAATTTTTGGCCGACTAGAAAATCTTGAAAATTTAATGTAGGGTTTCTTATAAGTTTTTCTTAAAGTGATAAAAAAAATCCGCGATTGTTAGTCACAATTTTTTTTTATAAGTGCTTAAAGTTCGAATTTATACGAAATATGTCAAAATTGCGAAAATTTGCAAGTAATTTTGTGGTTGAAAAATCGTAAAATTTTTTTTTTATAACTAAGTTTTGAAAATTTGGTACAAGGTTCTCCATAAATTTTTCTTCAAATATCTGTAAAAAAAACTCTACTGGATTCAAATAAAAAATTTTTATGAATGTTTGAAATTTAAATTTTTACAAAACCGCGTTAAATAACGGTTAGCCTCAAACGATTTGTGATATTTGTTATTATTCAAATAGTATAAGTCGTAAATACTTGAAAATTTTACCAGTTATTTAGATTGCCATTTTCTTTACGTGATTTGATTTTCAAAATATTTTGAATTTTTTTGAGCTATTTATAGACAATTGAAATTTTTAATTTTCCTAAGAATTTTTTTGAAGTGTTGATAAAATTTTTTTGGCTGAGTCAAAATATTTGAAAAATTAATACGAAGTTCCTCATAAGTTTTCCTTATGGTGATAAAAAAATTATAAGAATACACAGAAACAATTTTTTTTTATTAGCATTTGAAGTTCAAATATTGACAAAAATTCGTCAAAATCATGAATATTTTTTACTATTTGGTAGTTAAAAATTTATATATATTTTACTATCAAAAGCTAAGAATTGATAATTTAATACTATGCTGTCCATAAGTTAAGTTTAAAATAATTATAAAAAAGTTTGAGGATTAATGATTCAATTTAAAAAATTTTACTAGTGTTTAAAGTTTTAATTTCAATTTGAAATCAAAAATACATGTGTAAAATAACGTTTTATTACTAAATAATTTTCGATTTTTGTTATTTTTAAAAAATTACTTAATTACCAAACGTAGGATCTTGAGACTTTTACTGAAATTGTTTGAATTTGTTTCAAAATAGAATATATGACAGTATTTAAATATAATATATCCTAGACTGACAAATTATCTCCGTTCAGAATCGTTTTTCGTATACAATGATACCTATCATTGCATTCAAATTTAACCTACCCTAGTCCGAGGTCCACCCCCTAATGTACAGCAGAGCAATATTCACTTACCCGCTTGTTTTCTTTAAATTTTTTATTGTTAAGACCTAAAAATGCAGTACAGATTATATACAGGGTATATTAAAAGTTTCAACAATCGTTTAAAATTATTTAAATTCGAAGTTAGGTTAGGGAGTATTTTAATATAAACGCTTACAGATATATTTATGAATACGGATTAATTATTTACCATTTTATACTGACTATAATAATTATAAAATAGCTAACTTTTTAAACAGAATTTAAAGTTTTAAAACAGCACATATTTTAATTTAATGAAGATGGCTTTAAATTCTGATGAGCAATATACTTTTACAATGAAGTGTGTTGCTTTTTATTTTTGTTTTGTGTTTGTTCTCACTAAACTTGAGAGTTCTTTTTGGTAATAAATTGTATCAAAAGTAAAAATTTCCCAGCATCTTCAAAATGAAAAAAAACTTTGGAAAAGCAAGAATATTCAAGACAACGTTGTATTTGATAAAATAGATTTTATTTTGATTCAAAAATTATTTTCAAAGTATTATTCAGTGGCGGTTTTGGTTGTATTTTTTTAGTGAGGCGAATCATGTATACCTCCCCCCTATCATAACAAAAATTAAATAGTACGAATGGAATTTAAAAATATAAAAATAGTTATATTATAATTTTAATTATACATTTATATATATATTATATATATATGTATATATAATGACATTTACAACAATTGATTGTTTATTTTTTTGTTGAACGTGCCGCACTGCCGCAGTCCCCTTAGCCGTGGCTGCGGGCTGACTATAATAGTAAATCTATTTTCAGTACGTAGAGGCGATGACAAAACGTGCCTCACTATGATTATTGCGCATGCGTAATTCTACTTAATTTATCAGTCGCGTGCATTCGCGTACATACGCATGTGTGTGTAATTTGTGTACACAAGTACAAAATCAGAGGCGACGTAAAACGTTGCCTCTCTGACGTCATTGGAAATACGCTGAAATACCGGCGTCGTTTACGACGTTTACGTACCAATTATTTCGTGAATTTCTTATCGGTTTATCGATATTTTTGATAATATACGCGGAATGATAGGTACAATAAAATAATAAATAATAATTCAAATTAAAGTGAAACGAAGCAGCATTTTTTCTCAAATAAAATCATAAATACGTTAAAAATTATAGCGAAATAATATGTGCTATTAGTGAACCAAGAAGTTCACATTTTGAGTATTATTTATTATTTACCACATAATTTTAGGTGAGGCGCCGCCTCACTTGCCTCACCCCCAAAACCGCCACTGGTATTATTTGATTTTTTTGTTCTATTTACATTTATTTCAAATTATATATTTTGTTTGTTTTTATGAACTGTTTGTAGATCTTGTAGATCAAATTTTCGAAGTTGATCGAAATTTTCAAAAATTAAAATATGTTAACACTATTTTTTTAGTTTAAAAATATATTTAATTTTTGTTTTATATGTAAAGCTAAAAAAAGTTACTAGAAAATGTATAGTAACTAGTTACTAGTTAGTAAGTGTTATTTAGGTAGGTATCGAAATTAAAAAAATTGTTTAGTGTAAAGCAACATTAATTCGTTTATTTGTTTTGATCATTTGAAGCTTACATTTGTATGATATTCAAACGTATTATAATATAATATATTATAATTTATAAGTATTTATTCTTAAACAATTTTTATAATTTTATTATTTAATTTATAAACTAATTTTTTGAGCTATTCATTCCACGAACTTATTCAAACCGTTTTACAATATGTGGCATTCATTTATATAAATTAATAATAAATAACGATGTAACAGGGCTATTTAACAAATATAGTAAGATTTTTAATGGACATTTGTCAAATAGTCTTGTTACACCTTATATAATATAAACTAAATTTCTATTTATTACAAAAATACATTTTAAGATATCCTAGGAAAAGAAATAGAAGTTGACTCATTGTCTCCACTCAGAATCGTTTTTCGTATGGAATGACTTATCAAATTTAACACATACTTTATAGTGACTTAAGCGTAGTGCGAAATATAAATAAAACAGTCGAGAAACTTAATGCACAGCAAAACGTTTCTCCATTTTATATTTTAAATTTAATTTGTAGATTTTATGCTTAAATTTTTACACAAAATTAAAGTTAAATTACTATCTTATGTATTTAATGTTATATTTAGCCATTTAGCTTATATTGTACTACTTAAAATACTCAGAATTTTATTGACATTTTTTATAAATTAATTGTCCAATTAACACCATGCCTATCAAACAACAATATAAGTTCAATAATATCATCTGATTTAGCTTTTAGGTTGGATTGTATCACATGATTTTTAATATTTTCAGCTATCGTTATAATATATACATAACGGCATAATATTAAGTTATGATAATTGATAGGTAATAACTAATAATATTATTAATTTTCATAAAATTCGCTTAAGCATTGCTATAATAATTATAATTATGTGTTATTAGAGATATATCATCAAATCTCAATATTTTTATTTACTGCACAAAATTTAAATAATTATTTCTTTTATGAATAATTCTTTGAATTTTTAATTACTCGTTAGACAGTAAAATATAATTAAAAGACTGATCAAGTATAAGATTTTACGACGTGTATATACTATTTTTAAATTTTAAATTCAAAATTACTTTTTATGAAATGTTCAAGTATTTTTATCGTCCTAATAAATCTTCATACACGCACCTGTGTTTTTATCCGAATCTAAAGTTATTAAAAACAATCAAAATAATATGTTGATTTATTAGAATTATCAACAAAAAAAAAAAAAAAATCGTAAATAATCAATATTATTAATTATAATTAAAATTTATTACATTTTTAATTTTAATTGAGGTAATATTTTATTAAAATACAATTCAAAAAAACAAATTATAACTTATATGAGCTCCTACACAAATATTTATTATTCTTGAAAATATTTCAGTTTATATTATTATTATTTATAAACATCATGTACATTCATAAATATTTAATATAAAAGAGTTTAAAATTTGATTCTCGACTTGTAATAATATATATTATACATTATAATATCGAAACTATAAATGTCCAAGAAAATTGCTTTTTGTATTATAATTTCATAAGCGTTTAAAGTTTGATATTACCATACTCTATATAGCATATATATTGCTGCTTGGTATAGAATTTTTTTTCCATTACATTCAAAGTAGTTTCCATCGTATTCTTCACGGTACAATAGCTATATCGATGACCTGGACTCATGGAGGTTTTTCTACGCTTCATCTATATCTGTATGTTGCAGCCACGATAAAATAAAGGTAATACTGTCCCACACCCTGTGCCGATTATGATTTGTGCGATATGAACGATCGTGTGATCGAGCGGTTTTCAAATTGCAAATATTTGAACTCTACATATTATATGTATAAAAGCTATATAATTTGGTTTATACGGGTATTTTGATTTCTATATATACGTGATAAAAGCTATTTATCGTATAACATAAAACACGCTCTATTTGATGGGACGAAAGTCATGAATTTTCCATATAATTTTGAAATAATGGTAAAAACGTAATCGCAAATCGTTTACTATATATAATAAAGTCATACCTTACGTGACGAACGCACTATCTACTTATATATATATATATATATATATATATAGAACATTCATAGATGACTTACTTACACTAAATATTTTATATCTAAGGTTTATTATAATAGTATTAAATAATATTTAAACTATACTAGGTCACTAAGGTACTTATGTAGTTGTAAATTATGATAACTGAAATCAAAACTTTAACATTTTTGAATTTTCATTCATTCTGCGCAAAAAAACTTCTATGACTGTCGTCTATCGAGCGTTTTTAAACGCCGACATCAATATATTAGTATACTTTCGTTACGCGCCCTTTCATCTATAGCGGCTGTGACTTTTCTGGTCTACTGACTATATACACTACTTAATGTACAAGGTGACTGGTGGGTCATTTTATTTTCGCATTTTACAAGTCAACTAGGTGTAAAAAACACGGAGCTCCACTAGTATATAATATACATAGATTCAATATTCATATATGGAGGCAATAGCAAGCGATCCCTTTGATGATATGTATATAGTATTAGTGTATATATAATATATATAGGTACAATATATACATATTATGCGTGCAGTAATGACGTATATTTAAAGTTGTCGCGTGATATATACTGTTCGTTTAAAAATTTTGAACACATCATACCTAGTTCGTTTGTACGCAAGGAATGACATCGTCGGTTCACTTCTTTTGTAAACTTTGTAAACAATATTATTAATTGTGTAAATAATTTGCAAACGATGTATGTATTTTAGTAACGAGAATATCTATGTATTTTTATTCCCTCTTGCAAAGTATAATTATTGATTTTGAAATTGAGGTTACAGTAGTTATATTATAGAAACAAACAAACACACATTATCAATAGAGTTTTTTGATTTTATATTTTTCTTAGCTAACGATATTATTTCATTCCCTCGTCAGCCATGCGTATACGACATCATCATTGTCACACATTATATTATGTATGTGGGTGTATTTTTCTATACCGAAATCGTTATTGGTGCGCTAATAATAATATATTGTATATATAAAACATTATATAAATTTAAACCTACGCGGTTGGATTTGATACTAAAAGGACAATCGATCTTTCCTATGTATATTAATTAATACTTTTTACTTTTAGATTCTGAACGGAGTGATGAATGTATTGATTTTACAATGATTTGTGTCTGTGTACAGCATAACTAGTCGAAATAATGCTTCAATTTCAAACTTTGGGGGTGGTTTCCGATGGCGAAGGATATCCCTTGGTGCATTATAGAGGTCAACATTTTCCAACAATTTTCAAAAAAATCGAGAAAAACAAAAAAAAAACGGGAATTTTTACGCAAAACTAGTTTTCGACCAAATTGATTTTTTTATATGGTTGTAATTCAAAAACTAATCACTGTAAATACTTGAAATTTTTACCTAATTTTTATATTAGTGTTATCTATATATAGTTATATTTTCAAAAAATTTTGACTTTTTTTGAGTTATTTATAGACAATTGAAATTTTTAATTTTTTTAGTATTTTTTTTTTAAATCACGATAAAAATTTTTTGGCAAACCAGAAAATCTTGAAAATTTAATACAAGGTTTCTTATGAGTTGTTCTTAAAGTGATAAAAAATAATCCGAAATCGTTAGTCACAATTTTTTTTTATAAGTGCTAAAAGTTCGAATTTATACGAAATATGTCAAAATTGCGAAAATTTGCAAGTAATTTTGTGGTTGAAAAATTGTAAAATTTTTTTCTTTTATAACTAAGTTTTGAAAATTTGGTACAAGGATCTCCATAAATCAAATATCTGTGAAAAAAGCTCTACCGGACTAAGACAAAAAATTTTTATTAATGTTTGAAATTTAAATTTTTACAAAACCGCATTAAATAACGGTTTAGCCTCAAACGATTTTTGAATTGTTGTTAATCAAATAGTATAAGTCATAAATACTTGAAAATTTTACCAGTTATTTAGATTGCCATTTTCTTTACGTGATTTGATTTTCAAAACATTTTGACTTTTTTTGAGCTATTTATAGACATTTGAAATCTATTTTTTTTATTTTTTTTTTTTATAAATGTTGATAAAAAAAATTTAACTGGGACAAATTACTTGAAAATGTAATTGAAGGGTCCACATAACTTGTTCTAACTCTCATTCGAAAATTATAAAAATACATAGGCACAATTTTTTTTTATTAGCATTTGAAGTTCAAATATTGACAAAAATTCGTTAAAATCATGAATATTTTTTACTATTTGGTATTTTGGTAGTTAAAAATTTATAAATATTTTACTTTCAAAAGCTAAGAATTGAAAATTTAATACTATGCTGTCCATAAGTTAAGCTTAGAATAATTATAAAAAAGTTTGAGGATTAATTATTCAATTAAAAAAATTTTACGAGTGTTTAAAGTTTTAATTTTAATTTGAAATCAAAAATACACGTGTGAAATACCGTTTTACTAATTAATAATTTTCGATTTTTGTTATTTTTAAAAAATTACTAAACGTAAGATCTTGAAACTTTTACTTAAATGTTTGAATTTGTTTCAAAATAGAATATATGACAATATTTAAGTATAATATATCCTAGACTGACAAATCGTCTCCGTTCAGAATCGTTTTTCGTATACAATGATACCTATCATTGCATTCAAATTTAACCTACCCTAGTCCGAGGTCCACCCCACCCCCTAATGTACAGCAGAGCGATACTCACTTACCCGCTTTTTTTATTTCTATTTCGCTTTATGTTACACTATTTTAGGTTAATTTGTTTTGAAAATATTGTATTATTAGTAATTAATTAAAAATTATTTTATCATATTAATATTAACGACTAGAAAAAAAAGGAAATTAAAGCAAATAATGAAGTAAATGCTTTGGATGCTTATAGATATTTAAAGTTCAAATTTTGCAAGAAATTAGATACATAAACGAAGAGTAGAAATTTAAGTTAGAGTTGAAACTTTTAATGTATATATTATTTTATTCACAATGTAATTTTTAAGTAGTATGTCTTTGGAAAAAATTAATTCAAACTAGTTTTTCGTATGCAATGATTTATCATAGAATTCAAATTTAACACACACATTACAGTAACTTACTCATTGACAAGCTACACTCGACATCTATTATATTATAGATAATAGCGGTTACTTACTTTCCCCTGTTTATAAATGCAGTAGAGTCGATCGATTTCGTTTTTTGATTATGTTTTAGGTACTTAAACAAATTTACCAAAATTACCTATCTTTGTTTGTAAGAAGTATATATATATCGATTGCTATCGGAAATTGTACTATTAGAGAAACTTAATGATATCTCCTACAGATTCTATATTGTAAAAAATATTAAAAATAAGTACGTAGTCGGCCGTGTATTGCAGCGAATGTATTATTTTGTTTCCGAGCTTAACTCTTGGCGTCGCGTAATTATTGACTAATAACTTATATAAATTGTTATCTATCTCTAACATATAGTTACTTCTTTTTTCTTTTATTTTTTATGCATTAATATGACTTAAATATTTATGAATATTATTATAGATAACTACTATTTTTATAAATACAGTAAAACTTCCGTTAACGACCACTTCTATGGAACAGTTAAGTTTTTTTGGTCCCATCAAGTGTTATGCCATGTATTGTCACCTCTATAGGACGACCATTTTTAAATAGCGGTCATTATTTATGGTCCCTTAGGTGACCGTTAATTGGAAGTTTCACTGTATACAACTTAGATTTATATTTTATGTAAAATATCTTACATGGTATTAAATATGAGACATAAATAAATAATAATAAGATTATTTTTATGAGATAAATGTTATTTATTTCACTAAGTGAATGACTATATTATGAAAAAAATACACGATTTCAAATTGGAGTAACTATTTCATGAAAAAATAATCGTTTCATAAAATATTAGTATTTTACGAAGTGTGTAAAATACGTGCCCATTTAATGAAAAGATAGATTTCACAAAGTAGCTACAATATATTATATAAGCGTTAAAAATAATTTTTTTAGTTATTAGATTGTGAAAAAATAGAGTAAAATAAAGAAGTATTAATACATTTAAACATTTATTACTTTCTTGTCAGAACTATATCGCATATAGAAATAACAAATGAGTAATTACACTTGAAACTGACACTGTTAAAAAAAATGATTAATTCATATCGTGTTAAAAAAATTAGGGACAGTAGTCATCAGTTACAATTGTCTAGACATTAATAATTGTGCGTGCCAGGGTATAATATTATATTCACGTGATAAATATATATATATTTATTTATTTATAAAAAAATATTTGTGACCAGAGTAGGCATAGGCATTCATAAATCCAATATAATAACTAATAAGTACTAATATGTAGCTTTTTATTATTTATTTCAATCCGCAGTTGATATATATATAATATATATATGTCATAATGGAGTAAAATAAACGTATTATTGGTCATATAGAATGTTTACCAACTTTTTATAGACGATGTTGTAATAAATATCTATGTAAAGATTAATATGTCATAATTAGTATATCTCTCTATTTTCATTTTTCTGGTGTATACTTTAAAAGTGGGTTTCATAGCGAATATTTATGATTATACTGTACATATTATATGCAACCGATTTAATGAATTGTATTTAATTCGCTAAGTTTTGTGTTTGAAATGAAAAACTGTAAATTACCATAATAATTATGAAAATTGAGTTTTAGTTTTATTTCCAAGCCCCTAAAAACTTGTTTAGAAATTATTTTAGGTTATACGTATGCCGCCTGAGTATTGACAAGTACATCAGCCATCCATGATGAGGGACTGTAGAGATCGGTTTACAATATATACAACGAGTGCGGAGTAGGTATAGTTTGAAGGGACGGTAAATTATAATATATTCTTCAAATACACGGGTATTGGCGGGGACCGGGCTTAAAAGAACGAAATGTTATCACAGACGTCGTATATAATAATATTGTCGTGTTTACGTTTTGAAGTTTGTATTGTGATACAGCGAGTCCCATCGTGCCTGGTTGCTAGGGACACCGGTGCCCCACTGGGCAATCGGTAGTCAAGAATAAAGATCATATTGTTATGTTATATAGTCTGACGACCCCGTTATTCATAAATATTTATATATCGGCGCGATGGCGCGGAAAAACGACGGACACCGTCGCTGGCTATATGTGCTCTTCTCGTCACGCGGTGGCGTTGAAACAGTACGACGGTTATTCGCCTCAATCCCCGACTCCGCTCGAGTTTCTCTCCACCCACATGTTATAGCGTTATAGCTTACACGGGCCCGGGCCGCCTACACTACGCATCGGTGTTACGCTCGCACCAGCTCTCTCGCCCGCCTCGCCGCTCCATCCTCTTCCGCCGACAGCCAGCTAGTCGGTCCGCGTCGACGACCGTTTACTGCTGCCGCCGCCACCGTGCAATCGATACCACCGTCGGTGGTGTCGTCGCTCTATGGGATGGGCCTTGGTGCGCGCGCGTAACACCGTCGTGAACCGTCGTCCTAACTCCTGTAACTGCGCGCGCGCTCTCCTCATGTGTGTGCGTGGTGACGGTGGGAGGTGGGTAGTCGACGACGACGACGACGACGACGACGACGACGACGAAGGAGATGTGTGTAAGCTCTGTGGCGTTAACGATGCGCCGCCACCGCCACGGTCGATTTTCGCGCACGGAACGGATCGCTGCCGCTGTTCCGCATTTGTCGTGCCGCCGTCCCTTCTCCACGACACCCCGTCCCACTAATCTCCCCTGCCCTTGGAACGCGCGCGCCGTACGCGTATGCGGCGAAGACGCGCGTGGTTATAAATACTTCCGCCGCCAACTCCGGTACGCCTTATCCGTATCACAGAATTCTTCAATAAACTACAACACACACGCGCGCGTATATTACATTATAGACATAAAGAGAGGGACCGAGAATGTTATGTATAATAGTAGTACGCATACACAAACTGCAGTTGACGTTCGTACGCCATTATTTCTGGTGGTAGCGTAAAAATCCATAGCTCTTTATGTACACAATGTATACATTGTACTATACTGACTATACTGTAATACTGCAATAAATCGTTTACAAATAATAATTATATTCGATTAGTTTATTTGCAATATTGTGTACGTACAATATTATATCGTACTCGCCTGCGTGTCTGTTTGCCGACCGATAAATTGATCATAATCACCGAGTCGGTTCGTTTATACTGTGATGTAGTTTATAGCCGTCATGCATGTACGTACAGTCAATACTACGTCAAAATACGTTATACGCCTGTAAACGTGTAAATACCCGTATTATTTACACGTAATGCGTAAGCTGAACAGTATAGAGCATAATAACAATACGAATCTCTGAAGTGTACATAACAAACATAGCTAGCTCGCGGTAGCCGGTAACTGTGTGTCAATTTTGGCTCCCGCGCGCATCTACCGGGGACGGGAGTTAATAATAACGCAATAATTATAATCATAGTAACGCTATACGCGATGACAGCGTCGCTTGTTTCACGTGCCAACCATCCGAAAATTATTATCTAGTGTTTAAAGTACGTCTATAAATAATAATCGTGGTAAATGCCGTACAACAATAATTGTTTCGTAATAATAATAAATTATAAGCTTTAATCACGCGAATACGCGAGTAATATAATAATATATTATGCACAAACATTTAATAAATCTATTTTTTGAAAAAAATTGTTACACGCCTTCGCGCGTATACCTGCAAAGTGCAAAAGAAACACCGGTTATTCATGACATATTACACAATACAATATATATCATTATAATATTATTAAAGAGATACACGCGACATTATATAAACGCTCAGTCGAAAACCGCGCGTTTTCGGTGGCCCGGGGTCGCGTTCGTATAATATATTATTATATCGCAAGTGCCTTTTATACCTCTATAAATAAAACATCGTTAACTTATCTATTCATAGAGCGTGCGTCGTAGCGTACACAATGCCCGAAAAATAGATAATGAGATAATTATATTTTAATTGCGATAAATTACTAATAATATTATGATCTAAGTAAAAAAAATAAAATCTAAATCAGTTTCTTTATCAATATTCTTTTCTTATGATCATAATATAATTAATTTCTATGCTAATTAAAAATTAAAGTACTCTTATGTATACATTAAAATATTAAATAATGCAAAAGTTCAATAAATAATATACAATTTATTTGTGAAAATAATATTTTAACGCTTAAAAAATCAGTATGGACTACGGGGTGTGGGAGACTCTTCCCCCACACTGCTTAGGTTTCACACCGTGAAAAGGTAGGTAGATATAAATGAATGTCCATCGCCACACGCCCACCTGAAAAAATTAGTTCAGCGCCACTGATCGCGTTATTACAGAAATACCCCGGAACACGCGTCGCGTCACATGTACCACCTCGTCGTTTACGCCGCGATACCTATTATTAATATAATAGTTTGATACAACGTTAAGACATTACACACGGTATATTATAATATACAGACATAGATTTACAACAATATCATCCGGATCATATAATATCGGTACACAAAATATTAGTATTATTACACATTATAATATTATATAACGGTGGTCGATGGTGGGTGGCCGGTGATGTGTCGCCCGGCCCGCCGCTCCATACTTCTTTACATTCCATACGTCGTTAAATTCGGCCAAACGGCTCGTGCACACTATGCGAACATACAAGAAGTACGGAACTCTGGTGCCGGGGATGTCGCGCCGTGGTGCTGTGGGTCGTCCGGTCCGCCGCCGGCTGATGAATGGCTCGTGATTTCGTGCACCGCACCACTATGCGCTCGCCATGTATTTTTATAATATCATTGTCATACCCACTCCGTATTAAGCTCCGCCGCGGTGTTCCGTGTAGAGCCCTTCACGCGACGGCGACCGTCGCCGCTTCCTACTCGTCGACGCTTACGCGCGCCCGAGTGCGCGGCGCGGTGCCAGCGGCCGCGGATCGTCGCTAAAAATAATGCGGCAGCTCGCTGTCGCTATTATTAGACCGACCCGCCAGAACGATCCCGTCTCCTCCCCCTCGATCGTCCGCCGTTCCCGTTTACCCCGTCGCCGCCGCGTAACTCGCGCCAAATCCGCGCCACATCGCCCATTATCTATTTATAACGTACGATCCAGTGGCAGCGACGCGCGTGTACGTACGTTTTTCTAATTGCATCCATATACAGTGAATATTGTGGTTCTATCTATAGTGCATTGTAAATCGTAATGATCGCAATGCAAACGGCGTGTATACATTATATTATTATTATTATTATGTCGGTACATTATGGTAATGTAACGGCGATATCACGCTCGATTCGCGTATAAACCGGGAAACGTATTAATTATCGTTATACACAGGTATTATTATTCGTAGGTACCGAACATATAATATTACGATAATATTATAATCGTGTCGGGGATGCTGTAAATTCGGGCCGCCGCCGCTATAGTCACCGGGCTAAACTCCTCGTGCGTGCGTGTGTGTGTGTGTGTGTGTGTGTGTGTGTGTGTGTGTGCGTGCTCCGTGTACCGAATAATCGAATCGACTACGCGCGCCGTCGTGTACCATTTGTGTGACGACGACGACGCGTATAATCACGATTCGAAATTGCGTTATATATTGTACGCGTGTGTGTGCTTACATGGTATTACATAGTATATGCGTTGTGTGTGTGTGTGTGTGTGTGAGTGTGTGATGACGATAGTGCTATATATGATTCCGGTGAGACTATATATACTGCGGCGCGCCGCGTACAGCAGCATCCGACCGACTTTGTTATACCTAATCGATGACAGTGTGTTCTATTATATATTTCGGCTGTGTTACAGCGTCCAAATAATAGTATATTAAATTGTACACGTATATTAAAATACAGAGATAGAAATTAAAAAAAAAAAAAAATCCGTTAACTAATCCGAGATTCAACGATTTGGGAAAAGTAATAGTAAACAATATAGTTACATTCATTAAAACATACATTGTTAATGATCGAAGAGATGATATTACTTATTGTGGTCGAGGTAGCCGTCGTCGTCGCCGATCTTGTCTTTGCGTCCGTCGCCGTCGCCGTGTTGGCCGATCCCGCCGGCTTTCGTCTGTCCAGTGACCGTGTTTACCGTGGTCAAAGGTGTCCGTTTTGCCTCTCCGGTCGCTGCTGGTGTTCGACTGACGCCAAAAGCCGGCCTGCCGTGGCACTTATACGAGCGGTCCGTCCGACTATTGGCACACGCACCAGGTTCTCGAATCTGCTGCTGTTGCTCGCCTGCCCGTACAGCCGTCGTCCCTCATCTTCTACCCCACTCCGTAAAGAACGGACCTCCACCGTTGCCGCTTCTACTACGATGCATACGTTAACTGTTTCTCTCACTCTATCTCTCTCTCTCTCTCTCTCTCTCTCTTTCTATATATACATAAACACTAGCCTGAATGCGTGCTGCAGGAATGCGATGTCTGTATGTTTATAATAAGCGCGGAACACACATGGCACACGTGTGTGTCGCACCGGTGGTGGCGTGTTCTCCCGCTGCAGCCACCGGTCCCGTTCTATAATAAAAACTCCTGTGCCGGTGCCCCTTCCACACCCGCGATTCTAAAACCATCGGCGCGAACGGGGGGGCCCTTCGCGTTGGTCGTTCTCGAGCGGCGGCGGCGGTTGCTGCAGCTGCGGAACGTCGTCGTTCGTTCGTGTACCCCGCGCCGTAGATCCCTCCCGCACCGTCTCTTATCCCTCCCGCCGCTCGCCATTTACGGTCATCTCTCCGAAGCTGTTCAAGAAGAGTCCGCAAGTATATGTATATATTATATATGTACGAGCAGGACGACAGCTGTATGCGTAACCCGCTTGCGTACAGAGTTTCTAAAAATAACCGCCGCCGGTGCACCAGACTCCCGCGCATAAGTCGAATTACCGGCACTGTACGTGTGCGTTACTGTATTATTATCACCCTTGTCCCGAGTGTGTGTATATTTAAAACGCCCGTAGACGCATCACCGAACGAGGTGTGACGATTGGCACGGGGTGAGAGGAACCGTCGGCGAGGGGTGCGGGGGAGGCGCGCGCGTGTGCGTGTAATGTGTATACGTGTGTCTGCGCGCAGCAGCAGCAGCAGCAGCAACGGTGAAATACAACACCGCCGCCGACGGTTGGTCGCGCGCACACCGCCACCTCACGTCGTCTGGTCGTCGTACCTACGTGTGCAGAGCGTTGTGTCGCTGTTGATTGCACCAGTCCGGGTTTTCGGAAATGTGCGTTTTTTTACCATGTATATATTATATTATGTTCAATACGAAATCGACAAAACTGAAAGTTTAAAAACATTTTACGGCCACGATGACAATCGGACCGAGACGAAATATTATTGTCAACCCGCCAAAGTTTCGTGAAGCAAACGTACCACACAAACACATACGTACTCGCATCATACACACACACACACACACACACACACACACACACACACACACACACACACACACACGCGTGCGCGTACTCGCTCGCACACTTGCACACAAAACGATAGCGATTCGCCGATCCCATATCGTACGAGTGTATATAGTCATCGTATATAAAGGACGAGACTTGGGATTTTATTTTCTTTTTACAACCGTCGGATATCATTATTAAGCAGTAGATTTATGTGCTTTTAAGATATATGTGTTCGTATATCTGTACATTTAAAATGTCGCAATAAATACGAGCGCTAAATTATGTATAATGTAACGCTCATCAATATTATTAAAATAACCTATAGTAAATCGAATTACTACAGATAATATTATTATTGTTTTTACGAGATCGGTATAAAGAACCACACACGATATTAAGAATCATTATTAATTTATCAATATGTTTTCATGTGCATAGATTATTTATTTTATAAATTACACGAATAACTTAAGTATTATAACCTGTACGGCTGTACACATGTAGGTATGTGGTAAATTGTATTACTAATATATGTAAAGAAGTGTTTAGGATCTATATATATCATCCTGGTACAATATATAGGTACTAATTTATTTTGAAATAAAGTTGAATACCTGAAGTAATCCCGAATCCGATTTTAAAATAACTAGGAATATTTTGAAATAATATTTAATTGTATTCAAATATTCTCTGTATGATATTCTATGATTAAATTGCATAACCTATTTATTATTTACCTACAACGAAATCATATTTTTATCCAACGGCTTCTAATAAAAAAATTAAAAATGCATTTGCTTATATAAATCTACTCTATTTATCGTTTACTATAATAACACCATTGCCGATGTATCGTGCAGTGTAATTAAAAATATTTTGGTTACCAACGATATCAGTTTAGAATTTAATGTGCACTGAGTGAAATATCAGTAATCCAATACACTTGGGAGTAAACCCTCACGATTACTGAAATGTAAAAAAAGTCATTTATTAACATTTAGTTCAAAATATAATACAAATAAAAATATTTAATAAATATTATAATGTGTAAATATTATCGACAAATCTCTCTGTACTAAGGTTTTTTTTTTTTGTTATAAGAAGCAATGTTTATTCGACCTCACGCAATTTTTAAATTTAAAAATATTGATTTTTTTTTTTTTAATTTCTAACCACTTTACTGTAGTAGTAATAATATCACGTGTACGGTCACGATGCATTAATAAAATAATACTGGCACATGATATTGATACTTATTTGTATTACACTAATAATACCTATAGGTATTGTTTATACGTTTATGTCGGAGTAGTTTTTAATTAAAGAAATAATTTTTTTTACGGTCGCGTCCACAAAATTTCATCTAAAATTAATATAAAATTAAAATACACACAATTTAAGCATGACTGAACTTGAACATTTTTAAAATACATTTTTTTTTAAATAAGCACGTTTCTCAATGAGTTATTTTTATAAAGCATTTATTATCCTATTATATATAACGATACGATTCGATTGTAACTATAGAGTGTGGATAATTCCTTCGGTCTGTCAGGAGTAAAGTCTATATGTAATATATATATCACGTATAGAAATATATATATTATTGTATTTAAAGTGAACGTCTAATTTATTTTTAACCAAATTTAGCGTCTATTAGTGTAAAATATACTTTTTTATATGAAATTCTCACTATACATTATGACGTAGAAGATATTTCTATATTTATTAATTAAATCTAACATCAGTGATTTTGAATTGCAATGTTATTGTTATAACACTTAAATATTTTATAACTATGTAACTATGTATTATTAATTATTATATTATATTTTGAATATTTTGATTATAATTGTTGGCTGCAGTAATAAGTAATAATATGTTATATGTAATAACTACCAGTAAATACTAAATACTACAAAAAGTCAAGAATATGCAATATTGTTTTCTCTGGAAAAATTCTGATCTCAAAAACTATAAATTATTCATGTACTCTCAAAATTATACATTCAGTACGTTTTGATTTTTAAATCTCATTTATTTTAAACTCTTTAATTTTATTCAATAACGTTAATGATTATTAATTTGGTATGTAGACTCTACAGTAATAGAATTTTTATTTTCAATAATTACCTTTAGGTATTCATATTTTTACTTTTCCCTATTAATATAGAATATATTTATTTTTTAGTAATCTTAAATTAATTGTATATAGTAATGCCGTTTAAATTTACTTATATTTATTTCTATATACTTAATAGTTTCAAATCGTATTTTTGTAATTTTATTTTATTTTTATTTAAGAGAAAAACTTGCATTAACTAGTATATGATATAACTTTTATAACAGATGTGAAAAAATAGTAATCTTTATACTCTTTTTGAAATTGGAACTGAAAAGACTTTTAGACTTTTATGGGAAATAATGTTTCTCACTTTTGAAAATAGCATCTTGCAGGCCAAATGATACTAATAGTTTTCCTTCGTTTCCTGCAGCTGTTGACAATATATACGTAACGCACAGCCGTTGGTACCTAAATCACCGGTGTGGTATTTATTGCAAAGATCATATTGTAGAAAATATTGAAGTATAAACATAACTTAAATATACGTTAAGTATTTAAAATAAATTGATTGAGCATTATTCTAGGCGTAAATGCGATGTAATCGAATAATCAAACAATACTCGAATAAGTCTCCCTCGATTGGAAAAAAACGAATTAAAAAAAAGCGGGTAAGTGGGTATCGCTCTGCTGTATATTAGGGGGTGGGGTGGACCACAGACTATGGTAGGTTAAATTTGAATGCAATGATAGGTATCATTGTATACGAAAAACGATTCTGAACGAAGATGATTTGTCAGTTTAGGATATATTATATTTAAATATTGTCAAATATTCTATTTTGAAACAAATAGTATAGTTTTTATATTATGTTACTATGGTTACTATGGCCAACATTCGCATTATGAGCGTATGAAATTTAATTTAAATTTTGACATATTTCGTATAAATTCGAACTTTAAACACTTATAAAAAAAAATTGTGACTAACGATTTCGGATTTTTTTTTATCACTTTAAGAACAACTTATAAGAAACCTTGCATTAAATGTTCAAGATTTTCTGGCCGGCCAAAAAATTTTTATCGTTAGTTTAAAAAAAAATACTAAAAAAAATTAAAAATTTCAATTGTCTATAAATAGCTCAAAAAAAGTCTAAATTCTTTGAAAATTTAACTGTGTATGGAAAACACTAACATAAACATTTGGTGGTGAAAATTTCAAGTATTTACAATAATTCGTTTTTGAGTTACAGCAAAATCAAAAAATCGATTTTGTCGAAAAGTGGTTTTTCCGTAAAATTTCCATTTTTCTGTCATTTTTTTTTTGTTTTTCTCGATTTTTTTGAAAACTATTAGAAAATTTTATTTTGACCCCCCTAAAGTACCAACTAGATTCAATTCCCTATTCAAAGAGGGGCTGAAGTCAAAAATCGGAGCATTATTACTGCTCCAAATGTTGTCGTCAGACACAAAAAAAAAAAAAAAAAAAAAACACACATCATAGTAAAAGCAATACATTCATCACTTCGTTCAGAATCTAAAACATCTATTTCGATAAAAATCTTTTTAAATACTGAAACAGCAAAATATTATTAGAATTCTATACTTTTTTTTCTTTTTCGATACTTGACTTTAATTTTAAAACTATGTAAAAGTTACAAGTAAATCAAACAAAATATGGAGTGTTTTATTTGTGTTAAAAACGCCGTAAAATCGTTTTTACGAATACTTCAAACGATTTATATATATTTATATATATAAACTAAAAACCCTAACGAGCGAACACTTCATAAAGTATTTGTATTTGAACTTGTTTAACGCTATAACTCCACGCTACACGCACCCACATGTATAACACATTGGCTATATTATAAAATCGCTGCCGCCTTCGCGTGTTTATAATATTTTAATCGTCGTACGCTTAAATTAGTGATGTTGTTGGCTGTGTTTCGAATAGTGTACTATAATAATATTATGTAGCCGAATTCCTGTAAAAAAAATATTTTTATCGTGTCTCGGTGATACATATAAAATGAATTCATCATCCCTGAATTGACGATGTACGATAAAGGGGCGGAAATAAATTAATTTCTTGTCTCTTAAATTTTAGTGTCGTGGCTAATTACAAAGAAAACAAAATTTAATGCTATATATTACGTTATGTAGAGAGACCTTTTAGCCCGTGGCGTGAAACTTTTGAATCTTTTTCACTGAAATTGCTCGCGAAATAAATCAAAGTATATTCGTGACGATTTAGTATGAGGTACGGCTTTGGATTTTCGATTTTAGTTTATATATTTGCTATTGGCAACACGTCACTAGAGTTTATAGGGACTATTTGTCAAAAGTTGTTATCTCCCCCCCCCCTTTACCAAAAAACTCAAATTCGGCTGGTGGTTGTGTAAAATCGATTCGCTAATATGGTAAGTTATTCGACGGAACAAACCGCCGTCATTGCAAGTTTCCCACCTTCCCTATACTACTGCTGTATATCCAACAACCCGCGGTCACCTCATCTCGGCTGCGGTTTTGATCCAACCAAATCCTTTTTAACCGTTATAATGTCCTATATCTGGCTGGTTAGCCCACAAACTATATAGACTAGACTAGACGATATTTTATACTGCAGTGGTGACTGCGTCACTGCCACCATATTGTAGGTATAGTATATGTTTCGATATTCGTTCATTTTATAAAGTTCTTTCTATATTTTTAAGTGTAAAACCATTTTTTTTTAATTAAATTTTTAATAAGATAATTAGAAAATTTTTTAATTAATACATATATATACATTATGTACAATGTACACAAATTGTAGATAATATTATTTCCAACCTCCAAACTTACTAATTTTCAGGGTTTCGATTCATTTTTGTCCTTATTAGTTTTTTTTATAAAATATCTCATAATTGTTATTAATAAGAAAAAATCATTTGAGTACCACTCTTTTGTACACAACAACATTTTAGATTCTGAACGAAGTGATGAATGTATTGATTTTACAATGATGTGTGTTTTTTTTTTTTTTTTTTTTTTTCATTTGGAGCAGTAAAAATGCTTCGATTTTGGACTTCAGCCCCTCTTTGAAAAGGAAATTGAATCTAGTTGGTACTTTGGGGGGTCAAAAGTTAAAAATTTTCAATATTTTTTAAATGAGTCGGGAAAAACCCTAAAAAAATGACGGAAAAACGGGATTTTTTACGCAAAACCAGTTTTCGACAAAATCGAATTTTTTATTTTGCTATAACTCAAAAACTAATCGATGTAAACACTTGAAATTTTCACCATATGTTTATATTAGCGTTTTCCATACACAGTTAAATTTTCAAGAATTTTGACTTTTTTTGAGCTATTTATAGACAATTGAAATTTTTAATTTTTTTTAGTATTTTTTTTTAAAATAACGATAAAAAATTTTTGGCCGGCCAGAAAATCTTGAAAATTTAATACAAGGTTTCTTATAAGTTGTTCTTAAAGTGATAAAAAAAAATCCGAAATCGTTAGTCACAATTTTTTTTTATAAGTGTTTAAAGTTCGAATTTATACGAAATATGTCAAAATTGCGAAAATTTGCAAGTAATTTTGTGGTTGAAAAATCGTAAAATTTTTTTCTTTTATAACTAAGTTTTGAAAATTTGGTACAAGGTTCTCCATACATTTTTCTTCAATTATCTGTAAAAAAAACTCTACCGGATTCAGACAAAAATTTTTTATGAGTGTTTGAAATTTAAATTTTTACAAAACCGCATTAAATAACGGTTTAGCCTCAAACGATTTTTGATATTTGTTGTTATTCAAACAGTATAAGTCGTAAATACTTGAAAATTTTACCAGTTATTTAGATTGCCATTTTCTTTACGTGATTTGATTTTCAAAACATTTTGACTTTTTTTGAGCTATTTATAGACAATTGAAATTTTCAATTTTTTTTTATTTTTTTTTTATAAATGTTGATAAAAAAAATTCAGCTCGGGCAAATTACTTGAAAATTTAATTGAAGGGTCCACATAACTTGTTCTAACTCTCATTCAAAAATTATAAAAATACATAGGCACAATTTTTTTTTATTAGCATTTGAATTTCAAATATTGACACAAATTCGTCAAAATCATGAATATTTTTCACTATTTGGTAGTAAAAAATTTATAAATATTTTACTATCAATAGCTAAGAATTGAAAATTTAATACTATGCTGTCCATAAGTTAAGCTTAGAATAATTATAAAAAAGTTTGAGGATTATTCAATTTAAAAAATTTTACGAGTGTTTAAAGTTTTAATTTGAATTTGAAATCAAAAATACGCGTGTAAAATTACGTTTTACTAATAAATAATTTTCGATTTTTGTTATTTTTAAAAAAATATCAAACGTAAGATCTTGAAGCTTTTACTTAAGTGTTTGAATTTGTGAATTTTTTTCAAAATATAATATATGACAATATTTAAATATAATATATCCCAGACTGACAAATCATCTCCGTTCAGAATCGTTTTTCGTATACAATGATACCTATCATTGCATTCAAATTTAACCTACCATAGTCCGAGGTCCACCCCACCCCCTAATGTACAGCAAAGCGATACTCACTTACCCGCTTTTTTTAATTTTACTATTAGTATTATGGTAAGTAGATTTAATTTTTGCTAAAAACCAACATATTTTCAAACATATCGAAAAAAAATACAAAAAAAAAAAATTAATTATTTATAAATAGCCCAAATAATCAAAACATTTAATTCCAATTGTAGAAAATAATAATATAAATATTTGAAAATAATTTTAAATTTCTACGGTTACTCATTTTTTAATTGTAACAAAATGATGAAATCAATATTGTCAATAACTAATTTAGCGTAAGAATTTGCATTTGTCCTTAATTTATTTTTTTATTTTTCTTAATTATTAAGAAAAGTACTGAGGATTTTACCTTTGCCCTCCAACTTCCCAAAGTACCAACTAGTTCCAATTTTCTACCAGAGAAATCACCCCCTTCCTAAGTTAAAAATCCAAGTAATTTTACTGTAAGTATAAGGTAAAAAAATCATAATTGAAAGTTAATACATTTTTTATCGACTCATCATTGTTCTACTCAGAATCCAAAATAAATTATTTTTTATCTTTTATAGTTAAATAACAAAAAAAAATCCCAAAAACTCATCTCTGTACTGTGTAATAGATTTATCTCGTCATTGATTAATATATATCAAAATCATTGAATAATAAAAACCAATTCTGAGCGTACATGACGGTGTTTGAGACAGTCTCTGTTTTTAAGGATATTTTATAATTTATTATACTATTAAGGTACGTTAAACTAATTTATGTCAAAAACATTACGTATGTTATAAATTATAATATAATAATTATTAAAATATTATATTATGATATATTTAATATTATATTGTTTAAACTCTATAAGCTAAAAAACGGTTAAAATATAGGTCGTAACTTACGTTATCTTAAAGTGAGTCTAAATATTTTGAAAATGTCATTGTATATAGAATATAATAGTATGACATATTATGGCAAATTGTTAAGGGAACGCCATACCTGTATCTGATCTCTTCTTACATCATAGGTACATACAACATACCAAATTTACGTTCCGAAAAACTCATTTTTTGTTATTAATTTTAATATTAGAGTAAATTTAGTCAAACTTAAAGGTAAAAATATTAAAGTAAATTATAGCTATGCATTATACAAAATATTGAAACTTTTAAATGCTTATATAGCTTACTTTAAAATTATAATATTAATAAAGGTCTATGGAATAACTTAGATAATATTCTGACCTTTAAGTTTGATAATGTGTAAATTATTTACTCTAAAATTAAAACTAACAGTATAAAATTAATTCTGTTGAACGAAAATTTTACTAAGTTGTATGTAAGACGGAGATAACATATGCAGGTGTGGAATCCTCTTAAGATTAGTGTTATGGTAATATGGTTAATATTTTTTTTTATTACAAAATATTAACTAAAATCGTTATTATTTGTTTAATCAATAAAATATATCCAATTTTATCAAAATTAGAACTTAAAATGTTTGAAAAAAATTATTACCATATCAACGAATTATCAGGAAAATCGGGTAGACAAGGGCATATAAAAGCTTGTGGTTATATAGTATAAAAATTATTTAAAACATATAGGTATTGTAATACTAGCTCAAGTTAAATGACGAAAAAAATACTTAAAAGTTAAAATAATCTTCAGATATACTGAAAATCTATAAAATGAAACTTACTATTATCGTTATAAATTTGTTTACCACTCTGCAGTTCCTGATTTAATTACAATTCTGGGATAAATTTACTTTTATTTTATCTCAATGTTTAGGTACGTTTACTATTTTATTTTATTACGGACTTAGAAACTATCCACAAGTTGTTAATTGAAACTTATTTTGATCAGCTTTAAGAAGACGGGAGTTTTACGAACATAAAACATGGCAAATTGCGTTCAGCGGAAGCCATTTTATGCTGTTAGCTTAAATATTAGAGTCAATTTACCTATTATCAAACATTATCTAGGTAATAACATTATCTACAGCATCTCATTTTTTAATTTTTTTTTGAATTATATAGTCGTGTAAAATATTGAAACTTTAAAATACTCCATCACTCACTTTAAAATTGAAATATCAATGAAAGCTTTTGAGATGCCCTAGATAATATTATTACCTGAAGTTTGATAATAGGTAAATTGACTCTAATATTAGGTAAAGCTAACAGTATAAAATGTACTCCGCTGAACGCAAATTTCCTGTTTTACGTTCGTATTACTTTTATTTTACTTATCGTATTTGATAAGCTTTAATTAACAACTTGTGGATAGTGTCTAAGTCTGTAATAAAATAAAATAGAAAACGTATAAAATTGAAGAAATTTTAAATGTTTTTATGAATAATATATAATGTTACAACTATCTTATCAAAAAAGTCCGATTACAGTAATAATCTAACATAATCTGAATATCTGACTGAAAAATAAAATTTAGTATTCTTCAGCAGTCAGCACACTCATATAGACATGTAGGGCAAAATTCAAGGATCATAAGAATGATTCGCTATAAAACTTTTGACTTTAATAAACAAAAACATTTTATAGTCTACTTTTTTTTAATTATACAAAATTGTCGTATTAAAGGTATAATAATTCTCATTTGGTTACCGGATTGCCTGGTTTTGACGTTAATAATACATTTAAATTATACGCAACCACCAACTTTACTGCGGTATTCTAAGTCGAAAACAACTAATGCAACTGCATTAACAAAAAATGGTGCGTAACTACTGTGATCAGGAATTGTTCATGCAAATGTGTAATATACTTAATTCCTGTATATTAATAATTATTACACCGTCTATTTATTTTATTTTTAATTATTTTAAAATAATAATCGTATAGTTTGTATATTATCTATATATTTATCTGGAGCTACCTGCAACGTACATAGTGATACATTTAATATAATACTCGTGTTATCCCAACTTTATTATTACAATGTTCCCAGTGAGTATTTTCAGTTTCTTTTTGAGAACAGTATCCTCGTAAGTCGGTAGGACGAGAACGATGATGAGTCGGTAACTTGATACCTCCGCCGAATCCGTCACGCACCGCGGTCATTACCCCTGTCTCTGCTGTCAGCTTATTTTTGTATAAAGTCCCGTGCGCGCGGCGATATATATACAGTCATATATCCATATATACATGATACATTGGTCGTACTGCAAGAGATGTGTCTTTTTTTCAGTCCGAGACGATATCTTGTACACACAAGCAAAATAAAAACGTATAAATACAATAGATACATAGTAACGCTGAGTTCTGTTTAAAAAAATGGTTGGGTTCTAACTTAAACCCACCATTGCTCATACCTAATCGCGTGTGACCCGCGAACGGGGTATATCGATTTTGTCAATTTTGTATTGAGTCCGCCTTTTAGTTTTGCTGAGCTTTAAATGTATAAAAAAAAAATAGAAAGCCGCCTCCAGTTTAATTTATATTTTAAATTAGGTAATTAATTTAAATATCATTGTTATAAATATTTCTTTTTTATATTATAAATTGACCTTCAAGTTCAAAATTATGACTTTCGACTGATTGTCGAGATTAGGAAATAAAAACGTTACTTGTGTTAAAAAAATTTTAATATACTTTAAAACGTATAGACCTTTCTACCGTTTTTATTAATTTAAAGCAGTAGAATCACGGTAGATAAATATTATAAATTGTAGTTGATGGTATAGTCTCCAGAATTGATAAATAATTCTTTCGGTAACAAGATGTTTCATCGGAATCAATAAACCTGAAATAACAAAAAGTGCTAAAATAATATTAACACATAACCATAATGGATCATGGTGACGTTATATATTTTTTTCTGGTTACATATGCCAACATTCTAATATCATTTTAGTGATAATTTTTTTTTTTTTACTACTTAATAAAAGATTGTGACTATTGTGAGGTTTTCAAAAAAAATACAAATATAAATATCTATAAGAGTATTTTTATTTTATAATAAATAACATAGCTTCCATACCCGCCTTCTTAAATTTTTGATATGACTATTGTTCCTTTATTTATCATTATCCATTGGTTTTAGATAAACAATTATTTTTAATTTTGGATATTTTTCAATGAAATAACGAAAACATTAAAATTGAAAAAATATGTTATGCTTTTATTCTTACTACCCAAACTAAGTTTTCATCATTTCAATTTTCAAAACTTTGAATTGTAGTAATTACAATGTATCTATAGTATAATATAGTATGAGTATTATATTCATTTCACCGTTAACATATTATTTTTTACCCATCGACCCTCATGTCATTTTAGATGGTTTAAATACTCATCACTTTTAAATAAGTATCCTATATTGCTCTGGTTCATATTAAATAAATATATATATAAGTACGTCAAATACGGAAGTTTGTGGTACTGCGCGTGTATAAAATAAATAGTAATTAATAGTTATGTCCGCACGTATAAAGGCCTTCGTCCCAATCCATCTGCGGGAGAGGGTCTCTTCTCAAAAGCCCAAAACATCAAACGAATAATATATATATTATATAAAAGCCAATTATAATAATATATGCATAATATAATACACGTATGATGTGATGATAATATGCTATATACATGTGTCGTACTCGTCGATCCGGTGATGGCGGTGGTGCAATTTATGATTACGGTATGTTTTATTATACAATATTGCACGTACAATATGTATCACGTGTATACATAAATAATAGTATACTTGTATTTATATATTGACATAAAGAAAACGATAACCCCGAGGGGGTAGGAAGGATTACTGGGATTCAATAAACGTTTCGATAAAAAAATGTGTATGTGTGTGTGTGTGTGTGTGTTATACAGAGTAATTCAAAATATATGTTGCCGCTATTTTATCAAATTATAAAAATTATAAATATAAAAAAATATGTTTTGTACGAAAGTTAAATATCTAAAATGATTTGTAATTTTTATATTATTACTAGTATAAAATATGTTACAATATTTTAGGAAGGTTTTTGAAATCAACTTAATAAATTTAAATGGGAACCTATACTTTTTTTGCTATCTTAATGTGGATAATTTTTTTGGAATATTTCGATACATAAAAATTGAAATTGAGACGAGTAGTTTATGAATTATAATTACATTTAAGGGTATTTAAAGTGCAGTTGAACGGAGTGATATAGTAATAGTAGTACTATAATAGTACAGGAGTACCCCGCAAAATGTTAGTCTACTACTCCACTCACTTAAACTTTAAATACTTATTACTAAAAACCTACTCGTCTGAATTTCAATTTTTATGTATCGAAATACTTCGAAAAATTCTTCTCGTTGTGATTACTATATATAGGTTCTCATTTGAATTTCTCAAGTTGGCCCTGCAAAGTAGTTCTAAATACAAAAACTTCCCTAATGAAAAGTTGTTCTCTATTATGAATAAACTGTATAATATGTATAATAAAATTGTTGTAACATAAATGTCGAATCACCCTGTATACATTTTATTAATTTAAAAAAAATACAATTTGTGTGCTTCGGTACTCTACTGGTAATAGTGACGATAGCCCCTGCCGTATGTGATCGCTCCCCCCTCCACGCATCGTGTTTCTTTTTTTCATCTAGCGCAAATTGAAAACACTGCAAAGCTCTCGCAACCACATATAGGTATAATATAATAATGTACGCGAGAATGACCTGCGGCGCAAGCAGCTTTAATATATTTTATATTAGTACGCTATATATCACTATGCTATTAACGTACCTATAACTATTGAGTGGTATATCGTATATATATTCCCTGCCATTATGCCACAGAGTAAAACAAATGTGTACAATACAAATTTTAGGGTCACAACAATAACATCAATAATCATTGATTACATAACTTCGGAGTCATCCCAAAATGACCTCATCTACTCACATACATCTTCTCATACATCGTATCTACTCGACTTTTGTTATATTATATTATACATCTAATATAATACCATTATTACATATACATATATAGTATCTCTAGTATCTTGGTTTTTTGTTAATTCTGTATACACTACGTATATAATAATTAATACTCATACAGATTATATTTTTAACTTCTACGGGAATATATATATAGAATATATATATATTTATTATATAGTTAATATATTGCTAATATATGGCTTTATATTTTTATGTTTAATATGCATTGTTATTTTTTTTTATTATAAATATACATTATCAAATATCGAGAAATTAATTAATAATAATATACCACTTCAATGCAATGGTGTGTAAATAATATTTCAAAATTGAATTATGAATAATATTCATATTCATATTCATATGCAAAAATTGCATGTACTTATTATAAGTCACCTAAAAAAGTAAAAACATATTGCTAAAATAAAAATATAATAAACAAATGTATTATTCTGTATATTCTGTGACATACTCTCAACAATTTTAAACTTTTGTTGAATTTGCTGTAAAATCGGTAATATTTGCATTATTTTAAAAGTATTTGGGAACAAACATTTAAAAGTTTTGAATTGGGACGGACTATGTATACATTTTGAAATTGCTTTTGATATATATAACCATATGTGCATACTACTTATGCCATAAATATGTATGTTTATGTCGAGGATTATTTATACATTAATAAAGCTCTCGTAAATGATGGCAAAGGCTCCGCCGAACCCTTCAAATTCGCTTGCATCGTATTATTCTGCGCAATAACTTCCAATACACATCGTCGCAAATTCGGCGTTAACACCTCGCCCTCCGCGCTTTATTGACATCGATTCTAATACATTTTGATTTATTATAGCGAACCGGGGGGTCCACCACGTTTTCCCACGAACTTAACACAGAAAATGAGAAAATTCAGTAGCTCCTCATTCCTCAGCCTATATTCATATTACATATAACATTATTTAATCTCCTTGCTATTCGCATTTTTATATAAGTATCTCGTCATCATTAATATTTTCAAATAATTGTTAACAATTTATTTTATATTGTTACAGAGCTACAGCTATTATTTTGGACTGGATCGCCACAAACGGCGGCCGCGGCAACAACGCTGCCAGCCATCGCTATTGGGTCGTGGATGAGCCCAAGGACGACGGATACACTGCCCTACATTTGGCTGCTCTTAACAATCACCACCGTGTGGCGTCGTTACTGCTAATTCGTGGCCGAGCCGACCCGAATAAACAAAATGTCAATAAACAGACAGCCCTTCATTTGGCCGTGGAACGTCAGCACGCAGATATCGTCAAGGTATGTAGGGTCGTATACAACAATAACTTATTTATGTACACGTTTTACTTACTGTTGCCATATTTATATATGCGTTTTTGATAATATTTTTCTGTAGCTGCTTGTTAACCATGGCGCTAACCCAAACATCCCTGACAAAGATGGCGACACGCCTATGCATGAAGCTTTGCGCCACCACACGTTACTGCAGCTTAAGACAGTCGGTACACCACCCGCTCCTGGAGTGGGGTTGGGAAACAATCCTAGGGATCCCAACACTAAATTCCGGTCAGACGGCGGCGGTGGCTTGTCGTTACGCAACCTTCTCGCCGGGAACAGGGTCATACGTGACTACCGGGAACTATCAGACGACAACGAAAACGTTTATTCAACAGTCAGCCGTACTGTTACTAGTCAACCATGTCCCGTTGAACAGGCGACGGAACTTTGGGCGGCAAAAGGTCCTGCATACTTAGAAATGTTTGCTTCACCAGTGTCCGCGGTGCAGAGATTGATGGCCGAGTTACTTGGAGCGGCCGAAGAGTTTAGACGTTTACGCATAAGTGGCGTAGATTCTGATGAAGAGACAACGAGCGATGTTACTACAACAGCTACTCTGGTAAGGATAGTTATATTTATACATATAATTTACTGATGCCTAAACAGACTAAATCATTTATTTTCGATTTTTTTTTTTTGCAGCCTGTTCTGAACAACAAACCAATTCCAATCAAAAATAATAAATCGAAAAAAATGATCAACCGTCGTCGGATAAAGAAATCTCCAGTGCGTACTATACGTCAGCAAACTGTCGACGATCAAACCGGTCCTCGGTTAGCCGGAGAGGCACGTGCCGCAGCCTTGGCAGCTGCCATGGCGATTTCCGGTTCCAGAAGTCGGGATCTTTTAGAACGACCCATACGTGAACCAGGACCAAGTTCCGATCAACAAGTAGCTGGAGACGGGCGCATTCAGACTGCAGTTTCTGGACCAGGTAGCCGAGATATTTTCGGACGGCCCACGCGTGGTCCAGTATCCCGGTCTGCACCTGCTTCCCCAATCAATGGAAACGTGATTCCGCCACCACCAAATGCTACCGTAGTTGTTTGCGTGCTCGCCGGTACAGGTCGCGCTGATCTATGGTTGCGCAACAACCGAGGACAAACGCCTTTGGATCTTTGCCCGGCCGACGAGCCTTTGCGCTGCGCTCTGATTAAGTGCTGTGTTGCTGCTGCTCATGCTCGCATAGCTCAAGCTGAAAACACGACCACCGCCACTGTGGGAGAAATCAATGGTGGTTCCAGTGCACCAACTCCTTCAGAAGGATGGCCTCAAAAATCCCAATTGATGCTTAACAACATGCCCCCTGACTACTCAATTAAAGCGCCATATCACGATGCGTACGCTCCATTGCTATCCAGAGAACCAGACCCCCCAAAAGAATGCACAAAGACATTTGCGACTCGAAGTGACTCTGAATTCCTCAAACTATCGTCATCAGTGGCAAATTGTTTTTTGAGCATAGGTCTCCCTCCTCCGGCGCCTGGTATGATGTTATTAGAAGATAATACCCCCGCGGTGCTTTTGGATGGGCCCTCAACCTCCAGAGCCACCATGCCAATGGGTGGTATGACTGGCGAAAGAGTGGATAATAATTTAACAAGAGAGGCGAATGATTATGTCGACAACAATGACTTGGAACCGGATTTTATGGATGACGACAGCATTTTAAGTATCACTACCAATGGTAGTGGAAGTATAGTGATTGAGAATCATAGTAATAACAGGTAAAATTTCAGTATTTAAAAACGTATAATTTTCAAATGCATATTCTAGTTTATGACATCATTTATACCCGAAATTATTGCTTCAGTAATACCATAATTTAAAATATCGTTACTTAATATAAATTATATGTTATGTCAAAATTACATTTTGAGTCATGCTTTGGAAATAAAAACGTCTTTAAAATTTAATTCAAAAAAATCTTTTTATTATGACAATACCTGTTATACATTATATTATTACTAGTATAACTATGATTTTAGTTAATCTTTATCCTCTTTCTACCCATTACAGTAGAGAACCTGATACACGCAATCAGTTGGATATAGCTGCCGGTGGAAGCAACAATAGCAAACCGTCCACTTCATGTGATCTGTCGGTTATAAATAATACTATGTCCCGGTCTCGAGACAAGCGGACTAACGAGCTAGAACAGAAGCAGAATAATGTTACGAACGCACAAGTACAAGAAGAACGGCAAAACTCTCCCATGGATGTGGCAGCGGCAAACCCACCTAATGTTCAGGAGCCAGGACTAGTTGAAAAGCTCATGCAGCAGTTGAGTGATCTCAAAGAAATGGTACGAGTATAGGATCATAATATAATATAATTAATAACTATAACCATAATTTACAGAGATTATTTTTCTAATTATAATTTTATTTTTTTTAAGAATATGTGCCCCGTGTGCTTGGATAGATTAAAGAATATGGTGTTTATGTGTGGACATGGAACTTGTCAACTGTGTGGTGATCGCATGGCTCCTGGCCAACCATGTCCTATTTGCCGTAAACCAGTTGCACACAAGATATTATTATACTAGACTCAGTCAACAGAATCAACAATAATGATATGAATTGATCTTCTAGACATAGTACCATTTATTTTAAATTCATATTATACTTTCACTAGATATGATAAGATCTTGGAGATATTATATTCTAGTGTATTCTATCAATTCATAATTAATTCTTCAATTATTATTTTTATTTTTTTTTTTATTGAATTTATTTTATTCTTTTCATTATTTACTCTTTACTGTAAACTTAATATGCACTTTGATTTTTCCAACTAACCCAGAGCCATTATTAAACATGTGCAATAGTATTAGTATTATTATTGTATGACTAATGCACATGTTTTTTTATGATTTTTTTTTTACTCAGTCTTACATAAATTTTAGATTAAATATACTTTACAAAATAGTAATGAATACTGTTTTATAGTTATTATTAAATCCAAAAGATTAATAATTATATTAATATAATATATTTATAGTTTGTCCAGTATTTACTTTTAATTTACAATTATACTATTTTATAAAATCTGGTTGTATGCCCAATCAATTAAATGTTTAACATCATTAACATTTAATCATATTAATTTAGTTGAATAGTATTTATTTTTTAGTATTAATTTGTTGTAATTGTTTGTAGTCAAAAAAATATGATATACACAATAATATTATTAGTTCATAATTATTTAATTTTAGTTATGTATTACTGATTTAGTTAACTAGCATTTATTTTTAATATTATTTTATATTAGTTAAAAGTATTTGACAAAAAACTCTCAATTATTTTTATTTATAGTAAACAATTTTTATGTTCTATTATAATAGGTAAACTTTATCATGATTTACTATTATTATTATTATTATTTATTATAATATATCATTACTATTCAGTTCAAATATAATATTTAGAATATTAATCTTAGAAGTTTATTAATTATTATTAGTATTAGTATTAGTATTAGTATTAGTATTAGTATTAGTATTCTATTATAATACATGATAAACAGTAGTATGCAGTATGTGTGCTATACTAGTAATATAATTATTTGCACCACCAAATTTAGAAGTATTAGTTAAATGATAATCACTTATTTAAAATTTGAATTATATTATTCAGTAGAATTTATTCCAACTTCATTATAATGGTAGTTTATAGTTTTTATATAACAACAATTAACATCAATGTATCCTTTTTTTATTTTTTAGTCAAGTTTATTATTAATCATTATACTTAATATTATATCATTATATTCAGTTTTAGTAATTCTTTTACATGATTGTTTTTAATATTTTTTGCTAATATTTATAGTTTAGTTAATTATTATTATACTTAAACATTTATAGTTTATAATAACCTATTTTATGGGCGTAGCTAGAATTTCAATCAGGGAGGGCAGTGGTATAGTCAATTTTAAATCATTAAAACTCAATTTATTAAGTGTAAGAAATATAACTTAGTTTGAAATGCAAGAGGAGGGCACTTTCCTCCCCTGCCCTACCCTCGCTACGCCCATGCTTTTATTCAAAATTTTATAATAAATATTATACATTAATCTAAAAATATATACCTTTAATCACTTAAATGCTGGTTATTTTTCAATCACACATTCTTCCTTCTTATTAATGGCCGTTATATCAGCTTAGAAATTTTATATTCATTAATGATTATCATTTATCCAGGATGGGTAAAGTGTTTCTACATGGCACTGTTGATATATTAAAAGTATTTTTTTTTGTTTACAATTGAATACAATCATAATAGTTGTTGAATTTTCAAAATATATTTCAAAATAATTGTTAAAATTATATGCTTGGATATATTAATTGTTGTTTTTAAAATGGTAAGTACTTAAGAGGACGTCACACCAAAAACAAAACGTATATAATGACCGAGAGAATACACTATTAGATGTTTTAAAATACGCATGCACGCGTTTTAGCCATCCTCCGTACGCGCCAATTGACACAACCAGTCCGATGAATATTCTTGCGGGAGCGTGCTTTATTATATCCTAAACAGCAGGCACGTATAAAAAAAAATTTCGGAGGAGGTTTACAAAATTTAGCAATACAAATTGTGCCACAATATAATAAAACAATTTTTCCTCGTTACTCTAAATTATTTCGGGGGAAAGGGAGTTGAACCCCAAACCCTCCCACTATATATGTGCCTACTAAACGGGATGATGTGCGGATAGCATAAACATTAAACATGTACGTAATATACGTGTTTGTAATTGTGATTATACTGTAATATCTACATGCGCCATCTTAACAATTTTTAATTAAGAGTGCTGTTTATTAAAATGTTAATTGAAATTGTTAAGCTAAAAAATTTGTTTTTCTATGCTATAACTGTAATCGTTCTACAAATGTTTTTACTTTTTAAGTTAAAAATATTTTACACGGTATATCTGTCAATTTTATAGATTATTTAAGGATAAACAACAATTTATTTATGTAGTTTTACTTTATTGATTTTTTTTTTGCGCATTCAAAATATGTTCAGTCTCTTTTATGTCACTAATTAGCATCCTTTCCCCTTAAAGTGGATCTAAAATTTCGGATAACAAACATTCCAAATAAAATCTAGAATAAAAAAATTATAATAAAATACATATATGTTATTTATAAGTTCCTGTATATGGATATATCACCTTTAAATTCCATATCTAAAAAAAGCGGGTAAGTGAGTATCGCTCTGCTGTACATTAGGGGGTGGGATGGACCTCGGACTAGGGAAGGTTAAATTTTAATGCAATGATAGGTATCATTGTATACGAAAAACGATTCTGAACGGAGATGATTTGTCAGTCTAGGATATATTATACTTAAATATTGTAATATATTCTACTTTGAAACTAATTCAAACATTTAAGTAAAAGTTTCAAGATCTTACGTTTAGTAATTTTTTAAAAATAACAAAAATCGAAAATTATTTATTAGTAAAAAGTTATTTTACACGTGTATTTTTGATTTCAAATTAAAATTAAAACTTTAAACACTCGTAAAATTTTTTAAATTGAATAAATATCAAACTTTTTTATAATTATTATAAGCTTAACTTATGGACAGCATTGTATTAAAATTTCAATTCTTAGCTTTTGATAGTAAAATATTTATAAACTTTTAACTACCAAATAGTGAAAAATATTCATGATTTTGACGAATTTTTGTCATTATTTGAACTTCAAATGCGTATAAAAAAAAATTGTGCCTATGTATTTTTATAATTTTTGAATGAGAGTTAGAACAAGTTATGTAGACCCTTCAATTACATTTTCAAGTAAATTGTCCCAGCTAAATTTTTTTTATCAACATTTATAAAAAAAAAATGAAAATTTCAATTGTCTATAAATAGCTCAAAAAAAGTCAAAATATTTTGAAAATCAAATCACGTAAAGAAAATGGCAATCTAAATAACAGGTAAAATTTTCAAGTATTTACGACTTATACTATTTGAATAACAACAAATATCAAAAACCGTTTGAGGCAAAACCGTTATTTAACGCGGTTTTCTAAAAATTTAAATTTCAAACACTCATAAAAATTTTTTGTCTGAATCCGATAGAGTTTTTTTGATAGATATTTGAAGAAAAATATATGGAGAACCTTGTACCAAATTTTCAAAACTTAGTTATAAAAGAAAAAACTTTTACGATTTTTCAACCACAAAATTACTTACAAATTTTCGCAATTTTTACATATTTCGTATAAATTCGAACTTTAAGCACTTATAAAAAAAAATTGTGACAAACGATTTCGGATTTTTTTTTATCACTTTAAGAACAACTTATAAGAAACCTTGTATTAAATTTTCAAGATTTTCTGGCCGGCCAAAAAAATTTTATCATTATTTTAAAAAAAAATACTAAAAAAAATTAAGAATTTCAATTGTCTATAAATAGCTCGAAAAAAGTCAAAATTCTTTGAAAATTTAACAGTGTATGGAGAACGCTAATATAAACATTTGATAAAAATTTCAAGTGTTGACATCGATTAGTTTTTGAGTTATAGCAAAATAAAAAATTCGATTTTTTTAAAAACTGTTATTGGAAAATGTTTACTTTTCACCTCTATAATGCACCAAGGATATCCACTTTGCCATCGGAAACCACCCCCAAAGTTTGAAATTGAAGCATTATTTCGACTAGTTATGCTGTACACAGACACAAAAAAAAACATACATCATTGTAAAATCTGTAAAATCAATACATTCATCACTCCGTTCAGAATCTAAAATTTACAAAATAAATAATTAATAAATAATGATGTTACATGTTCCATATTATATTGTACTGTGTTATTATCAATAAACCTTAAAATAAAATAATTAAAATGGTTTTTACCATAAAGGTATAAAATGATTGTAGTTCTTAAAAGGCCTAACTGCTGTTAGTCTTTAGTAATGAACCTGAAAAACAGCAGGCTGTTTAAAATAATAAGTAGTTCGCAAACGAGCTACCCCATTGCAAAAAGCCTAGTCTTTTTGCAAAAAAACTAATTTTCTATATGGCCTACGACGTATACAAAAATAACTAATGTAACCAAAATTAAATAATTTTGTTTTCAATAATTTGTCTTTATTTAGTAGAAATATACAATATAACAATGCCCCCACTTTAGTCTTCAGTGATGTCGATTTCCACATTTATTCATAGCTGTATTTAACAATAATAATACGCATACGACTATTAGAGTACCTACTAGTCTATAATTAATAATATATGCAAATAGTTAATAATCGATAATCATTAATTAAACCGGTGTTGACATACGGGCGATGGATAGTAATACACAGTGGTGTAGTCGTAAATATTTTTTTGGGTATACACCTAAAATGAGAAATATGTAATACGTGGGGGGCTCTGCCCCCACACCCCTCGTATAATACTAATAACTTAAATTTATCAATTATAAATATATTTAAATACATAATATATAATTCCATTATAGAAAATGTACTTATTTATTATTTATAATTTATAAAATTATCCACTTTGTTTTTCTAATGGCTCCACTTTCCTTGAAGATTATCATCGGCTGATCTGTGCTGCAACAGCTAGCTTCCAACATATTTGGTTGGGTTCCCTATACTAAGAGGTAGCCCATTTATATTAACAAACATAAGATTTGTTATATTTCTTATTGTCAATTTAGATCTGAACATTAAACTAAATCCCCGTTCACATTAGTATATTTAATTCCTGTATTTCTTCATTCATTGTATTATTATGAATAAAGTTTCTCATTCCTTGTACTAGTACAGATGTATTGAATAAAAATCTACGGCCCATTGTTGTAGTATTTCATTTTCCCCGTTTCTTATATTTACCATATTGCCGTCGTCACAATTCATAATATTAATTTAATTTTAAAATATTTTTGTTTTATTAAATTAAATGTAATAAATGACAAACATGTATTATCAGTTATCACTTATCAGTATCTATAGTATCTACTACCTGCCTAATTTAATAAAATATATATTTTATATATTATAAAATATATATTTTATATATTATAAAATATAAATCTAATAATTATGTTTACGTAGACGTAGTATTCAATGTTTATAGTCTATGATTTTGAAAAAAATCAGAAATTTTCAAATCATATGTATATTAATAATAAATTGTGGTAATATGGTTATCATTCAAAAGGCTACGACCGTATACCCGCGTATTTGTTTTATTTTCTTTCCTATACGCATTTAAGAATTTGAGCGTTTTGGGTATACGCCGTATACCCGCGTATACCCTCCACTACACCACTGGTAATACATCGTAGTCTGTAGTAAGTCTCCATTGACCCACTGGGGCGCTTAAAAATAAATCTAATTAATTATTTTCGTAATTTTTCAAATCAAAAAAGGGTTTTGCGGGGACAGACACCATTCAGTATACATTTATAGTAAAATGTTCAAATTTTCAGTTCATAAATAAGAATTTTATATATGATTTAGCGTTTTTATTTTTTCGATAGCTCAACTAAATAATTTAATAAAATTAAATAACAATTTAAAAATTTGATACATTTTTACAGATTAATAATTTCATGTATAATTAAATTACACTATTAAAAAAAGCGGGTAAGTGGGTATCGCTCTGCTGTATATTAGGGGGTGGGGTGGACCTCAGACTATGGAAGGTTAAATTTGAATGCAATGATAGGTATCATTGTATACGAAAAACGATTCTGAACGAAGATGATTTGTCAGTTTAGGATATATTATATTTAAATATTGTCAAATATTCTATTTTGAAACAAATAGTATAGTTTTTATATTATGTTACTATGGTTACTATGGCCAACATTCGCATTATGAGCGTATGAAATTTAATTTAAATTTTGACATATTTCGTATAAATTCGAACTTTAAACACTTATAAAAAAAAATTGTGACTAACGATTTCGGATTTTTTTTTATCACTTTAAGAACAACTTATAAGAAACCTTGTATTAAATTTTCAAGATTTTCTGGCCACCCAAAAAATTTTTATCGGCATTTGAAGAAAAAAAAACTTAGAAAAGTCGAAAATTTCAATTGTCTATTAGTAGCTTAAAAATGGTCAAAATATTTTGAAAATTTAACTGTAAAGAGATAACCATAATATAAACATTTGGTGAAAATTTCAAGTATTTACAATAATTCGTTTTTGAGTTACAGCAAAATCAAAAAATCGATTTTGTCGAAAAGTGGTTTTTCCGTAAAATGTCCATTTTTCTGTCATTTTTTTTTTGTTTTTCTCGATTTTTTTGAAAACTATTAGAAAATTTTAATTTTGACCCCCCTAAAGTACCAACTAGATTCAATTCCCTATTCAAAGAGGGGCTGAAGTCAAAAATCGGAGCATTATTACTGCTCCAACTGTTGGAGTCAGACACAAAAAAAAAAAAAAAAAAAAAAAAACACACATCATTGTAAATGCAATACATTCATCACTTCGTTCAGAATCTAAAATACTAACGCTACATCATAGATAAAATTCTCATTTATATGGAAACGCTGAATGTTTGAACATTTCACTTTAAATCTATACTGAATGGTGTCTGGCCCCGCGAAATATGTTTTTGCACTAGAAATATAGATGTGTGGAGTCCTCTTAAGAAAAAAATTATTTGATTATTATATTATTTTCTGAACTAAAACAAAATATTAGAATTTGTCACTTGCAGATGTATACATTTCAGTAATTGAAAAACATCTTTGTCCATCGTTTCTATTTGCTTTTTTTTTAATTTTCTTGTATAAACCTTTGTTCATAAGTACGATTTTATTGGGACCAGGTGCCAACGCAGGGAGGGGGGATTTAACCCCCCCCCACACACACACACACACGAAATGTCAGGAATAAAAAATAAATTACCTGACGATTGACCTATAAATGAATAGTATGATATTTCATTTTTATGAACATTTTTTCAAAAACTTATTTCCGTGAAATTTTTTCTAGCGTTCTCACCTAATTGGGACTTATTAAATTTCATAGTTGAATATTCAAGTTTTGTTATTTTTAACAAATGATCACGTATTTCAGCTTTATGCACAAACTATAGATGACACCAATATTTATGGAATGTAATTAGTAGGTATATATCTACACGACTAGTTAAACTCTATAAAGTTACCTAGCTGTTGACTCGTGAAAATTATTTACCTAATATGCACATGTGACACGTCCCTAACTTCACTAATGCGAAGAATTTAGATTTCCGACATTTTTATTCCCGCAAATGCGATGTAATTTGTGCTCTGCGTTCGAGAATACCTAACTTATAAGTGTCTCTTCCTATAACTGAATAATATATTAAATTTATTCCTTACGTACACTAATGGTCATTTAGGACTTAACTCGAAGAAAATTGTATCATTGCATAATAATTTAGGTATTCAAAACGTTAAACGATACTGTTATGACAAATATCAATGATTATCAAACTATAACGCAATAAATTATAATAACATATTATAATGTATTGGATATTGAAGTCGATTGCGATTACTCCTCTCCTTTACAGTAACAGCAGCTATGGAAGATGAAAAAAAATACACCAAAAATCGGTGCAAAATTTTGGCGAGGACGGGTACGGTTGTGGTTAATCGATACACGTTTAAACTACTCCTGTGTCGCCGGTTGTTAGCCGCAACGCACAATGGAGCAATGGTATTAAATTTTTGACATATTGTTTTGCTTTTGAGAACGGACTGTGGATACACTGCGCAGAGCACAGGACTGCCTTACGGCTGAGCTGACGACGATTACCACGAGCGTCCTCGCACATTTAATACCTTGGGGTTCGGTTGCTTATATACATAGCAAGTCGATTCCCGCAATGACATGCGAGAGTGTAGATTAATTTTTCTTTCAAACGTCATTGCACTCTGGCGGAAACGTATGTCACCATTACCAATTCACAATTGTGACCACAGTCCATGTAGAGCGCACTGCTCTTACCAAATACTTATTTATTAAACATATTATTATTGTAATATAAACACAAATCGGCGTGTAATAATTACTCGTGAATCATGATAATCGATATTTGTCGTTTTTGTGTGGGATTTATACAAGGTTTTATCACTGAACAGTGAACATTATATATGATTTTGCCGGCGATTGGCCATTATCAACAACAATCATTCATATTTCATACATAACAATCATGGTATATTATATTATACGGTATATTACCGTGATAACAATATACCTATTATGTAAAAATGTAAAATATATTTATGTCGATAGATTTTAAAATTGTCTAAAAAAAATTATCAACTGAGCGAAAATTTTAGGGGAAAAAATCATAAATGTCAAAGTAATTATAATTTTAAATATTAACAATTCATCTGGATAGAAAATTCCAATATAAAAATTTAGTGGAAATAATGTAATAAACCAATAATGAAGTAAACCATTTTTCTAAATTTTTTTTCTTGAAATGCCGATAAATGCCAAAAAATCTTTAAAATTTAATACAAGGTTTATGATAAGTTGTTCTTGTTGTAGTAAAAAAAAAAATCAAAAACCGTTAGTTACAATTTTTGTTTATAAGCATTAGAAGTTCAAATATTTACGAAATATGTCAAAATCGCGAATATTTGCAAGGAATTTTGAAGTTGAAAATTCATACAATTTTTGTAATTTATATCTTAGGTTAAAAATCCCAACACAAGGTTTTCCATAACTATTCTTCATATAACTGTAAAAAAAAAATCCAGTGTCAATATAGAAAAAATTTTATGAGCGTATGAAATTTATTTATTTACGAAATCGAGTAAAATAACGATATATTACAATTTAATTATAGCCTATAGGTAGGTAATAATATAATATATGTTACTAATATTATCCTAGACTGACAAATCATCTCCGTTCAGAATCGTTTTTCATATACAATAATACCTATCATTGCATTCAATTTTTTTTTTTTTTAATGGACCATCGATTTTATGGAAAATGCTATATTTTATAAAATTTATATTTCAACGCATTTAAATAATAAGTTAATAGTCATGTGGTAGAGGTAAAATACATAGCTATTACGTGTATACTACTGTTGTCAAACGTTGCAGGTTCCATTTCCTCATCATTTAAAATAGTTGTAATGTTTTTTAAAGTAATTTTCAATCATAAAACTATACACACGTATAGCGTTATAAAAAGACTATCAAAAGAACGCCACATTCTAATGTACTATCCATATTTGCTTGAATTGAGGAAGGATAGAAACCTTCTTCTTTTCAAAAAATAATAATACCTTAGGTATATCTAAAATTCTAAAATTATATTAATTAGAATTAATTAATAAGATATTTTAATATTCAGGTACGTTAATCTTTTTAAAAAATTTTCCCAATTATTCTTAGTATACATTTAAACATGTGTTGAGCAACGGCTACTGTTGATAAAAAGCCAGTGTTTAATGCTTTAGATGTAATTGCCAAGTGTATCCGTCTTGGTTGAATCTTGAATCGTTGTTGTTCCTGTACAAAACAAGTATCCATAATCCATTTATTATATTATATTATATTATGTATGTAATATGTGCTACCTTTATTGGCTTTATCTTGCAAACGTACCGCATAGGACATAGCAAATTTTCGTTCATTAGAATTCATAATCCAGAGCTTGCGTTAAAGAAATATTAGAGCTGTGCACCCTGTTTATTTTACAGAAGTAAAAAAATTTGACGGTCACTTCACTCGCATATAATAAATAACACGTACTATTAGAAATATTATATATATATATTATATCTACATCATAATGTATAAATATTGATGGTTTAAATAATAAAATTCCTTAAATTATTACTATTTTTGATTTGGTGACGGTTAATTTGAGCACAAATTCACAATCAAAATATTTGACGGCATAACACAATCATGATGACTAGGGCTAAGGGTAGCTAGTATTGAGATGTGGTAAATAATAAATATCGCCAATTTACGTTACGATACCACATCACATAACACAGTGATAAAATAAATAACACCTTATAGTAGTACCGACTCGGTGTCTCGGTGATGTATAAATGTGTTATTTGAGTGGTGCGCGTTATAAATTGTATACATTTTCTCGTTTAAATACTTGATTAAGGTTATACCGCGGGTATAAAAGATAAGTTACCATCTATACGATGTTAATTAATTTATGATTGTGAAGCCGCGTTCGATATTCTCTCAATTTCTATTTAGAAGTTATAATTTATAACTGATAACAGCTAGTGAATATAAAATAATTTCAAATCATAAATCCATAAAATATTTAATTTCATTTTACTTTCAAGTTTCAAGTTTCAAGCATATGCTATAGACTAGTAACAAGTACCTACATACATCATGGTAAGTAACTATTTGGTAATATTCTAATATCTTGTAGTAGGCCAGCAGCTTGTCAATGAATACAAGTCGTGTTGAAATAATTAGACAAAATATTTCTAAGTGTTTTTTGTATTAAACTGATTGAAAATTATTCCATTAAGTCCAAATAATTAATTTAATTGAAAAATATTCTAAGTCCAAATGAACGATTTCTGACATAGACTGACGTGAAGGTGCTTACGCTAACTCTGGAATATCACGTCTGTGGATATCTGATCTCCTGCCCATATCCCTTCTGGCCTACTCCTATGTGCGTCATTCGTTCTCGCGCTATTACGCATTTCAGGATGCTCGTGCGATGATGGATTCCAATATGACGTCCGGGGACGATTCTCCCACGTGCAGGTGGTTAACCGCAATCACTGTATCCAAGTTCTCAGACTCGCGTTGCGACTAATATGATTAACAATAATTATATAGTTTTTATTATATAGTTATATTATATTCTGACGGTTGGGTTAGGTTAATATATTGTTTTTAGTGAGTCTTCCAGCATAGAGGGTTGAAGTTAATATGGGCTATTACGCAGTGCCGGATCTAGGGGGGGGGGGGCGAGTGGGTATTCTTGCCCCGGGCGCTGTTGGTATCAGGGCGCTCTTTAGATAATGAAAAATAAAAAATAAGCTAAAAATATCATATGAAATATGTATAAATTATAATATTATATAGGTATTTAAACAAAATAAATAATATTAGATATTCGAATACGTTTATCTTTTTGTCTGGTGTTAACATATTTTATTATTAATATTATTTATAGTTGCCTAGTTATTATCAGTCAGTTTTTAAATACTTATAGGTAACTCATAAACTACTCGACCTAAATTCGATTTGTATGTATCAAAATACTCAGAAAATTATTCTGCTTTGGAATGTGAAAATAAAACTCTATGTTGTTATTCAAAAAAATAAAAATCTTAAAAAAATATAAGGATAACAAATATTTAAAAATATAATTTTTTAATAAAAACGTTATTTTTATAAAAACTTGAAACTATGTAAAAAAATCTTTTCAAAAACGAATACTTTTTGAAATAATGAGTGTTTAATGATAAAAGAATCACCGTGTATAATAATTTTTCACAGTTAAAAAAATTGTTATTTTTTGCTAGATTTTCATTTAGAGTAGTTGATTACCGAAACTGGAGAACGGGTTTTGTTATTTAAGGTCTTGTTAGATTCACTTAGTCTAGGAGAAGTGCTGTGAAGATTTGCATGATATTAAGATTAATTTTTATTACTTTAGATGCTATTTATTTGCATGCTGTAAAATACACATATAATGTTTAAAAATTATTCAATTTAATAAATAAATATGTTACTCAATTATTTTTGGATAAACTTACTACCAATAATTAAATTATTAATCAATTGTGTTTAAAATTCTTGGAAGTTTAATACAACCTTTTAATTTTATTATCGCATTAATAACAAAGAATTTTACTAAATATATAATATAACTGCAGATAAGTCGTAGTAATCAATAACTATTTTTTATAGGTACATTTGCTATCATGCTTATTATGATAATATTTATAGACAATATTTGTACCCATAAAAATGTAATAAAATTAAAAGATAAATTGTTTAATGTTATACACAATAGTCAATATCTTTGTAACTGAAATGAGTATTATGGGCCCTACATCACAGGTTTATGTTTATATGAGTCGCAGAGTGTGCACTGGCACACTCGGCACACCCTGTAGATTCGCCTATGGATTTATACCTTCTTAAAAATGTTATTTTGTATTGATAACTTGCAAACCCTGAACCCCGTAGCTAATACTATGCGAGGGCGCTACATCTGTATGAGCCCTGGGCGTCAAATGTCTTAGATCCAGCACTGCTGATACGATGTCTAGACCTACCTTATTACCTTATTTAATAGCCTATGGCGTAGTAACTTTACTACGGGTTTTTGTGTTACCTCAATTATTGCAGGTCGTTATTTTAATACCTATGCCTACGTCGCAGTACCCCCTTCATATATTATGTATTATGTATTACGTATGGGACATCAGAGCACGTAGCAATCTAAATAATATTTAAATTATTATACATTAAATTTGTTTAATGGGTGCTTAGTGTTTAAATTATATTTTCAATGTTTTCCTATTATAATTTATTTTAAATCTTACATGAATTAGCATAGTAATTTATTAAAAATTAATTAATTAACTCATTTTTAACTGAGTTAAGTTAATATATTTTTCCATATTAACTTTTATAGTTAAATATATTTGTTTTTTAAACTTAAATTAATAGCTTAACATTCTTAATGATGACTTAACTTGACAATTTTTCATATTATGCTGTAGGATAAAAAGAGACAGAAGAAAGTCACTGATGAACAGAAAGTGTTACTGGTTGCACTATTAGAAAACAATCCTCGATTGGTTTCAGGAAAATTTGGTGCTGATTTTAGTTTTGATGACTCAATTAGAGTTGATGACCTTAAAAAAACATTAAAAAAATGACATAAAAATGTCTTTAAAAAATGACCTATAAAATATTACAAATATTTGTTTTAAATTAATAAAAATATATTTTTTTTTAAATTGTACTATAATATATTCTATTCTCTAATTCTATATTCTAATGCAAAATGCATCAACTTCCGAGCCCTAGTGATGACTATGGTTTATTGGTTTATAATAAAGACCGTAGATTTAATCTCTTAATATTCTTAGATAAATAATCAATGTTTCAATAATAACTTCTTATACATTTGGTAAACAAAATAATGTTAAATGATACCTGTGTTATAAGCTCATAGACATATAGAATTAATTATTAAAAAAGCAGGTTAGTGAGTATAAATTTTACAATTTTTCAACCACAAAATTACTTGCAAATTTTCGCAAATTTGACATATTTCGTATAAATTCGAACGTTAAGCACTTATAAAAAAAAATTGTGACTAACGATTTTGGATTTTTTTTTTATCACTTTAAGAACAAGTTATAAGAAACCTTGTAATAAATTTTCAAGATTTTCTGGCTGGCCAAAACAATTGTATCGTTATTTTAAAAAAAAAAATACTTAGAAAAATTGAAAATTTCAATTGTCTATAAATAGTTCAAAAAAAGTCAAAATTCTTTGAAAATTTAACTGTATATGGAGAACGCTAATATAAACATTTTGTGAAAATTTCAAGTGTTTAAATCGATTAGTTTTTGTGTTATAGCAAAATAAAAAATTCAATTTTGTCGAAAACGGTTTTGCGTAAAAATTCCCGTTTGTCTGTCATTTTAGATTCTGAACGGAGTGATGAATGTAGTATTGATTTTACAATGATGTGTGTTTTTTTTTTTTTTTTGTTTTTTTGTTTTTTTTTGTATCTGTGTACAGCATAACTAGTCGAAATAATGCTTCAATTTCAAACTTTGGGGGTGGTTTCCGATGGCAAAGTGGATATCCTTGGTGCATTATAGAGGTGAAAAGTAAACATTTTCCAACAGTTTTCAAAAAAATCGAGAAAAACAAAAAAAAAAAGACAGAAAAACAGGAATTTTTACGCAAAACCAGTTTTCGTCAAAATCAAATTTTATATTTTGCTAAAACTCAAAAAATAATCGATGTAAATACTTGAAATTTTCACCACCAAATGTTTATGTTAGCGTTTTCCATACACAGTTAAATTTTCAAAGAATTTAGACTTTTTTTGAGCTATTTATAGACAATTGAAATTTTTAATTTTTTTTTAAACTAACGATAAAAATTTTTTGGCCGGCCAGAAAATCTTGAACATTTAATGCAAGGTTTCTTATAAGTTGTTCTTAAAGTGATAAAAAAAAATCCGAAATCGTTAGTCACAATTTTTTTTCATAAATGCTTAAAGTTCGAATTTATACGAAATATGTTAAAATTGCGAAAATTTGCGAGTAATTTTGTGGTTGAAAAATTGTAAAATTTTTTTCTTTTATAATTAAGTTTTGAAAATTTGGTACAAGGTGCTCCATACATTTTTCTTCAAATATCTGTAAAAAAAACTCTACCGGACTAAGTCAAAAAATTTTTAGGAGTGTTTGAAATTTAAATTTTTACAAAACCGCGTTAAATAATGGTTTAGCCTCAAACGATTTTTGATATTTGTTGTTATTCAAATAGTATAAGTCGTAAATACTTGAAAATATTACCAGTTATTAAGATTGAAGGGTTTTGATTTGAATTGAAGGGTCTACATAATTTGTTCTAACTCTCATTCAAAAATTATAAAAATACATAGGCACAATTTTTTTTTATTAGCATTTGAAGTTCAAATAATGACAAAAATTCGTCAAAATCATGAATATTTTTCACTATTTGGTAGTTAAAAATTTATAAATATTTTACTCTCAAAAGCTAAGAATTGAAATTTTAATACAATGCTGTCCATAAGTTAAGCTTAGAATAATTATAAAAAAGTTTGATAATTATTCAATTAAAAAAATTTTACGAGTGTTTAAAGTTTTAATTTTAATTTGAAATCAAAAATACACGTGTAAATAACGTTTTACTAATAAATAATTTTCGATTTTTGTTATTTTAAAAAAATTATTAAACGTAAGATCTTGAAACTTTTACTTAAATGTTTGAATTTGTTTCAAAATAGAATATATGACAATATTTAAATATAATATATTAACATATCCTAGACTGACAAATCATCTCCGTTCAGAATCGTTTTTCGTATACAATAATACCTATCATTGCATTTAAATTTAACCTACCCTTGTCCGAGGTCCACCTCACCCCCTAATGTACAGCAGAGCGATACTCACTTACCCGCTTTTTATGTTTGCTTCAATAAATGTTGTTTTGAAAATAAAAATTGCTTTAATATAGCATATATTATATATAATATATAACTTTCATATTATATTGCAAACTGTTAAAATAAAATAAAAGAATTTCATTGACATTTTATTTTATCATTGATTTAAGCCGTTTTAATGTATATAAATCTGGACGTTATAAATCTGGAGTTCTTAATTTTTATTATTACCTTCTAAACTGTAATGATTTTTTACATTTCTTGATCTAGCCTAAATTCGTATTATTTTTGAAAAACAAAATAATGCTTTTTACAAATACATATGATAATTTCATTGTTTTAAATATTTTGGCATACATTTAGGTAGACACTTATTTAAATACGCTTATACTTACTCAACAGTTTGTTATTTTTATTAGTATAAAAATAGTAATAGACAATGGATTATCTGGTCCATGTATACTTGTATATTAATGTATACCAGATAATTAGATAAATTAATTAGATATAATTTGGCAATCTCTATTAACTTGATTTAAACAATCAATTTTTTGTTTTGTTTTCTGAATTTCCAGAATCAATTAATTTTATTTAAATTATTTAATTAGATTTCAATGAAACATTCTCTATTTTCAAGTTATTATAATGAAAGTAGATACCAAACTATCTAATAAAAAGTTAGGTAAAACCTTTAAATGGTAAAACTAATTTATTATTTATGTTTACCAATTCACTGCCATGCTTCTCTTCAATAAATTTAAGTAGTTTTATGACTTATTGATTGAGTGTTCAGTGCAATTAAACTTGTAATTATTTTAATTGGTATATTGTTGTTTCAGATTTTTAAAAATATACAAGTTATTTCTATTAAATAATGAGATAACAACAACAAAACAAACCTGAATAGTGATCAGTATTAGGTATAAATGGTGGTTCATACATATAATAATAATCATATGATTTATTCATCACAAAACAATTGTTATCTTTACTTACACTAAAATATTATATGAGTTCAGAACTATATATAAAAAATATATATGAATTCTGAGAGAAATGTACAAATAACTATATTTAATATGATTGATAGGTCAGTAAAAAATTGAGTTGTTGTTCGGAATATTAAGTAAACAATTAACTAATAAATAAATAAAATAAAATCAATAACATGGGAGGTAACTAAGATAGGATTATTATTTATAATTGTAATGTTCAGTTTTCTCTATAGCCCTATAGCCTTAACTAATTAATAGTTTCAACTGTTGATGCTAAATCTTAGATAGAATAAAAACTCTGCATTTTCAATATCAATATTAGTATGGTACTTTATAAGATACAAATTAGGTAACAGTGAAGCCGTGAAGGAATAAATTAATAAATTTTGAATCTATTATAAATACGAGCCAAGGTTTCAAATGTAGAGGAGACCAATTCAGACCAAATTGTATTCAAAAAACCAAATCCAATGATTTTATAGTTGAATAAACAAATTTATATAATAACAAATATATTTAAAAAAAAATATATCCAAGTAAAATTTAACATGTTATTTGTGCACATAGTACAACAATATACTATGTTTGTAATGAATTATGTTTTACATATTCTGATATTATGATTTATGCTAATAACAATTATACATATTGGAATGATAATAATACATGTACTGCAATATATCTGTGCAGTTCTAGATGCTGGTTCACCTGGTAAATGGCTAATTGATCCGGTGGATGGAATGTTATGGTCCAAGAGCTAGCACCATGCCAAGGACCTGCTCACAGAGTTTCCACCAAACAAAATTATCAATAACAATTCATGATGTATTTAGAATGATGGTTTCTGATAGAATGATAGCAGCGATAAATTCAAGCTGCCACATCAACGTCAGCAGGTCACGAAACACTATATCTGCCTATGCATAATACACAAATACATTTTTCTGTTAAGGGGATTCGATACCGCGATTTTCTGTTTTTGTCTAATGCACGCGCGACATACGATTTTAGACGGATCCTTTGCCAATCATACCAATTGATCTAATGAAGCGATACAAACTCTGAAAACAGATTTAAATTTGTCGTCAAGTTTATTTGGAATCGACTTTCTCACATTTTTGATATTTTCCTCCAAATTTCTAAAAAAATTATGTTAAAAAAGAGTAATTAAAAATTGCCGTTGTTCAATTTTTGGAGAAGTTAAAATCAAAAAGTCAAAAATCTGAAAAAGGCAATTTCAAGAAGACTCAATGACAAATTCAAATCTGTTTTTAGAATTCTTATCGCTTCATTGGATCAATTGGTATGATTGGCAAAAGAACCGTCTAAAATCCTATGTCACACGTGTGTTAGACAAAAACCTTAATAAAATTAAAGGAAAATCGTATACACACACACCTGGACACCATTGAGCCAGCATGACTAATGATTCATCATGACTTTTTTGGTATTTCTGATGCTGCTGGTGATATTGTAATCACTGTAGCATCTTCTCCAGGTTGTTCTTCCTCTTTTTTATCTTCGTTGGAATTTGTGAGATGTTTATTTGGTTGATCTTCTTCATTGTTTTCGTTTATTTCCTTTTCCACATCATTATTTTTATCATTTTCTTCCTCCAATTCCAGTTCATCTTCCACACCAATTACTACAGCTTGGGGCTCTAAGAGTGATCGCCGATTATTGTGCTCACGACCTATTCGATGAGAAAGTGCTCGTAAGCGTTCCTGTTGTATTAGTATTGTAAACAAACAAAAATACATAAATAAATAATTTTGTCTGGAAGTATACAACTTAGCTGTAAGTTTAATGCACTAAGTGTTCTACATAATTACATATATATACTGTAATACTATAATAATATACACTGTAATAACTAATAGGTTAAAATATAGGAAGTATTCCATTTTTAGGAATATGCAAAATAAAATATTAAATAATAGTAGTAGATAATATAGATTATAATACATATTTTATGCCTTTATCTAAATAGCTATTTTCATAATAAAATTAATAAATCTATGTTATTTAACTTAAAAATATACAAAATAGTGATCAAATCTGGCATAGCGATATAGTTTCACTATATAACAGGCATCTGGCATACAAGATGACTCTGTACCTAGAGATGAAAAATGGTATTGCTTGGCCACCACTAAACATGTATCTTACTGATAATTCAAGTGAAATACGTACACCTAAGAAATAACTGTAATAAACAGTAATACATGCTAGATTCAGCTTCCTTAAAAAGATAATACAATTTAAAGTACATTCTCAAAACGTGTTATACATCAGTGCTTTTCAAACTTTTTTGTCATGGGCTCTCCTAAATTTAATGTGAAACTTTCAAGGCCCCCTTAATCAAAGTCATTAATTATTTTACGGCTTACTAGGATTAGGTTAAGTCTATACTATTTACAGCCCACCACTACCAGTCATATAGCCATGGTTCCTAGTTTGGGAAGCACTGTTTTACGTAACATGACTATAAGTCCCGCTTTGAGCTTTGTGTCCTGCTGTCCCCAAAGAAGTCTTGCTTTGAAAAAAAGTCACAACCGAATATATTATGTTAGTAGGTATAGCATATTTTTTATGGTACTGTAAACAGTGTAAACCTTCAGTCATAAGCAATAGTCTATAATCCATAGATAAAAATTATACAAAAATAAGTACCTAATTGAAGTTGTTATTTTGGATTTGCCGATACAAAAAATATAAAAAACTATCCAAATAATTTAAACTAATACAGTATTTGTCTGTATTCAATTTTTGTCATTTTTATATAAAAATTAATGTTTTTTTCTAATTAAAATACACTGTGTTCTACTATATCTCGAATGTTATTATTTTACACAAATAATATTTTGGTTTTTCTTATAAAAATTTACAAGTGTCCTGCTTTGTGTAAAAAAATTATGGTCACATTAGTTATACATAGCTACCACTTCACTAAGACAATAATGGTATAGTTACAATATATGGTAAACTAGAAATATTAGATATAAAACTACTACCAGCAGCAATAATACCTGTGTAGACTCGAGTATATTTCCTACAACAGCTATCTTGGCACGTGCATCACACAATCTACGAGCATACCCATCTAGTAGGACACATGTGTCAGTAGTGGTTTTTGTTGTAGCAGTCGCTGTAGATGAAATGGTCTTGTCAGCAGAGACTGGCAACTGTGGTGATGATATCGATGTTGTAGCAAACAAGTAGTCTTGCTGTGCTAACGACAGGCGCTTGAGCTCTGTAGCTAACGAGTCAAGCTGTAGTTTCAAATCAAGTTGGCTCAATCTAACATTAACATAAATAGTAGAAACAATAATGAATTGTACTATAAAAATTATTAAGTCATGATAAGTATTTACGGTTGTCTATTTTTGTTAATTATACATCAGTGTAGAATAAAAACATCATCATATATTTTACCTAGTGCACTGGACAGACGCATCCAATCGGTCAACACACGGCCTGAGCAAACTGGCAACCAAGCCATCAGCCAGAGTGTCACGAGTTGCCTCTGACGCGGCGGCGGCAGCAGCGGCTGCTTCGTCCAGGTCTTCGTCATCTGGCGAGTAGTCCGTTGTGACTGCCTCCGATCGGTTCAATGGCAAGTCTAGAACAGTGGCACCGATGGAACCGGCTGTAGAAATTTCGTTATCCATGGACTGCACAGATTCGGGTTGGGTCAGGTACGGCTATTGAGTTAACAGGGTTGAAAGTTTTGTATACACCAAACGTGTCAAATTACGTATTTAAATAATCAATTACATGATAATTTATGCTTATACTTACGGGATATAATACAGATATTAGAGTTAAGCTAAACTCGTATTGCGAACGTTTACAGTTTACACAAGGCGTGGCAATAAGTAATAAAACGAAGTTATAGACTTATAGTTAATATTAAACACAGTTATTATATTAAAGTATCGCCAAACGTGTACACGACAAGCGTTACTGTCAAATCGTCTGATTACTCTGATATAGTGATAAATGATAACAGTTCACTTCACAACACGATTAAAGATATACAGGTTGCACATCGACTACTGCTAAGGTGATATACGAAATGACTATTGTCTATTGCAATAAATAAAGTGTAGCGCTCCTAGCGGAAATATTCCATATTATAAATGTTTTATTTGAACAATTAATAATTATTAATGACGATAATTGATTCATATTTCATAATATTATTTTAAAACTAATTAATAAACAGTAAATAATGACAATTTATTGTAAAATAACCATTCAATTATATTTTATTTCTATGTTAGTTCTAAATATTGACACATGGGCGCTAGTAGTTATTTTTTTCAGCTGTTTTATTTAGTCACTTTGTAAATCAATCTGAGAGCCGTTTATTATAGGGCGATGTGTAACCTGTATATCTTTAATCGTGCTTCACAATAATGAAGTTATTATCAGCGGGGCTTTGACCCTATGGGCTATGAGTTATGACCACAGCTATAGATAATAGCCGAATAGCCGTGGTTATGACATAGAGTAATATTACTCTATGCCCTATGGGCTATGACGACGATCATGATGATAGGTATTTAACTATAGCTATTTAATTATGAAATTAATTTATCATTTGCATTACCTAGTACCTACTTAATTTATCATGTTTTAGTAAAAATATGTATTTAAAATAAATAAATCCCAACAAGATGTAATATGTAACTTACTATTAAACTTGTTTTGTTAAAATAGTAATAAAATGTTATAGTATTTTAATCAATGAAACTCGTGACACATGAGTAAGGCTCAGAAATCGCAGGAGTTGCATATGGTTCTGTAATCTACAAAACAATATATACTTATACATATTATATCATTTTTATCAATTAGAACAGACGCGAGACTAAGGTATAAATCTATTCTATACGATGGTACAACTATGGTAGGCAAGTTTAAAAATCAATCATCAAAAGTATAAAATATTAAAATACTTATTATGGGTAGTTGGTAGTTCGTTAGTTTTATGGGAAAAGTGTATATTTCATTGATTTTCATACGCAATTAAGCATATTTATAATATTTTCCAAAAAAATTTAATATTGTTTTACATTGTTATCGTTGCAGCCGAATATTAAATTGACGACAACGGCGCGATGAGCATTAATTAATCTAATTTGCGTTTTTACAAAAATATAATTTATCGATTTTTTTCGAAATTGAACAATTTTTTCAATTTTTCATGCATATTTAATATTTTTTCATGAATATTTTACAAACGTTTCTAACATATTTGCATTCATATGTTGCCTATTAGCTCCAATAACTCCAGAGCTCTACTCATGAGACATGAATACAGAATACATGATACATGATATTTTAATATAACCATTATACCATAGTCCACAGAACATAATAAGTACCTAACTAAAGTAACTCATGACTAAATATCTAAATGATTTACATAATTAAATAAAAATATAAAATCATTACATTTATCTATGTACACTTCTTTAAAATATCTAAAAGTATAGCTGCAATCTGCATTTAACATTGTCAATAATTATTAATTAATAATTATTATTTGTCATTTGTACCTACAGATAGATATAATTCAAAAAATTTTTAAGGTAAAAATTTAAAATAATTAAAAAATATGAAATAATTGTCATTTGTATATTATTTAAAAAATGTAAAATAATTGATATAATACAAATTATAAATGACAATTATTTAAAAAATTTTAAATTATACACAAAATATGACAATTATTTTACATTTTTACCTTATAACATTTTTTAAATTATTTAGGTACCAACAAATGGAAATTATGGAAAATGTTTAATGCAATTGTAGCTATACTTTTAGACAGTGGCGTATTTATGGGGGAGAGGGTCCCCGGGTCTGGACCCCCCCAGAAATTTTTTTTTCAAATATTATATAAATAATATCAATAATAAGTATCATTATTAAATTAACTCGTATGTATTTTATTATAATGTTATAAACTTATACTTAATACTTAGACCCCCCCCCCCCCACAAAAAAATTGAAAATACGCCACTGCTTTTAGATATGTTAAAGAAATCGAAGTGTACAGATAAATGTAATGATTTACCTAATTTAATTATGTAAATCATAATAAAATAACGAATAATGTATTTAGTTCGTTTAAGTTGGTAGGTACAAAGCTTTTTTTCCTAGATTTGACTAAATTAATTAATTTTTGACGACACACTTGTACTTATCAATACTACTTTGACAATATTAATATAATATGGTATTATGATCTAAGCCTTAACCTACAGCGACTGAATTTTTTTTTATTAAATTCCTTGTAATACCTGTTTTTTATGGTTTGTATAATAATTATACATTTGACTATTTGAGTATTTCAACTAGTTGACATAATTGTCAAAATTTCATTAATACAAGACTTTGTCTTGAAAGTGAGAAAATTATAATAATAATATTGTTTATTCAAAGAATAAAACGGGCAAATTGCCCAATAGTACAAGTAAATAAGTAAGTTTAACAATAAGTTGATACGGACATCGTATAATAACATAAATTAATAATAATAATAAACTAAGAATATAAACTAAAATGGAAACGATTGCATAAAATAAAATATTACCTATTATTAGTAACGTAAGTTTTATGAATTGAGGATAATGGATTAAAAAAACAATCAATATTAGATGCAAGTTTATTACACAGGGACATGGCTCTAAGAATAAGGGAGTTTTTCAAATAATTTGTACTGTGTGATTATGTACCTACCTATTAGAACCAGTGGCGGATTTACGGGGGGGGGGGTCCATGGGGTCTGGACCCCCCCAGATACCGATATATACATATATAATTAAATAATATATACACCGAGTCTGACCCTGCAGTAGGTATACCGTATAACATGATAATATATGTATATATAATATATTTCAAATATAAGTACCTAGGTGGCTAGGTTGATTATCAAGAATCTACTGAAATAATAATAATATAATAAAATATTTTACAATCGTATTTACTATTTTAATAGTTTAGATAAAATCGTCCGTCGTAACGTTAATTCCCAATATTCTTTTGTATTGCGATATAGTGAGTTTATCTGCGTATTTTTCCACTATAGAGGACAATATTATTATAACACTAATTCTGTTATTTTATACTATACCTACAACCTACTACTAAAATGTATAGATTAGTTGACCGCCGACAATTGACACTAACACTGACACACTGTAATAACGTAATACAGAAAATCATAAGTGAGTACGAACTTATTTAAAAGTTAAAAAACTTATTTCAATAAAATGTCATCTAAAAACCAAATCATTAAAAATTTTTTTTTACCTATTCAAATTTCAAATGCTGAACAAACTACTACCTCAAAAAAAAATGTATCAACTAAAAGACCACTTTCACCTAATGATGTTACTGAAATTAGTACAAAAAAATCTATGTATGATTTAGCAACTTCGTCTTCGTCCTTAACTTATAATAATTATGATATCAGTTTATTCTGCAACAAAACACTTTCACAAAATGAAATTTATGACGTATTAAATAAAGTTTGGACACCGGAAATAAATTATAAATTTCCGATAACATCAATTACTTCTGGAAAAGACCAAAAAGTAAAAAATCATAAATTTCAATATGCATGGTTAGTGCGATTTCCTTGGTTGTCGTATTCAGGAATACAAGATGGTGCATTTTGTAAATTTTGTGTAGCATTTTCAAAATTTTATGGCGGACACAATTCTCAATTGTTAGGTAGTCTTGTGTTGAAAAAATTTAATAACTGGAAACACGCGGTTGAAATATTTACCAAACACTCATCTTTAGAATATCACCAAAAATGTTTTCTTGATGCTACTAATTTTTCAAACGTTTTAAAAAATCCAAGGATATCTATTGAACAACAATTAGATACCGGGAGGGTTAAACAGATTAGGTACAGAAAATAGAAACAAAATTAAACCAATAATTGAAGCTATTATTTTATGTGGGCGTCAGAACATTTCTCTACGTGGGCATCGTGATGATGGTCGTTTAGTTATCACTAAATCTGATGACAATAACTTAAAAAATAATGAAGGAAATTTTCGAGAAATTCTTCGTTATAGAGCTCAAGGAGATTTAAATTTGAAAATGTGTTTAGAAAGTGATGGTACAATTAAATATACGAGTAAAACAAGTCAAAATTCTATTATTGAAGCATGTAATTCAGTTTTACTCAAAAACATTGTAGCACGTGTAAATGTTGCAAAATGTTTCTCAATACTCGCTGACGAAACAGCCGATATATCGGGCGTGGAACAAATGTCTCTCTGTGTCAGATTTGTTGATTTAAATAAACTTGTGCTTTGTGAAGAGTTTTTACAATTTGTACCAGCACAAGATACAACAGGTAAAAGTTTAACACATTTAATATTAGAAAGTCTTAAGCAATTCGGTGTAGAGCTTAAATTTCTTCGTGGACAAAGTATTATGACGGTGCTGCGTCTATGTCGGGAATCTATAACGGCGTTCAATCTCACATAAAACAAATATATCCTTCTGCAATGTATGTTCATTGCTCTGCACATATTTTAAACCTTGTTATCTCCAAATCATGTGGTGTGCGACCAATCATGAATTGTTTAAGCTTAATTGGCGAAATTCGAGATTTCTTCATACATCCCAAACGAAAAAATGTTTTATCACACAAAATTTTAAATTCCTCTAATGACACAACAAAAAAAACACTGAAACGTAGTTGTGCAACGAGATGGATTGAACGTTACCACGCGGTGCATGATTTTTTAGAACTTTTTGAATTTATTGTAGAGTCTTTCAGTGAAATATCAGAATGGAACGATAATGATACAAGTGGAAAAGCACAACGCTTACAAAAATCAATCTTGGATGGAGAATTCATTATTTCATTATTAATATTATCAAAAGGTTTTGGATTTGGTTTACCCCTATCTAAACATTTGCAAAAAGTTGACATTGATTTAAAATTAGCAACTAGATTAGCTGATGAAACTTTAGAAGAAATGAAATGTTTTAGAAATAATGCTGAAAACTCATTTAAAAAAATATATACAGCTGCACACGATTTAGCTGCACAATTTCAAGTGGAAATAATAATGCCGAGAGTTATAGGAAGACAAGTACATAGAATGAATATTCAAGCAAAATCTACCGAAGAGTATTACCGTATATCCATATTTAATCCGTACATGGATTCTTACATAACTGAACTTGAACAAAGGTTTGTCAATCATAAGATTAAGCTTAACAATTTTCAGTCACTGTTTGATACAGAAGAAAATGAAGATAAATTTATTCAATTAGCCGATGATTACAAAGATGATCTGGAGTTCACAAACCATTCGTTATTATCAACTGAATATAAATTATGGCAAAGAAGATTAAAAAATATGGGAAAAAAGCCAGAAAACGCACTCCAAGCAATGACAGTTTGCAATAAAGAAATGTACCCATGTGTCTTCAAACTCCTTCAGATCCTTGCTACTATACCAGTTTCCACTGCATCAAATGAGCGCTCCTTTTCAAATTTGAAAAGAATCAAAACATATCTACAAAATTCTATGACCGAGGTAAGAATAAATAATCAAATATTATGCAAAATACATCAAAAAAAAAATATTTTGATTTCAGGCTAGGCTAAACGGCTTGGCAATGATGTCGATTCATAAGGATGAGCAATGCTTAACAGTTGACGCAGTCTTGGAAGAACTAGGCAAAACCAAAAGAAAATTAGAATTTATTTTGTAAATTTTTGAATTTTAGAATATAATTTTTTACATTTTTAATATTTATTTTTATAACTTTTTTTTTGATATATAGTATATATACTGCATAATCATAATATAATATAACACATTTGTTTTTATAAAAATAAAAATAATACATTTGAAATACATATTATTTTTTAGGACCCCCCCCCCCCAGAAAAATTTTGAAAATCCGCCACTGATTCTAATACATACATAATAAACATGTCAAAGCAAATAAAAGCTCTCACTCAAAATACAACTATTGCTATGCTATTGAAAATAAATCAAAACTATACCTGTCTGGAATATTCACTCCAAATCAATTAAATCTTTCGATGAAGAAGAAAAAGCTAGTACATTGAACTTGAGATGAAATATCAAAATCCTCTTTACTTTAATAATAATATACCTATACTTTTAATAAATTGTATTGATTACATTGCATTGCTTTTATATATGTATGTTATATGTGGGTGTAATTAAGGTTTTATCACATGTTATTTTGGTGGTTTTGGTCGATTTCACGTCTTACCAAAATGCATAATGTAAATGTGTGATGTGACGAATGGAAGTATGAAACTATTTCATACCTAATTGAATTTATTCATTTAAGTACATAGGAAAGTCATTTGCTTAATGGTGATCATTGATCAAGCATTGAGTAGTAATATGATATTGCATGTTAAAATTAATGTATTTATGAGTTCAATACATTTTTTTTCTTAAAATATTTAAAATTTAAGAAGCATAATATTTTACAAATACTAAATGTAAAGATTAAGTACAACTAGTCAAATGTTTAAATTATAAGAATATTATTTATATTATATACATAATTTTATATGTAATATCTATTAGTATAAAGAAAAATGGTATTATACAAAAATGTCCGAGGAAAAAATGTCCGAAAGCAAGAATGTCCATGGTAAGATTTTCCAAAATCTAAAAACTATTGAACGATATAATAAAATAGAAATACCCTGTAACACATTAGTTATCCATGTCAAAAAACACCCTGTGTTCTACTATGAGTGTGAATACCTGTATATATTTATACCTACCTAATTTGTATTTGACATCAAATAGCAGTTATTACGATAAGATTATCGAGACAATTCTGTTATAACGAAATGAAAGTAAGATTTATGACTTTAAAATTAACTTTATGTAATTATTATTTGAATAATATTTATAATATTGTCGTTAAGAAGACGTGCATTTGTTGTCTTCATTTTACACACGAACAAAATATCAAATTTTCATTCACTGTGCTAAGTGTCGGCAATTTTTCAATACATTAATTTAAAAATGTTCATATATAAAAACTAAGAAAACTTTTTAAAATGTATATCGTTGACATTCATAAATTTTAATTTGGCAATAATTATCTGGGTTTTTTTTAGACATTTTTACAATCAATTTTAGATTCTGAACGAAGTGATGAATGTATTGCATTTACTATGATGTGTGTTTTTTTTTTTTTTTTTTTTTTTTTGTGTCTGACTCCAACATTTGGAGCAGTAATAATGCTCCGATTTTTGACTTCAGCCCCTCTTTGAATAGGGAATTGAATCTAGTTGGTACTTTAGGGGGGTCAAAATTAAAATTTTCTAATAGTTTTCAAAAAAATCGAGAAAAACAAAAAAAAAATGACAGAAAAATGGCAATTTTACGGAAAAACCACTTTTCGACAAAATCGATTTTTTGATTTTGCTGTAACTCAAAAACGAATTATTGTAAATACTTGAAATTTTCACCAAATGTTTATATTATGGTTATCTCTTTACAGTTAAATTTTCAAAATATTTTGACCATTTTTAAGCTACTAATAGACAATTGAAATTTTCTACTTTTCTAAGTTTTTTTTTCTTCAAATGCCGATAAAAATTTTTTGGGTGGCCAGAAAATCTTGAAAATTTAATACAAGGTTTCTTATAAGTTGTTCTTAAAGTGATAAAAAAAAAATCCGAAATCGTTAGTCACAATTTTTTTTTATAAGTGTTTAAAGTTCGAATTTATACGAAATATGTCAAAATTTAAATTAAATTTCATACGCTCATAATGCGAATGTTGGCCATAGTAACCATAGTAACATAATATAAAAACTATACTATTTGTTTCAAAATAGAATATTTGACAATATTTAAATATAATATATCCTAAACTGACAAATCATCTTCGTTCAGAATCGTTTTTCGTATACAATGATACCCTATCATTGCATTCAAATTTAACCTACCATAGTCTGAGGTCCACCCCACCCCCTAATATACAGCAGAGCGATACCTACTTACCCGCTTTTTTTATTTATATTTTATAAATTTTATAATATTAATATTAATTATTTTTTTAAATATTATAATCGATGTTTTATAAATACACTTTCATATCTGACTACCGAAATAATGAAATAATTGCTTATTTTTTTTTAAATATTATTATAATCAATGTTGTAAATATTTTTAACGAGGTCTTTTACTTAGTTTATTTTGGACAATTTTATCATGGACATTTTGGTTTTGGACATTTTTTCCTCGGACATTTTTAACTAGATTCAGAAAAAATACTCTAAAACACCAAATTTTGACTGTTAAAATATGACTATAACATAAAGCTAACAAATTTAATTATGCAGATCTGATTTAACATATTTTGATAGTAATTTATATTAAATAATTTTAAATATACTACTAACTAACCGGGTTTTCACCAATGTAAAAAAATTAACCTTATACAAATAATAAAGAATATAAAAAAAAAATTGATTGTTTGAATTGTCTTTATATAATTACCTTTATAAATATAATAGCCGATTTATCATCTACTTTTTTATTATTATATTCTATTTTTATATCATGCTAGTAAGATGTGGTTAATACTTTATTTCAATTTCAATGACATTGCTAAGTTATCCTTCTATTACAGTGATAATTAATCCGTATTGAAATGTCACACGAAAAATATTAAAATCATATTATATTTTTAATAATTTATTATGAAATTATAATGCAAATACTCATTCACTATCGTTTACATCTTCTAAAAAATTAAATTGGAAGTACTTTTTTCAACTTATTCATGTGGGTCAATCTTTTTGGAAATGAATTTGTTTAAATGTGATCCAAGAAACTGACCTATGGATGAATGCAGTGTCGTATGTACTTTGTTAAAAGTTACAAATTATAGGTTGAATATTAAAAAATTAGCATAAAATGTATAATAAAATATAATATATTAACATATCATAGACTGACAAATCATCTCCGTTCAGAATTGTTTTTTGCATACAATGATACCTATCATTACATTCAAATTTAACCTACCCTAGTCCGAGGTCCACCCAACCCCCTAATGTACAGCAGAGCGATACTCACTTACCCGCTTTTTTAATTTTTATTCTAATGCAGAATATTTTTTGGAGTATTTCGATACATACTAATTGAAAATTTGGACGAGTAGTTTATAAGTTATAAGTATTTAGTTTTAGTAAGCGGAGTATAAAATTTTGTAGGATTTCACCATTCTACTCATACAAATTTTAAACACTTATAATTATAAACTACTCTTTCAAATTGTGATTATTATGTACCGAAAAATTCCATAAATTATTTAAAAAATTAATATATTTTATCATTAAAAAAGTAAAAAACTAAAAAAGTATAATTTGTTAAATGAACTTAGTAATGGAATATAGTTTTTAATAATTTACAGTTATTATAACATTGTGTTTAGATTAATAAATAAGTACAATAAATTACATAAACAGAACTTTAAGCTAAAAAAAAAAAATAAACCAATTAATAGTAGGAATTAAGAGTTGAAAGAGGGCCTAATAAAGTTATATCAACAATTAACAATCACACAACTTAAGCTACTTCCTCGCCCCTAAGATATGTATTTAAATGGAAACCAAGAGAAACATCCTCAGAAATGACCTAATGTAGTCTATTAGTTAAAGATTACCTTCTGGTATTAAGGAAATAAAATAATAATTAAAGCCCTGTAAATTTGCAATATTTATACAGGAAGACAGATTTATGATTGCAATTCAAAATAATTAAAAAATATCTTTTAACTTAATAACATTTTTTCTACTGTTCTTAATTTGTTATATTTGTTTATATTTTATGTATTAATTTTTGTACAAACATATTATATTATTTATATTAAAATACAAAAAACTATTTTATAAAAAAAAATATACATATTGATAAATAAATTTAACCCAATTAAAAACCATGATTAAGAATACAATTGGGATAGACATTATACAATATTATGTTTAAGGTTTATCTAATTTAAGAAGTTAAACTTTGATTTCCAATGTCAACTCTGAAATATTGAAATGTATAGGTACTAACGAATTAAAGAGCTAAAAATTAACAATAATATGTAATTTTGTTTTTATCATTAAAATATTAATAGAAACAAAACTAAAGAAACCTTGTTTTAACAAAACACATGGGTAAAAAAAATTAGGTATGTATAAAGTTTAAAAGACTGTAATAAATTATTAAATATTAATATTTCAATTCCAAATAAAGGTTTAATAGATACTCGGAGGAAAAAATCTATTCTCTGTACAACTAAGAGCGCATAAGGCGGCGGACGGAACTCGCAGATGCATTCCCACCACAGGCAGAGTTGCTGCCGCCAAGGCTGTGCGCTCTTAGTTTGGACAGAGTATATACATATTAAATTTTTATTGATTGATCTATTTAATACATGTATTCTATGATAAAATCTTATACTCTTTTATGAACTTTACAATAGTTAGTGATATGAGTGCTTTTTAAATAGATTTAAGGAGTTGATAATTTATACATTTCAATTAGAAATCCATCTTATAAAGATTCAATTTTATCAAAAATAATTAACCAAATAATCACCATTTTTTCAAAGTAATTTATTAATATAAATAATATATTATTATAGATAGTTTTTCACTTAAAAAACAAAGTACTTTAAGATTATTATAATTTGAACTATGTTATTTGGAATATATTTTAAAACATAGTGAAATGCAGTAAAAATATTTTAATTACTTAAAAAAGTACAAAATATACCACAAAAATATTTCAACTATCAAGATAAAAAAAAAATATTCACTGGTATTTGACAAAATTATAATTCTTACCAACTAAAATACATTTATTTTTCATTAAAAATAAAATAAAGCTACCCCGCTTGGTTTTTCAAATAATTCTTTGAAAACTAAATGTTTATATTTTTAATATAAAATAAATTAAAAATGATTAGAGTATAATTAAGTATAAATAATAATATATCAATTGGATTCAAAGTTTAACACAGTATTTAATAAATAATAAAATTGATAAAAACTACAAAATAAGTGAGATTAAAAAATATAAAACATAAATAAGTTAAAAAGTTTAATGAGTGATGTGTTTTACAGCACTGATCTTATATTTTACAATATTGTAAAAAATAATATTTACTTATGTAAGTTTAAAATAAACTCTAAATTCAAATATTTTTATTGAACTGACTTGTATAATACACATGGTATTACAGAAATAACTTGAATGGGACATAGTAACTGTCCATAATAATGAAATAAAATGATAACAATATGCCAAATAAAATAAATGAAATATAAATATAAAGGAATGTTAATAAAATCAATAACTATGTTAGTAGTCAGTCTGACATAAATTGAAATAAAAAAATTAATTAAAATCAATAGGCCTATAAATTCGGTATACAGCCAAGCGTTCACCAGGAACGTTTCGGGACAAGATACGGGTGCATATTAAAGGTCTGCTAGCAGGGGTGCTTCCAAAAGTTGTCAACTCTATATTATTTAAGTCATCATAATAAATATTTTGGTCAGCTCGGTCACGCCGGGCTTGCATCTCATCTCGCACCAGCGCATTATAATTGTAATCAATCATCAATGCATAAAATACTCCATACTCTGAAAGAAGATCAGCTGCCTGATGCAGGGCTCTACGTTAAATAAATAAAACAAAAATGATTATATATTGATAAAACTATTAAAAACATTATGATAGTTAAACTAACCTTTTAAGCACATCTACACCATCTGGACCACCACCCAGCCAAGCGGCATCTGCCATTATTGCTAGTTGTCGATCATGAGCTACCTGATCTTTAGTATCAATTTTCGCTATTCTAGGAGTTGGTGCTCGTTCACCCTCTGGGCCTCGAACATATGGGGGATTGAATAAAAGTATATCAATAGGACCATACAATTCTTTGTTGGAGTCATTATTGGCATTTGTTTTTTCAGGTTGTCGCATCCATGTGAGTAGATCACCACGTATTGCATCCACCTAGATATAAAAATATAAGCGAGTCACAATGAAAAATAGGTACTGGTCTGTTATCGCCCCGCCAATTACGAACGCGCCTACACTATTTAAAACGTAAATAGAAATTGAAATATATATATACATAGTACATACCTACATATACTACATAGTATATAGTGTATAGAAATATCAGAAAAAATCGTTTATTTCAAAAAAATCATCGTTAATTCATTAATTATTTCCAAAATTATATAATTAAAAAATATATGTATAAGTATATAAAATAAATCTAAAATTTAATAAAATTTAAAAAGATCATTTCGTGGTAATTTTTGCACTTTTGAGTTTGTAACAAAACATTTTTTGTTTAGAGAAAATTAATAGCAGAATTTTTATTAGAGACTACGGAATACAAATCTTTTAAATTCATTTTTCAACTATTGCAATAAATACTTCGACACTGATACGGGCAGAGCTTTAGACATACTGGACATATTGCTAAGTAAAATTACCTGAACTAATAAAATAAAACGATGAAGCTTCAATATTGTCGTAGATATAAATAAAATAATGTGTTTGATATGGTTCGTAATCGCCGCGTTCGTAATTGGCGGGGCAATAAAATTTTTCGTTCCCGTGGCGGGGCAATAACAGACCAGTACCGAAAAATATTTAATAATAGTTACATAACTATATACTCACTTCAACATCATTAAGTTTGCATGTCATAACGGTTTTGCGACAAGCAATTGGGTTCATATCTACAGCTATACAGTGAGACCCAACAGCAATTGATGAAACAGTATCATTTAGAGCCTTTGATATAGCAGCAGTAAGGAGGCCAAAACCACTACCTAATTCAACAACCAGCAATGGCCCACACTTGGCAGTCGAACCAACAACCGTATTATTTTTTGACAATCGGGTATTTATCACTTGCTCCAGATCTAATTCCAAAACATCCAACATCAGAAAGGTATCTTCAGCTGGTTCATACACTGAAGGGGCGGTAGTAAATTCCTCATTGTTTTCATCCAAAGAGACATTTTCCAAAATAGAATAGGCCTAAATGAACAAATCATGCAAGTATGGTTAAATCATCGAGAACTAGAACTTGTGAACTTGCGTAAGATATTGGTTGAGAATGGCCATAAGTACATTAGGTATCTGATAATCATACTTACAGGCGTGTTGATAATCATGTCTGATTTTATAGTAGTCCTTGTTCTACTTTGTGTCTCTAGATATTAAACAAATACATAATTAAAATTAAATTAGATGGGACACTGGCCATGTGGATAAACTCGATTAAGAATTTCAACGAGTTGAATACCTGGTGTACTAGACGGAAAGACTGAGGAGACGGATGTAAACGTCCGGATTATGCGGCAGCTGCCGTGCGATCGGCCAACAGCTCTTCTTCAATCAGTACTGCTTCAGCCACGATTTCCGCTAACGCTTCGGCGGCAGCTGCTGCTGTGGCGGCTGCGGTTACCGCTATCGAGGCCGATATATTGGCCGCTTTCGACGCGTCCGCGGCCTCAGCTAATGTGGCAGCGTTGGCTGCTACAGTGGCAGCGGCTGCTGCTTCTCTGGCCGCGGTTGCTGCGAATGTGGACGCTTCTGCAGCTGCAAATGCGGCGAACGATATGTCTTCCATTTATATCACCGGCCGGACGGGACCGGAAATGCGCTCATGTAATACTCTGGTGTTTGTCCGACCGGATTGCAGGATATGCAGTTCAAGTGTTAATATTGTAACGCGATCAACGACAAAAATAAATAATAGACGGTTAAGGTACTCAAGTAGGATATTTTATGTAGCGTTCGGTAGCACAGCGGATTTTATCGTACCAATAGACGCGAAAAACATGAAATGAGAATGATGTAGTAGTCAACACTTATTCCTGTCCGTTAAAATGGCCGACCGATGGAAATACCGAACGGACTGATGAGTCTTGATTCGTCCAATTGTTTGAAAACTCGTATTCCGCCGCCGACGGTCGGTTGCAGCAACGTCCAGATGAAATAAACACAGTGACAGTGCTCACGGCTTCTCGTGTGATCTGTGGAGGGGCGCACGTGATAGGAAAATAGTTATTATTATTATTATTATTTTGATGCGCAATAGGCTTGGAGGCTCGTGTCGGCGTTTTTGTTGATGATGTGCGCATGCGCGCGTGTTCGTAAACCACGTTTTCATCGATGCACCGCACTGTTGTTTGTAACGAAACGTATCGGTCGCAGCATTGTACAATGTACATTAATTGTAATATTCTCCTGATTACATACCCGCACTTGTAGTTCGACTAGTTCGTACTTCGTAGATAACGAATAACGATATTGACAAACGTAATATTTTACGATTCTGTGTTTTGTGTTTATTTATTTTGTGTAACAAATTTGAAAAAGTTTTTGCTGTAAATCGAACAAAATGATCATTCCGATCCGGTGCTTTACGTGTGGAAAAGTTATAGCAAACAAATGGGAGAGTTATCTCGGCTTACTGCAAGCCGAATACACGGAAGGGTGAGTGTATAATGTAATATTTTATACTAAAATGCCTAATGTTTTGTATGAATATTGGTTGGATAGTTAGATTTGTAATGGATGTGTGTTGGTTTAGAAATGAGCTAACTTCGCGTTGGAGCCCTGAAATCAATATTATTTTTTTATTTAATAAGCATTTACTGAATATGAAAATATAATAGCTTATAGGTATACAATTTTAATTCTTTCTTGCATATAAGTAAATGTGTTGTATTATTAAACTGGTCTTGTCCATCTCATATTTGTAATAATCTTTTGATACTAATCAAATTTGAAGATCTTAGAACCTTTGTTTATTTTCTTTAAGGAAAACATTAACACATTAATATTGATAATTGCTGAACATTTAATGAATCAATAATGAGGTAATGCAGTGTTGTCATACATCCTGGCTTATTTTGGACTATACCTGTCTTGCTATAGTGCCCCATTGTCCAGAAAAGTGTTTTGGTACAGTGATTATTTCTTGAATCAAACATTAATTATTTATGTTAACATTTTGTCATTATTTTGATAATCAATAAAATAATCAAGTTGATTATTTGATTGACTGACAAAATCTATTTTAAAAGTATTTTCCCTACTTGATGATGACAATTATTGATGAATAAGCATTGCGAGGTTCAATGTTTTCATGTTTCCTATAATCATTGTTATGCTTATATTATACTTTTTTTGATGATTTATACATTATTTATAATGCATATATACAAGAGTAGATTGTTGATATTTTTCGGTCTAGAAAATTTAAGTGGTTTATAATAGACTTTTTACTTTTTTTTTTTTTAATTTTTCAGTGCTTATGTTAATGTTTACCTATAATAATTCTATAGTTATTCTAGCCTTCAATCATTAAGTAATAAATGCAGTACAAATTCGTCTGACTATCAGTCATGAATTAATTTAACACTTAAAATTTTATAGTTTAAAAAAGCAATGCAATGCATAATGTTTAACAATTTAATTATTTGATTATTATTTATTTCAAAACATCCAGCACAGCTCCTTGTAAAGCAACTTACTTTTAAGGAGATTGGAAGTGATGATTTTCTTTCTTTGTCTAACACACGAGCAACATAGGATATACACATGTTCTATTTCCAACGTACCAATTGATATAATGAAGCGATAAGAATTCTGAATACAGATTTGAATTTATCATCAAGTCTACTTGAGATCGACTTTCCCATATTTTTGATTTTTTGATTTTTACTACTCTAAAAATTGAAATATGCCAATTTTTTAATTACTCTTTTTTAATATAACGCTTTTGGGATTTTGGGAGGATAAAATCAAAAATAAGGGAAAATCGATCTCAAGTAGACTTTATGACGAATTCAAATCTGTATTCAGAATTCTTATCGCTCCTTTATATCAATTGGTACGTTGGAAATAGAACACGTCTATAATCCTATGTTGCGTGTGTGTTAGATAAAGACAGGAAATCATCACTTCCAATCCCCTTAATAAGAAAAAAAAAGGTCTGTCATTAAGTATTATTAAATTGGTTTATTTGATGGGTATTGAGTAAGTTTCTGATTTCCCGATTATCTTTCTATCCTTATATAGATATTATACATCCTTTATGCATTATTTAATGCGTTTACATACTCAAATAACCATTACATTAAGACTTGCAATAATTTCATACATTCTAAAATTATGTAATTATCCCTTTTTTATAATATGAACAATTTTAAATTTGTCTAATTATGAGTATACTTTATTTTGATTATGGTTATTAATGTATTTTGATTTACCAATAAATTTTATATATTTTTATTTTTTCAGTGATGCTTTGGATGCACTTGGACTTAAGCGATATTGTTGTAGACGTATGTTACTTGGTCATGTTGATTTAATTGAAAAACTTCTCAATTATGCGCCGCTTGAAAAATGATTTCCAAAAACAATTTTATGCTAATTATAATTTTTTTTAAATAAAACCATCTTGATCAAGAAAATGTAATTTATTGTGTATTATTTATTCATATTCATTAATTAACAGTTTTTAATTAATAAAATTTAAACTTTGAACATAATATTACTAGCATATGAAATTTTTTTTAAACTTCTTACAACATTATGGCACAACCAGAAAAAGCAGTCCCAGAGAATGGATGTGAATTAACTATATAATTTACTTAAAATAAATTTAATTGATTGATATAAACAATTAATTAATGAAAATACTTAAAGCAAATTTTTGTATTCAAATTTGTCCTTACTAACTATAGAGCTGTGGTTTTTAACTTTTTTTGGATCGTGATTCCCCATTTTTTATTTTTTTGTAATGTGACCCCTATATGGTATACAATTTTGATTAATTTACACATTAAAATGTAATTAATTTATAATACATTATTTTAAAACGTATTGTTAAGCATACATAATACATTCAAATATAAAAAAAAAATACATAAATACAATTTTAAAAATGTATAATTTAACTTGTTATTATTCACATATTAATGGGATACTTGAGTTTGAACTTTTGATATCATTGATTCCATAATATTAGTTTTTATGTTAGAGTCTATTACTTTTAAGTCGGATTTTACATTTAATTTCGTCCAATATTTGTATATTATTATAGATATAGAACAAAATAAAAATTATAACTTTATTTTATTTTTAAATAATATGGAAAAATCATATCGTCTATTATTTTTGGTGACCCCCAGATTGAAAACTATTGCTGTAGAGTATAGAGCCGAAACTATAATAGGTAGTGATTTGAATTTTGACAGTACCTTTGTTTCATAATGTAAGTGCTTACCAAGAAAGGATTTAGATTAATTTTAATTTTATGGAGGAACTCACACCATGGGTTTGTGGTTTGATGATTTTTGGCTCATATCCAGCGATTTTTATTTTGTTTAAATTGGGTGACCATTAGTTATAATAGATACATTTTACATCTGGTTAAAACTACCCATTTAATGTCATATTTTGTACGACTATTATTGCTTAGATTTGGTTGATTACAGATCTGTTGTTATTTTACACATAACTTTATGAACATCTTGGTTAATGATTTTCATCTTGACAATAAACTTGCCACCGTGGACAGGTAAATGTCTGACTTTCTTCTACCACTACAGTTATACATTAATATTTTTTATGTATTTCATTATTTTAATTATAAGATACTTTAATTTTTTTAAATTATGAACATCCATTACACAGTGTATCAAATAATAAATTGAATAAAGTTTAAATCAGAGTGTTATTTTTAATAAACAAGTCCAAAATATAGTATAATATCTAGATAGGTATCTTTATGAGTCATAATTTATTACTTAAGTCATGAAAAATATCGAATTTGTGTTTATTTATTTTTCAACAAACGTATTCCTTCTTAATAAGTTATAGATTTCAATATTTTATCATTAAAATTATTATATAACAATAATTATTAATGTAATCTAAAAAAAAAGCATACAAAATACAAATGTTATATATATTAATATGCCTATAATATATCCATAATACAATATAAAAATTAATTTTAATTTATCTTATTCTAAAATATTTAAGTTTGATAAAAATTGTAAACTTAGTGCAGAAGGATACTTGCATTCATAATTTTGATTAACTCAATATGGTCGAACAAAATATTTAAACTTAATAAGTTTAATCTTTGAGAAGTCTAAATAATTTATACCTTACAAATTACAGATAATATAGATTATCTATATTATATGTTTAAAATACCTTACTAAAATAATAACAAAGCTTCAATGGCAAAAGTTGGAGAGGCGATAGTTATACAATGGTACAATGGCGGTAGTCATAATAATAATAATAATAATAATAATCATATAGTAATAATTATAATAACTATAATAATAATAATAATCATATAGTAATAATTATAATAATTATAATAATAATAATAATCATATAGTAATAATTATAATAATTATAATAATCATATAGTAATAATTATAATAATCATATAGTAATAATTATAATAATAATAACATGAAATAATTTAAATTAGGTTAGTAACAATTTGAAGAATAAAAATGAATCCTCATGTAAATTATACTTTGTTTAAATTAGAGCTTTATTTTAAGTGTTATGCATTTGATGAATCTTGACTTGCACCACTAATTGCAGTAAATAGTGTCCGACTATCATTACTGGGAGATGTACAAGATTGCAACACGTCTCTCCACAATGAATCACTTTCAATGCACTCGGAAAGTTCCCGACACATTTTCAAAAAGTTTTCTTGCATCACATCTTGATATTCAATTTGATCAGAAGACACTAACATTCGATTCAACTTCAATGCATCAAAACATGCGCTGATAAATTCTCTAAATTTAAAAAAATAATAAAGTAAATAACAATTAAAAATTATAATAACATATTTATTTTCAAACAAACTGGAAAATTTTTGTGCTTGATGTTAAGTAAAATGTAAAAACTAAACGGTTGAGAACAAAAATAAATGGCTGTTAATAAGTCGGAAGTGATATTATATAATATATATTACAGGTGAATACTATAATCATTGTTAGAGGTAAGTAATTGTATTGATTTTAGTTATTTTTGAAAAAATCGCTGACTTTCAGATTTTAAGTTTTAATAATTGTTTGAAGTAAACATTTGTGCAGTTTGTGCTCCGACTACTAGCTGCAGTTAATTTCATCATCATTTACCTACATAATTTGACCTATATACTCACAGCTAGTGTCTTCTATTGAGTCTGATAATTAAAAAATAAATTATAAAAATACAAATGTCAATAATCACAACTTCGACTATGTCTTTTACAGCAATACGTTCACTTCACGTGAAGAAAACAACTTGCTTAAAATAAAATATGGTTTTGCGCATCATATATCCACGTGAACTCCTTCTGCCCTTGGATCAGAATAATTTATACATTTATTCTTGTACCTTTTATACAGTATCGTTATAGAATATATTTGAATATATCATATTATATTATTCATTATACACGTATATTGCTTAGGTGTGGGTATTTTATAAGCTCACCTAAATGTATCTTTGAGGTCTTGAACTTTGTCAGCCTGCAATTCAAGAACAGCTTGTGGTTCCAAAAACGCTCTAGCATATGCCAAAGGACCGGCATTGACTTGAACACAAACACTTCCCTGTAAAGTGACAAATCATTGAAAATATAGTTATATACATAATTTTTTATACTAAAACATTTAAACTATAAAAAAAATACATAAAGTAGCTAAGAAGTATCATAAAAATGCCTCGAATCTCTTAACAAATAAATCCTTCATGACATTGTTTAATACGCCCATATCTATAATATCTAAGACAAATACTTTTAACTAATATATTTCCACAATGCATAAACTATTATATTAATTTTATTAGTAGTTAGGTAGATGTGGTAAATGACTGAAAGAATTAGGTTTAAAACATATGTTTTTAACAAAGTATTTTAATATATCATAGGTAGTGCTATTAAATATAATATATAATATTTTAAATGTATACATTACTTAAGTTAGTTAGTTTTTAGTTGTATTATAATGTTATGTTTTTATTTGTACTAAATATTTAGTTGCTTGCACTGTAAATTACTATGTCTCACCTCGTTTTTTCTATAAGATTACTCTATCTTTATTATTACTATAATCTTTTCTGTATATAACTTATATTGTAAATCTCTTGAATTGCCGATTGGCGTTAAATAAACAAATAAATAAATAAATAAATAAATATAAATTAATTGTGAATATAAAATAAGTAATACATAACTTTTGTTTAAGTGTATTACATCATAGTTTAAACATAAGTGTGTACCTACATATGCAATAAAAATAAAACTCATGCATGCACAAATATTTTAGATATTCTGAGTGGAGCAATGAATGTATTGATTTTTATTTTAACACAATTTATAGTAGAAAATAAATTTTATTTTAATAAGTTTTACTCAACTTAAAGAATGATTTCTGATAGAAAATTACTAATCAAATACTAAAATTTAAAATATCCAGTACCTTAAGATATAAATGGGAAAAACAACAACAAAAATGAGGGGGGAATAGGTAACCACTTTGTTGTACATGTTATATCATTGAAGAGTTGATTACTAATGTATGTATTGAATTTAAGCTTTTATAAACTATTATCCATTAACATGAACCTATTTACACTGTTCTTCAATAAGATGGTAATGATTCAAAAGTTAATAACAATCATATAATATTTATTATTATAATAATTACAACGTTTTAGGAAAAAATCAACCTACTAAATGATCTTTAATGTAGAGTACCTACTTCTCCCTTTTAGATTCTGAACGGAGTGAAGAATGTATTGATTTTACAATGATGTGTGTTTTTTTTTTTTTTTATTTATTTTTTTTTTTTTGTGTCTGACGACAACATTTGGAGCAGTAAAAATGCTTCGATTATGGACTTCAGCCCCTCTTTGAAAAGGAAATCGAATCTAGTTGGTACTTTGGGGGGTCAAAAGTTAAAAATTTTCAATATTTTTTAAATGAGTCGGGAAAAACCCTAAAAAAATGAGGGAAAAACGGGATTTTTTACGTAAAATCAGTTTTCGACAAAATCGAATTTTTTATTTTGCTATAACTCAAAAACTAATCGATGTAAACATTTGAAATTTTCACCAAATGTTTATATTAGCGTTCTCCATACACAGTTAAATTTTCAAAGAATTTAGACTTTTTATGTGCTATTTATAGACAATTGAAATTTTAAATTTTTTTTAGTATTTTTTTTTAAAATAACGATAAAAATTTTTTGGCCTGCCAGAAAATCTTGAAAATTTAATACAAGGTTTCTTATAAGTTTTTCTTAAAGTGATAAAAAAAAATCCGAAATCGTTAGTCACAATTTTTTTTTATAAGTGCTTAAAGTTCGAATTTATACGAAATATGTCAAAATTGCGAAAATTGGTAAGTAATTTTGTGGTTGAAAATTCGTAAAATTTTTTTCTTTTATAACTAAGTTTTGAAAATTTGATACAAGGTTCTCCATACATTTTTCTTCAATTATCTGTAAAAAAAACTCAACCGGATTCAGACAAAAAATTTTTATGAGTGTTTGAAATTTAAATTTTTACAATACCGCGTTAAATAACGGTTTAGCCTCAAACGATTTTTGATATTTGTTGTTATTCAAACAGTATAAGTCGTAAATACTTGAAAATTTTACCAGTTATTTAGATTGCCATTTTCTTTACGTGATTTTATTTTCAAAACATTTTGACTTTTTTTGAGCTATTCATAGACAATTGAAATTTTCAATTTTTTTTTATTTTTTTTTTATAAATGTTGATAAAAAAAAATTAGCTGGGACAAATTACTTGAAAATTTAATTGAAGGGTCCACATAACTTGTTCTAACTCTCATTCAAAAATTATAAAAATACATAGGCACAATTTTTTTTTATTAGCATTTGAAGTTCAAATATTGACAAAAATTCGTCAAAATCATGAATATTTTTCACTATTTGGTAGTAAAAAATTTATAAATATTTTTCTATCAAAAGCTAAGAATTGAAAATTTAATACTATGCTGTCCATAAGTTAAGCTTAGAATAATTATAAAAAAGTTTGAGGATTGTTCAATTTAAAAAATTTTACGAGTGTTTAAAGTTTTAATTTTAATTTGAAATTAAAAATACACGTATAAAATAACTTTTTACTAATAAATAATTTTCGATTTTTGTTATTTTTAAAAAATTACTAAACGTAAGATCTTGAAACTTTTACTTAAATGTTTGAATTAGTTTCAAAGTAGAATATATTACAATATTTAAGTATTATATATCCTAGACTGACAAATCATCTCCGTTCAGAATCGTTTTTCGTATACAATGATACCTATCATTGCATTCAAATTTAACCTTCCCTAGTCCGAGGTCCATCCCACCCCCTAATGTACAGCAGAGCGATACTCACTTACCCGCTTTTTTATTTTAAAACATTAATTTGTGATGGATAATATATTTATATATTGTACATTGAATAATGGTAAGAACAAAAGTTATTGCAGGGTATTAATACATTGTTAAATTTAGTATGGATGTAACATTGTAAAAAAACTTGTAAGCCAACATAATTAATACCGTTGTCTGTTATTAACTGCAATATTATTACACTTTCTTTCTTGTTTATACGTACATGCTATTATATAATACATGCTATTTTTCACTAATATTAATGTTTAAATTTATTTGAAACCAACAAATATAACAAAAACCTTTATATGTAAGTACCTATTTTGTATTATTTAATTAATATGTTTTTAATTCAATTATATATTATGTATTAACAATTAACAATTTTTACTTGTAAACGTAGCTGCAATTTTTTTACATCCGTTGGCTGAGCAGATACAGTTTGTCTTAATTCTCGAACTCGCTGACACATTTCATCGATGGCCACTTGTATAGGACATTGCTCTATTTCACGCCTAGCACATACCCGTAAACGTTTCTTGACATATGGAAATTTATACTCAGCTAGAGAATAATAATTTTGGATGATAAATTGTTTTGCTCTATTTCTGTTTAATTCTTTTTTTTTAAATAATGCATATTGAAATATTACTTTTTATAATAGTCTGTCGTTTCCATTGATCGCGCGGACCACTTTGAGATTGGCCACCACCAAGTGTAAACGGTGTTTCGAAAACAAAACTATCAATGTCATGATTGCGTTCAAACTCAGAAACTGAATCGTTATCGATTTCCATGTATTTTTCTCCGTGGTATGGCACGACGTGAGTAATTTGTATATAAGCAAATTTTGCGTCCAAATCAGATATGGAAATCTATACAGACAAGTATTATTATATTTTTTTATAGTAATAATATAATATAAAAACAGTAAAATCAAATGAATTCGATACCAAAACTATTCAAATTATCGTCTATTAAACCCAAACGTTATACTTATGTTGAAAAAATTTTTTGTATAATACTTACGGTACTTGAATCCATAATTATGCGTACGTTATCCCGGCCAAATTTGTCACCGTATTGACACAATAACCGTTCAGATATATCCGATAAAGGTGTTAGTTTTGGTTCCTTGTACACAAATTCAACGCCGTGTTGGTCACCAAAGTATGCCTTAACGAAAAAATGTAAGCAAAAAAGAAATAAGTTTTGTTATACTTATGTAGTCAGTACAATGACAATAGTAATATGATATTGAATTTCATAAAATATAAATAGATAATACATATCATATTTTATTTTATATGATATACTGTATATCATATACATATTATATAAAATATAAAGGCGTTGATGTTTGTAATCTATAGCTGTTATTTACAATAATAATAGCTATATTGCCTATTAGAATAACTGAATGTCTGAATAACTAAATAAGCTCGTTAATATATAAATATTAATAAAATATTTTACCTACTTAAATAATTGGTTTGGTTTTAATAATTAACATTTATATAAAATATTAAAAAATATTAAGAATATTGGTACTTAAATAATTCTTTATTTTGATAAAAATAGATTTCTTGATACATTTTAACGAATTTGAAATCAACTTTGACTAAAAAAAAAAAATGTTATTACATATTAATTCTTCAACTTAAAGAATACAATTTTATAATTTATTTATTATTTTCAGAACTAATTTAAATTTAGTTTAAGTAGCCTCGATTCCCCTATTTTTTTTTCTATAATTAGGATACGATCAATCAAGCAAGCTCAAGTTCATTACTCACGTCCAATTATGTCGCATAACAATAATGCATTTATTTTAAATTGTTTAGTACATAGATAATACCTATATCCAAAACCAATATATTTTATTAAATGTATAAAAATAAAGGATATTCCACAGTGAATCATCCTGCTTTATACTATTAATAAAGTCGCATTATTTTTCGGTAACACGGAATGTACGTCTATTCTATAGTCCAGGGGTGGCCACTAACCTTAAGTCTTAACTTTGGGAGCCAAAAATTTATAAAGTTGATTCGAGGTGAGCCACATTGTAAAGCAATGTTTATAAAATGGAGATACATTTTTCATTTTAAATCAAATAAAGGAAAATGTATTTACATTTAATTTTAGTCTAAGTTTGGTTCAAGAGCCGCATGCGGCTCACGAGCCTCGTTGTGTCCACCCCTGCTATAGTCTATATACCTGTCCGAAAAGCGTGACCCTATAGTAACGGCCAAGCATCCGGCGGCCGGATTGGCGTGCTGACACGGCCGTGTCGTACGCATTACCGACGGTCCGGTAACAGTCGGCTAGCGCATGGTAGTCCTTGCGGTGCTCGTATACAGGTATGACCAGCTTGTACAGCTCGCCAAAACACTCGTACAGCTCGGCCCGGCGTAGACTGACAGCGCATGCTTCCAGCCGCTCCAGCAGAGCCTGCTCACCGTACAGCGTGTCGTTTGCCGCCACGCTGCCGCCGCCGGAGTCCAACTGCAGGCCAGTCTCGTCTCTGGCAATATTCGACGATATTTTCTCGAACGCTTCGGCGCCCCATCCCTGCGTTCCCTTCAGTTTCCGATACTGCGCTACAAGCGCCGCGATGTGGAGCCTACAACAGGCGGCCTGGAAACAATTCACAATTAATACATTCTACTGCTTATATTATATTATTATAAGTGGGGTTCGGACGGTTCGGTAATAATTTAGTTATCATTAAAATAATATGGTTAAAAAATGATTAAAAAAAATATAAGCATATCAAGATTATACCGACGTTATAAGTAAATAAGTAATATGCAAATGTTAAAAATCCCGAATGCTATAAATCGTTATTATTGTGATCAAACCTCTGAAAAGTCTCCGTTGTCATCATGATTTCGAGCCATGGTTTGTAACCAAGTTAAACGCAATTCGGGCGTTGACGCATACGAGTTCGCCAAACTGTGTTGGAGATCGGCCAACATTTCGGGGTCGTGGTTTAGGTCTTTCATACGAGCAGTCGCCATCAACACGGTCCTCACACGTCTTGTTAAGTCTTTCACTTGCATTGGAAACCCTAAACACCCAAACTCGTCTGATTACAGTTACTAGTAAAAACGGTATACATAAATATACTTTTAAAAAGTTTTAACAAACATACGCATTTTAGTATAAATACATAATGCAATTTAAAAATAATTTTAAAATGTTTTATAAGTACCTACAAATGTATTAAAGTGTTGTATTTTATAACCAATTGTAAAAATAAAAAAAAATAATAATTGCTTAAAATGTTTTAAATTTGGGCAGACAAGCTGACAACTTGTGTGGTCCATGGGTTGTAATTTGTAGGCATTCAGGGAGGGCATTTAAAAATTCAAAGAGTTTCAAAAAACTTAAAACCTATTTCATTCACAAAAAAATATTTTGTAAAGCATTGATTTGTATTGAATTGTTTAAAAACATAAAATAAAGAAGCTAACGAGCAACGAGTAGCTTTGAAGTAATCAAAAAATGTGAAATATTTAGTAAGTAAATTTATTTTTAAATACCTACTGGGTTTTAAACTTAACAAAAATTTAAAATATACCTATTAGAATTTAAAATTTGTACAAATCATATGATGGTAGTTTGGCCATAGGCACAATTTTAGGGGGGCTTAGGTGTGTTTAGCACCCCAATTTTGAAACTAACACCAGCAAATTGTTTCATATTAATTTAGATTTTAATAGCAACAGATATCCATAACCTCAAGATAAAATTATAAACAAATATGGAGGAGCCTCAGCATTCTCAATTTTTTCATTAAAATTGCGCCCCTGAGTTTGGCATAACTGCAAGACTGCAACTATACGAGTACATAGAAATTTAAAAATAAGTTAATAGGATGTACATACAGTAGCGGCTATCCTCAAAAAAATATGTGTTTCTGAAAATATTTCTGATGACCTACCACCCACCACAACCTATAAAATATTAGTTAGGTATAAAATACAAATTAGTAATTACTAATTACCAATATTCAATCAGTGGGTCATATATTTTTCCAATTTTTGATAATTTTGCATGTGTTGCTCAAGCAACACATAGACCATAGGATAGCCACCACTGCGTACATATAAAACGCTCTGCTTTAATAATAATAATAATTAATAATATATAATGGTAATATTTGCATACATTTGCTTACTTTTACCACTTTTAACAATGATATAAATATTATATTTATTTTTTAAATTTCTACTTAAAAATCTACAAAACGAAAACATATATACGAAAAAAGGTGATGGGTAAATGAATACTAAATTTGAGTTTAATTATAGATCATTGTATACGAAAAACGATTCTGACAGAAACGGTGGTCTGTCAGCCTAATCACTATTCACTTTTTTATTTTTGCATCTCTAAATTATGTACTATTCCAATTAAATATTCTTTTTTGTTGCAATCATTGTATTTTTTTTAAAAAAATAACCAGTTAATGGTTGGTCAAGAACCACCAGCTAAAAGAAAAAATACCGAGAAGTAGCTACACGAATAAAAAATATTGTAACTACTTACAATGATCACGACAAAAAATAATATTTAATTGGAATAGTATACATATTAATTTAAAGATTCAAAAATAAAAAAATATTTCACATCAGCTCAATAGTAAATAATAATGATCACACGTAGTTTTAGTTTTTAATTTTAATAAGTTAAAAATAAATAAACAGACATAATTTTTTTAAGTTTTATTCATTTTAAAATTTTTAGTTAAGAGGACGCCATACCCGCATGTGTTGTCTCTGTCTTACTAACGTACATCATAACAAATTTTCGTATTATTATTTTAAAGTGAGTTAAAGCTATGTAAAATATAACAACTTTAAACTGTTCATAACTCACTTTAAAATGATGATATCATTAAAAGCATATGTCATTGTTTAGATAATATTCTTACCTTTAAATTTTATAATAGGTAAATTTACTCTAATATTAAAGCTAACGTCACAAAATGTATTCTACTGAACGAAAATTTGTTATGATGTACGTTAGTAAGACAGAGACAACACATGCGGGTATGGAGTCCTCTTAAGGTAACAACAAAAAGGAAAGTGTAAACCGCCAACTAATTACGTATTAAGTACAAGTTGCCAGTCCCAAGCCTGGAAATAAGCGTGAGGGCGTTTACCTTACAGTACTTATTTATTATAAACTTGATATTGAAAATAATTAGAAAAAAAGGTGAATTGGACGGGGAAATGTCCGACGGGAAAATTAGTCTGATGGGGAAATGTAGAACGGGAAAACGAGGACAGGGAAATGTCCATATGACCATAAACCGTTAGAAAATGCTAATATAAATGTTTTGTGAAAATGTTGAATATTTATGCTTTATCATATAGGTATAAACAGGGGCGTATTTAGAAATGTCTTAAGGGGGAGCACAAACAAAAAGTTCAAATTTGCGTACATGGAGCGTAGAGTTGTAAAATGTATCATATAATAAAAATAAATATAAAATACGGTGAATGGGGGAGGCACGAGCTCCATGTGCCCTTCCCTTAAATACGCCCTGGGTATTAACACAAAAATATCTCATATTACTGCCCCGAAATTTCCATCAGGACCCCTCCTCCCTGGCAATTGACAATCTTGGCCATAGTCCTATTTACGGGCCTAGTTAAAATTTAATGTATTATAATATACAAATAATATTTCATAATAAGGTACTCTTACAAAATTAAAAAACATAAATAAGAACTATTTTAGATTCTGAACGGAGTGATGAATGTATTGATTTTACAATGATGTGTGTTTTTTTTTTTTTTTTTGTTTTTTTGTTTTTGTGTCTGTGTACAGCATAACTAGTCGAAATAATGCTTCAATTTCAAACTTTGGGGGTGGTTTCCGATGGCAAAGTGGATATCCTTGGTGCATTATAGAGGTGAAAAGTAAACATTTTCCAACAGTTTTCAAAAAAATCGAGAAAAACATAAAAAAAATGACAGAAAAACGGGAATTTTTACGCAAAACCAGTTTTCGGCAAAATCGAATTTTTTATTTTGCTATAACTCAAAAACTAATCGATGTAAACACTTGAAAATTTCACCAAATTTTTATATTAGTGTTATTTATATACAGTTAAATTTTCAAAGAATTTAGACTTTTTTTGAGCTATTTATAGACAATTGAAATTTTTAATTTTTTTTAGTATTTTTTTTTAAAATAACGATAAAAATTTTTTGGCCGGCCAGAAAATCTTAAAAATTGAATATAAGGTTTCTTATAAGTTGTTCTTAAAGTGATAAAAAAAAATCCGAAATCGTTAGTCACAATTTTTTTTTATAAGTGCTTAAAGTTTGAATTTATACGAAATATGTCAAAATTGCGAAAATTTGCGAGTAATTTTGTGGTTGAAAAATCGTAAAATTTTTTTCTTTTATAACTAAGTTTTGAAAATTTGGTACAAGGTTCTCCATACATTTTTCTTCAAATATCTGTAAAAAAAACTCTACCTGATTCAGACAAAAATTTTTTATGAGTGTTTGAAATTTAAATTTTTACAAAACCGCGTTAAATAACGGTTTAGCCTCAAACGATTTTTGATATTTGTTGTTATTCAAACAATGTAAGTCGTAAATACTTGAAAATTTTACCAGTTAGATTGCCATTTTCTTTACGTGATTTGATTTTCAAAACATTTTGACTTTTTTTAAGCTATTTATAGACAATTGAAATTTTCAATTTTTTTTTATTTTTTTTTTCATAAATGTTGATAAAAAAAATTTAGCTGGGACAAATTACTTGAAAATTTAATTGAAGGGTCCACATAACTTTTTCTAACTCTCATTCAAAAATTATAAAAATACATAGGCACAATTTTTTTTTATTAGCATTTGAAGTTCAAATATTGACAAAAATTCGTCAAAATCATGAATATTTTTCACTATTTGGTAGTTAAAAATTTATAAATATTTTTCTATCAAAAGCTAAGAATTGAAAATTTAATACTATGCTGTCCATAAGTTAAGCTTAGAATAATTATAAAAAAGTTTGAGGATTGTTCAATTTAAAAAATTTTTGCGTGTGTTTAAAGTTTTAATTTTAATTTGAAATCAAAAATACACGTGTAAAATAACTTTTAACTAATAAATAATTTTCGAATTTTGTTATTTTTAAAAAATTACTTGACTACTTCCTTTTACTTTATCTTGAAAAATTTATACTTAAATGTTTGAATTTGTTTCAAAATAGAATATATGATATAATTTAAATATAATATATCCCAGGGGCGTAGCCAAGGGGGGGGTTATCAGGTCACAACCCCCCCATGAGTTTTTTTTTGCTACATGGAGTAATGCTAAGCTTTTAGGGATTTATATAAACATAGGTAAGTTTACCAACAAATTTTGGAAAACCCCCCCCATGAGAAAATCCTGGCTACGCCCCTGAATTATATCCTAGACTGACAAATCATCTCCGTTCAGAATCGTTTTTCGTATACAATGATACCTATCATTGCATTCAAATTTAACCTTTCCTAGTTCAAGGGCCATCCCACCCCCTAATGTACAGCAGAGCGATACTCACTTACCCGCTTTTTTTTTTTTTTGTTTTTAAGTAATCTAATAATAAAATCACCTATTACAAAAATTATAGGAAATAATATTTTTTAAAGTATGATTGATTTATCTTAATATTGTCTGAAGACAATTTAATATCCATTTAAATTTATATATATATATATAAATATATTTTATGCTTAAAAAATAATAATAATAAACTAAAAAATATATAACTGATATGTCAAACCTTAAAGAAAAATATATCTTCTAAGTTCTACAATTCTTGAAATAGGTATTTTATTATTAGATTTCTCAAAAATCATAGATAATGATTTTATATGAATGCGTTTTTATGATTTTTTTTTTTTACATAGAAAAAAAAACGAATATTACGTTAACATCCTCTTAAATAATATATTATGTCTGAAATAACCTGAATAGTTGCTGACTAAAAAATCTAGTTTCGAACCAATTTTCAAATAAAATATTAATTTGTACTTACCAGTATTTTTCATTACTTTATCACTATTGGCATAGCTGTTGATTAATGAGAGACTTTCTTGAAATCGTGAGTTATTGAGACCTGCAGACGTTAAGTCACCTAACAACTGTGACACAGCAATGACAGTTTGCAAATGAACTCTTGTAATGTTTGATGAAGAAAGTTCAAAATTACTACGCATTAATAGATAAAGAGCAGCACAGGATTCTTGTCGTACTTTAGATGATCGACTATTACATCCATTTAATAATTGGGAGCAAAGTTTGCCAACTAAATGAGCAGTACCTTAACATATAATAGTTACAAATATAATTTATAATAGTTTTAAATTAGTTATATAAATTATCACTTTTAAATACCTTTAAATAATACACAAGAAAAGTTATTAATGAACGATCTTAGAGTAGCAAACACATGTCCACAGACTAATGTAGATTGTGGAATGCATAAAAACGCTACGAGAGTGGAAAAAACACTCTCCATGATGTCATTTTCACCATTGTATGCCATTAAAGTATCCTTAAAATGTACACAATAAGATGAAAGAGCATCGAGGACAACTAAACCCACTTCTGCAGTAAGATTGGCTTCACTCTGTACTCGAAATGCCATGTTATCATCACTAGTCGAATTATCTAAAAAAATATAAACATTATATATATATATTTATCAAATACTTATGTAGGTACTCGTATTCTCAAAAAATAATAATTTCATAAGGTATATAAATTATAAATATAACTAACCTAAACACTTAGGTGGTAAGTACCTAATAATATTATAACTTATAAGATGATTTAAAGAGTTCTCAAGTATTAACATAAATATCTGATGTTATATTTAACTAAAAAGTTTAAATTAATTAGATTTAAAAAAAATTTAAATACTTAATAATAAGAACCTTTTTTCGAATTTTCCACTCGACCAATGCTGCCTGTACCATTGCTACTTAATATGGGAGGTGTTAATTGAGACATTTGTGTTTGGCAATTTAAATTAGCTGTTGAATCCACATTAAATTCTGATGGTGGTTGCATTCGGGCAGGTAATGTCATAGATTTCTTTGTGGTAGTAGTAGAAGTTGGTTGTACATTATCTCGGTTATTTGCAGCTAATGTTTCTTCCACTATGTACCGACGTCCCATATACCGAAACTCTTGTAAACTTAACCTATACATTAAAACATGTACATTATTATAGATTTATATGTCTAATACTTACTTATAAGTTAATAATGTAAATATATAACGCTTATAGTATATTACGTATTATTGTGTTATTTTGAGTAGTGTTTTACTTTGACTTTCTTGATCTTTAATCAAGTAAGTATGGTAATTGAAATGAAAAAAGTCTGAATTTTTAAAAGTTCAAAAATTTTTATTAAATAGGAAAATGATAAAAATGTAACTCAGTTGTAATGAGTAAGTGGATAATTAAGCTAGCTTTAACATAAAATATTAATGAGAAAGATCCAATTTCACACCCAAGCGGTATAATGATTTGAATCCACAAAAACGTCGGCGTAAAAAGTCCCAATATCTATTTTTTAACTTTCCTTCAAAACTATTATAGCTAAAAAGTTGACTGAGAGCTCATTAAAATAGGATTATCAAAGATACAAAATGTGAGATAAAAAATTATTTAATTTTTTACAATTAAAAAAATAGTTAGTTTTTGCTAGATTTTCATTTAGCGTGGTAGATTACCGAAACTGGATGACAGATTTTTAGAACTTTATTTTCAATTATTAACTCACTACAAAGCTATAAAGCTGAAAAATATAAAAAACGTGTTTTAATTTTTTTTTTAAGCTCTGTAGCTATAAAAGATAAAGTTCTGAAAATCTTCGCTACACTTCTCCAGGCCAATAAAATCTAACAAGATCTCAAACAACAAAATCCGCTCTCCAGTTTCATACATCTATCTTACTAAATGAAAATGAAAATAAAATACATAGTATATACGTAAATATTGCATACAATTAATAAATTTATAAAAATTGAAAATCAAGAAAGTTTCATGCCGCTCTCTGACTTGTCAAGTGTTTTATTTTTTATTTTTGTAGACAGATTATATGACATTTAAAACTAGTTAAACTATTAATTTCCAATTATGTTAAATAATAATATGAATTGAGGTTTTAGCCACTAATTTTCAAAACCACATCATAGAGTATAGATAAATCATTTAATTTCACATAAAACAATAAGCCATACAAAATGAAAAAATATGCATTTTATATTCCAAAACATTTAAAAAACATCTTATATAATAAAAATTAAGCAGATATGTACCATGTAAAATGTTAATCAAATCAAATCTTATAAATTATTAGTTTCACTTACTCAATAATTTTAAAAAATGCCACAATCTCTGGTTCCGTACAGTAACGCCACCAGGATATTAATTGATCTTGGGATGAATATTTCAAAACAAACAAAAAACATACAAGGACATCTTTGACCTCGGCGGGTTCCAATTTGCTTACTACATTTACTGAAGTGTCTGTAGTAATGTGATATGTCTGTGTGCCACTAACAGATCTAGAATGACGATTTCTATTTGGAACATCCGATTCAGACACGTAAGAGTTTCTTCTAACAGCCGTTTCTTGTGAAAACATTGACAAAGAATTTGTTCGATCGGGAGAAGATAAATTGGAAGCACAGGAATTTATACTTAAATTAGAATCTGTTTTAATCAGTTTATCTTGTTGCTGATGATCCAGGCTGACTAACTTTTTAGATGGCGTTACTAAAAAAAAAAAAAATAATAATATATTATTACTATTCATCCTTTATAGATATAAAATATATATTACGAGCAAAATAGAAAACTTGGCATTTTATAAAAACATGTCTAGAAAATAGGATGACCATTGCTCAATGTAGGTGAGAAAAGTAAAAATTATCATATACAGCCCAGGAATTTTATATAATGACCAAGATCCAGAAAACAATATAAAAATGGAAATTATGAATAATTTTTAAAACTCATATTTCCAATAATATACCAAACTTTCTTTAAATTATTGGGTATTTTATTAAGATATCCAGGCTCTAAATATTTTTTAACTGTTCAATAATTCCAGGTATTTTATAACACACGCCGTGGAAGTAACTTGCGCCGTGGAAGTAATGCGCAAGCGGTTGGCGTCGTCGATTAAACCGAAAAAAAAAAAAAAAAAGGTATTTTATAACATACCAGGCATTGGGTAATGTATAGAATGCTTAGATTTTCTACATTGCTGTAATATAATGTGTAGTAATATAAATAATATTTAAATAACAAAAATATGTTTTAATTTTAATTATTATATGTTATAGAAATAAACATGATTAATGGTAGGAACTTAATACTTAAAATAAATATACAAAATAATATATATACACTTTTAGTTTTTTTTTTTTTAATACATTAAGTATATCACATAATTATTATTTAAAGTAATATTTAATTAAATTATTGTATACTTATTCCTAGTTATTACACTTTTATAAACGTTTTTTAATAATTCTAATATATTTAAAATTATAATAAGAAAAACTTACGGTGACTAGCAATAGCTGCAAAGTATGTAGAATCTCTCAAGTTCAAAGACATTCTTGGACCAATTTCATTAGTAAGGTTTTTGGGTCTAAAATTCAAAAGTTTTAAAATTATTGTAATAAATTATGTAATTGTATATATACATATAAATATTTTAATCAAATATTCTCTCAAAATACCTTGGCGAAGATAAATGTACAGGACGTTTGACTTGATTAATTATTCGTTTTCTATAATCTAAACGTCCTATGTTTTCTATAACAACTCCAAGCCAGGGTAAATATAGTGACGCAATTCGGGCCATTTGTCCCTATAAAATAAATAATATACTATTAATCAATCATTTTACTAAGAATTATAATTACAAAAAAATAATAGGCAGTAATGATTATATATATTAAATAAACCTTAAATGAATACAAATAACAAATTATTTATAAATTTATCATTTTTAAATTAAACGCAATATATTGTAAATAATTTGGAAAAATATGGTTGTAGTTTAGAGATGATAAACAAGTCAGAGTTCTAAAATATACTAATGAGAGTGAAGTCACAGATTAGTGATTAATCTTAAGTAAAAACAACCTAGCTAAAATCCTGCATACACTAATGATAAGATTTAATATTAAAGTTAATTGACAACTTGTCAAACTTAAAATGTAGAACATTATCTGTGTGTGCATTGGTTTCTATACAATATTTTATTTTTTCTGCAATATGAGTGTCAGATTGAAAAAAAAATATAATAGGTGACATTATCATACTCCAAATACACTGCTCGTGATCTATAAATATATTTTAAAAACCACATTTAATTTAAAATCAATATATTTTGACTCAAATATAAAAAAAATGTATTATAATACTCATTATATGTGTTTTTCATAAATCTAACCAATACCTATTAGTAAAAATAATTCTAAAATAATAAAAAACACACAAGAATATTATTACATGCCTTTGATTGATATCGATCATCAAGTTCATGTTTGGCGAGTAAATCGCGAAAACATGCAATAGCTGAATGACGGTATTCGTATGGCAAGCAAAACGAATTTGAAACTTCACGCAACAATATTGCTGTCAAGAAATGATGGCGACAATATTCATCCGACATATAGTATTGAGAATGTGGTGACCATCCTTGTGGCGTTTGTCCGTTTTGGACAGGTAAATTAAATGAGACGTAATGTTCATGTGATATAACTATCTTCATGAATAATAACTTTGCACTTCTAACAAAAGTTGAATCACAAGTCGACAAGCTGTTAATATATAAATTTATTAGTCGAAATATGAATCCTCGGTCCATAAATGTCAAACATTTCTTTAAGAAATGAGCTGCAGCCATATTTAACTTAGCAACTTGAGACGGCATTTCTTTGTGTTTAAGTGTGACATATGGCAATAGTACGTCTATTAACATATGATGAACACGAGACTGATATTCTGAAGAAAACCTTTCATTACGACGCATCTGTGAAAAATATTTTTGCAATTTCAAAAATTATACAGTTACATTGGTATCACACTTTTAAATATACTTTTTTTTTTAAAGTTAAGAAAATATTTATTTTATTTATAAGAGAATAATTTTTTTTTTTTTATATAATTTTTAAATTATAAAAATTCTATCACAGTTGGTTGTAAATATTAAGATTACTAAGAAAAATTCTAAAAAAGAAATACTATTATTTATCAATTCACATTCGCAATATTTCCAAATCATACCATCCAGATATGTTTAAGATTTATGAGCAAGGAAGGCTGAAATCTAGGTTACTTAATAAAACATCTGTAGAAGTAAAAAATATCTAAAAAAAATTTGAAGAAAAATATAGAGGTTAAAAGCAATTTGATTTAAAAATATTGTACTAATACACAACATATACTATAAAATACATATGAGTTATATATTACTATGTTATTTGTAAATAAAAATTGGTGAAATAAGTACCATAAGTATTAAGTATTAATGTGTTATTATTATTATTATAATAATGTAGTAACCACTAAAACAATCAATATAACATTTTTAAATATAGTGACTTTTCATGAAACAGTCATTTTTAATTAATATCCATGTATATATATTATTCAATTATTTACATTTAAGTTTCTAGTTTATTTTGTTATTTTTTCTTTGACAATATTAACATATTGTCATACTCTAAGGATAGAGGAATTTGAAAAAAAAGCTATCTATGATAAAATTATAATTGTACCTTAATCCTGTTTGATGTCAATAAATATTGTCCCATACTCTTTATCACAATTTGAAAGAAAAAGTTTGAATTGATTAGAAATTTATTGATTAATAAAAAATCTGTGTTATCTGGGTTGAGTAAACTTGGTAAATGAGCAAGGAGTTGATCATGCACAGTGTTATTAGGCGTATTTGTGGCTGGAGTAGTAAAAACATACTGAAATACATAAGAAAAATTTAAATAACAAAGATTTACATTATTATTACACACTATATTTATCAGTTAAAATAATTATCTTATAAACTATCTAATTAACATTTAAAAATTTAATTTTAAATACATTTTATAAAGTATTCCTAAAAAGTTATAAAAACGAGAAATTATTATAATATTATTTTTTCATGGACTTTGATATGTTAATTATGTATTATTGATTAGATTTTTTCATAATTTTCTGTAAAACTTCTGGCTAAATGGTTAAATATAAAAAAAACTTTTCAAAAATTCTATACCTTATATAAACTAAAATTTAGTTTAACTTTGGAATTTTTATAACATATTTCAAAAAGCTAAGATTTCCAATTGAAATAAAATATGTAGTTTAACATAAATGATTAGTGATTACTAATACATTTAAAACATCTTTAAAAATTAAAAGAAATACTGTATTTAGCTCATACATTTTCAACAAGAAGTGTCTACCTAATTTAATTTTACTTTCTATAAACTAGTCTATGGATCAATAGATACACTAACAAAGATACATCTTAGTAAGCCTAAATTTATGTAACACTTGTATAATTAAAAACATAATTTATAAAATTTACCAAGAATTTGATTATATAATTCAGTTTAAGTTATAACACAGATATTGTTTTTATATAATAGAGAGATAATTTATTATATGCATTAAATTAATCATTTATTGTCTAACAACAACTGATAAAATAATATAAATAAAGTAATATGCCACATACCTTAATGTAAATGTTTAATGTGTCACATCTACCAGATTCTTGAATTGAATCTACTATGTGAACCAATAACCTAATTATATTGCTTGCAATATTTGTACAAGAAGTAAATGCCAGCAAATTAAATAACTGATTGAATAATGTTGGCAAAAAGTTGATTACAGAAATTAAATCAATTGCGTGCGATGCCTAAGAAATACAATATAAAAATACTTATATATGTTACTAAAAATATTGACAGTTTAAGAAATGATGACATTTCCCAATAAAGGAATTAGGTCTAAGAAAATCTAGGAATTGTTCTACTTTTAATTTAAAAATGTATACTGAAAAAATAAAAATTCCATAATGGCTACCTATACTTAGCTACTGGGCTACTAATTTCCACATAACTATCACTTAAATTTATGAGTTTTATTGGTCCGTCCTATGTTTGATTATCCAGTTGTTTAAGTATAGCATCAATTATAAACGATAGATGAAATTGGCTCTTTGCAATTGAAGAAAAATACTGAATGTATTTTAAAATCAAAAGATGAAAAAAACCGAAGAAAATGAACACAAGAAATGTTAATAAGTACAGTGACATAATTTACTTTCTTTTATAGGCATTGTCATCAATTCCCTGGTTAAACATATTTAATTTTAATAGAAGTATACATTACTTTTAATATTTTACATGTTTCTGTTTCGGGAGGTATAATGGTGGTTATTTTACTATGTTCCAGACGTTCTGCATGTGCAAAAAGGTTTTGCATATGGTTATCTGATGAATAAACACTGGATAACAAATGGCATTTGAATGAAAATAAAGGCTTTTGTCCATCTATCCAACACACTTCTGGTCCACAATACTAAATGTATTCAAAAATTTAAAAAAAAAAAATTAAAAACATAATTTATAATATTTTAATTATGTATATATTTAGTTACGATTATTAGATAAAGAATATTATAACATAACTTAAAATTAGATTAATGTTTAGAATGGAAAACTATCAACTATTTACTAAAAAATTTGTCTTGATATAAATAACAACTACTTAATTATTATTTATTAAATAATTTAAGGACAAAGGTATATAATAAATAATAGGTATTAGGATAAATAAATAAATAAATATTTAAGTAATCATTCAAATGTTTGTATTAAATTTATTTTATCATATTACTAATTGTTAGTTATATATAGGTATAACAGGGTGATTGATTTAAGGTAAGACATTCATTATTCAAGTTACATTATAATATGTACAAATAACAATTAACTGTATTATAGAAAAGAAATGGCTTACTCCTTTTCCAAGACCAAATGGCTGTACTGATAAATATCCAGCTGGTAAACCTACAGATACAGGTAAAAATTTGGCATCCACATTGATTCTAAATAAATTAAATATAATTAAGATTATGAGACAATGTAAAATACTAATAAGACAAGATAAATTTATTATTACTTGGATTTGAAGATAAGAGGTAGCCATGAGTATCCTACTATTGTTTCTACTGAAATATTTGATTGTTTTTTACGTGAACCATCTACCGAAATATGTTTAAAAGTAAACAATAGATGGTGTTTAGGAGTTATGTGCACTGGTAGTTTTATTTTAATTTCATCATACCAAATTGGGTTTGTACTATGGTATAGAACATTAGTGCACATAGAACTCAATAATTGACCATGTGTCCCATAAATGCACTATAATATTTTTAAGTAATATTTAAAAATATTTTATAAATTAACTTTAAGAGAAACATTTTAAATATAAAATTACTTTAATAGGCTTTGAGTCAATATTATCACTATCAAATAGTTGAACCATACACGTAATGTTTCGAGCTCGAGGAATATGCTTTTGTGTATCGAATGCCAAAGACAGTGGATACACATATATGTGATTAATATAAGTCGTTTGTGGATGTGCATCTGGATATAACTCTGTAATTTCAATGATTGGATGATCTCGACTAGGAGGAATAGGAAAAGGTTTAACTGCAGTCCAACATGTAGTCAATACATCTAAACAATAAAAAATAATTAATACAAATAATATAAGAGCCAACATAAAATAAAACCAGATGAGAAGTTTATAAAATTTATTAAATCAACCATTGTAATGATGAATTTAGTTAAATAATTATATAGTATTTTTATTAACACACCATTAGATATTATAATATCATAATATCCTAATGCAAATGTGTTTAATAATCATATAATAATTATAGAAAAAAGTAAAAATCAAAGATATAATAAATTTCTACCACCACCTATCTTACCTACCTTAAACTTTAAAAGATGCCAATAATTATACGTTAAAAAAGATATATATGATTAATTGTTGATTCTTACTTTCTGGAGTACTGGTCAACTGTTGAATTTTTATTTGGACATGACCAGGAATTATAACACATTTGTTCATTTTTTCAGGTCTAAAAAAAAAGTTTTTTTCATAAAATCATCTAAAAACAAAAACAAAACTATAATAAACTAAACTCACTTGCGATATTCCATTAGTATTTTCACCATATCATCATCTCCTAGCTTAGAAAGCTCCTGCCTATACAATGTCATATAATCGGAAGATGTATCTAGTTCACAACTATATAATCGAAACAAAGGTCGAGCAGACCAAGCAAATGGCATTCGGTAATTACCTAACCTAAAAAATAAAAACAAATTAATAATTTATTTTTATTTCAACTATACTTAGATTCACAATTTTTTTTTTTTTTTTGTTTACCTATGACTAATATTTTTAACAGCTTTGAATACTTTTAAACCATTATCTTTATTATTCATTGTTGCTTTAATATATGGTTCAGAAACACGTACTATACCACCCTGAAGTACTTTATCTATTCTTAAAACTAAGAATATATCTGAATGAGGTTTTGATATACACATTATTGCCTAAAAATATAATAAAAATACTTTTAAATAATGTATATAATATATATAATAGTATGAATAAATAAGTGGTAATTCATTAATAATTTGTATAATATTATATATTCATCCATTATTCATTCTAGAAAAAAAACATTTAATTTAAATTTAATTATTTTTTATTTATTTTTTTGTAATATCTGAAACAATGCGTAAAAAAAATTAATTTAATATCATGGGATTGCTTAGTTACCCTTACCAAAAACTAAATTAAATTTCAATTGTATCAATATATATATTATAGTTATAATACCTATAGAAGATTTATTTTTAATAAAACAGTAATTCCAGAATTGCTCATTCAAGTAAAAATTTAAAAATAAAAACCATAAAACGATAAGTACAGATTTTTTATCATTATAAAGAAATTACTCTGCATTAACCTTAGAAATTAAGGTGTTTATAGTTATATAAAATAATTACTTGTTTTTGCTTGAATAACCAATTCTTGGTCACTTTACAATTTTTTGATATCTCGATAAACTTATGACCATCAATTTGATTATCATGATTAAGTAGATTTTTCATACTGTCATGGTTAATATCAAAATGGAAATCTTCTGATATTTTTTTACCAGCGCGTATATCAAACAATGCCATTGTTGTAAAATATGGTTCAACCTATACAAAAGAAAAAAAACTAAATTAAAAAGTTATTGTAAATAACATTAGTAATACTTTAATAAATAATGATTGATAAGGAATGCAATTGTATATTATTTAAATATTTACATACTTAAAAAGAATATATTATAGAAAATAGTAATAAAGAAGTAAGTATCTACATTTTATTGAGAATTGTTACTTAAAAATGTAAAGTACAATATAATAATTATTATATTACCAATATTGTTTATATAAAAATTTTTCATGATTAAGATTTTTGTTTAATTTTTTATTTGTTTAGTTCAATTAAATTTGGAAACTTAAGATCCAAACTTATAAGATCTATTAGTATTTAATTAAAATTGTTTATTTATTTTTAAAAAACAAACTACAAGTAATTTCAAAAAATTATCACTTACTCGTATATGTACATTGTACAATCAGTATTCAATCTTCAATTTAAGATTATATCATAAATTATGCTAAGTAATACATTTTTAGATTTTTTACTAGGTACTTAAAAATTATTTTTTAAATAAATCTCAACACTAAAATAAGTCAGAAATGATTGTATGCAACTATTTTATTATAAAAAACAATTATTACTTGATTTGTGGAACCATCGTTTTCCTCATTGCTTATTTGTAATCGAAAGCTCAATGCTTGGCATTCAATTAGAACTCTCTGACCAAACTTTTCTTTGTATGGCTCTGATATACTATCAGCTGGTTGATTTAAAACATCTTGTCTAATATAACTACTAGGCTGTTAAAAAAAAAAGTTTATTTATTTATTTTTGTAATAAATATTATAAAATTAAAAGTTTTTAAAAATATTAATAAAATTTTCTGATATATAATAAAAAAAAATTTTATACTAAGAATACTATTTACTTGTTGTAGAAATGGATAAACGGCAAAAAGTCTTCTTCTATTTTCTTGACGTGCATGTGCATTTAATGAATCAGTTTCTCTTGCGTATCTCATCAATTGAGGATTTACACTATGTTCTAAGCCTTTTAATGTACCAAAACTATCATTAGGTGGTATACTTGGTATGTTCTTGTCACTAGGAGTAATTTCTTCTAAATAATTCAGTAATGTAAAGTCAATACATATTACATTATAAAAAATATTTAGTAAGGTTACCTACTTAATATTAAGAAAGATATTTTTAATTGGAAAGTATAACATTCAAATATATATGGAAAACATGGTATAAAGTAACTAAAATTAATTTCAAAATATAAAATAATGAATTCATAAAATATATATTTATAACTTTATATATATTTACTTTTCAACAAATTTCAAAATTAAATTAAATCAAAACACCTAATCACTGTTAGAAATGTGTGAATAGAATGACTTATGTTCCTTGTTAGCTTCATTATTTTATACTTGGACCATTGATTTTATTTTTAAATATTAGCAATTCCCTTATGCTGAACATTTTTCGTAATAATAGTAGTAAAAATAATAAAAATACCCAGAATCTCAAACTTCCGCAAATTAAACAATTTCAACCGTTTATCTGTGCATTGGCCCAAGCATAAATAGCTTGTTGTATACTGGTATTATTGGGAGAGTTCAGAAAGTAATACAGGTTGTCGATGATGCATCGACGCCCGCCGTATAGAACAAATACAATTTGTCGACATCAGCAGTCAAAATATTAATAATATAATTATACTGTTTAAAGTTTAAACATATAAATTAAACTTTTCTGACTACATTTATACTTGTGTAAGACAGAAATAACACATGCGGGTACTACATCCTCTAAATGATTAAATTTAATTTTTTCATACTATTATTTTCTGTTATTTTGTCTTCCCGTTTATCACTATTGTGCTGCAATGCTAATTGTAATTTGGTCATCCAATCCATAAGTTCAGGCTCTGTATCAGATGCTAAACAATAGCTTTTATCGGTATCAGCCATCCGTAATTCAAAACAAAATCGGCCTTTTTTACTATTCTAAAAATGTAGACATTATACAATAAAAAGACTATCAAATATAAGTAAAATATAAAGTAAATAATCAAAAATGTTTACCCGAATTACTTTGTCGCACAAATCCATAACAATTGTTGCTTTAGTATCACCTTTTTTATCATCCTTATAAACCTCTAATATATATGTTCCATCCACTTGTTGTCTAAAAATAAATAATAGATTATAAACAAATATTGTATTATATATTTATATTCATAGCAGTTGAGAAATATTTTAGTTTTAGTTAAAATAGTATTACTTAAAAAACCTAGTAATGATGTATGTAAATTTACTTCAATATACAAAAACGTCGTTTGAATGATTTTGAACCAGCTAAATTAGCAAACATTCGTTCTGAGGCACCTCCACCGCCATCAGGACCTTTATATAAATACCCTTGTTTGAATAAAGCACTATCAGTTTTTATTGTTTTCCATTCCTTTTGAATAAAAATGAATTTAATAGTTTATACAATATAATAATATTAAACCACATAACAATAATTGTATTACTTTATCTAATCCATCTAGGTCTGTATCAATCTCATAAATTTCTTCTTTGAAATCATCATTTTTGAATACTCTAAAAAATTGGAATAAGTATTGAGTATACATGAGTGGTAGATACTGTTTAAATGTATACAAAACATTTATATAAACATAATTACTCTGATGGAAATTGAATATATGATCCTGAATATGCACTATACTTATAGTGTATAACATTCCAGTTAGCTAAGTAACTTTCTATACATCTTTTTGTTAAAAGTGAGCAATCTGTTGTGTCTGCGTTAGAAGGAATACTGGGATCCATAGTACGATATCTTTTTGGTAAAACCACTTGCTATATATAAAAAAAAAGTTTCGTTTTATTAAAAAAATATGTATTAACCATCAAAAAAATATTACATAATTAATTAATATCATTTAAATTTTTAAATTTGAAATATTTGATTTAGTTCTAGACTTACTGAAACATCGTCAGAAGGATAAAGTAATAATTCTCTTTGAGGATCATTTTGAAAAACTGTATGGTTCTTAGCAATATAATCTTCAAAGTCTAATGGATCTACTTGAAAACATTTTTGCTGTCAAAAATAAAATAATATTATTTATACATTATTTATAAATAAAATAATTAAAATTTATAACATTTTTTAAAAAAATAACTGTAAAATAACAATATATATTACATATTTATTTTATTTTATTAATAATTTTAATAGATAAGAATTTGTTTAATTAGGTACACATTTTATTTTCTAAATCAAAGTACTCTAAAACTGAACTTTTTAACCTAAACTTTTAAAATTACTTGAATTAACTTTAAAATACAAAATCAAAATTTTACATTTTAAATGTATGTTTAATTAACCATTGTACATCTATCATAAAATATCAGTAGAGAAGATAATTATATTAGATAAATAGAAATTAATAATATAATAATAATATGTGAAATTAGGACAGTTATGGCCCGAGGTAGAGAAATTTTTATTTAACAGTTTAATTATTTTATATTCTATTATCTAGTTAAAGAGGTGAAGTTACCTTTAATACTTATATTATTAACATTAAAAAAAGTCTTGTCAAAAGTATATTTAAAATATTGAATAAAAAGCAATATTATGCAACATGTCTAAAGTCATTAAATTAAATAACCTAAAACATTCAGCAATTGATCAAAAATTAGTTCCATTTCTAAATTAGCATTATTAAATTATAAAAACATTATACTAAAAAATTAAAAAAGATATTTTACAAAAATGAAGTAGATTTACTAATTAAGACTTACGTTATTTGAACTATCACGGACAACTTGAGATACAGTTTCTCGAAGTTGAGCTGCCATTCCTGGCCGCCCTAAGCCTTTGGTGAATTTTCTTTCTCCCATACTCAACTCTGAACTCAACTTATGTTAAAAATTAAATATAAATTACAAATAACATAAAAATACATTTTTAAATGCATAATAAATAATAATTAATTTTAATAATGAATATGGAAATTGTAAACGTTGTAATGCTGTTATTTTGAAACTTAAGTAATATTATTATAATACTGAAGTCTATGAACAATAAAAAATGGTTTTCAACTAGTTATAATTTAAAATGTTACTAAAATTTGGCTGTCGCATCTAAGCCTTCTATAATTGCATAATTCATTAATATATGCCGCGTACCGATAATGATAACGATAATGATAGTTGATAATATATGATAGCTGATAAGGTGCTAAGACCATTTTGAGATTTGAATGTTGTTTTTTTTATACAACAACTCTTGCCTACTTGAAGATAAAGTAGATAAACGAAAACGATTAAAGATAAAAATTGTTTGGTAATAACTTATAACTTATAAGTATAAGTGCCAAATTCTAGTTAAGTGGTAACAGGTGGACGGCTATATTGATGTCGTAAACTCGTAACCAAAAAAAATAATTATACCTATTCACATAACAATATTGGTAATCAAAAAAATGTTCGTAAATCCCTATTCTAATCCGTGTCATCGTACTCATGGTTTGTAGTAGGTTGTAGGTATTTTTATTGTTTTACGTGCCAACAATTTTGTTATTTAAAACGCATCATGTTTTATTATTTAGGATTTGGCCCTTCTTGCATTTACATATTTTTTAAACATTTCAATAGACCCCCAGACAATCAAAGGTACCTAATATGTTAGATATACTTGTGTATAGAAAGGAGTTGCGGGGACGAAGCCCCTGCGGGTCACTTTACATTGGATTATTAGAGTCCACCTCAAAAATAAACTAAATGTCCACCTATGTTTTTATGGTGTTCGTAAATGAGGTATAGGTAATAATCAAGATATAGGTAAATTTGTTTTGTGAAATGTTAAAATTAAATACCAAGTTTGACTATATATTTTTACATATTTGGTACCAAATATTTTTAGAAAAGTATTTAGGTATTTAAAATTTGTCAACATACCTATTAGTGCATTTTTTGCATTTTATTATTTTTATTAACGTAATTTTACAGTCGGTCAATATCACATTTTTGAATAAAATTGGATAATTATAGTGAAAATTAGTTAAATTAATTTAAATTGTATACAATTTTTAGTTTTTATAGCTAAGGCTTGATAAATTAATACGAGGTTTCTCAATAGTAGATCTTATTGAAAGCTAAAAATCTTTAGAATTTTTAAACCTAGTGTTTTTATAGACATTTGAAGTTTAACTAAGCAAAACAAAGATCTTTTAAAATAAAGAATTATGATTTTAGTTATCTTTGTTTAATTTAATAATATTATTTCTGGAGACTCAATTTAGACGTTATTATTATAATTTACTAAATGCACAATGAAATTTTCAAAGTATTTAGGTATTGACTATTGCTTATATAAAGTCGTAAGTAACCTATACGGCCATACTACGAATATTTTCACACTATTCTATGGTACCTAAGTCTTGCCGTCTCGGTTAAAAGTTAGATAATAACCATGATAATATATTATGTAAATTAGAAATACTATTATATAATACCTACTAATTTTAGTAATTTATAAATATCAAATAATAAATCTTATGTTTTTGGAAAAAATTAGACCAATCTAGGTACAATATTTGTACGTATAAATGTATAATGTATAATAGTAAAATAAATTACTATAATAGCAATTTAATTGTATACCTAATACAAATATATACCTACTTAGTTATATAGCCATATAGGTTGACTGATCATCTCCACTTAAAATAATTTATCATTGAGTTCAAATTTAACACATCTAGTACAACAGTACACAATGATCTACTCAATGACAAGGTCCACTCGACACAGTCAACACCTACGACTGAACAGTAGCTACAGCACGCCAGCACAGCGATAGGTAGCTATTTACCCACTTTTTAATACTTTTAGATTTTAACAAAGGGTAGGTAGCAAGTATACTAGTATCATAAATGGGTAGTGGTTACTGGTTAATGGCCAATAGGTATGTGAATACTACAATTATTATTTGTTGATAACTCATTCATCAAATATATAGTTTTAAATCGTGGAAACTAAAAATATTCTAATTCAACAACCATTTAAAAGCTTATTAAAAATATTAGGTTGATAGAAAATATTAAATAAGAAAATGTAATTCATTTAAGAATCCATCGGGAAATATTAGTATTTTGTTTACTCTTACCTCTCAGTAATAGACCATGATGTCGAAATAGTATTCTTTGAACTTCACTGTTATACTGTTTGTACCTAATTATTGTTTCTTGGCTTTTTACCTTTTGGAAAGATGCCTTAGTGGCTTAGTATAATATTACAGTGTTTTAAATATTCAATTGTAACTCGTAGGTAATTTGTTATATTCATTGGTGTGAGAAAACTAAAAGTTAGTAATGGTGTAGTGTGTAGAGCCCATATATACTATTTTATTATAATAGGTTTATTATTAAAAGTATTGAACTTATTTGAACTTAATGTGCTTTTAATTTTTAGTATACCTAATAGAAAAATATAAGTTTCACACATCAAACATCGTTTCAGAGAACTATATTTACTATACTAAGTCGTGGCGAATTGACATTGAAGTTAAAATACAATCAACAAAGAAAAAAAAATATAAATAATGTTGTCAATAATAGATAATCACAACTCTCAAATAAACCACTGAACAATATTGGTTTCTCAATGCACAATCACAAATAGCTCATAACAATTTTTAATAGGTATACATATAATATTAGCCATTACACGTTATTTATACGATTAACTGTGTACAAACTTTCAACTACACAGCGTACACAGTGAATTATTTTAATTATTTTTCAAACTTGCTGTAAAATTATAATCTAAAATTGATTGGTTATTTAGGTATATTTATTATAAATCAATATAAGGGCAATTTGATGGACACATAAACATATTACTTGCTTCAGTCCGTAAAAATTCGTAGGGCGCGTCTGAGCACGTCTTGCGAGCCCTGTACGCACGTCTATGAACTGATAGACTGCCTAAAATTATCATTAACAATAATAAATAATATATCATGGGATAATTGGATGAAGTATAAAGTATAATAATATATAAATATTAAATTAGTATTAAAGTCATACCCCATAATGACCCCATAGGCCACAATAGACCCCATTTTGGGAAGTGTGACTAGTGACTACTTTTCGTGCAATAGGTTGCAGAGTTTGCCCCATTATTATTAGTCTTCATGGTCCCTCATCACTATCATAACATACTAAAATATGCATAGAACTATAGAACACGGTGTATTTATGCTGTGATCATTGAGATAGATAATGATAGATAAAATGCAGTACATGAAATAAGTAATAACCATATTATTATCAATAAAAATATATATATTATAATATATATATTTAGTAACCCATACAAGGTAAAAATTAAATAAATTTAAAGTAAAAATATAAAAACAATTACAGACACAGTCACATAGATCTAAATAAAAACGAAAATAGGTATAAACTATAAAGGTATTATTATAATGTGTATAAATGTATGGTGTATTACGTATGCCTTATTTTTTGTTTGCCGTACGGTAGTGGGGGTAACATCTTAACCGGCTGACCGTTTTTTAGTGTCTAGTATGCACAGATTTCTATATAGAACTTAGTATAGAAGTCTGTGCTAGTATGCACTCCAGTATTGTTATCTATCTCGGTGGTTATCTATAAGACTACAACAAATTAGATTTAATTTATGATAATAAATAATAATATTAATATATGTGATAGATGATCATAGACTATAGAGTTCAATGAATATATTGTCATGAGCATTGACATAATATTATGTCAATGGTCATGAGTTATTAGTTATTACTTTTTAATGAATACTAATCAGTGACTACACTACTACAGGAAGTCAGAAAATCAACGAACTGCGAAAGATTTTTAAACATAACTTTCTAAATCGTTAAAAATATTTAATGTTTGGCATTTGCTTTAGCTGTTCTTTGTAATAATGTTATGTATAAAATATTAATCAGAATTTATTATTGAAAGCGCATATATATAAATTATAATGAACAGCAACCAAGTATTAGAATCAATACGAAAAATTTTGAATTTTTCAATCAAACGTAATGGATATGATAGAATTCTAGATAAGGTATGATTAATTTTGTTAAATAATTAGGTACCTATTTATTAGTGACTAAGTTTCTTATTAATTATTGTATGTTTAACTATGTTATATTATTATGTATAATACACTGAGTAAAATTAAATGTTTTAACTTGTTAATATATTGATATTATTTTAATTTTAACTGGGATAGGAGGTATAATAAATGAATATATGTACTTGATGTATTAAGAATTTAATATCTAATTAATAGGGAAACTATAGGCACTCGAAGGTTGGATCTTTGAATTATAATTTGTGACACAAAATATGTATCTATTCATTTATATACATCCAGGCCCAGCTCAAGGGGTAGGCGACATAGGCCCACGGGTCCTAGGGTGGCATTTAACATTTTTGTATTAATTATTTAATGTAATATTTATATGTAAGGGGCGGTTAAACTCAAGTTTGCCTAAGTGTGTTTAAACACTTGAGCCGGCCTATATATATCATACAAAAATAGGTTAAATACATAAACTTATAGTTTTAAAAATTGAGCCATATACTATAAACATGATAACTAATAAGAATTGTAAGCATTTACTATAGAAACTATAAAGTGCCTATTATATATTTTAGTAAATGAACTAGATATCTAATAAAAATGAATTTTTGTTTTTTGAAATTCAAAGAGTAAAGCATCATTTCATTCAGTCCTCATAACTACCCTTGTATTTTTCACTGTAAGTTTGAACAACTTTTCAACACTTAAAAAAATGAGGTATTTTAAATTATTAATATAATTTTGTGTAAAATAACAATATAATTTTAACATGACGTGTATATATATATATATATATTATATCCAATTATAAAATTTATAAGATAATATCTAACTATATCTTAATAGTAATCGATTAATTGAAACATCTAATTTTATTGGATGTAAAAAATATTAATATTTATAAGGTATACATGGTTTTCTTAATTATAGGTGTAGGTACCTATATTTACCTATATTTAATGGCATTAGTTAAATTCAAAATAAAATATTTATTTAAAATATTATATTTTTAAGCCTAATAAAATAATAAACTAAAGATAAATTAAATGTATTCTATACTTATATAGGTGAATATAATATCAGCTGGAAATGGCCAATGTATTGCTGAGATGGTTGTTGAAAAACAACATACCAATTCATATGGTACACTTCATGGAGGTTTTACAGCTACTGCTGTAGATGTTTTGTCTAGCATGGCTGTATTGACTCATCCACGAGTTGTTGAAAATATTGATTCGGCACCTAACAGTGGTGTTTCAGTTGATATTCATATTTCGTATGTATATTCTAAATTTTACAATTTATTCTTTTAATATATTTAAAGTAAAAATATATATAATTGATTCTAAGTTAATAAGTTTTAATTTTTTTGGTGTTTGAATTATTATCAATATAATATATTTATAAATATCAGTATATATTAGTGCCCTTGTACAAGCTTGTTCGGTAAAGGTTCCATTATCTTCTTGTGGGACTATGGGAGTAACAAAAAATAATATATAAAATCATTAATAAATTGTTTGAAACTATTACATTTTAGTTATCGATCAATATAATAACTAGGGAACAGATGTTTATCCTCAAAAAAATTTAAAAATATGCATGCAATCATGCACTATAAAGTATAAAAATATGGTTAGAATTAAAAGGTTTATTATTATAAAAATTAAAAATTAAAAAAGATGTTTGCAAACTGTTGTTGAATTTTTGTTAATCTAAAAATAATATATATGGGTATATATTAGAACAATGTTTCCCAACTTCTTTTACTCGTGGAACCTTCACAAGAGCTTGGACATTTTATGGAACCCTGTAAAAATTTTAGAGCAATTCTATGTTAGAATCATAATTCAAATCAAAAATATGGTACTTCTGTATTATTTCGACTACTTTAGGTGCACAACCGTGTTATCTCAACTACCAAAATAGTTCCAAGACTACCTATTATGATCACCTGTGTTATCTCGACTACTGCAATTTATTAAATAATAAAAAAGTTTATAATGATTATGTTTAATTAACATATTTTAGTTAACAATAATAATTCCAAATTTAAACCTATTTTGAAAAACAATAACATTTAAGTATTAAGTAATAAAAATAATGAATGGATGTAATAGTATAAAACATTTAGTTAGGTTCAATAATTTTTTTCAGGAGGAAATAGGTTTTAATATTTATTAAAATTTTGTGTGGATCCTTTGCAAGATATTGTTGCCAAACAAATTCAGTCAGGTATGAATCCAAATGATGGCGAGCTGTTCCGTAGGTTTTTTATTTCACCACTTTGCCGATCCCCAAAAGCGTTAATCGTTTGAGTGAATTAAAAAAATTCATACTGACTAGATGTAGAATATTATGGAATATGGATAATAGGACCTAAACTAATTGGTTTGTAGTAAATTGTACATCGAAAACAAAATTAAATTATACATTATGATGATACGGAGGTAGTCTTGAAAATATTTGGATAGTCAAGATAACCCATATGATTCTAACAGGTAGTCTTGGAAATATTTTGGTAGTTGAGATTACATGGAAGTACCAAAAATATTATTAATTAATTTATATTTTCTCATATTTCTGACGAAACCCTTAGGTTCTGCAAAACACCAGTTGGGTAACACTGTATTAGAAACCAAGTACCGATACGAGCAAAAACTAGCTATTCCCGGTTGACACAAATATTACTTATAGCCATATAGAACTATAGCCGCGGGACATTTTGGTCTATTAATATTAGTTGTACAGAGTTTGTTAATATAATACGAAAAACCTCAAATATGCAGTAAAAGCATGATTAATATGGAAATATGATCAAAAATATGCAAAATTAAATTGATAAATTTGAATTCTTTGAGTGATGAAACAAATTTCTATCTTACTCAGCATTCATTTAGATGTTATTAAAAAATATGATAAATGCCTAAACATTTTCTGCTTAATAATTACATTTATTATAAGCTTTTAGTTATAAAAAAGTTATAATTAATATTGCGTAACTTAAATTAATTTTATTATTATTTGTTTTTAGGTATTTAAATTCAGCAAAAATTGGTGACCGAATAGTTATTGATTCCGAAACTGTTAAACTTGGAAGAACTTTAGCATTTTTAAAAGTGACATTGCTTAGGAAAGATGATAATGTTATCTTAGCTCAAGGTTCACATACTAAGTTTGTAGGATGATATTAAATATTTGGTACTTTATGTAAAACTAAATTTTATTGTTGTTATTTACTAATAATATCAAAAAATGTATTTATTTTAATTTAATTCATAGTCAAAAATCAAAATGTTTCTTTGTTATACTTACTTTTTAGTTTTTGTTTTGTTAATTATTAAATATTAATAAAAAAGTTTTCACCATTTATATTTTTGCATTAAATCTTTTCTGGTATTTTTAATTAACTATATAAATATGTTATTTTTTTAATAAATAAAAAGATGCTTTATTTTATTTGCAAATTTTTAGTTGGGGATAGGCGCAGTTCTAGGACTACATTTTTGTATGGTCAACAATAGATTGATAATTAGGTTTTAACTGCAAATAATATTTCTCATTTCCTCCCCCCTCCCCACAAATTTTTTTAATGCTTATAGCTTTCACAATTACCTTACATATTAGCAGTAGGTACATTATAGTATGTATCTTAAAATCTTTATATTAATAATAAAAATATGTAGGTAATAAATATTTTAAATATAAAAAATAGAGTAATTCTTAGTTTTGAATTAATCAAGTATAATTATATTTATTTATATATATTTAAATTTAACTAAAAATAATTTAGACTAATTAAAAAAAAAAAAAGTAAAAGCTTAATTTGAAATTGGATTTTTCTGTTTTTCAAGCTTGTAAATACTTCATGGGCAGCAGTTGGATTTCTTAATAATGTGTCTGAGTTTTCTGTATCAATTGATAACAGTGTAAGGCTGCTTAATCGTGAAATTTTCATTGTAGATATTAAATATGTATTAACACAGCGTATGGTGGAAAAACTGTGTTAGGTTAGGTCAAATGATAAAACATCTTATTTTTGTATGAAAATGACATTTTTAAAATAAGCAGCATCAGACATTTTGGTATGGGCAGCTGCCCACTTTGCCCATATGTTAAAACCGCCACTGGTTGGGAAATTTTGGATTTTTAAAAATATGCAACCTAAACAAAGCAGTATAATTTTATGAAAAAATGTTTTTAACTTTTTAATTAAATACTGTTTGGTTTTGAATTATTTAAAATTGTTTCCAACATATAGTATAGCATTCAGTAATTGATTCATATTTTTTAGGTTTGAAACTCAGAAAATTTGATACAATCTGTGTTTATTATATAAAAATATGTTAAGTGATGGATCACAATTATCTTAAGATTATGTAGCTTAGTACTAGCTTTCACTATTTCTTTGTTCTGCATAAAATATAAAAACTGGATTCATAATTAAATACCTTATAACTTTTACAGACAACTTGTTTAATTAGGTCATCATTTTTAAAATGTATAAGTTATTACGATGCTTTCTTAATTGTTTGATTTAAAAATAATTATTACGGGTTCTAATGTATATATTAATCCTAAGTTAACATAGTCTGTGTATTTTAATGATATCAAAATGTCTTGATAATTTTTTTAATAATATATTTAGTAATTGAAGTTTAAAATAATAAAGGTTAAAGTTGAATTTTTAAATATCTACAGTTGATTTACACACTTAACATCCAAATGTTAATCATAAATCGTAGCATTTAAAAAATAATTTAAAGTGAAGCTCGGATTTGCAATAAATTGTTGTTCATCAAAGTTTAGTTATAACTTATAACTTGCTTGCTTACATATTTTTTAAACAATGTTTTATGATTTTTCAAACTATTTAAAGATTAAAATAATGTTTAATTTCCATACAATTTTTCATGTTTAACAAAAGTACCAATAACTACATAAAACCTTTTTTAACAATTTTATAACCTTAATATAGGCATAAAATATATCAATATAAGTAAACATATGTAACATTTAAAAATAATACAGTTATATAAACAAAGCCAAGTAAAACCAACTATAATTTATTAGTACTACCGTACAAAATACAAATAGTATATAATGCCTATCCGGAGCAGTTAAAGGCGTAATTAATGTAAAGAAATAATTTTATTTCTATAAATATTAAATAGCATAATATTTATTCTTTATACTATGCCCTATCTATTTGTTGGTAGGAACTAACTTATTTTTTAGGTATTGTAAATTAATAACAAAAAAATAATAATAAATGATAAAGTGTGAACTAATTCAGAAGAGCATGTTATTTTTGTGTTTTAAAATGAAACATGAAATGTTAGAGTTGAATTTGTATAGATAAGTATTTAAGAAAATAGGCATATATAAATGCATGATTTCATGAATTTTTTATGTTAGGAAATACTTCTTTTATTTAATATATTATAATATTTAAATATGTTATATGATTTTTTTTAAATATGACTTACAGTTTTAATAAAACTGTGAAGAAAATTCAAAATTTTTACGCTTGTAAAAAAAACTGTTTTTGTATTTCCGATTTGTAAATTTCTATAAAACAATTTATATAGGTTCTTTAATTAAATTTCAATACTTTCAATACTTCAAAAAATTCGTTCATTTGAAAGTTTTAAATATAAATAGATACATTAGCATTTTAAATATGTTATTGAATAATGAAAGCAACTGATAATTTAAGTAGAAATAAAATATTTCAAGTTTCCATGTTTCATATTTTTTTAAATTTCATAAATATAACTAAGAAGTACTCATTTTTTCTACATATTTTAAATTATACCAAAATTATTTTAGACGCTCGTAAAAATATAATGTGGCTAAACTTTTTTTTAAATTAAATATGAAAAATTTATTAGAAACTTGTTTTACACATTACGCTTGGTAGTGATTGGTAAAAATTAACTAAATTTCAACCTTTTTGAACTAGATAAAAAAATTTTCAACATAAATCGAAAAAATTCAAACATTTCAAATGTCTATATAAATCATAAAAAAACTAAAATATTTTGAAAATTATAGTGTAACTAGAAAATACTTTTATAAATATTTCGTGAAAAATTCGAGACTACATGTTAATTCATTTTTTAAATAATAAAAAAAAAACAATTTTGTCGAAAATGAGTGTTTCGTTGTTCCGTAAATATTATTGTATATACTTAAACCTATTCCCAATTTTCGTAATTTTATATTTATCCTCAGTTAAAGGCAATTAATTAAAAAAAAATCATTATAAAAACAATGCATTCACCTGAGAATTTAAAACAAAGTCTTACTCGTATAATTATTTTATTACTATTTCTTAACTCGAATTTTCTATCGGTATCTGCAATGACTATCTGAGCAAATATTTTTGTAGAGCTTTGAGGTTTCCAAACATCCATTTTCAACAGTAACTCAACATTTGAATTGAATTGCTTATGTACTATACAGTATAGTATAGTCTATACTTAGGTATATTATTATATATATATTATTATAGTTCCCAACCCATGGGCCACGGCTACTTGTGGGCCGCGAGCAGTATGGTACATGGCCGTGAATTATATAATATTAAATATTATATATTTAAAATAATAATATTACATATTTTTATTATATATACCTAATAATATTTAATTTTTGTATTTCTAATAACTTCCGTATGTATTATGTGTGCTTACGTAGTTACGCCACTGCTTACGTATATAGGTATTATACCTCAACATTTTTTAAAAAAAATCGGTAGTCCGCAAAACTAAAAAGGTTGGGAACTGTTGATATAGTATATAGGTACCTACTATTTACTAAATCACGGTAATCTATTTTCCCATTTTGTTGTTACTTGTTGTTGTCAATATCATCTATTGAATGTAAGTATAGTTGTTTGAGATTTATTATGTATGTATTATATTATTGTCTCAACTCTCTACTCTCAAATTTTGTAATTATTGCCGTATATAAGAATTAATATAATATTAAATGCGTTCAGTATAGGTAGGTACTTACCCACAGATATCTATATATATTAGTATTTATTAAACATTTATTAGTCATAATTCATTACTATTGTCTAATTTCTATTTGTAAATATGCAAATGAAACCGTGTTTGTTTGATTTTATATACAATTAATAACAATATTTTGTCGTGTATTTATGTTGTATTTTTTTTGATTAAAAATATGGTGTTAAATTATTATTTAACTTATCCTATATGGATTTATACAATTAATTAAATATAAATGTATATTTATGATGGTATATGAGTTACGGGTAAACATATCATATAATCAGAAATTACATGGATATAATATTTTTAATGCGTTTTTAGAGATATACGCCCTACACTATAAGTTCAATTTTGAAGTATCATAATTCATTTTTTATTAATAGATAGGCGTACGAACATTATTATATAGGTATTTAATACCTATTTAAACCAATATTTCAATACTATATAAATATATACATTATATTAATACCTACTCGTAATAACACAAAATAACAAAAAGGTGTACGTCGCGTATATTATGTGCAAACAATTCAAGGTGGAAATTAATTACAGTAAACAATACAGATTATTTAATTAAAAGGTAGGTAGTAGGTACATAGTAAAACATTCTAAATATACTTCCAAGGGGTAGTTGTGAACGTATGGAGTTACTTTATTTTCGTTTTCGCTTAACCGACATATCCATTAGCAAACGAAGGACGAGTCTTTTTGTGTACTCGACTAGACGGAAACATGATACCGAACTCCCATCTTTGTTTTTCATACGAAACGGAAATGGCTACTATTATCCGCTTTGCAAGTAAGTAAATATTACCAGGTTTCTGTTTGATTGGCTATTGGCGTGGTCGATTATATATTAGTTGTATTATGAATGACCCTTTTTCAATGTATGTAGAAGATAAAAGCTTGCAAATAGAGTACTACGTTATTGACAAACTCCCTTTCTCTATCTATATATATTATAAATGTTTTTTAGATTTTTATTTCAAGGCATTTATTTAATACGAAATATTTATTATAATATCAATGTTAAAATAGGTAATTTGATATACATATTTGTATATATATTAAAAAAAAGGAATTTTTAAGAACAAAGTGCGTTCGGTGTTGTGTGTGCAAATAGTATAGATATGAATTAATACAACTGAAAAATCGTGTGATGCGCGCCAACGGTCATAATTTAATAAAAAGCATAAAGTACTAAGGAAGGGGTGTCCCATTTCGAGTTTTATTGTTATTAGTGAGGTATAGAGAAGTGTAGAGTGACTGTGTAAATAATTTTTGAGTGCCCGAGTGTCCAAACAAAACCACATCCTCGGACTAGGCACCTGGGACCTCACACGACGTTGCGCCGGCTTCTTGGATTCAGTCCGTTCATGTATAATGATAATAATAATAATATAATATATAAGGCGAACCATTATAAACCTATTTCATTCATAGTTTTTATAACGTGTACCTGAATTAACGTCTCAGAGCTCTCCCACCTTTTCGATGACATTTGAAAAAAAAATATTCATGTCTCAAGAAAGAAATTTCTCTGTATTTCTATAGCCCTTATATATATATATAAGCACATAAATAATATGTAAATATATTATAGTCATCGTCGTTTAATATATAAAGAACGTTAGAGTGTAAATATAAGGCGTATATTCAATTTATATATACCTACCTACAGAAGCATATAAGAAAATGAAAACACTCAAAATTATAATTCATTTAATTATTATAGAATTTAGCTACTGTCTACTGTCGTTACTTAATTGACAAAATATTGGACTCTTTTCAAATGTAGTTTAAGTTATTATTATAGACATGCTTGTGTTAATTGAACACAATAAATAGTATGTAGTATGTACTCACAAGTTTTAATAAATTTTGATGGCATTTATAAATAAAATAATGACAATTTTATAGATTTTTTAATATTTTGTATCTATATTTTAATTAGTTACATAACCAACATTAAATTGTACCGTGATTTACGAATATATAAAGGCATTATATCATATTATATTTTCATTTCACTTGAGGAAAATGAGTTTATATCGCACAGGATATTCCTTAAAAGATCAACATAAAAATTTGAGTACGATTATTATTAAACGAAAAATGAGGATAAGCATATATACTCGGTGAATCACCCTGTATAAAAATACAAGCATCAGCGTTTTTCCATTCGATAGATAAGAATACACAATAATAGCACGCACTTAAAAATACAAATAGATACAATAATAATATGTTCTCTCACACTCATACCACTTCTTACATACCTACACATCTTATAATGACAGGCTCACGCGTCTGTGTAACTATCTGTTCAACTATTAATTTATTATCATTGCGTCAATAATTTACCAGTACCTACACAATTTTATATTTCCTTAAAATTATAAATAAATACCTAATGGTTGTCAGTTGTATGGCTAAAACAGATAAAAATGAGGCAATAAAGAAATATTCCTCCTAACATACCAAATTATTTCATTGCAAGTGTAGTCTATAAGAATAATATATAAATTAAATACAGAAAAATATTTAACATATTATCTAACATATACAAAGGTTTAAGACGTTTAAGTTATCTCTTATTTTGGACTTTTGGAAATCACTTAGGTACAATAAATAATTACCTATATATAATTACATTTTTTCTTAACTAACTTATAATATTTGTTTTCAAAATTCTTTTTACAAAATGTAGTTCAAATAAGTACTTTTCTTTTATATCGATTTTATTAATTTAATAACCACGTCCATATGTTTTATTAGTGATTTACTGCATACAATTGCCAAAATGTAATATTTCTAATTTCTATTTATTTTTTTAAACACTCAAAATAATTCGGATAGAAATTAATACCTGTAAGTATAAATGTATAATAATATGTTTCTGTTTTAATTTAGAAGGTAAACCATATTTATTTTATTGATTAATGATAAATATTATATACAAACGTAATTGTTCACTAACAATAACACTATATGACATTTATGAAACGAGTGGGCATTTTATACTTTTTAATATCCGGTACTTACGCAAATGCACGTGACTGACACGTGACCCAATGCCTCCACGCTATTGCATCCACCCTATACAGTTTGCATAAAATAATAGATACTTTATTAATATAATTATATTGCATAAACCTTCAATTACTATAACTCAACATTTTTTTACGTACGAACATTATTTTAAAATATATTGAATATTATAATATTTTTTGATATTCTTTTACTAAATAATGACTGGTTATTTTTAATATAATTAAGACACTTTATTTAGTAAAATATAAATATTAGAAATGCATTTATCTGTGGAAATTATCCTAAAATCGCTTATGTAGTAGTTATACACTATACAAATATTAATATATACATAAACAAAATGGAATAAGTCTTCAGTAAATATATATCACTATACCTAACGATTAACAGATAAAACTTAGCAATAATAATTAATAATTATTATAATACAGACATAATATTATAAAATAAGAAAAAACAATTAAATAATAGATACCGTTTCGTTTAAATCAACTTGAGAAATTAAAAAATACGACTATTGGATACTTATAATTATTTTTATATTTATCTATAAGCAAAGTGTAAACTCTTATAAAAACGTTTGAATTATTGAGATATATTAGTATAGGAACCTATGTTTTGGTATACTTGATAACCAATAAAGTTATAAGTAGGTATAGTACCAGTTCAATTACAATGGTATTGATTGTACTTTCTAGGAATTATAATAGGTACATCGTACATATCTATTATATAAATTCTAAAATTTGGTTCATACTGTGCACTACAGTGTAAACAATAGTTTAATAATTAGTATTCTGTTTCTGTATCAATAACCTATTGATTAAATTAGTCATGTTATTGTTCTCAACATAAATCGTGTACCTACGTGTTTAAACTTTTTTAAATCACAAATATATATTTTAAGAAATGGTAGAAATGCTTCAAAATGAGAATATAAAAAATAAACTATATTTAAACAGTTAACTGTCGTACACTTATATGATTTTATAAAAATATATACAAAAATTAATTATTTTTGAGTTAAAGTGATGGGCGAATTAAAAAAAATCTACTTATAGTTTAAATACACTAAAATAGCCTCATATTAATATAGGTATAAATATATTTTTATTAACATTTAATAAATATCATAATATAATTCATAATAAGATTGACGTTATAATAACAAGATTAACTTAGAAAAATGCAGACTTTTATAAGTTTTTACTAATAAGTAGGTATAACAACTATTATTTTTGAAATTACAATTTCAATCATTTATTTTAAATAGATAGGTTAAAAAAGCTATTTTAAAAATTAAATTGAACTTTTTTTTTTAATCAATAATACTATAGTCGGATTTGTCTTATTTATTACTGATGTATAAAACCTAAGTTAAAATAAGTTGTTATTAATATTGAAATTTTGGAACATGTTGGTTATCTATTGATAGACAGGTACTATTAGCTAGTGTACCTATACATGCTATACTTATATTTATAGCTCATACCTTCAAGATAAGTTTTCAAAAGCAATTTTTTTGTTTTTAAGTAGGTAATATGTTTTGTGCTGAAATGAGCTACAATAATACATTTAAATCGTAATGTCAGATTAAAAATTTTAACTTTAGAACAAACCATTTTATAGGTAAGTATAACTTTTGTACAATTTTTGAAATATACCTATAATAATAAAACATTTTAACATTTAAATAATGAAAATTATGCTTACCGGATATTAGAGTGTAGACACTAGGTACACATTTGTTCGTATCAACGGTCAATATTAATGTTCACCTTTAGTTTTAAAATTAATTAGAATTCAATGACAACTATATTTAAAATAATGGTTGTCAATACCTGATAACTAAAGGTTAAAATACCTATCTGCTGTTGATTTAAACTTGGGACAAGGCAGTTATAAATAATTATATTTATATACGCATTTATTTAATTGTTTTTCTTAAATCATATTCATTAAAAAAAAGATAACATTTTAAGAGTGAAATTAATTACAAATAATTTGCTTTTAGTATAAACAATAGAAATATCTTTTCGAGGTCAAACAGAGAGACATTTAGTAAAATGAGAACAGTTTTAGAATTCATAACTTATAATTTATATAGGTACTTACTACATAAAAATACAAATTTAACAATAACCAGTGGAATATTCTGAATTTTATTTAAAAAAAAAGGAAAGTACATAATATACGATCTAATTATTATAAGTAATATACCTAATGTTGATATTTATTTAAGAATATAATAATAATAATAATAGTATACATATACATGCAATTTGTTAGGTAATATTCTGTTTCGGTACCCATTATAAAATAAATAAAAGATAATAGTTATACCTACGTGATTATATTTTATTTTTAATAATTAATTATCCTCACTCTCGAATTATTAATGGCGAATTCGATGAACATGTTTTGTTATACAAAGAAAAATTTAAAATCGCAGCTTTTTGTTCAAGAAACCTTTTCCCATTTTGTATTTTTATTAGCAATTATAATTATTTAAACAAACATTCTATTGTCAGAATAATTGAACTGGTAAATGAAATGGATCCACCATTCCCTAGTTTTTTGTGTGCAATTAAAAACATTAAAAATATTTAAAAAATGTTAAATGTTTATATTCTATATTTCTATGATTATGAACCTAATGTTATAAATGTATTCCAACTTTATGTAGGTACTAACGCAACATTCTGCTTGGTACCATCCGCTTAATTTGTTTATGACATTTTTTTCATTATAAACCAATATAAATTCAGCGCTCTTGAATTCATAATATTATACTCGATTGTAAGAAAAATTACGTTAGATATAGACTGCACAATGTTTATAAAAAAATAACGATCGATCTTGGACAATAAATAAAAAAAACAGAAAAAATTGTCATGAATGTTCAATCCAAATTTTCCGTATATGATTTGCGTTCTTGTCGAGTCTATATGTCTACACTTAACTATAAAAATAAAAGTCTGATATATATATATATATCTACAATCCACTATACCTATGGTAATATTTACTGTATATATTAATAATATATAATATATACTTCAGCACTTAACGACCATAGACTAAGTATATAGTAAATATATAGTTAAAAATCGAAATAATTATTTAAAAAGACAATTATTATTATTTAAAGTTTGTATGTATCGGCTGTCCGGCTACTTTTTAAAATAAAATATTACCAATTAATATAAACAAAAAAAAACTTAGATCATCTCTAAAGATATTTAGATTATTAGATATATAAATCATGAAGAATAAACATGCTAAAAAACTTTGATCAAATGTGTACATTTATATGGTTATATTACATATTTCTTTATTAGTACTTATATAAGTTAAAGATATTTTGGATTATACGAATACAACACTTGTAAGATATAAAGAATATACTATAAGTATGTTTGAAATATTTATATGTTTTAATTTTAATATCATTATAAATTTAATTTAGTACACTTAATAGGAATTATTATAAGTTAGTTAACTTTTTTAGCAAAAATGCAAATTTCGCGAATTCAATTATATAATTATTAACATAAAACTGACACATTAAATAATTTTAATAAGTATGTAATTGTGCATGCGTGAATCGTATGAAACATATTGTTTAATAGAAAAGATATAAGAATTTGAATAAAATAAATAAACATATAATACTAGTCATTAGTTATTATTAATCACTGTAGTATAGCACTTATCACGAATGTTTAGTTAACGTTCTTTTTAAATCACTCATTAAATAAACAATTTTAAAGAATAAACCAAATGACAACGCAAATATACCATAAAAATATTAAATAATGTAAAGTGATGATTACATTAAAATGCATCAAGTTGTTCAATATAAATTGTATATCTATATACTATAATATTTAATTATAACTTACACAATAAATACAATCAATGATTAGTATGATTAGTATGAAACTATGAAATACTATAGTAGACCAATGGTAGAACTAATAAGAGTGATGATATGATAATTGAATCAATTAAATTAAACAAAACTTATTCTATACATAGGTATAATTTATTATTTTACATGATTAGTTTTATATTTTTAAATTTTATATTGCGTAATAAAATTTAAATGATAAAAATTCAAATCAATTTGAAATAATTTAATAGGTATAGTACCTATAGATACCTTTAAAACCATTTCTATGTATAAAATATAACCACTACGCTGAAAATGTGATAAATTTATGTTTATTGTTTTAGGTAATCACTAATCATCATTCATCATAAATCCATAAGTATAATGAAATTATACCTATCATAATAATCTATAATAAACAATATAAATATGTATGTTTTTGTTTATTTGTGGCTTAAAATGTCCATTATTATATTGATTTGATTTATTAGATTATAATATTATATACTGATTATAGGAAATATACAGTTATATAATATATTTAAACTAAATCCTAAAAGTAATGAACTAATGATTTGATTTTAAACAAATAAAATATTATGTAAGTATACTCATTTGTAATACAAGGTTATGAGAATTACCCTTTAAAAAATTAATTAGGTACCAAATTATTAAGAATACCTCATATAGGTATACCATAAACATAATACGGTATCCATCATATTATACGTAGGACGTACCTATAGGCTATAGGCCATAGCGTATAGCCGTATTTTACCTGCTGAAAATATATGTATCTTTTCTTTCGTTATTGTAGGTTTTCGAAAAATAATAAACGTTATTATTATGTTATTTATGTATATTGCGTTTAAAAGAAAACACCTGGTATGTTGTATGTAAGACCAACACTTTTTATATGCATCAGTTTTGTTCCTGTTGTATTTTTCTGTCAATATGATGTATAGTCGGATTTTCAACATGCACGCTAAAGTTAATCTGGTTACAAAACACGGGTAGCAATAATGTATTATTGTAGTCAAATGACAAATAATGGAACGGTGTGCGTTTCCCGTTTGATATTGTTATATAATAATGTGTCAGTATAACGACGCGTGGAGATGACTTCTTGTTGCTAAACTGATATAACTAGCCTATTACATGTACGCCGATTATAAACGCAGCTTATAGCGACACAATGGGTACGAATTTTACGGCCAATTGTAGATCGCCACCCTACTTTTGTACGCGAAACCCCGCAATAGTAATAATAATAATAATAATAATAATAATAATACATGTTGGACATACAATATGTATAAGTAATGACAATGCCGGATGCAAAGAGAGCACAATGAGATCATAAATTTCTGTCAGCCGTGTTTGGAATACCGGAGATACAAAAGTATAAACGGATGCATTAAACCACAATAATAGCCGACGTTCGGGGAAAAAAATAAAAATAATAATAAAAAAACCGTAAGATTGAAATCGAAATTTGCATAATTTTTAAAATTTTGCTAATTTAATTTGTATTATTTACTAGATGATGCGTACATGTGATGATGTCTATTATTATCAGAGAATACCTCAGCTAACTATACACATAAAATTACGTTATAGTATTTGAGGACTTAACATCGGTAAATATATTATCGTTATATAAATATTTGTATTTATTCAACACAATATTTACGAATTAACTTCGGTTATTTTAGATTCTGTGTGTGAACATTTTTTGATACATTGGTTTTATCGCGATGGAGTTTTATTTGAATGTATTGAAGTGTTTGTGTACAATTTTTTTCAGACCTGCAAAGGCATTGGTTAATAAACCATCCAAGCTATTAAAAATTAGATAGGTATAAATAAGTATATAAGTACCGACAGGGCCGTACCAAAGGGGGGTTTTAGGGGGTGTCCTACCTCCTTAAGCATAAAATATGTGTATGTCAGTTGGCATATTGATACATTAAGTATTTGAGTTGGCACTTGCCAAATTATAATTTTTTTTACACAATTTATAAATAATTTTATAAATATTGCAAAGTACAAATATAACGGCATAATAATTTATTAATAGGTATGTATTGTAATTTATATTTTATAATAATGATGAAGGTATACCTATAAGTTAATTTTCCGATTACCAATTGTCTAACACAAATACTATTATACAATTTAAGTACTAAAATATAGTTTGTTAAATAATTTAAAACATTTGAATTTTGATTTTTCAAGTAAGTTTAATTATTATTTTAATTAAATTTAACTTAGGTATGTTCGAACAGGTAAGTTTTAATTAAAACCAGTTACCTATTTTTTAAATTATTATTTTTTATTTGTTAAATATAACATTATCGTAAAAGATTAGCTCCTAAACTAAACGATATAATTCTAATGCCACAACTCAAGCTGAATTCACAATGCATCTATTTTATAGAAAAGAATTTAAAACGGTTCTCGATACTCTGTTGAAACTAACAAATGAAAATTTAAAATCATGTATTTCTTCTATTCAACCATTATTTACTTAATTTTCTCAACCATTTAATAAAAGCAATATTATATTATGTTACCAAACGGCAAATCATAATAATTTTGTAAGTATACAACTGTGTTATATATTTTATTATTGAAAATATTTCATTCACTTTCATTGTACTATACTTGTGAAGATATTATCAAAATATATTAATATGTATAAGAGATAGTAAAATGGAAAACATAGTAAAATATTTAAGAATTTGTAATATTGTGTAAAATATGTTTACTGACTACTATAATATGTACCTATGTAATCTGTAGGTAGCCAAAAAGAGAATAAAAAATACCGTTAAAAAGAGTACACTTGGCTATTGAACTGTTTATTACTAAACTATGATAAATCAAGAGGGTATAAACTAGTCCTTTAAAATAACAGTTTAAAAGAGTTCACTATATTATATTCTCAATTTGTTAATTGTGTTCTATTTTTATGTATAAGATGTGGCACCGACTTAGTTTAGAGCTGCTTATCAACCACCACCTGTTTCGACAGTGTAATCAGGGCCGTATTAGCACATAGGCACTATAGGCACTGTGCCTAGGGTCTACGAACATTTTTGGGGCCTACAAAAATAAAATGTGTGGCTACTAATTTTTTTGTTACAATTATCTTATTTAATACTTAAATATGAGGGATAAAGAAATATTCAAATTGGTGTAAAATAAGATTTTTTATGGTTTTAACAATTTAATTTTCTATATATTTGTAGACTGTGTAAAATTAATTGTTTTTAAAATTTATTAAAATTATTATCATATAAAATTTAAATTTGATTTTTTTTTCAAAGGATTAACATCAAAATCCAGCACTTCCTCTCCTACACAGAAGGTTTTATACCCATTTAAATACTGGAAACCGTAGTGCTGTATAAGCGCATAGGAATTAAAAGTACTGTGCCTAGGGCCAAGGCTGCATCTAAAAAAAATGTTGGAAGGGGGTTCAACATTATTTTTTAATATAAATATTGAAAATGTATAGTCGATTAACTTTATTCATCACTATAAAATATTTCTATTTTTAAAAAAATCTTGGGGGTCCGGACCCCTGAACCCTCCTCCAGTTCGGCTTTGCCTAGGGCCTACGTTTGTATTAATCCGGGCCTGAGTGTAATTATACCATTACAGAATGTGATTGTATGGTCACGGTTGTAAATTGTTGTTATAATTATTGAGTTATAACTCACAATCAGTAACTCTGATATTTTAGTTTTTTTTTTTTGAAACAAATGCATTACGTCGCATGTTACACAGTTCCACAGGTATATAGGTAAATGTGTACCACGTCACGCATATCCACATATACGTATCGTATATTATATGATGTCGTATATATAATAATATAATATACATATATCATGTGTTGTATAATCGTTTGGAAAACCGTATGAGATTATACAGACAAACGCGTACATATCTATACTTATTATTTTGTATAATATTATATATTATGATATATTATAATGTCAGTGATGATATTAAACGGTGCACACGGAGGTGTTATAGATAACCACATAGGTATGTCTGCAGTCTATTACATAACGCATATATATATATATATATGTATATATACATACATATACGTATATACCTATTTAAAAATCGCCAGTTACCGTATATTATAATGTATATATCTAGGTGTATATATATATATCCGAGTGGCGTATTTACATAAGTAAACACATGGATATATAGGTATATCGTATGTATATAATTTATGTGCGCGCGCGCGTGTGTGTATGTGTGTGTGTGTGTGTGTGTGTGTGCGTGCGATACCGCGTACACAGGCCGGCGTGCGTGCGTTTGTGTGTGTTCGTAGGGTTAACTAATCTTCTGAAGCGTTTCGTAGTCATGCGACGGTTTTAACAAACGACATCCGTCAACCGCGCGTTATCCGCCGCCACCAACAATGGCCCTGTATAATAGGTGAGGCGCGCGGATGATAAGAGCTAATCACCGCGTAAATACAACGCGTTCGGAAAGTCGGGTCATAATAATCGTTGATAACGCGTCGGCAGTGCTGTCTCTATCTCCGTCGGTCGCCTTCTCGCTCGCCGTCTCTCCCTCACTCATCCATCATCAACACTCCCGCAACCCCGCCCGCCGGCCGACGCCACCGTCGTCTCGTCGCATGGGGTGCCGCCCGGTGTTTACCCAATGATTCACATTATCTCGTCAGCTCACCCACACACACACACACAAACGAACGCGCGGGCGCGCGTGCACACCCGTACCACACGTCGCACGGCCGTAGTTGTAGTAGTGTACACGCAGCGTATATTATATTATATTATACGGTCTGTAATGATAGTTTAGCGGCAGAGCACCGCCGCAGATAACGTTTTTGAAAATAATAATAATAATAATAATAAAAAAAAAAAGAAATAAAACGTTCTTTATTAATAATATTATAATAGTTTAATATATAATAATATATTACTTGAAATATCACCGTGACAATATTATATTTTATGCGGCTATATATGATATCGCATCGATCATATTATATAAAATAGGCGCTGCGGGTGTCTATCACAATAATATATTATACCTACGTATATAGGTAATATGCGGTTTATTATAAATATTTACCATCGAGTATATCGTATAATATATGACACTGTTATACTTATTAATTTTTTTGAATAATATGGTTTTTAGACTCCGAGTGGGGGACGAATGTATTGATTTTATAATTATGTGTGTTTTTAGTTATTTATTTATTTATTTGTTTGTGTATGTGTACACGATAAATAGTGGATAAAATGATGCTTAGATTATCACCTCTGGGGTTGCGAAATTGGATCGGGTTTGTATTTTGAAGAGGTCAAAATTAAAAAATTTCTAGTACCTACTTTTTTATATAGTCCGGGGAAAAAGCAAAAAATTAAGGTATTTTTTACGCTAAATCAGTTTTCGACTAAATTGATTTTTTTTTTTTTTGTTGTAATAATATTTAAAAAGTTCAATTTTAGATGAAATTACTAATTTGTACTCATAATATTATATTCTTTACAATAAGAATAATTAATGGATGGGGGAAATAGTGACTGCATACTTAAGGGAAGAAATTTTGACCATTTGTACTAAATTTACTATTTAGGTTCAATAATGACTTCAGTGATGGCGAATCCAGGATTTAATTTTTTTGGGGGGGAGGGCCATAGTCCAAAACGCAAATCTTAAATTTTTCAGTAATTAACTAATACATACAAATATGTGTATTAACTTATGCCAATGGGGGGGGGGGAGCGAGGCCCTTCAGCCCCCCTTAAATCCGCCACTGACTTGGTGTATTTCATGTTTAAAAACATGACATACGTTTAATAAAATTATTTTTATAAATATAAATCTATAGATTTTAAAGTTTTGTACATAATTGGAAACACGTTTTGTATTAGTGTTTTATTATGTTGTACGAGCAATTACGCTATCGGATAACGTTATTAATCATATCATCATATATAAGAACTACACAATGTGATTTTATCAGATATTCGTTAATACGTTAAGTATTAAACATAATTTAACAATATTTTTGTCTGTAATTTGTTTTTTTTTTTAATTATTTAAATTATAAATTATTAGAATGAAGTTTTTGACAAGCATAAAAGGGAAAAATGGTTCTAAAAATGATCACAAGTATATTATATTGCGACGTAAACTTCTTCTAAAAATGTTGAATGGTGTCATTGTTCAAATAAAATATGCCCAGAAAAGATATTTATTCAAGATGGAAACATATTATTAAAAGGCATGGTATGTTACAAACATTTACTTTTATTTTATGAAATATGTAAATATAAAATTATATATAAATAATAAATAATAAATATTAATATATCTACCTATAATATACAAAATAAATAAAACTGTTTTCACAATATTCAATTTAAGTTTTAAGTTTTATTTTGGTACTACTCTAATAATAGTAACAAGTAACAACATTTAATACAATTTTATGTTATCAAATCATGAATGATATTAATTTTAATTTTATAGATGCACATGATCACGAATCGTGTAAAACTATTTAAGACAAAATATAACTGCAGCATACGCGTATGGCTTTCGAAAATATATAAATATTTTTTCTAGAAAAATTATTTTATCAGAAATAAGTATTTAACCACATTATTAAATGTTAATTTAAATTTTACCATACCTGATGTCACAGTCACTGCCCACTGCAATACAAAAAAAGTGTTTTAGCATGCCCGCGAAAAATGTTTTCCTTCAAATCCTAAATCTGTGTCTGATGTTCATGAATACTTCTAAAAACATTCTAATATTACAAAATATTTACAGATTAGTAAAGTTAAAAAAAAATTAAAAGCAATAGATAATAAATTATATAAAAACATGAAATTAACGCGTTATTAATATGTACAAATAGTTGTGTTCAATTATTGCAGTAAAAATTAAGATGTTTTGAACAAAAGAATATTATTATTATTTTATTTTTATTTTTAAAAAAACGTGTGAGATAAAAATATTATTACACTATTATAACTATTATATAATTTTAAAATATAAATAAAAATTGATAATCATTTAAATGTAAAATTTAATAATATCTTATTTTTTTTTCAAATTCTAATTTTAACGATGTCGTGTTTAAAATAAAATATTTATGATTGTTAAAAAAGTATATAAAATATTTAAAAAAAAATGATTTTGATGTTACCAATCTTTTGGAAAAAATATTTTACTTATGACAACACTTATTTTGCAACTCAATATTCATTCATATTTGCATACAAGTTTTTTTCATTTTACCAACATTTCAAATTTTGGTAATAGCACATTTTGGAATGTCGCCCTTCAAATGTGTATTACACCAAGGCATTATTATAAAATGTTTACGCAGGTAAATTTGGCGCAATTGGGCTGTCAGAAAAAAAACATATCCTTTTTATTTTGGCACAAATCGGTAATTCCTGAGAGAAGAATTATTCATACAGCGACGGAACTTCACGTGTTATAATTTAAAAACATTTTTGTAGGAACTTAACTTTTACGTACCTATATTATAGAATTATGAAATTTATTATATGCAATGATATTTTCTATTTATGCTATGAGTCTATGAATCCATTTTTACTCTTTAACAGTATTTACAGAAAGATGAAATTACATTTTGAGTTAAATACAATAATATAATGAATAAAATATTTTGGAAAAAAATTACATCAACCGATCAACCTACTGTAGATAAATAAATGTCTTTAGTAATATGTATCAAAAATATACATCAGGAAATAAATTTAGTGATATGAGTTGACAAACTGTTTCGAGACAATCTGTTCAGCAACGTTTTTTGTATATACAATGTTATATCATTAAATTAAAAAATTAACACACCCACAATTGTGAACCATTAGACAAGAATTATATTTCAACATTAAATATTGATATATACTATCACGGATCAAGCTCGTAATCGAAACTCCACAATTAATTTTGTAATCAAAAATTAATTCGTTATCAGCTTACAATATTTTTGGAATCGTAAAAAAATCTTAAAGAAAACCCCCCTCTAAATATGAATACCTAAAAATTATCTAAAATTATATAATAATAATTTTATTTTTATTTTCTATATTGGCTTCAATCGTTTAAATTATAAAATGAGATTTATGTTTGTTTTGTTTTATTTGTGTTTTTATAATTTTGTTTCTTTTTCGATATTCAAGTTTAATTGTATACTTGTATGTAATGGCCATAGGTGCAACTAGGGGGGGCTTTGGGGGCTTAATCCCTCAAAACAAAAAAAATTTTATACATTTTTGAATTCAATGTGAAATAATTATTTCGTTTATATCAATATAATAAAAAAACAATTTTTGACATCGCTCAGCAACATTTTGATCTCATACACGACAATTTATCCAAAACAATTTTTCCAAACTTGTATAAGATGATTCAAGTTGCCAATATATTGCCAATTTCCTTGATAACAAAACATTTATAGTATGCAATAGGTTTGCTTATAATTATTTTAATGAACATCTTCAATCGTATAATGTAACTTTAACAAATAAATTAGTGTGTTGCAGACTTGCAGTATTGAAAATTTAAATAGCGCGTACATCTAACTGTATGTGTGAAATCGAATGGTTTATATTATATACCTAAGTAATAAAATACATGTTTTTTTTTATCTATTTTGTTTTTATATACTTTTACTACATATTTACTGAACTATTTGGCATTGGATATAATTTTTTAGTAAGGTAACTAAAATTGTATTTCCTAGTGTAACTTTATATTTTATTAATTTAATCAATATTTTTATTTGGTAGTTTCAACTTATTTAATTAAGGTAAATAACTAATTTTGAAGTCAAATTGATAAACAATTGTAGTTATTTTATCTATATAATTCAGTTAGAATACATTAAAACAATAGTCATCTTAACTATATGAAATAATTGAAATGTAGCTAATCAATATTTAGTGGTAGTGACTATAATCTTCTAACTATAAAATAATAGTATCCGCCATCTGGAACTAAAAATATAGAAATGCCATAGGGAACTATAATTTACAGTTAATGTACCTAAAATTGAAGTTAGATCAACTAAACATTTTTGCCGTGTGCAACATCTGAGCGTGCATTTTCTGCTATGAGGCGAATAAATACTACTTGAGTTCTACAATGGATCAAGATTGTTTCAGTAATTTATCCATACTAAATATTAAAAAAGATGTAGGTAATAATTGATCCTGAACAAATTTCACAACAATTTACAGCCTAAATAAAATAAAAATAAATCTTGAATTACATGCTAACAACTATATGTATACCTACTATATAATTTAAAATAAATGTTGATATTTCTGTGGTATTTAAATTTTAAGATAAATGGGGGTGTGGGGAGGGCGAAGCCCCCCACAGGTTAACTTTGGTTTAATATTTAGGTGGGACTGTAGCCCTTCCCCTCAAAGATTTAGTGTTAGTTGCGCCACTGCCCACTAGTATAATATGGCTTATATATATACACGATTCCATTGATTCTATTATTGATATATAACAATATAAATAAGTGAACTACTTTACTCAGATCAGTAAAAGTATTTCAATTTTACCAATATAGTTGCGGCTAATAAAATTGCACGGCACTCGCGTGGACTTTTATTTCCACGGAATGTTTTGATGGAGTGTGTTTATTTTTTTTAGAATTTATTCAATTAAATATTTTTTCCCCGGTTTCTTTTCCTATGGGCTAAATGTAATTTTTCAATGGTAATTTTTTCCTATATTACTATATATTTTTATTGAGAAATTGCTAGTTTACAAATTCCAATATTTTGCCTTTTGGTATATTAATTTTTAGTTTTCTATATACAATAATAATTTTTTGTTGCAATAATCTCATTATATTGTTATAATAATCATTATACTACCTATATATAACCTTGCGGGCATAAAAAAGCTCATGCAAGTTAATTAAAAAAAATCACCATTTACGTTATCCATATCGTAATAATTTAAAACTAAAAGTGGGAGTCTTAATACCCGCGATAACCTTTCAGCAGCTTTTTAATAGGATCAAAATACCATCTACATTAAAAGGTGCTAACGTGAGGGATTAGATAACCACCAATATAATGACCGCGAACAAATAATCCCTATAAAAGGCGATTATGTGCATAAATATTACACATTTACACGTATTACCCAAAGGTAACAAAATTATTACAATGCCGGTTTTATTAAGTCAGCTCTAATGCGTTTTATTATTTTATACATAGTGGATCATGGTTATGCACTTATAGCTTATGTTTAGGTAAATATTTTAGTCATTAAATTAAAACGAAAATATCAATTATTTGTACAAGATACTTTACTAGTTATAAAATTAAATTAATTGCCTTAAAGATGAACTAATATGTGTACCTATCTACTCATACTCATCAAATTAAATTTTTTGTAAGTTTTGTTATAGTTTAAATGATTTATATTTCATCTATATTATGTTTAAAATGTAAATATAGTTTTGTTATAATATGGTATTGTCGTCTATGCATGAACAAAGATTGAGTACACATTGTAAACTTTAGAAGATGCTGTTTTTTGTATACATAGTAATAATAAGAATCGTAGAAACTTTGATCCCATGTAAATGGATTAGGTGTCTTTATGAAATATTAAATTTTTGACTTTGGTCTCCACGGTTTCACTGATTAAAACTATTGACAAATACATTTTAAGGTGAAAACTAATTTTTATTTTAATAATTAAACTTAACCTAAAACAGTTTATACGTACTATTATAAATATATTGTATATTAAATATATGTATAGGTATACTAGCCACAAATTACCGTATTAGAGTTATAAGCTTGCAGTTACCTACTGCAAATAAAAAATAGTTAAAAAGTATTAAAGACACACGTATCTATTACGTTGAATACGTTTGTTTTTTCCTAAAAAAAGGAATTAGCTGTATATTTAGTTTTTAAATTTAATAAATCGCATTGGAAAGCTGCTGATTTCCTAAGGAAAAGAGTAGGTATATCCAATATGTGTATAGGTTTTAACCTGTATAAACATAGAAATATATGTTCCGATATTTCATCATACAATTATTCACATAACGTACATAATAATATTGTCATAACAACATATAATCAAGACATAATGTATATATACATATAGTTTCAATTATAATTTTTAACAAAGCAATATAGATTTGTTAAACTTGTGTGTTTAAAGTATAATACACACCATTTTAATTGCAAACAAAGCATTACAAATTATTGTTTGAGTTAATATTTTATACTTAACAACCATTGTCAATTTGTATGTGTAATATGTACTAGTTTGTAGACAAATATTATATTTTTTTTATGTCAATATAATATTAATACGTATTATTTTTATTTTAAACATTGTAATTATTTATTCTTATGTTTTTAATATATAGACATAAAATACTCAATGTGAGTAAATTTGATTGACTTCTTAACGCATAATGAACTACAAATAATTGCTATTTGATGTACAATAAGTATATAGGTACATTACAAACATATAGTTTAACTATGTGGGTAAGTGTATAGCGTACTTGTGTATTTATTTGTGGAAAATATTATATTATTAGTTGAATTTCTATGTACCTTTGTTTGTATTTATTCTTGGCGAATTCACTCAGTAATGATTACTATATTATAGGTGTCATTAATTTTAAGCACTTAATATTATAATCTATTAAGGTAAAATCAAACATTAAAATTGTATAAACTGTTATGTTTTGATAAATGTAAATAATATTAAATGTACCTTATTGGTGAATGGTAATTATGAAAACGATCTATGTATCCAAGATGTAGGTAGTTGATAAGTAAATAGTGTAAAATTATTGTAAACAAAACTATAAAGTATAATCTAATTCACTTTATAATTAAACCACTCGTATTATTTTATTACCTACCTGACTACCTATCTATTAATATAACAGTGCAAACTAATAACTCTATGCCCTATGGTATAATATTAAGTTTAAAACTTTAAAATCATGTTATAAACATGTTCACAAGTCTTAGTGTTTATAAAATATAACTATTTTTATTATTATATTGGTATACAATATACATGTATACAGATAATATATATATATATTATCATTGTGTAGCTTTATAACAATGTAAAATTATATGTTAACAAACAACAATGACTGCGTATCTGTTAAAACCATTATTTTTTTTTCAGCATTCACCGAGTCGTTAAATAAACAGTTTGCAGTTACTACTGTAGCTGTTTCTTAATTGTATTATTAATTGTACTGTTTTTTCCACGACGTTTGATTAAATTAATATTTAATTTCTTGACATTATATTATAACAACATTATTATAGTTGATTATGAGATGAGATGTAGTTTTGTAATACAATTATTATAAATTACAATTGTTTACGTAAAAACTAAATAAAATAAAATAATTAAATAGAATAATGTTATCAATTATAATTTATAAATGAACATTGTTTCTGTATACCAATTTCCAACTGTAATATTATGTAGTGCCTACTTATATCTGAAAATGGCACTAATACATCGTTGAGCGTTCAATAATTTAAGGATTATAGAATATAGAGAGACTCTATATCTTCGCCACCATTAAGCCCATTGTCAGTGTCAATTTACTCACAAACAAACTATAGACTATATTATATTACAAATTACAATAGTATCTCTTAACTGACCATTTTATTAATTAAGTCGTTTTCATCGTGTTACATGCGTGCTTTGTTTATAGTATATTATGTAATCCATATGTAAATATAAATATATGTGTGAGTTATAAATTACAGCCAAAGTCCCAAACACAGACTTAGACTTTGGTCACAGGATATGTGACTGATAAAATGTGCTCTCCAAAATTTCAAACGCCCCTAAATAAATGCTCACACTATTGTAAGAACTATTTATTTTTACTACAATATACCTACTACTTCTTGTTAGGAAAAAAAATTGTTTTCGACATTTTTTTTGTGTTGAAAAATAAAAAACATTTATTTTAAAAATACTATGTTATTTATATTTTATTATTCATAATTCTCGTCACATAATTAAGTCATGTAGGTATATTGATTATAATTTATAACTATATACCTACCTACATTATTTTTTTTTTTTAAACGTGTTATTTCAATACTTTGCTTACATACACGCTAAAAAAAAGTGTCTGCTCTAACCCGCAAAGTTTACAGGCATGTATGCTGCTAACTCTTGTCTCTTTGCATACTCCGAAATCTCAATAGTCACTGCTGCTAAACTGCTAAAGGTACCATACCAAACTGCATTTAAATAATAATAATAATAAAAATATAAACATATTTATATATATTTATAGGTAAAGTGCCAATACTACTGAAAACACTTAAACACTTGTAATATTCATATTTACTATATTTACTAACCGAATTACCGAGTTTGATTACTTTCATCAGTTTATCAGTTTATCAATAATAATAAGTTAATCAATCATTTTAAAGTGAGTTATAGCTATGTAAAATATTACAACTTTAAAATATTCATAACTCACTTTAAAATGATAATATCAATAAAAGCATATGGCATTTTCTAGAAAATATTCTTACCTTTAAATTTGATAATAGGTAAATTTACTCTAATATTAAAGCTAACGTCACAAAATCTGTTCTGCTAAACGAAAATTTGCTATGATCTACATTAGTAAGACAAAGACAACATATGCGGGTATAACGTCCTCTTAATATAAAATAAATAAGTACGATCTTGGTGATTTAAAATTGCAATTAAATATTTATGATATAATATATAATAATGTGCCAAAACACACGTAACGGGATCGATTTAATAGATGAGTAAATAATTGTCCCGGGTCGTATACAATTCACTGTGTTTATTCTGTTGTACACAGGCATATAAGCACATTATTGCGATACACATTATATTATACACCGTATAGTAGTCGGGTCGATCGGCGTCAGGGTTTTGACAAAAACGTATTAAATGTAACGACAACAACGACAACAATAATATAAATATAATATATGTTTAACGAATTTAAAATTGTTGTATTTATATAGGGCGTGATATTATTCTGATGTCCAGCGACGTTCCCGCGCGCACAATCCAGGTGATGGGTGTCGGGTGTTGTACAATAGGAAGAGACGCACGGCGGAAGTATGTATACACGTATTTATATATTATATTATGTATTATATACATGTATAGCATGCGCGTGCGTATGCCCGAAAGAAAAGCAGGATATTATGTATGGGCGCGTTCGCCGTGTGTGCGAGAGACCACCAGAGAGCGGAGGAACAGACGAGTGCGAGAGAGAGGCGACGTCGACGTGTGTGCATGTATATATAATATACGTTAGTGCGTGTAGGGCGATTGTGAATGTTTGCAAACACTCCCCGTCACGACCCCTATATGACTTGTATAAACGTCGTCGTCGTTGCCGCCGCCGCGCTATATATACGGTCGCGTTTGGCCTGCAGTACGCGAACTTGACGACCCTCCTCGCCCGAGTGCGGGGCGTAATGCGGGGCTCTCTGCAAATTGTACGTACAAGTACGATGATATATATGTATAATATATGTGTGTGTGTGTGTGTGTGTGTATAAGTACACAGGAGAGAGGAGAGTCGTCGGATATTGGACGTTTGCGCCGTAATAATAACATAGCGAGTATCGTGTCCTGCCCCTACCCTCCAGTCGAGACACCGTTATCAACGACGCGCGCGTGTGTGTGTGTGTTTTGGGCGTTGAGGGGGTGTGCAGGGGTGGTGATCGCCGACGCTTCAAGACAGCTGTGTCGAGCAGCGGTCTGTTTGTGTGTGTGTGTGTGTGTGTGTGTTTTGTCATGTCGTTCTTATATATTGAGTCACAAAGACAACAAAACACGATAAATCGATAATATTATATATGTATATGGTGTATGTTATTTCGATAACGGAGATTTTCAATTTATATAATATTATTATTATTTATCAAGATCGTCCAGTAATTTTTTTAACAAAATTTTACTTCCCATCCCGTTCGGGATCCACTTATTGCGCAGTTAGAGAACAATAATAATATATATTGGTCTTGTATAGTAGGTAGGTACATTATTTAGACTCGGAGCTTACTTTTTTGTGACTGATTTATTTTGACAAGACTCAGTGGTTGGAAAACGAAAAGTTTAAATTAACATTTTTTTAAATTTCGAACTTATAGATATTTGTTTTGATGTAGTCACTATAATCTAGTGTGGAATTAACTCGATTGGATAAAACTTATAAATAAGACATACATATTATGATATTACATAAATCAGTTCTATCTCCGTGTATATTTGCATTATTTATTAATTTGTTAGTATTTAAGTTTCAGTACGATATCAAAAAACTTAATTATACCAAGTTAGTTTACTTTGCGTCAAAAGATTCAATCACTTCTATCTTTTGATTTTAATTATTTTCAAAACTAATTATCAAAATTAATATGTTGTAACCCAAATGCAAATTCGCAGTAACATAATTTCTTCATTCATTTAAATAATACTTTTTCATTGCTTAATGTTAAGATTAAGTATAATTATATAAATATATAATGTACAGATTATATAATATAGTGTATTACCAATTCTACAGAGCGTTTATACGATTGATTAAAAAGATTATAGAATATTAATAATTTTATTTAAATTAAATAATAATTGTTTTACCTGTAGATTCAATTTATAGTGTTATATTGACCATTCTCAATTTATGTAGGTCATTCTAAAATAAAAACACGTGGATAACAGATCATGTTAATAGTAAATTTATACTAAAAATTCAACTTTTTAATATTAATGAATATGTATTATACAGATATAAAAACCATTGAAAAACAATTTAAATTAAGAGAAATATAAACTTTATTATTATTTATATTGGCCGAATCTTTAAAAATATTGAGTTCTATAGCCGCAACTCTTTATCTAACTTCCCTTCTAGAGTTTAAGATGGTTCTATCTACGTTTACTGGGTTACTTTAACATTAAGTATTATGTACTCAAGTAAAGCTGGGTCAAACAAACGGCAAATATAGGTCGATGCCCGATGGGGGTATGAATAACCGTCATAAATGTTTTTATTTTATGTGTTAATGTATGACAAAATATACATTTAAGAAATAAAAGTTGTAGATGCAGAATATATTTTTGTATTTAAGTAAATTGTCCTACGAAATGTTATTGGAATGTTAAAGTTATCTTAATTTTAAATAGTAAATTTACTTTTTATTAGCTGCATGTCTGCACACTTTGCATTAGAAATATAATAAGTATAGGTAAATCTATAACATTTTATGGATTATACATAATTTAATAGCAAAATTGCAAAATATTACTAAATTTTTTTAACGACTATAGTTTATACGTTCAATTTCTTACAATGTGATCACTGTATATAAACAGCAGAGATGTCCAACCTTAGGCCAGGAAAGTTTAAATTAAAAGGGGTCATAGAAATATTTTCAGGTTTACACAAAACGTAATATAAAACATATTCTTAGATTTCTGTATATATTATATTTTAAACAATCCTATTAATGGAGACCTGCACGAAAGAAACATTTTAGTGTGGCTTACTGTAGAAAAATATTAGGCTTCACAAATACTAAATAGTCAATTATATATAATATATATTTTAACAGTGAGAGTAAACATTATTAAACACTCTATTACCGGCGTTATGTTTAGTACAATATTCCCAACGGATTACGTTGTGTACGATATACTGTATAGATGAGTCCATAAACTGCAATTTACTGAGATAATATATAAAATATATACACTAATATATTATACCTATTTGAGATAATGTTGCGTTGAAAACGTTCCTATGTAAAAGTTACGACATCTACATGCAGACAATGCCAGTTTGTCAGGGCATAGTGATAATGATAAATTATAATTGATAAAATATCCAGAATGATTTATGATTCTTTTGATAAAAATTACCTCGAAAAATATTAATGTTTTAGAATCTGAGCGTAGCGATGAATACGTCTATTGGTTTTACAATGATTTGTATTTGTTTATTTTCTATTTATCTAGTTTTGTGTTTGACCACACCTTTAAGAACAGTAAAAATCTTTAATATTAGACTACTGGTTTCTGTAAGTTGAGTCTAGGTTGTTATAGGAAATATAAAAACTTCCTTTATAGTATTTTTCAAGATAATCAGAAAAAAAAACAAAAAATAAATGTAATTGATAATTGTGCTGATTTTTTACTGCAAGTTATTTTCTATATTTAACCTAAGGAACATTATTGCCTGTCTTAGCTTCTTATTTTTGGAAAATCTTCTTCTTTCTTTGTTTGTAAATATTGCTTCCTTTGTATTTATTTAAGTAAGAATACTAGTGTTGGTTGATGATATGAAACTATACACGAACATATAGTTGCTTATAGTTATTTATCATTGTATTTTTATTATTGTTTTGGATCTTAAATCTGTTTTATATTAAATTTGAATAAAATAAAAAATTTTAATTTAAAATGTAGTATTAATTATTTTATTTATTTTATAATTTTTCATCCTCGGCACGATATTTTTTATAAGTGACTGCATTGAATATACTATTTATTACGTTGACCAAATATTAAATATAATTATTATTTCATTATTTTCTCGATTTTTACGATATTTTAGATTTTTACTAAAAAAGATACATAGTATGTATATATACTTTATAGTCTATATGAATGGAATATCGTGGTTCGCTGTTTTTTCATAACAAAAATTGTTAAAGTCGAGTTTGCATTTTCAAATACCAATGAAAATACTCGATGAATTCTTCACTATATGTATGTAAATGGCACTCTACACCGTAGAGTCTACAACTGTAAGTAATACTGTAATATATATATATTAATATATATATATAAATATTTATATATGTTATTGTACGCTGTTGTGCTTTTATATAATATTTGTACATTGCGCGCTGTTTGAGTTTTCATTAAAAAACAAAAACCTCGCTTACAGTCGTCGTACATGAATCGATCGTTTTATATTTGTATACGTTTTTCTCGCCTTTTTTTTCTCCACGAGACCTTTTTTTGTAACGACGACATTACACACTGCATACACACAAAGAAAATAATATATGTTGAATCATATTATATATGTATATATATACATCACATGCGTGCCTCCAATACGCTGGATCGGGAAAATAAAATATTCTTCCGTTCAGTAGGTTTTATATATATATGGCTATATATACAAAATACATTCGTGTTAAATTTGGTTAATTTTTTTTTTTTGCTAACATTTAGTGTAATACACGTGGATAAATAATATTTTTGGCGTATATAATAGATGATATTTTTGACACATCAACTTTACATAGATATCCCTCCAGCGTTGATTTTTTTATGGCCATTTAAAAGCAGCATTTTTTAAAAATTGTTTTTCTTCTTTTTTTTTTTTTTGTTGAATGACCCAAATTTTATTTTGAACCAAAAACCAATAGCTCATAAAGTTTCAATAGTGCGTGAACCAAAAACAATGAACAAGTTCAGTAGTGAAATACTATATAAATTATTCATTAAAATACTAATTTTTAATAATAATTCATGATTAGTAACACGAATGAAAAAAATATCTTTATGTGCGTGTTTGTAGGTTATTTAAAAGATTAATAACTCAATTTTTATTAATTTATAGATTAAAAAATAGGCTTAAAACCTGTTCCGTAATATATTCTTTCATTTAAAAAACATCAAGATTATCGGATGAGTTGTTTCAGAGAACATGCGTGACAAATATTTTCATTTTTCATATTTATATACATAGCATTATACATGCTTTCGATAAATAATTATGTTAATGATGATATCGCATATAATAGTATTATTGTATAATATGCATCTACATTTCTGCAGAGAACATACGAGCATCTTTCAAAGTAAAAATTATATTATAGTATAGATAATATCTCCATATCTATATATGAAGAGCGGCCAAACGGTCGACCGTGGTCACAAACCATTTCAAAGTCGATTTTATAATAGGTACATTTAATATCCTCTTTAGATTTTTATCCGAAAAGTTTAGCTACTTCTGATATAAATCATGTATAATGCTAGTGCAAACTGCCAAGTTAAGAATAGAATTTTCAACTCCGTGTATCGTAAGGTATAGTATAGTGTATAACCAGACTTTTTGAGGGGATGAGAGAGTTTCAATTTATTACACAAGTTATATTACATTTACTTATATACAAAATTTTAAGATATATATATATATATATATACTTGCTTTAAAATATTACATTATATTAATATGACGATAGTTTATGACACTTTATGTTAATAAGATTTATTATCTAGATTAAAATAAAAATAAATAAATAATTTTATTATCAAAGTACTACGTTGCAAAATATGTCGGGTGAGGCCAATGAAACCTTCTCCGACGTGCCTGCGGTGCACTATTGCAACGTATTCAATTACGCTGTACTTATATCCCACCCACGTATCCAATGCAGTCAGATTATGGATGTTTTATTGTGTGGTGATGTCGGTGGACCGGCAATCGCTGAGACTGCAATCGTCGTATACCAGGCAAGCTAAGATGAGGTACCTATTGGCTATTTTATCCCAAGTTATCGTCCACCGTTCGCCGTATCGGATTATTATGAATTCACGATGATCCCGGCGCCGCGTCAATGCGTCATAGCGTGTGGGTCGTGGACCACGACGGTCGTGTACCGCGGTATGTCTGGTGTAAGTATGGCAATCTAGCGTCGACGCCGCGCCACAGTCGCGCGCATTCTTCTCGCGTCGCGTGCACTTGGCCTGGGCAGCGGCGGCGGCGGTTCGTTTTTGGTTTATTACGGACAAATATTGATGTTTGGCAAAGAACATCCATTTGAAAAGTACAACGGCACAAGTACACAAAACACCAAGACGGTTACCTATATATAATATTCCCCCTGGCCGCAATGTCACTGCAGTAATATATCGACGCGCGGCGGTAGGTATATATACCCAAATTTACCGAATCAATGTTATTATTAAGTGTGTTTGCGTCGAAAACAAAATATAAACGTTGTGTGTATATATATGTGTGTGTGTGTGTGTGTGTGTGTGTGTGTGTGTGTGTGTGTGTGTACATAATATATATTATTAATGTGAATAATACATATCATACATGCACACATACAGCACCGCCGTTTAAGGGTGTGGGTAAATAGGATTTTCAAACAGCCAACGCCCGGCCGTTTGTATATATAATACACTTTTACAATAATATATGTACCTTTATGGTTGTCACATTATTAAGCCCAATTAAATACATCTCATTATCTTATACGCAGGATGAAAATATTTAATAGACGAGTGTTTGTATAAATTAACGAAATCGTGTCGGACTAATAACAATAATAATATAATAATAATAATTACTTATCGTTTCGGGCTTAATAATTACCTATGTTTGATTCCAAATCAAACATTATATTAGGTATAGGTACACGCGCGCACGAGTTGGTAACCGAATAAACATTTTTTTGGACTTTGTCATTATATTAGCATATAATGTTGTTAATATAGTGTCTGCAAAAGTTGATAAAAAAAACAAATCACACACCACTGAGAATAAATAGACGATTGTTGTTGTACTTTATCCGTACATATTTATACACCGAGTTCCAAGTTGTGTCCACAACAGCGTGTTGTCTGACGACAACATATATATATATATACACAGTGAATGATAATACTATTGTCATTTCGCAAACGTGATACAGTGAGCTCAGCTTAACGTGACCACTAGATTATCGAATCAACCATTTATTGAATCAAAAAATAAATACCTATATAAACTATTCACACTCGTTTTATCGTTAAATGTAATTTTTATTTGAATCACTGTGCACTGGATAGTTGAATCGTCGTTATAACAACTTTAATAGTCGAATGAATCTATAATAAATATCTATATAGTTTTTAGTTAAAATTAGAATTGATTACATTTAACGTGATAATGTGATTTTATAAGCTGATATAGAAAATTAATATGTTATGGCGTTTAAATTCATATAATCAATAATTGAATTTTCTTTATTGTACATTTTTTCATCAATAATATATAATAATTCATGAGGTACCTTTAAATACCTATGCTAATTCAGATATGAACAGAGAATGTATTCATTTTACGATCATCCCTGTGTTTTATTTATTTATATTTGCGCGTTGAGACACTTTCTAATAAAAATAATTTAGATTAGAAAGATTTCTAGTACATAAAATTGGATCTGTATGATACAATCAAAATTCAAAATTTTCAATAGGTACTTTAAATAACCAAAGAAACAAATATCAACAATTTGTTAAATTTCACTCAATGCCGAGGTAAATTCGAAGCTTACTAGGTATACTATTAGAGTGGTATCTTACTTGCTGAATTCCTTAGTTTGTACGATAAAATATAATTTAAAAAAAGGTATTTTATGAAATCAACTGGTTAATAGTATATTAAAATAGCCTGCATTAATATGTTATCAGTCATTACTCATTAAAGACTTAACATAAAGTGAAACTATACATGGAAGTAGACAACTGTAATTTTTGGCGATATTAAAACATAATATTATATGTATATAGAATATGTAATTTTACTTTTTCAAGAATACAGAGTATTATAATATTTTGTTATAGTAAAAGTAGATTATCGGGTAATTAGGATTTATATACATCATTGGTATTATAGTACTTGCCGATTTGTGTGCAATATTTCCATCAAGTGTGTTTTTTTCATTTAAATATAAAGTGTATTATAAAGTTACAACGCCCAATTTGCTAATAGAAAAATTATTCTTTGACTGGACAACGTATTATCCCGCGCGTGTAGGAAAATGGTATTTTAATGAATTTCTTAAGATCCGGGAAATGTATAGGTACTTACATAGACTAGTCAATGTATTACGGTGTCACAACGTATACATATTACCTATATATAAATTTATTATAATATATTCATCCTAACATTTTGGGCGGACCAATGGTTTCCCACCTCCAGACTTCACACAAGGTTCATCTATGTGACTATATAATAGATGTATATTATTGTGCCGCTTATATGGCTGTTATATATTTATTATTTATGACGCTGTATAATTGGTATAATACTCTTCTAACTATTATACCCATTAATTTAACGTTGATGCTTAAACTGCGTGTCATATTGTACGAATTGAATTAACAATTATTATTGTACGTTCGCGACAATAGACTAGTTATTGTAAGTATATTATATTATGCAGCAGTGTCTAACCGTGCATATAATATTATGTACCTATCTATACATACATGCCTACACATTATACCGCTTGTACCTAAACATATTGTACGGCGTATACGGTGACTTAACCTAGATATAATAAACAGTGCGTAATGAGACACATACACACGCACACATACCATACACTAACGTGAAAAAACCCCAAATTATTGTTTAAAAATTGATGAATAGTCAGTAGTCAGATAATTTAGACGGGAGGGATAGTAGAAGAACAAATACAGGTGTGATGATTACATCTGGCAAGTACATTAGAAGTTTGTTGATTCAAGTGTATACAAAAGAGTCTAATGAAATGCTGTCAACGATTTAAATTCCATCGTGTATGGCTTATGTACCCTACAAATGTATTTTAAATAATATGGTTATACTTCACTCGTTAAAAATTACGTTAGGAAACAGCAGTTTATCCACGAGTTTATGTTATATACCAATAAGCACATTATTATTATTACTTAATGCTTGATGATAACTCCGATATCTAAAAAAAATCATTGTATACCGCTATAAACTATCTATGGTTTTAAACATGTTATCTGTTATTATAATGCACAGTAGGTATTAAGTTTTTCCTCAATACTCATCTATAACTATTATTACTATTAACTACAGATAGTTGTTAAATATTAAACATAGATAATTTGATTAACTATATATTTGATACCTTTATTATTATATTATTATTATACGTACCAAATGGCGAATAAATTGAATTACTATAATACATAACTTATCAGCTATGTATATAGGTAGATAGGTACAAGGTATATACCTACTATTTGGTATTTTTACGACTATATGTATCTATCGCATACATATATGGTAATACTATAGAAGGTTTATACAATTTTTATGCTCCAAATAGTTGAACTAAATATTGTTCGAAATTGAATACAAATATTTGTATTAAATAAATAAATGCGTAGTATATTATAGTATGTAATTTTCAATTAATACAATTATTTATTTTATTGTTATAATAGTGTAATATAGTAGGCAGTATTATAGCAGTAATATAATATTTTTAATGTTATGAAAAAATAATATGTACCTACCTATACCTACATTAAACACAATAATTAACACATAAATTATACAGTAAACAACATAATTAAAGTTTTATAGGAATATTGTTAGTTTTAGAACTATTGTACTTTGTATATTGCTTGTACTAACATACAAATATACAATACAACAATATGTATAAAAAATACTATATTTTATCAGAGTTTCATATTTATCAGCAATAAACACGCTCACAAATCCGCTGATATGTAAAGAAATGAAGTATAGATACCTACATAATAAATCACGATTAGATTCCGGAATTTCAAATTAAATTATAATCCTACACTGCTACACAACAGTATAATACAATATAATATTAAGTATTAATATTTATTACGTTGACAGATAGATTATTGGTGTACCAATATGGCAATATTTATTATATACCTATAACCTATACTGCAGGCGTTTAATAATCCTAGGTAGTTTCTATTTTATGATCATTAATCGTTGTCAACGAGTAGCGTAGTAAATTAAAATTAAAATTTTTATATTTTCTCTGCATCAGCGTTATATATAAGGCTTTAGACAATGATACATTAATACAGTGGATCTTAAATTGTGCCCCGTGGCTTTGTAGGGTTCAGCCAGAGTGATCTAGGTGTTCATAGGGCGTGAATACATTCATGTAAAAACAAATTCAATATCATAAATATTGTAAATTGTGATGATTATCATGATTTTTCATTTTTATTTTTTTAGTTTAAAATGTACATTCCTGTTTTGCAAGGGTTCCATATTTTTCGATAAATTGAAAAACTTGAGAACTGCTGAATTATAGTAGATATATTACAATTTAGTAATTATATAATAGTTTTTATATCGAGCAATGCTTATAGGTAGGTATTCAAGTACAGATTACGACCTTTAGGGGGTCAAAAAACAAATAGGTATTTGGAAATTATAGGCACGTGCAAATGAAAAAATTTGCAAAAGAATTGTTTGGACATTAATATAATATTATAATGGTGATTTCGCATTATGAGCAACGAGGTAACCGTCTGCGGTCGCCGAGAGTAATCAGCCCGTCTGACTATACTCTCGCCGACCGCGAACGGTTACCTCGTTGCTCATAACACGAAATCGCCAATTGAGTAGGTACATTGGCATACGCATAACCTATAAAGTTGTATTGTTCTACCTACTCTCCGTTGAGGAATTATATCAGTAATATCACCATTTATTAAGTAAATCTACATATTATGGAAAATTAATCAATGATCCAATGATGATTAAAATAAAACACAACAATTTTACATTTTTAAATATTATAATTGAATATTTTAAATACTAATAAAATACTTATGAAAATATTACTTAAGTATAGTTAAAAAGGGAGTTACCCGTTTCCGCCAAAATAATATTGGCCGTTTCCGTTATAGCCCTTTTCCACCAAAAATTAAAAAGGTACGATTGCCGTTTCCGCCAAAAGCCATTTCTGTCAAAAAAAAAGTTTGGAAACCATTGATTTTAATTTTTAACCAATATTGAATATATGACGTTGTGGTATGTATAAAAGACAACTATATTTGTAATGTATAATATAATGTATATACTAAACACCGACAATCTTCGATTATGTTAAATATTTTAAAATAACGACATGTGGATGTGTTTTTCAAAACTATTGAGACTATATTTTTATGTATTCATTATTTTTAATTATTTTTTTATTTATTTTTGATTATATAATATTTTAAAAACTACTTGTTTTATATTTGAAATAGTTAAATAGAATGGACATATTATAATATGCAATTATGTAATATTTTTAAAACTTATATAATTGTGCTTATATTCGACTATTAGGTACAATATTATTATCTACTTATATTACAATTTGTAATGATACGAATATGTAAATATTGTACATGCGGTTCCCAAATAGTAATTTGCGGAAACACCTTTTCACAAAATAAATTTTGGCGGAAACGGGAATCGTACCTTTTTCGTTTTGGGTGGAAAAGGGCATGCGTAAATCAGGGAACCGGATTTTTCAATTTTTGGCGGAAACGATACATGCCCGTTAAAAAGCTACCTATATTTTTTTATATCCAATGTTAATTAGGTATTTACTACATATCATATTATTATTATTATTTTTTTTTATAGTATAGGTATAATTTAAAAATATAAAATAGATTAACAAAATCACTTTAATTGATAGCATAAGCGCTATATACATGGGTGCCCGGGGGTTCAGGCACTCAGCATTGATATTATTATAACATACCTATTGGGCATACCCATTAGAATATTGGATTTTACGAGGACATTATATTAGCTGGGGGCCGAATTGTACATTGATGCCTATGATACCAAAGCACCCATTATTTTGAATAATAAAAAATTTTGAATTGATAGGTATAGGTACATTATTCTTATTAATTAAACTTAAACAACTGAATTATTAAAAATATGCCTAATAATTTTGAATTTTTACAGCAAAGTATTTTTTAAATCTAAAAAACAATTCAAAATATCCCGTATTTTTTGGGTATTTTTTATAGTAAAGATGAGAAATTAAGAAGCAAGTTTTATTTGTCTACATTTTGTCCAAAACAGAAATTGTATAGCACTCCCGTACAAGCCATATAATATTATCTACACTGCAGTACAAGTAAAATTATCAATTAATACAATTTTAAGCTGGTAATACTATAATAAATATTATTGACCATCTCATATTTAGTTTATGTGAGAGCCTGTATTGCTATATTGTATATAATATTATGTTGACAAGTGGTTGATCCATCGACAACTACTAAATACTAGTTATTATACGAGTACTTAATACTCATAATAATATTATTAAATCTGGACAAAGAGCATGTTACCATTTCTACTGCAGCAGTCTCGGTGCGTGCACATCATCGTACATATTTCATTTACGTATTATATAAAATATATTATACATTTTTGGTGATAAATAATGTTCGACGGCGCACACGAATGACCTCGATTACACACAGGTAAACGAAATTTATCGTATGTGTCGTACCTACTGTCGTGTTATGAGAACAAGCGTAAGTCGCAAAAGCCCGACCCGCTGTTGCACCTAAACACTTCGCGGCAGTGTAAACATTGAAAACAGACCGTCCGCCATAGCGGCGACAACTACTGTGCCGCCGACTCGTGACTTGTATATTATATAGGTAAAAGCGATAACGTTGTGAACTCGGTCAATTTAACTGAGATCGGTGACGGTATTATTTCAAGTCTTAAATAACGAAAAATAGTAGCGATTAGATATTTATAGGTATAAACCGAAATACGAACGAGAAGAAAAATAAACAATAATATCATATAAGGACATCACATACGGTTTATTAAAACAATACTATATTTCGTGGACTATACTGTAACAAAATCCAATAAATACCTACAGCTATCTTATAAAATAAATGGCAAATTTATCTTTTAGCTCTCACGTTCTTTTGATTCGTTGTACCTACGCAAATACATATAATATATCGCTTTGTGCACACATCGTGATATGCCTCTACAATGAGATAATTACAGTGTAAATGGTCGAATTCCGATACGGCGGAAATGATTTATTTGTTCCGACAAAACAATACAAGCCTTAAAATATAATATATATATTATAAATATTTATTTAGACTTAATATATATTGTTACTTTTATCGGTGGTATAATAATATAGCTGGACTACAAATGTATTTCAACAATTCAACCTATACACGACTTGTGGACTTCCTTTAGCTGGATGTTATACATATTATGTACCGAATACAGATGAGATCAAAATGTGATGCCTGGTACGTCCTAGTACTTACATATATCATATATTACTTATCCCTGAGTATACAATGATACCTATATGTATGGGTCTGTATGGAATTAACATAACGATAAATAATAATGTACCTATTATAATTATAATATGCCAATACAATATACGCATATAAATATATAATAATATAACCAAAATCCCGAATAAAACTCAATTCATAGTATGTACGCTTTCTGTATAATAATATGTACAACGTACAATGCACAATGTACTCACATAATATAACCAAACCATTTTTATTATAAGTCCTGCTTATTAAATTACTTATTTGACACCAATATAGTATATTTAATGGACACAATGTAGGTTTACCTATATACAACAGATGAGTGATTTATTTAACGACATTTATTATCATATAATATAAATTAACGTTTTGCAAAATATTTGTTTAGCATAGTTTTAAGTCATAACAAAACAACAATTTTTGAGAAAAAAATACATTTTTGACTATTTTTATCATTATCATTTTTTAAAATTTTTATTGTCTTAAATGACTGTACCTATATAACGTCTGTAACATATTATTATATATTTAATTTCATATTCTACTTATTCAAGGTAAAGCGAAATATTATTCAGGGAATTTTGATTTATAAAAATCAAATTTCGTATAATATCAGTTTATTAATTATATAGGTAGGTACAGTGGCGTAGCCAGGGGGGAGTTTTGGGGGTTGAAACCCCCCCCCTTCGGCCGTATTTTTATCAAAAATATAATTTTTATAATATAGAAATACAATCATTTATTCGTGGTGAAATGTATACTGTTAAGCTGTATTCACGTTATCGACTGCACTGGTGATAATGATCATTATCATTCAATTATTTTATTATTTCAATACGGTTGTAGATTTATTTTATTTTATTACTAAAAAAAACCCCCCCCTAAAAAAAATCCTGGCTACGCCACTGGGTAGGTAAGTATTTGAAGTTTTTTATAAACGGCGGAGTATACTATAGCGGAATATATTTTACGCTATACCACTCCACTCATCCGCTCGTCTTTATTTTAAATATTTATGTTATAACTTATAAATTACTCGTTCAAAATTCGATGTTTATGTATTGAAGTAGATACTAAAAAACATAAAATAAGGAATTTAAAATAAATATTGTTATTAAAAAAGTAAAAATGAAATAAATTATATGACAATAAAAAATGGTAAAGTAATAGATGTTTAGAAAAATTTTGTTTTTAATAATTTAAAATTATGTAAAAAAAAAAACTTTCATAGTTTTTAAAACAACGAATGTTTTATATTAAATGATTCACTCAGTATATATACTTAATACGTATTATTATAATCTAAATGTCTACACGTGTACTGCTATAATATATATATTATATCATCACCGTGACTATTATAACAAACATTATCATTTTTACGTATATAACGTAGGTAGATAGGTATAACTGGTATAAGTAAAATACTAAAATATACATGTTTATTGTCTATTGAGTAATGACTACAGAGTTTATATTACTTTACATTAAAGCATTACAACTTTGGGGTTTAAATTAAAAGATTTGCAACAACTTTTGTCTACCTTTGTCTATTTTAGTAAAGGTGCAACATATCAAAAATAAACATATATTTATAATAAATTCGTTTTTGAATAATAATAATCAATGATAAAAAAAATAATGGATAATTAATAAGATGTAGAATTTTATTTCGTAAAAAGTTATTTACCATATCTGTAATATGCGTAAATGATGTATATTATTGTATGTATACATGACTATCGTGCGCGGTGCGCTATATACCTACCTATTTGTATACATTGTATAGTAAAGTAATATTTTATACTTTTGTTTGATATAATATTAACGAGCGTGTCTGTGTGTTTGTACACGAAAAGAACCTGTAGTCCCTGGTACACGGGCACAAATTTAAAGATCAATATTTTAATGCTGATATACACTATAGAGTGCGCGCGCAAGTAAGTGCCATTGGTCCTTACTAGGGACGCCCCAGCATGATGGCGTGAGATTAAACTGCATCAGATCTAACAATGTTCGTTTTATGATTTTTGTCGTTTTCGGTCTTGTTCCGTACACAATAGATATAATCATTAAATTATCATTATAACATATAATAAAAATACGGTAGTTTATTTGTAATGTGCATATTTTGTTAAAGACTGATTCATATGTACGATTTTCGCCAGCGTAGCTCTCAAGTCACAATATTATTATTTCTTTATCAAATATTATGTATATTATTATAAATGTAATTATAAGTGTTAATAATACATAATAATTGATAAATTGAACGTCTCCAGTAAATACATTTTATGACATAATGATATCAACAAAATTTTATGAGATTATATAATATAATAATATATTTAACTATAATAGGTACGTCCTATTAAAAATCCATGTATATACTTACCTAATATAATCATCTTATTGACTTATATATATATTATTATTTATTATGGAGGTCGTACAATTATATTTTAAGGTTTAAAAGTTTATATATATTTGTACAATAAAAACAAAATATTTACCAAAATATACATTATTATATATTATATTGGTATCATAACTCATAATATTTAAATTCAAATTGCATATAATAAAAAATACGGAAATGTATATAGATAAAAAATTGCTTGTGCTTTCAGTAACAATGTATAGGTAATATAATAATAATATAAATTGCGATCTTATGATAGATATGAATTTTTTCCTATGAATATTTGTACCTATACGTATAATACTGTAATAATGTATAATACACATTCTACGTATTTTTAGACATTATATAGGTACGTAGCCCTCGATGGATTTTATAGTATTGCGTTGTACGTACTTATTGATCATTATAAACTAAAAACAAATAGCCGTTGAACTTTTGTTTGTCCATTTGTAATTTTTGCTATATTATTATTTTATTACAACCCCTTACGAGGACACCGAACTCGCATTACGTGTCCATTGCTGCAATGTTGTCTTCGCGTCTTACAAACCTATACAACATATCAAATTTGTTATTGCAAATTACTTGTTAGCTTTGGTAATAGAATAATTTAAATAATTAATCAATTAATTGATTATCTAGGGCAACTGAAGGTATATAGGTTTTATTGATATTTTAATTTTATAATAAATTTTGAGTATTTCAATATTGTTATTTGTTATATTTTATACAGTTATAACTTATAATTTATAACCAGTTACTATTATTAGTAACTCACTTTAAAATTAAAATACATCAATAAAAACCTTTGTAAGTTGTCATAGATAATATTCTTACCTTCAAGTTTGATAATAGTTCAATTCTAATGTTAAAGCTAACTACACAATAAAGTTGGTATCTACATACAGCTGGACGTAAATTTACTGTGTTTGTAGAATATGTAGAAAATGGGTTATAGACATCCTCTTATATATATGCAGGATTGAAATTAATTTAAACAAATATATGTTAAATATGTTTTTAAAATGTTTAATTAAACTTTTTAAAAAAAAAAAAAAAACCATAAAATCAATTTTATAAAATTGTACCTATATCGTTTTTTCTATAAAATATACATTTTGTTTGTAGATCACGATATCTATATATTAACAACCATCAGGGTCTAGATAATTTGAGAATGATGTTACTTTATAATGTACCTACCTATTCATCAAACTTAAAGCAAAGCATTGTTATAAATTAAAAAAAAAATTTATAAATTATTTAGTACATTACAAAAAAAAACTTTAATTAAAACGTTTAAAAAAAACAACCTTTTATAAACAAATAAAACGTTTGTTTTGTATTATTTAAAAAAAACCGTTTTTTTAACCCAATATTTATGTACGTATACTTCAATGCAATTTTAATGTTAGCCCTACGATCACAGCAGCGATACCAATAATACTGCATCACTTCATGTACTGGAAACGTTATATCATTTTATTCTTATTTATCTCACAGTTTTATATATTGCCTATAATCTAAATGTATGTAAATGTATATGTATATGTATATAAAAATATTATTATATTAACTGTGTAAAGTCGAATATACGACCATCTGTTCGTGATGTAATATATTAATATTTTTTTTATTTTTCCTAAAAATCGAATGAAAAATCATTCATTGTTTGTATTTCATCGGGATATATTTGACCATATAATATATTTATGTATATTCTGTATATACATATATAATATATCCAAACCGATAATATTATGCTCTTGCAATATTGTGCTCATGTTTATTACTCTATATTCCCCGGAGGTAAATTTACCCTTAACTCTGTCCCCTTGTTTTCTTATACTATATTAAATTCCTGTTTACACAGAGGTCTCTCGCACCACCACCACCGTCCACCATCACCACTATGTATGAAAGCTTTTTACCTGCCCCCTTTTAGCAGCCATGGCCAAATCAAATAGGCCGACACACGGTCTGTATTGGGAGGCTATTATTATACACATATTATATATATATACGTCGTATATACATGCACGAAAATAAACGAGATAAAGGGGCGACGAACCAACTATATGAAATTTAAAACGCATCAGCGTTTCTTTCCGTTATGTTTTTCTATATAATATAGTATTATACATTATATATAATAATATAATTAAACCAATTTATTATTATGTTTAAAAAAATCCATTACACGTTTGTAGTAATTAATAATATAATATATATATATAGAACTGTGTCACGTAACAATAATGCTATTGTCGCCATAAATGTAACTGATCTATACTCATATAAGTACTACAAATATTTACAATTATTGTGTTCGAAATATCCTGCAACTCAACCCGTAAACTCACGATTATAATTTCTAATGTAGAATATACATATATTAATATTATAATATGTAGATGACTTTTAATAGGTTTTATTTTCGTAATTATTATTTAAAATTGAATAGCCAACATCGAAAATCACTTCTTGGCGGTCAAGTGTTTGTGCGTTCATGCTGATACGTAATAAAAAAAAAAATAAAAAAAATACGTAAAACGCGGCAGATGTAGAAAGAAAATAATATAGCGGCGACGTACTCGACTTCGGTTGCAGATGAAAATAATTGTGTAATGATGAATGAAAACGATTCGACAATAGACCGCGAGACCGAGACGGAATATGTGATGTATGTACCTATATATACACATATAATATACAGTACAATACAACCGCTGCACACGAATTGCCGGGGCTATATTATTTTATATATACGTCATATTCAATATAATAATAACATAATATAATACACTATGTGCTTCTGCCGGAGACCTGTGCGCTTTGGTGATGGCAAACCGTGTAGTACACATTACTATATATACCTATATTTGTATATAGATTTATATTTATATGCAGGTTACCTGGCCGCATGAAATCGACACCGACGTGTATATAATATAATATTTATATATATATTTGAACAGGTTGTCGGTTCGACACTGTTTTGTCAAAATACGTTACGGTATCTGTCAGTCAGTAACAGCGTTATTGGATTATTTCGTAAATGCCACAACAAACGTAAATGCGGGATATTATACACAAACGGTTATTATATTACATTATACGACCAATCGAACAAATTAACGACGATACATCAAGTCTACCGTTAAGCCAACGAATATAAGCCCACTACTTTAAGAGGGTTGTTGAAACCGTCTCGTATTGTAACCGCGCAAATGTGTACATCTATATAATATATACACGCACATAAATACAAATATACACACACGCACAATAACTGAAAAACAAATATATATACATATCTCTCCCGCGCCTATATATGCCTATATATTATTGTATATACTTTATACTGCGAGCATGTATATATACAACAATAATACTTAAGTAATATGTGTATTTGAGTTCACGTCGATCACATATGATGTTGACAATAGTATGAAATTGCATCAATTTTATATACGTTTGTCAAAAACCGGGTCATAAGCTTTAAGTCCTCGCTATGGCGTGTGTGTGTGTGTGTGTATGCGCATGCACTTGTGTGCGTGCCCGCGAGAGTTCACGAGAATATGTATGTGTGTGTGTGTGTGTGTGTGTGTGTGTGTGTGTATCGGTCGAGCGTGTGCAGGTTATCGTGTGTACAGAAATTTTCACATGATTTACGGTGTACACATACGAGCGAAAATTAAACACAAATTATTATTTATAACCTATATAGGTAGGTACGTGTATCATGACATTACAACCACATTTTTCTCGGCAACAGCGCGTACATAACGATTTATAGAGTTTTGTACATCACGTTTATTTCTTTACGCACATTTATGTTTGCAGGAATACAAGTAGATATTTGGTTTGTGTAGCCGTATGGGTAAACCTATCTAACAGCTTTTTTGCGCGTAGTATATAGGTACCTATATATAGCTATTATTTCACAGACAAATGTGTATCCCACTGTCGTTTCCATATTCACCCCGAAAATCTATGTTTTCTATTTTATAAAGGGACTTCGAGGAAATTCGATTTTTATGCGTATAATATATAATCGATCGCGTGTAGAGATTACGAAGATCTTTCTACCAAAAAATACTATAGTGTAGTTTATTTATCTGGATTGCAAATTAGTATGATTTATCATAGTTAACGATAGGTATATAGACTCAAAATCAATTAAAATACTTGCACTATAAATAATTATTGTACTAGACGATTAAAAACTAGGTTGAGTATATAGAGTATATACACTATTTATATACCTCATTTATGTACAACGATATTATTAGTTATTATAGTTTATTAGTTCTGCATTTTGCTTAATACGTAATAAAATAATAGATTGTGCAGCAAGCTTCTTTGAACATTTCAGTATGACTAGACCGACTAGTTCACTTGTATAAACGTATATCCAACGTTATTGAATTAAATATATATTATTTATATAATACTAAACTTCATTATGTTTATTGAAGTATATAAATAATAATTATGATGTCTTATAATGTATTATAACATTTGACTTGTGATTAAAAACAGTACATTGCAACTACACAGTAATTATTGTATATTATAGACTTCTATTATCGATAATTTGTCATTTAATTGGTAATTTTTGTATACAAAAAGAAGTAATTGATTACAATTTACTAGTTTGGGTATGGAATACAAATACTAGTAAATAATAATAATAAACATAAGTGCCAACGTACAGCTTACACACATAAAAAACGTATACTATAGTTAAATAGTATAATATAAATATACAATACTTTGAATAACTAGTTGAAAACTTAGGTAGTTTTGATACACTATAAAACGGAAATTAATTTTCTATATATATACATCATAATGAAATTATAATGGCGTTTCTATTTACCTATAACAGAACGACATTATACTGAACGCAAGAAATGTAAGTGTTATGAGTACTTATAATTTATATGACAAATAAGTGTCATTTTGTTGATTGCAGAGATATAAATTGTTTACTGCACTGTTAAACCCAGAAAGATAAAAGAAGATTGGTGGATGTCGTCAAAAAGTATACTCAAATTAGGTGCCTAACCTTCTGTGTTTATTAAACTTTACGACGTGACAGGGACCTGTACATAAAACCAGGAGAGTGATAATACTGCAGGTGTAATAAAATATTATATAATTTATAATAATATCAATCTACAGGACGTACAAAATACAAATATCGATACTACTGCTGCAGTATACAAAAAACTCTATGCCATTTACGTGTTTTTTCAAATTTCCTATAAGAAACATATATTTTTTTAATATACCTATCGTTTTTTGAGACCATCATATAGTTTCTTCTTTTTCAAAAAATAATTTTTTTTTATTTTTTTACTAAAAAAATCTTCTATTTATCTTTTATTCTTATTGCTTATCGTAACTTATATTTTTTCATGAAAAATTTCCCAAAATTACATAACTGCTTTATAATTTGCGTTTAATTTTCTTGAATTCATATTTGAACTTTTATGTTATATTATAATAATATGCATACAGATAAGTAATATTTTTATTTTTATTTTTCTAAACATGTGTTTTGTGTTAAATATATATTACTATTATATATGGTTGAAATTACTGATTTTCTCTACAATACGAGTGTATTGTTTTTAAAGTCAGTCTATTAAACAACCTTAAATAATAGTTTAAAAAAAACTAAATATTTTTAAGTTTGAACTAAAGTTAGATTGTTTTTGATTAGAATAAAATTAATTAAAACTTTGTAATAGGATAAAAATTGAAGAAAAAATGGAACAAGTTATTGTTCTAAATACTTATTATTTATAATTAAATTTGCTACATTTTTTATGGAGTTTTGATAAATAATTATAAAAAGAGCGATGAATATATAGATTATAAAGATGACTATATAGCTTTTAATCTGAATAAACTATATAGTTATAGGTATTGTAGGTACACATAAAGATTAATAAGCGATAATTAAACTAAATATGTCTACCTATAGTATCTTTTATACAATAATTGTGTTTCTTTCTCCTTCTCGATTGTAATTAATTTAAGTTAAACATTATAATTAAATCTCTTTTATGTAAAATAAAAAAATCATAGGACTGCATGGGCACTTTCAAATTCAAATTCACATAGGTATATAGGTAAATAACACATAGGTAATAATAAATATAAAAATATATAAATATATACAATATATAATATATATAATATTTCTTAATTATAGCTCGATAATTAATAGTATTATAACTAGGGATGTGCTGAACTAGGAATATTGGAAAAACCGAATACCGAATATTTTGTTTTCTACACCTATAAATACCGCCGAATAGCCGAACATAAATTAATCCCAAAATATTGACCGAATAGGCCGGATACCGAATGACTACCGAATATTCGGTCGTTCCCTAATTATAACTAATAAAAACTAACAAATCTGTATTTTTATACCAATCTTTGAAATTAAAGTGTATAGTACATGAATCGGTTTGTCCTGCTAAATAAATTGCAATAAAAAAATAATAGTATATATAGTATTGAAAACTGATTATAAAACAACAGTTTGTATACACAAAGCATACAATATACCTACTTGATAATAAATTAGATTACAATATGGTAATATGGGTCTGAGAGGACCACGCATAATTTATAATTTTTGTAAAATGTAAATAAAATTACTACCTAACTTATTTCATGATTCTAATACAGTTTTACGTTTTGATGACATTATAAAAGTATCTAAGAGCTAAATGTATGGTGGGTATGTTTAAATTAACTTATTATAAGTATATAATATGCAAGGATTAAATCGTTTTCTTATAATTGTTATTTGTATATTTTTATTTAGATAATATATGCTAATAGAAGTTACACTTATGGAAACATCACTATAATATTTTTGGACAATTTAAATATTTACAGTATATACTTACATTTATAAGGGTATTTAATATATACCGAGTTAATCAGTTAAATGTTTATTAGTTGTACTAAATATAAGAGTGATTTCTAAGATATCCTTGTGTAAAATAAATTCAACTAATTTCTATGTGAGCTTTGATCTCTACTGTTATTTTCTTAAGGTACATTGGTTATTGCACATGTACTATGTAGGACTTATTAGGAGCATAAATACTAATGTACTGTAGGCTAATAATGTTTGTATATTTATTAAGTTAAACACAAAGTTAGTACCTACTTAGTAATAAGGTATATAAAATAAGTAAAATAAAAAAGATACAGAAAAGAATGAACATTTGTGACGATGTGGTTGACGCTCATGATGAGTAATATTTAATCATCCGTATGAATATATGATGTACAGTTGAAAGCCATAGGGTTGAAGCTATTCTAGTCTTACTGGTTTCGTATAGATTCTTATTTTTATTAGTCTCCGAGGACATACTACATAGGTGGCGTTATTTATACTAAGGAAAAGTGTATTATTAGCTACCTATTACATATTATTTCATACACTAGCTTACACAAAGACGATGTTCTGCAATAAAATATTTTTGTTTATAAGAGTAGGTAGGTACATATTCTCCTAAATATCTTCATTATTATAAATATCGAAATCTCTATACCAGATTATGGAGTATAATAGTAGTTAGTATATTGTGGATTATTTAAATTACGAGGTTTAACGACCATACATATAATTTTCAATTTCTTTTTTTTATGTAATAAATTAAAAATGTATCACTATACAGATATCCTAAAAGAACTTCATAATATAGTTTCCATACATATATGTATTATATATATGTTAATTTGATAAAGTAACTTGCCACTATGAGGCTTGAATCAACGGAATCCAATAATTTGTATTGTCAAATTATTATTATGAATTTATCTGTAATAAACTTGAAAATTAATTAAAACATTATAACAATATAAAATTTATATTTTATAGATCGCTAATATATCTATTATAGAACGATGTGTGTTAAACCACTCGATCTTATACAAAGGGTGTTTCACGATGAACTGACAATTGCACACATAAGTTAAGTTCAAAAGTGTCAGTTCATCGTGAAACACTCCTTATACTTCATAATTTATTGCATTTAAAATGTTATAAATATATAATATAAATATATTTTTTAATTTAATATACCTAGCTGTATTTATTTTTAAGAAATATTGAGCTAAGGTTGTGCACTACTCAACTGTTATTTGACATATTAGAATGTATGATTCATAATATAGAATATAGAATATATAGGTTGGATATAGCCTCGGAAGTCCTATCAGTAGATACAAACTAAACAGTCATGCAGGATACTGCAAAAGTAAATTTACAATAATGTGAGTAACATTAATAACTAATCGATGGACAGACTTGGTCTCAATAACATAATATGATAGCAGAAATATAATACGATTACAAAATATATTAAATTGCCTGATTGAAAAAGCAAAAGATGACGTTTTATATCATTGCCTTTTAAAGCATGCAGTATTACAAGCCGTACAAAGTCGTTGGCGAATAATAGGAGATTGGGGGCAGATTATTATCTTTATATTCAAAGCCATACTAAAATACGAATTAAACTCTCAGTTATGTAAATATACCTAATAATATATAATCATAAAAGTATATATTATGTATTCATATAAATAGGTACATTTTGCGGGCTAACGGTATACATATACGCAATTGTTGATTATTGTTGGACACAATAATAATAATATCAATATGGTCAGATCATGCGGTCGCCGGTCTACAGCCGTGCACACTACCGGACTATACCTACCATACATGTTTATTGTATAGGTACTAAACATATATACGATAAGGTGGTTCACGGGTACACATTTTATTGATCTTTTTTTTTGCGTGGGTTATGAAAAAAGATATAATAATAATAATAAAATAAAATATTCTCACGGCACATACAAACAAAACCGATACGGCAAAAAAACGGTAATTTTTTCTTCGTGGTTTTACCCTTCATCGCGATAAATAGCCCGACTATATACGTACCGCGATTTATTGTACGAATATACCTACGTATTGTGTGTGTGTGTGTGTGTGTGTGCGTGTTTGTAGGTAATGTGTGTGTATGAATATACAATGTGTGATGGTCGGATCCGCTGCGTGAAATCGACGAAACCGGTAGTCAGTATAATAATGATAATAATATATACCTATTATATACATGTACTAAGCGGTGGCGCGGGTGCGCGACGGTAATTTTTTTCCGTATAATATTTCCTTTTCGTTTTTATTTTTATATAATATCAACCACGTATACATTATGCACGGGGGACGTTTTCACACGTCTTCGACACTGTATATATGTACGATACAGAGAGGGTGTGTAAATGTCGAAATGACGGCGGAAGCCTACGCTCATAATAATAACTTTTTCCACGTTATAATATTACATAACGTTTACAACGCCTTTTTATACAAAAACGATGATGTGTTTATTATCTAAACCGCTTATGCCAACAGTGTTAACGTTTCTTTATAGTTTACATAACAATATATTTATATTAATGTATAGCAGCCTCACACACACACACACACATAAACAGGTAATAATATATTAAATATTATTGTTATATTGTTAACGCTGACAACAATTTCTTAAACTTATTTTACTATACCAAATTATAATAAAAAATTGAATATCAATTTATATATAATGTGTATTATTATTTTATAATGTAATTGTTATCATTTTACAAACGAATTTATGTATAATATATATAAACATTATACACTGTACGAGTATGTAAAATAAATTAATCGTGTACAATAAGACTAACGAATGGTTAAAAATAAGATTTAAATCCCCGTAAAACCTACGTTTTATAGCGAATTTAAATAATACAAATATCAATGTATTTTTTGTGAATAAATTAAATTATTATTATAGTATATAAATAGATATATAAAAAATATATTATATATCATCTACATATAATTTTTTATCTTAGTAATCGTCTACAGAATTATTCCAAAAAATGAGAAACTATTTAATTAATATTTTGAATGATTAATTATTTTTTTTAACATTTAAATTACGCAAAAATGTTTTTTAGATTATGAGTGGAACGAAGAACGTATTTAGTATATTGATTTTACAATGATAGATATGTCGTATGTATTAGAAGTAGTAAGAGATCTATTATCTATTTATAATTGGCAGCAAATAAACGAATATTTTATTTGTTTATAACATTTACATTTTTTGTTTTATAATATAATAATATAATATAATATGGACAACACGTAAATTTATCCTTGTTTAGATAACGATGATGACTGATGAGTATATATCTCTAGACTTTTGATAAAATGATTAACACTAGTTTATTATATATATGAAATATAATATACTCGTAAATTGTTTTAACTAAAATAAAATATCGATTTCATAAGGATCATATAAATTCACTATAATATATGCTTTATCTTAGACTTGGCTGGGTATACATACTTATTTTTATGTTTTCTGACTTCTTTGTGTGTAGGTCATATAAATTTAATGGCAAATACTTTTTATTTTATTAACAATTAAGGTATACATATATTTGACATTTGTATTATCAATCTACTTAACATTTTAACCTTCACGCCCCAATTATAAAAATATATTAATCAATGTTTGATGTTTAAATGTTTGCGTATTTACTGTAAGTCTATAACAGTATATTTTGTTTCCTTTGTCATTAAATAGCTGTAATGGTATCGAGTTGCAATTATTTCTTGATAAAAACTCAATGAAAAAAGGTTGACAGATACAAACACCGGATGTTTGAGATTCGTCTCAGTTAATAACGATAAGTTTATTAATAATCGATAATAACTGGTCAAGACAGTTGTGTGTATCTTACAGTGAGCTTTTTTTTTTGTCGCAATCTTGTAATTGTATATAATTCTTCAACTTCAAAATTCAAAATCTAAAAATTAGAAATAATGAAAAATTAGAATATTATATCTACCCATTATCTATATAATATAAGAATTTAAATGTTCATTTAAAAAAAGATCAAATTACGAAATTGGGGAATTTATAGTTATTGATATTTTATTTAACTAATTATAAAGTTAAATTATTTTAATATAAAAACCAATGGATTTAAATGAAAGTAAGAAACATATAGGTTACACAGTACACATAGGCACATCATAGTAAAATCAATACAATCGCTTCGCATAGAATCAAAACTTAGTTAATTCACAAAGAAATTTATGAGTAACTATAAAGTTCTAATTTTGAGAACATTGAATTATCATTTATTTACGATTTATTTTCAACGGATTTTTGCAATTAAATTATTATTCAAAAAATATTGATTGTAGAAATTTGAAATATACCAACATCAGCTAAATTATAATTTTCTACACTCAGTGAAATCTTCAAAACATTTATACACATTTAAAGCTATTTAAACTTTAAAGGCAATTTAAAATTTAAATATTTGAATTTCTTGAATTTTTTTTTTAATTACCTATTGATAAAAATTTTTATGCCTGGTAAAACATAAAATTCTATGTAAGATGTTATTATAGAACTTTAATTTTTTTTAAATACATAGACACGATTCTTTTGCGTTTAAAGTTTATATTTTGTCCAAATTTGACAAATTGTTTTCAATATTATTTCATATTTTTATTATTCGGTCGATATAGCCGAAAAATATGAATAACCGTCGACCCGCGCGAGAGACGAGTAGTAATATAGTGTGCGATGATATCGCACGCGCATCTTTTATCGAGCGGCCCGCCACGTGCCGCCTGCCACCACCGACGCCACCGCCGCGAGACGTAAATATGGCGCGCGTATTAAAATGTATATTTTAATCGATTACGCCATATACACAGTACACACGTTTGTGGGATGTATTGCGCGCATTTAACAATTATTTACAGTAACGTTACCATATTTTGTTTTGTTCTTTATTCGAATCCACGGTGGACGGATGGGCATAATAATTTATAACTGTTCATCGTCATGACGTATAATAAATAATTTAAGTACTTGTAATATAATAACATATTGTTAGGAATTGTAATATAATATATTATATGTATGAACCTACGTACTCTAAAATGATTTTACGAATTTATAAAAACTAAATTACAATAAATCATTATATTATCGGTACCTATACGTATAACATTGTAACTCTTTTTTATTTTTCGTATAATATATTATACCTATGTAGTAACAATATATATATACATATATATACGTGAAAAATATAAAACCGAGATTTACGAAGGGGCGCGTGCTCCCTTTTTCCCATCCACGACCCATCACTGCAGCGGTGCTGCAAATTGCACGCCGGGAACCGTACGAAATTAGACGTCCTGACGCCAGGCCATCACCATATCATATATATATATATATTTCACGCGTATTACGCTCGAATCACAGCGGCACGGGTTCGCCAATTCGTCCTCGGGCCCTTCGTTGTTGTGTGCGCATATACATATATATGTATACTGCGATTCCGAGTGGAGGATAGGATGACGGACTACACAGGACGCATGACGGGCTCTGCAGGGAGGACGTCGTCGTGGCGGCGGCGATGACGACGGGCGATCATCGACGTCGTTCAAAAACGGGTCGTCTGATGCGGGGCGATTCGTCGGCGACGTTACGCCGTCGGGTGGGGCGAGTGGGCTAGGGGTTTTGGAAGACGGCGGGGAGTGGGCCGGGGGTGTTTTGATTGTGTGCTACAGAGAGTACCCCAAACGCGGGAAACGTCGGAGAAGAGGAGTAGGGGAAAAAGTGCCTGCGGGCCGGATGCCGCCAAACTATGCGTGCGGATCGGCGGCGGCAGCAGGGACCGGGCGCGGTTATGTTTGCCGTTGGGCTTAAGGGACGCGTTTTCGACAACGACGACTACGACGACGGTCGTCGAGATTGCGATTTTCAAGTGTACCTACACCCCTCCCTATACAGCAGTCGTCGACTATTATAGTCGTACGCCTTCGCCTTTGCCTTTGCCTTCGCCGCCGCCGTTTCCATGGCTGCTCGTCGCGTCTTGCACCGCCGAGAGTCTTGTTCCGTTTGGGCCGTACTTTAGTACTTATATATACGTTGTATATACTTGGCCTATAGCATAACGTATAGAGTGTATACTATAATAATTATTATATTAACAACACGTCGTCTAATTATGATTATCATTGCGTCCCGCGATTTGCTGTTATCGTCAAATTACTTTTAATTTTACTATTTGTACTTTGTGACGTTTGTGGAAGATTCATCGACGTGTTTGTCGTTGTAGTAAAATTATTTGATTGTTCGGCGTCGGTGAATCGCGTTCGGTTGTCGTTTTTTCCCAGCGGAAATCAAATCACGCAAACCCCGGTCATCAACGAACCGCCCCTCTAGCCACCCTATCCACCATCCGCGGTAAATACCATTGTAGTATTTATCGCTCGACGCGCGGTCGTTTACTCTTACGACCCAGTGCGACATGGCACCACAACGCCGCACACAATATAATAATAATAATAATGATAATAATAACAATAATAATAATAATAATATTTAACAATAAATATTTATTTGATAATCATCGTGTTGTGGAGGTGAGTTTATGTTTGCGCCACCGCAGCCACTGCTGTTTGTTTTCGTCGGATAATCACATTACTCGCGAGTAAATTCAACTTACTCCGCCCACCGTCACCGTGTCCACCGTCGCGGTGTTGACTGACAAATATTTATAACACACACACACACACACACGCGCGCGCGCGGTGGCATACAAGGATCACGCTCATACTAATATAATATAATATAATACATATATAAACGAGCGTTTATTTATTAAAATATTATACCCTATTTAATGTGATGTATAACAAAACAAATGCACAAGTATATATACCTAGCAGACGTTTAATTGCCGCCGCTAACGGTTAATAACCCCTCCCCGTATAAATATTTAATTCCGCGCGCACTACATATATATATATATATATATAAATAAATATACACTAATACATCTTGTTCCCATCGCCGATACACACACATATTATACATATACATATTATATAAATACGTGTATAGTGTATACAATATTATGTATTATATTATATACTTGTGTATATGTTTGTAATGCGCGCGTATATACACTGCAGCTTGTAAATATTATCGAATCGTTATTGGACAAATAACGATATAGCTCTACAACAAATACAGTATAACATTATTATGACGTGCTCGCGCGCGTATGTGTGTGTGTATAATAACTGTATCGCGTCGAATCGCGCGCGATTTAAACGCGATTTGTTTTCACATAAACACTCCGTATACACACACACACACACACACACACACGCACACACACACACACACACGCACACACACACACACACACGCACACACACACACACACACACACACACACACACACACACACACGCATACTCACGCCTACATATCGTTTTAAATCAGTAAATCCTCGCGGGACGGACTATATATATCATATAATATGTACATTGTACACACACCGCATATCATAATATATACTATATATATGTATCGGGTAGTCGCGGCACGTACATTAAAATATATAGGTATGATAACATACACCAACGTATGCGTGCGCGAATGTGTGTGCGTGTTTTTATTTTTTCCATCACCGACTGCGAATCCGCCCCGACGGTGCGTGTATATTATATATATATATAGCGAAAAGCGTATTTATACTATAAAATACCTATATTCGTCATAATGATATAGATTATATAGAATATTATGCCATAATAGTGTATGGAGTGTTGTAACATATGGATGTGAAACTTGGGTAATAAATGATACCGAAAAGAAAAAACTAGAAGCCTTCGAGATGTGGTGTTGGAGGCGTATGGAAAATATAAGCTGTATATAGAGCGAAAAACTAATGAAGAAGTATTTAGAACAGATGGGAGAAAAACGTACACTCATATAGATACGATTAGAGAAAGACGCTGGAAAATGATTGGACATGGCTTGAGACACCCAGAAGAATTGCATAATATAATATTAGATGGTATATGATATAGAAGGAAAGAAAACTGCAGGACGTCCTCGGAACTATTATATAGGACAGATTATATGTGATGCAAAAGTCAAAACCTTTAAGGAACTTACAGAACAGGCGAGCAATCGGTTAGAATGGAGAATTGGAGTTGTAAACCAACCTTCAGGGAATGAAAAAATAAATGTATACGGTAAGCGCATCGGCGTGCGACTACGCAACCGTCGTCAACATCATAAGTATAGAGAGCCAGTCGCGCGGTTTTAGGCGATCGCACTATATACTATACGACGACAGACGGTATATATAGTGTACGTCATATTATTGGTATTATTATAATGCTCGTGTTTAATATTATGCTGCTGTACGCAGTAGTGAAAAGAACCCGCGCCGGCGGTATGCGATATTTTATATATTTACGTGTGTGGCGCGTACTCACACACATATATATATGGGATAACGTGCGCGTGGAGGAGGATTACGAGTGTATATTATATATATTATATTATACGTCGCCGGCGGGAGAGCTGTTTTGTATGTACTGCAAACGCCACCGCTTAGTCGAAATAATATGAGAAAAAAAAAAATAAATAAACCGCGCACTACCCACACACCACGACCGATACGTACCCATATGATATATATATATACTTATATATATTAAACGGGTGCGGAACTCAGCGGCAGATCGCGTATTGTAATACTATATATATATATATATATATAATAATATAATGGTACGCGTATATAATATTTTATGCGAGCAGGGATTTTCACTTTCTCGAGCGATGTTATATTATATAGCGGCAGCACAATAACAAGACGTCCGACCGTTTTTCGAACCGTTCAAATAATCCACTCGAACTTTTTTTTTCCACACTCACACACACACGCGCACACACATATACGCCGCGCGCGCGCGCCCGATCATGAGAGCGCCGCGCGAGCTGGCTGACGACGTATAGTATATAATATTATAATATTATATTATACATATATAAATATTATATACGCGTATATTGTACATGGTTGTGGGACGTTCGAGTGGCCGCGGTGCAGGCGGTGTGCGGAGGGAACAGGAACGTGCGTGCGTGCCGGCCGGTCGGCGGGCCTTCGAGTGAAGCGGTGTGTGTGTGTGTGTGTGTGTGTGTGTGTGTGTGTGCGCGCGGAATATATATATTATATGTATTATTAATAATAGTAATAATGAAAACAACAAGTACGGGAATCGTCGTCGTCGTCGTCGTCGATCATATCATATTATATATTATTGTACGTATATGTATATATATATATTGTAGTATATATCGGCGGCAGTGGTTGCTGCTGCCCCGCCGCCGCCGCCTGGGCGCGGGGACAAAACGCGTCGAGTGCACCACTTGAAATTGTCAAACAGCCCTTACTACGCGCGCCTAGGGAAACACTGCGGTTACCACCTGTCAGCGACGCGTATGTGTATAGCGTTACGCCGCCGCCGCCGCCGCCCGGCGTATAAGCGATGACGGTCGCCGCCACCGCCACGACTTGGGTGGTATACGACGTTTTTATTATTATGATTATTACTATTATTGTTGTTATTATTATTATTATTATTATTACTCTTTTCATATTATATATAGACGCGTGACACACGGGCTAACGTATCGCGAACGTGTGACGTGTGTGTGTGTGTGTGAAATTTTCCACAACAATGTATATATACTTACGTCGCGCAGCCTTTTTTTTTTTTTTTTTTTTTTTTTTTTTGTTGTTGCTGCGATAACGCGCATCTTCAAACGGATTACGTGGCGAACGTACACGCACACAATAATACATAATGTAACAATATTATGTGTGCAGCAGCCGTTGTTGTTATATTATTTATTTTTTTTTAAACGTTATGACAAACGTCGGGCGACGTGGTTTGGCATGTACTCGACAAGATTACGGCGACGATGGGCCTCGCAAACATTTTTGCACACGACAGCCACACACGCACACGCATTGTACAACACGTATAATGCGTGCAACGTGCAGTGATGTATTATTGGTTGTATACAATTGTATGTACGATATAATATTGTGTATTATTATAAGTGGATCGTGAAATGTATTAAATTATATAATAAAATATGTATATATACCACGCGCATTAGTCCGCCGGCGTTGTAGAGCTTTCGCGGACGGACCAATGCACATGATAATAGGTATTACCTCCTATATATATATATATATGGGTACCTACCTACGACATATTAAATATATATAGGCAATATTATTGTGTATGCTTGGGACACGGGAAATATATTTTGAAATAGGATTATTTATTTTCGAAGAACGTATATATAATATATTATGTTTGTATTGATCGGTTTGTCAGCAGCCAAGTATTCTATAGGTATATTACATTATTATATGCGAATCATTATTAACCTGTGCGTTATTTCAGTTGCTATAAACTGTATAATATATAAACTTAAAAATTAAATATAATGCTATGCTTGCCTTGTATATCTTATATTGTAAGTTACAGACTTACAGTAGGTTAAACAAACGTTCTCAATCGATCGAAAAAATATGTCTACAACAAAATCAGAGTCATATCGTTTTTCTTTTATAGACTTATAGTCTAATATAATAATATATAATATGTGTACGCATCACTATCAAGCTGACTTATTATATACACATATGTAAGTTTGCTTGTTGTTCCCGTACACAAAAAAAGCAATATGCTTGTGTTTATAAAGCTTATATATAATAGACACAAAGCCACGAAAACTAATCGATCGATTTTGACGAGTTTCAAAGATTGTTCTTATAGAAGTATCAGAAAAGATTGAAGAATAGTTTAAACCACGTTCCAAAATATATTATGTGCAACTGTGCCAGCGCTATAGGCATATATTATATATATATCCAATCTGATATAAATGAATTGTCACTCTCTGTCGAATTAGTACACAAAACGAGGTACACCACTAATTTATCCGTGAACATAAAATCTTTATATGTATATACATCAATAAAGCGCTGTACTTTATTATATTTTTTCATTTTTTTTCCCGGGTGAAGTTGGGTTATTATTATACAGCTATAGTTATTTAAATTGTATTATATATTGATTTCAGTTGATTATTTAAAATATTAAAATTCCAGTGTTAAGAAAGCGTTCAATGCATTAACTTTTGTATTGGCGAAAAAATCATGAATGTAATTTTCATTATAGGTAGTTCTATTTTGCACAACAATTTGAAAAAGTTTTAAAACAAAAAAATAAATACCAATAATACGTCAATACTTTATTTAGGTAGATATTATTTTCACTATTTCCCTAATTCCCTTCACTTCTCTCATATTATATTGTTTTATTTTTTAGCGTAATTTTGTGAAATATAATAAAAATAAATTAAAACCAATATTAAGCAAAATAAACTAAATAGTTATAAATTAATGAATGTTAAATAGTATGTATACCTATACATTTTTAACTTTTAAAAACTATTTAAATGAGACAAATATTATTTTACAATTAGCTTAATATTTGAGTGATATCGAACCATCAAAGTCATGTACATTGTCACTGTAACAATGGAACATATGTTACATTTTCACTATATTTCACATTATTTTTAATTATTGTTTATTAAACTATTATTCACATAATTATTCATTTTGATCGAGTCCCTATGTGTATACCAAAATTAACAATAATTATTAAACAAAAAGAAAAGGAAAAAATAACAGATTATTTTATTGAATAAACTTACAAATTATTAAAAACTGGATATTATTATAGTGATTGTTAAAACTTAAAAATTTAAAATAAAAAGTAGATAACAAATTATTATTTTTTTTTACATAATATTTAAATGTATATAATATAATATATCATGTACATTTAAATATTATAGCTTATATAGATAATAATGTTGATATAATGCTTTGTATCGACTATTGAGTGAGAAACGCATATATATATATATATAATTTATTTTAATGATGAACGATCAAATTAATGTGTTCATTTTTTTAAAGAACGCAAAGTGACCTTGTTCGTTAAAAAATCATGCATGTACGTGAACGTGAACAATGAACATGTTCATATTTTTGATGAATGTTTTGAGCACATTTTATTATAATAAGTATTATAAATTTATTAATACACAAAAACTTTTTTTTCTGTGAAAAATACATATTTTAACGTTATTTACCTATATTATATTATATTATATTATATTATTTTATTTATTTAATTTTTATTTAATGAAAATAATCTTAACATTAAATTTACGTTCCTGTTATAATGTATAAATATAATTAGAGAAATTCGTATTAATTTACTGACTCCTTAATTTATTAGGTTTTATATTGTATTATATACGTGTATAATATATTATTATATATACTACATAGCACTAGGATTAGCCATAGTATACATAATAAACTATTATTTCATTATTTTATTTTTTTAATTAATGTAATTCAGTTGTAAGAGTATCAGATGACAATAATTCCTAGAATTCTAGATTAAAATTGAATGATAGTGTTATTTTTTTTTGAAAAACACATCCGAGTATAATAACCGGATATTTGTCATGGTTTATATAATATGTCGTATATCAATAGCTAATTTATAGTTAATACTAATAAATAATTAAATATTAGATATTATTCTAAAATCATACTAATATAAATGATAAATCATCACAATTATTACGATAAAAAATATTGAAGGTAGATATACGATATTGTATACAATTTATAATATAAAATAATAATATGATGTGATTAAATTAAATTTAGTTAAATTTGACTGTTTTGGTTATACTTTGTTAGTTTTTCACAAATTCTAAAAAATAGTCTTTAAAATACTTAAAGTATTATAGATGTTTTAAATATTTCGTCATGCTTATTAATTATTTCAAAATATACTAATACATTTTATTTAAAAAAATATAGGTACATATAGGTTATATTCATAACAAACTGTGTAATTTATAATTTTTATTAAAACCTAAAACTACAAAATAGGGATAAATATACATATAGGGGGGTTTATTTTTGTGCTAATATTCGAATAAAACTAATTTAGTAGACCAACATTTTACTCTAAGTCCTGAAAATTTGCGCTTAATATTTACTATATAACTACATGCGTGTATAGTAAATAACACATACCTACCTGTATTTTATAATATTTAACGTTTACACAATGTATTTACTATAGATACATATGTTTTAATGAATCTAGGATAAAATATTCACGGAAAAAATATCCAAATGTATCCGTTTTTTCCAAAATAAGTACATTACACTTTACTTTCTAATAAATTTAATAAAATATAAATATATTATATTATACTACATCAATTAATAAAATAATATAAAATAAAATATAAATTAATCTTGGTTTTTAATCAAATTAATCCATTTTTCTGAAAATAAGGGCATTAAACTTTACTTGATAATAAAATTAGCTCAAATACTAAAATAATATAAGCATTTTGACAAGAAAAATAAAATTCTATAAATAAAAAAATGTATAATATAATAGAAAAGGATCTAGGAATTGATCCGGTTTCTATACAAATCCATAACCCAATCCACCCTTGAGGCCTGAGTTGAGCTTTTAATTGTTATTAGTTATTAGTTTACTTGTTGATATATATGTGTATATACTATATATATATATATATATATATATATATCAGGAGGTAAACGGACAGTTTGTACTATCTATTGTTTAAGTTGCATATCGCGGACACTTTGTACAGTGAAAATAAAGCGGTAGAAATCGATCGCGGACGTTTTATGTACGGTATAAATATATTAAAACTTTAGATTGCGAATCATGATTGGATAAGTATGAGACATTTGTTTAGTGTCACAGTATTAAATAACTTACTAACTGCTAACACTCTAAATTCTAAAATAATATATAATGAACCAAACAACTAAATTAAATTCAAAAATTTTTAAAAATGGGTATAAATATAATATACCATTTTGAGGAAAAATAAATCCAATATTCGTTGGTGTTCAAAAGTGACTTGTACGGGTAAAGTTACTAGAAACCTTTATGAATCGGTGAGTTATAACTTATAAGTTATAAATCATATTATTTTCATAATACCTAAATCATAATATTATCATATTTTTTTTTTACGCACTTTTATACAATACTTATTCTTCTTATCTCGTCTTGGAATTTATAACCATTATTATTATTATTATTATTTATGTATGTTAACTACCTGTGTTTTGTAATAACAAATTATGTCTATTAACATCTCATGTCTCAACATTTTTTTTTTTACCTGTAATAGTACAAACTGTCCGCGGTTTTCATTTTTTTTTAGTTTACTGTACAAAGTGTCCTATAACCATATCAGGAGCGTATTTAGAAATGTCTTAAGGTACGGTTTCCCTGCAGCGTCAAAGAGTGGAACAGCACGGTGTCATGACGCTGCGTCCAGACCAGTAGTTGACGCTAGACGCCGCGCCTGGACGCTGCAGGGAAACCGTATCTTTATGGGGGGATGCGACATGAAAATGCTGCAGACAAAACTAAAGTCGCACAGCGTCAATTGGGTACCATTGGACCATCAACGAAAAAGAAAAGAAAAGATTTATTAAAACATATTTGTGAAGAATACAATGGTTGAATGATGGCACAGGGACATTCCAAATTTTTTAAATGCTATAGTTAATTTTCTTCGACAATAAGATACAATTTTCTATTTTTTAAAACATAGGTATAAATATAAATTTTTAGTTATTATTTGAGTATAGTACTGTATCTATATATATAAAAAAATTATATTACATTTTATTTCATATTATTTGACTAATGTGTGTGCAGTATATTTTGTGATATTATTACTATTAACGTAATTTATGTATCATAATATAATATATTTATATTTTATTAGATTTATTAGAAATTAAAGTGTAATTCACTTATTTTTCGTAAAACGGATACATTTGGATATTTTGACCGATTACCGTTATAATAGTACATCTAAATACTTTGATATTTGTCTCTACGTAAACACTCGTGGTTGATTTAACTGTTTATTAGTGGTACAATTTAAATATGTATATATCAAATTATATTATAAATTATAAAGCACCTATTATGTACCCATTAGAATATGAACATTTAAATACGGCAGTTTGTTTAGAATAAATATCATGGGATATATAATCATTAATTAGTGATTTAACGAACGTTTTATAAAAAAATATCTGTTGTGGAAAAAACTTGTAAAGTTATAGACTACTATTATAGTAGGTATATAAATAGGTATCTATAGTTATAATATAATACAATGCACTTTATACTCACACTAATACACTATTTAATATTTATAATATCACAGACTCATGGATTATTCTTCAAACTTATTTACTAGAAACGATACAAACTAACACGATTAAAATAACGAGCTATATAGCAATAACCCTATAGGATTTTTCGGCAAAATAGCAAGACGTTAGTGTAACATAATAATCGAAATTGCCATTAATATATTACGAATATAATAGAAAATAATTTAATTATATACCTATATTATATTAAATCAAGGATTTTATTAAAAATTGCTAATCATAAAAGAAATATTTTGGTTTTGAAAACTCGTGTTGACGCTAATTAGGTGAAAAGCACTAACTTATGCCTCGCATATTGTGAATTATTGTTATTATTAGCTTCTCGAATTTACGAAAACAAAATTTACTAATGAAGACAACAAGGGTGATGCCGTGATGGTCTAACTGTATTGCGGTTGCTGGTTAAACGACATACGTGCTACAGTTATGTATTACTTTCACTATATGAATATGAGTATAAATGTCTAAATTCATATTCTTCTTATTTCTAACTCCTATTCAGACCACTACCATTAGTCATATTAATATTTATATTAATTCCTTTGCTTAGATATTACAAATAACTGCAAAATAACAAATTTTAAGAAAAAAAATCCTTTTATGTATTCCAATAAGCAATAATATAAATACTTTCTTTCTGTAAAAATCCACTTATTATATATAGTCAATTACCAATTACCTATGACAAATTTTCAAAATTTCAAATAATAATAATATATTGTAATACGTAATATTAATCATATAATAATATTTTACTAATACATATATTTATTATAGTGATATGTTCGAGAAATAATAAAACTAAGTACATACATTGTGTTGGTTTTTGATACTAATTATAATTATTAGTATTCCTATATCCATCCTCATCACTGTACAATCATTAACAAAATAAAATAAGTTCGTTAATTATGAGGAATAAACACATGTTTTTTGCACCGATAACTCGTTCTATAACTAAAATATAGACAATATAGTGCGTGTTTATAGGAATCTATAAAATACGAAAAAACCCAGTAAAGTAAAACGCAATTGACTGATTTTGCACAACATTTACGTTTTCTATTTTATTGTTACCGGATGGATCACATTGATGATTCATTTTTTTGTTATTGACTTATTTGGTTCAATGACGATCTTCGTTTATTGTGGTCAAATAACTGAAATATACCTAATCGTGTAAACATAAACGTGTCGTGCGGTCGTGTGAAAACTGATGAAGACTGGTGAGTATTCCGTTATCAACAATCAACATTCAATTGTCAACCTATTGTCATCGATCAAAGGTTAGGCGTTCATTGTATAACGTACAAAAGGTATAGATGTATAGGAATCACACGTCAACAAATCATTAGAACGCCCGTATTGATCGCAAAGTCTAAAGGTCTGCAGACGTACAAAATTGTCTGTAAATTATTATAATGCTATTTGAAAACTGCTATATATTAATGTCTATAAAAACGGCAGGATATTAGTCATCCCAAATCGATAAGATTTTTATATTTGTAATATACTAAAATATAACAATAAGAAATGAAATCAGTGTATTGTTCACGGATAGTAATAGGAAAACATTTTTTCTGATTAAACATTGTACGTACTTCCGTAGGAAATTTACAAATGACGTATATATATATATATATATATATATATATATAAAAAGTAGCTTATAAATGAAAGACACATAAATTCTATTATACATATAATAGGTAGCTATAGAGCATAGAACAGACATATCATAATGTACCTAATATCAGGATTAATAAGTAGCTAGGTGATTAATAAAATAAATATTAAATAATTTAAGTAGGTACATAATTAATATCAATATATATTGAGATTTAATCTACTAAACTATAACGGATTATCAAAATGAAAAAAAAATTAATAGGCATTCGTAGACAAACAGAATACAATTAAAAAAAAAAATCATCTCATCTTTAAATTACACGAAAAACACGATATTAACATGTGATATCCATGTAATTTAAAAAGTAAAATTATTAAACTTGAATAATAATCTAGCAATTTTATCAAGTTATATTTTTTTAAATGAATATTATAAGTTGCAATAAAATATAGAATACAATTTGTACAGTTTTAATATGAATGTATATATCGAGATATACATTTTATTAAGGACAATCAGTGAGCCAATGACGAGTGTTTTTTCTTCTCTCATGCTTTATTAAAATCGAATTCATATAATTTAATTTAATATTTGATTACTATATATTAATATTATTGTACTTATAGCACATGTAAGTAGTTATGCTGAATCTATAATTTTCCATTAAAAAAATACATATATATTTATAAATGAAATTTATGCATTTTTCAAGTGGTAAAATAAATATAAATTATTTTTACAGAAATATACAAGTATGTATAAAATAAAAAATAATATAATACATAAATAAATAAATATATTATATATGCATAATATAATATAATATCCCTTTGATGCGTTAAAAAAATGTATACAGTCTCACTATTTTTTACTAAAATAGAGGTATTATTTATTTTTGAAAAAATGTTTTGTTTACAAAAAACAAGCGTGTTTTATTTTAATAAATTACAAAGATAGATAAGTACAAGTAAACATGATGTTAACATAATATAAATATAAAAATTTCAATAAATAATGTTAAAAAACTATAGTTATGATTTAAATTATACAATACGTATAACGTATACATTATATAAATATCTTTATTTATATTATACGTAAATGCCTTACATGTAATATTATAGTTTAATACTGCTCTATTTGAACGTTATTGAAAATTTTTATAATTATTGTTTTATCAGGAATTTAATTCCATTCCTTTGGAGGAAGTATAGTAATTTAATATATACGAATACAATTTTTTCAAGATTTAAATTTGCGTATTTTATAATATATATGTTTTTAAAGACTGGAATATAATATATTTATTAACATTAAAGTATAATGTTATGCTTACCTATGTATTATTATATATATATCTACTATTTTAATATAGTTATAAATGTTGAGCACTCCGTACATTTGAAATTAAAAATTAAAAAGGAAAATAAGTTTTCTATAGATATATCGAATTATAAATGCATTCGAGATGATAGTAATTAGCAATTGCCTACAATCGCGTTAGGAATATTATATATAAGTACCTACGGTAAACGATAGTGGGTCAAGTGGGTGGTATAATTCAATTTACCGAATAATCCTACCGCGTATACACAAGGGTTTATTTACGCGGTAATGAACACCGAATTTATATAATAAGTAATACATACACCTGGGATATTAGGTATCATATATCTATATAAAATTAAATTGCGTTTATGGAATCGACTAAAATATTATAACAAACGGTTTTTTTTCTTTCAGAAAAAAACTATAATTATTATATTTTATATATTTAAAAATCCCAACTAACTTCAAAAATTATTTCAATTTCTATTTTAATAGATAATACAATCAGCCTATTTGATGAAATTATATGCAGATGATTTTAATATTTTATAATAGGTACGCTATAATATGTTGGTAAATATTAATTCAACGACACCAACTTAATTATACGCTTATATGTATATTTCCTATAATTTAGTTTGATTATGTGATTTAGTGATTAACAACACTATATTGTATAATGTCAAGCCGTGTATGGTTTTAAATAGAGGTAAAGTAAATAAAAAAATTGTCGTTTAGTATAATATTAAATAAATATATATATATATATATAAGCCATTCTACATTATATTATATTAGTGCAATATTCTGTCACAATGGTATTATCATAATTTTCTCATTATATTTTAATCTAATCTTGAATTACGTCATTATACAGTCGTATATATATTATATTATAGTACTTACTATAATAGTAAAAAAATCACACTTTAAAATAATTTTGTGCAATGTCGGTGTTATTTTTTTCGCTAAAAACTTATTTGGCACACACAACGAACACAATACAGAAATATTGTTACATTTACACGACGTGCAGCACACATTGTACATCTCCGGGCATACCACATTTTAGATACCACATTTGTTTGTTAGGCCACCGATACATATGTGATACGTATCAAACTATATACCAATAATGAAAAAAAAAAAATTAAATTTATAATTCAGTAGGTTGTGGAAAATAAATGTAAACTCTTTAAACATATAACAATATTACCTATATAATATACAACTAGTTAGATCATATTATAAGTATTATAGACATAGGTGTTCTGAAGCCTAAATTTTTTTCTCCAACTTTAGTAGGTATATGGTATATGAACGACGTTTGGCAATCATATATGCTTTAATTATGTTTAAAAAATGCCTACAATATATAGTTGACCACGGATTGTGTTAGTCATATTTCTATTCCCCACGCCCGAGAGGTCTGCGCGCACGTCCTATAAGGTCATTACGCGTATAATATACGAGTACTATAATATAGTGTGTATAGTTAACACGTCATACACACAGTGCAGTACTATAAATTATACTACACGTATCGATGTACTGTTTGTTATATAAGCCGCGGTATAAGCTTGATGGAAGCGCTGAACGCGACAAAGTTATACATATACACTGCACGTGTATAACACGGACACGCCGCGATTTAATCGGCTCGGACTCGAGACGGATTGTGTATAGCGGTGCGATTTTTAGACGAAATGAAAATTGAATCCCTGCGGGGCACGCTGGTCAGCGCCTACATAGATCCGCGGCGGCGGCGGCTGACCGTGCCGCGACACGAGTTCAACGGATTAGTCCGCGCGTACGGTCCGACGTGCGTCCACTACGGTTTTATTGCGTCGGTCCGCCGCCCGCCGCCGCCGCCGCCGCCGTGCCGAAGCATATTATCACGGCGTGGCGGTATGCGACGGACAGTCGTTAAAATAAATCGCCAACGGCAATCGAACGCTGGTGTGTAAATCGTATACACACATTATACGATGCATATATTATCGTGTGGTTGTTGTTGTTGTGTATCGTGCTGATGAATTATTATTGTCGTTATTACGGTACGGCGGCGCACAACAATATATCATAATGTGTGATTAATTAAATCAAAACACGGCGTGTCTGCGTTAGTTTAATACTAATACGCGCGTATTACGCGCACTGCACGGCGAACGCGAATCCGTCTGCGGGCGCGTGTGATTAGCGCATAAGAAGAAAAAAAATATACGCCGCGCGAACAAAAAACAAATCCGGGCTCGCAATCGGGGCCGACGATGGGCTGTGGGAGGAGGCGAGCGAGGGGGACGAAAAAATCAAAACGCGCTAAATTGGATTCGACAAAACGTTATTACAATACCGCCGCCGCCGACCGATGATGTGTACCATGCGTTTGTTGCCGTTTATTTATAGTCTTTATTATAGTCTTTGACCGTCGATTTAGCGCACCCACCCGTTTGACATTGATCCCATTGTGAGCAGACACACATACAATTGATTATTAACTGTTGTTTTCCCCTATATTATACATACACATCGTAGTCGTATATGGTATAGAGTTGTAGTATTATAGTTGTATGGTAGTAGAGTAATAGTATAGTAGTAGTAGTAGTAGTATAGTGTTGTCGTCGTCGTCGTCGTCGTCCTCCTCGTCGAAGCCGGCTCCGCCACCGCCGTGTATCGACTAATCCTCCGACACTGCCGCCACCGCCATCAGCACCCGCCGCGTTTACTACCCGCTCGTTAGTTATTCGCTCGCCACCCCCAAAACTACGCACGGGGCTCGTCGTATAGTATCGCGGCCAAATAGATTTGTCGTCCGCGGGGCAGTTATTGTTCCCCGAACGAGAGCCGTCGTACGAATTATAATCTCTGCCGCCGCTTTATATAACATCATATAGCACTGCGCTATATATTATTATTATTATGATGCAGTGCCGCCGTCACCGGTGTGCTCCTCTCTCTCGCTCGCTCTATTAGCCACCCGGGCCGTCCCCCCAAATAAACCGCCCCACGACGAACGCTCAAAACATATTTGTTACGCGCGGCCCACCAAAACACCATAATATATATGTATATACACACATTGTATTATATTATTATGTACGAATCTGTTACGGTGGCGGCTGCAGCAGCCGTTTATCATTATATTATTATTATTCAATCGTCACCTATTATCGCGCGGAGCCTCCGAATTAACTGTATTATTAATATTATTATATCGTATATATTATGTAGAAGCCGAAGCGACGGCACCTCTCTCCCCTCTCGAGGCACACTGTTTATAAGTCGTCCGTTATTGTTTAATATTATACTATATTCACTCGCAGAGCAGCATCCGTGCGATATATAGGCGTGTAATTTCACTTTTGTCCAATGTAATATAATATAATATTACGTAGGTACTGCACGGTTGTTGAGATTAAAAATAATAATAATAATAATAAAAACGTATGTCATAATACACACTACCGGCAAACCGTGTTGTATCCGCGTGCACGCCTGTATACAATCTTCTCTAGATTTAGACACGGTGTAATAATCATTTTTAAGCCCCCCCTACACTGCAGATTTTAAATTAACGTCCCCAAAACTCCCATGATATAGTTCATCGTGCAGACCATGTCTAATTGTCTAAATGTCCATTTCGTTGCACTATTTCCTCCCTGTAAATAACAGGTGGATACCTAATGTTAATGGTGTGATTGTACCAGGATTAATATATTATTATATATATTATCATTTTTCACCCTAGGTAAATAAAAGTCCTTTGCACCCTCGCCCTTAAAAAAAAAGACCGATTGTACATTATAAAATTTAATATTTATTTACAATTATAAACATCAATAGAATATAAAACGTCATTAAACTAGCTTTTTAATTTCTATGTGTAAACAATTAATTGTACAATGACTCTTCCTACAAATCTAAACATTTAATTTTTATTAAGAATTTTATAACAACAATAATATTACGATATTATAACATGTTCACGAAATAAATCACAATCAGATGATCTCGTAAATTGTTTATGCATAATTGCTAATATACAATGTTGTCAACATGGAAACAAATATTTTTCAATATACAAATATTAATAACACTGTTACATTTTTACATACAAATAAAGATGAAATAGTTGAACCTTTTTATTGAAAACATACCATTTTTTTAATAGTTTACAATAGGTATTGGACAGAAGTGATTTGTAATTTGAAAAGTTTGGTTACAGCTTTTTTACGCTATATTTTTATAATATATAAATATTTAATAAACTGTCCACGTATAGGTGGCAGTTAATAATAAATATATCGCTAAGGAACTACACCAACTACACTTTTAGTAAGTTCTTTCTTATTAACATTTATATTTTTTATAATTAATTGACATTGAGATTTTGATAAGTCAATAATAATTGTGAAATCGGTTTCCCTGCAGAGTATGTGATCAGTAGACTTTCAATAACAAATAAAAATAGCAACATTAAAATAGTTAATTCAAATCACAGTATTTGATTTTCACTTACCTATTTATAGGGACAAACAAACATTATAAAAATATATAGTATGTAAAAAAAATAAAATAAATACTCCAACACTCATCGAAGCGAACCATTCTAAAGTCGCTCGCAATAATTTCATCGTAGGTACGATGTATTCGAGGAGGATGCAAGGGAGCTTACATCTCGGCCCCCGCGTTAACCCTGTTGGTCTTGCATGCGCTATGTGCCTATGTGTCATTACGCGGTGCATTCGCCGTGTAGTGCAGTGCATTGCGTGAACTGCATCATAATACACAGTGTCGCCGTCAATTTGTTGCGCGCACACGTCAAGTAGGCGAGTGCCGGAGACAACCGGCGGCGGGCACGCACTTATATTATATTTATATATACCTATAAAATAATATGTGTAATGTACCTATCTATATGCATGTGTATATACCACGCACAGTCATAAAATTCATTCACACATCAATAAAACCACCCGATAAGCTGTGGCGCGTACGGGCGCGCGGCTAATATATATACACAAACACTAATTGCCGGAGTCATATTATGATTTTCGGTGTATATAATAATGATAATGTACAAATATAATAGTAATAATATAATAATATTATATACACGTTCGGCGGCGGTGTGTGGTCCGGTCGGTCCACGTCTCTTAACACGCGCCGCGTTGTAAAACCGCAGGTGCCGCGCGCCGATGACGTCGGCCGATGACCAACTCTACAGACGGTCTCACGCGCAATATTTCGTGTGAACGAATAAAATGTCTGGGACGACAGCTACGTTGTATGACGACGAATAATAATCGAGCCGCACCAGTTTCGCCGACCGGACGCGGCGCGGCGGCGGCGGCGTAGTCGTCGTCGCGCGCGATTTCGCGTGTGCTTTTATCGACCGCGGTCCACGCATTTGGTTGGAGCGCGCGCGCGAGCCCCAGCTAGTGTGTGTGTGTGCGCGTGTGTGCGTGTGTGTGTGTGTGCGTGTGTGTGTGTGTGTGTGTGCGTGTATGCGTGTGTGCGTAGTTGCTTGCAAAGTTGCAAGTGCGTATATATATATATGTATGTACGTATTTATGGTATATAATATGTGTGAATGTGTATATATATTATAATATACAGCAGGATAACTTGGTAAAATGACTAGTGGGGGAGGGGAGAGTAGTTGAGCAAAATAATTTATTCACCAAATCGAAACCATATAACCTTTAATCGTTTGTTTTTACACGAGTCTTCAAGCTCATTTTTTTTTTGGCTTTTAGAAACAGATCGTATTATTATAACTTTATAAGTTAATACTCATATCGTTAAATATATAATATTAAATAAATTAGTGTTTATAAAAAAGATGATTAACTTATTTGATAAAAATAATATGATGATAATCTTATAATCATGATTCATGAAATAAATGTTCTTTGTATTATTATAATAATACAGCCGAGTCGCGATAACTCGAACCTCGATAACTCGAAAAAATTGACAACAATGACAACCCGATTTTTTTTATTCCCCTAGAAATATAAATAATAAATAAATTAATATAAATTCGATTTAGATACATCAAATAATACATATCTTGAAGCAAATTTTGTTTTCTCTTCAACTTCGAATAATCGTGACTCGACTGTATAGGTATGCAATAATTTTAAGTAAAAATATGTTTATCTTATAAATGCATATGTTAAAAAGTATTATTGCATTCTTAGATTATTTTAAGAAATTTAAAAATTTCTATATTGTAAGCATATTATCTGGGCCTAGACGAAGAAGGCAAAAAGATACCTTTGCATTATCGTTAAAATTTCAAAGGGGAACTTTTCCTATCGATATAATCACGCCACTGTAATTATATATATACACTGTATGTGTCAAGTTGTGCTGTAGGTGTGAGTGTATATTTATATTATGTATACGAGTTATACCTATATAATGTGTACGCGTTACTCGTGCCATTCATATAATCATATGTCGGGTACACATGCAAAGTCCAATGGAATTAACTGCAGTTGCTGCTCTGCTTTATACAGCTGACCACTTATACAAAGAATCTTACAATATGTAAGTGAAGATAACATATATAGAATACATATAAGTATTTATGTATATATAGGTATTATACATAAGATCTGCATGTTGTCGTCGCCGCGTTTTGCGTTATCCCCTATATTATATTATATATACATTGTCATGTGCGTGTAACTTCTTGTTAGGGACTGTTTGTGCAGTGGTGTGCTTTAGTGTTTACACATGAGCCCTTTTCCAATCCTTTGCTGCGAAGGTTCTACACTTAATAGCGGCTGTACGTTGGCGACGACCACGGTGTCCGTCGTTATAGCTGTCGTCTTGCGTGAAGTTCATCATAACGATCATAATAATAATATATTATTAGTTATTATAAAACATAATAATATTATAATTATATAGGTGTATTATATATGTATATAGATAGATACGATTTTGTGAGTCGTGTCAGACCGATGGTGTATCGAACCTACAAAGCATAGTTCAGGTTATTTATTTATACACAGCTTATATAGACAGTGGCGGATCCAGAGGGGGCGATCCCCGTTCTTTCAAAAAAAAAAAAAAAAAAAAATAGTTTGAAGTTCCTGATTTTAGTTTTTAACGTAATTATACTTCAAGGGTAACAAAATTCTTGTGATATATTTTTTAATTACTATTACTATAAAAAATATTTTTTTTGTTCTGTACGAGACTGTAGAAAGTATCATATGTATTTACCTAAATAAATACTTTATCAAATTTAATGTGTGCCCTTTAAAAATCGCCCCCTCCCTTGTTATCTTGGTCTGGATCCACCCCTGTATATAGACATATTCTATAGTAATTATTAATAACATAAACATGTGAAGTATATATTCGCATTTGTATGCACATATACTATATCAAATACTTTTATAGCAATTTGGGTAACAATAATCCATTACGGTTGTACTGAGCTGCATTAATGTTTATATCGTATTATAATGTAATATTTTTTATGTATTAAAACAAAAACATTAATCGATACATGACTTTATGTTATCATTAAGTTTGGACTCTAAGTAAATCTATACTTATACGGCTATCAAGTTTTATATAGCAATTTTAAATATCGTGAATATATTGTGTAGGTGTTATTTTGATGGAATAATTTTCAATTTCCACAATAGTTGGATAAAATAAAACGTAGGTATAGAATATAGATAATGAAAAATTTCTAACAACTGTAAAAACATTTTGAAGATAATGTAACAGTACAGAGTACCTACAGCTGATATGTAACTTATAATAAATGATTAGACGACAATTGTTTGAATGGAATTTTGTTCAAAAATCGATCTTCGATTACGTTAATCATCATAATAATGATTTAAAGTATAATATATCGCGTCGCCACTGTAAATAATAGTCTAATAATATGTTATGTCACACTATCTTTTTTTTTTTTTTAGATTCTAATTATTTGTTTAAGTATTAAAAAATAACGTATATATATATAGGTATATTTTTAGGATTTTCAAGGTATTTTCAACAAATATATAGGTACTATACTTAGAATAATACGCGTTTTGCTAACAATTAAATATTATTGCAGAAATAATGACAAATTATTTAAAAAATGAAAGGTGTCGATTGTGTATATAATTTTAACCTTTTTTTTTTGTCAACAATTTAGGTAAAAAGTAATAATTTTATTATTTAGTATTATTTAAAAAAATATATTCTTGTTTGCTTTTTACTTAAAGTTTCATTTTTTTTTTATCATTTGTCAATAAAAATAATTATTATGATTAAATATAATTATTTTATAAATTTAATACTATTTCTATGGTTTGATAATTATAATTTTAGATATGGTATAAAATTATATAAGAACATATTTTTTACTAATAAATTTGAATTATACGTTTAAATTCTGAATTAATCATAGAAATTGTAATCATCAATCATTCTAAATGTTTCTACCATAAATGTAATTGTAAATTTTTGTAAAATTGTATTTCTACGCTAAAAACAAATGTTATATTAATATTAATGTATAGTTATATAAACAAAGCCGCGTGGTGATTAGTATTAAAAAATAATAAATAAATAAATATTACCTAATACAATACATCATACTGTTAAATATTTGATATTTTTATTATTATCGACTTATGTTTTATTGTTTCAAAATATTTTCAATGTAAAGATTAATCAAAAAAATAATTATTATCTAGTTGCTTTTAAATATGTACTTTTATATTTGATATTAAACTAAACATAGTATATATGCATTATGAAAATTTCTGAAGATAATAATTGTACAAATATGACAAATAGTTAAATGAGCATTAACTAGTTTAAAGTTGAAAATTTAGTTTATTTTTAACCTTTCAACTTAACTACCTATATATTAGGTAATTTTCTAATTATAATAACTTAGTTAACACTATCTAGTTAAAGTATCTTTATTAAAAACTTAATTTTTCCTGTTATAATTTAATATATTACACATTAAAATCATGTTTGTAGATATCTATAAGTTATAAAAACTGATTAATAAATAAATTACATTTTTGTTTAATTACACTATATAATACCTACTTTATTTAAGTAAACAAATAAATATGCCTCGATTGAATTAACTGACTCGTATATTTTTCTAAGCCACTATAGCTATTATAGTACAGAAAAATAAGAAGGAATAGTAGGTATAGGGTGAATTTTATAATGCATTAAAAAAAATTAAAATATTAATTAAAAATATTAAATCACACAATCGTTATGTTAACAATTAAGAAAAAAATTCTTTTTAATTGATTTAATAATTTAATATTTTTCTCTATATTAATTTATATTCATATAGAGTAAAAATATACTGTTAATTTACTATTTAGAGATTAATTTTCATAATTAGATACTTACATGAAAATTATATTTTCCACGAATCAAACTTTTCATTTAATTTGCATTGGCTCAAATTGTCTATGTATTCTCCATAATACTTATAGGTAATAGCTAATAAGATTAATATACGACATACTTTCTCTAATGCTATAATAAATAATAATTAATAATTTAATTCACCGTACTGAAATATATTTTTTATGATCATGCAAACAAGCTATTGAAGTTTCATTACACGCAGAAACGATAATTTTGTATTGCTTGTCAACAAAGCAAATTTTCTGTTTGAACTAATGTTAATTGATTATAAAAATTATGTTTGTATTTTTTTAAAATACAAATTCGTCAACATTAGGAAATGTTTACTTCACTTATACTAAGTCATAATATTATAAATATACCTGTTATATTATGAATTAAATGTATTAAGTACATAAATACCTATAAGGATGCATCAAGTACCTAATCTGAAGATGAATAATGTAGTTAATTTGTTTTTATTTATTTAAGCAGTTTATGTATAATTAGTTATTTACATAGTATTGTTACATTAATTAGTTTAGAATTTAGTATTTACTTATAATTTATTGCACATTTAAGAAATGTTATTTTAGTGCAAATATACTACACTACTACATTAGCTTAAGTTCTTTTTAAAATGTATTTTATTAAAATTAGTTGGAAAAAATACCTTTATAGATCGTGAAATATATCCAGGAAATGATTCATTTTTTTACACCTATAATTAATTTAAATTAACAGCGTAGTATTATATGAATATTCAATAAAAATACATAGTTATTAGTTAAACAACATTTTACAAACATAATATAGTCAGGGAATAGTAATTGATATTAGGAATATTGATATTGTTTTAAAACATAATTTTGTATTTCAAAATTTATCAGTTTTTAAAAATATTTTTTTATATAATTTAATAATTATACAATGGAAATAAAACGACATTTTTACTTTCTTGATTTTTGATTAAGTAAGAATGGTAATTGAAATGAAAAAATCTCAATTTTTAAAACTTCGAGAATTTTTGTTAAATAGGAAAATTATAAAAATATAACTCAGTTGTAATGAGTAGGTGGATAATTAAGCTAGCTTAAATATAAAATATTAATGAGAGAGATCCGATATTACACCCAAGTGGTTTAACAATTTGAATCCACAAAAACGCCAATGTGCAATATGTATAATGTATATATAATGTATTTTATTTTCATTTTCATTTAGTGAGATATATCTCTGAAACCGGAGATAGGATTTTGTTTTTTTGGGGTCTTGTTAGATTTACATTGGCTAGGAGAAGTGATGTGAAGATTTTCAGAGCTTTAACTTCAATCGTTAATTCACTACAAAGCTATAAAGCTGAAAAACATAAAAAATGCCCAATAAAATGTGTTTTAATTTTTTTTGAAGCTCTGTTGTGAATTAACTATAAAAGAAAAAGTTCTGAAAATTCTCACTGCACTTCTCCTAGCTAATGTGAATCTAACAAGACCCCAAAAAACAATATTCGCTCTCAGGTTTCAGAAATCTATCTCACTAAATGAAAATGAAAATATTATATTATATATAAATATATAATACATCATATTGCATACAATTAATACATTTCTAAAAATTGAAAATCAAGATATATAGTTTACACGCCGATTTCTGACTTGGCAAGTGTTTTTATTAAATAACTATATTTTTTGTAATAATTTTCTAAGATTTTTACTTTTTTGAATGACAACATACATTTTTTATTTTTTTATTTTACAGCAGAATATTTTTCAGAGTGGTTTTGATCATTAAATTCGAAATTCGGTCGAGTATATAGCTTATAATCAATAAATGTTTAAAGTTTAGGTGGTTGGACTAGAATTGTACAGGGTACAGGGTACCCCGCAAAATGTTCTACTACTCATCTGCTCACTCTAAACTTTAAATACTTATATGTTATAAATTATACTTGTCTGAATTTGTATATGTATTGAAATACTCCGAAAAATATTTTGCTTCAGAATATGAAATTAAAAACATATGTTTTTATTTAAAAAAGTAAAAACTTAAAAAATGATACCTAACAATACAAAATAATTAAAAATATAATATTTGTTTTAATAAATTTTATTTGTTTCGATTTAAAATAATTACACAAAAACAAAATATCTACCAAAACATAAATAGATTTTGAAATTATGAATGTTGTTCGATAAAATATTCATTCAGTATATCAAGTTTATGTATATATATTTATAATGTATATATACAATAAAAATTATTGTATCCTGCCAAAGAAGAAAGTTGAAATTGTAGTTTCATATCATTTTTATAAAAACTAATTTTTATGTTTAGCAATGTTTGATAATTTTATTTTAGTAAAATACTTAAATACCTAATTTCTTATAGTAGGTAATAGGTATATATCTAATATATCTAACTATTCAATATTTTATTTTCAACTTTTATATTTCATTGGATTATTCTGATGTTGATATTCATACTAAGTATTAAAAATATTACGCTATTAATTATTTACAAATTTACAATTGTTTACTTAACAAAATACCATAATTCCGATTACGGCTTTTGACCTATAGTGTACCAAAATTAACTCATCAGTCATCACTAATGATTGGAGAAATTATGCTTTGTATTATATATATGTATTATGTATATTAATTTTTAGTTATATTTATTTAACTAATAAATCAAATTTGATAATATTTGAATAATTTCACTATATAAATATGACACTATTCATTTATACTTTAGAATACCTTGATAGTTGATACAGATTGTGTCAATTCTCAAAAGAACTATTAAGTGGAAAGCTTAACTTTCCTTCTTTATTATATTATATATTCTTTGTGAAGTTCTTTTTTTCCTACTCTTTAATTCGTTTCATTATATACTCATCGCAATGTATAATGTATAAAACTGTCACTTATTATTAGAAAAACTATCCACTTTTCAATTCCATGCCATCATTAGCAAACACAAACCCTTTTTTCTCTCTTCCATAAAAATATACTATTGAATAAATAGATTACTGTACTAATAAAACGTTATACATGAGTACTATTCATATTACTTCCTGGTTCCTGCAGTATAAATAAATAAATAAAATACCTAATCCCAAGATTTAATATAATATGTTAACAAAATATAACGAGCTGATATTTTTGTATACATAATACATATCAATATCGCAAATATACCATAACATAAATACTTCTTGCTGTATAACCTACCTAATTTGACCATCATACTAATATATATTATAAATTTAAATAATTATTCGCTCCCCCGAAAACACCTGTTATTTAATTTCATCACAATACAATATATTATTACAAAATACGTACCTATAGTAGGTATATTATATTATAATAATATCCGGTTTTTCGTACCACTCAACGTCAACACGTAATTTTCGCACAGGCGACTGAGACCCTATCATCGAAGTTGGGTGCCTCGAGAAAATTAAAGTAATATATGTATGTACTATGTATACTATAATATTATATAAGAACTTAGAATCAAACACCGACGTTTGAATAATATGTTTATCGCTCTATCATTTATACACGTCCGTATATAGTATTATATAATATCCGTCATACCGTCATACTAGTTGATGCTATTTTATACTATTGTGTTCCGTACGGAGAATATTATAGCCCTAGGACGAAGAGGAGAGTTAATATCGCGCGACGAGATACTGTATGCAGCATCAGTTCAACCGCCGTGCTCGCAGTTTATTATTGTATACTCATTGTGCACACGAATCTCCACACACACACACACACACACACACACACACACGCGCGCGCGGCCGCTTGCTCGCCGGGCACACAATATAAAACAAGGTCACCCCGCGGGGATGAAAAGTGAGTCTCTACTCACTGGTCCTGCAAGTCGCGTCCTCGAACGGCGGCGGCGGCGGCAGCAGCAGAAGCTTAAAACGCGCGCGCGGAGCACCGCCGCTGACGCCACTTGCTCACTCGCTCTTTCGCGCACGCGATATATAATATGCGCGGCCGCGGCCTGCCAGATGGCGGCGACCCGTCGCCGCCTCCGCATCCGCACAAACAGCAAGTATACCGCGCAGGGACTTAACACACACACACACACACACACACACACTCACACGCACATACACTCACACATATAATACCCCTTAAACACCAGCATCGGCACACACACACACACATACACACACACACGCACCCACATTGTGTATTCGTTATTACCCTCTCCCCCGTCCCGAAAATCCCTTTAAACTGCTGTTTATTGAGTTTTCCCGCCTCCACCGGCCGTGCATATATGTATTTACGCGCGCAGCCAGCGCCGTTTTACGCGGCCGCCGCCCGTCCGTACTCGCGCGTCGGCGGCCGCGCCTGTCAATCAACCGCTGTCGCCGCTAAAGCGGCCCCGCCGGCTTATTAACAACATGTCTCGTAGTCGTCAGTGGCGGCGGCGCGTACAACAATAAAACGTTTAATTACACACGCGCCCGCGGCGGTGTACACATGTCCACCTCTGTTGTATATTATAATATATATTTATATAGTGTACATAATAATATGGCCGTATTATAATCGTAGTGTGTGTGTGTGTGTATAATATACATATTGTATTATCGTGTATTTATTGTTATTATACAATTTACTATGCATTTTCAGCGGAGTTCTGTCATCGTGTATTAATAGCGCACGACTGATTATATTATCATTATTCTACCGAATGTCTATATCTAATATATATTATAATTTATAGCTATACTATAGACACTCGCAGCTCGAGTTATTTGGTTTGCGAAGTTTTTTCCGCAGTAGGTACATGTCGTCTGAATTATTGATACGTCGCGAGTTGAATTGCGATAACGCACTTATAACTACAGATTATTCTCTGACGATTAAAAGGTATGATTATTGTTATGATGCCCCGAGGTCTTGCAGAGTTTTATTGGAAATCGGAATGGAAAAAGTAGACAATACCTACTATATACACGCTAAACTCTATAATGTACAATAATTTATTTTGCACCTATGGTAGTGAGGAATTAACGAAGTAATGGATGGGTGATTTTAATTAATTTATCGTAAAAGACCAAATATAAAATAGAACATAATATTGTAGTAAAAAGTATACCTACCTATAATTCATAATTTTATATTATATTATCAGTTTTATTTACTTTTTTATGCGTAATAAAATTAAAATGATAAGAAAACAAATACTCAACTAGGGCTCATCAATAATAATATAATAAAAAAAAACACTACTATGGGTGAGAGGGGATGGAACCCTTGAACACACTCGTATTTTGGTACGCCACCGCATCGTCGGCATTTACATATTATATACTATGTGACATTCAATATTGTACGTTTGTGTATGGAAATTATTTTTATTATATAATACAGACATTTTCAAAATGAATTTATTGATAAATGTTTACTTGAAGAGTGTTGTTTTTGGAACCGGTGATAATAATATTATATATTAATCTGGACATATACTTATTCTTCTATATTATATTTGCATTTCAAACGTAGTGGCTGTTGACCGTTTAATATTAAATTTTATTATAAAACTGTCACTATTAATAATATAAATATATAATAATGTTGTTAAATATAAATTTGATTATACGAAATTATTATTATTTGGATATATAAAAATTAATATTTTATTAATAAGCGAAATCGAATGTAAATATTTAACTTTATACCTACAATGACTTTATTTCTGAATTCTATGAACAGTTTTTTTAAAACTCTTCATATTCAAATGTAGCAAAATATTACTTATAATTTATAAATCATTTATATCCTATACTTATATAAATACATAATTTAATTATTTAGAATAGGTACCATACCAAAAGAGTATAAGGAACAAGTATTGCGAATGTTTTAAAAATATTTTCTATTATTATTCTAAGAATAAAATATTTAAAATATATTATGGTTAATCGAATATAAACAGTTCTTTGTAGATTATGTGTAGGAAATTTAGAAATTTGGACTATTTGGAAATATCAATATTGCTATTTTTTTCTTTAACAGTTCAAATGATAATTGATTTATCTTACATAATTAATTAAAATTATTCTATTAAAATTAACTTTATATTGTTTATATTTTTAAGACAACGACAAACAGTAAAACACTAAGCATATTGTATACATCTTATATTATAAAATCGTACTTTTTGTTTTATACTTAATAACAAATTGATCGAAGCATAATGAATACATTTTTTCAAGTGATAGGTACTTTAAATTCTCTTGAAAATGAGTATTTAAAACTTTAAAAGGTATTTGGGATAAAATATTTCAACAAATTCTGAATACCTGCACTATATTGGCTTTCATGGTTATACATATCTTCATATTATCTACTACCTATAATTGGTATTGTATATGATATAATCCATACTATGTATAAAGAAGTAGTGTAGAATATTCATGATTCTATGGTTTTGTTGGATATATCTGTCGTAATAGATTGAGAATTTATTTTTAGTATATACTTAATAACTAAAAACTAAATACAAGATGTGTCGTATTATGTGATGTTATGTCTAACTTGCGCTATATTTTTATACAATTTTTATTTTTATGAATATTATCTTTCATTTTTTCACCATTAACAAGCTATGCAACGAGGAAGAATACAATTTTTTGCGGAACCCGCCGCCACGTGCATAATAATAATAATAATAATAATGACGATAGTTAAACGGCTGTAATCCTACGCGCAAGAGGCGCGTGCGCGACCGCCGGTCGTCGTGGTGGACCCACTACGATCACGATCGCGTTAAAACAACACCACTACTACAGTGAATTTCTCCAGCAACCCTTAAATCTGCAGAATACTTCCCTGCGTGTACAGGCACATCCACAAGTTCACATGATGAGGTGGCGTATAACGACAATATATGTAATGGTGACGATGAATCCTGGACGTAATTGAAAAAAAGGCCGCCGTAAACCTAACCCCTTTTTTTATCCTTTGGCGGTGGTGATCTGTTGCCGGCGGTGGTGGCAATCTCGTTAAACAAATATGCAACGGCCGATGAGCGCCGTCGTCGTATAGTCGTTACATATATTACGCGCGGCTTAAAATACAAATAAAATGCGCACGCGCGCATTTGCCGTCGTCGTCGTTGTAAGTTCGCGTGCGCGCGGAAATTAAATAACATTTTATAAACAATAATAGACACGCGAAAAACGAATTGTGTGAACGATGCACGCGTACATGATTTTTTTTTATTATTGCAACTAGCCGATTATGTTTTTTTAGAGCTTCAAACGTGCGTGTACCTATATATATAGGCTATATAATAGCTATAATATCTATATCGGCTATACTATAGCCGCTATAGCCTACACCGCCCGTGCACGCGTGTATATTTTATACTAAGGTCTAGCTGTTTAATACAGAATACAAATATATGTATAAATTATATATATATATATATATATATGGCAGTATGAGATGTTTTTTAAGTATTTAATTCAATGAGTTTTTAATTTTTTAAATATGAGATGGTATACGCGATACGACATTTGACGTTCGTGAAGTTGGCCCTTACACTTAATTAAAACAAGTTTTGCATATTGCCAAAATTTTGCAAGTAATTAGCAAGAATTTGCAAGTCCAGTCCCAGAATTTGCAAGTCTATAACAAAGAAATTTTGAGGGGTGGAACCAAAGAAGGGCTAACTTCACGTAGCCCTTACTTGTTGTCCGAAACTTTCGAAATTGGTATCAAAACACTCGTTATAATTAGCAAGAATTTGCAAGTCCACTCCCGGAATTTGCAAGTCAAAAATCTCACCCCTACGAATTTTCAAAGTTTTCACCCCAGCCCTTACTTGTTGACCGAAACTTTCGAAATTGGTATCAAAACACTCCTTATAATTAGCAAGACTTTGCAAGTCCACTCCCGGAATTTGCAAGTCATAAACCTCACCCCTACGAATTTTCAAAGTTTTCACCCCAGCCCTTACTTGTTGTCCGAAACTTTCGAAATTGGTATCAAAACACTCGTTATAATTAGCAAGAATTTGCAAGTCCACTCCCGGAATTTGCAAGTCAAAAATCTCACCCCTACAAATTTTCAAAGTTTTCACCCCAGCCCTTACTTGTTGTCCGAAACTTTCGAAATTGGTATCAAAACACTCCTTATAATTAGCAAGAATTTGCAAGTCCACTCCCGGAATTCGCAAGTCATAAACCTCACCCCTACGAATTTTCAAAGTTTTCACCATTGCGGCATTGCCGAATTTTAAGTAATTTTAATTGAATGCCTAATAACTATTATTCATAAACAGCTATCCTATACTTAGAATAGCCTATTGTGTATAGACACAATAAAACAATGAAAACCATACTTTCGCAGTTATACTTAACGTTCACTAGGTTATTTTTAAAATAATTTAATATACTAGGTGACAAGGCTGGGCAAGTTTATGATTTTTTTTAACTCAGTTAAGTTAAGTTAAAAAATTTTTGTTCAATTAAATTAATAGTTAAGTTAATTTATTTTTTTAATAAATCAATTAAGTTTAAAGTTAAGTTAACAAATTTTTGTTAACTTAACTTCAATTAATAAGTTAAGTTAATAATAAAAAAAAAAATTCATTGAAAAGGTTTTGAAATAAGTGAAAATCACTTGTATAGTAGGTAATAATGTAATATACTAATATTAATAATATATATTAATATGATGTATATAATTTAAAAACTGTTGTAGGGCTGTATTTTTTATCACTCTATTTAATATTTATATTTCATTCTGGAGTCTGGGTTGATTTACATTTTAGTTTAAATGTGCTTACTTTATTGTTTAACCTTTATAATTCAAAATTAAATAACTCAAACATTTAAAGATGAGGTATAAAAAAAAACTAGTAACTATATTTTTTACTTATATAACTTTTATTTTTTAAATATTACAAATATTATATTTGTATATAAATATAATATAATATAGAAATATATTTATTTATATGTAAGATTTGTACTTTTCTGCTGGTTTATTCAAAGTATTAAAATTAACTTAATTGGTAATATTAAAAAGTAGAAGTTGATTTTAAGTTAACGTAGATATAAATGAGTTAAGTTAAAGTTAAGTTAATTAAAACAGCGAACTAGTAAGTTAAGTTAATAAGTTAAAATTAACTTAACTTTTAACTTATTAACTCGTTAATGCCCAGCCTTGCTAGGTGAAATATATTTACAATTTTATGATGTTTAAAATACACTTTCTAATATTTTGGGAATGAAATAAGTTCATTTAACTTTAATTCTACTAGATTGTATAATAATAACGTTTATATTTTCTCACTTTTTTGTATAATATATATTTATCTATATGTATTTGTGTGATAAGGTTATCTAATAACATTTATTTTACATTTCAAACATGTGTAAAAATATTAAACTATCATTACACATGTTACGTAACTGACATCAAACAATTTGTAACTGAAAATTTTCCAAAAAAAAATCAACTTTCTTCTCGGACAGTCAACTTAACATAGCTATCCGATTTTGTGATATAGTCTCCGAAATGTTAATTGATTGCAATTAACATGAAGATTGAACATTCAAGCACTACTTTTTTACGCTGGACTTGGTGATGTTTGAACATTAAAATATTTTTTTCAGTAACCAAACTACACTCTTTATTACTAGCTTTTCCAATACCTTTGAGTTATTATGTAAAAGTGATTCAGTATTAGTAGTACCTATTACATATTGTATTTATCACAATAAATATATATAATTTATGTATTTTGTATTACTAAATCTTTACACGTGTAGTAGTATTGTGGTTTCTACCATATTTAAGTTACTTGTTTTAATGGTTCAATAAATTATAAAGCTCTAACGACCGATACAAGTAGTAGGATCATTTGCCGTATAGCACAAATACCTTGAACCTGCTTGGTGTATTATGAAAATCTGATTATTTTTGCATAAATACTTATTGTTGATGGTTTATTAAAAATTATTACAGTTGTATATTATTTAGATAAATATAAAATTATTTTTATTGTTTGTTATTATTTTTTATAAATCGTTTGACAATTGAAATAAATATGATAACATTTTATGGAACATAGTCTTAAAAGAGAGGTCGGACAACTTCTTGCCGCTGGCTGATTAAAAATTAAAATTATTGATCATAATAGAAATAAGAAGTATATTAATATATTATTCTATCTATGATTAGAATGCTTAATAAAGGAAAGACATATATTACATATCAATAAATTTATATATATTATATATCCCTTTTGAAAACTTCCGTCTCGAGCTCTACCTTTGTTAGTGGATAACCATGCTAAGATATATTTTATTTTATCTTTATTATAGTATTGTTTCCCTATGCTAAATGTTATTAAATAACCTTATCACACAAATACATATAGATAAATATATATTATACAAAAAAGTGAGAAAATATAAACGTCATTATTATACAATCTAGTAGAATTAAAGTTAAGGGCTTGGGTGAAAACTTTGAAAATTCGTAGGGGTGAGATTTTTGACTTGCAAATTCCGGGAGTGGACTTGCAAATTCTTGCTAATTATAACGAGTGTTTTGATACCAATTTCGAAAGTTTCGGACAACAAGTAAGGGCTGGGGTGAAAACTTTGAAAATTCGTAGGGGTGAGATTTTTGACTTGCAAATTCCGGGAGTGGACTTGCAAATTCTTGCTAATTATAACGAGTGTTTTGATACCAATTTCGAAAGTTTCGGACAACAAGTAAGGGCTACGTGAAGTTAGCCCTTCTTTGGTTCCACCCCTCAAAATTTCTTTGTTATAGACTTGCAAATTCTGGGACTGGACTTGCAAATTCTTGCTAATTACTTGCAAAATTTTGGCAATATGCAAAACTTGTTTTAATTAAGTGTAAGGGCCAACTTCACGGCGGTCGACATTTGTACTATAGGTATACGTCGGTCGATAATATTATTATCTATCGTACAATTATAATAGATTTATAACTATATTTTGTTTATAATCACTAGTGATTATATATATTATATACATATATATATGTATTAACTATTAATGACAGTCAAATGAAATCAAACTGGACCTGGACGACTACATGTCTATACACTGTCTACATTACCTACAGTGCGACATAAAGTTATGACGTTGATCTATAGCTGATAGGCATTTTTATACACTATAATTTCGTCCCATGTTAACTGGTCATTGTTTTAACTTGATTACACTATTTACAATAATAATTATAAGAATATTATACCCACAGTTTAAGGAATTATACATAGGCAATAGCCAATAGCAATATCATTATAGCCTATATGACCGGATTGAAGAAACAAAAAACTTGAAGTATTCATTTCTGCGCGGAAAATCCTATAAGTTATTGTACTTCTGTGGATAAATCGATTTGGATATAATTGCACCCCCAATAGAAATGACTTATTCAATATCTGACTCAATAAAATTTCGAATAGAAATCGTATAAATTATAATATTTTAGTTTCCATATAGGAATTTTTTTAGGTTGGTTAATCAAATGATTTATTGGTTGAACATAGGTATATTGTAGAAGTTACCAGGCATGCCTAACCCGTGGCCCATAAAAGTATTCCAATCGAACCATGACCATTTTATAAAAATTAGAAATTCTCATAGGTATAAATAAAAATAAAAACAATTATAATAAGCTTTTAAAAATTAAAAATTGTCATTGATAACACGGTATTCAGTAACAATAGTTTGTGCTTTTTATTTTGAAACACTTGAAGAATTAAAATTTAATTTAATATTTTTTGCAAACAAGAAATTTAACGTGAACCTGCAATTGCCAATTTCTAATGACGAAAACAAATTATAGCGACTATAGCGTGGAAGTATTCAGTACTTTAAACACATATTACGATTAGAGTTATAAATTCGATAAGTGAACAAAAAAATATTATTATACCTATCTATTTTACATTTTATCAAAATTAAAAAAATAAAACCGTGAAATATATAATATACGGGCCGCAAGTTAAAAAAACTAAAAAGGCTGGTCTATAAACCTACTCGTAAATCAGAGGAAAACAATATGCTCCTGTATAACTTTCGTGTATTGTGTACTAGTAACATGTATTTTATATATTATAATATAGTTGCGGGCACTGAAATCGTATCGCAGCGCGATCGTATTGTTCGACGATTATAACGGCGGCGGTATAGAATGGGGGGGGGGGGTGGGCGAACAAAGGATAACGACGACGAGTCGGTTACAACCGCGCCGAGTGGCAGAGGCATTTGAAAGTTTCGCGATTCGCGTTTTACCCGTCACCGCCGCGCCATCGCTGTACTATATACGTATATCGAAGCGGCAACGAAAACTTACGAAGGCGGCGGCGGCGGGGGTTTTATCTGTTGCCGGCGGAACTTCTCGGCGTGCTCTCAGATACAAAATGCAAATACACACACACACACACACACACACACACACACCGACGAAACCGTAGAGCAGCGCGATAAACGAAAACAAGACGCCGAGCGCTCTCATATGTCCCCGAGATAAGCCTATTATTATACGACGTATTATTGTTATATACGTGTGTAATACGCGCCGCGCGCGCTCTCGATTTAAACAATACCGTCTCCGTAGCCTCTTATATTATACACATATATAGAGTATGTTATTAAACACGTCACATGTGTGTGCGTGTATATGTATATATATGTATAGGTATATTGTTATGCCGCGGCGCGCGTTGTCTTGTGTCACCGTCACACAATTCGTTTAATAACGCTACTGCGGCCATTTGTAACTGTATAATGTAATATAATGTAACATTATTTTGTTATTGTACATCATTGAATTATCATATAATATCTCAGGTAGGTACCTAAGTTACACCCGTGCGGTGGAGGGATTGTCATTGTCGCGTTGGTCAAATATACATAATATACGCTTATATACTATATAATATACACCTTCATGTTCTCACTCAATAAAATATTTAAAAAATATACCATCGTCCACCGTATATACGCGTATATACCTTTAATGTACAGATATAGTATACACATTATATAGGTATTATATATAGTCATCGTGTAGGCCGCCGCAGCGATCTAGAGGAGTGGCTGCCGCAGACCTCACACGGTCCCGCCGCCGTTTTGTCAACAACCATAGGTGGCGGGCTGTATAATACCGTACATTAGGTAGGTACCTACGTTTTAGTGATGTTCATCGTCGTCGTCACCGTCATCGTCGTCTTCGTATCTCTACACACACACTAAAATATAATAGTTTCGAGAAAAAAAAAACCACCGGCAAACAGGAAATATCATGATCACACGGCGAGCAAACAAAGTGCGTCGTCGTGTTCGTCATCGCGCGTACCTACCTATAGGTGTATACTATATATATATATATATATATGTATAAACTTGTGTGGTGGCGGTATATATAATAATGCGATATTGGGCGTGCGCAGTGGGTTGCGGTGGGGTGGTGGGTACGGCACTCGCGATGGCCGATGGGTGATGGGATGGGTTTTTATTTTTATTTTTTTGAAGCAGGTGACGGCGTGGCGGCGGGTATAAAGACAAAAAGAAGAGAGAGATTGTCAGCGACGGCGGCGGCCCAGGTAGAAACTGCACCGCGCACACACTCTCGCTTGCACCACTCACTCGCCGTCACGTATGTAATATATATATATATATATAAGTACGAGTGTACGACTATATGCGTTGTTGTTGTTCAAACAGTTCGTGGAAACAAAACAAGAAAAAAAAACGCTCGCACGGAGGAAAACAGGGTTGGGTTAAATGGGTAGATAAATAATAATAAACCGCTCCGTCGATCGTCGTATAGTCGTTTCCCGAGACCCACGACGAGAACGACCGTGCGACCCGGCAGCTATACATGCGTATATGCATCACCATCACCGTTCGCGCGTATACATAATATTATATTCGAATATTACGTATTATATATACATCGATACATACGATGTGCGGTGTTATATATGTGCTAGTGTTTAATGTTTATATATATATATGTATATATATGTATATATATTTAAATATCTACAATATATATATATATAGGTACACGTCGTGTAACGTACGTGTTAGGTACACCTATTGTATAATGTGAGCACGAGTGCGCAGTGTATATGGGATGGTTTTTTAGGATATGCGTGTGTGTTTGTGTGTGATGAGTGCGTATATTAATATATATAATATATAGTACTACACATATAGTATATACGTGTACGCGTATATTATGTGTACAGTGGAGCGTATGGGTCGTTGAAAAAAGACACATGCGGTTAAAAAATAATAATAAATAATAATAATAAACCGCTGCCGCCGACACCGTCGGCGGCCACTCGAAATTACCGGCAATTGTTGGTGGCGGGGGTTGTGGTGGTCACCCTTAGAGAACGACAGTATATTGTGTGTGTGTATATAATATATATGTACACCTACGTGTGTATATTAATAAAAGACCGATATTTAGGGGACGTTATGGTATATATATATATATATATACGACGACAACAAATACGCGAGGCGGTATTTATTGTTTTTACGCGCCGTCGTGTTGACCGACGTGTATAGTGGTCGCATACGTCGAAGCACACAAAGGGAGAACAGTTTATGACGACTACTACGCGACTTGGCGTCACGAACGATAATATTTTTCTTATTAAAGCGAATTCTATTTCTCCGAAAGTTTGCGTTTGATGTATACAACACATATATAAATAATATTTATAACTATATGTATAAAAGTGGCATAGTCAAACTTTATTTTATGAATTGACTAAAAAAAAAAAGCGAACAAATGCAATATTATAACCGATGTTTGTTACACCTGAGGTAATAGATCATTTATTGAAATAACAGCTACCGCAGATACACCGATTTATCACTATTGTTGGGGATGGATATCCATCGTAGTTCATAAGCCTTGAGTTCTAGATGGACGAGGAACAGAGTTCGTATCTTGAGTTCCTACACACACACACACACGCACGCATATGACACACAAATATATATTTTTATATATATGTATATGCGTAATAGGTATACACTTTACATCGAATAGATCCAACTTTTAAAACTTATTATAGGTAATAATATAATATATATAAAAGACGTAGGTATACAAGGGTATACCACCATTGTATACTGTGTATATACTGCACTGTATATTATATACAATAATTTGCAGTCTAAACACGTAACGTTGGTCCTCCCGTCACCGCCGACCTTTAAGCTCGGACTTGACGCGTTGTTGACTTTTTAATTTTTCCATAATTGTTACGAGTCACGATGATTTGTTATTCGTAATTCTCGGACACCGACAGCCCATATGTCGCGGCAATAACGGACGTGGAAGTGGTCGAGGTGGACGTCGCCGGTTCCGGTCAATGGTTGCATATACACACACATACACACTAACGACGACACGTAATTTGACTTTATGTACGCAACTCGCGCGAATACGTGGTATCGCACCTGCTTGTACGCCTCCCCCCTACCGCCATTACAGTTATAAAATACTGCTGCCGAGACCGACTTTTCAGAATTATTTTATAAACACTGCGCTGTAATCGTCACTCTATTAAATAAATGTTTAAAATAATTATTACAAATCACGCTGTTGTAGTGAGGACATCTGCTGCACACCGCTCGTGTCGTGGGGAAACAACGATATAGAACGAAGCGATTTTGTTGTATTTCATATGTTTTGAAATTGTTAATCGTCATTAGTCAGTTATGCAGATAATATACTAGCTATATACATTCTTAGAATAGTTTAGTGTATCGCATGTATAAAATTATAGAAATACTTATCATTATCTTTACTCTTTATATCGGGAAATTGATTATAATTGCCAATCAGGCTATAGTTACACGTTAGGCATTATAGTTAGCTAATCTAAGCATTCTAAGCTGACATCATAATTATTAACAATATATTTAGAAAGCTGAAACTATTTATTTGTTCAAAAATATATTAAAAATAAACTAATATATTAAAACATAACATAATTAACATATCATCATTGAGTATTAAATTTATAAAAGACTTAGGTTTAATCTAGGTATATATATGTATTATGGTATAGGTATAAAACGTCAGATTTAAAATGTTTACCTCATAAAATTGTTTTTAAAAGCTTACCGTGAATGGTTGTTTCTATCAAACATACGTAATATATACCTACGCATATTATAATATATAGGTATTTTCATTTTTCCAAGGGAATGTCTCAACTTTTATCTATATAGGTAGCCAGTTAGGTATGTGTTTAGGGCCTTTATTTGAATACTTTTAGTGGATTTTCGGAGCATACTTTTGATAAATCTAAACCACCAATAATTTATTATGAGTTGACTCTATGATTAGGTGTACGAATAATATACAGAACGAGTCAAAGTGGTGCTGTTTTCTCGGTTTCGCGTAAAAAATGTGGCGGAAATGCGGGAAACTTAATCACTGACAATACCGACAAATCATCACAACAAATTACAACGGTAGTTTTTCATTTATATATCTAATATGATTAGAAATATTTATACACCGACTAATAATAATAGTAATATAATATAATAGCTACATAAATAATGCTATATGCTATTCTTATATTATTGTAATCACGTTATACCGTGTTATAAACATAACATATACGTTGTAATAATTGTGTATACCGCAATCTATGAAATATAACTGGGCGGGCCACAACGTTTTGCCATTTTTTTCCCATTATATTTAATATATATATATATATATGTGCATTGTGTATATACTGCAGAGAAAGAATGAGAAACAATAAAACTTAGGTCCATCCGTAGCGTATATATTATAAGGTACATAGATATAATTATATATGCAAAAAAATAATGAACAAAAGCTATATATTATATAATTATAATACTACAACAATAAGTACAACAACTGTAAATCCCTAAAGTGGCGACCGCCGTCGCGTTTATTTGCCAAAGCTCGCTCGACAGCCGTCCGGTGCGGCGGCTATATATGGGATACTCACATATTATACACATTTATATATACGTACACGCAGTACATACGCACGTGTACCGCCGTGGCCGAGCGACGACCCGCCTAGGGATGCGCGATATCCGACGATCCGACAAATGGGTGGAAACGGGTGGGCCACCCCGCCGCCTCCCACATACTCGATGAAAATCTCAGGCCACCGCCGCCGCCGATGATAATGATTAGTGGCGCATAAACGGCGACTGCGGGTATATTATTATTATGTGTATATACGCGTGTGTGTGTATATATACATACATGATATATAGTATAAACGGTGGCGGTGGCGGTGGCGCGTAGTAGTTGTATTATTATTTTGATCTCTCCAATCTGTTCCACCGCTGCAGGGTGATGACGCGGAGGGGTATTTGACGTCGGGCGCGGTGATGGGGCGGGGGCGACGGGGACGGTGATGAATTAATTATTATCGTCGGAGCGGCGGCGGTGGCGGATAGTTACCCGGTCGGCTGTGTACTCGACCGCGGGGCCCGCGGCCGCTTTGGAAAATGGGTCGGTCGCGCGGCGAGGGGAGTCGTTTCCCCCGGCCCCGCGCGCACAGATTCGGATGATGATGGAACCCCCGAGAGACCGCTGCGCCGCCCCGTTATACGGTCGTCGTCGACAACGGCGCGCATTACATATATTACAATAAATCACCGCCACCGGCGCGCGCGATGGCTTTCCGTTTCTATATACATGTATATACGTATAATATATACAAATTACTATTAATTATTGTTGTTGCGCGCGCACCATCTCGTCTGCGTACTATGCGTATATATATATATATATATACTATTGAATATATAGGCTATATATAGCGTTCCGTCGGCGGCGTTTACTGACGACGAAGACGACCCGTCAACACACAGCGCTGCATAATACAACAATATAATATTAAAATAATTAAATATACCGAGTAATAACTCCGTGAAATCTCATAAGCACACACGCGCGTACGTCTTATACTCGCTTATAATAATATATATACCTACCAATGTAATATTATGATATGATGTACTCCTAATTGTTGTTATAATAATATATTATAGAAAGCTATGAAAACGCTTTAAACCCGAGTTATATTATTACAGATGTCCGTTATATTATTATATACTCGTTTAACCGTGCCTGTACCGTGGTAACGTATTATTAATATAATATTGTATATATACTTACTTACCATCTTACTTATATTACGTTTCAATTGACAATGTTATATGAATAATTATTGTGCAATTGTGCATATTAGGTATACATATTTTATGCGTATACTGCTATGCTGCAGTTAAAATTCTATAGGTATACGTCATGAAAAAAATGAATTATAAAATTGATAAATAAATAGGTACCTATATAATCAATGGACAGTTTTGACGTAAAACCAATAATCCCGCACGTTGATGAGAGTTGATAGAAATTATAGTACCTATTCATCAGTTAATGGTAGTTATGTATAATCAACATTCAATACGCATTGTTTTGTATATTATGACGATTTATTATGAGTTTACGAAATATTACTTGTGAGTCGTGAGTAGTCGTTAATCGATATAGTAATTATTTCATTATACAGCATTTTTGTAAGTCATTAAAGGCTGAGTATTTATTAATCAGCCTGAGTCCTTAAAAATAAAATTTAGTTATGCTATAATTTATACATTATATTCAATTATGTTCTTTTTAACTGAAATAAGTTTAATCTTCTATTATTCTACTGTTGGTACAAATAAATTTAATACAAAAATTAACTTAAAATATTTTTCTCTTTATTCACAATCATATATTAATATTTGTAGTATAACTTATGCTTATTAGTTTATTTTCTTATCAGACATTTATATTCCCACACTGTTATTTGAATAGAAAATATTATTCCCACAACTAATTGTTTGAATTTTATAAATAAAAAAATATGAACTTTATTGTTTATTATTGTACTAATAATGAAAGCATCTGGTTATAAAAAAATACTCTTTTGATATTTATAAATATAGTTTAAGTTTTTATACCAATAATTTTACTGTACCTACACATAGTGATAAACTATGATTACCTATAATTAATTCTATATAAATTAAATTAGGGATAATAATGGTTTGAAAATATTATTTATTATTTCTATACCTAAATAATAAGCATATATTACGCCCTATATTTTTTTAGTTTAATTCTGCTGTAGGTTGGTACAGCACACATCTAAAATTGCTTGTGAAAAAATACATAATTGAGTAATATATGTACAGAGTGATTCAATGATTCACCAAGAATTCTCACCTATTGTTTAAATCATATATTATATAGCCTTGATATATTTTCTAAACCTATAATGATTATAGTATGATTATTATTATTTTGTATATTATTCATATATTATACCGCATAAGCTTTAATAACTCAGATACTTCTCGTTCAAATTTAGATTTATCCAAAGACCTATATGTAAGTAGGTATATAAAAATCATTAAGATATTATAGCATCTTAAAAATTTAGGTATAAATAGGGTGGTTAATATTTAAAAAAGATGTTCTTAACTTTTCAAGTTCCTATTTAGCAACAGGTATTTAGCAATTTAAAAAATCAGAATTTGTATATAAATGCATAATAATTAAAGGAAATGATAGTGGTATTGAGTATGCTTGGTGAATAACTTTGTATAAGTAGTGGTTAATGCATATTAGATTTCTTTTCTAGTAAGATAATACTTTTTCGGAGAACAAGAAAGTAAATTTACATTTAAAATAAAAAAAGTTTGCACAATTTAACACATCATTAGGATTTAGGAATATCTTTGAGTGACCTTAATCGAAACTGAATAAATGGTTTTGAAGCCTTTCCAGTGTAGTAATGAATATTTAATGAAATTTCAATAATCATTAAGTATTATACTCGTATTTTGGATATTAATGGTTAGACTTTTTATTTGTATTACATTGTCTTTTTGTATAGGTAGTAACTAAATTATACGACTTGTTGCAATAAAATATTTTATCAACTTCAAAGACCTGCTTAAACTATCCGCACTTTTAAATGACTTATATGAAGAAAAAGTTCTAAATTGTTTAAAATAAAAAATAATAGATACGTTTTTATGCAATATTATAATAATTTTTCTAAAATACTTCATTGTATTCATTTTAATTGATACTGAATTAGTGATAATGTCATGAAAAATTAATAATTGTTACAAATGATATAATTATCATAATTGTTATATTGTCATATTGTATTCTATACGTATATTATATTGGTACTTTACATAGTTTTTTTTACTGACACGATAAAGTTCAACAGTTGTCTCTAAAATAAAATATTATCGAATGAATATTTTATGCGTACTAATACATCTTCGTATCTGTCTTTATTGTAATACATATATACCTATCAGATATATTACAAATTATGATTTTTTTTCTTTTAAGTTATAATTTGTATTTTATAATAATTATATTCAGAGTAATATTATATAATATAGCTATTTGCCATCACCTAAAATTATAAAATTATATGCCTGTAAATTTTTTTTGTATATTTTAGTATGTTTATTAATTAATACATTATATTATAGTTACAAAAGATAATCATATTATCTATATTTTACTATTAATTATAATTAATAAAGCTAAATTGTACATTGATTCGTGATAATTTATATCTGACGAATGTGTATAATGTGCGCATTATCGTAGTACACATATTATTATAATTTAATAAAATCATAAAAATAATGATAAATGTTATGTTATTGTAACTGCCGGTTATTATACAATAGCATTGGTACCTATTATTGCAGTTAATAGAAATTATGTGATTTATTGTCGTGATGATATGAAAAAATAATATTGCCGCTATTTAACACAATACACTATTTATGATACAATATGAACGAAATCGTAATTTAAAAAAAATAAATTTTTATTCGTATAATTAATAAAGAATAAAGATTTTACTCATATTAATTAATGTTCAAAAATTAAAATGTGGTGACATTAGTAAATTATCAGATATAATATAACTCTGATATTCATTTATTCTTTTTGAGATAATTTTATATTTATAGGTATACCTACTCCTATAAAGTAATATAACCTATGTGATAGGTCAATGATATATTATAATATGATAATAAATATAATAATACATTATGATGCGATACTTTTCCTAATTTTTTGTACAGTTGCTGTGTTTAATTCAATAACATTATACATACATAATGATAATAATTTCATATACTTACAGGTTATTTTGTGGAGTTGTATGTTATTATTGTATCAAAAATATACATTGGGATTTTCGGGATATTGTAAGTTGTAGCTAAGCTAAAACTATTGTTACAAGTTACGTTATTATGATGAATAACCTATATATGTATATATATATAAATTAATTAATAATTATAATACAATATGTCACACCAATACACGCGCATACACTGCAATGTTCTGCATATTTCATATAGGTATTACGCGTGTATATATTAATTACGTGTGTAGTATAATTGATTAGACTAATTAGGTACCCGTTTCCTAGTCAAAACTTGATATACATATCAAAACTCAAAAGGCATATAATTATATTAAAATACAAGTATATCGTGTAAAATTATATATCTAATATATAAATAGGTATATAGCCATATAGGTAACATTATGCGTCGTGTGACTTAAAACCCTTCACACAATGATAATTTTACACGGTTTGTAAAAAAGCAGGTTGGTAAAATTTTGTATATGTTGTCGAATTGAATTTATTTTACTTAAAACCGTACACATGATAAATATTTATAATATAATATACACATAATATAAATATTTACATATTATTTAGGTAAAATATAGGTACACGGCATATATTTAGGACACGATCGCAATGTGACAAAGTCACATTACAAAATATACACGTACAATGTACATAATATATCGTATTATTGTATTGTTGTACATATATATATATTAATAGATATATATATGTATATAAAAAAAATACTTAAAGTACAACAGTTTGCTGTGCGTACGCGTATATATATATAGTATTATAGTGCAGTGGCGGCGGCGGTGGCGTCGTTTAAGACCCGGCAACACCACCGTCGCCGCGCACGCGACGACGACGAAAAAAAAGTAACATAAAAACTCCTATTTGCAACGTACATTTATATATTATATATTAATTCTATAATTATTTTAACATACTATATGGTAACGCGGCGAAAACGGTCGTAAGTCGCTCGACGTAGGTACCTATATATAATATAAGTATATTGGCCGCAGTGAGCGTCCAATATATTCACAATAGTACAGCTTACTACGTTTACAAATATACATATAATTTACAATACTCACATATATTATACTTTAATTTGTATAAAATATATAAATATATTATATATTATATGCATACATAAATGTTTACGAGGGGAAAATCGCAACTACTTGCACAACAATTTTTGCTTCACATCGCATTACTATTTTGTATAAATCAATAATTTATATATATATATAGATAAACGTAAAAGGTCGTTTTGTAATTTTTTAAACGCGTACACACTAACATAAAATATATACTGTACACACACACGTATATAATAATAATAATAATAATAATAATAATAAATCTAAAAACGAAACATGACGGTATCAAACACATATGAGTATAATATATATAATAGTTTATAGGCAGAAGGTACTCGAGAGATTACTAGAAAAAAACAAAATAAAAATTACACATTCGTTGCGTACCGCGGTCACGCATGCGCGCGTGATACACTTGGAAATTATTGAAGAAAAATCAAGCGCGGCTGCATTAATTACTATTGCTGCTGCCACTGTTGTTGCCCACGATCGACCACACCGTTTTCAAACGAGTGGCGGATATTGGTGCTGGTGGTGCTGTTGGAGCTGCTGATGGTGATGGTGATGTCACAACGGCGACGACGATCCGGCGGCGGCGGCAGCGGCGGATACTGACGATCCGGACGATTGCGGTCCACCGGAAGCTGCTGCTGCTGCGGCAGCTGCTGCAGCGGCCGCGGCTGCGTGATATAGTGACGCCTGCTGGTGGTGTGGATGTGGGTGTCCGTGGTGATGTGGATGATGTGGGTGTGCGTGTGGGTGATAGTAATCGTTATACCCAGCTGTAGTACCGTATTGCGAAGCCGCTGCCATTTCGTACATTTTCTCGGCGGCGGAGGCGGCCGTCGCGGACGATGCGGTGGCCGCAGCCACGGATGCAGCTGACGACGGTTTGTCGGACGCTGACGCGGCTGCAGCGACCGATGCCGTTGGTGGTGGCGGCAACAGTCGCGTAATCGAAAACGGATGATTAGATGCGGCGAATTCGGCAGCGGCTGCGGCCGCGGCGGCAGCTGCTGCTGAAGACTTGAGGTGTTGCTGCAGTTGGAGTTGCTGATGGTGGCTATGATGCTGCTGCTGTTGCTGCTGGTGTTGTTGTTGCTGCTGGTGGTTGTGGTGTGCAGCAACCGCTGCTGCGGCGTAAATGTCCACCGGACTGTGCTGCTGCTGATGGTGTTGCTGCTGCTGGTGGTGGTGCTGTTGCTGTTGGTGTTGTTGTTGCTGGTGTTGGTGATGTTGCAGCAACGACCCAACCAACATTGACGATGACGAGTCATCGTCGCCACCACCGTGTTGTTGTAGGTGATGGTGCATGTGGTGCACGTGATCGTGGTCACTGTCGTGGTGATTACCGTTGTTGTGGCTGTTTTGGTGCTCGTGCGTGTGGTGGTGGTGTAGCAGTAAATGGTGTTTGCTGTGCTGCTGCTGCTGTTGGTGTTGTTGGTGTTGATGGTGCATGCCACTACCGAAACCCAAATCTGCCGCGGCGGCCGAAGACATGAGCCCGCCACCACCGGCACCTAGTTTTTGATTATGGTGGTGTTGCAGTTGCAGGAGATGGTGGTGGTGGTCAGCAGCAGCGGCGAGTACCGACGAGGACGACGCCGATGACGGTGGTACCGATGACGACGGTTTTTTGTCTAATACCATGTCTAAATGGTGCTGCTGATGATGGTGGCCACCACTCAGTTGATGTTGACCACTAAGCTGGTGTTGACTGCCACCGCCGCTGTGCAGCATGGGTGACGAACTCTTTGAGTGATTATGACCTCCGTGGTGCTGATGGTGGTGACCGCCACCGCCGTCACCGTGTTGTCGGATCGACGAAGCGTCTTTTTTGTCGTCTTTGAAACGCTTTTGTCGTCGTAGGTAGCAACCGTTCTCGAACATGTTTCCTGAGTCTGGGTGTAACGTCCAAAACGAGCCCTTACCTGGTTTGTCGGGTGTCCGTGGAACTTTAACAAAACAGTCGTTGAATGACAGCGAGTGCCTGATGGAGTTCTGCCACCGCTGTTGGTTTTGCCGGTAGAACGGAAACAGATCCATGATGAACTGATAGATTTCGGAGAGTGTGAGCATTTTCACCGGCGAATTTTGTATGGCCATCGTAATGAGCGAAATGTACGAGTATGGAGGTTTAGCGTGCGTGTAGTTTCGACGATACGTCTTGTCGGCACGGACACGTTGTAGCGCCGCGGCGTTCGCGGCACCGGTCGGGTCTCCGCCGGCACCAGCGGCTGCGGCCGCGGCAGCGACAGCGGCGGCCGACGCGTTCAAACCGTACATGGCCGCGGCCGCGGTCGCGGCGGAATTCATGCCGCCGTACAGTTGCTGTTGCATGTTAGCCGCGGCTGATGCACTGCTGCCGAACACGAGCTGCTGTTGCTGTTGCTGTTGCTGTTGCTGCTGCTGTTGCTGCTGTTGCTGTTGCTGTTGGTGGTGCGACTGCGGAGGCGGCGAGCACAGCGACGGCGTCGATGACGGTCCGCCGCCACCCCCACCGGCGCCGGTGGTCGACGAGTTCCCGCCGTACATGGCCGCCGCGTTGACAGCGGCTGCAGCGGCGGCTGCGGCCGCGGCCGCGGCGGTCGCCGTATCGGAGTACAAAAGTTTTTGCGACGATAGCATTGTCATAGTTAGTGTTTGTACTTTTACCTGTATTTATCGGTGTAATAATTATATGTATTGTATACCTATATGATGCTGCGACGGTTACGGGCGGTCGCAGACGGCGTTGCTTCACGTGTGTGTATAATGTACACTATACAATACGACGCTGTCACACTTGCGCTGCGAACATCTACCTGTATATGATATCAGAGGCGACGGCGGAGTGGCGATCGCGACCGCGGTGACGACGGCGACAACGGCGGCGTTAGCGAATGCGGCGGTGACGGTGACGGCGGACAATCGTACATAATATTTGTGCACAGCGACTGTACGGCATGTATACAGGTATAGATATTTCGTAACACTTGCGCCGCGCTGCTGCAGTTTTCTGCCGCTTTGCTGGCACTTGGATCTGGTGCGCGTACCCGCGAACGACGCGGTGTATATTATAATATTATATAATATCGACGCGCGGTTCGCAAACACTGCGACGACGTATCGGCGGCGGTGGTGAATGATTCGCGTGCGTCTTCGACTCGCGGACACTGTATAACACGACCGCGACGGACCGCTATATTATATTAAGATACGGTTCACGGCTACAATAATAATATAATATTATTACCTATTACGCGGTGTACCGTACAAAATAATAACACGATATTATTAATATGATGCGTTTGTGTGCCTTTGCGTGCGTTGTTTGCTCGCAGGTATATAATATGATATTATTACGTGTACGCGCATAGGTATATCGTTCGTTCGGGCAAGGCTGATCGCGGCAAACTGCTGCCGTCGTTAAACCGACCGAGCGAGAGTGTGGTGCCCCGCCGGTCCCGGTCACGGTCCCGGTCGACGGACACACACACACACACACACACACATACATGCACACACGAACCCACACGCGCGCACGCACTAACGCACACACCCACAAAACACGTATACTCGTACACGTCAGTGGTGCGGCGCGGTAGGAGGAGGGGCCGGCCGCCGAACAAATGTATGTGCGTGCGTGCGTGGTATCGTTGACGTGCGCGCGCGCGCGGCGTTTCTCGGTGCGTCGGTGTCGTTTGCCCGAGGCGCGGTGCGGTGGTCGGCGAGGTGCGCTCGCGCATTGGATGACGTCCTACCGCGACGCCGTGCGCGCGCTCCGCCCGCGATACCGCGCCGCGCCCCCCCCCCCCAGCCGACGGTCTCCTAGACTACGACCAATCGGCCGTCGCCGCCGATCGTCACCCCGACCCCACCCGGCGACGCGTCGACGGGTTTTCCGCCGCCGTTGCAGTGACGGTTTTTTTTTCGTCGGCCGTTTTTTTCCCACATCAGTCACGTCGCCGCCGGCACACGCACACACGGTCGGTTGTCTTGCCGCCGCAACCAGCGCAACCAGCAGATGTTTGGCCCGCCTGCACTTCGAACTGCACCCGCACCGCGCTCCACACCGCGCCACGTAGCGGACTTGGGCGCGCATATATAGTAGTGATGGTGTTTCAGTGATAGACGAGCTTTGCCCAAACGCCGCCGCCGCCGCCGCCGCCGCTCGAAGTCGCGGATCGCATTTGAAGAGAATAGAGAGCGCTCGTTTTACTATATTAATCAATATTAATTATTATTATGTTTTTTTTATCATACATTCATTATTATGACATATAGTATGTAACATTAATGTAATATTACGATAAAATAGGCATAGGTAATAATATCATGTGTGTTTAACGGTCCCATAGAATTACCCGCTTGGCCATTAAATCATGGCGCCGGAGTAGTAACAATATCCGTTAAACCCGCACTGCAGGGCGCGTTTACATAATATATTATTATATATTGTAACGCGCTTATACACATTATATTATTGTTACTTTTTCGAAAGTTAGAATTTTACATAAAAGTAGAGGGCTAAGTAGGTATAATCTATCTATATAATATAATAAGTATCTACCGTATTGTAATATTATTGCAGTGTACCTATAGCTAAATGTCCTACATAGAATTTTGAGATGTATCGTAATAATTTAGGCTATAAATTATACAAACTATATTGCCCGCTACTTGAATGTATTGTGGGTATATTTATATATATTATTTTGGGTACGTTTTACGTTCGGCAGACAAACTATATCTTATACTCCCTCTGCGTGTATATTATATAATATTCATTAAATAAAAATCTACAATTTTATACTATATAGCCTATAACTGAGGCGTATCGTGTATATAACATAGATATATAGTGTGCAGCAATATTCAGTGGGTACCCATATAGTGGAATAATCCCTCTAAATACGCCTATTAAGATCAGTGCCACCCCGGGGCAAATTAAAATATGTCACCCTTAAGAAAATTACAATTCAAAATTATATTCACCACACTATTAAGTATTAATTAGTAATTACAGTCAGTATAGCGTTTAACGGGTAGGAATTACTCATCTATATCATATATTATGTATATTTTAAATAGCTAGCACATTCATCGCTTATTCGTTTCAACACGGAAAATGATCGTTCCCACTTAGCCCACTTGCATTTGTTGAAGCCATACAACAAAATATCTGCATTGCTATTTCAACGTAGGCAAAGATGGCTATAGTGGAAAATCAGTGAGACATTTTAAAAGCTTAATGATTGATAATTTTTCTTGCGTTGAAAAAAAACTAAGAATTGATTTAAATTGCACTGCTTCTTCGATAGACGAACATAATCCGAATATATAATTCTACTAGAATTTTAGCACTGTCACGTATATTATCTGTGTCTATTGATTCCATCATTAATATAAAACTAAAATTTTTATGAGGTTCAGTGTAACCTAGTTTTCGTTCACGTAAATTTATGATAAATATTAAAATATATTGATCAATTATAACTAGGAATATACTTCACATTTTATTTTCCGACTACTTTCCTATATACTGCTTCGTCTGCAGTTTCATTTTCATCAAAAAACCTTTTTCTTGTTGTATTTTTTGAAATTTTCCAGGAAAAACATTCTTCTGAAACATCACTTTTACTTGTTCTAAGAAAATATCAAATTTGTTTCTAATGTCTTCTAAATATGTTCCAATGATTTGTATATAATGTGACAACCGTGATTAAATCAATATCAATAGATTGTAAAGTTAACTCGTCATATTAAATCTTTGTAGTACCTACCTATAGGCATTCACATACAATAAATCATGAAACAAAAATTAAAACTCTTTACCTTATTAAAAATACTAGAAGCTTCATATCTAGTAAAATAGTTTATAATACGATATATAATAACGGTAATAAAACTAGAAATTTTTGTGACATTGTGACATGCAGCGGTAGACTGTGGTATTTATAAACAAAATATTATGTACTTTTTAGAGTTATACAATCAAACAAGAAAAATTATAATTATATATTTTTTATTTTATGTTGATCCTCCAAAATTTGCCGCCCCGGGGCAATTGCTTTCCCCCTTTCCCCCCGTTAAACGCGGTTCTGATTAAGATGGTATAATAGAGTATATTACATATAATATGATGGCTATGATTGATGGTGACCGCAGTTATACATATTATAATAGATATCATGGATCATGGAGGCGGTTACAGTTAATCTTTATGGATATATTATGTATTCTGCAATGTACCTAAATTTACATTTACTAATATGCTGCAGGTTTAAAAAAGTGTACTATTGACTATTCTATACCTATATATTATATATATTACTCATATTTTAAACACCAAGTAAAATTTTTAAACAGTTAAACTTTTTATTAATTTTATTATTTTGAATTATGTTATCTAAAAAAAAACATTCATATACAATAATATATAATTATTTCTGAATAGGTATTTATAACTATAGCTAGTGTTACCTATATCTACATTTTCAACAAAAATGCAATTATATATACCATGCCACCGTAGCCGCGGTATATTATGCATATATGATGTACCTATATACAGTGAAACTTCCAATTAACGGTCACCAAAGGGACCATAAATAATGACCGCTATTTAGAGGTAGCCGTTCTATAGAGGTGTGACAATACATGACATAAAATTTGATGGGACCAAAAAACCTAACCGTTATATAGAGGTGACCGTTAACGGAAGTTTTACTGTATATATATAGGTATAATATATTATGTCCATTTATCATTTTTTTTCAAAATTGTGTTTTTGAAGGTGATGCTGAATAGAAAATTTTTTACTTTTTACATAATGGAAGCAAAATCAAAAAATTAAGAGATAAATTTTTTAAAAATTGATAAAAACAATTCTATATACCTATAACAAATTTTGTCATTAGCAATAAGTATTATTTTTTCCGACTATAAATAACTGAAACTGAACATATACTAATTAAAATTAAAATAATCAATATTTTTATAATAATTATTTTATACTAGGTATAGAATATATTTGTATTTAAATAAATTAATTAATACATTTTGTCTCATTTTCAGATTAAGTGTAATGAAATATATTTGGAAAACAATTTTTAAATTGAGCTCGGATCTAAGCTTTAGGTATATTGTTTATCTATTTGTGTGTGTCACGTATATGCACAGTGCACTCATATTTATATAATTTATTTTCTGAAAACGGCCTTATTATAGCTATACATTTACATATATATAATATATATAGGAACACGTACATGGGCGCCGGGTTTTCTAATTTTAATGGGGTGCCCAAAATCCCAAATTATAAGCAAAATGAACAAAAATATTCAACAAAGGATTACATAAAAATGATCATTTATATATTTTATATTTCTATACATGTATAATATTAATGTATTGAATATTTATGTTTTATTTATTTCATGGGGTGCTCCAGCACCGTAGCACCCCAATAGTCGGCGCCCATGAACACGTATACACTATATATATTTAAAGGTTGTTTGATAATAATATAGATAACTGCAAGCCGCAGAAATAGTTTCAGTTTTAATCATTATTATTATAGGTACCTATTATATATTTATACGTTTACACGACCTATAATAAACATATATAATAAACATTAAACATTTACAAACAATAACTATCGTAAAGCAGGTATATACATATTATCGGGACCTAGTTGTATTAAAGTTTTTTTCTATTTAACTTTTTTTTCAACAAATGCTGACAAAAATAATCTGTTGTTATAAGTTATAATACAATGCAATTATTTTTTCATAACAGATCATTATTATATAATTGTATATAGTAGATATAAAGGCTGTATTAGTGTGTTATAAATATATTAATACATCGTATCGTGTTTTATTGGTGATCATGGAGAATGAGTGATTTTACAAAATATTTAAAGTATGTATTGAGTCGCCGTATTTAGTTAAAAAAAACGGCTATTAAATTTTTTTAAATTGTAGTATTATACTCAGAAAATATTTTAATTATAGCAGTATTACGCAATGTAGTTATACATATAGATTAATATTTTATGATAATGTCAATGATAATAAAACTATACTAAAATTTATGGTAACAAATTACAAAACATAAAAATAGGTATATAATATATCCACAATTATGAGAGTGGATTATAAGACAATGAAAATTTAGAAATACAATTAATAATGCCTCCTGTTGCCATATACTCCCTAAATATGATGGCCATATTAGTGCATACAATTAATATTACCCATCATATATTAACTTTTACAATTTATTGTGTATGTACGAGTATATCATATTAGAATATTAAAATTGTATCAATTATAGCAGTTCTATTATTGTATTATTGTATCTTGCAACCATCTATAAAAACTATATAGGTATATACCAACTATATATACCTATATGCATATATGCATATTGCACAGGCATCTACATGCAATGTGCCCACAGAATTTATAAATATATATTATATACACCCAGAGAAATATCTAGGGCTGTTTCAATAAACTATGTTTGTTAATTATTAACAATCCCACGTTTGTTGAAATAAAAAACATATTATTATTTTAACATTCTGCTTGTTCATTTAATTGTATCTTTAACTATTTCCACAAACTTATTTGTTAATATATATAAACATTTATTTCAACTTCTCCCTACAAAAGCACTGACTATTTTATTATTTTTATGAACGATTTTTATTAATTGAATAAACCTCCCAGTTTATTTTATACAAGTTATTGTTAATATTACCTATATGCGTATTAAATATGTTATAATATTGTTATCGAACAAACTCCCGTTAAAATTTACAAACTGATTTTTTGTTTTAATAAAATGTTTTGTATTTTTAAAAAAGTATTAACTATTATTAGATATTCATGAGATTAATATTATTGTATTGATGGGGTTTTTCCGTTGTACGCTGCTGGACTTCCAGTCGGCAATGATAAACGTAATCGTAATCTAATTTCTCGCAACGTTCTTCTACAGTTCATTAGTTCAAAGTGAATGTTAAGTGTTAACTTTACTCGTAAAAAATTTCTAGTGTAGTAGTGTCGTATACTGCACAATTTTTAGCACCAGTCATTATATTCATTTTATATAATTTTATTTTAATTTGTATTGTTTTGTGAATCTAGTATATTGGTTGAACATTTTCATAAAAGGTACGTACTATATTTTTATTTTTTTAAGGTACACTGAAACGTCAGGAGAACATGAGTACATGACACAATATAATATAATATACAGGGTGATTTTTTTATCAAACAACACTCATTATTTCCAAAAGTATTCATGTTTTTAAAAATATTTTTTACATAGTTTCAAATTGTTAAAAAAACAACGTTTTTATAAAAATTATATTTTTAAATTTTGTTTTGGTTGTGGGAGATAATTTAGGATTAAACTGTATTCTAGAGTTTAGTAAATCTTTTTCTGCCAATTATTTTTGCCGATTTTGTAAAGAAAAAAAATGTGTTACCCAAAAATCATATACAGAGAATGTGTTACTACTTCGAAACTATCATAATTATTATGAAGACATAAATAAAAATGATTTCAAACAAACTGGGATTAATAAAGAACCAATTTTACATCAATTAACTTCTTTTCATGCCACTAAAAACTACAGTATTGATCTAATGCATGACATTTATGAAGGAATCTGTCATTATAATATGTGCCACATCATAAAATATTACACAGATAGTGTAAAAATATTCACTTTGCAAACTTTAAATCTAAGAAAGAAAAATTTTAATTATGGTTCTATTGAAATTGGTAATGTCTCACCTGATATTCAATTACATAATATACAAAATTTTCACTTAAAAATGACTGCTAGAGAAATGATGACTTTTTTACATTTTTTTTCTCTAATGATAGGTGATTTAGTCCCAGATGATGATCCTGTATGGTTATTTTTTTTAAATTTTTTGGAAATAGTAGATATTCTACTTTCAAACCGAATAAAAAATAATTCAATAATTCGTTTAGAACAACTTATAAAAAAACATCATTTAGATTACGTTTTACTTTTTCAAGATACGTTAAAACCTAAACATCACATTCTTTTACATTATCCATTAGTTATTCGACAATCTGGACCTCCTAAACATTTTTGGTGTTTCAGATATGAAGCTAAGCACAAAAACCTAAAAACATATGCTCGAAATATAAGCTCTAGGAAAAACATTACAATGTCATTGGCTAAAAAATATCAATATAAGTATGCATTTAACATAATGAATAGTAAAAATAATATAAATGTTGAACTAAATGAAAAATATAAAATAATAAGTAATGAAATAGAATTTGTACAGAGAGTTTTTGGTTTTCCTTCTGATAATTTGTTAAGTTATTCTCAAATTGAATATAAAGGCACAACATATAAAATTGGGTATTTTTTAACAAATTTTGTTGAAGAAGTTTGTCTTTATGAAATTGTAGAAATTATCATTGACAAAAATAATTTAACTGTTATGTTTGTAGTTAATCAAATAGAAATTGATTTTTATTGCCCACATTTAAAATCATATAAAGTAAATAATGATAAAAATATAATTTTAAAAACTGTATTAAATCCTGAAAATTGTAGTGGACCACCTATTAATATTAATACACTTATTAATGGAGATTTGGTTATACGATTAAAAGAATATTATTAAGCTTTTATTTTGTGATTGTAAATTTTATTTTTAATTAACTTAAGTTTTAACTGTAGATATATTTTACTTTTTACTGTTTTAGTATATTCAAAATGTATAGTTGTATTGAGGTTAATTTAATGTTTAATGTAAATAACAATTAGGTACCCTTTATGTTTTATATAATTTTCTGAGTTTCTGAGTTTTTTTAAAATGTTCTAACTTTAAATGTGTAACACATAAAATAAAATACATAAATTATTTAAAATAACTATTATAATATTATAAAGGATGATGATGATCATGGATGATATGGAAAATGATGATGTACTTTTAAATTACACTGAATTCCAACATGAAACAGCAAATATACTGGACATGGATAAACAGAGATCTACAATAAATCAGATGACATTGTCAATACCTAACATGTCAAATGATGAATGTATGAAAGTTTGGAACATTTTGCAATCATGGAGTCTAGAATGTTTGTATAAAACATGTATAGGTAAGAATTATTATTGAGTTAGTTTTTTATTAATTTATATATTATATTTTTGGTTTTTGTTGTTATAGATCAATGTATTGATACCGAAGTGATGAAGTATATGAATTGTAAACATATTAGATTATTGCTGGCGAATTTTCCTATTGGTATACAAATAAAGTTTGAAAAATATATTCATGATTATCAAAACAAAGAGGTTGAACTGCATCAAATTCCATTCATAAAACCAAAATCAATTCCAGTATCTACAGCACAAAATATTGTTCAAACAAATGAAAATATATTTGATCTAAGTCAAATTCTGACAAAAAGTTCACAAGGTTCTATGATTGTTGAATATTACTTTAAAAATAAAAAATTGAATGAATCGTGTCGTACACTATTAGTGGAGCTCATCATTAATGATTTAATAAAAAAAAATCGTACTATGACTATAGATTTAGCTAGTCATATATCAAATGCCATTATTATGTCATTTCCAACAGAAATAAAGGTAAGAACTTTTTTAAGTGTTGAATTTTTTTATTATTAAACTATAAAAAATACTGTGTTTGAACATATTGATTGAAAAAATTGACATGAATTCATTAATTAACTAGGTAGTTATTTTACTATTTTTCATCATTTTTATTTTTATTATTTTTAGGATGTTTATTTTTTGAAGGATGTAACTTGCAAAGCTCCTAAAGGAAAAGTGTATGTAAAATACTTCAACACTATGAAAAAATTAAAAAATGGTGGCTTAAAATCAGTAAAAAATAATACATCTGAGGTTAAGAAAATTATTTATAGATCCGAAGATTTACTTAATTCTTCATTAGGTATTTATAATATGCATAAAAGTAATTGATATCTATTAATATATTGTTTCTCACAGATATTGAACCTGATTCAGAAGATATGGCTCTTTCATTATTAAATGATAATGATTTGTCTTGGCCTGAAATTGAAGTAATATGGCGAAAAACAGTTAATTTCCGACTTCAATATATAAGAAACAATGATACAGCAAGCATTTTTAATAAATGGGTACATTACACAAAGCCGATGGGCTACAAATTAGTAAGTTATGAACAAAATTTAAATTTATATTAAAATATTAATTTATAAATAATTAATAAATATAGATAGAAATTGATTTTGGTCGAATGTACACAAATTTTAAAAACTTAAATGTAAAATTTGAAAAAACCTTACCGACTTTACTGAGTACATTGCATGATCGGGTCAAAGATAGTGGAAGTGTAGCTCTATTACGGCAGTTAAAAGAATCGACCAATTTATGTAAAAGTAAGTTTTAATGTTTACATTTTTGGACTGCATCATGTATTCATAATTATTTAATTTATTTGTAGATGGCGAAACCTTGACTTCATTATATTTGTTACATTCATTATTTTTACCTACTTCTAAAAAAGTCACTTTAGACGAGCAAGGCAAAAAATCAACAATCAAATATTCAATAAAAGATTCACAAAACTCGTTCATCATCGTAGCACCTACTGCAGTAGAACTAGAATTAATTTTAGAAAAACTTAAAAAACAAAAAAATAACATACAACCTTGTATTTTAATTGTTGGGTCATTATTAAATCCTATCCAAATACTTATTTACTTTGACGATATAAAATATAAAGTATTCTCAGCGTTTAAAGCCGTAGACATATGTTTGAAAATTTTCCATGTATTCAACTTAGAATATCCTTTACAGTGCAATAATGTATGGTTGTTTTTACAAATTTATTATTACGAAATTTTGACAAAATATGATAGAAGTTGTAGTTTGATCAGACAAATTTGTTCAGAATTGGATACAGTAGATTCTAGTGGTTAATTACATTTGATTATTTTAAATATTTTATAATGAAAAATATATTATGCATATAAATATTTGTAAAAACAACTATACAATATTCAATTTATATTTAAAAAAATGATAATTTTATTTTACTTAGGTACCTATTACAATTAAAAGGAGTTTAATTATAAATATTTAGTTTTTATATTTTTATAGTTATATTTTTACATTTGTGCTGTACCTGAACAATTTTATACTTAATTCTTTTTCTTTTAATTAATATCAGCATAATTAATAATGTTAACAATGATTTAATACCTATAATTATATTATTATTATTATTATTATTTTATATTATAATAAGTTATAATTAACCTGTTTGTAATATCAACTATTATTATATTATTTCTACCTTACAGTGTGTTGTATAGAAATAACAACAGTTTGTTAAATCAAAAATAATTTTGTTAATTCTACATATTTGTTTGTATGATACACTTAACTATCTATAGTAAAAATAATAAAAGGTTTGTTGATATGAATAAATCAGTGTTTTGATTTGAGATAACCATGGTTGGTATTATTAACAATTAATTGGTTAATTTTACCTATATTCAAATCAACAAAGAGGTTGGTTAATATGACCTTAATTGCCTTGTAATATTAATAAATGGTTTGTTGACCGGATTTCAACGAACGGTTTTTAGATCCAACCTAACTTTTTCTTAATAATACCTAGTTATTTCTTTGGGTGTACCTATTATATAGATTATAGGTACATATACCTATTATTATATATTCACATTTTAACATTTATATTAATCTTACCTCTTATATTAAATTTATAAATTGTATGTAACGTATATGTTATTATTATATATACGATGATATACCTATTATTATTGTTATGCAGTACCACGCACTGCTGCAGCATGTATAATAAATAAGTGTGAATTCTTTATTTTGTCCAAAATTTGCTACTTATTCTTATTCTGACTATAAATGAAAAGTATTTCTTTTTTAGTCTAAAAATATTGTATTATTTTTGTCCATGATTTTTTCATTCAGAGTTTTGGAAAGCATAATATTATATAAAAATGAGTTTAGTTTAAATCTGTTTAACCAAAGTTTTTAGCATGTTATATTTTAATATAATTTTTTTTGGTTTTGCAGTATGGAGAATGGAGATCTTTTAAAAGAGTTTTCATTTATATAGTAATGTTGTGTTACTATTATAATTTATTGATGATTAATATTCGATTTATCATATTTATTGTAATTATATTCACCAATTATTAATAATAAATAGTAGATTTATATATTGTATATATGTTTATAATTTTGCATTAGGTATACGTTCTTGTATATTGTTATATACCTACACATATTACTTATGGGTATAGATGAGTTGTTTTTTTTGTTAGTCGAACCAAAATTATTGTACCTACTTAAAATTACTAATAGGAATAATAATAATAATTGTCCACCCTTTTCACTTCTATAAATTCAATTTAATAAAAAAATGTAGTCATCGCCCTCTTTAATAAAGTTATAGCACAATTTATGATAGTGAAAAAATGTAAATAAAATAAAAGGTTAACATCATAATATATGATTACTATTACAACTATATATATAATACTATTTGGCATGAAAGGGAACGATATAAGTTACTAAATTAATATGATGTATAATTGTTTATTATTTTATGTATAATAATTTTATGAAATTGTCTGTTTAAAGATAATAAGACACCGTTCTAAGTTGTACTTATACCTATTATTCATATTTACATAATTCACAGACAATCTTTTTGTCACAATCCTCCATACTCACATCATTATAACATAACATAATAGTAAGAAACATAATAATTTTGAGACAGCGCGTTCCAAAATGTTGTACGTAAAATCGTGAGCAAAAATAATACAATTTTTTAAATGTGAAAAGAAGAAATAACTTTATTATTATAATTGGTCAAAAAGTAGAATAGGCATCATTTTTGGGTGAATGAGTATTATCGCCTGTCCTATAAATTAGGGCTGGCGGTATTTTCGGTATACCGGTAATTACCGGTACTTAAAAAACACCGGTATCCGATATTTTCGGTATTTCAGAATACCAGTATACCGTCATTCGGTAATTACCAAAAATACCATTTAGTTCGTATAGGTCCCTAAAATTAAGTCATTCTAATATTACATAATTATAATTTATAATATTCAATATTTTTATAAGTAAATTATATGCTGCTCCACTATTTTACTTAAAGGCTTGAGAATCACTGATCTAGTATTCTTGATCTGATTGTAAAGATGTAGTACCTTTGGGCTTAATTGTTTGATTGGAAGAAAGAACTTCCTTTTCCCATTTTGCAATATTACAAAATATTTTGAGACTTAAACGATTTAAACAATAATGAATAATAACAAACATGATTTTTAAAATAGATGTTCAAATTAAATTTTCCTAGACTAGAACTCCAAAAATTTTATAAATTCAACAAGATCCGGTAATTACCGAAAATACCGTATAACCGGTAATACCGTAGATACCGGTGGTATCCAAATACCGGATACCGGTATCAAAATTTGAAATACCGCCAGCCCTACTATAAATACTATATAGCCGCAATTATCAAATTTAAATGGTGCTACAAATTAGTCTATTATAATTTATAATAATAATTATACGGTACCTTTTAAATTAATTGTTTATAATGACTTTAATTTTATAGTTTATTTATTGTATATAACACTATGTATATACTGTGTATTATAGTGTATTATACACTATAATACACTATACTTTACAAAACCACTATTCTACATAATCACGTCTATAATATATGGAGGAGAAAAGAGATGTTTGCAAATGTTTACCCTAGGGTGCCAATATAATATGACTTAACATGGATCTGTTTATAATTTATACGCATAATTCGTACATATTATAGTATTGTATAATAGTCATAAGTCATATGTTGTGCTTTTTAGTATATTATCCATAGTATATATATTTATGTTAACAACTAAATCAGCGGCCGTGAGAGGTGATTATAGTCAAGTGAATTTCAATATATACCTATACCGGCTATACCTGCAACCTGTAGTTCGAGCAGTATTATTGAAAGATGTATAAATATAAGTTTGCGATATCTTTACTGACTTATTGTAGTGTACCAATTAATTATTTTATATTTATTCGTTATATATTCATGTAAAATTATTAACTATTATGCATGTTGACGTTTGTATAACTTGTAGATATATTCAGTTTATTGTTTGTACTTTGTTTTACTATAGTTATTTTTTAATTTAATTAATTTTAATAAAATGTTATAACAATAGTAGCTAGCGATCCCATAACTAAATTACATAGTGAATAGTAAATTATTATTATATATACATAATATGTATAGCCGCATAGTTTTCTATTAGGTATATACTGCAGTTGTATCCTGTAAGTATTGATTATTGTAGTAAACTTGTAGGACTTAGTAGTAAAATAAAATTTAATTAAGTTTCGTTGTTATTGCTATTAAATGTTTTTTTTTACTTTTTAGTATCTATATCAGATAGGTATTTCCAATCAGGATATCACAAATTTGAATTGGAGGTGCTGTGAAATTATTTCAAAAATAAAACAATCATATATATTTTTCACTGTTTAAAAAAAATAATTTTACAAAGATATAGCTAGGTATATAATGTATATTATTATAATAATATATTTGCACAATATGTTTGGTTGTAACTAGTTAAAGAAAACCAAAGATATACATAAAATATAAATACAAATACAATACAAATACTGCAGGATATACATACTACTTTTAGAGTATCACTGAATTTTTGTAAAATCTCTTAAGGTGTCATGAGTCAAAACCCTGATCTATATAATATGTATAATATTCGTGCGCACGTATAATTAAATAGACAACATTTATAATTTATCGCTGAACTAACTAGCCACTAGGTTATATATTTCTACATATATATATCTATTGGAAACATAAGTTACAGCTAACCGCTTAAACTAGTCTAATAAAAATTTTAATCCTATATTTTATTATATATATATATATATATATAGGTTATATTTTATTGATTGAATATCATGATGCAACAGCCCACGATGACCCAATAATGAACGCGTGTCAGTGTAGTACTTATATATACACATATAACTACAAAATTATGATAAACTATTTATTTTAACTAGTACATATTATATATACAGACTATTTTAGTTAATGCTTATAATGCCTTGGTTAGTGGTGACTGAATATAAAATGATATAGGTATATTATTATAGAATATTGTATAATATTATATACCTATAATATATATGTTTTAGACCTATAGTATATGCATGCTTTTATTGGATAATTCAATTAATAGGGTTAAATAGAGTATAAAAAATCTAAATTAAATTAAATACATTTGCATATTTTAAGGTTTTTGCTTACTAAACGTATCAATTGCATGTATATAGTTACTATGACCAGTGTAAACTATAATCTGAAGTGGAAAAAATAATATACTAATTCAATTCTGGTATAAACGGAAAAAGTATACTACGGTAAATGTACCCGGAATTGAGTAGGCCACTACACTGAATGTGTAAAATTTGAATTCAATGTTATTAAATCATTGCATGTATTATACTATACCTATTACTAATAAGTATAGTATATTTTCATAATACCTATAGAGTATAGTTTTTATATTGCTAGTAAAGTAATTTATTTTGCTAAAAAAGTTTTTTTCGATAATAATATATTGTGCATGTATTTTGTATTTAATTTTTATTTATTACTAATAAGTTTTCCTGATAGAATCTATTATATACATTATACTTAGACAATTTACATTTTTTAACGTAAAATATATCAGTAAGCGTACAATGGTTGTGCATTTAGATTATTAGATTTTTAAAATGTAATTTAAAAATGCATTAATACAATTAATAAAGTATATAAAAAGCTTATAATATATAATATTTAATTATTATGTTAATAGTTAGTACCTATATATTTAAATAATTTATTATTATTACATTTTGAATGAATACTGCGTTACGGTAAAACAGTGGGAATAATATGTTCATGATGGTAATATGATTACATTGGTATAGATATGTAATAGTTTAAAAAATTAATGTTATTTTGTATATAATAATACAATAAATAACATTAAACGTAAAAGTTTGAAGTGCTCACAAATAATTCACTTTCCTACCAGAAAAGTTATTATAACTTTATATAAAGTTGTAAATTTAAGAATTATTACTTCTCCAGAAAGTTACGACTGCTGCAGAGACAAAACAAAAACCTGCTATTAGGTATTTATTAAAAAAATAATTTATCTATACTTTCGCTCCGAATCTAAAACATTTTTAATCATACTAACTAGTAGATTTAATTGTTACAGTTATTCTAAGTTTTTACAAATGGAAAGGACGATGTTTTTTAAAAGTCATACCTACGAGACTCAATTAGTATTAATATTAAAACATGGATTTAATTAGTTTTTTTATTTTTGAATTGACTGGACTCAATTAGTATGTGCCTAAAATAAATTGGACTTCAATCGTTTCTAAAACGTTCTATCGAGATTCGATTCGTACCTATGCATTCCTACTAACAATAACGTTTGAATTCTATTTATCTATAAAAGTTATATATTTGTATAGTATTTATAGTAGTTATATCTATAATATTATATAACTATAGCATTCCAATTAAACGACAAAAGTTCTAAAAATAATTTTTTTTATAGTATAATATATTAGATACATAATGTCTAGGTGGTTAGGTATATAAATTAGTGTAATATAAACTATAAAGTTCTAATTGTGACGTGAACAATTATATTTTTTATCACCATAATAGTTGTCAGCTATTAATTTCATGACTGCGTACGTCGACTAATAGTTATAACTAAGAAAAATAATAAACTACTACAGTTAATCGCTATTTTTTTTTGCCACGTATACTTACCTATATATCATAAAACAATATATATTGTTTATATAATATATTTATATAATACATCATCATTGTCCCGTAAACTTAATAATTGCGCACATACTATGGCCATATTAATGCGTACGTATAACAATAAAGTAAGTATCTATATTACTTAATGGCTAAATATTTATTTTTTCATTTTTAAAATGACAATAAAAATAATATTAATAACACAGTATCTTCGCGTAAGGCTGCTTGTTACACGGTTATTAATAATTATTATAATATATGTAGTTTTAATAATTAATTTTAATTCTAAAACGAATAAAAGGATTAAAATATAATATAATCAATTAAAATAAACGTACATTTTTCGTTATTTACACAAATCGGAAAACCAGTATTGGCCAGACAGATTGTCAATGAAGCTCAAAAGTACTTATATTATATCACGTATATTAACGATTCGTCAAAACAATAATTTTGCAATATTAATTAGTCGGTCATCGAAGTTGCATCCTTAAGTTATTTGATGTTCACTTTAAATTTTTGTATTTATAATAATATATTATAATTAGGGCTCGGATTTATATGTATTTATGAAATCAAAATATGTATTTACGTTAGCAAAATATGTACATAAATACGTGCTAAAAATATCAAAATATGTATTTTACTAATATGATTTATTTATTAATATTTAATTACATAATATATCCATATGAGTTTCTAATGAAACAAATTATATTTTAAATATTAAAATTATTAATAAAAAAAAGGTGTTACAAATTATAAAATATAAATAAAAAAAGCTAAAAATAAAAATAAAAATTTTAATTATCTTAATTACAATTTATGATAACAGCCATTTTGAAATTTTGAAATTCAAAAGATCTTTGATTTTGTCTTAAAATTGCCTTATACCGACTAAATGATATTTCGGCTTCCACTGATGTTGGACAGTATTGCATTTTGATTATGTTTGAAGGAGTAAGTTATATATCTACCGTAGATTA